>OZ005652.1:288415873-289841873 GCA_963930645.1 Salticus scenicus | reverse complement strand
AGTTATTTGTTGTTAGTGGATGTGCTTTACTAATAATATTTTACCATTTCTAGGAAAGCTGTTCGGGAATTGAAATAAATTCCTCATAGAGATATGGTAAATAATGTATGTTTTAAGCTAAATATTCATCGCTTGTTTTTTGTATATTTACACGTTTTGAGGCTTCTTGATTACCGTAGTCAAGTTTTTTAATGTTTGATCTTTGTCTGTGTCTCTTAGAGTAACTTAAAAACGAATAATTTTAGGAGATCCAAATGTTGCATTGTGAAGTTAATATAAGTTTGTTGCTGGAAAAGTTTGATCAAGATTGATCAGTTTCAATGAATGTTGCGTGTTAAAATTGTCTGTATAATTTTAAGTAAACTTTTAATTTTAATAACAGAATTAAAACACAGAACTAATTATCGCATCAAGCAGAAACGGTCGTTTTGCCAAGCCAAGCTCAGAGAAAAGCGAAACAAACAAACTACCACTAACACAAAGCAGAACGCGCCAATAATAAAATCGACAGAAATAATCCAAGATCGTTAAATGCTTATTATACAGAAACCAACTTTCCCATTTTAAATCGGCAAATTTTTTTTCCGTAAAGTTTTAAATATTGGACGAACCAAATATCGCAGTAAAATGAAACAAAAAGTAAAATATTCGTATCAACGAGATCTTTAACTTGAGATAAAAACGAACTTTCTAAGTTAATAAGTAAAAAAATGGGAGCATTTTCAATTTAGCGTAAAATTAGATGTTTTGACAACTTTTTGAAAAAATTTCTTCTTCAAGAAATTTTTTTTAAAACAAGATAGAGAATTCATAAATGTGCAGAATTCTTTGAAAACTGGTTTTTCAGATAGACAATTACTTAATCTAGGAACTTTTATAAAATTTAGCTTTTAAAAATCAAAATTTCCTATCTTAATTCCTGAAAAACTGTTAAATATCGCCAAAGAGACATAAATCGCCAAATATGAAATTGCTTCATCTCAGTTTACCCGAAAAATATTAATTTCAAATTGAGCTGCTTTTTCTTTTTATAAGTTATTTTTTTAACCAAAGAATCTTTGCTTTTATTATTTTGTACAATTTTAAATTTTATATCCCTGAAAACAGAAATGAATACATTTTTGAATAACACTTGTTTCAAATCTATAGCTTGAATTGCTGATTTTTTAATATTTTTCATACCTTAGAATAAGAAAGTCAGTACACGATATAGTATCCAATTTTAATATCCTTCAATTCAATCTGGCAATGATAATTATGATGCATAAAGATTTCTACTTCCTTCTATATACTATACTAGCAGGCTTTGCCCGCTTCGCTTGTCATTTTATAGAAATGAATTTCGACTTTCGGTTTTTAATAGATTTACACGTTGTAAGAGCTCCTGAAAACAATTTGACTATTTTTAGAAAATTTCTATTTGCGTGTGTGTGTTCTATGTGTGTGGCAAAAGTTTTGTTCCAACTAGATATCAGGAGCTACTGCTCAGAATTACATATAAATTTATATGCAATTGAACCTTGATGTATAATAGCGTTTATCAATATTTGGTGTCAATTGCTCAACATGGTGCTGCTATACAGTGATTGCCGCAATTTCAGAGAAGGCTATATCTGAGTAACTAATACATGGAATTGCATAAATTTACAAATAAATTTACATTGTTACAAATTATAGTGCTTAATCAACTTTTGTACCAATATCTCAACATGTGGCGGTGCTGTACAGCGATTTTCGCAATTTAAGGAAAGGTTCTGTTGCATATAATGAAACAAAACTTAATATGTGAAAAGGCCATTATGAGACATTATGCTGATTCAATCTCGATGCCTATCGGCCGATAAGTGGAGCTCATATACTACAATTTTTTGTTAGAATTGAAAGGATGCCATCTGCATGGTGAAAATTTACTTCCGTTGGACATTTTGTGCAACAATACCTCTCTGAGTTGATAATATTCAGCATTCATAATGAAAAAAATAATAAATAATTTGTGCTGCGTTAATATGTATAGGAAAATGTAGAAGAAAGTTTTGTGATGGACACGACATACTAGTCCGCATAGAAAACCCATGGATAATGTCTAGCAACCAGAATTATGGAAAGTTTAACGCAAAGAAAACTCTGTAATACAGTTTAACGCAAAGAACAACATCGCACGAAAGCTGAGTTGAAATCCAGGACATATCTGATGTAAAGTATCAGGTTAATTCCAGTAAGTACAAAAACTATTTAAAACTAGTATGTTGTGGCCACCACAAGACTTTCTTCTATATTTTCCTATATACATATTCAATCAGTAACAATATTAAAAAAAAAAAAAAAAAAAAAAAAAACGATTTTTTTTTTTTTTTTTGTTAAAAGTATGTTGTGGCCACCACAAGACTTTCTTCTATATTTTCCTATATACATATTCAATCAGTAACAATATTAAAAAAAAAAAAAAAAAAAAAAAAAAACGATTTTTTTTCTTTTTTTCTTTTTTTTTTTTTTTTTTTTTTGTTAAAAGTAATACATATTCAACCAGTAACAATATTTAAAAAAAAATCGATAACTTTGTTTTAAATTATCACAGATTTATAGTTCAACCATTCGTTTTAAAGGTATTGACGAGATCTTTCGAAAGATACCCATCTTGAAAATTTACCCCCCCCCCCCCGGGGGGGACTTCCCCCCCAGGGGGGGAACCGGTACCTCCACATGCACAAAATTTTTTTCGTAGTTAACTACTACTATTATCAATAATTCATATTAATTTTACAATCACAAGTTTAAAATAACGCTCATTATGTACATTTATACGAAATTTTGTCCTATATTGCCATGTTAAAAATTTAGAAAAAATGCGATCACAGCGCCACCTGTTGAGCTATTGATCCCTAAATGCAATCAGCACCAAATTATGTCTGGGACCAACTAAATACCAAGTTTGGTTAAGTTTTGTTAAAAAAAGAAAAATAAAATAATAATAATACGATTTTTTTCTAAGTTTTTTTTTGTTAAAAGTAAAAAAAAATCGATAACTTTGTTTTAAATTATCACAGATTTATAGTTCAACCATTCGTTTTAAAGGTATTGATGAGACCTTTCGAAAGATACCCATCTTGAAAATTTACTCCCCTCGAGGGGGGACTTCCCCCCCAGGGGGGGTGGCGAGGGTCCTACACGTACAAAAATTTTTTCCCAGTTGACTATCTCTATTATAAATAATTATTGTAAATTTCATAATGATTACTAAAAAATAATTCTCTTTAAGCACATTTATACAAAATTTTGTCCTATATCACCATGTTAAAAATTTAGAAAAAGCGGGATGGCAACGCAACCTGTAAGACAATTTTTACCAAAAGTTGATAGGCACTAATTTATGTCAAGGTGCAACTACGTACCAATTTGTATAAAATTCTGTGCAGTAGTTCCTGAGATACAGTTGCCACAAAATTTTGTCACACACACACACACACACACACACACAGACAGACAGACAGACAGACAGACATTTTCTAAAAATAGTCAAATCGTATTCTACAGCTCTCAAAACGTGTAAATCCATCAAAAACCCGAGGTCGAAAATTTTTACGAATCCAATACTTTCTCTATATTACATATAGAAGAAAGTAAAAAATAAATGATATCTACAAAAAAGACACTTAAAATGTACAAAAAAGCCAAGCTCAAAGAAAGAGAATTGATTAAAGTTGTGTCTAAAAAGGGTGTGATATCAGATTCCCAAGCTTACATTCAAATACTTATTTAATATTCCCTTTTAACTAAATTTTCACATGTGAATCAAGTGCCTTATGATATGTTGATAGAAATCCTTCTTTCCTGTACTAAGTACATCATAGCGTGTTTCTGAAAAATATTATTATTTTTATTTATGTATGATGGGCTTGGCGGCCATCTTTCAAGTAATGAATAAACATTCACACAATTTGAAAGAAGTTTCTTAAAATATATCTCATATAAAATTAATTTTGCTATTCCATTCAGCAGAGGCGGAAATATTTCGATAACATTATTTCTTATAATTATTTAGTATTAAGTGCACTTCCATCCTATAAATGCCGGGAATAAAGAATATAAAAATTTAAATTAACGTAAAAACATGAAGGAGAGGGGGGGGGGAAGCATAGAAGCTTCCACCCCCCGTTATATTTACCCAATTTGAATTTAGCTTCTTGGAATAAATATCTCGTAAAAATAATATGGTTATTCCATTCAACAGGGATTGAAATATTCAGATTAAAAAAGAAAAAAAAAATGCATTAAAAACATCGCAAAAGCCCCGTTAAGAACACAAGTTGAATCAATTTAAGTTTTAACAGTGTTAAGTTTGGCGCACTCCCATCCTCCCATCCTATAATTATTTCTCATTGCGCAGCACTAGTGCGATATAAAACTGAATTAACCAACCAATCAACCAACTCATCCTATAATTGATGAGATTTATAGAATTCAAAATTCAAACTAACGTAAAACTTTGAAAGATGGCCGCCAAGCCCATCATACATAAATAAAAATAATAATTTTTTCAGAAACACGCAATGATGTATTTAGTACAGGAAAGAAGGATTTCTATCAACATATCATAAGGCACTTGATTCACATGTGAAAATTTAGTTAAAAGGGAATATTAAATAAGTATTTGAATGTAAGCTTGGGAATTTGATATCACACCCTTTTTAGACACAACTTTAATCAATTCTCTTTCTTTGAGCTTGGCTTTTTTGTACATTTTAAGTGTCTTTTTTGTAGATAAAACTCTTCCGAAGCCTAATTTGAATTGTTTAACATAGGTTTACATAACAGTACTCGTTATCTTACCTCTTAATCTCCAACCTGTATTTATAGTATTAAATTTCAGGGTAAGAGAAAGTTGTGTGAGTTTATTTTTCACCAGATTATTTTTCTTCAGTTTCATAAATTTCGTATTAATATTTAATTTAAGACTCTTTAGGACTGTTACATGTGAAGTTTTCTTGCTGAAACGTTTCGAAATTTCCCGAGTTCAAAACTAGTGTCTCTTTGTAGCAGCAAACGTCTGTGGAGCTAAGTGAGTTTGGCGAGAATTTCCGCTTGGCTCACAGACAACTAGTTATCTGTGGTTTGACGCTATGCGCTTATTCACCGAGCTCTTTCGCTTAGGTTTGTTAAGTTTATGTTTGTTACTGTTTGGCTGTTTGATGAGAAATCATAGATTAATAATACGAACAGAGAAATCGAAATCTGCATTTATTGATTAAAAGTCAGTATTCTTTTCACATAAAAAAATAAGTCTATCGTTTGGAAAACAACAGAAATTTTATTTAATATCAAGGATATGTAACAAAATTATGCCTTTGCATTAAAAAAAAAAAAAAAAAAAAAAAAAACTTTCTTCTTCAGGCAATGATTGCAAACAGAAGACTGACATAACATGCAGACACTTTTTACTAGACGTTGGCAGGCCTCTAAACTATCGTCCAGGGTTATTTGCTTATCTGATGAGGGAACCAGTCAGACGAAGCGTTAGACTAGTGTACACGGAACTCCCCCCCCCCCCCACACGCACACACAAAAAAAAAAAATAATAATAATAATAATAAATAAATAAATAAAAATAAAATAATAATAAATAAATAAAAATCACATAATACCCCTATTTCAAAAAGCATTAATTTCAAAATCGCGTGAAATTACATATTGCAGCAATTAGTAATACGCACGTCTGTCCGCTTCGCGTACATGGAAAAAAAATCACAGAATACCCTATCTCAAAATGCATGAAATTACATATTGCAGCATGCACGTCTGTGCGCTTCGCGTACATGAAAACCAAAAGAAACATCACAGAATACCCCTATCTGAAAATGCACGAATCTCAAAAATGCATGAAATTACATATTGCAGCAATTAGTAACATGAAAACCAAAGTAGCTTCGCGTACATTAACCAAAAAAAAAAAAAAAAGAAAAGAAAATCACAGAATACCCTATCTCAAAATGCATGAATCTCAAAAATGCATGAAATTACAAAAAACATCACTGAATACCCCTATCTCAAAATTGCCGAATCTCAAAAACGCATGAAATTACATATTGCATTAATTATTAATATGCACGTCTGTGCGCTTCGCGTACATGAAAAAAAAAAATCACAGAATAGCCCTATTTCAAAATGCATGAAATTACATATTGCTGCAATTAGCACGTCTGTACGCTTTGTGTACATAAAAAAAAAAAAAAAAATCACAGAATACCCCTATTTTAAAATGAATTAATCTCAAAAATGCATGAAATTACATATTACAGCAATTAGTAATACGCACGGCTGTGCGCTTCGCGTACATTAAAAGAAAAGAAAATCACAGAATACCCCTATCTCAAAATGCATGAATCTCAAAAATGCATGAAATTACATATTGCTGCAATTAGTAATACTCAAGTCTGTACGCTTCGTGTACATGAAAAAACACATTTTAAAAGTAAATAATCAAAATAAAACATTAAATTTATAGAATATCTTCTGTTGCTACGCGCATAATTAGCTATCTGTGCGTCATGCGTGAATTCTAGCCAAACTCACTTAGCTCCATATAAGAGACACTTCTGAGTTCAAAGACCTTTTTTAGTCGAAAAATTTGTCTATTATCAGTATCACGTGCTGTCAAAATATTTTTTCTACCAGTGTCAACGATAAACTCAGATCATCAACTTCGTATAAAAAAAACACATATCCGCGTTTGTAATGATCGATAGACGGCGCTTTGTGAACTGCAGTTGTTAGTAAACATTATAGCCACGTGTGTTCCATTAGTGTTCTTTTTGTTATTCTACTTAATATTCGTACTATAATTTCTCCGCCATTACATTATGGAAAATTGATTGCTTTTGGAAAAAATACTTCAGTTTATTCAAAGTTCGATCGGAAGTAGATTTTTAACTGAAGTTGAACAAATATTAATTTTAAATCATCTGATTAATTCTTTACTTCTATGGCTAGTCGTATTATGGTAGGTAATCAGAAGGACTTTAACATACATCACACATTAATTATAAAAAGCGATACTAACCATAACAATATTTAATTAATAACAAAGCAACGCAAAACAATATATGTGTGCTACAATGGCGCCGATCGAATACAAACCAAAACTGTTTAGATATGAAACAGTTAATATGACAGTTAGCTGCCAAGAGAGCTACACCTACGCAGAGGTGTGTTGAGTAGTTCAGTTCGGAGTGCGTTCAGTTTCTGTATTGGGAGCGATTCGATCCCCACACCATCTCCCCTCCTGGAAGAAGCAGAGTCTAAAAAAATAATTAAAAAGTTAATAGTTGATATATACAGTTTCAGTATATTTCCTTGGGAAATGAACACGACGTCCACAACGTGTCTGTACGACGGGTTTTGGTATGTCCGGAGGATCCACTGATTGTTTTGGCAAAGTCTCATCTGCAGAGGGATCAGGTTCCTGGCTAACAGGTGTAGTGTCCAGTTTGTCATCCGTAGAAACAGATGTAGGTTTAAGCTGATCATATGAGATAAGATGTGCAGGTTTCAGCCTGTCAATTGAGACAGTGACTACTTTGTGGTTGATGCGGAGGGTATATGTTTTTGCTCCACGTTTAATCACCTCATGAGGGCCTGTATATGGAGTATGTAATGATGGTTTAACTGCATCAACTCTAAGAAAAACATGGGAACATGTTTTTAAATCTTTAAATATGAAAACTTGTTTCTTGCTGTGATTTGAAGTGGGCTTGGAACTAAGTTGATGAAAATGATTATTTAATTTTTGGAGAAAGTCATTGTCAACGTGGATATTGTCATTTGCCATAAAAAATTGTCCTGGCAAACGCAGATTCTGTCCATAAACTAATTCAGCTGATGAACAATTAAGGTCTTTTTTGAAGACAGTGCGTAACCCTAATAAAACAGCAGGTAAAGCAAGTGTCCAATGGACGGAGGTGTGGCACATGATGGCTTGTTTTAAAGTGCGGTGCCATCTCTCTATAATTCCATTCGATTGTGGGTGGTACGCCATTGTGCGAGTTAGTCTAATACCAAAATTTTTTGATAGAGCTCTAAACAAATCTCCACGAAATTGAGGTCCTTGATCTGTAGTTATACTTTCTGGTATTTCAAATCTTGCGAACCATCCGGTGTAGAGTGCCTGAGCTACCGTGTCAGTTTTTATATCCGAAATTGGAAAAGCTTCAGGCCACCGTGTACATCTATCAATACAGGTAAGGCAGTATGTAAAGCCCTGTGAAGATGGCAATGGTCCAATAAGATCGATGTTTATGTGTGAGAAACGTGCATTTGGTACTTTAAATTAATCTAAGGGTGCAGATACATGGCGAGAAATTTTTGCTTTTTGACAAGCGATGCAAGATTTAGCCATTAATGCAACCTCTTTTTTTATACCTGGCCAAATAAAACGTTCTGTAATTAGTTTAACTGTTGTTTTTACACCTGGGTGAGCTAACCCATGTATGACATTGAAAACAGACTTACGGAATTCTTGAGGAATATAGGGTCGCACGTTATTAGTTGATGTGTCACAAAAAAGTTGCAAATCACTGTTTGGGATGTGTAATTTTTGAAATTTAAGATTAAATTCATTATTTTCAAGAATTTTTTTAAGTTCTGGATCGTTATCCTGACTTTTTGCAATTAAATTAAAATCAATGGCATCAGGATATTTAACGTTACATATTCTAGAAAACGTGTCAGCTACAATATTTTCTTGACCGCTCACATGGCGGATGTCAGTAGTAAATTGAGCAATGAAATTTAATTGATGGACCTGTCTGGGTGAAAGGGTGTCATATTGCTTAGTAAAAGCTTTTAGTAAGGGTCTATGATCAGTGAAAATAGTGAAATTTCTCCCCTCCAGTAGATAGCGAAAATATTTTACTGCCGCAAACATTGCCAAAAGTTCTCTGTCGTATGCACTATACTTAATTTCCGTTTCACTCAGTTTCCTAGAGAAAAAACCTAAAGGTTCCCAAGCTTCTCCCGTGTGTTGCTAACACAAGCCCCAACTGCTTTATCCGAAGCATCACACATTAGTGCAATAGGTTTGCTAAGATCCGGATGAGCTAAATTAACAACCTGAGTAAGTGTTTGTTTACACTGTTGATATTCAGAGTTAGTAATGTCGGACCATACCAAAGGTGTTTTATCATTTTTCTTGCTAGTACCTAGCATGGCATGTAAATGAAGCTGCATTTCGGCTGCATGAGGCAAAAAACGTCTATAGAAATTTAAAATTCCCAGAAATCGACGCAATTCATTTACAGTTTGGGGTTTTGGGTAATCTACGATAGCTTGAACCTTTTCAGGCAAAGGAGCTATACCAGATTTATCAATAAGATGTCCAAGAAATGTAATTTTGTCTGAAGCGAATGTGCATTTGGATAAATTTACAGTTAAATTATGATCCGCAAGCCGTTTTAGAATAGTATTAAGATGATTAAAGTGTTCTTCAACTGAGGAGGATGCGACAAGAAGATCATCGATGTATACAAAACAAAAATTGAGATCAGAGAGTATTTGGTCCATATAACGCTGCATAGTCTGCGCCGCATTGCGTAGGCCAAAAGTCATGAAGTTAAACTCGTATAAACCAAAAGGGGTAATTATTGCAGTTTTGGGAATGTCTTCCTTATTCATTGGGATTTGGTGATAAGCTTTCTTTAAATCCAATGTGGAAAAAATTACTTTACCGTGTAAATTCGAAGTAAAGTCATGAATATGGCGAATTGGGTATTTGTCGGGTACTGTTATAGCGTTTAAAGCACGGTAGTCGCCGCATGGGCGCCATGAACCGTCCGGTTTCCGAACCATGTGTAATGGACTGCTCCAACAACTTTTTGATGGGCTACAAATTCCCTTTTGCACTAAATATGTAAATTCGGATTTTGCAGCGGCTAATTTGTCAGGAGCTAAACGTCTGGTTCTAGCAGCAACCGGAGAACCTTTAGTTTCGATAACATGCATTACATTAACACATTCAGAATCGTTCGGTGATTTAGGAACATCTTCAAATACAGAATGGTACTTCCTTAATAATTTATCAAATTGAATGGTATCATGCAGAACAGTTATTTTTGGGACGGCTTCTGAAGAAATTTTGCCGATAGAAGTGACTTGTGTTAGGCCATCTATGAGTTTTTTTTATTTTAAGTCAACAATAATTCCATAATGATGTAGGAAATCAGCCCCTAAAATTGGTCGGGAGACCTCCGCAACAGTAAACGTCCATGGCAAAATTCGACGTAAACCTAAATTTAAATTTACGGAACGTTTTCCATATACATTAATTTTTGTGCCATTTGCAGCAACTAGCTGAAAAACTGAAATTGGTTTACGGCGTTCATCGGCTGTCGGTGGCAAAACTGATAAATCGGCGCCTGTGTCAATCAGCAGGTTTATACCCAAAGTTTTTTCAAAAACCACTAGGCGACAATTGTTCTGGCCATAGGCGTTTGTCGCCGCCCACGCTTGGCCTTCTAGTTTTCCTTCGACTTAAAATGGCATGGCTGCGAACATTTCGTGGATTTATCACCGAATTTCTTATGATACCAACAAATAACTTCACGTCTAGGGGAATGAGATTTTGAATCGGAATTTCGACTACGTGTTCTATTTTGCGAACAAATTTTAAAGAGTTTATCAATTTTTTTATTGATTTCATGAATTTGTTGTTGCAAGTCATTTCCTACATTATTTATAGCAAGATCATTTCCTGTTTTAGGCTGCGTTTCGGCTAGGTTAATTGAGTTAGAATATGTAACGTCGGCTATCCTGTCTGCTACTACAGCTAATTTTGATAGCTCAATATCCGAAGTAGCTAAAATTGCTTGCATTTGTGATGGCAAGCGCTGAAGCCAAAGAGATTTTAATAGATCATTCCCCACCTTACTGCCGGCTAAATCCTGCATCTGCCGAAGTAACACTGACGGACGTTTATCGCCTAAGTCAAGATCTTGTAACAGCTTTTTTAATCGACGTTCTTCGGAGTCAGTGTAAACTTCAATTAATCTCGACTTTAGTGCCGCATAAGAATTAGAAGAAGGAGGAGAAGTGATAATATCACTCACCTGGCTGAGTATATCCGTCTCAATATTTCCGACTACGGTATGATATTTAGTAGTATCCGCTGTGATTCCAGCATTTACGAATTGGCTCTCTATTTGCGTGAACCAAATTCGCACATTCTCTTTCCAGAATGGAGGTACCTTTACCGAAACTCTATTTACTGAAGGCAGTGTAACACCTTCGTTGTCGGATGGCATCTTGAATAGCGAACACAATAGAAAACAATATGAATGACGTTCAAAATATGCGGGTCACCACTTATGGCTAGTCGTATTATGGTAGGTAATCAAAAGGACTTTAACATACATCACACATTAATTATAAAAAGCGATACTAACCATAACAATATTTAATTAATAACAAAGCAACGCAAAACAATATATGTGTGCTACAATGGCGCCGATCGAATACAAACCAAAACTGTTTAGATATGAAACAGTTAATATGACAGTTAGCTGCCAAGAGAGCTACACCTACGCAGAGGTGTGTTGAGTAGTTCAGTTCGGAGTGCGTTCAGTTTCTGTATTGGGAGCGATTCGATCCCCACACTTCCATTAGCCGAAGCAACTGAAATTTTAAATTTGTCATTTGGAAATAAATGGAAGCTCAATTCTGGATTTCTTGATCCTTTGGAGTTACACTGTGGCACACAAAAGTATGTGTTATCTTTTTTACCGTATTTATTCATTTTTATTCAATAAATATATGTGAAACTAAATATCGGCAAGCAATGGCGGCTGTATGGAATTCGAATTAAACCATGTTTATTGTAATTTCACCTAAGCCCACCAGAGGGCGAGCATTTCATTACAATCGCGGATATTTTATTTACAGGATCTATATAGAAAACTTGGAATAGTATAACACAGCATCGGCTATTCTTTTACAGATGCAGTTCACCAGACTGTGATGAAAATAACTCTTAACACATATATAATTATCCGTTTTTATAACGGTAGAATAACTCTAAAAGGATTTATACTCATAAAAATCCTCGTATTTCAATTCTTACTCTGTATTTTAATTACTCTTGAAACGAACGAAAATCTAGCATTTACAAGTCAGAACATAAACTCTCTCTATTCTAAAAACATAAAAAAAATTGGTTGCCAAAAATGACTTTTAGTAATTTTGAAGAGACCACGGAGTCCAGATAGTCTCGTTCAATCTCTTTGATTTTATGGGAGAAAAAGGAAGAATTTCCGAAATCCAGATCGTTTTATCCGCGTTTGTAATGATCGATAGATGACGCTTTCTCAACTGCAGTTGTTAGTAAATATAATAGCAACGTGTATTAATTATTGTTCTTTCTTGTTATTCTATCATTGTTTCAGCGTGAAAGCTATCAGTGGTATGATAATTTCACTTTAGCCCACCAGAGTGCGAGCATTTCATTACAATCCAGGATAGAGTTCTAACAACCACGTGACTTTCTTCTTAGCAACCGTACTTTGCTGAAGGACAACGCTAATTTTTCCATGCCTTCGGAAGCCTAGTAGTCGAATTTTTTTATGCTTTTGCATACATTTACAACACTGTGTTACAATAAATTTGTAACACTCTTCCGCATTGATAAAATGGGTCAGTGAGGTCAACTGTCCCTCAGCAAACATGCTCGTGACGTCATCTGTTAGAACTCTATACGCAAGCGAAGTGTGACGTCACTGACGCCCGTAGATACAAGAAAAATATTTCCTATGTTAATCGCCCATCCGATTTTTTGTAAAAAATTATTAAAAATCGAGAAAAATTATTTCCCGATTTTAATCCCTATATTTAGATATAGATATGCATTAGTTATCATGTGCATGCGTTAGATTAAGTTGTTTTTGTTGTAAAATTGATAAAATTTGAATTTTAAATTTCAAAACTCTAGAAAAAAAACTGCAAACTCCCATATTCGATTGAAAACATAAACATTTCATTATAAAGGATGATATTTACCCAACAAAATCCAACTAATATACTATTTAAAAGCAAAATGATAGATATTCTATCATAATTTGAAGTCAAATTTGTTTCAAATGTTTAAATAAAGTACTTGATATAAGATATTAACATGTTGCAGCGGAATAGGTTTCATATCTGTCATCCTTGGCAGAAAAAAAAAAAAAAAAAAAAAAAAAAATCGCCAAATTATTTGTCGAACATATTTAATTCCTTTCAAAAATCATGGTTATTTTAACAACTCATATTAAGAGAGTAATGAATAATATGAAACAATATTTCGTATAATACATATTACGAAAATATACGTCTGGCATGTACATTTTCGTATTACGTTTTTGATCGCCAAATACAAAAAACGTCAAGGACGACAGTCTTGAAATTTAAAATTAAAATTTTGTCAATTTGACAGCAAAATCACTCAATCTAACACATGCACACCTAATACCTATCTATACCCAAATATGGGAATCAAAATCGGGAAATAATTTTCCTCGATTTTTAATAATTTTTTACAAAAAATCCAATGGGAGATTAAGAGTCATTTTTTTTTTTTAAAGTTGGACACTTTTGATAGTTGACATTTTCAATTTTCCCGAAACTTTCAGGATATGTTAGTAGTACTGTGATAAGAAAAAGTGAAATTTAATTTTTTCTGAATTTCATTTGTTTGACCTAGAGAGGGGGGTCAAAGTTTGAGGCCGCAAATAAATGGTGCTATTTTAATAACATTTTACTCCTAAAGCCGTGAGTGACCCATGTCAATTTTTTTAAATACGGATACTACTTGATACTAAGTACATTTTAGCATAAACAGTTTGGTGGGTCACTCATGGCTTTAAAGGCCAAGGTCATTCGAAAATGCAGTTTTCGTTGATTTTTTCCATGTTTTCAGTCTGAATATCTGCTAAGGTCATGACATGAGTGCCCCATAGAAATAATTATGGGGTTATCCAGTAAACGCACTATTATCGTCAACATTCATTACTTCACACAATAAGATCGCGACAACATTAACAACAAAATAAACACTGCACGAGACAAGCGTTATGAGCAAACTAAACGAAGGACTACATCATACAGCGGAAAGAGTAGAGGAGGGATAGATAACGGTGAAGGAAAGTGCGTGTTGCGGTAGGTAGTATTCGAACCGAGTTCGTTTTGGTAGTAATCCAGAGACGTACCTCTGGACAAAAGGTTTACCCATTGTCCATCGGTAACTTATGATTATCTACATTTGAATGGCGTTGATGGCGTCGCTACAACGGTGTTGAGTTCGCCCAGTATCCGTCCGCCTATGGCAGTTTCCAACTACCTTCCAACCAGCATCGTATCATTCTGTGCATATTTTGTGACGGAAACAAGGGAGAACTCAACATGAAAACTGTACCTGTAGATTCTCTAAAGGATCAAGATTCGGATGGTGGTGGTAGTGGTGTGTGTGTGGGGGGGGGGATAATCTGATGTCGAGTTCGCCCTTCGTATCCGCAACGCCTCGTATATGAATGCATGGTTAGCATATTTTGGAAAGATTCGTTGATCGATTAAAATTATAAATGGGCTCTTCCCACCTGACGTCAGAGGTCACATGATAGAGGAAAAACAAATAGCAGACTTGTTTATCTATTGCGATTGCTGAAATAACGTATTTTCTATTCTTATTTTCGATCAATCGTATTTAATCTGTGTTATTTTTTTATACAGCATCATTTTTAATCCATTTTATATCATTATTCATCATCTTTTGTTTACTGTATACATTTGCAATCATCATTTAGTTTATATTTGTTATTGATATTCATGAAGAACATGTTAAATACTCCGATTTTTGGTACTTAAATCAGTGACAGTGCAATATCGTACTGCGTAAATCCATTTAGACCAGTAACTAAGTTAATTAACTTGTTGTAACAATTTTATGCAATTAAATTAAATGAAAACATTTTAAGATTTCAAATTATAATCCATAAACATTCCACAAGAACAAGCTATTATTTATTGCTAGATCAGTTAATGTAACAGTTGCACTAAGCATACAAAAATCGATTCTTACATTTGAAAATAAATAAACACCAAAAGTGTTTTTAAAAAATTATTAAATTTACAAATAAAACTATTCTACTGTTTACAAATGCACATTATTACTTTTATTTTATTTTATATTAAATATTAACATTTTTGTTCTTAAGAACAATATTTAATTGAATTCGATTATCATAATTCGATTATTCGTTTTTCTCTATCACATGATTGAGCAGACGACGCTGGGAAGAGCCCGGGCTCTTCCCACCTGACGTCAGAGGTCACATGATAGAGGAAAAACAAATAGCAGACGAAGTCTTGTTTATCTAGAGCGATTGCTGAAATAACATATTTTCTATTCATATTTTTGACCAATCGTATTTAATCTGTGTTATTTTTTATACATCATCATTTTTAATCCATTTTATATCATTATTCATCACCTTTTGTTTGCTGTATAGATTTACCATCATCATTTAGTTTATATTTGTTATTGATCTTCATGAAGAACATGTTAAATACTCTGATTTTTGGTACTTAAATCAGTGTCAGTGCAATATCGTACTACGTAAATCCATTTAGACCAGTAACTAAGTTAATTAAATTGTTGTAACACCTTTATGCAATTAAATTAAATGAAAACATTTTGAAATTTCAAATTATAATCCATAAACATTCCACAAGAACAAGCTATTATTTATTGCTAGATCAGTTAATGCAACAGTTACACAAAAACATACAAAAATCGATTCTTACAGATGAAAATAAATAAACACATAAAGTGTTTTTTAAAAATTATTAAATTTACAAATACAATTATTCTACTGTTTACAAATGCAGAATATTACTCTTATTTTATTTTATATTAAATATTAACACTTTTGTTCTTAAGAACAATATTTAATTGAATTCGATTTTTCGTTTTCCTCTATCACGTGATTGAGCAGACGACGGTGGGAAGAGCCCATTGTCAAGTCTCAGCAGACTTGATTGCACAACTATCATTTCTAGATTGTATAGGAAATATGTTAATGAAATTTTTTATACATGCATTTACAATGGAGTTTCATATATTGTGGTGAATACAGGCTTTTACCAGTTTACATATTGGTTCTTATATTAAGCGAATTTACTTGTATACATTTTCCTCAATTCGAGTTAACTAAAAAGTTTAATGAAATATTTATAAATTTTTCGAGGTGTTCGATTCTTTAGACCAAGCAGTCAGTGGAGGCACTCAAATGGATTTGCGTTCCCCTCAGTTGTAAGGTTAAACGGGCTATGATTGAGCGGCTTATTCAATTCAAAGTTATATTTGTAGTCATTTTTAACAAGAGTTCTATAATAAAATTAACTTTATTATAGAACTGATTTATTTATAGAATAGATTTATTATATTTATTTTTAATTTTTGTCTGCCTTTTTATGGCAAGAATTCTTAATCTGTGGTATCGACAAAATTTTTGGATTTTCTACCGGTAGTTCTTTATAATTACATGATTTGGAATGCTAAAATAACATTTAAAACTGTTAAATTACATTTATAAAAATCTTACTTTCTCTCACCCATATATGTGATAAAGAAAAGATTATTTTTACTTAAATTTTCAAAACAGAATTTTCGTTATTCGTTTAACACATTTTGAGGTCCCCTAAATCTGCAAAATCATATTTTCAGCGGTTGGTCCTTGAGTTTGTTGTCAGCATAACTCAAAAAGAAATATAAGCAGGAAGTGAATGCCAGACCAGATTATTTATATTATTCTCTCTAAAAGCGATTTATTTTTACATAATTCCAGAATCTTGATAAATCTTGTTTATACTATCTCCTTATATTATTATAATCTGTACGCGTGTGTGTTTCTGTCTCTGTGTGTGTCTGTGAGAAACGGCTTGAAACAGAAAAGGCTCCGCCGCTAATGGTCGCACGGACTTCGGACAGGTACCGTCGAACGGAGAATTTATCGCAGATGTACGTTATCTAATTTGCTAAACGATGCGACCCTAATTAGCGGAGATATTAATTAAAATGGCGACCCATGTCAAACGAAAAAACAATTCAAAATGGCACGCGATCATCATTTTCGACCGGGACCGCTTACCTCAAAAGAAGAAAGAAAAAGAGGAAATTTCGTGGGTTTTTGTCAAGCGATCGCTGCCGATCTGTTGGAAATATCGAAAATACACCTGTACCACGAGAAAGAGCATTTATTACCGATTCTTACGGTATAATTTTTTTTTTTTTTTTTTTTTTTTTAAATACGGATTTTTTATATTTTTAAAAAAAGGTTTTAAAAAGGGTCGAAATTTTTTCTTTTTCGCTTTCGTCTTTTTTTAAACGCCCTGTACGACCGAGTAACTGTTCCATTTCTTAACATCTGGTATATAAGGAAAGGTCATTTAATCCTCTTTCGAACAATATAAACATTTTTACAAAATACGGATTAGCGATCCATATTTTTAGATTTTACGAAGCATCGATTTTTTCACAAAACATTTTATAATTCAAAAGCGTTTAGAGATAAATCATTTCTTTTATATATACATATATATATATATATAGATCTTGCTTCCATAATTCAATTTCCAAAAGATTGAGAGAAAATTTCAAAAACTGAATGAGTTATAATTTTTTTAATTTTACGCTTTAAAGCATTGAATTGAAAACTCCGCCTTTCCTTCCGTACTGATTTTCAGAATTCCATTGCCGTTCGTCGTTACCATGGGAACCACTTCAAGGAAGACATTTCTGCTCGAAAGCGAAAAAAAAAAAAAACACCTGCCGTTGATAATCGGATATATTTTAAGTGGGATAAAAAATTGCAAATTTCTATTTTCTTCAATTTTTCGAATTCGGACACGACACTTGGTAAATAAACTTGCAGTTCAAATTTCATCGATTTTCGTCAATAAACAAAGGGTTTACATTTTAATTGCAAATTAAATTTTATACTAATACGCTTATTTCAATTTCTAATTATGATTAAATTATTTTTAATACATCATTCGAAAGATATTTTAAAGTTCTTTTATATTATCAAAAGTTTTCACCAGAATTACACGTTTTGAGGTCTCCTGAATTGATTTTCTTTTGTATCTCAGCTGCTAGTTAAAATAATTTCATAAGTAATACATCATTTGAAAACGTTGTTGATTTGGAATTGAATAGTATATTACAGAAATTCGACATTTCTGATTTAAACATTTTGAGGTGTCCTGAATGGGTTTTC
The DNA here is from genome assembly GCA_963930645.1 of Salticus scenicus. Taxonomy (NCBI): domain Eukaryota; kingdom Metazoa; phylum Arthropoda; class Arachnida; order Araneae; family Salticidae; genus Salticus; species Salticus scenicus. Next base: position 289,823,583 of record OZ005652.1, on the reverse strand, counting down.
TCTTTTGCCTCAGGTATTAATTAAAAAATTTCATAAGTAATACATCATTTGAAAGCTTTGTTGAGTTGATACACATTTTAAAGTACTTTTACATTATCGAAAACGGAATTGGAGATTTCACGCGATTTACACGTTTTGAGGTGTCCTATGGCGCTGTAATATTTTCAAATTTCAATTTCTAATTATGATTAAATTATTTTTAATACATCATTCGAAAGATATTTTAAAGTTCTTTTATATTATCGAAAGTTTTCACCAGATTTACACGTTTTGAGGTCTCCTAAATCCGTTTTCTTTTGTATCTCAGCTACTAATTAAAATAATTTCATAAGTAATACATTATTAGAAAGCTTTTTTTGATTTGGAATCGAACAGTGGAATACAGAAATTTGTACCGCCAGATGGCGCTGTAATATTTTAAAAGTTCAATATTTCAATTTCTAATTATGATTAAATTATATTTAATACATCATTCGAAAGATATTTTAAAGTTATTTTAAATTATCGAAAGTTTTCACCAGATTTACACGTTTTGAGGTCTCCTGAATCAGTTTTCTTTTATGGCGCTGTAATATTTTCAAATTTCAATTTCTAATTATGATTAAATTATTTTTAATACATCATTCGAAAGATATTTTAAAGTTCTTTAAAATTATCGAACGTTTTCACCAGATTTACACGTTTTGAGGTCTCCTGAAAAAGTTTTCTTTGTATCTCAGCTACTAATTAAAATAATTTCATAAGTAATACATCATTAGAAAGCTTTGTTGAATTGGAATCGAACAGTGCAATACAGAAATTTCTACCGCCAGATGGTGCTGTAATATTTTCAAATTTCAATTTCTTATTATGTTTAAATTATTTTTAATACATCATTCGAAAGATATTTTTAAGTTCTTTTAAATTATCGAATGTTTTCATCAGATTTACACGTTTTGAGGTGTCCTGAATCAGTTTTCTTTTGCATCTCAGCTAATTGAGTTGGACCGTTCAAAATTAGTATATGTAGGATAATTAGACGGGGCTGAAAGTGTGAGGAAGTAATACGCGTGCACCGCGCGCGTGTCCCCTACCTTGTGAGCGCCAGCGCGCACGGGACTGCGCTGCCGAAGTCAGTGGGGACCCGGTCCAACTTTTTAACCGATGAGAAATGATTTTTTTATTTTATTTTCTTAAGAATACAAATTTTATTTCATATGGAATATGTGCGTGCAGCGCGCATGGGTTTGTGCTGCCGAAGGTAGTGGGGATCCAGTGGGAGTTTTTACCCGATCAGAAATGATTTTTTTTTTAGGGGGCACGAAGTGTCAGGGAAGGAATACGCGCGCGCGGCGCGTGTATTCTTTAACTTGTGCGCGCGCAATGCGCACGGGACTGCTCTGCCGAAAGCAGTGGGGACCCGGTCCGAATTTGTACCCCATGAGAAATGATTTTTTTAAATTTTCTTAAGAATAAAATTTTGATCTGAGAAGGAACATGTGCGCGCAGCGCACGTATACCTTCACACGTGCGTGCATAGCGCGCATGGGTGTGCGCTGCCGCAGGCAGTGTGGACCCGTTGGGAGTTTTTACCCGATCAGAATTTTTTTTTTCAGACGCCGACTTTTTACCCATTCATAAATGATTTCTTTTTTTCAATTTCTTTTCTTAAGACTAAAAGTTACTGTTAGTGATTCATTTGAAAATACTGACCCGCTAGCGGGCGAAGCTCGCTAGTTTATTAATATTATTTGTATTACTAAAGAACTTTGTTCGCCAAAGAAGGGAAACGGAAGTCTGAATACAAAAAGTCAGTAGTCCCACAGTGCATTAAGGGGTCTGAGTCTTAAGTGGGTGAAAAAAATCGATCTTTTATTATTATTATTTAGTTACTAGCAGATTACGCTCATTTCGCTGGTCACTATATATTTAAAGGAATTTTCAAAAGAATTGAATCACTATTTATTTTTTATATCACATTATAAATAAAAACTTAATATATACATATATATATATATATATTTACATTGAGATTGGTTTAAACCTTGCTTTGGGTACCCGCTGCCTACGGCAGCTCTTTTTCCTCCCACACTGCATCGGGTCCAGATTCCCACTGCCTACAGAAAGATTTTTCGCGGGCATTTCAATTTGGGTATTACTGACGACAGGAGGATCTGCTTTTATTTAAGAACTACGATTTTAAAGATGACTGTATCTTAGCATGTATTAAATATTTTAATTTTTGAACATGTATTTTATAGCCTTCGCTCTTTACATTACTATATGATTCTGATCAATATAATAAATAAAATTAAAAGTAGATTTTATTTTAAAAGGAGTTAAATAAATAAAACACAAATAAATTTTAATTGAACTTAAATTTTAATCAGTTTAATCATTTCTACTACATACTACCATTTTTTTTTTTCGATAAGTACTATAAATAAATAAATAAAAAAAGATTTTCTTTCATTGATTCTGATCAATATAATCTATATAAATAAAGACAAGTGTCTGTGTGTCTGTCTGTGCTCTGGTGCTCACACTACTGATCGCAGAGTTTCCAAATTTGGCATATAGGTACCTGGGATCCTGCAGGTGTGCACCTCATCGAGATTTTTTCGAATTCCGAAATTGAATTTTTTAAATTAATGTTTTTCCGATTTTAAATATTGGCTTCTTTGTTTCATTTTTCATAGATTTATTCTTTTGCTTCAATCGTCTGCGTATCTTAGCAACGGCTATTGCGCAACTTATTTTTATTTAATGCATTCATTCGATTTTTTTTTTTTTTTTTTTTTTTTAATTTGTTATATTTATTGAAAATAAAATCGCAATGCAGTAGAAAATATCAAATATAATTAGTTTTAAATTCAAAAACGTATTTATAACAGTTATGCTTAACTTTTTATAGTAGAACAACTTCTTATTTTTCATTTTTTAATTAATTCCTTTAAACGAAAAAACTTTTATTTATTTATTTATTTTTTTTTTTTTTTTTATTTACAGTATTTATCGGAAAAATGGTAGTATATACATAGTAAAAAGTATTGAATTTATTAAAATTTATTTGTTTATATATATATTTATTTATTTATTAATCTACTTTTTATTTTATTTTATTTTATTGGTCGGAATCAAATCGTAATGTAGTGTAAATAGCATGGGCTATAAAATACATGGTTCGAAACTAAAATATTTAATAGATGCTGAGATACAGTCATCTTTAAAATCGTAGTTCTTAAATAGTAGCAGATCCCCCCTGTCGTCGATAAATATCCATATTGAAGTGTCCGGGAAAGATCTTTCTGCAGGCATGGGAAACCTAGACCTGATGCAGTGCGGGCGGGAAAAGAGCTGCGCCGTAGACAGTGGGTACCACAAGCGAGGTTTGGAGCAATTTCAATTTCTTTCTCTTTTTTTTTTTTTTTAGTTTTTGTCCATAATGTGGTATAAAAAAATAAATATTAATTCAATTCTTTCGAAAATTCATTTAAATATAGGGACCAGCGAAGCGGGCGTAGCCTGCTAGTATATAAAATAAAAAACAAATAAATTTTAATTGAACTTAATTTTTAATCAGTTTAATCATTTCTACTATACTAGTGGTCGCCCAGTGGTCGAAATTCGACCATAATTAATTAAAATTATAAGTTTAAACATTATTAAGGTTCTATTGTCAAAGACTATACTTCTATAATCACAGATTTTGCCAAGGCTACACTGTTAATTTACCTAGTTTTTTAAAAAAATTATATGAAATTTAAATTAAAAAAATCCAAAAAATGATTAAAATAAAGAATGCCTTTTTTTAATTTTTTTTTATTGAAACAAAAAGACATGCGATTAAAAAAAAAATGCTGTCCATTGAACTTGACATACATATTTCGATAATTTAATTAATGTTACAAAACTTCTCTGTAAACGATGTTTTTTGTAAAACTTTTGGAATGACATTTCGTGCACATTTAAATTTATCTGTCAAATTCACATTGAAATTTCAAAATTTTGGCAACAGTATAAAAAAATGAAAATGCTAATTTTAATCTGGAAATAAAACCCGATAATATAGGCTTTGAATTGCACCTTTGTCGTTTCACAAATGTTCCAATTTCTCGTCTTTGTCGTTGTATTTTTAAAAAATATTAGCATTCTGCACTTCTTCTCTATATAAACTATAAGTGTGCGAAATTTCATAATCCTCCGTCCGCGCAATTTTCGTAAAAAGGGGTACAAAGTTTTTGCTTCACGTATTAATTCTGGAAATAAAACCCGATAATATAGGCTTTGAATTGCACCTTTGTCGTTTCACAAATGTTCCAATTTCTCGTCTTTGTCGTTGTATTTTTAAAAAATATTAGCATTCTGCACTTCTTCTCTATATAAACTATAAGTGTGCGAAATTTCATAATCCTCCGTCCGCGCAATTTTCGTAAAAAGGGGTACAAAGTTTTTGCTTCACGTATTAATATATAGATACTACCATTCTTTTTCCTCGATAAATACTAAAAAAAAAAAAAAAAAAAAAAAATATTTTACAGGAATTAATGAAAAATAAAAAGTTGTTATACTATAAAAATTATACATAAACATAACTGTTATAAATAAGTTTTTTTTAATTAAAATTTACTATACTTATTTTATTTATTTTTCTAATGCATTAACTTTTGATTTTCAATAAATATGATAAATTAAAAAAAAAAAAAAAAAAAAAAAATTCGTCTTCAAACTAATGAAATAAATAAAAAATAAATAGCGTAACAGACGTTGTTAAAATACGCAGACGATTGAAATGAATGAAGAATGTTTAGAAAAATGAAAAATAGAAGCCAATATTTAAAATCGGAAAAAAAAAATTAATTAAAAAAATTCAAAATAATTGCGATGAGGTGCACACCTGCAAGGTTCCAGCTACCATCTGGACAGACAAATACACACAGATACTTCTCTTTATTTATATAGACTGCGATGTTAAAGATGATCGTATCTCAGCATCTGTTAAATATTTTAGTTTTTGAACCATGTATTTTATAGTATTTGCACTGTATTACAATATGGTTCAGACCAATATCTATACAAATAAAGAGAAGTATCCGATTGCGCTCTGGTGCTCACACTACTGATCGCAGAGCTACAAAACTTGGCAGATGGATACCTGGGCCCCTATAAGTGTGCACCTCATCGAGACATTTTCTAATTTGAATTTTTGAAATTAATTTATTTTTTCAGTTTTAAATACTGACTTCTATGTTTTATTTTTCTAAAAATTATTCTTTCATTTTAATCGTCTGCGTATCTTAGCAACGGCTATTACGCTATTTATTTTTTTATTTACTTAATTCATTCATTTGAAGGCGAACTTTTTTTTTTTTTGTGTGTGTGTGTGTCAATATTTTGTTTCTGATTTTTGGGATTCTATGGTATACATCTTGTGTTGGATATCCCTTTGGAACTAGCTGGCATAGTAAGTGTGGAGTCAATTGGCCTAATTATGATAGAGCTATGAGAATAGCTTGATCTTCCTTAATGATAATTCAAATGCTGGAGAACTTCTCCATGGTGAAGAAGTTTGACTCTCAACCACCTGCCTAGTTGATGGTGAGGATTTTTCATTCAACAATTTTCAATCCTGAAGATAATATCAAGGCACTCTTAATCATTTTCAATATAAAATAAATGACTTTGTTTTGGTAAAATACCAAGCCTGGCAATATTTTTTAAAGAATGATGAAATTTACAGCAGCAAGATTTGCATGTCCACCAAGGTAATAAGGGGGGGGGGGGAATGGAGGTGTCTAAGAGAGGATGATTTAATTTTGTATGATCAATGAAAATTGTGCAAAAATTGACCTCACCTATTCAAATAAACGAGCTCTCAACTTCTATATTTGTGGTTTATTTCAAATATTGATCTAATTTTATTTGAATTATTACAGGTAGCTGTAATAATAAGCAAAGTTTCTTTTTTTGTAGAATTTATTTGTTCATATACTTAAGAAAAATTTGTTATTCAAATATTATCAAAGTAAAACGTTTTTCCACGAAAATTGGTGTATTTTGTCTTAGTCCACATATCCATATCCCGTTATGCCAACTAACCCTGCCATAATTACAAGTTCTTAAGAAAAGTGTTTTTGGAGTTGCTTGAACACAAATTTAATTGATGTGCCATACATGATTTTGTAGCAAAAATGTTAAGCTTGCCTTCACATCACCAGATTTATTGCCAAAAAGAAAGTAGAAAAATCAAAATCAATGCTAACTAATATTTAAACTTTAAAATTTCTTCACACACCATAAAATTAAAGACAGCACAACCAGTTTCGAAAGAACGTGGCCTTTCTTCTTCAGGTGCAAAAAACCCACGTGCTACTGCCTCGGAGGGCAAAAGCAAGACTATATTGGTTGAACACCAGTTTTGAATTTAGTTTTGTTCTATGTCAACTAGCCTTGATCTTACCTACAATTACTGCTTTAGAACAAATTAGCACAGTAATATATTACTGATATCGATGTGATAAGACCCTATCCTTAAATAAATAGTGTTTCCAACAAGGTTGTCAGATTTGCTGCTGTAAAATATCTTCCATCCTTCTGACCACTTGGGATAAAATAAAGTCACAAGCCTTTGCTTATACAATTTTTTAATGAGGGTCGCTTTGAATCCGGGTTTTTTTTTGCAATTTGAATAATATTTTTAAGTTCTGCTTTTAAAAGTTCTTCATTGGAAGATACTTGATTTTATCCCAAGTGGCCAGCAGAATCTATATGGATTATCTATGGGCTCAAATTATTTGAAGTGCAATAGCGTAAAAATTAAACTACATACTATATGGAGAAAAATACTCAAACACCCTATCATAATTTTCACTTTTGTTTATTTAACAACTTCTGTTACTTTAATTTATTTATACAACCATTAATTACTTAACGTTCGGAAAATCGAATGGAATCACTCCAGATTTGTTTGTTTGTAACAAGAAGGATTTTCAGCAAAATTTTACAAAAATTTGCAGAATTGACAAAATGTTAGAGAAATATTATCCTAAAACAGAAAATGCATATGTTTAATTTTCGTTAAGATACGAGTTGTAGTAAATATTTTTTTATTACACATATATAAATCAGGGTTGTCAGATTTGCTGCCCGGGTAGATACCCATTTTCCCCACTGGGCTGGGTTTTTTACCCTAAAGTACCCATGGGTTTTTTTTTCGGGAAAATGGGTTTTTTAAAAAAATAAAGGAATTTTAAATATTTAAGCTCTTTTAAAGCAATAATCCACAGTAAAATACTTCTTTACATGAGAACTTTATATACAGAAATATCAATCAATATTTACTTTATTATTTAAAATTTTCTTAATTCAGAATTGAATATACTAAGAAATAATTTAAAGTTATATAATAACGAAAAGAAAAAAAAAATGCAAGGTAATAGAGAAAGATAAGTTTACAGTCATAATATAAAAGCAAAAGTTTATCTTTTTTATTAAATAACACAGAAATGGTGGGAAGATAACAATGGAGCAGAAGAAAAATACTTTTATGAAGGTTTACTTACCATACGAGAGATTTTCAGACAAAATTTCAAACAAATATATAATTTCTACTAGTCTTCTTCACATTTACTTTTCAATTGGTGGCACTGTACTAATTTTTCAGTTTCGTTGTTCCCTAATCTGTTACGAACTTTGTTTTGGATAAACCGAAATGTTGAAAAAAGTTTCTCAACTGATGCGAGCTAGCAGTTAATGAATTTAGTAATGCCACATAATTATAAAATTCTTCATTCCCAGGAGTTGTGGCCTTTTTAGCTTTTCTGGCCATTATCTTCCACCATTTAGATGGGCTCAATACTTCAGTAGAATTTGCAAGAAACATTGAATTCGGATAATAATCGTTATTCGATATCTGCAAAGTCATTAATGATATCACATAACCATTGCCAATACACTATTGCCATTGTAAAGCTAGCTTTTCTTGAGCATTGGTGAGCTTTTACACCTTAATATTTTAGATGTGGTAGATACATCACCATATGTGCTAGTATAGTATCTTTTTTGTATGACATTTTCATAAGGAAGAAGTACATTTCCAGGCACATAATGAAATCTCAGACAGATACTTTCTTTTGTTTATTCCTGTCTTCATCAGATAATGATAACACACTGGAGAAAAGTTTCGGTTTAGACATTACAGACTGGAACAATTTCGTTTAGTTTTTTTTTAGATAAGAAAAATTTAGATTAAATCAAAACTTCTGTTGTGAAAATAAAAATAGTTTTAATTTACATTTGAAAAATTTAAAGCTTTAGTTGGATTAAGAATGGATTTATTTATTTTATTTTATTTATTTATTTTTTTTTTTATGTATAAAAAATCACTTTAAAACATCACACATCTTATTTGAAAAAATATAAATATTACATTATCACTTTATTTTTTAAAAATAAAAATAATTTGTGAACTAAATTTCCAATTTGTAAAATCTCCTCCATGCCTATTATATATTCCCTAATTAAAATAATGCTTAGATTTGTTGATTAGATTATATTGTGATAATTAGAAGATAAAAAATATGCAATATATGTGAAATGAATAAAAGAGAAATCTTGAAATAAACCTGTGCAAGCAACAAAATGTAGTTTATATACAAGTAACCCCCAAAGAACACGATGAATTGGTTCAGTGTTCTTTAAAACTGTGTTGTTCGAAATGACCAAAAAGAAAAATATGAGATTCCATTTAAAAAAATTTTATTTTTTGAATTCACATTGGTAAACACTTCTAAGAAATCTTATATGTAGTGATGCATATTTTCTTATTTTTTCTTCATTCTTTTTTATTGTACGAATAGTAGCCTCATTCAAGTTCTCTACCTTTGCAACAACTGATAATTTTTCTCCTTTCTGTAGTCGGTTCAAAATTTATACTTTAGTTTCAAGTGAAATTGTATACTTTTTTTGAACTATCTTTTGACTTTCTGCAGACATTTTGCAGATTAAGAATTTAAAAAAACAACTTGGTTGAAAATAAAATGTGAAACTCAAGATATCCTGCACTTTATGCTCAAATGAGTTCAAACTTCCATTTAATGAAAAATTCAACAGGGTTGCCACTCAAATAGCAGAATGAAATTTCCTGACTTTTCCAGGTTTTCCAGACATGTTCTAAGAAAATTCCAGACTAGTCATATATTGTGTATTGGTTGTATTGAGGGCAAAGTAATTATAGTACCACTTGAAAACACAAAAGTTACATATTACTTTGACCAAAGGACAGATTGCCTTCCATGTGGGGTCTTTCTACAGTCGGCTGCAAAATTATTCGAGCACTAGCCAATAATTCCTATATTTAAAAAGTACACTTAAGACTGTTTTGCTAAGTAAATCCTTGTCGAATCATGTTCTTAGACTGATTAAAAACATGACTCGACAAGGATTTATTTAACAAAGCTGGATTAAGTGTACCTTTTTTTGGCAAGGATTATTGCTAGTGCTCGAATAATTTTGCAGCCGACTGTAAGAGGTTTTGTTTTTAAAAAATGGCGGAAGCTAAGGGGAAAAAAAAAAAAAAAGGAAACGACTCTACGGTGGAAGAAAAATTCGTTTTTTTTTTTGGCAATCATTGTATGAAATTCCCTGCCTTTTCCAGGTTCTGGCTAAAAAATACAAATTCCCTGACTTTCATGGTCAATTTTCAAATTCCCTGACTATCCGCGTTTGTAATGATCGATAGATGGCGCTTTTTCAGCTCTTGTTGTTAGTAAATATAATAGCCACGTGTATTTATTATTGTTCTTTTTGTTATTCTACTTAATATTCGTACAAAAATTTCTCCGCCATTACATCATGGAAAATTGATTGCTTTTGGAAAAAAAATATTTCAGTTTATTCAAAGTTCGATCGGAAGTAGATTTTTAACTGAAGTTGAACAAATTTTAGTTTCAAATCATCTGATTAATTCTTTACTTCCATTAGCCGAAGCAACTGAAATTTTAAATTTGTCATTTGGAAATAAATGGAAGCTTAATTCTGGATTTCTTGATCCTTTGGAGTTACACTGTAGCACACAATAGTATGTGTTATCTTTTTTACCGGATTTATTCATTTTTATTGAATAAATATATGTGAAACTAAACATCGGCCAGCAATGGCGGCTTGATGAACGCCGAATTAAAGCATGTTAATTGTAATTTCACCTTAGCCCACCACAGGGCGAGCATTTCATTACAATCGCTGATTCCAGGTTTTCCAGGTAGCGTGGCAACCCTGTTTCAATAAATTCATCAAATTTATACAAAAAAATTTATGGTTGATGAGTATTTCCCTTATTTTTCACAAAATAATATAATGGGTAAAAGTAAACAACATGAAATTTGAATTACATGCTTACATATACATTTGTAAGTAATGTGTATTTATTTCAATTAAAATGGAATAGAATTAAGAATTCATAGACATGATTTTTCAAATTTTGTGATAAAAGTTATAATTCCCTTAAAATTCTAAACAATTTTGCCTTTTTAAAATATATTACTGTGTAATTCAGAGGAAGTACAAATAAAATAGCTTAAAGCTATTAAGTAGCTTATACAAGATGCTCTAATAATGAGTGTATCAATTAGAAGAATGTTAAAGGCAAATACTATTTAATTTTTGTTTGTGTCCACCTATATTGATAACTAAATTAAAAAAGCATATATATTATATGATTTGAGATTAAGTGAAACTGGATGAAACATGTGAATATAAGACAATAAAAGAAAGAACTACTTTTATTTCAATATAAGTAACATCAGGCAAACTTACTGCACATGACAAAATGTTGTTCGTTTTGTTCATGACTTTTGATAGAATCAAAACTTAATTTAAAAAAAGTTTGTACCTTAGTTGTATTGAACTTTGTATTTTTATACAATAAAAATTCAGAAATCATTGTTTTCTGATGATTATGTGTAAACATGTTAAAACAATACATATACAGTATTATCAGTTTTATTGATCAAAAATGCTTGTTTAGTATTTGCTAAACTATATATGTTCTCATATAAAACAAAATAATATATATACTATACATTATTAACTTTTTGGAAAAAGAAATTCTATTTTCCCCCCCAAAACCCGGGTTTTTTACAACCCTGGTTTCCAACTTTTCTCTCTGCACGGAGAAGAGCCGTAACTCTGGCAGCATGCCTACACAACACAGATAGAAACTATTTGTTAGAGTGAAAGTTATTCCTTTAATAGGAAATGAATGACATTAAAAGGAAATAATCTCAACAGCTTAAACAAATAATACTTATTAGTTTCATAGATTTCACATTAGTCAAATATTCTTTGGAAATAATAACTTCAGTTATCCTAGAGCTTTCTAATATTTTATTGAAAGTATTCTAAACCGATCATTATTGTGTATCAGTTTTTTTAAATATTAGTGTAGTCTAGGTCTGTGAAATTTAATGCTGAAGATACATATATTTTATCATTTAACATAATACCATTGCAATATTAATTTAAACGACCATGAGTTAGCTTAGGAATTTTTATTTGATGTTGATTACTTCATAATGGGTAATATAATCATTAAGTTTCTATTTGCTTTGCATATGGGTAAAAGTTTAGGAGGAAGGCTGCCATGATGAAAGTTTTTTTTTTTTTTTAGAAAGATAGCACTTGTGACAAGGGAAGATAAAGATAATGAACATTTTATTTATTTTTTATTTTTGTGGTTTTAGTTAGAGATCAGGCATTTTTTATATTGTGTGTTTATTTACAAACTATTTAGTTATTTTTATTTTTTTCTTTGTGCTATTTTTGATGATTGAAAGTGAGTAAACTGTCAAGACTAGTTAATTATGATCATATATTATAATTAAAAGTTGAGAAAACAAATTGCATATTTTTTTGTTAGTAAAATTTGATTTTTAAAACAACTGTTTCTAAATTGAAAAAAACATATTTGAAGTTATCCATTTATCTATTTGCCAAATATGACTGAAGAATATTGATTCTCTTGTCAATGTGGGATATTCAATTCTTCCAAAAATTAAGAGATGCTATTATTAGGTAGTTTGGGATGTGCTACAGCTGCTTTTCTAGATAGTGAATATGGTTTAAATACTGTACATTCACTGTAAAAGAATAACTATTACCAGCTGCAAGAAACTCTCTGTGATTGGATAAAATAATTATTTTCTCTAATCACAGAGAGTTTCTTGCAGCTGGTAATAGTTATTTTTTTTACAGTGTTCTTTGTTATTGAGAATAGCACTTATGATACTTGAAATATTACGTCTTCATGTTTAAATCTAATTATTTCGTATTTAATAGAATATTCACATTCGGAACATTCTCACATATTTGGGATGAGTGTCACGTAAAACTTTGAAGCATTATTGCATAGCATTTTATATTTTTTAAATTTCTAAAAAATAATGTTATTAGAAGCTACCACAAAAGATAGCGTGGAATGAAGTAACTTATTACAGATAAGTAACTGTTTCTCCCACCTCCAGTTATCAACTTCTGCATAAAACCATGTTTAAATATCTTTATCTTAGTTGGTCTAGAAGGTTAGCATAATACTCTTGTCACACATGAGCCCTGAGGTAAAAAGTCCTCTAACAGAAACCTATTTTTCTCCCAGAAAACAGATGCCATGACTTTTTTGGCCAATTTCTGGGTGCAAAACTTCTTCAGGTGTGGAAATCCCAGTGACACCATTCTTTTGATTGTTCTTTTGTTTTAGGATCATAAATGTGGAGCTACGTTTCATTTTCTGTCACTAAACTAAGCAGAAAGTTGTGAAGTTTCAAAATGGGCCAAAATGACTGTGGATGTTTCAAATTGTTCTTCTTCTGATCGTTGTTCAAACATTTTAGCATAAGTAACATCTAGCTTTCATTTGCTGTCAAATTTATTCTTCTATTTCAACTAGAAAAGGAACTTTTCTGCTTCCCTATGTATATATACATGGTAGAGAAAGTATTGTTTTTGAGCCAAATTTTTAAAATTGAGTTTTGGTTATATTTACATGTTTTGAGGTCTCCCGATTCCAAAAAACAAGCTTTTAGTGGTTGGTCTGACTGTGTGTGTGTGTCTATTATCAACATATCTCAAAAACAAAAAGTAGCAGGAAAATCTGCATTTAAAATCTGTATCATACAGTGAGGCTACACTAAACTTTTCCTTGAGATCAAACAATTAGTCTATATCTCAAAAACAAAAAGTAGCAGGAAAATCTGCATTTAAAATCTGTATCATATAGTGAGGCTACACTAAACTTTTCCTTGAGATCAAACAATTAGTTCATGTGTAGAGACATCCAACAGAATTCAAAACGTCTATGGAGGAAAATTCTGGTAAGTACAGGGTAAGAATTATAAACAGCCTAAATAAAATGGAATGAAAATATTTTTTAAATGCATATTCCGTGTTGATTATGGTATGGAAATCATTTATTATTCACTTACTCTATCCAAAGTATCTGGATATATTGAGGCTGTACTTTGAAATTACTGGAAGTGTATTTCATTTTGTCTTGGATGTTTTTCATATGAGACTAAATTTAACTACACAATGAGATATGCATATAGTTTACAGACATTATACAGGGCTACCCAAAATTAAGCTAAATATTCTTTTCTATTGAATGTAATTGATGGAAGTGCTTTGCTAAACATTCTTTTCTATTTAATTATCACACTGAGGTACACTGAATACAGAAGTGCAATTTTTAGCGATTGATCTATGTGTATATCTTAACATAACTTAGGAAGGATGGTTACTCCCCCCCCCCCCCCCCAACAGGATTAACTGTTCCTAAACCTATTTTAGATAATTTTCAAAGAAGACTGATCTTTATTATCCTACCTTAATGATCTTTATCATTGAATCTTCAATCCATCTTTGTAGTATTAAAGTTTAGAGTAAGAGAAAGTCGTGTGAATGACACACCAGACTATTTATATGCTACTAAACTACCTCTATATGTAAATTACAGAAGAAAATAAATAGGAAAAAGGGTAAAGGCTGCATAAAGGTCAGAGTCACCGTTTCCTTCCATGTAATCTCACTGAAAAATGGAGTTCTTTAAATTTTTTTTTTTTTAAATTCCACCTTTTGACAATGTCACCTTTTTATCTTGGTTAGTAGGCATTTTTTTTTTTCTTTTTAACTAAATTTTAATATTTCTTTTTGAAATTGAAAATTAGAGCTCTGAATTTACTAAATAAAATAAATTTAAATATATATTAAAAAAAAAAAAAGACTTGTTCAAAGAGTAGAATTCAAAAACCAAATTGGGAAAACTCCATTTTTTAATTAGATATCCTCAAAAACAAAGCAAGAAAAATCCCATAAGATTACATGAATGGGGAGGAAGAAAAGGCGAATCTACCTTAATGCAGCCTTAACAGTCACAAGGAAATACAGATTGTTATTTCAGTTTAAGATGTTAATATCCTAATAAATGAGAGACAAAACCGTGAAGCCTCTTAGTATACTATTTACAAACAATTCCAACTAAAATAAGTCTAACAAGGAGAGGTCATGACATGGAAAATTCAGATTGGGACGAAATTGTGCAGGATTGTAATATACTATGAAGGTAACAACATATTAAAGCAGTAGGACCCACTATCCACAAAATTTCGAGAAAAAAGCATTTAAAGTTTCAGTAATCTTTAAACAAGTTATTTCGCAAGCGTGGCAGCGCTCCAGTGGCATGAGCGTAAAGCACTAGTCTAACACCCAGATGACATGGGTTCGAGGCTACCTATGGGATTTTTTTTTCTTCTACTTCTTTAATTTTTTATGTAATTTAAACTTTTTATATTTTTTACTTTATTTTATAATTCATTTGAAAATTTTAATAAAAGGTTATTTATTTTTCTTGATTATAAAATAAATAAATTTTTCTATTTTTGATATTTATAACACAATATATTTATAATACAATAAATTTCTATAACTTAAAAAATAAATTTTAGTTTTGTTTTAACTATAAAATAAGATAAAACTAAAGAAAATGTTTTTAATTATTTTTCTAAGTATTTTATTTTAGGTATATCCAAAACAATATTAAATTTTGTTTTTAATTTACAAAAAATAAGAAAAATTACAGAGAAATGATGATTTTAATTGCATATATAATTATTATCCAAATTAAATAATTACTTCTCCTATCAATACAACTTCTTGAAAAATTAAAGTATAGGATTATGATGCTATTAAATTATTACAGGCAAAGAAACGTTATCCTTAAATGTAGATTTTAAATGTTAACATACTTTCTTCTTCGACAACATTTTTTTTCCCCCTTCTGTGGACAAAATAAAATATTTCACTTCACCTGTTCTCTATTATTAACAAGCTAAAAGGGTTTATGTAATTTATAGACATTAAAAGGAAAACTGGAAGCTCAAACCAAGATTTAAGTACACCTACTAACTATTTTTTACACTTTGTTTTACTGCTTGCTTATTTTTTAGTTATTTAATTTTTTTATCTATTTTTCTTTATAGTTGTTATTTAGTGTTTTGTAAAATTAAAATTTATTTTTTAAGTTATAAAAATTTGCTGTATTTTTAAGTTATAAATATTAAAATATAAAAAACTAAAGGAAAAAAAAATTCCGTAGGTAGTCTCAAACCCATGTTGTCTGGGTGGAAGACCAGTGCTTTACGCTCACGCAACTGGGGTGCTGCCTCGCTTGCAAAATAACTTATATTTAAAGATTACTGAAACTTCAAATGCTTTTTTCTCAAAATTTTGCGAATAGTGGATCCTACTGCTTTAATATGTTGTTACCTTCATAGTATACTACAATTCTATGCAATTTCGTCCTGATCTGAATTTTCCATGCCGTGACCTCTCCTTGTAAGTATACGTCTAAGTAATTATCGAACATAACAGTCAATGAAGATAATTTGAAATGTAATTAAAATTTTCTTGTTTTTAAAACATACCCTAAGAATTTAACAAAAATTCCCTAGGCCTAGTTAATATCTTAGAAGGTTCTACGAGTGATAATTCAGAAATATGGAATTCCCCCCCCCCATCTTTCTTAGTTGCAGAACAATATTTTTCTATATAAAAGTCAGGAAAAAAAGAACTAGCCCAAAATAAAAAATGGGATTTAAACACATATACAGCTTCTAGTAATAAAAATGCACATCTAAAATGTTTCATAAAAATAAATTTTGTAGTTATAAGTATGTTTCTACGATCCACAATATAAGGCAATCAATATTATATTAATTTTTAATCTTCTGGTATAAAAATTTACATAATACACATATTTTTTAACTGTCATAACATTTTTACTGGTAAAAATTTTTAGTTCCTATTCAAACTCAGGATCCAAGTCCAAGCATATAGAGTCAAATTCAAAAAAATTAAATTATTTCAGAGTAGATTTCAAATTAATATACAGTGAAATCTCTTTAAAGTTCACTTTTTTTTAAAAGTCACTTTTTCCCAGTCAAAAATTAATCATTTATTGTTATCATATACTATTTTCAATTCTTTATTATATTCAGGTATGTAAATATGTTTTTGAAATATTTGTTATTTTCAGAAATTTAACAATACAATTTAGTTTTTTTTTACATTCATACTTCTGAAAGCGCATATTTAGCGATGAAACTAAAGTTTGTAAAAAGAAATTGTGTCACACCATTATTTAGCTAAAAAATTTAAAGTAATTGTTTCTGAATGGGGGTAGTACTGACTTTAAATGGCAAATGCAAAGAGTTAAGATTAAGAATCTAATTTCCCTTTTTTTTTTTTTTTTTTGCCGAAAACTTTACTGGAAATTTATAGATTAACTCTTCTATTCATAATGCTAATCTGAAAAGATTGTTCTGATTTCTAAACAAATTTCTTGGAAAACAATCACTGCTAAAAAGCTTTGTAGATAAATAATGTAAATTTGAATAAATTGAGGCTAAATTGTATAATTTGTTGCCTGAATTAAAATTAACAGCCTCAAAACAAAGCTGCAAAAAAAAAAGTTAAACCTTTTTTTTTTTTGAAAGAATGTGCAGACAACCAGATTTTTATTTAATTTTTAAAAAAAAAAATCTTTTTTTTTTTTTTTTATTTTACTATGCATTTAACACATAACATGTTATAAGTTAGTTACCAATATCACTTTCTGCGAAAGTTTTTTTTTTTTTTTTTTTTCCCCTATGAAATTTAAAATTATAATCAAATTCTTGTTATTATAGCATTTCATAGATAAAAACATCCTATATTACATAAAAGGCCTTTTCTAGTAAAATTCGATATTTTATGTTTAAGATATTAAAGTAATATGCAGAAATGAAGCTTGAAATAAAGAATTTGAATAATTGTTCTTAGTATTACAAGAACAATTATTCTTAGTATATTTATCTCCATATCTTACACTATGGAGATAAATAAAATCATTTGTATAAATTATTTAATACCTTATTTTAAATCCTTACTATTTCCGAGTTTTAATATATTTCGGCATCCAGTCGGAGCCATCATCAGAAAACACTCGGCAAAATGATCCGTAGGTGTTAAGACTAGGTGGTTTGTTGAAAAAAAAAAAAAAAAAGATCAACAAACCACCCAGTTTTAACACCTACGGATAATTTTGCCGAGTGTTTTCTGATGATGGCTCCGACTGGATGCCGAAATATATTAAAACTCGGAAATAGTAAGGATTTAAAAAAAGGTATTAAATAATTTATATGATATAATCCTTCCTTCAACATTTTTTAAAATGTAAAATCATTTGTTTATAAGGGTGATAGAGTGGAGGAGGGGGAACATAAATGTTATTTTTAGTTTGCATAGTTTCCATTTTTATATTTAGAGTTTCAAGTACTTCTCTTTAATTAAACAGTTCCATGATTGTAATATACATACTAAATACTTTCTTGTTCTTTCCGCATCTATATTGAAAGATAAGGAAACTGAATTTTGCTAGCACACTCTTCTCATAATAGAAGGGGATTGATCTAAGAAACAACTAGTTTGATTACTGATCTAGCAACAAATAAAATCATTCCTCTTTAAAAAATGTGAAAATTGAGAATGAAGGAGTTTTTTTTTTTCTTTTTCAAACTATTTGAATCTGTAAAACATTAAGGCAATTTCTCTAAAAGCAGGGGCGGACTGGCTCAATCTGGCCCACCCGGCTGTGAGATATTTTGGCCCACTCACTCCAGAAAAGCCTCTCCTCTTCCAATATGGCTCCGAGTAAAGCTCCAAAAATGCAAGCAATAATTTATGATAAAGTCACAATTTTAGAACATTTTGCTTAACTTGCCATTATTAATATAAGTTAAGTATATAGTCAGATTTTTTTTTTTTTTTTTTTCGTGGATCAGTACTTAATATAATACTAGCGAGCTTCGCCCGCTAGCGGGTCAGTATTTTCAAATGAATCACTATAATTAATGAATCACTAACAGTAACTTTTAGTCTTAAGAAAAGAAATTAAAAAAGATCATTTCTGATCGGGTAAAATGTGGTCCGGGTCCCCACTGCCTTCGGCAGCGCAGTCCCGTGCGCGCTGCGCGTGCACAAGTTAAAGGATACACGCACTGTGCGCGCGTATTCCTTCCCTTACCCATCGTGCCCCCCCCCCAAAAAAAAAAAATCATTTCTGATCGGGTAAAAACTCACACCGGGTCCCCACTGACTTCGGCAGCGCAGACCCACGCGCGCGGCGCGCGCACGTGTGAAGGTATACGTGCGCCGCGCGCAAATGTTCCTTCTCAAATCAAATTTTTATTCTTAAGAAAAGAAAAGAAAAAAAAATCATTTTTCATGGGGTACAAAGTCGGCCCGGGTCCACACTGCCTTCGGCAGCGCAGTTCCGTGCACGCTGCACGCCCGCATTCCTTCCCTGACACTTCGTGCCCCCTAAAAAAAATCATGTCTGATCGGGTAATAAATCACACCGGGTCCCCACTGCCTTTGGCAGCTCAGACCCATGCGCGCGTATTCCTTCTCAAATCAAATTTTTATTCTTAAGAAAAGAAAATTAAAAAAAATATTTCTCATCGGTTAGAAAGTCGGACCGAGTCCCCACTGCCTTCGGCAGCGCAGTCCCGTGCGCGCGCACAAGTTAGGGAATACGCGCGTGGTGCACGCCTATTTCTTCACCAAACTTTCAGCCTCTTCTAATTAACCTGCGTATACCAATTTTGAACGGTCTTACTCAATTAGCTGAGATGCAAAAGAACACCTAATCAGGACGCCTCAAAACGTGTAAATCTGCTGAAAACTTTCGATAATATAAAAGAACTTTAAAATATCTTTCGAATGATGTATTAAAAATAATTTAATCATGATTAGAAATTGAAATATTGCAATTTGAAAATATTACAGCGCCATCTGGCGGTAGAAATTTTTGTATTCCACTGTTCGATAACAAATCGACAAAGCTTTCTAATGATGTATTACTTATGAAATTATTTTAATTAGTAGTTGAGATACAAAAGAAAACTTATTCAGGAGACCTCAAAACGTGTAAATCTGGTGAAATCTTGAATTCCATTTTCGATAATGTAAAAGTACTTTAAAATGTGTATCGAATGACGCATTAAAAAAAATTTAATCATGATTAGAAATAGAAATATTGTAATTTAAAAATATTACAGCGCCATCTGTCGGTAGAAATTTCTGTAATCTACTGTTCGATTCCAACTCAACAAAGCTTTCAAATGATGTATTACTTATGGAATTTTTTTAATTAGTAACTGAGACAAAAGAGAAACCCATTCAGGACACTTCAAAACGTTTAAATCAGGAGAAATATCGAGTTTCTGTAATCTACTATTAAATTCCAAATCAACTAAGCTTTCAAATGATGTATTACTTATGAAATTATTTTAATTAGCAGCTGAGATACAAATGAAAACCCATTCAAGACACCTCAAAACGTGTAAATCAGGTGAAATCTCTAATTCCACTTTCGACACTTCAAATAGTAGCTGATATACAAAAGATAACCCATTCAGGAGACCTCAAAACGTGTAAGTAAGCTGAAATCTCGAATTCCACTATTGCGATGCAAAAGAAAACCTAATCAGGAGACCTCAAAACGTGTAAATCGGGTGAAATCTCGAATTCTCCTTTCGATAATGTAACCGTATTTTAAAATGTGTATACAATGACCTATTAAAAAAAAAAATTTAAACATAATTAGATTTTAAATATTGAAATTTTAAATTATTACAGCGCCATGAGACCTCAAAACGTGTAAGTCAGGTGAAATTTCGAATTCCATTATCTACGGTAGTCGGTTAATGGAAGTAAATAGAAAAAGAAATATTTTTACCCTAAGTGTATTTCTGTCGTTTTGAAACTGGTATCCTCTTTCGACAGATAAAATGTCAGGCGTGTAAAGATAAAATTTAATTTGCAATTAAAATGTAAATCTTTTGTTTATTGACCAAAATCGATGAAATTTTAACTGCAAGTTTGTTTTGTGGTGTTAAGATTGTATACTAATTGAAATGTGCGAATTTTGAAAAATTGAAGAAAATAGAAAATTGCAGTTTTTAATCGCAGTACAAAAACACGTGACGTCATTAAACACCAGATGTTTTTTCTTTCCGTTCAAGATCGTCTGCCAAGTTAAAATGCTTGTGATTTGTTGCCACCATTTTTTTTTAGTTTAGTTAATTTAAAAAAATCTAATTGTCCGATCGACAAGCCGTTTACACCATCGGATTGAGAAAAAAAAGCCCTTTCCAATGGTATCTTGTTTGTAACAATGCGACTGATATTTCTAATTAATTTTCTACTTTTCCCGTAAAAATGTAGCTTTTTAAGCATTTAATCATGAATTCCGGGTCATTTTTCGGTAGACATGGGTGGACATTTTAATTAATATCTCCGCTAATTAGGGTCGCATCGCTTAGCTAATTATCGCGATGTCGAGATGAAGAAATTCTGCGTCTGTCGACACCGGTTTCGAGTCGATGCGACCATTAGCGCCGGAGCTTTAGCGATGACAAGGCATTTCTCACAGACAGACAGACAGACAAACGCGCACAGATTTTAATAATATAAGGAGATGTTTCAGAAATGCCAAATCATTATTTGATATCGACATGAGAACATTGATATTTATATAATACATTTCCTAAGCTTTTCTGATGTAAATATATTTTCAATACAGTCGAAACTTGCTATAGTAAACCAGGGATACAGTAAACTCTCGGCTATAATGAACTTTTTTGGCGGTCCCAACTGAACAAAACACGTATTTTAATTTTATTAATAATCAAAGTTTGGTTTATAGTGAACTTTTATGAAGTCCAGTTACGGTTTACTATAACGGGGTTAGATTTTTCCTTTTAAAGTTAAATACGTTCTGGGCTCTACAGTATAGAGATTGCATAGATAAACGAGTGATGCTAAATGACAAAATTTCATTTTGTCCATTTTTAATTAAGATTTTAGAAGTTTTATACAATACAAGCAAAGTTCTGATGTTTTGAGGGTTCGGAAAGCAAAGGAAACATTTGCCACGTTATGAATTTAAAAAAAAAAAAAAAATGCTGCAGATGGTGAAGTTCAACGAATTTAAGTTGCTTGTAAATAATTGTAAATTTTAAAACTAAAATAAGAAAATATATTTTTTATGTTATAGAGTAAAAATAGCATCAAAGAGAGAGACAATAACTATGGCAAAATGGGAAGTAATACGCCTTTTGTTTTCAATTTAATTTAATGTTTATGAGTTTTGTCAGATGAGTGTGACATGCTGATATCTGTGATGATGATATGTTTTATTGCAAACTTGTATTTTAATTTTAAAAGTCATTTGCAAGATCATCTAAAAACAAACATTTGTAAAAATATGTTTTGTCTTACCATTTAATTATATGTAAATATATATATATATATTATTTCATAACTATACATTATTTAATAGGTCTATATATAAACAACACATAGAACTGCTGCAGGGTGGTACAGCTTCCAGTCTGCTAGCTAGTAGATTTATATTTATATTATTATGAAAGAGACATTAAGAGTACTAATTTTAAATTACTGAGGTACATTGATGATATTATAGTCATATATTTAGATAACCATAACAATAATCAAGACTCACTTGTCCCCCATTACTTATCCTAATAATCGATCATTTACTGAAACTGAATTAAAATCTAATGTAATTAATTTCTTAGATTTAAAAATTATTCTTAATTTGCAACTGGAAATTGACTTGTATGACAAACGTGACATGTCATCCCAATTTTCATCTTATGCGGAGTGGATGGCTTCTCCGCTTCAACAGATTTTAGACCACTAGCCATCATTAATGTGCACGACACTATTAATGTTAGACGGGACAGCAAGTATAAAATCTGAAATACTTTGATTACTGGCTTGACACTCTGCTACAGTCGTCAGCAAAATTATTCGAGTGTCAGTAAAAATTCTATATAAAAAAGTACACTTAATATTGTTTTATAAAATAAATCCTTGTCGAATCGTGTTCTTAGACTGATTAAGTACACGATTCGACTAGGATTTATAGTAGAGTGCCGATTATCCAAACACGTCGGGACAGACCCTAGTTCAGACAATGAAAAGTTCGGATAATTGGACAGACAATTTAAGGGATATTGTGACAATAAAAAACACCTTCACATTTTATCCAGGCTCAGGACTGGTGGCACCAATTTGCGCTGGCATATTTAAAAATTATTCAACTATATAACAAATATCATAACTTAAACAAATATTATAAATGTTATTTTGAAGTTTTCTGATATATTTATGATCCTCAAAATGGACGTTTATGCTTAATGTGACCTTATTCTGCCATGTTCAGTAAATCGTAAATTCCAAATAACTTATGAAATTTTTTAATTAAAAAATTCATAGGGGATGTTTATTCCACTGTCTTCTATAATATCTATCTTCTATAATTCTATCTATAATATTTTAAAATATTATCATTATTTATTTATATATATATATATATATTTAACTCTAGAGATTATAATTTAAGCAAAAAACCTTTTGATTGTTGCTTGTTTCAAAGAAGACATTTTCAATGCTGCCGTATCTCGAATTCTTCTTAGACATGTTAATTGATTAGGATGTGCATTGTTCTGCTGTTCGAGCCATTTCATAACTGTTTCCAAACATTCAAAGGGGAGAAATAGGCTGTTCGGATAGTTGGAAGTTCAGATAAAGAAAAATAAATAGAGAAATAAGCTGTTCGGATAATTGGAAGTTCGGTTAATTGGAGTTTGGATAATCGGCACTCTACTGTATTTAACGAAACAGTATTAAGTGTACTTTTTATATAGGAATTTTTGCTAACGCTTGAATAATTTTGCTGCCAACTGTAGCTTGTCAACCGTAATCTTTTTTTTTTTTTTTGGTAAAAAGAAGAATGAAAATAACAGACTCATATCAATTTATAAATGAATGTTTGTTTTTCTTTCTTATAACGTACAATCTTAAAAAATATTATGTTTTTACAATTTAGAAAAAAGAATATATACAACGGATGAATTAAATTTTTATGGCACAAATTTTAAAGGGAACATATCACAGCAAATAAGTTTTTATTTATACAGTTTGGATGCCCTCTCCAATAGCAGTTCTGAGAACTTGGACCTCCTTCACAAGGAGTCTGGCCCCCAATAGCCGGGAAGACCGTCGAACTTGCAGATTTCAAGTGTGATTATCGAACATTTATATTGTAGTGTTCTGTTGTGTTTAAACTTATGGTCAGTGTTTCGGCAGTTTGAAAGTGTAAGCAACCTAACCACCTCATTAAAATAAATAAATAAATAAACTTCCAGATTAAAAATAAAAAGTATGGGACCATATTTTTTATGACTTCGAGATTCAGGATAATTTATTTCCCTTCAGTTTTTAAAAGATGAGGGCAGGGAGGCAATTTTTCTACCAGTCGCCAATAGACAAGAGGAGCGATGAATTTGGTCGCCAGCTTCTTTAATGGCTGGTCATCCTCCTGAGAAAAAAACCGAGGGGAAAAAAAAAAAAAAGATTGGGAAAGATATGTTGTATTTTGTGCTTTTTTCTGGACCAGTCAGTGTACTTCAAAGATTTTCATTTTATTGCTAGTTTTGATAAATTTTAAGCATTTATTAACACAAGAGTCTGCTCAACAATAAAAATTAAATAACGATAGTGTAAAAAATAAAATGACTTTTTTCTTTTTCCTCTGGCCCATTCTGGCAATTGGCCCACCCGGCGATCGCCGGGTAGCTGGGTGGGCCAGTCCGCCCCTGTCTAAAAGTTATCAAACAGTTTTCTGGAGGAAAAAAAAAAGAAAAAAGTATAGTCTTGCAAAAGCCAAGACATAATGAAATATTAAAACTTCTTCAATTGACAGGGATTTTTGCTATATGTCACTTTATCTAGATCTAAGAAATAGTGCTGAGAAAAGTAAAAAAAAAGTTACAAGTATATTGTTACTTAAAATTGAGTCAAATGATTAGTAGTTTTTGTCTGCTTTACCACTGTTATTAAGAATTATTTATTAATAACTTAAACTGTATTCAGAGGTGAAATTACATACCTGTTAACTTCTCACTGGAAGAATCAAGAAATTTTTTTTCTATATAGTAAGTATAGCTGAAATAACCATTTTTTACTAACCCGATCAGAAAAACTGTATTTATTTAATAAAAATGAGATTTAAAAAAAAGGGAAAACTTTAAGAATTGATTTTACCAAGATATGCATATTATAATTGTACAGTAAAGATTTTTATGTTTGAATTCTTTAGAAAAGAAAATTCTATTGTATAGGCATCAGAAAATGCCTATATATTTCTCCTTCTTAGTACTACTCATTTTTTAAACGAATATTTTAAAAGTCAAATAAGAGTATACTAATATCAGTTCAAAAACCTTCAACGTCTTAAAAGTTTGTGACGCCGCTTCTTTATGGCTATAAGAATTTGAAATACGAGTCTTAAAAATAATGATATCAAATTTTAAGTGACGCTTTGCAATTAGTTAAAATATACATAGATTTTCTTCTTTGATCATTTACTTTTTTCTTTTATTTATATTTATAATGCAAACGTAATATTTTTAACTTCAAGATCAGACAGATATATAAAATACACTCACTGATGCTTTTTCATTCGCATTTAAAATTCAAAATAACAGTTTTAAAAGGAATGATATAAAAATTCCAGTGGCGCCTCGGTGTTATTTTAAAAGATTTGTTTTTAGATTCCATTAAAATGACTTTTGCTTGTCTAATAAAGTATATTTACACACTGAAACAGTGCTTTAAATTTTCAAATATACTGCCAAATAATTATACTTTCACTGAGTTTGCATTATAAAGTAAAATTAATTATTTCAATAAATTGATTTATCTTTTGCATCACGCTATCCAAAACATAGTATCATAGTATCCAACTAAGTGAAAATTTGCACAAAGAGGTAGTGTGACATAAAGAAAACATTTACACAAATTTTACTTGCAGTTTCTAAATCACTTTTTGGTTCTATTTTTGGGTTAGTATGAAAGCATGACATTTTATAATAATAACAGGATACTTAGTGTTGGAATATTAAAACCCGAATAAACTACTACGTCAGAAACACCAAAGAAAAATATTGGAGATGCATACAGCTGTTTCGGTAGCCTTAAGCGTACCGTCTTCAGTGCAAAAAGGATTCTGAATCAGAAGTGCTCGTATATAGAGGAGAGGAGCCGGATTTAGTTCAACCAATAGGATTACGGGAAAGGTGGGGAGAGTGGCCAATAGGAATTTCGGAAAGTTAGCTGTGTAAACAGTAGAAAAATTAAGAAAATGTGGACTGAATATAAATTTTCTAAAAGTCAGACAAATAGGGAATAGCGAAATCAGAATTTACAAGGTTTTTAAAATTTTTATAAATATGAAAAGCTTCAAAGAAATCGAGTTATGAATGGATTTAGGTCTGCAAATTATTTTAGCTAAATTAAATTTAAAATTATGATTTTCCTCCCAGCAATGTTTAGAAATAGCCGATTTATTGGTTTCTTGTTTGTGGACATAATTCATATGTTCTTTTAGACGAAATTTAAGACTGCGTTTAGTTTGGCCAATATATGATAAACCACACTGACAGGAAATACTATGAATGAATAACCCAAGAATTATGCATATCAGTGGGATCTTTAAACTGAGAGAAGGTGAGTTTATCGGAAGGCGAAAATATTATTTTAAAATCATATTGTTTGAGAATTTTAGCTATGGTTTGACTGGATTTAGGAAAATAGGGTAAGACAATACTGATTCCAATACTGACAATATTACTTCCATTATAGAAAAAGCTATCCAAAAATTACATCTCGATCGTATTTCGTCTTCTAAATCAGTCTCTTTTAATATCAGTATTGTCTTACCCTATTTTTCTAAATCCAGTCAAACAATAGCTAAAAATTCTCAAACAATATGATTTTAAAATAATATTTTCGCATTCCAATAAACTCACCTTCTCTCAGTTAAAAGATCCCATTGATATGCATAATTCTTGGGGTATTTATAGTATTTCCTGTCAGTATGGTTTATCATATATTGGCCAAACTAAACACAGTCTTAAATTTCGTCTAAAAGAACATATGAATTACGTCTGCAAACAAGAAACCAATAAATCGGCTATTTCTAAACATTGCTGGGAGAAAAATCATAATTTTAAATTTAATTCAGCTAAAATAATTTGCAGACCTAAATCCATTCATGAACTCGATTTCTTTGAAGCTTTTCATATTTATATGAATTTTAATAACCTTGTAAATTGTTATTTCGCTATTCCCTATTTGTCTGACTGTTGGAAATTTTATATTCAGTCCACATTTTCTTAATTTTTCTACTGTTTACACAGCTAACTTTCCGAAATTCTTATTGGCCACTCTCCCCACCTTTACCGTAATCCTATTGGTTGAACTAAATCCAGCCCCTCTCCTATATATACGAGCACTTCTCCTGATTCAGAATCCTTTTTGCACTGAAGACGGTACGCTTAAGGCTACCGAAACAGCTGTATGCATTTCCAATATTTTTCTTTGGCGTTTCTGACGTAGTAGTTTATTCGGGTTTTAACATGATCAGTTAACTAAATCAGTTTGAATTTTGTTTCTATCTTGCTTAGAATTTGAGTTACAGGCATTTTAATATTAGTCACTCGCCAGTTTTTGAAACTGGAAGTGACCGGGAATGACCTGTAAATGTATTACTCAACATAAGCATGAAAATTTCTTACTGAATATAAAATAAATTTAACTAGTGTGTTGTGGCCACCACATGAAATTCTTAATTTTCCTATAAGTTCACTCAGTAAAAATATTTTATTAAAATTATTATTTAAAAAAATTATCTTCCATGATGATAATGCAGCCGATTTCCATATTAGAGAACACTAAGTATCCGAAAAAAGTTGAATTTATTCGCAACATTTAAGAAAAAAAAAAAAAATTATTTTGTTAAAAATGAAAAAAATTGATAACTTTATTTTAAATTATCACAGATCTATGGTTCAACCATTCGTTTTAGACGTATTGACGAGCTCTTTTGAAAGATACCCATCATGAAAATTTACTTCCCTCAAGGGGGGACTTCCCACCCCCAGTAGAAGGGGGGGAGGGGGCTCCTGCATATACAATATTTTTTTTTTTTCCATTTGAGTATCTCTATTATTTGTTCTTGAGAAAAATTGATAACAGACACACAGACCATTCGCTAAAAACATGATTTTCGTATTCAGGGGACCTCAGAACATGTAACTATAACAAAAACTCACATTTGAAAATTTGACCCTAAAACAATACTTTCTCGACCCTAAGAGAAAGTAAAAAAAAAATAATAAAATGGCTTTTTTCAGTAAAGGCTGTGACCCATCATACAGTTTTTTATGGTACAAGCATTCTAAAATAAAAAGAGTAGATCAGGAATTTTTTAATGTAAAATGCAAACAAGGCCAAATTTTGCCGGAAATGGGAAGTTATCAAGGGGAAAAAAAAAAGATGAGATTTCATCGAGAGCGACCCCGCTAAAATGCTCAACAGTGATCACTTACACAGTAATTAATTTTGTCAAAATGTATGTATTGAAGACTTTTCAAAATAACGAATGGGGAAAAATAGTGACAAAGATCTTAAATAAAAAGACATGTTTATAAATAAATATTTAATGATCTATATACATATTATACAATATACATAAATATAATTTATTTACAAACAAATAACGATTTATTAAAATGATGAAATCATAACAGAATATACTAAATTTATTAAAACATACAAAAATATACTGGATGCTCAAAAGCTGGAAAATGAAATGCAACTTATTGCAAAATAGCATGTAAAAAATAAATTACAATAAATAACTATTTTGCAAAAAGGTATATCTTTTTGGAACATTTCATACTAAACATTTGGCAATAACAATGTTAAAGTCTTACTTTTAGAGATGAGATAAGAAGACAAAAAAGCTAAAATTATATTTAAAGGCAAGACACTGAAATTAAATGCCAGAATTTTGATAACAAAAATCATTATATTTCAGTAATAAATATACTTTTTAATCGTCAATCTATAAGAAGAAAGATAAAATAATCCCAGTAGCAGAAATAGTGCAGCATGGCAGCAAGCGCTGCAGATTCTTTAATGGTCTGCGGATTAATTTAACACATCAAAAAAGAAATGGCAAGCTTAAAATTACAAATGTAATTTACATTATGTCTCTAGATTACTATATTTGCTGTAAATTCTTAATTTATTTTCTTTGTATATGCAAATTTTACATATTTTATGAATTGCTAATATTTCTTATGACACCAGACTTGATCTAAAGTTTCTAGATCACACGCAGATTTTGCTTTGCTGCAGAGATACGGAAAATTCTGCTACTGGGCAAATAATTATGCTTTTATAATATTGAATCATTGACATGTATAGGTAAAAGTGTTATTTGAATAGCTGATGCAACAAAATACACACCAGAAAGATAAAAAAAAAGCTAAAAATCTCACTGTCATATTTCAGCAACAAATTGAGCATTTCACTTCATCATTTCAGCAAATAATCAGAATAATCTTAAAATAAATTAAAATATACAAATGTATGAATTAACCCCTTGGGTAGATTTGATGACTGAGACTCGTCATGCACTTATTTTGCTTAAGTTATGGATGATGAGTCTAATTCGTGATTCAAACTAGGACAAAACTAAACACATATTTTCTTGTTTATGGCAAGACTAATTGGTATGCTGTACGAGGATGTTTCTTCCCGTGCTTCAGTAAACCCTGTTTGTGACATGAATCTATTCCAAATGGAAGAATTTTTAAAAATAAATTTGTTCCCAAGGGGTTAATGATTCATTTTCATTCACATTTTTTTTTAAATCCAATACAATTTTTTTAAGGTTTTAAGTACTTTATTATTGTTATTACTAACAAAAAAAAAAAAAGGATAAAAAATTTTTCAGGATATTATGCTATACCTTAATTCATCAGGTACTTCTATATAAAAGGGTATTCATTTCAATTACATTAGCTAAAATAGTAAGTGAATGAAATGATTCATACAAACCTGATAAAACTTACTCGTGGTGATTAAAAAAGTATTTCTTGCAGTATATATAAATAAAAAAATGTAACATTTATCTTTCACTGTCAAAATTAAATTAAAATTCATGTATAATCAGAAATAATTCTAGTGGATATAGCTTTCTTGGAAACAACTGATGCAAAAAAATATATTTATGATTTTTATGATTAAAATTCTTGAACTTTGAATTATTAAAAATAAAAATTCTCAAAATATATTTTACATATTTACATGTAATCTCAAAATTAATTTTGTATAATAGATCTTGTTAAAAACCAGGTTTTGAAGCATCAAGGAGAAATGGCCGATTTTACTGGAACTGAATGGAACAGGGCTAAAAGCAGGGCACGTGGAATGATATGCTCAGCAAGTCATCCATCCAGGATGCTTATTTGATGGAAATTCTATCTTTCACATCCTTTCTCACCTTCTCTAAGCTCGAAGAAACCTAATTTTGGAAAAAAATCAAAACAAAACAAAAGGGTGGGGAAGAAAATAATTAAGAGAAAAAAGGGAATGCAGCTAATCTTTGATAGCCTTCTCAGAATTGCTCCAATTCAGCAAGCTTGAATCACCAATAAGTAGCATCTCCGCCATGCATTTACTAGATGATATGGATTATTGATTGGAATCTGCTCATATTTCACTTTCAACACTTTTTGCAGTTCTTAAAAAAAATATGACAGTTCAATAACAGTTTCTTTTTTCTTTGTTTTTCTTCTTGATCTTCTTTCGAAAAAACATGCAGGTGCATTTTCTTTACCACACACTATTAATTTTATTTTAAGAAAACAGTTCACAAATATCTAAAACATTGAAAATTTTTCTAGAAACCACAAACAGATATCAAACTTTTATTAAGCACTAACTAATTTAACAAAACCGCAATTTCCAACTATGATATTTGAATGCAGCTTTTAACAGTCTTTAAAAAGTCTGAATTTTCACTGCTACAAAATCTTCAACGTGAATTTTCTAAGGCACAGGAGGGATCTTCCAAAAACTTTAAGACGACTTCAATAAAATAAATGCTTGAATCTTCATATATATATATTTTTTCCCATGTAGACAAGCATCTTCTGCAACTGAAGAAACTGAAAAACTTGAAGAATTTCTTTCTTTAATGACAGCATGATTTTTAAGCCACAATATGAAGAGATGAAAACCACACCATAAAATAAAATAATTAGCCTTCTTTCAATGCTGCTTCAGAAATTAATGAAAAGAAGGAAATAACTGCAATTTTTTAGCTCCTTGAGTTGTATGATGAAAACATCTTCATGTAAATAGCAACGTGATCCAACTGAAAATATATTTGCAATTTTTTTTTTTTTTTTTTTTTTTTTCACGAAACAGAATTTTCATTGAAAAAATAGCCTAAAACTTTTTTTGAGCAATTTTCTTAATAATATGATTCTTACTAGCTTGATTCCAAATCATATTTTAAACTTGCAAATCTGACATCAGATCAAGGATATTAAACATCATATTTCTATCTGTTAAATTAAATAATCATCTAGTAAGCAATGGCAGAAATGAAACTTAAAAGTGAACAAGATGCAGTAGATGGAACTTTAGAAGTTGGCCAAAGGAGCCATAGATTCCTTGCAGTTGACAACACCGGAGTCCCCAAATATTAGATTAGCCTTTGTTAAAAATGCCATACAGTCATCAGCAGAAGGAAAAGCTAAGGCACTTTCTAAATATGAAACTGGTATGTTTGGACGAAATCTATGAGAAATAATCACAGTTAAACACAACACAAGAAAAGGTATAGTATGTATTACAGGAAATTCTGTTGCTTACAAAGCAGATTACAAATAAAAACTTACTTTTCATCAAACAAAATAATACTTATCAAAATAGTGATGAGCTCAAATATAGTACTCCATTTCATCATTGAAAATAGAATGAAGAATAATAAAGTGGATGTCAAAAACGCATTATAAAAACACACAGATTCAGGCCAGGCTAATTAATATTCAATAATGATGATAAAAATAACATTAATAGAACATAAGATACATTCCAGTTTAGGAGAAAATTTATCAGGGACATTTTGTTGAAACTGCTTTAACCTTTTAAGTGACATTGATAAATGTTTCAGCTATTTTTTCCTGAAAAACAATAAATCATCTATTGCCAAAAATGGTTTATATATATTTTTTTTTTTTTTTAAATACTTAAAACTGAAAGGATATACAGTATTTAAACATAAAAGATAATAGCAGTTTTTTTAGCAGGAATTTCTAGTCATTTTAGCTATCAAATGAGAAATTCATGGTAATTACAAAATTCTACACTATTATATCCTTACTCACACTTAAAACTAACTCACACTTTAACTAAATGAAATGTAAATTTAAGCAAAAATTTAGGTGCAAATACTGCAAAGATAACCCATCAATTTTCAATTCTCAAAAATGAAAATTAACACTATTTATTCAATACCTGCTTTGCAAAGACCTTCAATTAAATGCTAATTGCAGAATCTATTTATGATATACTATAAAGTTTTTGGTTTTATTTATTTTATATTATTAAGTATCTCTAATTCCTACCACCTTTTTAAATTTATTTTAATGAACTAAAACAAAAACACAATAAAAAAGGTCATTATTATTAGGTTATTAAAATGTATTGTAATGCATTGTAAAATATGAGAGTTTGACATCTAGTAACATAATAAATAAAAAGAAAGAATATAAGGAAATGATATTTTATTTTTTAAAGTGGGTGATCCAAAGAAAAATTTATTTGAAAAGAATGTTTTGGTTGCTGTGAAATCATAGTATCAAACATTCAACTCCCTCTCATTAGATGGTTTCATTACTTAGAAATAAAATAAGCAAAAATGACAGTACTTGAATATTATTTTTTTTTAAATCTGAAATGTCTCCTTCCAACTATCTGAAAGTAGTTAACAGATATTTAAACAATTTTGAATCATTGAATAATTCAGTAAATATAATCAAAAGTGAAAAGTACAATAGGATGTTTGAATGTTTGCAAAATACACAATGCATCCAAATTTTTTTATGAGCCCTTCTGTAAAAGTGTATAAATTTTAAGCAAGCAATTTCTAATGATTAATCTGTAGCAAAATTCTAAAATCTACATTAGTTTTATTCTCTTTTGAAAAAAATTATGAATTTCCCATAATTTGCTTCAAATGACATGATACATGTAAATTATTTCATACTTTTTTGTTGAAAAAGAAAAACGCTAAGCACATCCTTTTCCAATGATCCTACATTAGCAAAACAATGCAAAGTTTTTTTTTTTTTTTAATGTTTGAAACTATTTAACATTATTAAAACAAATTTTAATTCAAATCTAAACAACAAAGTTGAATATAAGAATTCTATTTTGTACCCATGCCCCCCCCCCCCCCCCCCCAAAAAAAAAAAAAAAACTAAATGCTACACTCATGAAAACCTGCATAATTCTTTCCAGGATGACCCATAATATGCCTACCTAATTTTATCTTAACTGAATGTAGTTTATACGCTAGTGCACTTTGAATAATTCAAAGTACACAGGCTGCAATGACAAGGAATTTTTCTTTGTGTGCAAGTAAAAGAACTATAGGTCTAACATTCATCACAATTCCATACAGATTGTATGACAATGGTCTATAAGATACCTACCAACTTTTACCTCAATTGAATAAGATATTTTGATTGACAGACACAGACATCGCTAAGCAGAGAACCGTAGCGCACTTGCTCCACACCCAGGTGGTGACAAACTTGTATGGTACTGGATTAAAAAACTTATCCAACAATATGACAAGAGTTACAATTCTGGTGATTATTATATTAAGAAGTAGCTGAAATATTGCGGTATCTTTTGCAATAAATATTTCCAACTAATAGTATTTTCACTTAGAAAGATTGGAGTGTAAAGGATGATTTTTTATACCAACTATGTGAAAAATACCAGAGCCGGGAATTGAACCTGGGCTCTCCGGTTAATGTGCGGATTCTCTGCCACTGAGCTACCCTGGCTGATAACCAGATCCGCATTTCTCACATAATACCTGTTGGTAAAGGATAAAAAATCCATTTGCCAACTGATATTATTTGAGAAATGCTGGAGCTGGTTATCAGTCAGGGTAGCTCAGCGGCAGAGAATACGCACGTTAACCGGAGAGTCCGGGTTAGATTCCCGGCTCTGGTATTTTTCACATAGTTGGTATAAAAAATCAGCCTTTACACTTCAATCTTTCTAAATGAATTTTCATGGTTGATGTATTATTGAGTATAATTTCTAATAATATTTTGTTTATTTTGACCGGCCATGGGAAACTTACTTGGACAATCCTCGTACAACTATGCCGAAGTTTTTAAGTGCAATAAGCAGAAAATTATAAAAACTTTTTTACTTTAACGAATTGAACTTTCATAAATTTATGATAGAGATTTTTTAATGAAATGGGTATAACAACATCAGAAAATTTTAATGTAAGATAGTTATAATAAGCATTTCTGAATTTTAAATATTCAAATGAAATTTTTATGAATTTACCAGCAGCATTTAGTATTTCCAACATTGTTTTATACATGATTTTCCACATTATTGTTAAAATGAAATTCTTTCCTCTATTTGTTACAAAATATAAGTATCAATATTTATCATAAAACCAAAATTGTTCAAAAGATTCTACTTTAGTTTAAAGTTAATCTGGAAACAACTCAATGGATTTTAGTTATTAAAAATTATAGTATTTAAAATAATAATTATGCCAATTTGATTCTATTAAATATTTCATTTTAGTATTAATTTTTCCATTATCACTATTACTTCACAAGCATTTACTTCAGAATTTACACTATGTTTTACTTTAATGAGGAATTGCACTTTTCAATTCAACAGATGTGTAAAAAAAAGCTTGAGAATGCAATCTTAAAATTACTCAAATGTACTTGTGTAAAGAAACAAATTAAAAATGACCACATTTTTGGTGAAAAACAATTAGTAAAAAATTTTATTCTTTTTAATAGAAATGCACATTCCTTATCTTTAAATGAAATTAATTTTAATAGTAGCATTTCATTACCATTCTACCTATCTGAAATTACTATTATTAAAATTATAAAATAATGGCACATGTAAATAATTTTTACTTAATTAGATTTTAAAATGGAATTTTTACCCCTATCCCCCCCCCCCCAAAAAAAAAAAAAAAAAAAACCCTAACATCTACATGTTATAAAATTGGCCATAAACAATACTCATTAAAACTGCACATATAAAGAAAATATTTTCTTTCAATACATATTTATTTACTTAATTTATTTATTACTATTATTTTTTTTTTTGCTAAGCTGTCATAAATAAAAATTTTTTGCAGACATTCCACTAAATGTAAATATTAATGAGCAAATAAAATTGTGTTTTATAGAAAAAAATAATGGCTTAAAGAAATGATTCTATTTACTTGTTAAATAGAAGCAAAGAAATTCACTTTAAAACTTTAAAAATAGCCTACTTTTTGCTTCCTTGATCCATTCAACCGGCAGCCCGGTCATCTTCAGGGAACAGTTGTGTTGTGTCTTCGCTTCTTCCTTCTTTAATTTTCTTTCAGTATTGCACACCATCTGTCATCCAGGTTCTTATTGGACTGTTTATCGTTGCAGCTCTTTTCGTTGGCTGTTATTTCTATGGCTACGTGCATCATTGCGTAATTATAATTATTGAAATCAGCAAGCTTGTTAACATTTTCTCATTGGACTGTTTATCGTTGCAGCTCTTTTTGTTGGCTGTTATTTCTATGTCTTTGAGCATCATTGCGTAATTAAAATTATTGAAATCAGCAAGCTTTTTAACATTTTCCAATGAGAACTTGGATGACAGATGGTGTGCAATACTGAAAGAAAATGAAAGAAGGAAGGAGCGATGACACAACAGTTCCCTGAAGATGACCGGGCTGCCGGTTGAATGGACCAAGGAAGCGAAAAGTAGGCTATTTTTAAAGCTTTAAAAAGAAATGATTCTGTCAAAATAGTTAAAGAGCAGCATTTTCTACTTCAACTTTCTTAGTCTAAAATACTTCATTCAGTTCACCACATTTTAAATCCAATCATTAATTTATAAACATCAAGGACTAAATATATAACTTTCAGAAAACAGTTCAATTAAAAGGTTTGATTTTTACACTTGTAAATTTAATTTTTGTGAAATAAAAACTCTTGAGGTGGGAAAGAGAGATTTAAGAACATAAAACATCACATTTAATAAGAAAACCGAAAACAAAGTATTAAAATATTCATTTTAAAGAATAATTATGATGCATATTCTTAATTAAAACGTCCATTCATAAATACTTACCACTGAACAAAATTAAAAATAAAATAAAAAGCATACGTACGACTTAATAATGGCTTTAAGAGCTGTTTTCCTAATTCTTTCAATAAACCAGTCAATAATAAAAGAGGACATCTTAGGGGAAGAAAGATAAAGCTTAAAAAACCTATGATAATTATTATTAGACCATGCTTTAGCTATTTTTAAAGCATGAGATACCACCTCATCTTTTTTCTCTTCTGCAGAAAGATGTGACAAAATATTTTTCGTTTCTGAAACAATAAAAATAATTAATTTTAAACTCTGTTAATAAATTGAAATACAATTTTATGAAAAAACATTCAATAATATGTTAGCTACAACAGTAATTTAAGCAATTAACTTACCTAGAGTGTTATCTGTATATAAAGTATATAAAATACGATAGCCAGTAAATTCAAGACGATTGCCTTCTTTTAATTCTTCGTACAATACTTTCAACTGGGACTGGCATTGGTTGAACTCTGTGTGATCTCCCTAAAATTGCAATTATTTTCAAATTTATCTAATCTTTGCAAACTAAACAATGACAGACGTGAGTATATGAGTATTTTTATTGAAACTTTAAACTAAATATAAATGTAAACTAAATGTATATAAACTATATTTTAAATTAGAAACATGTTCTGAAAACCAACAACAACATATACCGTAGTTTCCGGCGTATAATGCACAGGTTATACATATATGACTTACACACCAGAAAATTTAATTTACAAATAAAACAACATTTATAAGGAACGAAAGCTTGTTAAAAAATAGCTTTTTCTGTAAATTTAAATTTCCTGTGTATAACTGATATAACAAACCTGCACGTTATATGCCAGAAAGTATCATATATATTTTAATCAGTTTAGATATGCAATATCTTTCAAATGATTTTTAAACCATTATGGAATCTTTAATGCATTTCTTTGTCAGTTCATCTAAAATTTCTCAATTTTTTTGGCAAAAAAAATTATTTTTTATTGAATTATTATTTCATTGGATTGGATTTTATATGTTTTAGAGATAATATAAAATATTAATATTGTTTTTAACAAAATTATAAAAATTACCAACCTTTTCTAATGCAATTCTGGCATGAGTTTCATATACTTGTATTGTAAATTTATTTCTTATGCATTGTACCTTAGAAAAGAAAGAAAGAAAAAAAAAATTAAAAGATTATGATCAGACAAAAAACAAGTAGAAAGAACAAACATTTCAATAAGCAAAATCAAACATGGAAATGCTATGAATTATTACAAAACATTTTATTATTTTTACTTGATTATTAACATTAATATATTTTAAAAATTTGTTTTTGCAGCATGCAGTTACATAAAATATTACATTACACAAAAAATTATCACACTTTTGTTTTTCTATAAATTTTATCAGTTATAGTTTTAAATAAAATAATAACTGGATAGAACTTAAATAATCAATCATTTGTATAATTTAATTAACCCTGCTGTTAGGATTAGATTAATAATTTAATGATTTTATATTTTTTCAGCTAGTACAAAAACACTATCCTGGTGCTTATTATTT
Source organism: Salticus scenicus (assembly GCA_963930645.1). Lineage (NCBI taxonomy): Eukaryota > Metazoa > Arthropoda > Arachnida > Araneae > Salticidae > Salticus > Salticus scenicus. The sequence continues at coordinate 289,786,113 of OZ005652.1, read as the reverse complement.
TATTTTCTTGATTTAATATAAATCACATGAAAATTGAACTATTCCAATATAAAACCTTTGATCTGGTATATTAAATTAAATTTAAAATTTTGATTTTATTATATATTCATATTCATATATATATATATATATATACACAGGGTAAACCAAAATTCCTGACATTATATAAACTATAACGCTAAATCAAGTAAGTAGCATCATCAAGTAAGTGGTTTTGCATTACATTGCTTCTTATGGTGAAAAGTTTGGATTAAGCAAATAAAAAAAAATTAGATGGCACTACTTGTCCCTATATTATGTATTATGTTTATAAAAAGCGTTTCTTTTAGTTTTGCTATGATCCACAATAAACGACAGTCTTAACGCTTTTTGATTTCTGTTTCTGGGGCTATGTGCAGGGCAAAGTGTATGTAGCTGAATTTGAAGTATTGAAGATACAAATAATGTATGTATTCCAGTCTCTTCCATAATTAATGCCACGTGCAATAAATTGTATTATGTATGAATGTAATTCGAGCTATAAAAAGTGCATGTTAAAATATTGCAGTGAAATTAAAAAATTCAGTCAAACCTTGGTCGTTTATTTTTCATGGGACTCAAGGAGAAGAAAAAAAAAAAAAAAAAAAAAAAAAAAAACAATGCAAGTGGGATCAACATTTTTTCTGTAAAGTTACAAAAAATTTGTAATGCAGTAAAAGCACAGTGCAATTAAAATTATAATAAATAGCTATTGTGATCATTATCTTTGTAAAAAGAAAAAAACATTTGTATAAAAGTCATAAAAGTTTAGTTTTGTATGTTTAATAAATACTAGTACTGGTAAAATTGTACAATTACATACATACCTATAATTACATGAAGAAATTCGTAATGTGCGATTGTTTTGCATTTTTAGTGTGCATCATAAACATTGCATTTTCAATGACAGCAATTTTTTAAAGTGAATCTTCTTGTAATTCATTACATAAAAAGAATCTCTTCACAGTTTCTAATCCCGTTAATGCTGATTGAAAGGATGGCATTGCTATTTGTTCTTCATTCTTGCTTGATTCATTTTCGTCATCCTCATAAGTTTCATCATCGTGCAGGTAGTTGGAGAATTCAGGCATTGTTTCTGGTTCAGTTGTAAACACATCATTGATGCATTCAACATACTCTGGAAAATTAACATTCACCACATTTTCGAGAGGCTCATCAACAAATTGACTGACTTGAAATCCTGCTTTGCGAAATGTATTTTTTAGACAAACATTGGTTACACTATTCCAGGAAGAAAGAATAATTTGCATAGCTTCAAGTACATTAATCTTGCATTTCGAAGCATCTTCCAATTTGTCGCTTTCAAGCACACATAATGCCTTGCGAACTAATTGAGTTATGTAGGCACATTTGAAAGACCATATCACAGCAAGATCCACTGGTTGTAACAGGCTCGTACAATTTGGGGGGGGGGGGGGGGGGGGGGGGGGAAATTCAAGACGAACATTTTTTAGATTTGCCTTGGGAGCGGTATGTGAGATGCACTGATCGACGAATAGAAAAATTTTTCTTTTTTGACATCCCATAGCTCTGTCAAGATCATACAGGTAATTTTCAAGCAAACTGCCTGTCATCCATGATTTTTTTATTATGAACATATTTTGTGGGAAAGCTTTTGATGTGTTTGAAACAACGAGGATTCTTGTATTTTCCGATATCAAGAGGTTCTAATTTCTCGCTACCATCAGTTTTAGCACATAGAACAGTCAAGCGCATCTTAGAGAGTTTTCTGCCATGACAGTTTTCTCCTTTTACTACGTAACCACTGTTTAGCAAGAGGTTACTGAATAACCCTGTTTCGTCAGCATTGAAAATGTCTTTTAATGAGTAGTCTTTTGCAATTTCTGGTAGTTTTTATTTCCATTCTTCTACAGTCTTCATATTTACGCTATCTGATTCTTCATGGAAAGTTCTGAACACTAGATTACGCCTTTTCTTAAATCTATCCATCCAGCCATTAGATGCTGAAAAGTCTATTTTCATGTGCTGAGCTATTTCTCGAGCTTCTTCCTTGATTAGTACACCATTAACAGGAATTTTGGCTGCTCAGGCATCTGTGTACCATTTCAATAGAACATTTTCTATTTCTTCATACGACGATGTCTTCACAGTTTTTCTTTTTTCGGCAGATTGATCCAGATCATTGCATAACTTTTCAATGGAGTCTATTTTTTAAAATGTATTGCAGTGTTGCTACAGGAATGTTAAATTTTTTTGCTAATTCTACTTTGCTTCCATGAAAGCTATCCGATTCTTTTAGAATAGCTTTCACTCAACGTGAGAAAATTTCTTTTTGTACCGCTTGTGGAAGCCATCTGTTGAATAATCGGGGCTCAAAAGTGCGAGTAAGAAAAACACTCACTTCTTTAACAATTTAACTAGCTTCGATCGGAGCACAATACAATTTCTCCGTCTTTTTCACAGTTAAGAGAATTCTAATGAAATAGCCGAATCACGTGGTGAGGCACATTTTAGCAGTCTCCTCCCCTTTCGCTCCAGATTGTCTGGCTATCTTAGCTGTCTCCAACACCATCATACATGTGATTAAAAAAAAAAAAAAAAAAAAAAAAAGGGATCGTAAGCGAATTTGTTACGAACTATGCAGGAGAGCGAAAAAGTAATAGGAAGGATGAAATATACGGGATTTTTTAACATTATGATAATAAGGAACTTCAAGAGACCAAGTTTAAAAAACGAAATTTGTGGGAAATGAGAAGTAAGAGGGGACGAACGAAAGAGGTTCCACTGTATTCTTAAAATTACATGCCTGGTATTTTTGAATTTTTTCTTGTATTTATGATATAGTCTCATTTACAAGGAAAAAATTTAAGCAGCCTTTTAATTTGCTAAAACAAAGTGTTTTATTCAGGGTTCATACTCAAATATAGGGTGGGATGTGGGGGGGATTCCATGAGTTTTCCAGATAATTTTCAAGAAAATAACAGACATATTATAAGAAACATTCCTCTAGAGAGGAGAAAATATATCTACTGTATGACAATATTATTGCTGATTGCGGTAGAAATTCATGTATAAATTTATGTATTTTTTCCCAATATTTAAACGTATTTTTTCACAATATTTAATCTTTTGAATCTTGATATGAAGCTATATGAAAATATATATAAAAGAAAGAAAACATTAATTTTTCCAGGTTTTACAATAAATTTTTCCAGAATTTTAATGAAAATTTTGATTTTTCCTGAGTATCAGTGATAGAAATTAGGAAGGAAAGGGAAGACGTCATATGACGCCTGCTGTAAATATTTTAGGCTTCAAACTGAAATTTCTAGTTGCAATTTCTGAAATATGCATTTTACTTATACATTATATCAGTATGTGCACACAGCTGTAATGTGTTGGTTACATAGGTTATTTGTATGCACCTTGATTTTGAAATATGAACTGTCTTTTTCCCCTCATTCTTTGTTTGAAATACTGATGATCGGCTTTAGAGGCATAAAACGAAACATAGAATAACAAAAGGGCTGTTCTCCTTTTGTTATTTTTATTTTGAAAAATCATGCACGATGAGAGTTGCAAATTGTAGTTTTAAGAAAAAGATAAGATTATAAGGGATTAAAGGAAACCTTTTCTTTTTTATCGCTGTAAATGAAGTGGGGAATGAAATATACCCTCAAATACCCAGGCGTCAAAACGACATACTCCCTGTGCATCAGGAAAAAATATATATATAATACGAACTTGAAGCATTCAAAGTTAAACAAAAATGAATCTTAAATAAAAAAAAAAAAAAAAAAAGTGTCAAACTTGACGACTGGAAATAATTTTATAGTAGTCAAATGCAATAATTTAGTCGTATTTGACAACATCAATGCTTTTTTTTTTTTTGTAATAAACAGTATTGTTTTTCAGGTTCTAATGGACAGAAGATGATCAATATTAAGCAATTATTATTAAAAAAAAAAAAACATTACTGTGTCATTGAAATATAAAATATTGAAGAGTCACAACATGAATTGAAAAAATGCATTTTATGGTGTCAACTTAATAGCCTTTATTTTAAATACATTTACAAGAATTTGAAACTTACCACAAGATCCTGTCTAATTGACTTCAACTGCTCACAAGCAAAGTGATAATCTTGCTTTTCTACCCAATGTTTTTTCACCATTGCTAAAGATTTCACTAAAACTTCTTCAGGACGAACAGATGAAGGGTCCACTGCCTAAATTAATACGATTCAAACTCTTTAAAATTGATTATAGTTAAAAATCTATAATTAGGCATAAAAAAAAAAATTTAAGAGAAAATATCTGTTGTACATTTTGATTTACAAATTTTTGTTTTTCTAACTTTTCTAAACTCTCACAACAAATGAAATGAAATTTGAGCATGTGGTAGAAATACCAACTATTACTTATGTATTTCTAATAATTAAATATGTCACTCACATTATTTTCTCTTATTACACATTTTTATTAAGACATATATTAATATTTAAATTGTGCTGCACAAACAAGAGTATTGACAGTTTGACTGGATACAGTATAATTTAGTAAAGCACTTTTATATACTCAAATATACAAAACACCAATAGCAGAAGACCTGACTTTTTTAATACAGGAGACCTTACACAAAAAATTCAATATTGAAAATTCATTTCCAAAAAATACTTTCCCTACTATGTATGAATAAGCGAGAATAAAAATAACACAATATCAATCATATGTTCATCACAAGCTTCCAAATATCAGCTTTATATAGATATACATAAAAAATATCTAAAACTATGAAAAAGCTCAAAAGTCAATTCTAAGGTCGATTTAAATGGGCATTTCTATCTGATATACTTTTATAATTTTATACTCAAATCCAATAACAAACTTAAAGCTAAATTTCAGTCTATATTAAGATATCCCCTTTGGATCTTTATAAAAAGTGAATACATGTTAGCAAGTGAAAAAGCAATAAAAATCTTATTCAGTTTTCAATAATGAATGCATAAAATTTTTTCTTCCTTTCAAAAATAAATGTTTGTAATATTTTATATGTATTTATTTCATATTTATAATAATGGTGGTGCTGGTTTGTGACATGTTAGCATTTTGTATTTGAATTTTTGTAGTTCTCTCTCTCTTTCTCTCTCTCTCTCTCACACACACACAAAAAAAAAAAAAAAACTTAAATATTTGAGAGAGGCAATTGTTTTTATGTTTTCAATACCCATTGATACTATTTTTGATCATTTATAATAATTATATCTTATTTTTTAACATTTTATAGCAACCCCCCTTCCCTCAAATAGAAATTGGTTGACACTGATTTCAGACTTTCACTGTTAAAAGTTAAATGTTTTAGTTTTTAAAAGTATTGTGAATAGAAGAAACTCAATCACTTCGAAAATATCTGATATATCATAACAGTTGAATACTTCAAAAGTTAAATTATTACTTACCCCAGTCAATCGCAAAAATGGTTTCTCAAGATCTAGGCATGTTCCTATAACTGCATCAGAATTCCATTCAAAATCACCAGTTTCATCAATTACAAATGGATTAGATATAGTAAATACTAAACTATTGCTCTGTTGTTTCTTATTTCCTTTAACTTCAAAACGTGCAGCTCGTTTCTGTAATCGTTCATCTGTGGCAAACTCAGGATCAACGGTAAAAGCTCTAAAAATAACACAGCATCACTTACTTGAATATTAACTGCTAAATTTAAATAGCATTACATAAAATTTAAAAAAAATCATTTAAAATTTTTCATTAAAAAAAAAAAAAAAAAATAGATAATTCAATTTTTTTAGTGCTTTATCTATTTAATGGATATATTTAAGGTCATTAACTGTGTCGTGAAGCACATCGTTTTTCTTCATTTTTGACAAAATCAATTTAATATTCTCCCATCTAATCTAAATTACTTAAGAATTTAATGCTTTCCCGTTTTATGCCGTAAGTTCACCTTTCAGCGGCACTTCAAAAACTACCTCTTCGGTTCTTCAATCACGGACCCCTCTTTCACCGTTTATCATGCGCGGCGGTTGCAACATACTTCCCCTGTCACCTGACTCTCCCGTGAGTGTGCGTTTTTGATTGGTCGCTCTGAGTAGTGACGTTCAATAATAAATAATTATTATTTAGTACAATAAATAACATATTTTATTTATTTATCCTAAGCGAAATCAACACCCCCTTTTTTCTTTTTCAGCCAGAAAAAATAAAAGTGAAAACTATGATAATGATAGAATAATATGATTATGTTTACATAATGTGTACAGTAGCAAAATTTTTTCTACCAATCTACAGCTCACACTAAAATTTGTTTCTAGTTGAAAAATGTCAAATCAAGCTTATTACTGTAGTAAATAATAGTAACTTGTGACTTAATAAATTTCCATTGACATAAAAAAAATATAGTTACAATAATCTAAAGACAAAAGATAAGCTTTAACACTTTATAGCCTAGCCCTTAAAAAAAAAAAATAAAAAAAAAAAAAAAAAGCTGTTAAATTAATCTGCTGTATAAGGTTTTACAGATGCTAGGTTAGCATTGTGTTTACTTCACCACATCAAAATATTGACTTACCACTCATTCATAGATGGCTCTAATTCCCTATCCCTGCATCTAAAAGTTATTTAGATACAGGGATATACAGTATATTTAGTTTTTAATAAAATTAATCCAACATCACATTCATTAAATATCAATGAATTACTCTTAGCAATATTTAACCCTTTAGTTTAAAAAGCATATTAAATCAAATTTATGGAATGTGAAAAATATTTATAAGAATATGCCTCACTTTAATCTCAATATAAGGCACTAGACACTACAAATAGCCGTTTTTGTTCAAGAAAGGAATTTATAATGTGCTTTTGCTTGCCATTAAAAAAAAAAAAAAAAAAAAAAAAAAGTTTTTTATTATGTATTTTATTATTTATAAATTTTTGAGATGAAAGATTCAAACTCTTAGCCATCTAATTAAGCCGTTAATATATAGATATGTTAGAGAGAGAGATTATGATACCAGATACAAGCAAAGAATAGTTATACAATCATAAATTGAATTGCAAGATTTAAAAAAAAACTCACATTTTATTTCTGTTCTTTTTATTTTTCCTCTTATTCTTTGGTGAGTAATTTCTCTGATTGCGAAAATCAGCTGGTCCAATCACACTCGAGCTTAGAGTTTTTTTCCATCCTCGGCTATCTTCACTATCAGCAGTACTAGATGAATCACTACAACAAAAGATATTTAGCTTAGAACATCAGAAAACATAATTTACAATAAGTACAAATGAGATGAATTCTAAAACATTAAATTATAACAAAATTGTACAATAAAACCTCCTCAAAAATAAATAGATCTCATAAATCCTTTGAACTTTTCTAAATTCCCTATTTTTTCCTCATTTTTCTCCCCTGACTTTTGCTGTTTATTTCCTATGAAAATTTCCTAACATTACGAAACAATTTAAAGATGAAATGAACTTTAGTGATTTAGAATAGCAAGCTTTTAATAACTGCTTTTTTTCCCGTACAAAATTAAACTTCTATTTTTTTTTCTTCAGGTTTGCATTAGATGGTGGGAGATTGCGTTATCAATAGATTGCGTCATAGATTGCGTTCTCAAGTGATGCCCGGACAAACATGTTTTTGTCTTTTGCCTCTCCCAGGGGGGAAATTTACAGACAAAAGTCTGATTTTATTAATATAGATTATTGTTGTTGTTGTTAAAATTATAGCTTTTTGATTTTCTTTTAATTGCAAATTTTAATTTTTTTTACACTGATTAAATTTTCAATCAGTAACTGCATTAACAATTTTATTGGAAATAATAATGATAATCAAGCACATTTAAGAGATGAAGCAAAATTTTTGTATAAACAGATTAGTCAATGTACAATGTCTAGTAAAACAATTTAGGCAATTTAGAAAAATATGCATTTATACTATAATCCTGAAAATATTGTAAATATATGTGAAATTTTTTTCTTCTTTCAACAGAGTTTAAAATTATTATTTTAATCCTTAAAATATGTTCTCATTATTTAAGACTCATCAAATTCATGTAAAATTTATCATTCTAGTACACCGTATCCAAAACAACTTTTTTTCCTATATCTGTTTAAATAACAGTACAGTACCACGTACCCCCTATTAATTAAATGCACAAAAAATTTAATTAATACAGCTTCTCACAGCAAATGTTTTAAATATACCTACTGTTTAGTGTAATTTTAAGTACTAGGTGTTGAGATACAGCAATGTGGAAAATTACAGACATTTATAGCAGTGCCACCTATACCTATTGGTCAATATACACCCATATTTAATAAACATTTTTTTTTTTCAAGCTATTCATCTTATATTTCAAGTTTAGTGTAATTTTAAGTAATAGATGTTGAGATACAGCAATGTGGAAAATTACAGATATTTATAGCAGTGACACCTATCGGTCGATATACACCCATATTTAATAATAAGACATTTTTCATTGTGCAAAAATGAAAGTTAAAAATTTATTCTTAACAAAAATTAGTTTCAAAGCATTGTATAGTAATTCACATTCAAACTGAACTCGATTAATTGCAGGGCAAGATAAACTTCAATTTTTTTTTTCAAAATTTTTTTACCCAATCCCACAAACTTTAAGCATAAATTATGTTAAGAGGGATAGATAAAAATTACATCAAAAAAGCAGGAGAAATGAATGGAAAATCAGGTTCATAGAAAAATAAGCAAAAAGCAGGAGACTTGGCATATCTGTTATGCTAATCCAAGCATATTCAATAGAAAAGATGCTTTTGCACATGCTAAAAATGATGCTACTTTCATCCAGTGCCCCGGACACGGAAAAAAGGAAAAGAAGCCTAGAGAAAAAGTTAAAGTGGAAGGATTTTTATAGCATTCATACCACCATAGGACTCACTCTACAGACCATAGGACAAAAAAAGCTTTATACACAGTACATTTCTTTTGTTTTTATATGTGTGCACACTAGTAGTGACAAGCAAACTATTTTGAATAGGAAACCATCTAACGACTTAAATCCCTTAACCATATTACAAATGCACAAAAAACTAAACCATCTTTTACTACCACGATCTCATATTGTAAAGGCGCCTCCATCAAAATTAAAAATGAAGCTAAAAAATATAATATTAACATTCCAATTAAACCAGATAATAATATTTACCAACGTATACGTAACAAGAAAGATCCTGTTCCCTTTAATCAAACTGCTGGTGTTTACAAAATAAATTTTCAAGACCGCAATCAAAATAAAGCTAGCAAGCTATATCGGCATGACTAAGCGAAAAATTGAAGACAGAATTTCCGAACACCTTGCCGACTTAAAATACAACAAACCGTCCACAGCCTTCTCAAGGAATAATAACACTAACCCTATTAATATTGAATCAATTAACTTTCGTAATTAACTTTTGTAATTCAGATAAATACGCACTTAAAATCCTGATCACCCATGACGCAATTAATGACGTAGAACATAGTATCATCTCACCTGAATGAAACAGATTTTGGAAATAAAGAAACGAAGTGAAGAATTGATGGACAAGGAAGTTAATATAAAGGAGTGAATCTAGGCTCTTTGTTTGTCGTCAGTCTCTGATGATGGCTCCGGTAGGAGTTGAAATATATTGGCCTATCTTTTTTAAAGGATTTTTATAAGGTATTTTAAATGTTTTAAATTAAAATAATGTATAATCTAATATGACTTTAAATAAAATATATTAATTTCAAGACATGTTTAAAATATTTGCGGAAAATCAGATTGTGAATAGACAAACAATTAAATTGAAGTTATGGACATTTTTTAATAAAATAAAATTTAATATGACATACCTATATGACTGTAAAATTATGTAAAATAAATGACTGAAAAAGTATTTTATCATTTTCCTTTTTCCTTGAATAACGAGGAATCTAGAAAAAGATTCAGGATGACAGACACGACATGGAAAATCTTTTTTCCAGGCCTGGCCCGGCCCGAGTATACACAAAAAGATAAAGCCCAAACCCAGCCTGTGCATACCTCTAATAAAAACATGCTAAAATTTTAGAATACGCAAAATAACATTCTTAACTGGAAAATAAAAACTATTATTAAATTACCTTGAATGCCTTCTTCTTTGGATAACTTTTCTAGGTGGTGTACGTGATCGTGACCTTGACCTGGATCTTGAACGAGAATGTGATCGTGAATCAGACCTTAAAATTACCCAATAGATATATGACATAGTAAAGCATAAAAATTTTAAGCAATTATTTAATATTATTATTACTCATACATTCATATTTCTCGCTTTATACTAATGATATGACAAAAGAGTACAAATCATATTCATTACAAACTTAAGAGAAAGTAAAATTTATAATTGTAAGTTTGATTAATTAAATGTATTACTACTGGGTAAAATGAATGATATTGCATTATTACTTGTCAATATACAGGTAAACCTTATTAAAGTGAATTACTTTTAACATGAACTGCCCGTCAAAATGAAGATTAGTTACTAATAGCGTGAACTACTGATAACATGAACAAATTTTTTGTGTCTCTTGAGATTCACGTTAATGAGTTTTGACTGTATACAGTAGAGAGCCAGAAATCTGCCAACCTAAAATCTGTTAAAGTCCGAAATGTGTGAATAGTTTGTCAAATATAGACATTGAAATTCACATTAATAAGTTACAAAACTGCAAATCAGAATTTTTGAAAAAGATCCTGAATGCAGATTCTGTACAGTCAAACCTCGTTAGTGTGAACAAGCTTAAACATGAACTGTTTTCACAATACCACCAAGATGAAGATTAGTTTCTGAGTTACTGATAACATGAAATACCGATAACATGAACAAGTTTATTTATTCCCCTTGAAATTCATGGTAATAAGATTTGATTGTACTTGCCTTGCATTTTATGATTACAAATAATAATATGAATGATTCCTAGAATCAAGTTACTGTTACTGATAATTAAATCTACAGTATATTATATTCATCAAAAGATGATAATATCAGTAAAGTATATAATAATTTTTTTTTTTTTTATGATATCTGATGAAGGCATAATTGTAAGGAAAGAACTCACTTAAATTCTTAGGACAATGAATTTGTGTTGCAAAACAAGAATTGATCACTATTTACAATAGACAGAAACAAACAAACAAACAAACAAAAAAAATATATATCAATGTTGTTCGTATGTATGTTCAAGTGGTGTTCAAAACAAACTATGTGACAAATAATTTAAATTTTTTGTTTTCATTATATATATATTTTTTTATGTTCAGTGTTATTCTTATGTACTTAATAATTTGAATTCAAATGAAATTATGTTATTATTTAATAGTATGTGCTTAGTTTGAGTAATAATTACGGATGAAACAGATATCCGGTATCTGACCTATCCTGCGATTTCAAGCCGGATATCCGAAGGAGAAAATTCAAACATAACCTCTCGTCAGATGAAAATTTTGCGACAATTTTTTATTTATATTTTTTAGATCAGTTGTAGCTTGTAAAGGTTAAAAAAAAAAAAAAAAAAAAAAAAAAAAAAAGTTGGATCCTGCAAAAGTCGAATTTGGCCACTTTAGCAAACAAATTTAGCCAAAAGTAGCTTCAGGTCTAAGAGATATAGAAGCCCTATCTTAAATTTATACAGAGTTAGCTAGGTTTTCCCACAGTAAATCTGTAACATTCCCCCTAATCTTCCCCATAATAATAAAAAGAGCTGCTCATTGTTGTTCCTGAACAAATGATATTCATCCTCTGCAGCACACATTAACTTTGTTTTCATGACTTTTGTTTAATAAGTTGTTTGGATTGTTTAGTAATATTGTTAAATGTACAGAGTAAAAGTTGTTAGATTGTTTCGAGAATGATTCAAATAATGTGCATTTATTGACTAGAACCTGCCTGTTTATTTACAATCCACTTTTCCATACACAAGAAAGTTGTTGTTTTTTTCACCATATATTTATAATAGCAGACCCTCTGGTATTGCCTACACCAACTACCTATTTGATTTAGATTAAAAAAATAACTCCAATTTCTAAAAATTTGCACTTTTAATGGAATATCTTGCTAAAGCCCCTGAATTTACAATTTCCCATTGCTTTGAATAGATATATTCCTTAAACTTGTAACTACTCCAAATAAAAGTACATATTTAAATTTTAGAACATCTGTACTTTTCTTTTCAGATTGTTAAATAAGAAGAAATTTTTTTTTAAGTTCAATTATTTAAAATTTTTGATTTTGTACATTAGAAAAACTTAACTTACTTTCAATTAAAGAGTTTTAATGAATAATCTAAAATTTTCTTTCTTATCTGTACAGAATATAAAATAATTAAAAAATATACAAAGAAAAAAATATAAATTATTTTTTAATTATTACTTTCTTTTATATTAAATTGAAGAAAGTACTGGATTCGTAACAAAATTTTCGACTTCCAGTTTTCGGTGGATTTATGCAATTCGAGGGAACCAGAACACAAACTGACCATTTTTAGAAAATGTCTGTCTGACAAAAATTTTGCGTAGCAGCTCTAGTTCAAGAACTAATGTACAGAATTTCATAAAAATTTATACATAGTTGCATGTTAACAACAAAAAAAGGTGTCCATCAACTTTTAGTGCAAATCACTTAACAGGTGGAGGTGCCATACTGCGACAAAAAGGTAGGAACAAAGGGATTTTTTTAATTTTTCATAGAATAACATTATCTAAATTGTGCTGATCATTTATTATCATAACAAAATATTATCATATCAAAAACATATTAAATATGTGAATCATATTCAAAATAATCAACCTTTGTATCTTTTTGTCATGGTGTGTAGTCTTAAATTAGAAAAATTTTAGTCGCAAAATTTTTGTAAATTAGTCTTAAAACAAAAATTAGTCCGGCAATAGTGTTATTTTATGATAATAATAAATGATAAGCGCAATTTAGATAATGTTATTTTATGAAAAATCAAAGAAATAACCCTTTGTCATGGGGTGTATGACTTTCCCCCTGATTTTAAGTTCTTGCTTTGAGAATCTTCATGTTATTGAGTGTATTATAACATTTTCCTTCCATTAAGGGGATTCTTCATCCAATTTGACAGTCAGTTTAAACCCATGTTATTCTATGGAGAAATTTGTTTATTACCTGATTTTTTTTTCTTCTAGTTTTTGTTTTCCCATTTAGGAAAGATTATTGAAATGTTACTTGTTATCCAAAAATTGGTCCTTTTAATTTTTAGTGTTTTATTTTAAAGCTATAAAGAGCAAAAAATGTTCTTAGTTAATTTTTTACACTTTATAGCTTTAAAACAAAATATTAAAAATAAACCATTTTAATGGCTGCAAATTTTTTAAATGTGAAAAATGGAAATTAGGTAATGAATAATTTATAAAAGAAATTTCTCCATTGTATAATATGGGGATAGATTGACAGTCAAAATACGTGAAGCATCTCCTTAAGTCCAGCAGTGCACCAACCCCAGGCTGGGGTACTATTGTTATGACAATAAAAAAAAATTTGAGCATTTTCTACAAGAAAAATATTTTCAAACAATCTTTATAGATATTAAAAAAAAAAAAAAAAAAAAAAAAAAAAAAAAATGTTATGGAATAAAATTTTATGATGTAGCCATGAAATAATCTATTTTTATGTACATAACCCCTTAAATATATATATATAAATATGTACATTTGGATTAACAAGAATTAAACAATTAACAAGTGAAATTGCAGTTAATAAACAACAGGGAGTTTTGCATACCTTGATCGTGAACGATAATTTCTTGAACGATGTTGAAAACCATTTTTTGGACTAGACATAGATGAATTATGCTTAGATGATTGTTGATCTTTAAATGAAGCTATTTTCTGTTCTATTTCGAAAGACTTTTTTTGTTCTCTTTCTATTCTTTCACTGTGGGTACTAAATATAAAAGATTTAAACATATTAGACTAAAATTTAAAAATTATAACACACAATCATATTTATAAAAATATACTACAAAATTCATATGCAAGTGTTGAGAGATAAATAAATTAATAATAATACAGATTGCTCAATAAAAACCAGGTTGCCTGCTTTATGACAATCAAAATAAACAGCAACCTCCAAAATCAAAGATCATGGATGCAGCTCCCTTCAGCAAGGCGATTCGCCCAATGCTTGTGAAAAGTGCTGCAATCATTTCTCTGTCTCCTACTGCTTTGTATTCTACAAGGACACAGGGCCATTTTTTGCCAGGGAAGACTAAATGATGTAGATAAAAACCAAACTGGATAATGATAACACTGAAAAACAAAGCTGCTTATAAAGCTTTTAAGCTGCTTACAAAGTCTGCATATCACTTGTATTTTGGATGCCAACAGGATGTAGGAAAATAAGATATAGGCACCTCGTTCTTTTTGTACAAGATATGCCAAAATCATCTATGCATGAGTAAAAGGTACCAGAAATTGCACACCTATGACATGGCACAAACCATAGGATCATATAAAACATTGATACTTTTGTTTCAAAAAAATTATAGGAATTCTTTGCAAAATGTAAACATAAAATTAAGTATCTACTAAACTTAAATTCAGCAATGTAATCAGAGACCCTCACACTAATATACCTAATTACTAATATCCTTTCCTCTCTCCCACACAGAAAAAAAAATATATATATATATATATATATGTGTGTGTGTGTGTGTGTATATATATATATATATTTTTTTTTACACAATTGTAGTGATCTAAGCAATTTCTTATCTCCTGTAAACTGACATCATCAGTCTAAAAAATGGTAATTATTCATTGATGGAACAATCCTCTTGAAGGTTGTGCTAATCAATAATGGAAATATCCAACCATTTTTAGTAAAGAGAGCATTTCCAACTAGCATATCTCTGTAAAGAAGTTGAATATCTAGGCAGGGTATGCTTAGAGATTACTGTTGGAACCTTAACACATTCGCTGCTGATGCCTCGTGACTGCCATATAAACAATGCTTCGGCAGCGAACGTGTCAATAGAGAAACTACTATTTGTGTGTATAAAGGAACATCCACAGACATATTTATTGCTACATAAAATTTCAGAAATTCCTTACCAATAACATTTTTTATCTTACAAAATTCTCTTTAATTTTTCTAAAACTTTTTTAAACAAAGTAATTTTTAGAGTTTTAAATAATAGTTTTATGCTTTACAGTTGTTTATTATCCTCCTAAAAACTCAAGATTTATATATGTTTCATTTACCCATGTAATTAAAATAATACACACCATTTAGAAATGTTTGATGATTAGTTATTTGCAACTTCAAACATATTTTTCTTTAAGACAACTAAAATTGAAAATCTTTACTTTTTTTTTTTTTTTTTTTTTTTTTTTTACAAAATTAATTTAATAACTTTGATTGATTAAAATTTGATTTTACCCATATCACCCCTCCCTCACACACATTTTTGAAAGAGAAAAAAATAATAAAAAATAAATCAATAAAAATACCTCGGCAATGGTTCTTTACTCCAATCTTTGGTAAAGATAGAGCCATCATTAAATGCCCGAATTAATTTTCCTTTAAGAATAATTTCAACTTGATCCTTATCAATGTCATTTTTGCATTTTGCAAAACAAGCATTAACATAATTTCTGAAATGAAATAATTTTGTTTATGTAATGCATTTTAACATATAACTTAGATGCATAACAAATACATTTATTTATGGAATTAAAAATAAAATTTTATTTTTAGAGTACGAGTAGTTGTAACTAGAAACATATTTCTAAAAACTATATGCTAAACTAATAGTTTAAATATAGCTTTTTAATGTACAAATATAGTATGTGAAAACTCATGTTTAATGCTATAAGATAATACTGTAAACTATATGATAAGAACATTGATGCATGTGCACTTAAATATCTTATACTACATCTACATACAGCTTCTATATCTATATTATCTTTACATTTGCCCCAATATCTACATCATATCAATAATTTCATATAGATCAAATTAATTTATATTTAAAATTTTCATCATAATATAATATTTAGCGGAAATAATCTGAGTGTTCATAGATTAAATAAAATACCTATCTCTAAGTTTTAAATGGTACTTTTTTTTTACAGTTGATGAGTGCGAACTGAGATCGAACCTGGCACTTCCTATCTACAAGCTTTGAGCGCAGAACTGTTCAGCCATTGGTGGGCCTAATAGATGCACTTCAATAAATTTATATAGATTTACATATTTTCTCAATGTATTCAGATTAAATAGGATTTCACAATTAAAAGTATAATTAACAATTTCTATTCACAGTATCCTTCTACTACTGTAATATTCTAAACAATATGCTAAATATCATAATTTTTAACTTTAACTAAACAATTAATGACAATTATAAAATAATTTACAATAGTTAAAATAAAATTTTAAATAATTACTTTAAAGATTCTGGCCACTTGTCCTTTGACATCGAAGATACTCTAAAATGATTTTAAAATAATAAATTAACTATAAATTTAAAATAATAAATTAACTACATTAAGTGAAGCAAAAATATTTTTAAACAATACAATAACTAAAAAATCATAAATTCACACTTTTTTTTATTAAAGTTCCTTAAGTGATGTTTAAAATCCCATGGCATTAAAATGATGATAATTAAAGTATGCATAATGTTATATCAGTTACCTTTTGGCTGTTTCTTCTTCATTTTTTTTTTTTTTTTTTTTTAACCCTTAGCATTCCAACCATATTAATTCTTGTTCTCCATAGTCAAAGTAAAAAGCTGGTGTGACTAAACTTAAAAAATATATACATATATTTCCTAGAGAATAACCACAAAGCAGGATATCTTTGAATGTTCTGCAACAAGTTTTCAAATGATAAAAGATGTTCTGCAGGACAAGTATATGACTTTTACAAATAACAATGTTATTGAACACTCATAAAAAAATACATATCTTATGATTTGTTTTGCTATAATATAAGCATATAGTAGCAAAAAAATTAATAAATAAATAATAATAAAATGACATTTAAAGATATATTACTAAAACTTGTAATTAGGGAGGGGAGGAAAAAAGGCTGGATAGAGCAATCAACTGCTTTAGAAATACAGTTGAACCTCGTTAATGTGAATTACTTTTAACATGAACTGTTTCCACAATCCCCGTCAAAATGAAGATCAGTTTAGTTATATGAAGATAGAAGATTAGATACTGATAGCATGAACAAAATTTTTATCCCCCTTGAGATTCATGTTAACGAGGTTCGACTGTATTTTAATAAAATTGTTTATGTAATTGCATACCTGCCAACATTTGAAAATGATAATTAGTAGCACACAGATTTTAAAAATAGATTGGATGGTTGATTGGTTCATTTTTATCATGTGACACACGAATCTTGAATGAATAAATGTATGTATATTACTGTATTCTCTTGCGTATATAATCCACGGGGTACTATTTTCAGCCCTGATGAAAAATTTTCCACAGGTAATATGCACTGCCGGATGCTAGACACCTGGCTTTATTTGCCATCGAAATCCGGCCACATTATGTTTAATGCCCCCCAAACTTAGATTAAACATTTTTTAAAAAGTTAATTATTTTTACCTAAATAATTTGCATTAGTGTTCATATATAATGAAAAACTGTTTAAGAAACAAACATGACTTATGAAACCAGGTATAAAATAATTTTATTCAAAATGCAGAATTTCTGTTTTTACACTATATTCAACCAGCCATTAAAATTCAGCAAAAATACCACCTATTAAATAAATATTTTTTGTTGTGTATTTAATTATGTGTATAATTTTAAAATATATAAATTATGATTGCAAAAAATTCTAATCTTAGCACTGGGATAATTGATTTAAAAATGTTAAAATATAAATATTAAACACATTCAACGGTTTCTGTAGGCATTTGATCATGGGGGGGGGGGGGGGAGTGAGAAATATTGAACAACTCTACTTAGGTTCTAGCATCTAATAAAAAGCAAGTTTAAAAATAACATTAACATTTATGTTGCAGATGGATAAAGATTAGAAATCCCAAGGCTTTCGTGAGGCATTTGTTTGCCGATCGTTAGGGGATGGGGTGGGGAGCGAGGAGGGCACAAAAAAATACACGAATGAGAAATATTTAACAATTCTATCTCTTTATACATTCTAGAAATTAATAAAGCAAGTTTAAAATGAAAATTGACATTTATGGCGTGGATGGAAAAAGATTGAAAATCGCAAGGCAAAGCGTCAGAAATGTTGCAGTTTTGGTGCTAGATAAAAATTCATAATTTTGAGCCGATTTTCGTAGCGCCATAGTTTACGGCCCAAATTCGTAGCAATTACGAATTATTCGTAGCAGTTGGCAGGTCTGTAATTGAAAGAGAATATCCACTCTTGAGGCCATAATTCACAATTTCCCTCCCTTATTTTCTAAATATCTACAATTGTTCTGCAGTAAAGCTATGTGTTCTGTGGTGTACATTCCAAATTTTAACACATTCTACTTTGGGGGAGAATAAGATATAAATATCTGATTGTACAGAGTATAAAATTTTCATACTGGTATTGTGCATAATATTAATTTTACGAATCATTAAACAAATATGTTGAAAAACTGCTAATGCTCAAAGGGTTAAATGTTTTAAAACTACAAAAGGGTCTGAATATGTAAATTTTAAATGATTTCATATGAAAACAATATTTTGCTATAACAGTGTAACACTGCTTGAAATTATTTTATAAATATATGATTTCAAAAGTAGTTTTAATGGTAATAGATTCAATAATATATATATATATATTTGCATAACTGAATATAGTTTAGATCATGGTAAATAACCATATATAACACCTTACATTGACTGACATTTTTAACTACATCTATGTTAAAACATGGATCCCACTCAATTTTTGTAACAAAAAGGTGAAAAAGTAGACTATTTTTCATGAAAAAGGGCTACGGCATTAACAATTTACTTTAATGAATTGTATTGTCAAAGAAATAAACAGAAAAATTTCTACACTTCTTTCAGCAACCTTTTTCTATATATAAAATTGTAGTGTAAAATAAAAACTACCTAAAATGAACTAAAATTGCAAAATTAAAGAGGCACATTATAAAAACTTTCATAGCACTTGGTGGAAAGGAGGTAACTATTTTCTCCAGCAGTTGAACAACTGTAAACTATTCTTCATATGCTAGGGAAAGCAATGCCTACTACATACAAGTCGTGTTTATTCTGACAAATCACTAAACATTTAAAAATGACTTTTTAACAAAATAATAAAAGAATAAATAATTAATAATATAATAAAACCTCTGATCATCAGATTTATATACGATTTGTGATTGCAAAAGAATCTAGTTAATCAGATAGTTAGGTATGAGAATAGTCAAATAGCAAGAGGAGTCGTCTTCATCCCCTATACATCTCTATTACCCCTAGTCCCCAGCCAAATATTTGTTGGTCTCTCATCCATTCCATATAAAATGTGCAAACCCCCCCCTCCCCTCCACAAAAAGCAAAATCAATTAAACTTTTTTTAAAAGGGAGGGGCAAGGGGGGCATATTACCTTTAAATTCTAGAAAACTGAAATTCAATAATTTCTAGGCATTTAAAAAAATTATTTAATTAGATGATACTTTTGCAAACAACTGTTGATACACAAAATCTTTTTGACACTAATTGATAAAATTTGAGCTTTTTTTTTTTTTTTTTTTTTTTTCCCCTGAATTTCCAAACAAATGATTATTAATTACACACACAAAGAAAAAACATATTTTGTGTGTGATTGCCAAAAAAAAGAGGACATTTTTTTTCCTACACTAATTGATAAATTATAGGCTACCTCCATAGCAAATCGCCTTTTCTTTCTTTCTTTTTTTTTTTTTTTTTTTTTTTTTTTTTGAGGCCAACAGAAGAAATAAATACTGCAATTTTAATTACAACTAATTTGCAATAATTCCATTGCTTAACTTCAAATTTTATGTTTCTTACAAAGCTGTTTTCCAATATATGCGATCACTTCAATACAAATCATCAAAATTTCATTTGTATCATCATTCACTGAGAGCAAGACTAAATGAGTTCATTATATAACTGTAAAGAGAAAACAGACTTCACAAATTATCTGCAGCAAAGAGTTTGTACTGGATATTGCTATTCATTACTTAAGGCACATCAGTTTAAAGAAAATAAAACCAGTTGACAGGGGTGCAAAATATGTCCGAACGCCCGAACGAGGTTCGGGGGAAATTTTGAATATTTTTTTTAAGAGAAAATAAAAATGTAAATCAAAAATAACAATTTGCTACTTTGAAGTGCTTATACACTAACAGCGATATTTTTATGTTACACTGTATATTTATTCTCTTAAAGATTTCTTACATAGAACAAATGACTTTGTATAGCAAAGTAGATTTTCGCATTATCGAGGGAAATATATACTGTGTTTGGGGGAAATTTCCGAGGTTTGAACATTTTCTGCACCCCTGCCAGTTGATAATGGCAGATTTAAAGTTTTTTTTTTTTTTTTTTAACTTAAGTTTCCACAACTTATTTGACCCTTTGAGATAATAAATTAAGAAAAGAAGAAAAAAATATAAATGAATACACACACACACATATATATATATATACATATACATTTAAATTTAAAACAGGTGTAGGGAATATATATAAATATTTAAATGAATAAATTTTAAAACATAAAAATAAAACAAAATATGAAATAAACAGGAAACAGTAAAATACAGTTAAGAAATTTGTTCTAATTCAATCAATTAAAGTACAAGTAAACAACAAGTTAAAAATAGGAAACTTACGATTTTTGATGTAAAATGTTTTGCTGCATATTTCCATTAGTTTCTTTATAATTATTACCCTTAAAGTTAGAATTCATTGCATGAGGTTGAACCATCCCTTTACCTAACTGCATATTCTGATTTTTCTTCTTGGGAAGAATAAATTTAATACCTCCACTTCCTGGAGCTTCTATATAAATAAAAAATATAAAAAAATAAAATTACACTAAGTTTTGATAAAATATAATTAAGAAACCAATTTTATTTTGAATTCTTTTAATAAGTAATCCACGGATTATACGCAGGAAAATACAGCATATAATATTTTTCCTTTCTCTTAACTTCATCATTTTATTTTATTTTTATATATTTTATTATTTTTTTCCATACTTGCTGTACATTAAATTTCTTTTCTCCTTTTTTGTTATTTTATCAACAAACAGCTACAATGTGTGTCAGCTAAAGCCTTATGAAATAATTTTGGTTATTTCACTTCTGTCAAGCATTCTAAGTACTCAAAATGAAATTAAAAATAAATTTTGAAACAGAATATAAGCAATTCCTGCTGCATTTCTGATAAAAATTTAGATTCTAAATATTGAAGCAGCATTGTTCCTTAACCACAAAATGAAAAAAAAAAAATCCTTTAACTGAATTTTTACAATTACCGTATATTTCCGTGTATAAGCCGAGAATTTTTGGAAATTTTTCGGAAGCTGAATTAGGGGGGGTCGGCTAATACACGGATCCACATTTCTAGCAAAAAACGTATGTTAGAAACAATGATTGAATACATATATTTTAAGCTTAAAAACTATATATAAAATAAAATAGTGATATTAAACCTTATTTTTAAATAATTATCACACATAAACTCTTAAATTAGCAATTTTAAATTTATTTCTAGAGCAGCTCAATGTAGTCGCGTGTTTATTTCTTTTTTTTTTCCCATGATAAAGCACTTTTCGGCAAATGTCACATTTACGGCTATTTTTGTTTTTCTGTTTTGATAATAGATGGCAGCACTAAACAATTTTCTCTACTACCATGAATGATTTCAATTCTAATTTTTTTTGTTGTTGTTGTTTAAGCTTATTTTAATACAGGATTTTTGTGAAATTTTCTAGTTATATTTTATTTTATGTTTCAGCATATAAGATTTCTAGCAATAGTAAAAAGAAACATTTCCAAATCGAAATGCATATAAGCTAATTCCTATATTTTATTTATAATTTCTGTTTTGCTTTTCTGCCGGTAGATGGCTGTACCAATCAATTTTTACTTGAGCGATTCAGAAAAATTGTAAATAACGAGAGTGATTTTGAAAATTTTCGGAAATTATGAAAAACAACAAAATTTCTACTGAAAATTTAATTGCTGCATTAGATAATAAAATTAAAAGTTTGAAACAAAGCAACTTTATCACTGAACATGAGTTAATGTCATTGCAATTGCACAGAAACCTAAATTTAAACAAAAAACATTACTAGAAATGTTTAAAGATTTTTATTAAAAAAATATGAATTTATATTGTTTTTTAATAACTTAATGTATTTTAAAAGTAAATTATTTGTGTAAATAGACTGTATGATATTATTAAACTAAATATAACAATATTTCACTCAAACTTAACTTAAAATATACTCTCTAAGGTAAGTAATAAGACATTTTATTTGTTTAAGCATGGCGATTTCTTTGCTGATTTGAGTTCAAAATATGCCCGCGCTCCATGTAACAAAACAAAAATGCTTTTTATTTACATTTAGATTAACCTGAAAGTTCTATAGATTGGCAATATTTTCGCCGTTTATGCGATAAACTCGAACTTTAAAAGAGTATTTTTTCAATTCGGCTTATAAACGGGTTTGCAATTTTGGGCAAATTTCTGAAGGGAAAAACGTACTCTCGGCTTATATACGGATCGGCTTATATTCGGAAATATACGGTATTTGATTCCATATTTGTAATTCTTGAAAAAGAAATCCGCCAAATGTAAACTATTTCATTTCTCACTTAAATTTGAAAAAAAAAAAAAAAACACTTAAACTTTGTTAGAGTGGGAAGCCCCACTCAATATTTTTCCCTAGTGTGAATCCTGATAGATACATAAAATCATTAAAATGAGCCTATGAAATTCTATTGATTGATTAGTAAATACATACGTTTAGAAGCAATGTTTGTATAAAATGCAGGTTCATCTGTAGGTCCGGGAGAAGATGGAGGTGGAGGCGGTGGCTGCTGTGCTATTGAAGCTACAAAATTTGGAGAATTTTCCATCGTGGAATCTGTGTTTTCATTATTACATAAAGATGAAGAAGGAATATTTAACTGCTGGTGAGGAATAGCCAAAGGATTCATATAAACTGGATTTGAATTTATTAAGTAGTTACAGTTCTGAAACATAATTCATAAAAATGAGCATCAATATATCGTCTATGTATTATTACAGTAAATTTGTTGAAAATACAAAAGCATTCAGAGAAACAGCACACAGTGATATATTTCATACAATGAAGAATCCAAGAATAACGGACCGAAAAAATATATTTACCACATGAAAACTACACATATAAAGTTCAATTACAAAATAAATAAATTAAAAAAAATAAGCAACTAACTACTGACTTCTTTTACCTGTGACTTTCATATGCATGAGTTTCATTTATTGCATATATCAGCAACTTAATGTAAATCAAATCAAACAGTCATGAAATAAGCTAATGTATTAGAAATTGGTGCAAAAATATGGCATATTTTCAGAAATTAGATATTTTTGCTGATTTATGGTGAAATAAATATTTCAAGATCACTTTTGAAAAAATTATGAATGCTATCTACTAACAGTAAAATAATCTTACATTTTGGAAACTAGCTATGAAAAAATTGCATAATCTAGCAATCAGGTATTTAAAAAAAAAAAAAAAAAAAAAACACCTTGCTGGTTTATAGTGAAATAATCGTATATTCCAAAAATCACCTTTACAAAAGTAATTTTTTTTTTCAATTAGCAGTGTAACTGCCTATTTCAGCAATTAGTAACAAAAATACTGCATTTTATGTGTCAACAGCCACAAAATAGCAATTGATAAAAAATTACATTTTATCAGTTAGCAACAAAAAAAAAAAAAAATCTGGTGTGAAACAACCACACGACTTCCATTACCCACTATTACACATATTATATGCATTTTTGAGAGATAATGCGATCACAAAACATAAAAGTGAACTAAAGAGAAAATCGTTAGAGCCGTTTTTGAGATACCAACTTTTACAAAAAATCAATTATTGACCGGAAAACAATAATTACATACAAAAGGATATTTAAAAGTGAGTTAATATGGCGAGTTTGAAAAAAATCCGTACAGCTGTTTTTAAAGGAACGCCCTTGGGAGACCTGAAATTGAGCTATTTATACAGGACGCCTATCAATTTTCCTGAACTAACCAACTATATCATTCAAAAGGACATCTAATAGAGTGTTGATATAGCAGTGTTTAATCCAGAACAAATTTAGTGCCGCATTGAGGCACTTTCACAAAGTTAACATTTAGCAATGGGGTACCTTCACAAATTCACTTTTCAGCAAAGAGGCACCATCACAAAGTCAACTTTTAGCAATGGGGTACCTTCACAAATTCACTTTTTAGCAAAGAGGCACTTTCACAAAGTCAAAACTCAGCAATATAGCTGCACACTAAAAAATTTTATAATCTTCACTGCATCGAACACATAAATATACCCTCGATTTGGATATTTACTGGAGACAATGGTAAATATCTAATAAACACTTTCTTATCTTACATATAAGAAATAACTTGATTCGCCTATATATATGTATATTTTGCAACTGTTCCATTTTACATTTTAAATGCATATTAAAATGACAAAATCTGCTTTGCACATTTCGGTTGATTGCTTTGAAGCATTATTAATTTTCACAAATTTACTTGATGTTTTCACAAATTATTTTATAAATTCACAAATGGGGTACCATTTTGAAAAAGCTGGATTAAACCCTGTATAGCAAATTTGAAGAAAATCGTTAGAGCCGTTTTTGAGATACGGACTTACGGTTCCACTTCCGGTTAAACTGAATTATTGACAGGAAAACAATAATTACATACAAAAGCATATTTAAAAGTGAGTTAAAATGGCGAGTTTGAAAAAAATCCGTACAACCGTTTTTAAAGGAACGCCTATCAATTTTCCTGAACTAGCCAACTATATCATTCGAAAGGACATCTAATAGAGTGTTTATATAGCAAGTTTGAAAAAATTGTTAGAGCCGTTTTTGAGATACGGACTTACGGTCCCACTTCCGGTTTCCGATGTCCCACTTCCGGTTTTTCAATTTTCACCAAAATTTGGAAATTTCATCTGTACACCAGACGTATTTCAATTCTAAAGTTTTGTAGCTCTATCTTTATTAGTTTCTGAGCTATAATAGCCAGAAGATTCTCCACATACATACACACACACACACACATACATACACACTGACCAATTGCCAAAAACCACTTTTTTGGACTCAGGGGACCTTAAAACGTGTAAATCAGGTGAAAACCCGATATCGAATTTTCAGACCGAATACAATACTTCCATTACCTACGGTAGTAGGGTAATGGAAGTAAAAAAGTATTTTGGCATAAAACGAAAAAAGAAAAAAAATTATTAAGTGCAGACTATGCTTTCATAGATATGTGCTAATATCTTAATAGCAAGGTATACAGGGGTTGGTCCAGACTTTTCAGACAGGGTCCTGTTTTTGGGAAATTGTAAAAAATCAATGCATAATTTTCTGAATCAAATGTTAGTATGAAAATCTTTTCGCCGGGGTCCTTCATGGAAAACTAGTTTCCAAAATGAAAGAAATTTATCAAAAGGAGGAAAATTTTTGTGAAGGGTCCTTTCTTTAGGATAAAAAAAAAAAAATTGTGAATGGTCCTGTTTCAGGATTAAAAAAAATTGTGAAAAGTCCTTTTTTAAGATAAAAAATTTTGTGAAGGGCCCTTTAACAGATTCAGTTTTACCTCTGGACAGACCCCTGATATATATATACATATATATACTGCAAAAAACCTGGAGTGACTCCACTCGACTTTCCGAACACTGAGTAATTAATAGTTTTGTAGATAAAGTAAAGAAAGAGCAGTTGTTAAACAAACAAAAGAGAGAAAACCATAATAGAGTGTTTGAGTATTTTTCTCCATATATTACACGATGTTTTATTTAACGCTACTGAACTTTGAGCTCATAGATCATAATGATAAAGAATTTTTCGTTGTGTCCTTGTAAAAACCTATAAATGCTAGCTTCACCAAAATGCTTATAGTTAGTGCAACTGTGACCTATAACATGTGTACAAATTTTTTGCTCAGATTAATAAGGCGTTTAGACGCTATCACATTTTTAAAAATTTGGCCCCATAGGCATAATGATAAAGAATTTTTCTTTGTTTCCCTGTAAAAAAACTATAAGTGTTAGATTCTCCAAAATCTATACAGATTGAGTATTTGTGACCTATAATATGTGTATAACGTTTTTGCTCAATTGAATTAGGCGTTTAGATGCTATCGCACTGTTAAGATTTTGCTCCCATAGGCCATAATGATAAAGAATTTTTCTTTGTGTCCCTGTAAAAAAACTGTAAGTGCTAGATTCACCAAAATCTATAGGGTTCGTACTATGGTGACTTACAATATACGTACCAACTTTCAGGTTATTCGAACAAAGCGCTTAGACGCTAGTGTGTTCACTCACAGACATATACACATACATACATCATCGCAAAAATAGTGAAAACGAACACACTGGACCTCGAAACGTATAGAAACATCAAAATCTCAAATTTGGATTTTTGACATGATTACAATACTTTCCTCACTATAGTGTTCGGAAAGTAAAAAAGTGAAAAGTAACTTTAAAGTACCTACAGGCTAAATAAAATAACTTAAAATACTGTTATTTCTAGAGCTTTTGAGAAGGGCACTGTACTGTACTTGCTCTTTGGTATTCATTTTGAGCACCCTAAACATACCATAAAAATAAAAATGCACCCTCTTTGTTCTCCAAAACATGCCTTAGTTATACCCCCCCCCCTCTCCCCAAACATGTTCTGCTTGTCTGAAAAATATTGCTCTAATCGTTTTTATTTTAGATACTGTGACATTTCTACAAAGAAACTGAAAATTATTTATGAATGTATAAATACGATGGCACAGGGGTGCAGAAAATGTTCAAGGCCTAAAATTTCCCCAGAACATACTTTTTTTTGCGCGAAATTTCCCCAAACACTATTGTAGACTTTCATACTAGTTTAAATTTTAAATTGCTATTAGTGTATATAGGTTAATGCTTCGGTACTATCCTTAAAGCATGATATATAAAACAATATATTTATTCCTTAAATGGTATTTATTATATATCATATAAAATATTTATCATGAATAAATGAAAAATAAAAAATAATCTTACATTAATGATCATCAAGAAATGGCAGTCTTCCTGTCTCTTTTTGAAGGTTGTCAATTAGCTTTGAAGTCTTATATACCTTGAGACGAGACAAAGATGAAAAGCGGGTGAAATGGTATATTCCACCATGGAAATGTCTGTTTAAGGATTCTTTTAAGATTTGTGAAGCCTTATGAATGGGAGGTCCATTCCAAGATATGAACACTTCATTAAAAAGGGTGTTGAACTGAATGTTCCGATTTTGTATGTGGTTGCCAATTACCGATCCAATTGATTCGCAGACAGCTTCACTACAAATTTTTAAACAGTTTTCCAAAAGGAAAATAATTTCAGCCACATCATTATAGACTTTAGGGTTACTAAATACTTCTTTAATTACTTTGTTATCCTGTATAAGTAAGTTTGATTTTTTATTTTCCTCAGAAGAATCAAGAATTTCACTACTTAAATTTACCCCTCGATTTTTATTAACCCATAACCTTAGGATTTCTAATGATTCTTTTACCTTAACTGTATGTTCATCCGTTGTATTTGGAGAGTTCATTAAAGATCTGCAACTAAAACATTGCCGCATATTTTCTACAATTGGAGGCTCGGAAATTCTCAGTTCAAGTTTTTCTAATAATGAAACACACAGATTTTCTAATTTTTTTCTCGAACTTTTGAAATCTTCATCGGTTTTTTCTTCGTTCTGATCCTGAGAGCGGCTTGTTCTTTGATAGTTTTCATCAACCAATACACAGTCTCCATATACATAATTTTTTAAAGCATCCATTTCTTTAAAAATTGATGGAAAGTTTTCTTCAGTGATTTTTCCACTTTTCATTTCCATCATCATATTTTTAAGTGTCTTTTTCATTGAAGCATAATAATCAAAGATTGTCCAAATACAGACATTAACGTTCTGAGAGGTACAACTGAAACTTGTGATCAGTTCTAATATGTCAACAATCCCAAGCAATTGATATATAAAACAAGGCTTGGAAAATCTTTTTAGTTCCAAAGAGTAATTTTTAGCATCAGCATTGTTTCCTACCCGGATGCATTCAGTGCGTTTCTTTTGTAAGTCAATAAAAAACAACTTGAAATCTTTTAAGAATGCTTTATATACTCTTAATTCACTCTGAACAAAACGAGTTTGCTGGAATGATTTTGGATTCAAAACATCCACTTTTAATTCATCTGCTAATGCAATTAATTCTTCATAACCAATGCCCCAGTTGTAATTTTTCATTAGGTTGCCCACAATTTCAGCTTGATTACTAATCCACAATAATGATGGAACTTTACGTACATCATTTAAAACACACTCTAACCTATGAGCTATGTCCCACATAGGAAGTAGAAAGTCATGACTCATATTTTCACAGAGACTGACCAGTTCTTTATCTACACCAAGACGAAAATATTGGCCATCAAAAGCCATTCCATTGAGCTGTTCTTTTAATTTAATATTATATTTTTTAAGGGCATATTCTAGTTTTTGAACAAGAGCATCACCGGTGTGTGAAGTTCCACAAGGAGAAATATCAATTACAACACATGTTTGAACCCCATCCATAAGGGTAATCAAAAATATAATCTGGTATGTCCTGCACAATTTTGTAATTTTGTCGGCTGTAATTGATACAAGGGGCAAATGTTTTGTGACTGGATTTCTTGTAGAAAAAAAAATCACATAATTTGGTGTTCACAGTAAAAAATATGTTTTTTATAAATGCCGAATAAAATTCCCTTGAATGATTAAGTTCACCAACATCAGCATCATTTAAAACATGTAAACTTTATAAACGTTCAAAATATTTACCTCCTTTGCCTTCTTTAACAGCACTGTAAGCAGCTCTGGCTAGAGGTCTGCACGGGCCGGGCTTTCGGCCCGAGCCCGAGCCCGGCCCTCGGGCCGAATTTTTCAATTTGCTCGCGGGCCGGGCTCGGGCTTAAAATTTTTTTGTAGGCTCGGGCCGGGCCGGGCCTGGAGGAAATTTTAAGCCCGAGCCCGGCACGAATCTTTTTCTAAATTCCTCGTTAATCAACGAAAAAGAAAAATGATAAAATACTTTTTCAGTCATTTATTTTACATAATGTCAGAAATTCCTTTATTTTACATAATGCAGTCTGGCATGTCACATAAAATTTTATTTTGTTAAAAGGTGTCTGTAACTAAAATTTAATTATCTATCAGCTTGACTGTCCGCGATCTGATTTTCCGCAAATATTTTAAACATGTCTCGAAATTAATATGTTTTATTTAAAGTAATATTAGATGGTTTCTAATTCAAAATAATATGCATGTAACTACCAGTTTTAGTACATGTGACAAACAAAAGAAATTAGATACGTTACTGTATATAAGGCTTTGTTTTCTATGGTCTGTAGTGTTTAGGTGGTATGAAGGCTATAAAAATCCTTCTGCTGTAACTTTTCCTCGAAGGCTTTTTTTTTTCTTTTCTCCGGGGCACTGGATGAAAATAGCATCAATTTTAGCATGTGCAAAAGCATCTTTTCTATTGAATATGGCTGGATTAGCATTAAAGTTTTGTTTACCGGATCACATAAAAGATTTGGATACATTACGGTATATAACAGGAAGTGGTTGAAATTGTATTTTTAGTAATATTAACCATTTTAAATATCTTCCTAGATTGTTTGAGGAATGCTAATATTTTCGATTTGACTTTCTGTCTGTCTTTGTGCCTTCTGTACTATTATAAACTAAAAGTCCATGTTTCAAATAATTTCTATTAAGCAGATTAAATACAGTGGAAACATTAATATTTAAATTTTAAGGGTTTCAATAGAAATAACCCGACCAGTGTTCAACTATTATAACACATTAAAGACCAAAGTTTTTAACAAAAAAAACAACTTTATTCAACAAGATATAATGATATATTAAGATTTCAAATTTATAACAAGAACAATATTACCTTTTACAGGTGTTGAGCTAGGCATATTGATAAACACAATGAAAAGCAGATGACAATACACTTCAAGAAACGTCGCAGAGCATCCGCGATCGCCTGGTTGATCAGCGGGAAAATATGATGAAGAAATATACTTCCGCGATCGCCAGGTTGATCAGCGAAAGTGAAACAAGACGGAATAACACAAAGTTGAAATGAAGACAATTACGTTCATCCACTATACACTTCAATTTAGAAACCTTCATTTAACTTTTAATTAACTTTTAAAAAAAAATTTCAAACTTGAACAAGTGCCACTTAAAAAGCGACTAAACAAAATTAACATCATTAAACTAGCAAATGTAACGATCTCGCCTCAAAAGGACGTCAATTATCAATTCAATTCAAAAACTTCCATCATCCATGAACGACGGAAAATTTAACCTTTAACAAGGAACAATTTAACAAACAAAAACTTAACATATGTAAAATATTAACAACTTAACAACGGCAGCCATCATTTCTTAAAAAAATGCAATAGCCAAAGAGCATTAATAGCTTAGCTGGAACGATACTCAGGCATGAAAGTGCAAGTTGATCAAAAAAGCTGAACTTTACGCGAAGACAAAATTACCGCAATTTATAGAAACGTACTACATGTACAATATACGATGTTATTAAAATAACTTGTTAAAGATAAATGAATGCAAATATTTAAATATAAAACAGTTGTATAATTATATAAAAGTTTAATTCTAATTTACTATTTTCATTCTTAAAAATGTCAATAAGCAAGCAACTAAAATCAAGCAATTTAGTTTGAAATCAAATCTGGAGCAATGAGTGACATTATATTGATAAATAAAGTACATTCAATTCATAACTGTTTGTTGACAAATTTATGTTATGTTTAATGCAGACTATTTCAAAAAAAAAAAAAAAAAAAAAATTGTAATTTACATTTTCTTTAAATAAATATAAATACAAAAAGAAAAAGAAAATGACAAAAGAGAATAACTTACTTCAGAATTTATTAACTTCTTAGAAAGACAATTTAAAGTTGAAATTTCAGTATTATAACTTTTATATTTTTACGAAATTAACTGCAGTAAAATTTAATTCTTAAAGAAAAAAAAAAAAAAACCTATAAAAACTGCACAAAATACTTGTAAAATGATTACTTAAATAAAAATTACATAGCAATTCTGCACTTTATAAAATATGCTCTATCTTATAGCTAATAAAACATATAAAACTTAGATTTTTTTTTTTTTTAATCTTCCTTTCTTCTACACTTGTTATACTTGTTAAATTCTACACTTCTATACTTGTTAAATGTTCCACCACGACTCTGTTGCAAACAGATGAAAAATAACTCACTAAAATTGACAAAACTCTTTTGAAATTATTAGCTGTAGCTTCATCAACATTCAGAGAAAATTTAGAAATTCGCAAATTTTCTATTGTTTCTTCCAAAAATGTTTTTGCCAAACCAAGACGCATTTTATAGGAAGCAGTTGCTCTTGACATCTGTAGATTATTAAGAGCTCTCTTGTCATTTGCTAGAGTTTTGCTTAAATTAATTAGAACTGGTGACATTGTAAAAGGCAAATTATGCTCTGCCAAAACTCCTAATACTAACGATTGGGCATTTACTATTCTGTCGCACAAAGGCACATTAACAGGAATATTAACAGAAGACGATGCATTAACTGAGCTAGAAGTTGAAAAATGAGATGGCAGAACGAAATTTTTTCTTTTAATATCTTCTTTCAATACATGCTTTCCCGATTTTATGTGGCTGGATATAGCAGAAAAACCTCTTTTCCCATAATATATTATGTCATAGCATAAGGAGCATTTCGCTTTTCCACTGACATCTACTTTACTTATGCTATCGCCGACAGTTACTTGGAATTCTTCATTTTTAACGTTTACTTTAACAGTATTATTTAACCATGCAAATTTAAATTTATTTTTTTCATTAAAATCAATTTCACGAGCTTTATGCTCGTCATTTATCGTTAGAGTATTCATATTAACATATTCTTAAATATATTTCATTTAGCTTATAAAAATATCTAGCGTACAACGCAGCATGGACAATCGACGAAAACAAAGCAAAAGCAAAGCTTCAAACAAAGTTGAGTTGAATTGGTAAAAGTAGAAGTACTTTTTTTTAAACAGATACGCATTTTTTTCGCAGACGATTTCTCGGTGAATCATGCAGCTACTATCGCAATCGCAGGCATTCACGGATGTTACTTTTCCTCCTCTTCGGAGTTACGGAATACGAAGCGATCGTAATGACGTAATGGGATGGGTGGGTTTGACTCATAGTGGGTTTGACTCCGCCTTCTCCAAAGACCGCCTTCCCTTGACCTCCGAAGTACCGGGGAGGAAGTGCCGTTTGCGCGAGCGATCTTCATCGCTGCGATGCAGCCAAAATACATTGCATGATCGGCTTTTCTTAAATGCGGACCCCCCCCCCCCAATTTTTGGTCAAGATTTCTCAACGGATTTGCATCGATCTCAGAAACTGCCAGGACAGCATTAAAAAAAGCGGAATTCCGCGAAAAAGCGGAAAACTTTCATGCCTGGATACTATAAGCACATACATCGTTACTTGGCCATCAAGCTACTCACACAACTCATAAACTACTGCTTCATATCTAATTGAAGACTAGCTGGCCATTGCTAAACACTGCCGATAACTGCACTTTAACATGCCTGCCGCGATCTTTTTATACTGACTGAAAAGTCAAAAATCTACATATAAACAATATATTACCATTGCCACTTAACGGTCAAAGTCAAAAATACAATTTATCATAACTATTTTAATAGAAGTGGCAACAGTAAAAAATAGGAAAAATTATGTAGAGCAAGATTGGCAACGGCAACAATGTAAACAAAACATCGTTAGTAATGGCGCGATGTAAGTAAAAGATGGCTGACAGAGTTCAAGTAAAGAAAACTTTTAAATTCAAATAAAAGGTAAGTTAACAGTTATATAATAAAAGATAAGCATTTATATTTATAGAATTAACAATTTTTATGTGCGAGGACAATTGATAGATATCATGTACGTCTGTAATAATGAAATACCGTTTATATATAGATATCTTGTAAACATTCAGCAGTTTTGTTAAAGAACATTCTATTGCTTAGCTATATAAAATCTCTGCAAAACACATACTAAAAATCTTTTTCGTAGAAAGGCATGTTTTTTTTTTTTTTTTTTTTTGTAATTTTACATATATTTGAATCGGGCCGGGCCTGATTTTATCGCTTTTCGTCCGGGCCGGGGCCGAATTTTTCCATTTCATACTGGGCCGGGCCGGGTAAGCAAACCTTTCCAACGGGCCGGGCCGGGCCCGGGCCTGAAAATTTCGGCCCGTGCAGACCTCTAGCTCTGGCAACCCGTAGTCCCACCTTTTCATGTTCTTTCTTTACTAAAATCTCATCTTTTTCCTTGGCTTCAGAAAAATGTACACACCATTTATGTGCATTTGATTGTAAATGATCAATGAGGTGGGTTTTAAAATTATCCAAACTATCCAAAAGAATTAACTGGCCACCCATAGAAACATAGTCGTCCCTATTAGCGGCGAAGTCGGCATCAGAATAAGAAATTAGTTTAACCTGTGTGCATTTAAGATGGAGCTTATACTGACTGGTGAATTTTATATATCCAAGAAATTTAAGTAAACCCTGCCAATGTTTAATACCTGGATTTTGTTGGAACTGTGAGAAAATGTTAGTGGCATATGCGATATCGGGTCTAGTACGGTTTGAAATGA
Organism: Salticus scenicus; assembly: GCA_963930645.1. Classification (NCBI taxonomy): domain Eukaryota; kingdom Metazoa; phylum Arthropoda; class Arachnida; order Araneae; family Salticidae; genus Salticus; species Salticus scenicus. The sequence continues at coordinate 289,752,079 of OZ005652.1, read as the reverse complement.
AAGAAATACAACCTAAGAGATTTCTGTAAGGTAAATGAGAAGCTTCATCGATGTCTTCTTGAATAACAGGACAATCACTTTTTGAAAATTTGATACCTTTAACAATAGGTAAGGAGGAGATAGGTACACGGTGATTTTGAAACCTCTTACTGACTTCGTCAATATATTGATTTTGGTGGATCAAAACTCCTGTATCTGTATACTCAAACTCCACACCTAACAACTTGCGTGTGATACCCAAAATTTTCAAATCAAACTTTGATTTCAACAAACTTAAAATGTCATTAGCTTGAGATTCAGTCCTGGCAAAAACAACGATGTCGTCAACATAAACCAAAAAAACAGAGAAATCATAATATGAATATGCACAGTTACAATTTTCAAATTTATTAAAACCAAGTTCCAACAATATTTAATTCATAAAACCATAATCTGCCTGACTGGTGTAATCCGTACAGTGCTCTATCCAGCTTACAGACCCAGTCTTCTTTACCTTTTTCAGTAAAGCCAACCGGTTGCCTCATGTAAATCTCATCCTTTAAGGGAGCATACAGATAGACACACTTAACATCGCACTGTACATTAAACCAACCATAACATGAGACTAAAAGAGAGAAAAAAAATCTAACAACAGAAAAGTTTATCACAGGCGAGAAGGTCTCATCGTACGATTCGCCCTGGATCTGGTTGAAACCTTGCGCGACCAACCTGGCCTTGTATCTGACAATGTTGCCAGACTCGTCACACTTTACTGTGTAAACCCAGCGGTTTCCCAACGCAGTCTTGTTCTCAGGGAGTCTCACAAGATGCCAGACACCTCTCGTGGCCATACATTCTAACTCTTCCAACATAGCCCCATGCCATTCATCAGATTGTGCAGATTTTAAAGCCTGTTTATACGTTCTCGGGACCACCACATCTAGTCAACTAGCCGTGCTGGACACGGAAGGTACAACACCAGGATTAACAACACCAGTAAACTTATTAAACTTGGAAAAATCAAAATCAGCAGGGTTAAAAGCAATATTATTTAAATTACAAAACTTTTCGACATCATTAGGTGACCTTTGACAACACCTTTTACCCTCTCCATCAGGATAATAATAAATATCGACCTTTTTTCCCTGAGGTCGAGGCACAACCTTCCTGTACCATACGGGATTGGTCATCCAGTTAGGAGAAGCAGTCTGCGGAGTAACTTGAGGAGCAGGAGAAACAGGAGAGACGGCTGGGACGACAACTTCAGTCTCGCTGGGCAAGACTCCAGAGGTACCAGGCTCCAGACCAGGAAGAAGGTACCGGTCAACTGGCCGTGGTTGTTCCTCTGGGACAAGCACCAACTCAAAAGAAGAGTCGCCCATCACCGCTCCACTGCGTAGAACATCACCGCTTTCAACAAAAGAAACATTAATGGTTTCCACAACCTTCCTCTCGTCTTCTAACCAGACCCTGTAACCACGGGTACGCAAGGCATAGCCCACAAGGACACCACGTTTTGATTTGGAGTCTAACTTGTGCTTACGTCTAACCTTTGGAACACCCACATATGTCAACGTACCGAATGGTCTTAAATGTCGAACAGAAGGTTTATTTCCTGAATAGAGTTCAAATGGAGTTTTAGAGTTCCCACCGTGACAAATCCGGTTCCACGTATAATTAAAGTGTAAACAAGCTTCAGGCCAGAAATCATCAGATAAGCCACTGGATTTTAGCATAGCCCGAACACAGTTCATGATTGTTTGGTTGAACCGCTCACAAACTCCATTTTCTTCTGGCGTGTAAAAATTGGTCAGCTCATGATTTATTCCATTTTCTCTACAAAAACCCTTAAAAGAATCATTATCAAACTCCTTGCCATTGTCAGTTCTGATCGACTTCAACTTGGTTCCCAAAAACCTTTCGGCCCTCAAAACATGTCTCTTAAAAACCTCAAAACACATAGATTTTTCCTGGATAGGGTAAACGGATGATCTACCAGAAAAATCATCTATTATTGACAGGAAAAAACGTTCACCTTTTTTACCAGGAATTTTAATAGGACCCCAAGTATCCATAAAAAGTCGATCTAAAGGTTTTTTGGAAGAAGAATGACTTAAAGGTTTAAAAGAAATACGATTTTGCTTACTCACATGACAGGGATCACAAAAAAAATTAACAACTGATTTTAAATTGGGCAGACCTTTTACAGCAGAATTACGGATAGTATTAAAAATTAAGTCAGGGCTTAGATGATCAAAACGAAGGTGCCAGGTATCAAAGTCTTTTATATTAACAGGTTTTATTACAGGAAAAGCTGAAATTTCAGTATTATCATTTAGATTTTCATTAGAATTCTGCCCCCCATTCAATTTAACACTGTGCTTATTTTTAATTACTTTTGGAAATGTATAATAAATCCCGTCATGGAGTTTAGCAGAGAAAAGGAAATCACCATACTTGTCGACCACGTTTATTTTGCCGGCCTCACCAATAAATTTAGCACCACCCTGGTCGAATCTAGAACCACTCAAAAGATTTTTCCGCAAGTTCGGCGAGTACAAAACATTCCATAATTTAATAACAGTTCCATTAAAATTCAACTCCACCTCACCCTTGCCAGTAATGGGAAAAGTGACACCATCAACAGCCACGTGTAACTCATTACCAGAAATTTCAGAAAAATTACAAAAGAAAGATTTATCTTTGCAGAAGTGATGAGATGCCGCCGTATCATAAGCCCAGCTTCCCTCTCTATCAAAACTACTTAAATTTGCTTCTGCAATAAAATTTTGAGCTTTAGGAGTTTTATCACGTTTTGACTGTTGACTGGAGCCACCCCTCTTAGAAAAATTACTTCTGAGTGGTTTTTCCTTTGCAGCTAGATCATTATTTAACTTAACTTTACAATCTTTAATTACATGGCCTTTTTTTCCGCACCTCCAACAAGTAAAAACAGGCCTGCGTTTAAATTTTACATTTTGGGCCTCAATAGAACATTCCGTTCTACGTTTATCAAAATTTCTAAGTTGAAGGCGCGTTTCCTCGGCACATAACTCAACAATAATATTTTTTAAGTTAAAGTCCTTATCAGGCCAACGAAGAATTTGTTGAACAACCTGATCAAATTTATCAGGTAGGTATCTCAAAACCTGAAAACATAAATATTCGTCTGCAATAGGTTTATTAATGGATTTTAACTGATCAGCAATTTTAGATATTCTAGCTGCAAAAACACCAATAGATTCGCCAGGTTCTAAAAAACATGTCATAACTTCAGAAAACAATTTCATATGATGACTTCTACTATCTGGCTGGAAGTTAACCTTTAAAATTTTCCACGCTTCTGAGGGGTCAGTACATTCACTTATTAAACTTTTAAATTCAGTATCAATATTCAAGTACAAAATTGACATAGCAGCATTCTGCCTTCTTTTAAAGTCTTGCACTGCCTCCTCAGATACCGTTTCACTAACTTTAGGCTTAGTTTCGTCACCAATGACGATATCATAAGCATTCTTTTCCATAAGTAAAAATTTAATGTCACACTTCCAACCAGAATAGTTAGTTGCATTTAACTTGGTAATTTGAGGTACAATATTATAAGCCATTTTTTTTTTTTTTTTTTTTTTTAATAGTTACTTAATTATCAATTATACAAAAAACAAGAAAAGAACAACTGGACAAGTTTAAAAAATGACACCCTCAAAAAAAACTAGCCCATAACCAAATATTATAAACTAAAAGTCCATGTTTCAAATAATTTCTATTAAGCAGATTAAATACAGTGGAAACATTAATATTTAAATTTTAAGGGTTTCAATAGAAATAACCCGACCACTGTTCAACTATTATAACACATTAAAGACCAAAGTTTTTAACAAAAAAAAAAACAACTTTATTCAACAAGATATAATGATATATTAAGATTTCAAATTTATAACAAGAACAAGATTACCTTTTACAGGTGTTGAGCTAGGCATATTGATAAACACAATGAAAAGCAGATGACAATACACTTCAAGAAACGTCGCAGAGCATCCGCGATCGCCTGGTTGATCAGCGGGAAAATATGATGAAGAAATATACTTCCGCGATCGCCAGGTTGATCAGCGAAAGTGAAACAAGACGGAATAACACAAAGTTGAAATGAAGACAATTACGTTCATCCACTATACACTTCAATTTAGAAACCTTCATTTAACTTTTAATTAACTTTTTAAAAAAAATTTCAAACTTGAACAAGTGCCACTTAAAAAGCGACTAAACAAAATTAACATCATTAAACTAGCAAATGTAACGATCTCGCCTCAAAAGGACGTCAATTATCAATTCAATTCAAAAACTTCCATCATCCATGAACGACGGAAAATTTAACCTTTAACAAGGAACAATTTAACAAACAAAAACTTAACATATGTAAAATATTAACAACTTAACAACGGCAGCCATCATTTCTTAAAAAAATGCAATAGCCAAAGAGCATTAATAGCTTAGCTGGAACGATACTATAAGCACATACATCGTTACTTGGCCATCAAGCTACTCACACAACTCATAAACTACTGCTTCATATCTAATTGAAGACTAGCTGGCCATTGCTAAACACTGCCGATAACTGCACTTTAACATGCCTGCCGCGATCTTTTTATACTGACTGAAAAGTCAAAAATCTACATATAAACAATATATTACCATTGCCACTTAACGGTCAAAGTCAAAAATACAATTTATCATAACTATTTTAATAGAAGTGGCAACAGTAAAAAATAGGAAAAATTATGTAGAGCAAGATTGGCAACGGCAACAATGTAAACAAAACATCGTTAGTAATGGCGCGATGTAAGTAAAAGATGGCTGACAGAGTTCAAGTAAAGAAAACTTTTAAATTCAAATAAAAGGTAAGTTAACAGTTATATAATAAAAGATAAGCATTTATATTTATAGAATTAACAATTTTTATGTGCGAGGACAATTGATAGATATCATGTACGTCTGTAATAATGAAATACCGTTTATATATAGATATCTTGTAAACATTCAGCAGTTTTGTTAAAGAACATTCTATTGCTTAGCTATATAAAATCTCTGCAAAACACATACTAAAAATCTTTTTCGTAGAAAGGCATGTTTTTTTTTTTTTTTTTTTTTGTAATTTTACATATATTTGAATCGGGCCGGGCCCGATTTTATCGCTTTTCGTCCGGGCCGGGCCTGGGCCGAATTTTTCCATTTCATACTGATAACTTTGGTTATCTTTTGGTCCTCACATCTAATGTAAAAACATTCCTTAATTTATCTTTATATACGTATACTTAAATATCTTATAATTTAAAATATCTTTCACTTACTTATTTTCAAATTTAATTTATCCTTTTAAATCCTTTTCTTACTCCATGCTATTTCGCGGCAAACATCGCAGTTTGTTTACTTTTTAGCTGTTGCCATTCTCTGCACTGTTAAAATAACTTTTTCTCCTTGTTGCCATCGTATCTTAATTCATTAAATTAATTATGAAATGTTTCAACTTTGGCCATAAGGTGGCGTCATCGTTTTTTTTACTGTTTTGGTTTTGACCACATGGTGGCGTTATTATCGATGTTTTTCTGATCGTTTTATGCAAATATTGTATTCTTTAATCATATAAAAGTTCGATTCGATCGTAGTACGGGGCAGTAGCAGCAGTGCAGCAACAAGATGCATTAGTGTGTTTTCCAGTGAGCTGGTCTCCTGTTTAGCTAAGATGTTTGCTGGTTTGGAGTTAAAAGTTTTATTTAATTAAAAGTTTAAGCATGTGAATTTTTTATACGAAGTTAAGTTTTAATATGTTAAAAGTTGATGCTGGTTTACCATGAAGTTAAAAATAATTAATAATTAAATTCTGAATGAAGTTAAAGTTTTTTGGAACTCTTGTCCTTGTTCCTTATCGTTTTTTAAAAGATGATAAATTTCTTCTGTTATAAACTTTAAAGGCTTTTCGTTGTTATATCCTAGTGGTCACCAAGGCGACCCTAGGGATGTTAATATCTTCATAATTATTTCCCCGATGGTCAACTTGGCGACCATCTATCTACAATTTTTCGTTTGCTTTAAATTATATCTTCTTTTGTTCGATCGTTATCTACAGTGATAATGTTTTCCTTGGAGTAACGTTTATTTGCTTAGTGGTCAACCGGGCGACCCTAAGGGATGTTAATTTCGTTCCTTGATTATTCCCCCGATGGTCAACTTGGCGACCATCTATCTGCAATCGTCGTTTGCTCTAAGTTGCATTATCTTTTTGATATCATCTTACGTTTATCAATGGTCAACTTGGCGACCTTGATTTGTGTTAAATAGTATTGTGTTTGAAAGGGGACTGTGGGACAAGATGTTTTCTTTCTTCAGAAATGTTGTGTAAAGAGCTAAATGCATTTGTATTTCTTCAAGCTAATGTTTTACAAGGTAATTATCCAGCTTATATTGTTACCTTATGTTAATGTTTTATGTTAATTGTTTTTTTTGATTAAAAGTTTGTTATATATATTTACATATGTTTTTTGATATAAATAAATTTTGTTAAGTCTTTAAATTTTCCTTGTTTTTACTGAGATCAAGTTTTCTAGTCACTAGTCATTTTACACTTTTAAAAGCTTAAAGTTCAAACGTTTCTATTGTGCAAAAACTTTGCTTAATATTAAATTCTAATAGACAGACCACTTTTAATGGTCTTCAACACATACTGGGCCGGGCCGGGTAAGCAAACCTTTCCAACGGGCCGGGCCGGGCCCGGGCCTGAAAATTTCGGCCCGTGCAGACCTCTAGCTCTGGCAACCCGTAGTCCCACCTTTTCATGTTCTTTCTTTACTAAAATCTCATCTTTTTCCTTGGCTTCAGAAAAATGTACACACCATTTATGTGCATTTGATTGTAAATGATCAATGAGGTGGGTTTTAAAATTTCGAAATTCCATACTTTGGGTTGGTTGCATTAACTGCTGTTCACCAGGAAGAGAAAAAATACCGAAATTACTGGTTTTAAGAACAGCTACCTCTTTAGGGATTAATTTATAATTTTTTACACATGGAGAGCATTCCAGTGTCTCAATTCTACCTTCTAGACATGGCATCAGTTCACAAATTTCTGGAACCGATTTGCTTATTCTAATTAACTTTATTTTTGCTTTAAATTCTTCCTGTGCTAATGTGGTAGGGTCAAGTGAACCACTTGGTAAAACTAGCTTACTTTTTTTATTAGAAGGATAAGCTTTAACTTTGGGTTTTGGTTTTAATAATTTATCAAGTTTAAGGGAATGGCCAGATAACGCGTTAGTTATAGCTGATAACTGTTAATTTATATCATTATGCTCTTTTTCGCCACCCCCACCATCATCTTGAGAACAAGAGACTGACTGAATTTCTGGACAAAGTGATCAATCAAGTTTTGCTTCATCCTCTTTTCTTCGTTTATTTGGAGATTCGCAACTACTAGTGCAAGGTAAAACATCAACATCACAAATTTTACGTTTAAAAAACCCAGAAATATCACATTGATCCTTTGTTCTAGGTTTTTCATCCGGATGATTATTCGAAACATGAATTTTAAGTTTATCACGCCTGCCATGCCAATCACAATAAGCACAGTTTATTTCTTGTTTACTTTTAAAAGACATAATTACCAATTTCTCAGGTAGTTTTTAGCTCGCATAACTTCACTTAGCATTAATAAAGTGCACGCAAACAATGGCACGCGTATCGTAATCACTGGAGAAATTGTTTTAATCGTCACTGAATAAATGGGGGGGAACGGAGAACTGATAAGAAAACAGCCGCTCCCGCAAACGGTCATGTGACCATAAAAAAATAGTGAAGTGGTGATTTTTTTTAACATACTAACTCATTAAAAAATTAATATAGAATTTTGGGAATCGTTTTGTAACATCGTTATTTAATCGTAGTTTAAATTTGAAACTGAATCAATAATTAGAAGTGAATATAGCAATTATTACTTTTTTCATGAAACAACTTTTTGGTTTGAAAGAAAACATCTGAATTTGAATGATGACAATAAAGTGAAAATAAAATATTTAACATTGGATAAATGTTACAACTCTTCGAAAACTGTATTACAACAAAAGTTTGCTTAATAAAGTGAAGCATCGATATTCAGGAAACCTATAATCCGGTATTGTTTTTTTTCGTTTTCACTTTTGTTGATTTTCTATTCCGGTTAAAAATAAGCGAAATAAGAAAATGACGAAACACTAGTATAGCCGCAAAAAAAAAAAAAGCTCAATTGTCCAGAAAAATTATGATAATAGTGCTCCTAAAATTAATATGCCCGTGCATCTCTCAAATTCCCTACAGTTGATTAATATTTTAAACACAAAGTATGCACAACTTTAGAAATGAAGGGAGAATGAAAGTTAAACCGAAAATCGGAAAGATCGTTTTCTGTGGCACCTCGGAAACGAAAGTACTAACTAAGCATAAAAGTTCAGGAAACGTTATTCATCATCAGTGCACAGTTTAAAAACTGGATAAAAAAAAAAAAAAAAATGAATAAATAAAAAAAAGTTGCACTTCGGGAGTGCCGACAGAAGTGAAAACATGAACAATTACGTGTGTATTTCTTGAATCGTCAGGCAATATTTTATTGTGTAGGAAATACTTTTAAATGAAGTGTTTTTTTATTCATTAATATAAACTACTACTACAAAAAATATATTACTATTTTATTTAATGTGCTAACTGCAATAGAGACAGTGTCCGGAGATGAGAGAAGTCGTGTAAAGCCGCACCAGATTGTAAAAACGTGAGTAAAATGGCGGCTTTGGCCTTTCTCACTGTTTTGTGAGGTCTAACTGCAATAGAGACAGTGTCCGGAGATGAGAAGTCGTGTAGAGCCGCACCAGATTGTAAAAACGTGAGAAAAATGGAGGCTTGGCCTTTATCACGGTTCTGTGAGGTCTAACTGCAACGTTTTCGGCTGCAATCTTTGAGAGACAGTGTTCGGAGATGAGAAGTCGTGTAGAGCCACACCAGATTTTAAAAACGTGAGAAAAATGGCGGCTTTGGTCTTTCTCATGGTTCTGTGAAGTCTAACAGCAACGTTTCCAGCTGCAATCTTTAAGAGACAGTGTCCGGAGATGAGTGAAGTCGTGTAGAGCCGCACCAGATTGTAAAAACGTGAGAAAAATGGCGGCTTTGGCCTTTCTCACGGTTTTGTGAGGTCTAACTGGAACGTTACCGCCTGCAATCTTTAAGAGACAGTGTCCAGAGATGAGTGAAGTCGTGTAGAGCCGCACCAGATTGTAAAAACGTGAGAAAAATGACAGCTTTGGGCTTTCGCACGATTTTGTGAGGTCTAACTGCAATAGAGACAGTGCCCGGAGATGAGAGAAGTAGTGTAGCGCCGCACCATATTTTAAAACAATATACAGTATATAATTATTAACACTTCACATTAGCTAGTTAATTGTATGATACATTATTTGTATCATACAAGGATGGAAAACGTTTGCTGACGATGACGCGAATTCAATGATTTTTGTTCACCCAAAAGTTTTCACTTCAAAATGATTTTTGTTCACCAAAAAGTGCTCAATGCGCCTAAAGAAGTTTTCACTACAAAAAATATTATTTTTAACGTTAAGATATTTAAGTTTTTTAAAATATTAGAATTTGGCTTCTTCATTTATACGCATAACGTATCATCTCATTACTTAAAGGGAGGGAAAAAAATCTAAGAATTCATATAATGTAACTTATTATTATTTTCATTATGGCGTTCATAGTTCTTACAAAAAAAAAAAATATATATATATATATAAAATTAGTATGTGTAGGTGAACGCTGCTCAGTTCCCCATCATATATTTGCTCTCATAAATTTCTACTATACAGCATACTATATTCATTATAAAAAAGCACCACAGAACTGACGTTTAAAAGTAATAACTACAAAACTTTGATTAAACACAATAAAATGCAAGAACTCGCAACAATTGTTTGCAAGCATTCGTACCTATTTTGTTTGCCTGATGAAGGATTGTGTTTTCTTTCCACCCGAAACAATTGTTGCGAGTTCTTGCATTTTTTTGGTGTTTATACTTATTTAAAGTTTTGTATTTCATATTATATTCTGTTAAAAGGAATAAAGTTTACTCCGCTTCCATATATTTACCTTATCCTAGTTTAATTTAATTAAAGCCAGTTTCATATTTCAGGTTTCACTAAGCACCATAATATTTGCAATGCAATAATTTCCATAATGCTAGCTTCCATCATATTGCTCCAATTTCCCATATTAAGAAAACGGAAATACTAATAATTTACAAAGATTTTAAATCATAATGTTAAAAACAGGATTTTAACCAGTGCAGTATTATAATTGATATCTTAAAACTGATCTGATATCTTACATTTGACATCTTACCATTCGTTCTTGAGATAATGTGTACACAGGCTAACAAATTAACACTGACTAGTGACTACAGAGTGTGACACAACATCGATTTTGTAATTTCGAATTTCTCAAACCTTAAAACGTGTGAAAAAGTAAAAAAAAAAAAATAGAGACCGAAAATTTTTACAAATTCCTCCTATTCCTCTAACATGATGTGGAAGTCGTCTGCGCCAGATTACGTTTCAAGGCCAAAAGGGTTTATATAGTGGAATAGTGGGGAGAGGAGAAGAAAAAAAAAAAAGAGCGATTAAAAGTTTGCTGAAAACGGAAATGAATTATGTTTGTTTATGGTGCAGATTGAATGAAGAGATACCGATTAAACAAATAATTACTTTTTCTTTCCTTGTCTTTTTCAGGATAAATATTGTACAATGCCAAAGTTATTTGTCTTTGAATTAATGATCTGTATTATTAATTTACATTTACAATCATTAATTATAACAAAATTAATTTTAATTATTTGTTCTACTGATAGATTTAAGGTATTTTCAAAGAAACATTTTGTTGGATGCTGCGACTAATCAACGATTTTGATTTTTTTTTTTCAGCACAAATTTTAATACCAAAATAATGGTACTTCGACAACGCGTATTTTCCGCTATTTCCCGCCATTAGCAGATTTTTAATATTGACTGCAGTATAATTATATTATTGAACACTGCTTAAATAAACGACGTATAGTGGGCTGTTGTATGGCCCCTATAGTAATGTATAAGACCTTACCTTAGACTGTTAAGAAGCAAAGTTAGGAATTTAACTAATGATGTCTTAGAAGTGACGTAATTTCAATACTTATTTTTATTACAAAAAGAAGTCCACCAATAGAAATCTTTATTGAGTGAACGTTTTTATTTCGTTTTATTTCAATGCTATTTTTGCCATAACATCGTCCGATTTTGGCACATTAGTGTACTTAAAATTCGCCTAAAAATGTTAGTGTTTGGGAATAAGGCCAATTGACTGCTCTAGGGTCCTAGGCCTAAGGGGTAGTATTCTCAATGGAGGTCTTTCTAAGGGGTCCTATCGCATGTTTACGCAAGTTTCGGAGAAAAACACTGAAAAATCCGAACGGCTAGACCCACGAGCGCTACCTGGGATCGAACCTGGCACCTCACATCTACCAGCTTTGAGTGTAGAACCGCTTGGCCACAAACCATATGATGTGGTTTACATTTACCTTGGAAAATTGACAGTTTTCATATGGGAAAATAAATGTATTAAATTGAGGGGGGAGGGGTGAATACAAACTGTAGGTCAACACTGTTGAAGGCAGCCGGACCCACCATTATGGATGTTTGAAAACTGAAAACTCGCTCTACCTCTTTGCTTATGGGCCATTAATTGCATCAGTGTAGCCGTTATGGCATTGAAACGACCTCGATCACTGATTCCGCGATTATTATTAATTCTTTAAAGCGTACGTTGACCCCCCCTCCTCTACACCTATTTTTAAAAGGCCGTTTTTTGTCGTTAATTTATCGAATAATATGTAAATATGGTACTTTGCGTTACATTAATTTATTTCACGAAATATGAGCTTTTAGTGAGTTTTTTTTTTAAATATCCTAGGCAAAAATTTCCCCGAGGCTATTCAAATTTCCCCCGAACATCGTTCGCGCGTTCGGACATATTCTGCACCCCTGCGATGGCAACTGCTGTATCTCCAGTAAATGTTCTAGGAGTGTATTTATAAACATAATAAAACTGTTACAAATATTGATGTCTATTTTTCACGAAGTAAATGCCTCCCCCCCTCCGCTTTTTTTTTTTTTTTTTTACAATGTGTTCCTTTACAACTTCTTAAATAGGACCTCTTTTACATAAATACCTGCCAATCTTTGAGAATCAAAATTAGGGAGATTTTTTATACGACATAGTTTATGCCGTAAATAGAATATTAATGGCACAGTAATTGTTGGAAGAAGAAGGATCAAATAAAAGGGAAATTTTGCAGTATCTAGAGGCTTTCTTCTTATTGTAAATGAGAAAAAAAAAAAAAAAAAGAAAACATGTTGAATTTAAAATACTACTAGATTATATTAAATTCTAACCATACTGAAATTACACATATACATAAATAGATTTGGGAAAACATTTTCCAACCTGAAAAATCTATTCTTCATTTTTTTCCATGTTTACAAATTTGGTATAGATATGACATATAAATATTTAATTTAATTGAGGAAAAAGAAATAGATTCATTAAGTACAGCAATAAAGTCTAAAAATAATTACATACGTGAGAAATATTGAGCACTGCTTAATTGTTTCTAGAATTGATCATTGATCACTATACAGAGATGGGAGAAAGGGGGGGGGAATAAAAAAAATAATTACAGAGTGAGAAATATTAAACTTTTTCAATTCTATTTCTAGACTCTAAAGCAAATTTAAAATGAATATTATCATTTATACTTGAAACATTTTATCCATGAAGCAATTAAATTAATAAAACAATTAAGATATATAACCTTTTACTTATCTTCACGTTACATCTTGGTATACTAGTTTCATCTGGGGCGCCCCAGCTTGGTCACTACCTTTGCTTTGGTGTTCGAAACTGTGGTCTTCTTGTTTTCTTGTTCTTTTAAAGACTTTTCGCCATTGGCGGTTAAGGATAGCACCTTCGTTGCCATTACAACTGCCAGAATTAGCTAAAATTTCAATAGACTCCCTGATCGCTGCGTATCCGTGGTTATTATAGTTGGCCAACTTTTTTACTTCATCAAATTTGATATTAATTTCTTCGTTTTTGTTTACTTGGGTTAAAGCTGTGGTTAATTTACCTGTTTTTATATCGTGTTTATGTTCTTTAATGCGAGTTTTTATTTTTCTCTTTGTTTTTCCTATATAACATTTTTCTTTATTTTGTTCGTTATTGTATGGTATTTTATAAATTCCTGCAGTTTCTAAAGGAGAAGAAGTGACAAGGATAAAACTAAACCTTTAGAAACTGCAGGAATTTATAAAATACCATACAATAACGAACAAAATAAAGAAAAATGTTATATAGGAAAAACAAAGAGAAAAATAAAAACTCGCATTAAAGAACATAAACACGATATAAAAACAGGTAAATTAACCACAGCTTTAACCCAAGTAAACAAAAACGAAGAAATTAATATCAAATTTGATGAAGTAAAAAAGTTGGCCAACTATAATAACCACGGATACGCAGCGATCAGGGAGTCTATTGAAATTTTAGCTAATTCTGGCAGTTGTAATGGCAACGAAGGTGCTATCCTTAACCGCCAATGGCGAAAAGTCTTTAAAAGAACAAGAAAACAAGAAGACCACAGTTTCGAACACCAAAGCAAAGGTAGTGACCAAGCTGGGGCGCCCCAGATGAAACTAGTATACCAAGATGTAACGTGAAGATAAGTAAAAGGTTATATATCTTAATTGTTTTATTATCATTTATGTTGCAGAAGGATAAAGACTGGGAGATAAAAGACTTCTGCTGAACATTTGATTGCTCATCGCTAGATGGAGATAAATAAGGAAGGGGGGGGGGTAAAAAAATAACTAAATGAGCAAGAAATATTTAACCAATTCTATTTCTTTATAGGTTCTAGATTCTCATAAAGCAAGTTTGGAATTTATATTGGCATTTATGTTGTGGATGGAGAAAGATTGGGAATTGAGAGCTTTCGTAGAACATTTGATCGCCGACTGTACCATGGGGTTTCTTTTTATAAAATGAACAATATCTGCGACTTTTTTTTAAAAAGGAAGAAATGAATTCGAGGAATTTCGCAGATTTGAGGTAAAAATTACATGTCTGAAACGTCAGCATGGGGAATATAGAATAATAATAATTAGGTGCAGCGCGTGACAAAACTTTTGTAAAATTCGGGAGTCTCGTGAATTTTTCGGGAGAGTTGGCAGCTATGACATAACATTTTCCCCATTTTTTGTCCCTAGGTAACAGCACCCTGCCCTTTTAGAACCCAGGAGGGACTCTTACATTAAAAACCATCCAATTTGTATTTTGTAAGGCTTATTAAGTTCAACATATAATATCCACAAAGCATACAATTTCGATATTTAAAAACCAAATTTCATTCAATAACTATTTATTAGAAATAAGTTCATTGGGGTTCACACTCAATTTCAAAATTAAAATTCCCTGACTTTTCCAGGTCTATCTTTAGAAAATTCCAGTCACAAAATTTGGTTCGTGACATAAAAAATAGCTCACGGTATAAAACAGAACATAGCTTGCAACATAAAAGACAACAAAACATAGTAACGTGACTTGCAATATAAATTGAATGCTCGAAAAGCATTTTCCAGGTTTGTATCATTTTTCCAGGTTTTTGAGCAATAATATTTACAATTTTCCCTGACTTTTTATGTTATTTTAAATTTCCTGACTTTTCCAAGTTTTCCCTGACCCATGGGAACCCTGGTTCATATAGCCTTTTTTAGTTATAGAACGAGATAAATCATTTAAAATTCAAAGAACCATCAATTATTTTATTTTTTGACGAGAAAAGCTATTTTATATGTACTTAACTTTTAATTGTTACATGCAATAAATTTAATTTTGTGTGTGTGTGTTTGTATGTGCAGGAGTTTTACCTTTTTTTTTTCCAATTTGTATAGTACAATTAAAAACCTTTATCTGTAGATTATAAATTACTCTAAAAAAAAAAAAAAAATATTATTATTATTACAATACAAAAGTTTAATACTTACATAATTGTAAAATCCAGGATAAGCAGCAGGATAACCAGTATACCTACCAAAAAAGAAAATTTCTCATTATAAATAAATATATATACCAAGTCCAGATGTATACATAAGTTTTTTTCTGGTTTAACTAAGAGATGGTGCCAGCGAAAAGTACGTAGCATATTAATTTAAAGTAAATAAATATGTGTCAAATATCTTAAATTAGAGGTGTACAACCTGCAGCCCGCCGAAGGACAGACATTTTAGCAGGAGAGAAAAAATGAAAAACAACAACAACAAAAATTATTTATTGTATTTGCAAAACTGGCATTTATAAAAACTTTTTATTGTTGTTTGGGGGAGGGGGGGGGGAGATGAAAATGTTGGTTTATATACATATTTCTGTTTGAGAGCTATGTTTTCCATTCTATTTCTCAATAATGTGACCCACCAGTATGTTTGTTAATTTTTTATTGGAAAAATCATGGACTAATCTATTGGTAAGTGATTGTATCTTTATCTATCTTTATCTACAACAGACTAAAATCTGAAAAATCTAACAATCAGTAAGTAAAAGCTCCCCACCCTGTTTTCTATAATCGTTCTCTTAAGTGTGTTAAAATTAATGATGCAGAAGCGTAATTTTATAATAGTAATTAATTTCTATTAAAAAACTTCAAATGTGCAGTGAGTCGAATTTATTTCTGTCTGGTGACATTAAAAAATATATATAAGAAGGGTGGATTCTTATTATTTTGTAAAACTAATAAAAAGACTGATCTTGATAATGATGGCGATCATTTATGATTTATGAAGTTGCAAACAGAAGTGGGGCAGCGGCTAAAAGAATATGTAGGGAGCAAACCAAGATTTTCAGTGGTCGTGCATGTAATGGGGTTACATTTCCAAAAACATAAGACATACCACACATTTTCTTCAGCAGATTGTTCCTGGTAACTATTATGAGAGTTTTTACTAAGAGGGACGTAACTACAGACACTATCAGCAAGGGGCATATGTAGGAGGCTAAGGCTGATTTCCTAAATTGTTTAAAGGGTCAAAAACAAAAATTTACTTAATTCGGAAATATCTAAGCTACAATACATGTGTCCCTTTCCTTGACTGACTATGTCTTTGGTTATCATAATAGTTTAGCAGCCAAATCCTCATTAAATTCATTAAGATTTTTGCAGACCATGTTCTTTCTGTTATGCCAGAACAGGAAGGTGACGCAATACATTTTGTTTGAGATTCATGTGGAAAACGACAATTAACCTTTTCCTTACGGGTGGGATTTCCGCAATCCCAAGCAAAGATGTGTTTAAGAATATGGAGTTAGCATTAACGTCATCTCAAACATTTCTTCCCCTGAAGCATGGGGTACTGTACCCCATGCTGTAGGGAAAGAAATGTTTGGAACAACGGTAATACCAACCATGGAATTCCAAGCAAAAATGTGTTTAAGAATTTAAACACATTTTTGCTTGGAATTCCGAAAATCTCACACATAAGTAAAAGGTTAAAACCATAGAAGCTTTTTTCACTTATAGATCTCGCCAGTGCCATCTAATACCTGAAAGTGGTATTTTCATACCCACTTACCTACACTTAAAACTGCTTATTTTGGTACCCTCTATCAGCCTTTACATTTGTGCTAGTTGTTTTTGAGACTCTCAATATTACCTTTTTCTCTCTCTCTCTGCAAAGCATACATCTTATTTACTTTATTTATCCTTTTTTTGTATTTTATACGATAATGATTTAAATCATATTTAATTCTTTTGCTTACTATTCAATACTTCGAGATTCACTTGACTCGCTGATTGAAATTTTTTTAATAAAAATTTTATATATATATTTATATATTTTAAGAAACATTATTTAAACACACACACACACACATATATATATATTATACAGTGAATACATCTGAACAATTTCATTCTTTATTATTTTACCAACAGCGAGAGCGGCCCACCAGCCAAAAAGGTTGTGCATCCTTATCTTAAAAAAAAAAAAAAAATTAAAACTACCTGGGAAAAAATACATATGCCAATACTACAAAGGGAAATAATATTTTTATAAAATCCTAAGAAAACCATTTTTTAAGATTAGATTGCTATTACTTAGGTGAAAAATATTATCTTACCCAGGAAATCTAGGATATGAATTTTGCCAATTAAAATTATTCGGAACATCAACTGCTGGTGTTTGTTCAGTGTTACTTGATGATTTTTCTCCATTTCCAGACTTAGGATCAACAGCTTCAAGGGCCTGATTTGCTTTTTGCCATTCTTCAGGAATGGCAACCTGAGAAGGTAGTTTATTAGCAGTCACTGGAGGCATTGGATATGGCCTAAAATAACAATTCAGAGGCATATTTAATAAAAATCATTGAAAATTAAATTTGTAACATAAATAATCACTTGATAGGCAAAACATTTTATATCAAACACATTCACAAACAAATTTTAAACAAAATTAAAAATGTTTGATTAATTAAGAGGCAAATTGCAAAAAATAACACAGAGAGCTTAAAGAACAACACAAACACGAAAAGCATTACTAGGTAACTATAATACTAATTTTCCATTTGACTCTGGCAGGCATAAAAAATTATATTTAAGTTGGTGATTTAAAATCAGGGTTTGGTATTTGACGTCAAAACGTGGTTTTTGACATGACAAGGGTTTAAACCGTCAAAAACCTGTATTGTCAAAATTCAAAATCTATAAATGAGCTAGAATCTGGTTAGAAATAGGATTTAGTAATATTTGCCATATACAAGTGAATATCTAAATATTATGCTGCTTACAAATAAACAAATCTTAGAACAATTTGTGATAATTTATAAAAATTTAGGTAAATATACTGGTTTATAACCAAAGAAATATATACAAAGTGACATATGTTTATGTTTATTTATATTAATATTTATGAAATTCTAAAATTCCAGAGTTACTTATAAATTTTTAAATAAGCCATAAAAACACAGGAATACTGGATTCTTTTTTTTTTTTTTTTTTTTTTTTAAAGTTTTTTCTTGAAGTAAAACAATACATATGGGCAGTAAATTAATATGCATTTGAAAATAATTATATTTATAATCTATATTTATTACACTTATCATTTATACATATAAAATAAGATGTTTGTGTGTGTGTGTCATTGTGTATGTATATCCAGAGCTTTTCAGGCAAACAGCTGATCGCAGAGCTACACACATTTGCATGGAGGTTTGTAATGACCTCTCCTGATGCACCTTGAAGCCTGATTTTCGGTTAGTTTTCCTTTAATTAATTAAAACGCGAAAATAATAACCTTCTAATTTCTGATAAATTAGCCATTAAAATTTTATCCATAATTTAATTGTTGCCAATTTTTTTTTTTTTTTTTTTTTTTTTTTTTAACAGCATAAAAAAAAAGTACATTTACTTAAAATGAAGAACATAAATTAGAAATATCAGTCGTATTGTTACAAATAAGGTACCAAATGAAAGGGGCAATTTTTGTAAATCTGATGGATTAAACAGCTTATCGATTGGATAATTCGATTTTTTTAAATTAACTAAAGAATGCAATGGTTTAGGTGGCAACAGCAGAAGATTGTATGGAAACTGTTTGGAGGGAAAAAAAAAATCTGTTACTTAGAAAGTCACATGTTTTTGAAAGGGGATTAAAAACTGCAGTTTTCAAATTTTTTTTTTATTGTCCCTCACAAACACATAATATACAGCCTTGTACAACACAATACCAACTTGCAGTTCAAATTTCATCAATTTTGGTTAATAAACAAAAAAGTTATTATTATTATTATTTTTTTTTTTTTTTTTGCAAATTAAATTTTAATCTATCTTTGAAAAGATTTATGTGATATGATATATTAATAATTTGGGTTTTAAAAGCTTTTTTAAATAGATTATTTAAACTCTATGAACCATATTTTAATTTTATCAGTTTAATTAATAGATCCTCCTGGGCGATTTTTTAAATTTTGGTGTTGAAGTACACTGAATGTTTTTCGACAAGAAATTTAATATAGCAACAGCCATTTTAATTTAAGTAGTACATCAAAAATATTAAAAAAAATTATAAAGCATTACAAGAAGAAAAAAAAATATTAAACCTAAATAGCAGTTACATAAATGATTTATTTTTATAGAAAGTTTATAGAAAAAATACAGTTCTAAAGATAGCAAATTTATTTCAGCAAGCCAAGCACTATTTTAAACCTAAACACAACACCATTAAAAATATAAACAGAACAGGAAGAATTCTTATATATAAACAAAAAGGTGTCTGATAAAATTAATAGCAAAATAGTCCCCCTTTTCACACACACAAAAAAAAAAAAAATCCATCGCTAATATGGCGACAAAAATTCAAAAGTTGCCAATGAAGCAACATAATAAAGTTGTGTAGCATGATAATGTTTACCTATTTATTTATTTTTTTATATACAGTAGAACCTCAATTATCCAAAGTAATTGGGACCGAAACTACTTCGGATAATCGAGAATTCATCAATAATCATCTAAAATATTTATCTGCTCTTGTAGTTTGGAAAGGACGGCTTGCATACAAAAGGAATGTGAGGGGAAAAAAAAAAAAAAAAAAAAACTTTAAAAATGCATGTTTGTTAAGAGAAAATTTTGGATGATAGTAGAAAGTGAAAAAAAAAAGTGAAGAAGAAACCGACTTTGGTTAACGGAGAGTTTCGGTTAATCGAGGTTCTACTGTACTAATCACTATGCTAATTTATCATACGAATAAATGAGCCTCTGTGTGTGACTGCACTTGCACGCTGTCGAACAGAAATATTTGATTAATTCAAATTAATATTCAAATAAATAAATAAAAATATGTTTAATGGGAAATATATATACCCATAAAAAAATTAGTTGTCTAAAATACGGCAGAAATAGCGTTCATAGCATATTGTTACAAAGAATTAAGTCTAAAATGGTATAAAAAATTAGAAAGTCACAAAAGAGAACTATATTAAGACAGTACTATGATCAGGTTTACAAATCATGAATTATATATAACAACAAAAATTAATTATCTCATGCAACAGATGTAGCCGGTCATAGCAAATTGTAATACTTGGCGTGAAATTGCAGTCATTTTATGGTTGATCCGACAAACAAAATAAACATAGGAAATAATGTAAAAGCAAATATTATTTGCACCACTTATAGTGTTGTTCATGTGTAACTGGGATTCAAATATGAAAATGATACTTTAATTTTTTCGATACTATCTTATTTCGAAACTGTTATCTAATAAGCACCTAAATAGAAGCACATTGGTAAACCAATGTCACAGGTAATAGGGACAGGCACCCGAGTTTTAGTGGGTGACCAAATCGCTGCCGAAGGCAGTGGGGACCTGAAGCGAACTTTTGAGCAATTTCAGTATTTTGTTTTATTTTATTTTTATAAAGCTATATAGAAAAGAGTTTCCTTTAAATTTAGTGACCAGCGAAGCGGGCAAAGCCTGCTAGTTTATTAATAAATTTTTATCTATTTATTATTATTATTGATTGTATAAATATTTGTATCTGTTTATAGCTTGGACTATTGGTGTTTTGTGAGTAAGGCTGATAGACTACTCTATGGCCTTAGGACTAAAGAGAGTGCCCTATGTGGGGGTCTTTCTAAAGGGTCCTAGCCAGTGTTAGAAAAAAGAATTTTGAAACTAGGTGTCAAAATGACGCCTGGATTAAATTCTTTGGGCGTCAAAATGAAAAATCTAGGTGCCATCTACAATTAAATATGTATATTAAAAAAATAATAATAATAATAATAATAAAGCATCAAATGCAAGATTATATAAAAAATATTTTAGTAATGAACGTAATTACATTGACAATATTAAACGTACATATTAAAAATCGCAAGTTTATTCTTCGCCCAGTAGATACATCATTCCACCACAATTTAATAGCATTTTCCGGGCAGAAATCTTCCAATTTAGGGCTGCTTAATTTAATCATTAACAAATCGTCAACTACTTTCATAGAGATATGATTTCTTAAATCAGTTTTTATTAGGTTAAAATGGACTGAAATAAACCTGTTTACAGTCTGATGGGATTGGGAAAATTATTAGGTATGATGAGGAAAAAATCCAGGCGTCAAATATGGCACCTGTGATTGGAATTCCAGGCATAAAAATGAAAAAACTGGTTGCAAAATGCGACTAACAATCGCTTGTTTCTAACCCTGGTCCTAGCCCATATTTATGCAAGTCAGTTTCACTTTTAGATAACAGATCATTTAAGCTACCTTCTTTATAATGACAACTCATGGTGTTCTTTATCATCGGCATTACTTTATATAAACTTAACTGTTTTTGTTTTTACTTTTTTCTTTAAATAATTCATGTTGTGAGCTACACAAGTCAATTTGTCACTTCTCTCTTTAGAAAAACAGTTTATTTTTGAACTGTGAACAGTCCCATATAAATATGCTTATGCTTTAAGGACATGTTGGATAAAACCATTTTTAATTCATACAGATAAGTGTAAAACATTTTAAAGCAAAAACATAAATAATTAGAAATATTTTTCATTAAAAATAAGTATATGTAATGAAATAAAAAAATCTCATTTAATGGTTCATTCCTTTATTAATTGAGTTATCACTAGATTTTATCTTCAATATTTATAAGATTTCCCCTTTTAGCCTTGAAGAGAATTTTTTTTTTTTTTAATATTTACAACTAAATAGATTTAATTACTCTGATTATTTTATTAAAAGTAAAATTTTGTAAATTTCTAAACTTGCACATAAATTAATACTAATACCAGGGCATTTAGCACAACTCCCTCAAAAATAAAGGGACTTAGGGACCAAAACTGAAAAAAAAGGGACTTTAGGGACCTATTTATTTTATGCTTAAATATCAGTAATATACATATATACGCGTTCTTTTATGATCCCCTACCATATATAAGCCAAATGTAATGCCCAAAATTAAATAATTTAAAAATATACACAGCCAGTGTCAAAAGAATTCACACTCTTTGTTGAATACTCTTTGTTACCCTTTGGTTTTGTTGAATACCTTGTTAGGATACAGGCATTGAGACTCTTGGTCCTCCAATAATTTCTATGATGAGCACTCACTTTTACTTCTCTTTATGATGCAAAATGAAAAGTTTCAGATTGTACATTTAAAGCTATGTTTGGAAAATAATTTTCCCATCAATTTATTGTCCTCAAAATTTGTTGTCCTAAGTGTGTGGGAGGGTCAACAAGAGGAACAGTCTATTATTACCTACTCAAGGTGTCTAGAGTGTTTTGCCCTCCATGGGGATCCGTTTAAGGGACTTTTGCCTGTAATAGCTAGGCAAGGCCCACAAGTGTAACCCAAATCTGGCATTTTTTATCAATTAGGTTTCAGAAGAGAACCTTTCAGTCACTGGTGTGGTTTGTTGCTTCAATTTTTTTTTTTTTTTTTTTTTTTTGTAAACAACCTAAGCAAAACCATACTAACTATTAAAAGAATTTAGCTCTAAGGTCATTTTTTGCACAATAGGGCAAATTGAACTAAGATGTGCAAAGAAAAAATTGCAGCCAGGTGCAGTCTGAGTTTTGCTGTAACTATGCTATATGCAACTTTCATAAACTGCTGCAAATAACAGAAAAAGTATATGTCTATAAAAGTTTGAACAGCAGACAAAACATGTAATGCATTTCCTGATGTGACAAAAAAAAAAAAAATAATAATAATAATCATGACATTTTGATTAAAAGGTACAAGCCCACTTCATTCTGTGTTGCTAACAAAGTTGGATGTTAGCCAAATAAATAATGCAATTCAAAGCTACAAGTGAAAATAAGAATCATTACCAACATCAGCTGCCACTACAGGGTTTAACATGAGTTCATAATTTTTTTTTTACTGAAAAAGCTAAAATCAAAAAATCGTCTTAAGCAAAATACTACAATAATATTAGGCTTGTGATATCTGTTCGTATGCTATTATAGATGTCTCTTTATGTTACATTTTTCTTTTCCAAACTAAGTTTTAAATTTTATAATGACATCTTTAAAAAAAATCTGAAGTGGCTTCCATGGACATTTTGAACATTTAGTATAGTTACTGGGTGTTTAAACAAATTTGAACCGCTGAATATTTCAGTAAATAAATAAAAGTGAACATGATGTCAGTATGTTTTTTTCCCAAATTCATATATCCGTCAATGAACATACAAGTAAAGCAGGGTTGGGTTTTTGACGTCAAAAAGTGGTTTTTGACATGACAAAGGTTTAAACATGGTTTAAACCGTCAAAAACCTGTCATAAACCTCTATACCGTCAAAAACTTGTATTGTCAAAATTCAACATCTATAAATGAGCTAAAATCTGGTTAGAAATAGGATTTAGTAATATTTGCCATATACAAGTGAATATCTAAATATTATGCTGCTTATAAATTAAGAAATCTGAAAACAATTTGTAGATAATTTATAAAAAATTAGGTAAATATACTGGTTTATAATCTAAGAAATATATACAAAGTATGCATACAGTTATATTTTGTATGTTTATGTTTATTTATATTAATATTTATGAAATTCTAAAATTCCGAAGTTACTTATGAATTTTCACATAAGACATGAAAACACAGGAATACTGGATTTTTTTTTTTTTCTTTAAGTAAAACATAATATATGTGGGCAGTAAATTAATATGAATTTGAAAATAATTATATTTATAATCTACATTTATTATACTTATCATTTATTAATGAATTTTTATCTGTTTATTATTATTATTGATTGTATAAATATTTGTACTTGTTTATAGCTTGGACTATTGGTGTTCGGTGTTTTGGGAGTAAGGCTGATTGACTACTCTAGTATCTTAGGCCTAAGGGGTATTGCCCTCAGTGTGGGTCTGTCGACAGGGTCCTAGTCCGTATTTATACAAGTTTCGGAGAAAAACATGAAAAACTCTCAATGGCTAGGCCAACGAGTGCGCCCTGGGATCAAACCCTACACCTCACGTTTACCAGCTTTGAGTGTAGTACCACTTGGCTGCTGGTGGGCCCTACAGCTTAGACTAATAATTTTTTTAAAAATCTGTACGGGTAAATATTTACATTTATTACAATTTATACATGTCCAGAAAGCATTCATATTTCTCGTGTTTCACGGTAATTATATGAATTTCAGACACAATTCAAGCTTTTTTAACATTCAGAATTATTACTTTTTCTTAAAAACTTGCAATATCAGCAGTCATTAAGAAAAAAAGAAAGTTATATTTTTCTATAAAATATTTAAATACAAAATATTAGGCTATGCATTTTTATTTTAAGGGTTAAATACATAATACTAAAAGCACAATACTAAAAAAATTGAACTATACAATGTTGTATTGCAAATAAAATGATTTGTCAATCAGAATGATCTATCAATGATATATGAATCATAAATTTTTAGAAGCCTAAAGTTTTGTTTTTATATTAATCAAAATGTTATAATAATGTTTCTCCAAAAACATTAATATGTATTATGTTTACCTTTTAAAACATACTGATAAATAATATCTTATTGAAAACAACTATATTTTTAAAGTATCGCATAACTAAGTTTAACACGTGCTATATCAAGCATAGTTATAAATAAATTTCATAATAGTATATAAAAGTATCACAGCATATTTTGAATGAACATAGAAATAATTCATAGTAAAATTTTAAAAGCCTAAAGTTTTGTTTTTTATATTAATCAAAATGTTGTAACAATGTGTTTTTCAAAGAACATCATTCTATTTACTTTTCAAAAAATCCTTATGAACTATATTTTATTAAGCTAATTTTTCATACGACAATTAAATTATAAATATAGGTTTTTGACAGTTTTTGACAAGGTGGTTTTTGACATGACGGTTTTAACCATGGTTTAAACCGTCAAAAACTGTCACGTGTCAAAAACCTGCCAACCCTGAAGTAAAGTAATATATCTGAAATTTTTAGGCATCCCTGTAAAAGAAAATAAATAGTAAACATGCAATTTCGGTAATTCTGTAGGAACATTCTGAAATATATATTAGTTTCACTTCATACTTTTAAATAACTTAATTTGTTTTAAGAAAATTAGTCCCCATAGGATGTGATATAAATAAAATCTTTTATACTTCTCGATAAAAGAACTATGCATAATATGCCCATCATTTCATACAATGATCGTACATTAGTAAAACAATGTAATGTATATCAGTGTTTTTTAACACTTTCCAATAAGATTGAAAAGTGTTAATGACTTCAGTTTATCTGTCTGTCTGTATTCTATTTCACATAAATATTCATGGAATTTCTCTAAACTGATATGTGTTATAAAAGTTCACTATCCTATATTCCCTATTAAAAATGGAGTAAATACCTCTACTGGTTTGTGTACAGGGACACTCAAAAGTATTCCAAAGCATTGCATTCTATGAAAGGTATTACAATAAACCTGATTTTAATATACTTTACACAAATCTTAATGAAATTAAAGTACCTTATTCATGTTCACTATCAGATGTTTCCCATTGAAAATAGAGTAAATACCACCAATGATTTGTGTACAAGAACACTTGAAAATATGCCAAAGCATTCATTCTATGAGAAGTATTTCTATAAACCATACAGACACACACTACCACTTGGCACAAATCTTAATGAAATTGAAATATGTTATATGTACAAAAGAATGTTTTCTGCAGAATGTAGTACGAATAGCAATAAAATTTAAAGGGACTATAAAAATATTCAGTTACATTAAGGACTATTTTTGAAAATTTGCTGTAATTACATTTTTGTTTACCTCAAGCATTTTTAACACTTTCTAAAAAATTTTAAGTATAAATAAGATTTGAAATAATGTATTTTTCTGCCCAGCTGTCTGTTTGTCTATGTCTATCTGCTCGACTCCACTGTTCGTCAATATTTTCAGATTTTCTTAAAAAATGATATATGTTATTTAAGTTCATTAGGTAATGTTCTCTATTTAAAATAGCATTAATGAGTCCTGCACAACTTGGTTTGTATACAGCGACATCTCCCCAAAAAAAGGCCAATACATTGCTTTTTAGGATAGCCATTTTTATAAATCACATTTTAATAACTATTTACTGCAAAAATCATAAAGAAGTTGATATTTATGTGAATATGATAAAATAATGTTTTGTATAGAATAATATGTTTAATCTTCAGATTTACAGGCCTACACTAAAATATTTAGATACATTAAGAGCTGCAATTAGAAATTAATGGCTACATTTCCATTTGTATTAAGCATTTTTAACACTTTCTAACAATGTTTAAGAGTGATATAGTTTATCTGTCTGCCTTTTCATTGTGTGATAACGTAGATAAAGAATACTAAAGGTTATAATGACACAACAAGTATGTACAATTGGAAAATGCTAATAATCAATGCGTACCACATGATTTTTTGTTCTTGTTTCTTTTTATTCTGTGTTAAAAATTTAACATTTAAAAAAAAAAAAAAAAAAAAAAAAAAAATTAAATGCTTTGGCAAAAAAAGCAAAAATTTCTTGTTTAATTTTCGCATTCTGTACACAAGTTATGCATTTTGTGGAAAATACGACTGTAGTGGAAATCCTATGCCATTAACACTTTATGGGGCCACCTCTGGCCTTGATGACTGCACAACAATTGGGCATTGAGATAATTTTTGGATATGTTCATTTAGTATTAAGAAGTATTTCATTGTACCAAATTTTGATACATGCTCCCTTAACTGCGTTAAAGGTACCAGATTTCCATTCAGACTTAAATTTAAACTATTTATTACCAGGCCAAAGCAAAGTAGTAATGTTACGGTACCAGGGGTCAACACAGATTTTAATTTTTGAAGCCCATTTTTGTAAATTTTTTTTTTTTTTTTTTTTTTTTTTTTTTTTTGTGAAATTTTGATTATTTTTGCGAAAAAAATTATTACTGTATGAAACCTTTCATTTTAGCAGTTACTCTATCTGATGTTTAATATTAAGTTAATAGCATTTCACTGAACCAAGTATAGATACTCATTAAAATCAATACTGGAATCATGGAAAAATTTTACAAAATTATCATTTTTACAAAACAAAATCTTATGAAAGGGATTTTTTTTTATAAATCTAAATTTTGTGAAGGGGCCTATTTTATAGATTTGAATTTGGAAAGGGACTCATTTTAGAAATTTGAAAAGAGGCAGCAAAAGGGTACCAATTTTTGCCTGGATCGATCCCTGGGTACTGCAACATATTTTTTTTAAACCTAAAAATATACATATCTTTGCTAGTCATCAGAGTTGAATTTGTAACTGGGCTCATTACTGAACTGAAAATAATCGAGCTTCTGACCTTATGCATGCAGTACAACTAACTGTGGTATCGCACTATGCAATGGTGAGAGGACAGTTAGCACAATGACCTCTTTAATCTTAGCCTTTCCTTCCCCCATGGCCCATTTGCTGAATTATCTATGAATATTAGTGTCCCTGTTACACATCAGATAACTGGCTGCCAAAAGTTAGTCATTTCAGTATTCTGTAGATAATATAAAGTATGTGCCTAAGCAATTTCATCGCATTTGAATGTTTTTTTTTTCCCCCCTCAGCATACCTAAAAAATAAGATTTTTGATGGGCAAAGAAAAAAAAAGGGACTTAGGGACCATTTTGCCAAAAAAAGGGACTTTTAGGGACCTAAAATAAATTAAGGGACTTTTAGGGACTTTAGGGACCACACTAAATGCCCTGCCAGGGCATTTAGCACACCTCCCTAAAAAAAATAGAGACTTTAGGGACCAAAATTGAAAAAAAAGGGACTTAAGGGACCTATTTATTTTACGCATAAATATAAATAATATATATAGACACTCATTTTTTTTTTTTTTTAATAATCCCCTACCACGTGTAAAACAAGTGTAATACCCAAATTCAATTAAAATATATACAGCCAGTTCAAAAGAATTAATATTCTTTTGGTTTTATTGAATAAAGACATAGGCATAGAGTTAAATCGGCCGATGGGGCTCAGGCTCTTCCAATAATTTCTAAGATGAGCTCACCTTTATCATGCAAAATAAGAAGTTTCAGATTTTACATTTAAAGCTATGTTCGACATTTTGAATATATACATATTTTTTTTCCATCAATTAATCGTCCTCGAAATTTATTATTCTATGTGTGAGTAGGCGAAAGGTACAATTATTCTTTAATCAAGGGACCTAGAGTGCTTTGCCCTCCATGGGGTCTTTTTCAAGGGTTTTAGCCAGTGTATTCATGCGAGTTTTGGGAGAAAAAACACAAACTTTCGAAGAGCTAGGCAAGATCCACGAGCGTGACCTGAGTTCGAATCTGACATTTTCTGTCAAGCAGTTTTCAGAAGAAAACCCATCAGCCATTGGTATTGCTTGCCACTTTAAAAATCTTGGGGGGGGGGGGAACAACAGTGTCGATCTCATGCAACAATACACAAATACAATTTTACTACAGAACAATATAGTATAAACAATTATAAAATAATAAGTTGAACTCATTCAATTAAATATTTTATAGCAATGTTTGACACAACACAATATAAATAATAAAAGTATTAGTTTTAGCTTTCATACAGAAAATTTTATAAGTAAAATTTGAAGTGGAGGAGAAGTTTTGGAGCATTTTTAAATGAAATTAGCACTTTTCTACATTCCTGTAGAATCTCAGTAACAGGTATCAGGAGAAAAGGATACACGCATAACGCTGCCTATCAAGAGAAATCTAGGCTTCCTAGGTCACCATTGTTAAGCACTGTTTTGTGTGGGAGCGCATTGTTGTGGGTGAAAAATGTCCGTAAATTGCAGACAATTGTTTTATGACTGCAGAGAAAGACTGCTCGAAAGTTGCAGACTAATTGTTTTATTAGTGCAGACAAAAACTGTCTGCAAGCCGTTTTTCTGTGTCCGTGACTATGTTGCCGAGTTGCGGTGTTTCTGCCACTGGGACCTAAACAAAGTCACACTAACTATAAAAGGATATAACTCTAAAGTCATTTTTGCAAAATAGGGCAAGTTAAAACAGAATCTACAGAGGTGTGCAAAGGAATTGAAACACATCATGCTGCAATTTTAGTGTGTGTTTTGTACATAAAACAATAACTGTACAGCATGTAACTGTCATGAACTGCTGCAAATAATAGAAAAATATATCTACAAGAGTTTGAATGTCAAAAATATATTTGATACATTTCATAACGTGAAGTAAAAAAAAAAAAAAAAATCAAGAAATTGTAGCTAAAAGGTACCAGCCCACTTCTTCCGTGTTATTAACAAAGCACAGAAGCCAAATTATATTAGCCAAAATAATGCAGTTCAAGTGTTACAAGTGAAAATAAGAATTGTGCCACTACATAGTTTAACAGTCTGTAGGGATTGATTTTGATAAATCCGGGGCTTTTCCTTTTAACTTTCTTTATCTACATATATCATTCACATCTTTATTTTTAAAAAAAGTGAAAATCATGTCAGTGTGTTTTCTATACTAAATTCATGTTTATTAAATGACTATAACATATTTGAAAGTTTTAAGCATACATTTGAAATATAATAATAAATGGTAAGCATGCAATTTTAGAAATGATCATTCTATAGGAAAATTCCAAAACATATATTATTTGTTTCACTCCGAAAGTAATTTAATGAATTTAAGAAAATTAGTCAGAATGTAATAAATAGGAAATCTTTTAAGCTTCTCTGTGAAAGAACTATGCATGATATGCCTATCTTTTCATATAATGATCATACATTAGTAAAACAATGCAATGTATACCAGTTTTTACTTTTTATTCTGTGTTAAACAATTTAATAAATCATTTTCATAATTATTATTATGTTTTGTTTTGTTTTTAACTTTTTGAACACCAGTGTTCAATAAAATGTATTAGTAAAAAAGCGAAAATCTCTTGTTTTTTCATATTACAAAGCGTGAATAAGTGCTCTCTTAACTGTATTAAAGATATCAAGTTTTCATTCAGATTTAGATCTAAACTACTGCAAAGTAATAATGTTACGGTACTGTAGTAATTTTTTTTTTTTTAAACCTAGATATGGAAAAACAAAATGCATTATGATGAATACAGTAAAATTGAATATAAAAAAAGTTGTGTGAAGAATAGATCGGTTCTAACAATATTATGTTATAAATTAAAAATGTGCCATCTTAGAATCAAGTGAACATCTCACTACTATACTGGATGTTTACAGATATCTTTACTGGTCATCACAGCTGAATTTGTAGCTGGGTTCATTGCTGAAAATAATTCGGTTCCTGATCGAATGCATCCAATACAACTGCAACTGTAGTAGTGCTGTCCAATGGCAAGAAGACAGTCAGGGTTGGCACAAAGATTTTTTTAATCTTAGTCCCCTCCCCCCTTCCACGCGTCTGTGTCACCGAGTTATCTGTGAATTTTAGTATCCCTGTTACACAGATTACTGACTGCCAAAAGTTATTCATTTCAATATTGTATATCTTTTGTAAGGTATGTGGGTAAGCAATTTCATCGCATTCGAAAAATATTTTTTCGGAATATTTAAAAATCTTATGATTTTTGATAGAAAAAGAAAAAAAAAAGGGACTTAGGGACCATTTTGCCAAAATAAGGGACTTTTAGGGACCTAAAATAAGTTAAGGGACTTTCAGGGACTTTAGGGACCACACTAAATGCCCTGTAATACAGAGCACACATTTCAAAATTACCCACTATTATAGCTTCAATGAGAAAATTCTCGATTATTCTCTTCCAGGAGAATATTCTCAGAAAGATTATTCTCAAGGATTTTAGAACTCTATACATAAAGTTTGACAAACCCCAGATGCCAGGGTGACTAAAAGAATCCCATTATGTCCATTTTTTGGAGAGAATGGCGATCAGAAGATATAAAATTGACATGTCAAAGTAGAAACCTAAACTTTTTTCGGTAAAAGAAACTTGATACATGTGTAAAGACATATAAAACAGACACACACACATACAAAAAGGGACCCAAAATTAAAACCTAAATCGGCCCCTGGTGCAAATTATCCATCCACTGGCTCATGAGATACAATATTTTGCTACTGACAAAAACACACACACTTTTCTAAAAGTAGAAAATTCTGCTTTTTTTTTTTTTTTAAATAGAAATTCTCTATTTTGTACAACAAAACAGCCAATTAATCTATGGTTCTATTTTCATAAGTTTACTTAATCAAATCCTCATTAACAACATACATGCAAACTTTTCTGCATAACAGAGTATTTAATTTGAAATATTTATAGTAATTTAAAGAAAACTTACCACTGAGCCATTCTTTTCAATCTTCAATCTAAAACAAAGAATTTATTGAGGATTACAATAAGTATATGACAATATAAAATATCCTCTATTAACATATTCATTTTATTATTAGGTTAAATAATATATTAAATATATCTAAACCAGGGCACGAAATTTCAACTCAGATTACAAACGTAGAAATTTTTTTTTTTAATCGCCACAAAATAGGGTTGTCATTTTTTTTTTCTTTTTTACGCATTTTGGGTTTTTAACTTTTCCTAACTATTCGGAAGGCTTTTACAAATTTGTCTAAAGTTATATATATTTAATGTGTGTTGCATATCAGCATGTTTCATAATCATCTATAATTAAAAAACATTATAATGTATTTGTGATTCGAAAAATATTAAATTATCTTATAACATAAATGCAAAGAGTCATTAAAGAAAATTCTTTGTCATACAATATCTTGTGAAAATCTTTTAATTATGAAAGATTAATGTATATTTCCGAATATAACCCGAGAGTACGTTTTTCCCTTCAGAAATTTACCCAAAATTGCAAACCCGTTTATAAGCCGAATTGAAAAAATACTCTTTTAAAGTTTCGAGTTTATCGCCAAAATGACGAAAATATTGCCAATCTATAAAACTTTCAGGATAATCTTTCCAATGAAATTGCACAAAATGTGTGCTTATCCAATAGAATTCCTTACCTTGCTTAGCTATGACGTAAAACAATCGCATTGTGTTCGCCAACGGCAATAGTTTTAACTCTGGCAACCCTATCCGAAGGGAGGCTAGCACAGGCATCGAACAGACGCGCTCGCACACACAGTGAAAGACAAGTGCCGGCAGCTGAAAACAATACTCGCCATAATACCGGGAGGCTTAAAGTCAATGCTGCAGCTGCTGGATGTTTGCATAAATAATCCATTTAAAGACCGATTGCGTCGATTTTTTTAAATGACGTATCTAAATTATTTTGTATATTTCTCTTCTGAGTATCTTTATCAGTGCCTGAAGGCAATCTTCAACAAAAAAAAAAAAAAAAAATACTTCTATTAAAAAAAAAAAAATTGCCACTTCTTTTGATAGTGTAAGCCTAGAAGCATTTTAAACAGAGATGATTTAATTGTATAAATTAAAAATATGTTTGGGAGGGGAGTCCTGCTTTTTCAAGTTTCTCTTATACTATTTACGAATCAGACAGAGAAGTTACTCCGTTCGTGCAATCTGCCAATGACGTCAGCTATCGGCAAGTCAAACAGAAATGTAAACACATGTGACTGCATCCAGCTGCTCTAGAAATAAACTTAAAATTGCTAATTTAAGAGTTTTATATGTGATAATTATTTAAAAATACGGTTTAATATCACTATTTTACTTTATATATAGTTTTTAAGCTTAAAAAATATGCATTCAATCATTGTTTCTAATGTACTACGTTTTGTGCTAGAATTTTGTGAACTCGTATATAAACCTACCCCTGTACTTCAGCTTCC
The DNA here is from genome assembly GCA_963930645.1 of Salticus scenicus. NCBI lineage: Eukaryota > Metazoa > Arthropoda > Arachnida > Araneae > Salticidae > Salticus > Salticus scenicus. Next base: position 289,719,172 of record OZ005652.1, on the reverse strand, counting down.
GAAAAATTTCCAAAAATTCTCGGCTTATACACGGAAATATACAATAAGCTTCCTTATTTATCTATTTATTTACTTAACTTTCCACATTAAAAATGTCCATTTTATTTTTGTAATCAGACGGAATGTCAATGTGAATATAACTTGTTCATTGTTGTCATTTGAAATAGCTATTTCGGAATAACATAAATAAAATCGTTGCTTACAAATCATTGGTGTTTCAGTAAAAAACTGAAAAATATGAACTGTTTTTTTATCATTATTCAACAAAATAAACATAGGCAGTATCTTTGAAAGGGCTCGGGCTCATTTTCATGTGACAATATTGCATAGACAAACTTTCACATATCTCTTCTTTCGGATAGTGGCTTCTCACTCTGCTTGGAGAAATAATAGTGGGAGAAACGAAACTGCCGAAGTGATCAAAACTTTTACTTATGCACTAAGCTAGAGGTACACAACCTGCAGCCCAGTAGCTGTCAATTTGTGGCCCGCCGAAGGACTGGCATTTTAAGTTGCATTAATCATCAACAGGTAAAAAAAAAAGTGAGATAAAAAAAGCATTTGATAACAGGAGACTTGGCATCTTTGGAATATTAAAACCCGAATAAACTACTACATCAGAAACGACAAAGAAAAATATTGGAAATGCATACACCCAGCTGTTTCAGTAGCCTTAAGCGTACCGTCTTCAGTGCAAAAGGATTCTGAATCTGGAGAAGTGTTCGTACATACAGGAGAGGGGTCGAATTTAGTTCAACCAACAGGATTACGGGAAAGGTGGAAAGATAGCTATGTAAATTTAGGAAAGGTAGCTGTGTAAAGAGTAGAAAAATTTAGAAAATGTGGACTGAATATAAAATTTCCAACAGTCAGAAAAATAGGGAATAGCAAAAATCACAATTTACAAGGTTTTTAAAATTTTTATAAATATGAAAAGCTTCAAAGAAATTGAGTTCATGAATGGATTTAGGTCTGCAAATTATTTTAGCTGAATTAAATTTAAAATTATGATTTTCCTCCCAGCAATGTTTAGAAATAGCCGATTTATTGGTTTCTTGTTTGTGGACATAATTCATATGTTCTTTTAGACGAAATTTAAGACTGCGTTTAGTTTGGCCAATATATGATAAACCATACTGACAGGAGAAAATAGGGTAAGACAATACTGATATTAGAAGAGACTGATTTAATAGATGAAATACGAGGGAGTTGTAACTTTTGGATAACTTTGTCTATTATGGAAGGGTTGTAACCTCTGTCAATTGCAATGGCTTTCAGGTATTTAATTTCAGATTTTAATAAAATAGGATTTGAACAAATATTAAGGGCACGGTTTACAAAAGTATAGAAAGCAGCCATTTTTTGGTTAGGTGGGTGACATGAATGCACATGGGGAGGAAGGGAGACAGCAAAATTTTTTTGGAAAGATCGTGGCTGAAAATCCATTTACAGTGTGAGAGATGAGCTTGTTGTATAGAAAATTGCGATAGATGTTGTTGATCATAGTATACTGTAATATTATATTTGGTGTGAAATTGTTGTCATTATATAATTTCGATTGAATAAATCAAGTAAATACAGAAAATAATGGTTTCATACTAATGTATGGTACCCCGCCAAAAGTAGCAATAAACTGCAGCTTATACAAATTTTCATGCATTCACTGATTCATGTATCGCAATTAGGGGTATCCAATAATGTTTTTTTTTCTTTTCTTAATGCTTGCAAAGCACGCATACAGCAGCGAGTGTACTGATTGTAGCCTATACAAAATTTTCATGCATTTACCATTCATGTGTCACGAATTAGAGGTATCCAGTGATTTTTTTTTTTTTAGTTAGAATGCTTGCGTGCTTCAGCCAACAAAAGTGAAAAGGGGTACTGTACAATAGGATTTCACCAAAATAATGAGCAAGAAAACATTATGTACACCACGTATAGTGTTGTTCAAATGTAACTGGGATTCAAATATAAAATTGCTACTTCAATTTTTTCAATACTGTCAGTTTTGAAAGTGTCATCTGATAAGCACCCAAATGGAAGCCCACTGGTAAGCTACTGTCACAGGCAAAAGGAAATGACACCCGAGAGTCTGCAAATGTGTGTGGTTGTAGCTGAAGGCAGCAGGGACAAAAAGCGGGCTCTTGAACAATTTCATGATTTTATTTTTTATGTTTATAAAAAGACATAGAAAAGAGTTTCCTTTAAATACAGTGGCCAACAATGCAGGCAAAGCCTCCGTTCCCTATCATGACTGATTTCACATTCCGTCATTTTTGACGGGGGGGTAATTCCATTTTAAATCAACAAATTTTCAAAAAAGTTGTTGCATGACAATTTTTGATTTTGATGACAATTTGCATGTGCTTTCCCCATACCTTTTTGACCACAAAAATATATTTTTTTTATTTAAAAAAAAATTACCCTTTGATATGAAGGCTATTTTTGTCGTTGCCAACAGCAAAAATTAGATATTTTGATGCTTTGCTTTATGAACTATAACTTTTTTCCTATCAAAGCTATCAAACTCTACTATAGCTCATTGGAAAGCTAAAAAAAAGATCTTTTTCCATATGGTATCAATAAATTTGAGATTTAAAAACAAAGGTTATTTTTTCAAGGTCAAAGTTTGCGAGGCAAAATTAATTTTTTGCCACTTTTGAAAATTAAAAAACCTATGAAGGGCTTGGAATAACAAGCCCTCTTTTTTTTCTTATATACATATATAAGGTTGCTTATTGTATTAAAAAGTTTGGCTTGTTACTCTGCCCCCTTCACAAGATACGACCCCCCCGAAGTTGCAAATTTTCTAAAAAATCCAATTTTCAATGCTAAAAAAATGCATGTGGGGGGCAAGGTAAATTTTTTTTTACTTGTGTGATTTTAAGTACTTCATACCATCTTTCAAACAAAAAAAAAAATTACTTTGTTATTCAAAGGCGTTTGGCAGCTATAAGGGTCTGAATTTTCAAATAATCACACTAAAACCATCCAATTTTTTCATGTACTTTTTTTTGGAAACATGTCATTTATTATTATTTTTTTTTATTTGATGGACTTAGATTGACCTCACAAATAAGAATATATCATATTCCTACTTTTCCTCATTTATAGTAATCTATTTGCCAGTTAAAAGCAAGAATAGACAGATTTCAACTTGTCCAGCCTTGCTCCCACATGTATAGAACAGTTCCCTTTAGGCAAACAGTACCTACCTGTGGTAGGAACTGTGTCAATGACAAGGCTGCTTGAATATTATTGGATACAATTTGACCAATAATATAGGGTAAGACAAATGATCTGCCTTCCAATGATGTCACATGGAACTGCTTTATAACTTAGTTGTTTCTTTAACTCTGAAAGGAGTAGGTTGCTGGGAAGTGTTCTTGCTGTAAAATCTTGTAAATTTTTGTCTTTCATGTAGGTTTTTTCATTTCAAGGTCAAGAAATATACATATTTACAGAATATTTTGGTGAATAACTGTCCTTGTTGAAGGTAAAAAAAGAAATTATTTTTTAGAATTCTTAAATATAAGTTTGTTTTTCTGCATATAAAGAGTAAATGAATTATGGATAACTCTAAATGCTCCATAGGAATTTTTATGAAAGATAATTGTAACATTTTAAGTTATAATAGGCAGTCAACTGTAGAGAGTATTTCTAAGTATAATGATGATGATAAAACTTTACTGCAATTGAGAACTGGATGTAAAACAATTGAAACTGTTTGTACTTACCATGCAAAAAAGTTTTTAGATAAATTTTCTCACCTTTATGGAACTTCCTGCTGTGACCCATTTTCGGAACATAATAAGGTAATTACAAAATCGCTGAGAATCATAAGCAAAGATTTGTATTTGAAAAACACAAATTTGAATCTTATCCCTGGAAAATCTCTGTGCTCTAAATGTTTAAATAAAATTCAAAATCAGAGAGTTGAAACCTATAGATAATAATGAAGAAATGTACATACCTGAATGTGATTTAGTCGAGTCTGTAAATGTAGCATGTAGTGCCCTTGGAGTATCACCTGTGAAAGTTGCCAAATTATCGCGCGATCGTAAATCATCTACATTAAAAAGAAAAGTTTCAGCGATAACAGAATGTGTCACAAATAAACTAAATAAATCATTTGACCTTTCAATTGTTTCACATGAAGAAAACAATAGTTCTTGCCAAAAGCACATATGTGATAATTATGAAAAATTAATAGAAGACCTTAAAGAGAGAATGAAAACTGCTGAGTGTCTGCAGGATAAAGTAAACATTTTAAGTTTGTTGCCTGTAACTTGGAGCTATGCAAAAATTCAAGCAGAATTTGGAGTCAGCCAGTATTTAATTCGAAAAACTAAAGATTTAGTTAAAACACAAGGAGTTTTACCAAAACTGGAACCTAAGAAGCCAAGCAATATTCTTGGTTCTAGTACAATAAAAGCTATAGAGGATTTTTATTCAGATGGATCTGCCGCACAGTACAAAAACAGGAAAAACTTCATTAACTTGAGCCATCATGAACAAGACTTTGGGATAAAAGCAGAGTGGCATTTTTTTGCTACATCCCACGGGAAAGGCCCTTGCGATGGGATTGGAGGAACAGTGAAGAGGCTAGTGCGAAAGGCTAGTTTGCAACGACCGGTCAGTAATCAAATCTTGAATCCATTAGATGTCTTTGAATACTGCACTGAACATATTAATAGTGTAACGTTTTTCTATGTTTCCTGTGATGATGTTAATGCAGTAGGAAAAGTTCTTGAGGAAAGATATAAAACAGCACTATCATTACCCCAAACTCGGTCTTTCCACAGCTACATTCCACTCAACAGAAATATCATTCATGCCAGACGTACATCATTTTCTTTAGATTTTACAACCTTTCATGTCATCAAAGACGAACCTATCAACCTTAGATTATCCACACCAACAACCCGACCAAAGTTGTCCGATTATGTTTGTTGCGTATATGATGGTGACTGGTGGCTAGGAGAAGTGGTGGAAATAAAGGTATTTGATGTCGAAGAAGAATACAGGATCCACTTTTTTCATCCTAAAGGACCTGGAACATCGTTTAAAAAATCAAGTCATGATAACCAAACTTGGGTTCGGTTTCAAGATATTTTGAAAATCCTGACTGCGTCAGAACTATGGTCAGCACAGGGAAGAGGTCATAATATCACACCTGTGATGAGTGAACATTTGTCAACTCTTCTCTATGAGACAATAAACCACTGAACAAAAAAGTTTTGCATGTTTTGAGAGGTAAGTTAAATTCTATATACCAAGATGTTAGAAACCTTAAATTAGCTTATCAAAGTTTAAATGTGTTCTTTGACAACTCTTCTTAGTCTTTTTAGTTGTTTTCACCATTTAAAACTAACAATTAAGTAAAAAATAACTTTTCACTAACACCTAAGATTAAGAAGTATGAAAATAATTGCGTTGTTTCAGTATAATTATTTGAAAATTTAGACCCTTATAGCTGCCAAACGCCTTTGAATAACAAAGTAACTTTTTTTTTGTTTGAAAGATGGTAAGAAGTACTTAAAATCACACAAGTAAAAAATAATCTACCTTGCCCCCCACATGCATTTTTTTAGCATTGAAAATTGGATTTTTTAGAAAATTTGCAACTTTGGGGGGTCGATACTTGTGAAGGGGGCTGAATAACAAGCCAAACTTTTTAATACAATAAGCAACCATATATATGTATATAAGAAAAAAAAAGAGGGCTTGTTATTCCAAGCCCTTCATAGGTTTTTTAATTTTCAAAAGTGGCAAAAAATTAATTTTGCATCACAAACTTTGACCTTGAAAAAATAACCTTTGTTTTTAAATCTCAAATTTATTGATACCATATGGAAAAAGATCTTTTTTTTTAGCTTTCCAATGAGCTATAGTTGAGCTTGATAGCTTTTATAGAAAAAAAGTTATAGTTCATAACGCAAAGCATCAAAATATCCAATTTTCACTGTTGGCAACGACAAAAATAGCCTACATATCGAAGGGTAAATTTTTTTTAAATAAAAAAAATATATTTTTGTGGTCTAAAAGGTATGGGGAAAGCATGTGCAAATTGTCATCAAAATCAAAAATGATGTTGCACACCCCATTTGTTGATTTAAAATGGAATGACTCGGGGTTATATACTAGTATTAATTTAAATATGTAAACTGAGTAATATTATGTTTATATTCTGAGATCTGATATTATATTGTGAAAATTATGCTGAAAGGCACATTATTACAATTGGCCAAACCATATACGAACTCATAAATTTAAGCATGTAACATGAGTTCACATACACATATTTACTGTCTACCTATATACATACATTTTATTTTGAGCAAATTTAGAAGTAAAATTTAGTTCAAGTTCATGAAAAATATATACCATAAAATCCTGACTATTAGCCCCCCCCCTTGAAAATAACCCCCCTCCCCATTTTTTGGCAATTTTGGATTTTTTGCATAATCCTAAAAATAAGCCCTCCACTCCATTTTTTTTTCATTTTGAGTAAAAAATTATTTTCTGAAATCTTATATATATTTAATGATTTTAAATAAATGTATTCTTTAAAATACTTTTTTACAGCAAAACTCCCTTCTTCTCCTTCTGTTTTAACAAAATAGCAATGAGGTGGGAATGAGAACTATGAAATAAGGAGCATTTTCACTCTTTGAAAAAAAAAAAATCCTTGCAATATATCTGATATAGATGTATATATATAAAAATTTAAATATTAGTTATTTTAGCATTTCAACTTCTCTTTCTTAAACAGCCAAAAATTGTCCTCTTAAGGGCCCGCTTCACTCACCGTCGCCGAAGCTAATGTTATTCTATGGGAAATTTTCTTTACAAATAACTTATTAACTAATACATATTTTTAAATTCTGTTTTCTCATTCTGAAAATTCCCAACAGTTAAATTGACGAACCTTTTTTAAAAAAGTATATTTTTAATTTTTATTTTGAAGTTGCAAAATACGAATTTTCAAAATGTGAAATTTTCATTTTGCAATTTCAAAATAAAATATATATTAAAAAAATACATTTTTTTAAAAAAGGTCCGTCAATTTAACAGTTGGGAATTTTCTGAATGTGAAAACAGAATTTAAAAATATGTATTAGTAAGTTAATAAGTTATTTGTAAAGAAAATTGCCCATAGAATAACACTGGCTAAGGTTTCCGGTGGCGGTAAGTGAAGAGGGCAGTCTGAGCCTGATTAAGGGGGAAGCACACATTATCTCCGCTCTCAGCGTAATATTTTTACAATTATTTTTTACTTCATGTCATAGAAATTCGACGCTTTGACGAGGAAATATTTTTTATAAAAAATGAACAGTGTCAAACAATCCAATTTACTCACCATTATTAGACACCAGAATAATTCTTTTAAAATAATTTTTTATGAGAATTTTCTGTTATTATAGGAGGAAAGTATTTGTAAAAAAATAACGGTAAGCATAAATAATGTGTGCTTCCCCCTTAATCAGGCTCTGAGGGCAGTTAATGTAAAAGTAACATTTATTAAAATAACTTTTCATAAGTATTTTTATTCAAATGCTTACACTTTTATTTTTATTTTCAGATTAACATCTTAAACAGTCATTTTAATAGAAATTAAATAAATAATAAAATTGCAAATCACTAAAACACATAAACATCACACAGAAATTTGATACATGAAGCACAGACAAAATAGCAAATTATCATTTAATTTAATAATTAGGATTAATATGTAACTGATCACATTCCCCTATAACATAACATTTTAAGAGTGCAATCATATTACTTACTACTCCTCAGTTAGCACTTGAAAATTTGCTTAATTTCCTTCCCTTTAGTATCGAATATAGATGAAAAGATTCATTACAATTAATTTACTTTTGACGAATTGGCAAAAGAAAACTTACTACTTCAGTTTTTCTCGCAAATGGCGTTGACCTTAAACGAAATTACCAGATCAGCACCTGCAGTTTCTTTTGATGTTCAATAACACAATATAAGTCTTCAACTTGTTTCTGCTGCAAAATTTACATTTAATCGTAGCTTGCTAAATACGTTTTTAAACTGTTATGAGCGAAATACTACACATCATCATAAACAATACCAAGTAATGTATTTTTAAAATCAATAATGAGACATCTACGCTGAGTTTGAGACTCAGACTGACGCCATTTCCTGTTTGTGTTTTTCAGGCTTTCAGGAGTGGAGGAAGGTTCTTATATCGATTAATCGATTAATAATCAATGTTTTTCGATTCTATGTGTTTCGATCACGGAGTAATATGTAATAGGAGATGAAGGCCCAATCCACGATTGGGCTCCCTCTGGTGGGCTAAGGTGAAATTACAATTAACATGCATAGCTTTCGAATTCATCTAGACGCCATTGCTGGCCGATATTTAGTTTCACATATATTTATTGAATAAAAATGAATAAATCCGGTAAAAAAGATAACACTTACTGTTGTGTGCCACAGTGTAACTCCAAGAATAATAAAATCCAGAATTATGCTTCCATTTATTTCCAAATGACAAATTTAAATTTCAGTTGCTTCGGCTAATGGAAGTAAAAAATTAATCAGATGATTTGAAACTAATATTTGTTCAGCTTCAGTTAAAAATCTACTTCCGATCGAACGTTGAATAAAGTGAAATATTTTTTTCAATAGCAATCAATTTTCCATGATGTAATGGCGGAGAAATTATAGCACAAATATTAAGTAGTAACACATATAGAACAAAAATTAATACACCTGGCCATTATATTTGCTAACAACAGAAACTGAAAAAGCGCCATCTATCGATCATTACAAACGCGGATGGGAGAAAGCTTCGAAACTGTGATGTAAATTTTCGGTAAATATTGAGGGCGCCACTTGTCATTACTCCCATTCTCGGCGCGGATGCGAATTTCCGCATTGTGCTCGAATGGACCAAATTGGTGATCCGCTGTTTGGCGAGAAAGCCAAACTAAGCAGGGTTGCACTGAATAAAGGAGAAAAATCCTCTTGACGTTTTGACATCTCTTTTGCGCATCTCGTCCGAATAATTGTTTATGTCCCGTCAGGTTTTATAAATTTCATAAGAAAGAGGATAAAATATTTCTTACCTGACAGGTCTTGTTCTTTTTCGCCGGCTTATTCTAAGTAATCACAAAGTAGTCGAAATAAACACAGCTCAAGTTTCACGACACAAACGTTTAATTAGACGCACTATTTACATTTATAATACATAATTGTTTCATTAATATCTGCAGCTATCACAATATTTAATATTAGCTGTCGAGCGTCAGAACGCTCTTTCATATCCTTACGGATTCACATTCCTTCTTTTTTACAAGAGAAAAACAAAACTTTTTATCATCAGAAAAAACCATGTTGCCAATCAATAAAACATAAAAATAGGCAGACGATCTCCAGTGGAAGAACAGCCCGCCTCCTGACGGCAAGAATGGGTCATCCTCCCACCTTTGATTCTGGCAATCTTGTACAAAATCAAACTAAAAAAGAGAAAAAAGACATATTAATAAACATTACATCAAGCAAAAATGAAAAGGAACAGAGAGAGAGAAAAAAAAAAAAAAAAAAAGTAAATAAAAGTTCTATCAGTCAATTATAAATTCAGTCTATCTGGAGCTCTAATGGATCTACCCCTCCTGGTAAATCGTTGTTTTTCGTCAGGTATCTCAACAGATTTCTTGACATTCTTTGAAACAGTTCTAGACAGTTCAGAGGGATCAGGGCATCTTTTCGGTGTAGAACGAGTAGGTATCAAAGTTCCATTTGCAGCATACTTTGCACGAAAATCACTAGATTCATCAGAAGAGATCTCTAACGGATAAAGTCTTTGAACTGGGCGTATCAAAAACCCATTTTCTGTCTTGATTTTTGCCACTCGAACTATTCCGTCTTTACCAGGATAAGTTTTCACAACTCTGGCTAATGGCCAGTTGATTCTTTTTTGATTATCATGACCGACGAGAACTATGTCTCCTACAGCAATTTTTTTGTCAGTCTTAGCGATACCCTTTGAATTTTTTAATTGTCCTAGATATTCAATTCTGAATCTTTTCCGTAAATCTTTCTTCAATTTTAGCAAATATCGAAGTCTTCTTTTTAAATTCACATTTTCGAAGTTATCTAGGTCAGGAAGACCAGTTTCTTTAATTCCTTGCAAAAACATGCTCGGAGTCAATGGAATTAAATCATCGGGATCCTCAGAAATAGTAGTTAATGGTCTGGAATTCATCAAACATTCGATATCACATATAATTGTGTAAAGTTCTTCAAAATCTAGAGCTGCTCGTCCTAATACTCTTCTCAAAATTTGCTTTGTACAGCCTATTAAGCGTTCCCACCAGCCACCCCACCATGGTGAAGCTGGGGGGATAAACTTCCATATTATGTTCTGTACTAGGGCTTCCTTCCGTATTTTTGCAAGTATAGGATCAGTAAATAGCTTCGAAGCTCCTGAAAAATTTGTGCCTCGATCGCTGTATATTACAGAAGGTCGACCCCTTCTCGCAACAAATCTTCGCAGGGTTTGCAAAAATGCTTCAGAGGATAATGATGTTAATAATTCAAGATGTACCGCTCTGTAAACAGCGCAGGTGTACAGCACAATCCAACATTTTTTACCATTTTTCAAGTACAAAGGTCCGGCTAAATCAACCCCGGTAATTTCAAAGATAGCAGCATCTCTGATCCTGTATTCCGGCAAGGCGGTGATTTCAGGCTGAACAGAATTTACGGTGAAGCGTTTGCATCTTATACAACGTAAGGTAACTTGTCGTATGGACTTTCTGCACCTGAGAATCCAATATTTTTCTCGGAGATGGTTCATTAATATTTGTACTCCTGCGTGGTTTAATTCGTTATGTTTCCATTCTATCAATTTCTGCACGATGTAATGATTTCCTGGTAAAATGATAGGCAAACGAAAGTCTATATTATCTTTACTTCTAAGTATAAGAGACTTTACCCTTAGAAGGCCATCTTTGTCAACGGTGGGATGAAGTTTTCGTAAACGATCATCTATTCCTTTAGGAAAGTCTTCCCTTTGAACCATCTTTAACAGGATTAATTCAGCATGTTTAAGTTCTTTATTCGTAAGATCCCCAGAATTTCGTTTAGAATGATTTCGAAGATTCGAGATGAATCTGTATATCCATGCCGTAACTCTTAATAATTTCACGTAAGACGAGTATCTCTCATAAAACTTCTCAGTAGTTTCAGTACTTAGAGCAGAAATGATCGACCTTTTTTTTTCTGAATTGACAATCTGTATTTCGGGTGAGATTTCTTGTCTCGGCCATTGACTCGTTGGTGTCTTCAAAAATTCCGGACCCTCCCACCAAAGGGATTTGAGTAAAGCATCAGCATTGCAACCTCTTTATGGAAGGTCAGCTGGATTTAAGTTACCCGGGACGTATCTCCAGTCGTTGGGATGACTCAAAGATCTTATTTCTCTGGTACGATTCAGCACAAATACTCCCCATGGTTCTTGATTTTTTATCCAGAACAATGCGTTCATGGAGTCAGACCAATAGAAAGTTTGAACTTGGCTGTCACAGAAGTCTCCTTTTATAGAATTCATTAATCTAACACCTAAACAACATGCTAATAATTCTAGTCTCGGAATGGAGACTGATTTCAAGGGTGCCACTCGAGCACGAGCTTGAACCAATTGACATCTCACATGAAAATTATTTTCTTCTCTGATATATACACAAGTTGCATAAGCGTGGCTTGATGCATCACAAAAAACATGGAATGACACATTTGTATTTAGAGCATGATTTTCTAATATCCTTCTAGGGATTCTAATGCCTTTCAAGCATTTTAATGCATTTTTCCATTTCAGAAATTTTGTCTCGATGTCATCTGGTAGCTTGGCATCCCAGGGCAGTTTCCTACGCCAACATTCTTGCATTATGATCTTTGCAATTAAAGTGACAGGACAGAGAAACCCAATGGGGTCAAAAATCTTACTTGCTAAGGACAGGATAAATCGCTTACTTAGATTTGCATTTTCGCACTCATCAAACTTTAAACTACAGTATAGAGTATCTTCCAAAATATTCCAATTTAAGCCCAAAACTGAGACAGTCTCTGGAAAATCTTCTTCAGGAATTCCGTACACACTTGGTGGTAGACCATTACCTATCCATCCTCTAAGATCAAAACATCCCGCTGACATGATTTCTTTAGATTGTGCCATAAAATTAACTACTTCTTCTTCGGAACTGCAACTTGTAACACAGTTGTCGACATACATAGAGTTTTTAAGTTTAGAAGCAGTCTCTTGCAAATAATCTGGAACATTACTTAGGTGGAAATTTAGAGTAGCTCCTAAAAGAAATGGGCTGCAGTTTACCCCAAATACTACTCGACGATGTCTGTAAATCTTCACTTTATTAGGATCACCGCCCTCCCACCACAGAAATCTTAGAAAATCACAATCTTCTTCATTTATTCTTATTTGTAGAAATGCTTTGCGAATGTCTGATACTACCCCATACTTGTTCAAACGAAATTTATTCAAAATGTTAGGAATCAACTCCATGTAGTTTGGACCTTTAGCTAAGCAATCGTTCAAAGAGTAACTGTTCTTTTCTTTTGCAGAAGCATCGAAAACAGGACGAATTGTTGTCGTTGAATGCTCTTTTATAACTGCTCTATGAGGCAGATAATGGCAATCTATCTTCTCGAATTCATCAGTATTTACTTCTTCAATTATTTCTTCACCAAGCCACTGACAAAAAACTTCTTCATAATCTTCAATAAGACCCTTATTCTTCAGAGTCCTCACAGTTGATTTTAGCCTTCGTTCAGCAATTGTTTTGTTATCTGGGAGTTCTTGGTGTCCTTCTATCCATGGTAATTTTACAACATAGCGTCCGTCATCATCTCTACTTAGAGTTTTCTCAAAATGATTTTTGGATGCTTCTTCAAGTTCTTCTTTTGACTGTTTCTCTGCAGGATCCTTAATTCCTAGGACATCTAGTTCCCACAGATCAGAAATTTTTACTTCTCTAGCTAACATCGAAGTGACTACAAGGTTTTCAGTATCTTCAGTAAACTTCTTAGTGCGTCCCATAACAGTCCAACCTAGCCTTGTTTCAATAGCGGTCAGGCCGGATTTCAGATTCTTCAGCTTTCCTGTCATTAATTTGCCAGCTACATCTGCACCTATAAGGAGCTCTATGGGGTTAAGGCAATCTTCTAAATATATCCCCGTACCTGATAAATCATCTTCACACAGTTCTTGAGTGACCGGTGGCATAGTAAAACAAATTGTAGGCTGACTCAAAACTTCAAAATTGCAACGATAAGTTTCGCTGACATCAGAAAGGTAAGCTTTGTAAACATTGTGTGTCAAAGTATTCGTGTTCGAACCACCAAATAAGGAATGCTTCAGTTTTTCTTTTCTTATTGGCTTGTATCCAATCTTTTTTGCAGTGTTTTCTAAGATGTAAGACCTTTGGGAAGCGGAATCAATAATCGCCCGAATTTTTAAAATTCTGTTTTCACCTCTTAAATTAATCACGAGTGTCTGTAGCAAAACACTGGGAGTTGATGAAACATTTGATAATGTTGTATCTTGATCGGAAGTATTCTTGTCATTTTTAACCCTTTGTGCGTGCGCAGCTGATCTCGGATCATTCTTACAGAGAAGAGTATGGTGGGGTTTCCCACAAATCGCACAGTTACATCTACTTCTACACGAACTAGAAATGTGGTTCAATTTTAAACATTTAAAGCAGCCTCCCCGTTTCATAACATTTTGTTTTCTTTGATCATAAGTCAAGTTTGCTACTTTTCTACATTCCGCACTTAGATGTGGCTTATCGCAGAACACGCACTCTTGCTCTCGGTTTTGTTTACTTTGGGACGAGGTTAAAAGTTCCATACCTGTTGGAATAATTTTATTGTGTGTTAGAAAATTTTTAGATTTCATTGTGTTAAATTTCTTGGGTTTGTTTTCAAAACCAAATCCACTTGTCGCTAAATTAATTTTTTCTTCACCTTGAATTTCATTACGTAAAAACTGCATTAAAGTTTCTAATTTATTAAAAGATTTATCTTCCGAACTAAGAGAAACAGAATTCAAGTGTCTTTCCCAAATACGCAAAAGATCTATTGGTAAACAAGATTCAACTAACGGGTATAACATTGAGGCATATTTATCGCTTGTTACACCAAGCATTTTTAAAGATCGTAACTGTGTTTCTAATTTATCATAAAGCTTCACAATTGGTAATTTATGTTCCTGATTTACAGTATTACTTAGCACAAGGCTTAATAATTCCCTAACATAAACTTCAATTAGTACATCTTCCCTGCCAAATCTTGTATGTAAACAATCAACCGCTTGTGAATAGTTCTCAGCTGTTACGGGAAAAGATTCTACGACTTCTCTGGCTCTAGACCCCTTTTGAGTAGATTGAAGTAGATACTGAAATTTATCTACCTCCGAAATATTTGGATCTTCATGAATTTTCTTAAATAATCCCCAAAATGATAACCAGTCCTTTAAATTACCATCAAACTTTTGTAATTCAATTTTTGGTAACTTAAAACTTCTTTTAGAATTACCTTCGTTTTCAAGTACACTTGAATTTAAATCCGAAGGTAAATTTATTCTACGTTCAAGTTTTGTTTTTAAATCAATATAAGTACTACTATAATTATCAGCACTTTCGATTTCGCTATCCAACATGGTCTGAGTACATTTTTCATCACCTTGTAAAATTTGAAGAATTTCTTTATCAAGCGTTTCAACTTTGGAATATTTTTCTTGTAACTGTGCTAAGAACCCAGCACAAGAATCGATGTCACAAGTTTCAGTTTCTAAAAGGTTTTTTACCTTTTCAGTAAATTTTGTAAAGGTACCTCGATAAGAACCGCGTAATTTAGTTGCGGCTTCCATAATTCAAATAAAGACTGATAAAATAATAAACAAACACTTCAAATCAAAGCTTCATAAAACGAGAACAAAAAATATTCCGAAATCGAAAGTAATTCTGGGAAGAAATTTTAGAATTCTAAATAATGTTTTGAGAACAAAAACATTCAATTTTCGAAACACTTTGATTCAAAATAACAATTTTCATATAAAATAATAATCTTCTTTATTAAATCAAAATATGCAAAATCAATGTAAAATCAAAATATGCATTCATAGAATATGTATTAACATTTTCTTCAACATAAACAAATTCTTCACATTGTTCTAAATATCAAATGAGCAGTTCAAAAATAAACATACATTTTATGTTTTCAAAAGTATTCTCAATAATACTTACAAAAAGTATTTCAAAATTTTTAATGTTATCTTCTCATAAAAATGAGATCATATTTCAATTAGAATAAATTATATTCTATTTCTATACTTTATTCATTAAAACAAATTAGAATTTATTACTTAGAACAAATTTTTCTACCGGCGTCCCTGTGAACGGGCGCCATTAAATGTCCCGTCAGGTTTTATAAATTTCATAAGAAAGAGGATAAAATATTTCTTACCTGACAGGTCTTGTTCTTTTTCGCCGGCTTATTCTAAGTAATCACAAAGTAGTCGAAATAAACACAGCTCAAGTTTTACGACACAAACGTTTAATTAGACGCACTATTTACATTTATAATACATAATTGTTTCATTAATATCTGCAGCTATCACAATATTTAATATTAGCTGTCGAGCGTCAGAACGCTCTTTCATATCCTTACGGATTCACATTCCTTCTTTTTTACAACAGAAAAACAAAACTTTTTATCATCAGAAAAAACCATGTTGTCAATCAATAAAACATAAAAATAGGCAGACGATCTCCAGTGGAAGAACAGCCCGCCTCCTGACGGCAAGAATGGGTCAGTTTATGTTTATATATTGAGACGGCACGAAACACAAAATTAAAATGTACAGTGAATTTTATTACATTGAAGTAAAAATAAATCTAATTATCACACAGTTTGTATTATAAATAAAGAATTAATTATCTAGGGAAATGTTTTACTCACCTCGCCTTTTTGTTTTTGTATATGACATTTATTGAGACCTATAGTTACAATAACTTTCGTCTCGATTGCTCCATATTTTTACAGAAATTCACAGAAGACAACCACAAGGGAATATAAGTTTTTAAGAACAAGAACAGATACAAGAAACACATAAACAAGGACAATACACCCATGCCTTATCCGAGATTTAACCTTTTCCTAATAAATAATGATTATTGTTTGTTATCCTTATTTCGGCAGTTGAAAAAATAGTAAATGAAAGTATTCCTAGTGTTATTAAATTGATTCATGCGAATTGTCAGAGTTATTTTTATTATGAAGAAATAAGGATTTATAACATCGTTGTTTTGCTGCCGAATATAAACAGTATATCTATAAACAGTAATTATTGACATTCGCATTGACTATTGATAGTAAATAAACTTAATGCATTATTCACTTTCATTGTTTTGAAAATAAAAATTTTTAATTTTTGTATTAAAAAGTCAATAATAATGATATAAAAGGTGAAACGATGTACCACTGAATGCAGAAAAGTATAAATAGGCTTAGAGGTTAATTATTATAACTTAAACAAAAAGTTAGAGCACGATAAAGTTAAATGATTTATTTGTAGAAATATTTAAATTTTCAGTAAGTGTGCTGTAAATAATAATTAGAGTCACAAAAGCAGTTAATTTATTATTTTCAAATAGTTTTCTGTGTCCTTCTTATTAACAATGTGCAGTCATCAAAACAATTCTTTCCTCCAATTTTTTTTGTTATCTTCTACCCCTTTTCCCTTTGTTTTATCTTCTACCCCCTTTGTTTTATCTTCTACCCCTTTCCCCTTTCGAAAATTCCAAAAACAAATGGATCGAGAAATTTAAAGAAATTTAGCCATAGAATAATAATAGAGGAAGAAGGAGCACGCCTATACTCTAATGCTTACAAACCCCTTCTAGTGAATTGCCAGCGAAAGCTACTTATGCTCCTTATTACCTTGAAGTAGGGCACGCATCCTCGGCGCATTTATCGCTAATTGTTGTGGGTGCTGCCTCGCTGACTGATTGACAGAGAGACGAGACGATTCAAAAATCTCGCCAACAAGTCTTCAACCAATCAGATTGAAGCATAGGTTACAACCCTATACCCGGCATTCCTGGATTTTACAAACCGAAAACAAAACATATACGCTCCTTCTTCCTTTATTATTATTCTATGAATTTAGCTCAATGTTACAAAAACCATTTTAAAATTTATACATGTAAACAATAATAATAACCTTGAAATAAAATAAAGGTTTGTAACTCTAACATATTTTTATACGCCTATTTACTAACATTTGTGAGTTAACGTAATTGGATCTGCAAATAAAATACGCAGTATGTGTAAAATCCCTTATGAAATTTCAACTCTGAAAAATACCTAAAATCTATGTCATTCTTTTGTCAACAGTTTGCATAATTTTTATTTTATTCAAATGAACTTTTGATAAAAGTTGCTTAATATGTTTAGCTTTCGACCTATGCAATAAAAATTTCTCTATCTTTCGTGCATGCACAGTACAATAATATTTACTATATATGCTCATATCTCGAGGGGGGGGGAATTGATTACAAAATGTCATCAATGACTTTTTATTAATTATCTCACCACATTTTATTTTTATTCTGGCTATTTCTTAATCTTAATTAATGGTTAAATATATGGATAAATTATGTTTTGTTTATTAAAAGAAATCTTTTTTATTTTAAACACTATTCATTTGATAAAACTTTTTAGTTTTATTGTCGTCTTATTATATCTAAATTATATAGTAACTTTCAGGTTTAAAAGTTTATCTGAAATAATTTATTGATAAATAAAACAACATGTTTAAAATCAGTTTTATAATCTTTACTTACTGATAGTTTCCTAAGAGTTCAGTTTATTTTTTTCTTTTGTTTACCTTTTCAAACGTTATTCCCGGTAGACATTTAACTAATGATGTTTTTCTTTTCCCAACAACATCTGTTTTGATGACTTTTTTCATATCACTTCCGGTTATTATGAACAATCCAATTGTAGGTCAACATCTGTCAGTTATTTGATCAATCTAACAACCTATGCTTCCTATAAATAGTCTGAGGTTTGAGGAGAACGTTGCTCATTTTTAGTTTTTGTGTTCTTCCTTCCATCAGCACCTGCTGTTTGTCTAAGCAGGGTGGGTAGAGGAAATTATTTTTTAGTTTAAAGTAATCCGCGATTGTAATGAAATGCTCACCCTCTGGTCGGCTAAGGTGAAATTATCATACCACTGATAGCTTTCACGCTGAAACAATGATAGAACAACGAGAAAGAACAATATAAATACACGTGGTGGCTATTATATTTACTATCAACTGCAGTTGAAGAAGCGCCATCTATCGGTCATTAAAAACGCGGATTGGTTTCATCCCCCAGGTCATGGCTCAGGTGTTATATTTATTTAATAGAGGTGACAGATTTGTTTTGCTTAGAATTTTTGAAATGGATTAAGTTGAAAATTATTGAATAGTTTTTTTTTTCTCTTTTAAAAAGGGTCTTTTCTAGTAACATGAAATATATTGAATTAATTGGAAATGTTGAAATGTTTTTTTGTTAAAATACTGTTGCGTACTTGGGGGTTCGTGAGTTGTCTGGGAATGAAAGGCCAAACGTACAAAAATTCAGTAATTTATTCACAGAAAGTTCCAGAAAATACAGGTCTATAAACCAAGTATCAGCTTCAATTCGACCAGTAAACACAGCTTAAACAACAGCTGTCAATAGCAAATCCACACTACAAACTGTATAGCAATAACACTTAAAGCAAGTCTCTTTCGAAGAGGCTCAATGCAAGCTGACCGACTCTGATCACAGACTGAACTGAACTCGCCTTAGCGAGAAAGCAGGCTTATATACCCCTGTAGAAAAGCGTGGAACGTTCCAGAAATCTCCATATCTCATCAGCCAATGAGATTAGAGCTTCCATATTTGGTATATCCCTTATACGGATTTTCTCGCCAAGGTCACCAAAAAAATCGCCAAGATGAGAAAAAGTCGCCAAATTTGGCGCCAAATCCATTACCTGCCTTATTGGGCTTTTTAATGCGTTTTTAAGGGGAAATAAGGCTATTTCAACGCTAAAATGACTAGAAATGGACAAAATTAGCCCTTTATCAACTTACTAAGCCTCTTTGAAAGAATTTATACAAAAATAAACACAATTATTTACAATTTTGTAACACTGCCCCCCTCCCAAGGACTGCACGTCCCGGGCAGTGCAACCCTTGTTCAAGAGGCGACTTAAACAAATTTACACCATATAAAATACAAAAACTAAGTTGCATATAACGATAAAATAGAAACAAAAATCAAGTGAGAAATATTTACAAAATTCACAAATATGTAGAAGTAGCTATATACAAATATTTACATTACGCATGCGCAAATTTTACCAGTATTTACATTTTTAATTTTAATATTACCGTTACTTGTGGTACTTGGCTAGCCTATTAAAGTCCACCACCTTCGGTTTTGATGAAGGTGTTTTAGTGATCCGCACCACTACATCATTCAGCCTTTTTAAGACTGTATAGTCTGTCCCAGTGGCACTGTAACTTGGGAGAGAGTCCTTTGCGTCGAACAGGATTCCACAACCAGACCTTCTCTCCTTCCTGGAACTCATGTTGTGTAGCCTTTAGATCGTACCTTGCCTTCATCTTCTCCGTTGCAATGTGAATCCGCCCCCGAGCAAAATTGTGTACGTCCTCAAATCGTGCCTGGAGACCTTGGATGTACTCCTCGGGCGATGAAGGCGCATCGGGTGGACAACCAAACAGGAGATCACAAAGGAGACGAAGTTCACGTCCAAACAGCATCTGGGCTGGAGTATAGCCGGTGGTTTCATGGACGAAACTTCGATAAGCCAGCAGGAACAATGGCAACATCAAGTCCCAATCTTGCTGGTTCCTTGATACTAGAAAAGAGAGGTTATTCAGGATGGTACGATTGAACCTCTCGACCATGCCGTCCGACTGGGGATGTAAGGGTGTTGTCCGGGTTTTGTCTATGCCGAGTAGTTGACACAGTCCTTTGAAAACATCAGAGGTAAAGTTCCTACCTTGGTCGGTATGAAGTTGTAGGGGCGTGCCGTACCTTGACACCCATTGCTGCACTAGGACCTCTGCGACTGTGCATGCCTCTTGATTGGAAATGGGATATGCCTCAGGCCACTTGGTGAAATAGTCCATCACGACGAGGATGTATTTATTTCCACTGGAGGTCCGTGGCAAAGGACCCAATCCCAAGATGTCGATTGCAATCCGTTCAAATGGTGCTCCCACGTTATACCGTTGCAGTCTTCCTCGACTTCGTTTCTGCGGGCCTTTACGTGCCGCACAAGCATCACAGGATTTACACCATTTCTCCACGTCCTCCCTTGCCTTGCACCAGTAGAAGCGTTCCCGAACCTACTGCAGAGTCTTCATTACCCCAAAATGGCCTCCGGTAGAGCTGCTATGCAGTTGTTCTAAAACATCCGGAATTTTTGATCATGGTGATACAACCTGCCATCTGAAGCTTTTCCCATCGTCAGACTCTCACTTTCTGTATAATACGCCGTTTCTGATATGAAGAGAGTCCCAAAGTGCTCAATAACTTTTCGTAATGGGACTAAATCTGGAAATGTCCTGCCAGGTAGGTCTGTTGCTGGTCGTCTCCTTCAGCTGTAATATTTGCTTTATGTCAGGATCTTCCAACTGGCTTGTCTAAGTTCTTCGTCACTCCATGGATCGGGATCTTGTTCTGAAGGTGTTGAGACAGTAACTTGGCAGGCAACCGGATTTATCGGCAGGTATTTCTGTTCGGCTCTATTGCAGTACTTGCAGTTTTCCGAGCAAGGCTTCCGTGACAAGACATCTGCATTACCATGTAGAGTCCCTTTACGATGACGTATCTCAAAGTCATATTCCTGGAGGCGTTGTATCCACCTGACAATCTGTCCTTCCGGGTTCTTGAACTGGAGCAACCACGTTAAAGATGCATGGTAAGTCCGGAGCAGGAATCTTCTGCCATAGAGGTAATGATGGAAATATTCTATGGCTTTTACGATGGCGAGTAGCTCTTTCCTGGTGGTACAGTAATTTCGCTCTGGTTTAGACAGGCATTTACTCCAATAGGCAATGACATGTTCTTGACCATCAATTTCCTGCGACAGAACAGCCCCGACACTCTCATGGCTGGCATCTGTATCAAGTATGAACTGTTTGTCGGGCTGTTTATACGTCAAGATAGGCGATGATGTTAAGGCCTCCTTAAGTCGCTTGAACGCATTTTCACATTCATCTGTCCACAGGAACTTCTGTTTGGCTTCCGTCAGCTTGTGGAGTGGTCTGGCAATATTTGAAAAACCCTTGACAAACTTCCTGTAGTAAGTGCATAACCCCAGGAAACTTCGTAGTTGGTGTACATTTTCAGGGCGACTCCAGTTCTCGACTGCAGAGATCTTCTCAGGATCAGCTCTCACACCTTCGGCAGAGATGATATGGCCGAGGTAGCTCACTTCACGACGGAACAAGTTACACTTGCCTGGATTCAATTTGAGGTTAGCCATTCTGAGTTTCTCCAGCACCTTTCGGATGTTTCGTAGATGGTCTTTAAAGGTGCGCCCCTCAATGATAATATCATCCAAATACACCAGACAGGCTTCATAGGAAAGTCCTGACAGTAATATTTGTCCTGCGAACGCCTGCTCCATCAGGCGTTCGAAGGTGGCATGAGCATTACATAATCCGAACGGCATAACTTTAAATTGCCACAGTCCTTGTCCTGTGGTGAATGCAGTCTTCTCACGATCATCAGGATGTAATTCTACTTGCCAGTAACCGCTCTTCAGATCCAAAGTCGAGAACCATTTATTGCCAGCAAGTGTGTCTAATGTGTCGTCAATTCTGGGAAGAGGGTAACTGTCTTTCTTCGTGATGTCATTCAAACGACGATAATCTACACAAAATCTTGTTGAACCATCCTTTTTTTGCACCAGTACTATGGGAGAGGCCCAAGGACTCGTTGATGGCTCGATGACGTCATTGTGCTGCATTTCATTTAGAAGTTCAGTGACCTCTTCCTGTTTAGCAAAAGGAAGTCTTCTTGGATGTTGTTTGATTGGAGGATGATTTCCTGTATCAATTCTGTGCTGGGTGATGTTCGTTCTCCCGACGTCTTCAGGTGTTCGAGAAAAAAGTCTTTAAATTCTTGGAGTAACTTCTCCGCAGCACACCTCTGTTCACTTTCTAATTCTGTATTCTTGAGCAGTTCCGTTGTTAACTGCTCAGAAGACTTGGATTCGGTTGATTGCGTGGGGCGGTTTATGCATGTTACAGGAGTGCAGGCTGCTAACACCTCATCCTTCTTCACTGTTCGGACCTTATCGCAGATGTTTGCGACTCTCACAGGAATAGTACTCTTTGAGAGATCAACTAGAGATGAAGCTAACAGAACTCCTCTTGGGCTATTGTCTGTATTCGGGTATTCAATCAGTCCATAACGGAAATATTGCTTTGTGGGAGGTGTTCCTGAAACTATTGTCTCTGTGTGTGGAGGGATGGAGATTTCAGACTTGGCTGTTATCTGGCAAATTGTCTGAATGTCTTGATTTTCAGTGTTGAACACAGCGATGTCTTCCGAACTCGAATGCACTTCATTATTCTTGAAGTCCAATTGAAAGTTAAATTTTCTCAGGAAATCAACTCCAATGATTAAAGGATCTCTTATATCAGCCACATATGCTATATGATGGTAACTGGCATCCCCAAAAGTGATAGTCAAGTTCATTTTTCCATATATTTTGATTTCGTCTCCGGTCACAGTCTGGAGTTTAACGCAGGGCGGCGTCCAGATGATCTTCCCTTTTAGTTTTTGAGCCAAATCCGTTCTAATGATGGTCACGTTGGCTCCCGTGTCCAGAATCATCCGGCAGGCGGTGTTGTTTACTTGGCCATAGACGTAAAGTCCATTATCGCCGCCACTCATCGATGAAACATGAAATACTGTAAATTGGGGCTCTTTAATTTCAGGCAACCTCCGCCCCGCGAGATGGCCTCCTCTTAGTTTCCCTGCAGTGATGGTGAAGCCGGGTGATTTCCTATAGTTGGTCGTACAGGGCAGTTCCTCTTCACATGACCATCCCCTCCACAGCCCCAGCACTTTATCTGCCGATCCATTATTTCCTTATTATTCTCCAGGCCGCGCAATCTCTTTAAGATCTCTGCGATACTTCTCTTCATTTCATTTTCATAAGCAGGCGTATCATTTAATGAGACTGCTCTTATCGTATGGCGGTCTTTGCGGGAGGCTTGTTGGGCTGCTTCTATTCTAAGTGCATAGCCTAAAGCTGATTCTACGTCTCTGATGTTCGAGAGTCTCAGCGCTTTTTGAATTTCTGGATCACGAACAGCATCGATAAAGTACTGAAGAGCTAAGTCGTTTCGAGTGTCAGCATGACAGTCTGAGAATGCTAGGTGTGACAGTCGCTGAATGTCCGCTGCCAGCTCTTGCAAACTTTCGCCCGTTTTCTGGTAACGGGATTTTAACTGGAGGCGACTATAGTCCTTAGAACACTTCTCTCCGAACCGTAGCTCCAGTCCTCTAGTCAGGGCCTCGAAATCGTTCCTTTCTTCTTTAGAAACATTTCTCAGTACCTCGGCTGCAACTCCCCGTAATGCTGCTGCTAAGTGGACTGACTTGGCGGTAGAGTTCTAGCCGTTAGCTTCAGCTACGATGGAAAACTGCGTCTTATATACAAACCAGGAGGAACTGCCGTCGTAGCAGGGCCGGCTCTTGGCGGTAGGCGAGGTAGGCAATTGCCTACAGCGGCAAAATTTAGGGGCGGAAAACCAACTTAACTACAAAAAAGAAAAAAATAATAATAATTTAAAATAAATAAATACAACAAGAATTTACAGGCTTCTATGTGCATTCCTATATTTTGAAATGCACAACAGACAAGAATAGACAGTTCTGTGTGTGTGTAGTAGGAATTTCACGTGCGGCCGCGACAAGAACAGCATGTAGGGACAAAGTAGGGATTATTTGGAGGCCCCCTTTCTTCTCAGGACATTCTCAGGATATCCTGCGGACGTCTTCAGTCATAAAATAGGGATATTCTGAGCTGTCTGTAAAATCATGGCAAAATTTGAGTTTGAGTTGGCAACTGTGATGTCCGATTTAAAATAATGCTTTATTTATGCAATAACATATGTCAAATGCATTGGATGGGAATAGAGATAAAGTTTATGTAATAAGATATCTTTCCATTGACCAGTCAGAAGCGGAATTTCAATGCAAAATTAATTAACATTTTCTGGGTTTTCTTCCTGTTGAAAAATCTACTGGTCAGGAATTATCTCAAGTTTTATTAAAAGAGTTGGAGAAAAATAGATTAAAATTTGAAAATATGAGCGGTCAAGTTTACGGTAATTTCTCAAATATGAGAGGCGACAGATTCGGATAACAATCAAGAATTAAAATTTTAAATCCCAGAGAATTTTATATTACCATTTGTTAAACTTACAGTCATTCGCAAAAGATACCACCCATAGAAAAATCAGATTTAATGGAATTCCGCAAAAATAAAATACATATTTTCTTATAAAAGAACAAAATAGACTGTACATGCTTTTTTTGTAATTAAAGTCAGCATTTTGTAGGACCTCCTTTGTTTTTAATAACTTGTGCAATCCTCTTAGGCATGCTTTAAGTAAGAGACTTTCAGCAAGCTTTAGAAATGTCTGTGCACCAGACATGCTTTATTGCTTCAACAAGTGCCGTAGCAGTGGACGGTTGCTTTTTGGTGGCTGTTTTTCACAATACACCGCAGATTCTCTATTGGATTCATTATGGGCTGTTGCCTGGCCAATGAAACACTTTGATTTTCTGCGCCCTCAGATATTTCTTGACAATCTTCGCCCTGTCGAGTCTTCTACTAGGCGAAACGTATTAACCCTCGACGATAGGTTTAATGACCCGACCCTCCCTTCCGCTCCTCGATGTCTTTTTCTAGTCAATTTTGTCCTTTTATTCCTTCCGTTGTTAGCCTTTTTTTTTTTTTACACACTTAACATTGTGAGTTTTTTTCGTTTTCATCCCATGCTTTTCCTATGGGTTTTCAGCTTTTTTTTTCTCATTTTTTACATTCTAAAGTTCGGAGGAAATAGTACTGGAAATAGTACTGAAACTGGCGTTGGTGCCTTTTGCAGTTAGAGAATGTCTAATCGTATTGCAGGAGGTTCTTGGATCTCGTACTACTATCCTTATTATCACATGATCATCACGTGCACTCGTTTTTCTAGGGCGACCCCCTTTTCTTAAGATCCACAAATTTTCCCGCAATTTTAAATTTACTAATAGCTTGATGCACAGCTGTCTTGCTCACATTTACTCTCGAATTTATGTGGCTTTCAGAAAATCCAATTTTATGCAGGGTCATTATTTCTGACTTTTTTGTAACAGTAAGTGAAGGTTTTTTACCCATTACAATAATTACACAACAGCACTGTCAAAATCCATTAAACAACTGGCTATAAACGTGCCGGCCACCTTTATTTATAGCAGTAGAATGCGTCTGATGCAATCAGCACAGGAGATGACGCAATAATCTGCGCAAATGATGCAATGTGTTAAAATACTGAAGATCGGCTACTGGTCTGAAACTTTTGCAAATGACTGTAGTAGTTAATGAATGGCTGGTAAGCTGGGAAAGTCGTATAGATTCTCTAAAACCTTTACTTCTTGAAATAGAAAATATTCACGATGCTTTATTAAGTATGTATAAAAATGTAGAAATGATAATATGACTCAAGATGAGGCATGCAGTTGTTTATTGATTACAATAAAACAATTTGTTTTTATGTTTGATCGTCATTTGATAAAAAAATTTTAATCACATTAATTCGATATGTAAGCTACTTCAGTCAAAAGTTTTTGATTTATCCTAAGCCACTGATTTATTAAGTAGCTCATTAACTGTTTTTTAAAGAATTAAAATCAGATGAATCCTTTGACAATGTTACTTCAGAATCTGAAAAATTAGCTAAAGAAATAAACTTAGAAATAAAACTTTGAATTGACTACACCACGTCATCGTGTTCAATCTAAATAACAAAATTTTCTTGATGAAATGGTAGACGAACCCACAAAAGATTCAAAAGAGAAATATAAAATAAAAGCTTTTTTCTTTACAACCATCAGGCGATCAGTTCTCTGGAGCTGAAATTAAATTTATTGAATAATCATAAGCATTCTTTTTAATTTTTTATGCAATGTCTACATATTTAAAGACATGTGTAAAAATATGTTACTGACACACTGTAAAGATCTGGAAAACGTCTTAACAGATGGTAATTCCTTTGATGTTAACGGCTTTAGGATTGGCTGATGAAGTAGACCTTTTTTCTTCACCTTTGAAAAAGAGTGTCCAGTTGACGTTCTTAAATTCAATACCTCCCTTAACATTAGGCCAAATGTAAGCATTGCTTTAAAAATCTTTTGCCGACCTTTTGCATAACTGTTGCTACCGGAGAAAGATATTTTTCTAAACTAACTAGTATGATGTGGCCACCACATAACGTTCTTCTATATAATTTTACACAAAAATCATTGAATACAAATTATTTATTAAATTATTTTCCATTATAAATGCAGACGATTTTTATCTGACAGAATTATATCACTAAATGCCGAAAGAAAGACATTTTTTTGCCAATATAAAAAAAATACGTGTTTTCTGTTTTTTTTTCGTTAAAAGATTAAAAAAAAATCTATAACTTTGTTTTAAGTTATCACAGATCTATAGTTCAACCATTCATTTTAAAAGTATTGACCAGATCTATAGTTCAACCATTCATTTTAAAAGTATTGACAAGATCTTTCGAAAGACAACCATATTGAAAATTTACTCCCCCCCCCCGAATGGGGGCGGGGGTATTTGCGATGCTCCCACACACACAAAAATTTAAGTTATCATAAAAGTAAATTATATTTGACTAAATTATGAAGAATATATTTTTTATAATCAGTTGCTTTGTGATTATTATGAAATAAAAATTGGTTTGGTTTTTAATGGAATACGTTTTTTAAAGTTTGATGTTTGATATTTTTAAAGATTTTATATTAGTAAGTAATATAGAATTTTCAAAATTCTTTTAAATATAGTTAGCAGCGGCGTAGGTAAAGAACGTTAGTCTTAGTATATAAAAAGAGTTTAAGTTTAAATATTAACTAAATTAATAAATATATAAAAGAAAAAGAAAAATGAATTTGTAATTGTATCTGCAGATTTTCATTCACCTTTTACTTCTAAATTATCTGTGTGTATTCCACGGAGTAATATTAATAGGAGTTGAAGGTCCAATGGGAGAAAGCTACGAAACTGTGATCTAAATTTTTGGTAAATATTGAGGGCGCCACTTGTCATTCCTCCCTACCTCGGCACGGATATACTGTTGTTTTCAATAGAATTTTGCTGGAGTACATTTAAAATTTTTTATTTTAAGCAATTTAATTTCTTTGTAAGTTCTTAAAACTGCATAATTCAGATGTTTCAAATAAATGCTTCGTCCCTAGTTGTAAAACAGGCTATGATAGTGATAAGAAAAGAAAAAAAAAGCCCTAGGAGAAAAATAAAGTCCGAGTTCGTGTTTTCTGCACCTAAGGTAAGTTTATTTTTTCTCTTTACAAAATTTCATCCATTCTCCTTCCGCCCAATTGTCTGTTTCAGCTAGCTTCGGTTCATAAGAATCGTCATTTTTTAAAAGCTTTCTTTCAAAGTAAAATTAGTATAAAATGGCTCTTAAAAAAAACATGTTGGTTAGAATACTCTATTTAATGAAATTTGCTTTCAATCGAAATTTTTTCAGCTTGATATTATTTTTAAAAAAATAATTAAAACGAGACATTTTCCCATTGAATAACATTGCGGAAGCTGGAGAGAAGGAAGGATTGCACGCTGGCGCCATCTGTAAACATTAGAAAACAACATCACAAAATTTTAGCGTTACCTTCTTCTCCTGTCTTATTACTCCGTGGTGTATTCACTCGGAGAAAGACGGCCATATTGTGGACTTTTCTCCGAGTAAAAAGGAATCATTTTTTCCCCCCAATGACCAATCTATGTCTTATTACTATATCTATGATTGAACATGAATTGAGTAACAAATTAGATATCCAAGACGTTATTAAAAATTTTGCAGACAATTAAAGGTTCGAAAGAGATTACTTTAATTCAATTAAGAGAGTACTTAAGAGATTACTTTAAATTTTATATATCGTACTAGCATTCTTTATTCTTTGCTGGCTTGAAAATATTGTCTGTACTAGCTTTAGTTTCAAAGATTTTGTGTTTTTAACTTAATTTTTTTTTCTTAAATATTGCATGAGTGTTAATGTCTTAGTTAAATTCGATAGACCGTATTTTTATGATTATCATTTTTTTTTTTTTTTTTTAAAGATACAAATCTATTCTTTTTTAAAGATACAAATCTATTTTTTTTTCTTTTTTAAGTTTTTTAAGCTTGAGGGGCGGCACTTTTGAGGTTTGCCTACGGCGGCAAAAACGTTAGGGCCGGCCCTGCTTGTAGGTGGATAACTTGATAAATTCCTGATTCTGGATTCTTCTCTCTTTCTTTTCAGTTTCCTTGGGCATGTATTCTAACTTTCTTCCACTTTTCTCTCAAGATGTTCCTCTACTTTCTTCATGACTTTCTCCTCAAAACTCTCTTCTATCTTCATAAATCTCTCTTCAAAATTCTTTTCTACTTTCATAACACTTTCCTCTATTTTCATTGCTTTCTCTTCAAAACTCTCTTCTATTTTCAAAACTTTCTCTTCAAAATTTTCTTCTATCTTTGTAACTTTCTCTTCTATTCCATCCATTCTATTTTCCATCACCGTTAATTTACCCTCGATTGATTCTTTCACCGTTGAAAGCTCTCTCTTCATCTCATCTTGATTAGATTTAATTTCTTCGGTCAAGCCGTCATTTACTTCTTTTTGCGATGTTTCCATACTTTCTCTCATCTCTCTTTGTCCTTCTTTCATTCTTTCGATCAATCCGGTTTCCATCTTTTCCTGTCCTACTTTCATTTCATTCATCTCTTGACTCAGGCTATCTTTCATCTCTCTCTGCGATGTTTCCATTTAATCCTGTCCTGTTTCCATTTTCTCTATCAATCCAGATCTTAACTCATTCATCTGAGCAGTGAGACCTTCTAGAATTTTCTTCATTACTTGCTCCATAGCTCTTGTTATCACCATTCACAGACAACCCCGCTCCTGACACCAGAAATGTTGCGTACTTGGGGGTTCGTGAGTTGTCTGGGAATGAAAGGTCTATAAACCAAGTATCAGCTTCAATTCGACCAGTAAACACAGCTTAAACAACAGCTGTCAATAGCAAATCCACAGTACAAACTGTATAGCAATAACACTTAAAGCAAGTCTCTTTCGAAGAGGCTCAATGCAAGCTGACCGACTCTGATCCCAGACTGAACTGAACTCGCCTTGGCGAGAAAGCAGGCTTATATACCCCTGTAGAAAAGCGTGGAACGTTCCAGAAATCACCATATCTCATCAGCCAATGGGATTAGAGCTTCCATATTTGGTATATCCCTTATAAGGATTTTCTCGCCAAGGTGGGAAAAAGTCGCCAAATTTGTCGCCAAATCCATTACCTGCCTTATTGGGCTTTTTAATGCGTTTTTAAGGGGAAATAAGGCTATTTCAACGCTAAAATGACTACAAATGGACAAAATTAGCACCTTATCAACTTACTAAGCCTCTTTGAAAGAATTTATACAAAAATAAACACAATTATTTATAATTTTGTAACAATACTATTATGTTGTTGTTTCTTAGTTTAAAAATAAAGTTGGATTTTATTGTATTTATGAGTTCTTGTTGAATTATTTAACACACTTGAATTGGGTATATTTTTTAGCCAAATACTTTCAGCTTGTTTAAAGGCTTCCAGTTACTCTGCTAATAGCATTTTTAATGTCATTTACTTATCACATATTAACTGGAAAGCGTTAGAGCCCCAATGTTTTCAGAAAAGTGTCTGTCATTGTTCGAAAAGTTCTATCTTTGCCATACAGTTTTGAGCATGGTAATAGAATATCTCAGGTATAATCACTGCGTGTTAAACTTTTGGCACACAGAACTAGCTCGGTCGTACATCTTCCGGAACTAACGCCATCTATCGCATACATTAGAAAACGCTTGCTTTTGGTAATTTCATTAAAAATATTTTAGCAGTATATTTTTTAAAGTACTGTAATTTTCTCTATCTCTTTTATTTATTTATGTTTTCAAATTAAAAAAAAAGATATATATTTTATTATTTATTTATTTTTTCAAATAAAAAAATGTATAAATATACATTTTATTATTTATTTTATTATTATTTTTAATTATAAAAAGGTATAAACAATTTTAAATTCAATTTAAAATTTTTAAAATATTTGTAATAAAAATTACAAATTGTATTAATAACTAACAAACGTAATTTAAAAAGACAAATATGTTGTAACTGATACTGATGAGGAAACCCGGACGGGTTTCGAAACATCTAGATTTTAATTATTTTTATATGTATATTTTGTTTTTAAATGTATTTTAACTTAAGTTTTGTCTCGTAAATAAAATATTTTTTATTTTTAATATATATAATTGAGACGGTTTGATGTTTGTGTACGTTAAAAAATAATTTAATTTTTAAAAAGTCCAAAAGGACAAAAATTATTTATTCTTTGTTAGGATAAATATCGAAATTTACTTAAAATTTTAGATTTTTAAATTTTCTTTGGACAAATTATTTAAAACTAGCAGGCTTCGCTGGACCCTATTTTTAAATGAATCACTATAATTACTGAATTCTCAAAATTGCATTAATTTTTATCACGTGAGAAAAAAAGCGAAACAAAATCTGATTAGGAAAAATGTCGCACCGGGTTCTCACTGCCTTCGGAAAAAATTCCCAAAATGCTCTAACTCTTATTTCTGTTATTTTCCCCCTTCGCCCCCCCTCCCGTCTATCCTAATAATTTTACAAATTCGAAAATATCCGCAATCGATTTGTAAATATCAAAAACCTCTATGCACCAGTTTTGAACGATCTATCTCTATTTTTATTTTTTTGCCCCACCACTCTCCCCCCCTTCCCAATAATTTTAAAAATTTGAAAATATCCGCAATCGATTTGTAAGTATCGAAAACCTCTATGTACCAATTTTGAATGATCTAACTCTATTTTTTTTTTTTTTTTGGCCCCTCCCATCCCTCCTAATAACGTTACACTTTCGAAAATATCCCCATTCGACTTGCAGGCCTCTAAAACCAATCTGTACCAATTTTGTACGGCCTAACTGCATTTCTATTTGTTTTTGCCCATAGCCCCCCTTACCGCCCCACCCCCCTTACCGACCCTCCTAATAATTTTACAAATTCAAAAATATCCGCATTCGATTTTAAGTATCGAAAACCATTTGTGTACCAATTTTGAACGATCTAACTCTATTTTTATTTTTTTGCCCCCCCATCCCCATCCCCTCCCCCCTGCTAATAACTTTACACTTTCGAAAATATCCCCGTTCGACTTGCAGGCCTTTAAAACCTATCTGTACCAATTTTGAATGCCCTAACTGTATTTCTATTTGTTTTTGCCCATACCCCCCCCCCCCTTGCCGCTCCACCCCCTTACCGCACCTCCTAATAATTGTACAAATTCGAAAATATCCGCAATCGATTTGTAAGTATCGAAAACCTCTATATACCAAATTTGAACGATCTAACTCTATATTTATTCTCCCCCCCCCCCCCTCTCCCCTCCTAATAACTTTACACTTTCAAAATATCCCCATTCGACTTGCAGGCAATTGAAACCTATCTGTACCAATTTTGAAAGGCCTAACTGTATTTCTAATTGTTTTTGCCCCTGCTGCCCCACCTGGGGGCTGAATTTTTAAAATTCCAGAAATTGGTTTTTAGATATTTGTATTAGCTATATTTTATAGCAAAAATTTCACGTATAACTGTTTTTTTTTTTTTTTTTTTTTTTTTGAGATATATAGGATTATGCGAAATCGCGTTTTACGCATGTGAAATCCCGTTTTGCTCCCCCCCCCGCCCCCCTTGGGGACCGAATTTCGAAAATTCCAGAAATTGGTTTTTAGACATTTATGTTAGCTATATTTTAAAGCAAAAATTTTACGGATATCTGTTTTTTTGTTTGAGATATGAAGGATTTTTTGAATTCACTTTTTGCCCCCCTCCCCCCCCTCTTGGGGCTCGAATTTTTTCAAATTTTTTTTTCCTAAACCATCCCTGACCTATAAGGAAAAAAACAAAAAAGAATGATCGAAATCGGTCAAGCCGTTTACGATTTATAAAGGACATACAGACAAACATTAATTTTTATATATATAGATAAGTGAACTTTAACTTAAAGATGAAAATAAAAATTATTACTTTTAATTAGAAATATTTATGCTTGTATCTCAATATCTATTTAAATCTTAAGAAAAGAAAGGAAATGGTAATTATTTTTTTGAGGTTTTTAACAAAATGGCAAAAATAAAATCAACTTTTTCCTGGAAAATCAATTTTTACAGATTTTTTTTTTTTTTAAATTGCTATATCATTTTTTGATCAAATTTCTTTCTGATTCAAAACCTAAATTTTATTTCCTTAAAAATGCGGATTTTTTCATGATTTTTGTGAACATGATTCGACAGGGATTTATTTAGCAAAACTGTATTAAGCGTACTTTTTTTACACAGGAATTTTTGCTAGTGTTCGGACACTTTTGTTAAGCGCCAAATTTATAACCAATTTTGACAAAAATTATTATTATTATCATTATTATTATTATTATTATTATTTTTTTTTTTTTAAACAGCGATTATGAGTTCACTCAGAAAATTGCTATTAAGTTGATATTTTGAGGGTTTAAAATCGATTGACTGCGCTAGAATCCTATCACCTGGTTATAATACCTTTTATTTGTGTTTATGTAAATAGGTCAGAGCATCTATTCATGCGAGTTTTGGAGGAAACCACGAAAAACTCAAAATGACTATAATGACGGATTGCGACATTTAATCGCATTAGTAAAAATAGAAATAAATTGTGATACATTGTAAATCGGGAATTTAAGAATTTTTATAGAAAATATAATTTATTTAAAGACAGAGATTTAATTGAGACTAAAAAATCATTACATTAGGTTGGTTTACTGCGTTAGGATCAGGGCTATAGAATACAAGGGCTAGGTCATCCCTTTGAAGATGTGCTTGCCGCCTTGACTTTTCCCCCAACCGGAGTCTTGTGACGTCACTAGAAACACGCTTCCCGAAAGCGAAATGTTTTGGACACTGGGCAGTTGTTTTGTTCTTTGTGTCTCATTGTGGGAAAACCATGAATATAGAGAGAAAACACGCACTTATTGAATTTATCCTGCTTCGATTCTCAACTGTTTTATTTTACAATTTATGTTTTTAAATGCCTATTGTTTTTAAATGCCATCTTGTGCAGTTGCTACGTTTAGTAATACGTATCGTAACACAAAAGGAAAACGGATGATTCTTCATATATTTCCACAAAAGAATGAAAATTTATGTAAAGAATGGATGCGAATATGCCAGAGGAAGGATTCAGTAAAAAAAAAAAAAAAATGCTAGTATCTATAGTGACCATTTTGCACGAAAAGATTATATTGACCTGATAGCATTTTGAACACACATGCATTACATACACACAATATGAAACCTTAAACTTAATTTCGGCCAAATTTTTACAAATTTTATTTACATTATTTATTGTAATTAAATAATTTTATTTAAAATTTCAATTTCTTGTTCTTTATGTCATAGTAGGAATTTACGATTTTTGTTACGAAAATATTTAAATTCCTGTGCCCCCTCCAATCGTACAGCAGGTAACAAAAGTGTCCGAACACTAGCAAAAATTCACATGTAAAAAAAGTCCATACGGTTTTGTTAAATAAATCCTTGTCGAATCCTCTTCTTAGTCTAAGAACATGATTCAATAAGGATTTATTTAACACAACCGTATGAAGTATACTTTTTTTTTACATAGGAGTTTTTGTGTTCGGACACTTTTGTTACCGACTGTACATTTGATAAAATTTCATATTAATTTTACGTAAATTAAGATATCCTTTTTCATTCAATTAAACAAACATTTAATGAAAATAAAATAAAAATTATAGTAGTAGGCACCTGTGTCTGTCCATATAATTTTTAATATATATATATCATAGCCTGTACGGAAGTAAATAAAGTAAAAAAAGGTTAAAAGTTAACGTAGTAACTGTTGCTAAGAAACACAACTTCATATTTTGATGATGAGAATCAGTTTCTTTTATACATTTTGCATAAAAGGAAATTTTACATTTTTGCATAAATTTTGCATTAAAGGAAAAAAAAATACACTAGCGGGTGTTGATGTTTATGTTAAGGCCTATTGTCAGCACTAGGGGCCTGAGCCCTAGGAAGGAGACGCCCTAGATGAGAGCCTTACAAAGGAGTTCTAGCACGTAATTTTGCGAGTTTCGGAGAAAACCACGAAAAACTATGAACGGCTAAGTCGACGAGTGCAATCTGGGATTGAACACGGTACTTCCCGTCTTCCAGCTTCGGGAGCAGAATTTCTCAGCCACTAGTGGGAGGCTATAATTTTAGAAACAACAGGTCAATTTTTTTCAGACAGACAAAAAAGTGGATCTTTTTTTTTTTTTTTTTTCAAAAGACCTCCTTGAATAAAGCTGAATGTCGGGCAAGGAAACATCTGGTATTAAACAAGATAAAATAATATAAATAAAATTTTCTTGTCTAAAACTAAATTGTATTTAGCACAGACTCTTTTTCTTCTTTCGTTTCTTCTTTCTTTTTCTTTCTTTCTTTTTTCTATCTTTTTTTTTTTTTTTCTATCTATCTTTCTTTTCTTTTTTAAATGAAAAAAAAATAAAATATTGATAAATAATAACAATAAATAAATAAATAAGCAAAATTGTTGGAAAAGTTATTATTTGTAGCAACTACTGTTGCAATTTAAAAATTCAGTTGTTATACTTAATTTACAAATATAAATAAAACTAGCAGGCAACGCCCGCTTCGCTGGTCCCTATTTTTAAACGAATCACTATAATGAATTCTAAAAATTGCATTAATTTTTATCACGTGAAAAAAAAGAGAAACAAAATCTGATTAGGAAAAATGTCGCACCGGGTTCTCACTGCCTTCGGAAAAAATTCCCAAAATGCTCTAACTCTTATTTCTATTATTTTCCCCCTTCGCCCCCCGCTCCCGTCTATCCTAATAATTTTACAAATTCGAAAATATCCGCAATCGATTTGTAGATATCAAAACCCACTATGCATCAGTTTTGAACTATCTATCTCTATTTTCATTTTTTGGCCCCTCCGTCCCCCCCCTTCCCGCCCCTCCCAATAATTTAAAAAATTCGAAAATATCCGCAATCGATTTGTAGGTATCTAAAACATCTATGTACCAATTTTGAATGATCTAACTCTGTTTTACTTTTTTTTGCCCCTCCGCCCCCCCCCCTTCCCGGCCCTCCTAATAACTTTACACTTTCGAAAATATCCCCATTCGACTTGCACGCCTCTAAAACCTATCTGTACCAATTTTGAACGGCCTAACTGTATTTCTAGTTGTTTTTGCCCATAGCCCCCCCTTACCGCCCCACCTAATAATTTTACAACTTCGAAAATATCCGCAATCGATTTGTAAGTAGCGAAAACCTCTATATACCAATTTTGAACGATCTAACTCTATTTTTATTTTTTTGCCCCCCCCCTCCCCCCCACCTTCCCGGCCCTCCAAATAACTTTACACTTTCGAAAATATCCCTATTCGACTTCCAGGCATCTAAAATCTACCTGTAAAAATTTTGAACGGCCTAACTGCATTTCTATTTGTTTTTGCCCCATAGCCCCCCCTTGCCGCCCCACCCCCCTTCCCGTCTCTCCTAATAATTTTACAACTTCGAAAATATCCGCAATCGATTTGTAGGTATCGAAAACCTCTATATACCAGTTTTGAACGATCTAACTCTATTTTTTTTTTGCCCCCCCCTCTCCCCTACCCCCCTTCCTTCCCCTCCTAATAACTTTACACAATCGAAAATATCCTCATTCGACTTGCACGCCTCTAAAACCTATCTGTACCAATTTTGAACGGCCTAACTGTATTTCTAGTTGTTTTTGCCCATAGCCCCCCCTTACCGCCCCACCTAATAATTTTACAACTTCGAAAATATCCGCAATCGATTTGTAAGTAGCGAAAACCTCTATATACCAATTTTGAACGATCTAACTCTATTTTTATTTTTTTGCCCCCCCCCTCCCCCCCCCCACCTTCCCGGCCCTCCAAATAACTTTACACTTTCGAAAATATCCCCATTCGACTTCCAGGCATCTAAAATCTACCTGTAAAAATTTTGAACGGCCTAACTGCATTTCTATTTGTTTTTGCCCCATAGCCCCCCCCTTGCCACCCCACCCCCTTCCCTTCTCTCCTAATAATTTTACAACTTCGAAAATATCCGCAATCGATTTGTAGGTATCGAAAACCTCTATATACCAGTTTTGAACGATCTAACTCTATTTTTTTTTTGCCCCCCCCTCTCCCCTACCCCCCTTCCTTCCCCTCCTAATAACTTTACACAATCGAAAATATCCTCATTTGACTTGCAGGCCTCTAAAACCTATCTGTATCAATTTTGAACGCCCTAACTGTATTTCTATTTGTTTTTGCCCCATAGCCCCCCGCCCCCCCCCCCCTGCTGCCCCACCTGGGGGCTGAATTTCTAAAATTCCAGAAATTGGTTTTTAGATATTTGCATTAGCTATATTTTAGAGCAAAAATTTCACGTATATCTATTTTTTTGTTTCAGATATATAGGATTATGCGAAATCACGTTTTATGCATGTGAAATCACGTTTTGCCCCCCCGCCCCCCTTGGGGACCGAATTTTGAAAATTCCAGAAATTGGTTTTTAGACATTTGTATTAGCTATATTTTAAAGCAAAAACTTTACGGATATCTGTTTTTTTGTTTGAGATATGAAGGATTTTGTGAAATCACGTTTTGCCCCCCCCCTCCCCCCTTGGGGGGCGAATTTTGTAAAATCGCTTCTTAGTGGATGCCTACGTCATAGAAAGAACATTGTCACAAAATTTCATGCTTCTAGGTCCAGGGGTTTGGTCTGGGCGTTGATAGATCACCCCCTCACTCACTCACTCAGGAAGTGTTCTTTTATATATATAGATTAAAAATAAATAAATAAAAGTAACTGATGATTTTTTTTTTTTTTTACTTAAAATCCTTTATTATATATATATAATATATATATATATATATATATATAATATTACCATTACATACTTTTTTTATGTTTATACAATAGGTCTAAAAAATTTGTTTTCCCATGGCATATCCATACATTTTCCCGAAATTGGATCGGACTGGTCCATTTATTTATATGAATGCCGTAAAATTATGCAACTTTTACCGAAATTTTGATTTAATGAATGATGATTGTGAATTTGCTAAACAATAAATGATTACACCAGGTTTCACACTTTCAAAAATCCGATGTTAATTATGCTGGTGTTAAAACTTTACTTAAAATTTTTTTATAATTATAGAAAGTAACCTAACGCATAATTGCTTCATTTGAATTTCAGTAGCATTCATCTCCATGCATTTTCTATTTAAAATAACCAAATAAGCCTGGGAAAAAAAAAAAAAAAAAAAAAAAAGAATTTCAAAATTATTTAAAAATAGTACCTGCATTTTCATTATATATTTGAAATTCATGTTTTATTTTAAATAAAAATTTGCTTTTTGATGCATATGGTATTTTTTAATTTTGAAATGCATAAAAAAGCCTCATAAAAATCTAATTTTAACTTCTGTCTATAAAACATTTGAAATATGCTTGCTTTTCAGTACCGCATCGTTTTAGCAAAATTTTATCAAAATTTGCTTCCGTTAGTGAAATTTTGATAATCAAAAAATATTTATTCCTTTGTGTTTAA
The DNA here is from genome assembly GCA_963930645.1 of Salticus scenicus. Taxonomy (NCBI): domain Eukaryota; kingdom Metazoa; phylum Arthropoda; class Arachnida; order Araneae; family Salticidae; genus Salticus; species Salticus scenicus. The sequence continues at coordinate 289,681,029 of OZ005652.1, read as the reverse complement.
TGATTTCAATATTAACTATGAATAAAATCTTTTTGTAAAAAAAAATAGAACCGACTCCAAAAAGTAACTACTATTCAAACAACTAAAAAAAAAAAAAACAAGGTATGAAATGAAACTGTAAATTGCTCCTAAAAGTATAAAATAATTTTCTTCGCCAAGCAGCCTATAACACTACAATTAATCGTGTGCAATGTAGCTCAAGTGTGCACAGTGTAAAAAATTGCGAACAAATGCATGTTTTTAGCATTGTATTTTTAGCATCAATGTCTAAACTATCTTTTCGTACTAAATCGATGATTGTCTGCAATTTTATAACTCACTTATTCCCCCTGTCTTGAACCGTTTCCAAGATAGGAACGCTTGCATGAATGTCTAAACTATCTTTTTGTACTAAATCGATGATACTCTTCCACTTTGTAATTCACTTTTTCTCTACAACCGTTTTCAAGATAGGAACACTAGCTCCGCTATTTTCCACTAGGTGGCGCTATAAGCGGTTTAACCTTGTACTGTATGGCCACTTTGCTATACTTACATACCATTTTTATCACTATAGCTGCAGCCGTTTAGCAGTTAAAAGAGTTGGGACTGATTTTTTTGGGCACCCTGTATTTTTTTTTAGATCGTAAAGATATTACAATGGGACCTATTTCAGACCAAGACCTTTTCAACAAAACAAAAAGTATCAAAATCGGAGCATCCGTTCAGAAGTTATGAGCTAACAAACATAAAAAAAACATACGGTTTGAATTGAGAACCTTCCTTCTTTTTTGAAGTCGGTTAAAAACCATGGCTTGCTAATATTTTCTCTTCAAAACTGCAGAAAATATAAAGATTTAAGCAGTATATTAATATCTTTTTCGTAATTCCAATTTTGCTCAATAGTCTGAATCGGACTTGCGTGTTTGCAGCTACGTCATCAGTGCGTATTTCCTGTTTCACTTTTTCGACTGCGATGAACTAGCCCTTATATTCTCCAACCCTGGTTAGGATCCTAGGCCTGGATGGAATGCCTTTTCTAATGAAATCTTATTCGTATTTACGCGAGTTTCGCCTAAAACCACGGAAAACTCACAACGGGTAAGACGAATAGCTGTGACATTGGAGTATTGCGATATAGAATATATATATATATATATATATATATATATATATATATATATAAGTTGTTACATATTGTAAATCGCGAATTTACAACGAATTTTGTTGCAAATACAGTAGTGATTTTGAATTGAGTCGAAAAATAGGTAAATTAGGCTAATGATTTGTGGGGGCTGCGGTCGATAAACTAAATAAAGACCCTAGGCCAGGGTGAAATGCCCTCTGTGGGTGAATTTTCTAAAGAAATCTAGTTCGTATTTACACGAGTTTCAGAGAAAACTACGGAAAACTCAGATCGGCTAAGATGAGGAGTTGTGACATTGGGTTGAAAAAAAAAAAAAATGTATATAATGATAAATTTTGAGATATCCTAAATTGCGAATTTATAGCCAATTTTGCGAAAAAGAAAGAAAAAAAAAAAAAAAAAAAAAAGAATATAAATTATGAATTTAGAGTCTAAATTAGGTCGATATATATATATATATATATATATATATTGAGGGGGGGGGGATAGTTAAGATTCTCGGCCAGATTTAAATGCCTTTCATGGGTGTTTTTCTAAGGTGATCGAAGCATGTATTCACGCGAGTTTCGAAGAAAACCACAGAAAATTCAGAACAGCTAAGACGACAAATCGCGATATTGGATCGCACCAGAAATTAAGAAAATAAAAATAATAAATTGTAACACATTATGATTCGCGAAGTTATAACCAATTCTGAGAAAAGTTAAAATTTCATTAAAAACAGCGATTATAGGTTTAGTCTAAAAATCGCTAAACTAGGCTGATGCTTTTTTTTTTTTTAAGAATTACGGACAATTAACTTGTTATTATCCCAATCTTTAGAAAAACACCCTTACATCGGTGCTTTTCTAAGGATATCTAAATATGTATTCACTCTAATTTCGGAGAAAACCCTGGAAAACTGATAAAGGCTAAGACGATGAATTGTGAGATTAGATCGCATTAGGGAAAAAAAAAGGAAAAAGATATATATATATATATATATATATATACTTGTAGTGTATTATAAATTGCGAAATTTATAACCAATTTTGACAAAAATTAAATTTTTAGCTATTATGAGTTCAGTCAAAAAAAAGGTATTAAGTTGATGTTTTAATGGTTTAAGGTCCATTGACTGCGCTAGGATCCTAGACCTGGTTATAAAGCTTTTCATGGGCGTTTTTTTTAAGGAGTTCCAAGCATGTATTTACGCGATTTTCTGAGAAAACCACGGAAAACTCAAAACGACTAAGACGATGAGCTGTAACATTGGAGTATTGTGATATAGAAAAAAAATATATAAAAATGTATCAATAAGTTGTTACATATTGTAAATCAAGAATTTATAACGAATTTTGGCAAAAATTAAAATTTTGTTAAAAATAAAGGTTGTGAGTTGACTCTAAAAATCGCTAAATTAGGTTAATGGTTTGGGGGGGGGGGGGGGCTTGCGGTCGATAAACTACATAAAGGTCATAGGCCTGGATCGAATGCCCCCTGAGGGTGGATTTTCTAAACTATCTAGTTCGTATTTATGCGAGTTTCGGAGAAAACTACGGAAAACTCAGAACGGCTAAGATGATGAGTTGTGACATTTGGTTGCAACCAATAAAAATGTATATAATACTAAATTTTGAGATATTGTAAACTGCAAATTTATAGTAAATTTTGACAAATAAAAATAATAAAAATAGAAATTGTGAATTCAGTCTAAAAATAGCTAAATTACATAGTTTTTTTTTTTTTTTTTTTTTTTTTTTTTTGAGAGGGGGGGGAGGTGTTACGGTCGTTTGATATAGTTAAGATTCTCGGCCAGGTTTAAATTCTTTTCTAAGGTTATCGAAGCATGTATTCACGCGAGTTTCGAAGAAAATCTCGGAAAACTCAGACCGGCTTAGATAACTAATTGTGGAAAACGAATTGCACTGGAAAATAATAATAATAAACAAATTGGGATATATTGTAATCGCGAATTCGTAAAGAAGTTTGACAAAAAAATTAATTTGGTTAAATGTAGAGATTATGTGTTCAGTCTAAAAATTGCTAAATTAGATTGATGGATTGGTTTGAGGGGATTACTGTCGTTTGATCACGTCAGGATCCTAGGTCTTTGGTGAATGCCCTCTGTGAGTGTGTGTGGGGGGGGGGGGATTTTCTGAGGAAAACTAGTTCGTATTTAGGTAAGTTTCGGGGAAAACCACGGAATACTCAGAGCGTCTAAGACATCGAGCATGACCTGGGAATGAACACAACATCTCTCATCTTCTAGTTTCCACAGCAGAACCTCTCGGCTTTTTGTAGGTTTAAATTCGGGTAAAAATTTAGAAATTTTAAAGAAAATAATGTTTAATTAAATTAAATTATCCGATGAAATTTTATAATTTTTGAGCTAACATTTCTCTAATTTAAAATCGCAAAACTCATAGAAAAATAATATTTAATTAAATTTCAGGCCAAAGATTTTATAAAGCTAGATTTACACTTGTTAATAACATTTCAATGATGTTGCTTATCACTGACTTAAATTGCATCACTTTCTTAAATGTACGTCTTAAGATTTGATAAATGTAAAGTTTTAATATTTTTTCTTTATATATATATATCTCATTACAAATGAAATAGTGAAGCCTTGTTATTCTGACAAACTCAACTTAATAATATTTAATAAAACGTTTACAAAAAAAAAAAAAAAAAAGAAAAAGAAAACAAGTCCTTCCGGCTTATTCGGAAGGGTAGGTTGATTTCTTTTTCCTTATCAAGTAGCAGTCATTTTGTTTCAAAATGACGGCTACAAATTATTAATTACTAATTAGTAGAAATATTGATGTAGGCTATCTACATATGGAGTTTTAAGCAAATCGGTTCATAAATACCATTTTATGTGAATTTAAAATTTTCAAGTGGCCGGCGCTTGGAAACAAGATGGTGGGCCAAGTTGACAAATATATATATGCATTTGTGAGACAAGACTACTGTACAAATATAGTTGGAATTAATTCAGAATCTCAAAAGTCATCGTGTTGAAAAATCAAGTGGCTGCCACTTGGATCAAAACGGCAGAGAAAGTTGCTCAATGAATTAATTAATCTAAGATATTGTTTCAAATTTGAAAAAATTCAATTTTTTTTTTTTTTTTTTTTTTTTTTTTTTTTTGTAGAAATTCTTTCAAAGAGGCTTAGTAAGTTGATTAAATGATAATTTTCTGCATTTCTAGTTTGTTTTAACGTTAAAATAGCAAAATTTTCCCTTAAAAACGCATTAAAAAGCTTCAATATGGCAGGTAATGAATTTGGCGCCAAATTTGGCGACTTTTCCACTTGGCTATTTTTTTGACGATTTACAATTTTTTACAATTTGAATTTGAAATTTTCAAGTGGTCTCCACTTGAAAACAAAATGGCGGAGCAACTTGGTTAATAAACTCATCTAAGATATTTATAAGATAAGTTAAGACACTGTCTAAATTTGGTTCGATTTGGAGTATTATTTCGGAAGTTATAGTGATTTTAAATTTTCACGTGGTAGCCTGATTTCAAGTGGCCCCGCTTAACTTAAAATATCTGCTACTTTATTAAAAATGTCGGATAAATTTTATTAATAAACATTATTGAGATCCTTATGTGGTCTATATTTACATCAAATTTCAAACAAATTTGGAATACGCTTTTTACAATTTGAATTTGAAATTTTCAAGTGGTCTCCACTTGAAATCAAAACGGCGGAGCAACTTGGTTAACAAACTCATCTAAGATATTTATAAAATAAGTTAAGACACTGTCCAAATTTGGTTCGATTTGGAGTATTATTTCGGAAGTTATAGTGATTTTGAATTTTCAAGTGGTAGCCTGATTTCAAGTGGCCCCGCTTAACTTAAAATGTCTGCCACTTTATTAAAAACGGCGAATAAACTTCATTAATAAACTTCATTGAGACCCTCATGTGCCCTGTATTTACATGAAAATTCAAGCAAATCTCGCTTTAAATATGCTTTTTACATTGTGGGATTGAAATTTTCAAGTGGCTGCCACTTGAAAACAAAAAGTCGGAGCAACTTGGTTAACGAACTCATCCAAGATATTTATAAGATCAGTTCACTGTCCAAATTTGGTTCGATTTCGAGTATTATTTCGGGAGTTATCGTGATGACAAAATTTTCATTATAGATAGATAGATAGATAGATAGATATATAGATAAACGAAGTGATTGCAATAGGTCGATTTTTAAAGAAATCAACCTAAAAAGAGGCCGTCGCCGTTGTTGAAGTTTTGTTCTTCATAATTATTAAGAAATATTTAATTTTAAATATAAATAACTTAAATGTTAAATGAACAACGTATCATGAAGCATATGCACCTTGACAGCAGAAAACAATGCCGGAATTCTTGAAAACAGGTTTTATTAGTTATTAGAAGGTTTTTAATTGAAATTGATTTGGTCATCGTGTCTTCGTGTCACGTTTGTAAACAAAGGCGCCTTCATTTTAAAGTAAATATAATACATATCGTTTGTCACTGTTTGGCTCAGTTGGTAAAAGCGTCCAGTTAGTAGCGCGGTGGTCGTGAGTTCGGTCACTGGAAGGTCCAGCGTGTAATTTTTGCAAATAATTAGTAGAAAAAAAGAGTAATTTTTTTTGTTTCTTAACCAAAAAAATTGATGAAATTTGAAATGCAAGTTGGTCTTGTGGTGGTACAGGCTGTATGTTATATTTTTGTGTTCATGAGAGAAAATTAAAAAAAAAAAAAAAAAAAAAAAAAAAACTATATTTAAAGGGGACTAATGTGCAAGTTGTACCTGACGGGACTAAAGTGAAAGTTGTACCTCAAGGGACTAATGTGAAAGTTGTACCTCACGGGACTAATGTGCAAGTTGCACCGAACGAACAAACTATTTCTTTCAACGAAAATGCCTACTAACACTGGACGATAGGTCTAATATATCGTATTTATCGTAATATAACTCAATACTTATTTCGCTTCCTTCTTCGACTCGTTTTAATACGCATTTTTTATATGCATGGGCAGCCCCCGAAAAACAAAAACATTAAATTCATTGTTTTACTTATTTTTATTTCATATTATTTCACACGCACTTTTTATTTCCTAATTCAAAATTATTAAAAAAAAAAACTCTTTCGATATCGCTTGTAACGATACTGATTATTATTAATTTTCTTTTCTTTTTCTTTCAAGAATAATTAAAAAAAAAAAAAAAGATTTTGATGAAATTCTGGCAAAAGCAGAATTTAGTTTAGGACGGAGGACTATTAGTTTTTTTTTTTTTTTTTTCTTTTTTCAAATTATAACATCGCTTCAAAGTATTCAATTATATTTTCGATAAAATTTAGATTTCGACAAATGTCCAACTATCGAAATCGACAACGCAAAAATCCCAGATTGAGACTAATAGGCCCTCAGTCCTAAAAAGGTGCTTATTGATATAAGAAATTTTTCGTTGCTTACACTAAGAACTTTTTGAGGAGTTTTTTTAAGAAGCATTTTTTTCCCTCTTTTTTTATTTAGATATTGAAAAACACAAAACATTTTAGATATTAAAAAAGCACAAAATAAAATGTTTTAAGTAATTTTAGAAGCTTTTTATATATTATATATTACTTTTATATGAAATGGCACAAACTAAGGAAATACTTAGACCCGGTCAGACGGCTTTCTTGAATGGGGAAAAGTGAAGTAACTGTAAGGCGCTTAGAGCGACCGGCGGCCATATTGGTACAAGCAAGAAACCAGTAACATTGCAATCTGTATATGTAAAAACGAATGCATGTCAGTCTGTTTATCCTTCATCCATCACAACACCATTCATCCGATCGCCATGAAACTTTGTGAAATTGTCGAATACACTCCCGCAAAGATTTCTGGCATGATTTTTTTTTTAATATCGCCCCCCCCCCCTCAGGGAGAAGGGGGGCAAGAACGGGATTAAAGCATATTTTTTACTTTCTTCTATATGTAATATAGTATTGGATTCGCGAAAATTTTCGACCTCCGTTTTTTGATGGATTTACATGTTTTGGGATGTCCAGAACACGAATTAATAGTTTTTAGAAAATGTCTGTCTGTCAGTCTGTCTGTTTGTATCATTTTTTTGTGGACGCTGTATCTCAGGAACCAAAAATAATATGAGTTGCAAAATTAATATGAGTTATTGATAATAGTAATAGTTAACTAGGAAAAAAATTTTGTGCATGTAGGGGCATCGGTTTCCCCCCTGGGGGGGGAAGTACCCCCCGGGGAAGTAAATTTTCAAGATGGGTATCTTTCGAAAGGTCTCGTTGATAATAGTAATAGTTAACTGGGAAAAATATTTTGTGCATGTGGGGGCATCGGTTCCCCCCACTGGGGGGGAAGTACCCCCCGGGGGGGCAAAGTTTCATGATGGGTATCTTTCGAAAGGTCTCGTCAATACCTTTAAAACGAATGGTTGAACCATAAATCTGTGATAATTTAAAACAAAGTTATCGATTTTTTTTACTTTTAACAAAAAAAACTTAGAAAAAAAATAGTTTTCTTTTTTTTAACGAAATTTAACCAAACTTGGTATTTAGTTGGTCTCCGACATAAACTGGTGCTGATTACATTTGGGGATCAATCGCTCAACAGGTGACGCTGTGATCTCATTTTTTCTAAAGTTTTAACATGGCAGTATAGGACAAAATATCGTATAAATGTACATAATGAGAGTTATTTTTAACTTGTGATTGTAAAATTAATATGAGTTATTGATAATAGTAATAGTTAACTAGGAAAAAATTTCTGTGCATGTGGGGACATCGCTACCCCCCTGGGGGGGAAGTACCCCGCCACACCAAGGGGAGGGGTAAATTTTGAAGATGGGTATCTTTCGAAAGATCTCGTCAATACCTTTAAAATGAATGTTGAACTATAAATCTGTGATTATTTAAAACTAAGTTATCGATTTTTTTTACTTTTAACCAAAAAAAAAAAAAAAAAAAAAAAAAAAAAAATCTTACTTTTTTTTAAAATATTGTTACTGATTGAATATGTATAGGAAAATATAGAAGAAAGTCTTGTGGTGGCCACAACATACTAGTTCACATTTGTTTTATTTCTCAATGAAAAAAATAAATATCCAATATTCTATTCAGCGACGTAATGGTTAATCTGCAACGCTTGTCTGGCAAATGTCTACCACACCTCATAACGCTAAAATAAATATGGAAATTTTTTGTTGATCAAGTATATTTACTGAAACTTAACTGTGAAACGTAATTCCCGGAACCTTCTTAGATGGTCTATTGGTGCAACCATAGGCTGCACAAGCCATTTTTCACGATTTATAGCCTCCTTTACAATTAATATAGAATAATACCAATACGATTGTATGAAAAACGCATTAATGTTTTGCTTATATCAATGTGGCGGCTCGGTTACAGTTGAGACTTCACTTTTAGAACCGCCTTGCCCGGTCTAAGTATTTCCTTAGTCTGTGTGAAATGGGATTTGCCATCGGCTTTTTGCCACGTTAACAATCTAAGACACTTCCATTATATATAGATTTAAAAAAAAATGTAAGAAACTCATTGTATCTCTTAATGAATCAGCTGGTTACAGTGTCATGTTGATAATGCGAGAGTCGGGTGTTCGATCTTCGCCTTGCCGAGGTGTTATTTTTTGCAAGTAATTAATAGGAAAGTGTCAATTGATAAAATAAAATATTTCGTTGTGTATTCTAACAATTTTTCAAGAGTTTTTTAAACGGCTTTTTATCTAGTTACAAAAAGCACAAAATAAAAATGTAAGTAAAAATAAATAAATTTTTTAGAAGGTTTTTATATGAAATTGACGTTGTTCAGTTTGTTGCTCCATGACTGAGTTGGTTAGAGCGTCACGCTAATAACGCGGTGGGTGAGAGTTCGATACCCGAAGATCCGGCGTCTAAATTTTTGCAGAAAAGTAGAAAAAGGTGTCAATTGATTTTATTAAAAAAGCTCAAATTAAAAAGTTTCAGGTAAAAAATACATAAATAAATATTTTTAGGAGCTTTACGCATATATTATTATATGAAATTGAATTTGTCATCGCGTTTTCTGTCACGCTAAAAAATAAGACACTTCCACTTAAAAAAATAAAAGAAAGAAAGAAAGAAAACTTTAAGCAATTTATTATATCTCTTAAGGCTCAGTTGGTTAGAGTGTCACGTTAATTTTTGCAAATAATTAATAGAAAAGGTGTCAGTTGATAAAAGGTAATATTGCGTTGTTTACACAGTATCCTAATAATTTTTGAAGAATTTTTTATATAGCTTTTTATCTAGTTACTTCACAAAATAAAAATTTAAGTAAAAAAAATAAACAAATAATTTTTTTTAGAAGCATTTATTGAAATTGGATTTCGTTATCGCATCTTCGTGTCAAGCGAATAAATAAGGGACCTCAACTTTAAAGTAAATGTCAGCAGGCCTCATTGTCTCAGTTGGTTAGAGCGTCAAGTTGCTAATGCGATGGTGGTGAGTTCTTTCCCCCGAAAGATGGATGTGTTAAATTTTACAGATAAGTAATAGAAAATGTGTCAATTGATAGAAGAAAATTTTTCATTGTAGTATACAAAGTATTCTAATAATTTTTTTTTTTTTTTTTTTTTTTTTTTTTTTTTTTTTAGATACTAAAAAGCGCAAAAGTTAAGTTAATATATATATATATTCTTTTAGAAGCTTTTTATTGAAATTGGATTTTTATCATCATGTCTGCATCATTCTGGAAAAGAGGGCGCCTCCACTTTCATATAAATTTAAACAACCCTTTGTCTCGCTCGTTAGCGCATTTGGTTAAAGCGTCATGGTGATAACACGATGCTCGTGGGTTCGATCCTCGCAAGCCGATGTGTTACTTTTTTTGCATATAATTAATAGAAACAATGTCAATTGATAAAAGAAAATCTTTCATTGTCTACACAGTATCCTAAGGAATTTTGTAATTTTTTTAAGAAGCTTTTTTTGAGTTGCTAAAACACACAAAATAAAAATTTCAGAAAATATAAATAAAAATAAATTAATAAAATAAATTAATTAAAATAACACTGAAAGTTTTTTAATTGTTGTGGAGGCCTAAAAAGCCTAAAATAAAAATTTATTTCAGCAGAGAGATGCTATAAAATCGTAAAAGTTTCAACAACAAGAAAATGTTAAAGAAAAATACACATATTTCATTTTTGCAAAAGATGAAAATTTTTTAAATATTCCAAATATTTTTTAAAAAAGCATTCAAGAACAATATTTCTTTTGTATAAGTATTTTTTAGAATGTTCTATGATCTTTCTTGACAGTTCTCAGACTTTTAATTAGAGCGTCTTGCTGATTACGCGATGGTTCCGGATTCGGTCCTCGAAAGACGATATAGTACTTTTTTGCAGATAAATAATAGAAAACAGAATATGCTAAAAAAAATTTAATTAGTTTTTTTTGAGAAGTTTTTTCTTTTTTTGTAACTAAAAAGGACAAAATAAAATTTAAGTAAAAAATCCTTTTTTTAAGTTAGAAGCTTTTTATTGTGAAGCCCTAAAAAATATAAAATAAAATTTGTTCTGGCAAAGACATGTACAAAGAAATGAAAGTTTCAACACTAAGAAAATTTTAGAGAAAAATATAGGTACTTTCCTTTTGCAAGAGATAAAAATTTTTAATGTTCAAAATATTTTAAAAAGCTTTCGAGACATTTGAAATTTGTAGCATAACGAATGATTATACAAAAACTAATAACTAAGAATATTTGTCTCGAAAGCTTTTTAAAATATTTTGAACATTAAAAAATTTTCATCTCTTGCGAAAGGAAAGTACCTATATATATATTTTTTTAATTTTCTTAGTGTTGAAACTTTCATTTCTTTGTAACATGTCTTTGCCAGAACAAATTTTATTTTATACTTTTTAGGGCTTCACAATGGACTTTATGCATCACACGTCACTGCGGGTATATAAAAGTCACTACGCCAATCGCTGAGCTTGAAATTTTTGTTTACTGCTGTATTAGCTAATGGTTTGGTTTGATGAGTACTGAGATTTTTATTGCTTGCCTCTAGGGCTGCTTATATCTCGAAAATCCACACCACGAGGGTTTACAAGTTTTTATTATAACAAGAACAGATACAAGAAACACATAATAAACAAGGACAATACATCCATGCCTTATCCGGGATTTGAACCCGGGCCCAACTGTATAGAAGTCAGGGACGCTAACCCATAGAATAATAATAAAGGAAGAAGGAGCACGTCAATACTCTAATGTTTACAAACCACTTCTAGTGAATTGCCAGCGAAAGCTATTTTTGCTACTCAAAGCCTTAAAGTAGGGCACCCATGCTCGGCACATTTATCGCTGTTTGTTGCGGGTGCTGCCTCGCTGACTGATTGACAGAGAGATGACACGATTAAAAAATCTCGCCAACAAGTCACCAACCAATCAGATTGAACCATTTTTACAACCATATACCCGGCATTCCTGGATTTTACAAACCGAAACCAAAACATATACGCTCCTTCTTCCTTTATTATTATTCTATGCGCTAACCACTATACCGCCTGGGTGTAAATACCCGTAGCCGTTGCCACTCGTGCATAAGGTCCATAAAAAGCTTCTAACTTAAAAAAATGATTTTTTACTTAAATTTTATTTTGTTTATTATCTATTGCATAGCCCGAGTCACATCCAAATACTAAACAGCATCGAGATTTAGACATATTCATCATAAAATAAAATAATAATTAGAAAATAATGATGCACACTCACTGTTCTCAGTGTTAACGTGGTACATCAACTACAGTCAGCGCCACTTTGCGGCCAGTTCAGCGTGAGACCGAAATTAAAGTCCGATACGATTAATCGATGCGACACTACAAAGGGATCGGAGTTGTTCAGCCTCTACTTTCGACCGGTCGTGGATCAAATATCTCAGGGCCCAGTTGGATCAGTCGAAGTGGTCCAGATGCTGGACTCGCCCTGAGCAAGAAGCAGCCAATATTAACTCAATTTTACTCTCTTAAAAATTTGTCAATGTTTTGCTTTAAGGAGTACTTGAATGTTTTGGTATGCATCGGAATTTAATTTTGATGCTTTGAAAGTTATTTTAATATGAACCTTTGACCTGGAATGTGTCCGATGTAAAAATCATGGTTCATTAAAGAAGAAATAACTACCGTGCGTTTAAAAAATATATTTGTAAGTCTTTTCTTTCACTTTCTTGTGTGAAAGTAGTTTTGACAGCTCAAAATTAAAAAAAAATAATAATTGCATCCTTATTTGTATGAATAAACAAATTGACATTTTGTATGTATCATTTAAACACGATTTTTTAAAAAGCATTATTTAATTAAATCGATTATAAATAACATGTTTAATTTAAAATCTCTATGCATTTTTCTATTGATTTTTGGGCATAAAGCGAACCATAAACTACACTTCCTCTTCCTACTTATGTGTATAATGAGTGATATCAATACTAACTAAATACATTTTATTGTTGGTACAGTGATAATTTTTTCTTGTATTCTTATATAAAAATTAGGTAAATTTTGTCATAAATTCCACGATATGCATTTTTAATTTTGTATATTAATGAAATGTAAATGATTAGTTTTCTGAAACTGACTATGCACTTTGCTCCTCTTATAAAAGTTATACTTTTGAAATTAAGCTATCGGTTATCTAATTCTGAGCTGTCAACAATTCTGAATAAATAGACATAAATTATAAATAGATCATTTTCCCCCAAAAGAGAGAGAGAAAATTGTTTAAATTAATACAGGTTTCTGGAACAGCTTTGACATAAGGCACCCATTGCTTTTGCTGATGTACTTGCTCATGGGATGAGTCAGTACTGCAAATCTCACCACAAATCGATATTTTTCATCATTGTAAAAATAAATTTTAAAGAAAATATATTTTAATTATTAAGAATGCAATTTTAAGGAAAGTACATTTTAATTATCAAAAATATATTTTCAAGAAATGAATGATTGTTTCACTTTGGTGTTTATTCTTGAATTCACTAAAAGTCATTTCATTCATACAGTCGGCTGCAAAATTATTTGAGCACTAGCAATAATCCTTGCCAAAAAAAAGTACACTTAATACAGCTTTGTTAAATAAATCCTTGTTGAGTCATGTTCTTAATCAGTCTAAGAACATGATTCGACAAGGATTTACTTAGCAAAACAGTCTTAAGTGTACTTTTTCAACATAGGAATTATTGGCTAGTGCTCAAATAATTTTGCAGCCGACTGTAAATTAAGTCTGTTTTTAAGATTAATAAAACAATCCTTTAAAATTGTAATAGAAAATTGAGCTATTTCAAAACTGATCAAAATATGTGAAAAAATATTTTGTAGGCAGGAACAGCATATTTTTTTTAATTCGTAGTTTGAAAATTTTAATCGGATTTTGAAATTTTTTTTATTGAAGTAATCGATCCGATAAACTCGATTAAAAAAATTGATTGGGACTAAGTATTGATCGATTAACCGAACCGATTAATTGATTAATCGGTACAGCCCTAGTTTTCACATTTCAAAAATTTCCAGCTGTTAAATTGATGGACCTTTTTTAAAAAATTATTTTTTATATTTTATTTTAAAGCTGCAAAATACGAATTTTCAGTATGTGAAGTTTTTTCATTTTGCAATTTCAAAATAAAATATTGAAAATTAAAAAAATACATTTTTTAAAAAAGGTCCGTCAATTTAACAGTTCGGAATTTTCTGAATGTGAAAACAGAATTTAAAATATGTATTAGTTAATAAATTATTTGTGAAAAAAATTTCCCCATAGAATAACATTGGCTCGGGCTTCCGGCGATGGTAAGTGAAGAGGGCCGTTAATAAGGTTACTTTAATTCTAATTGTTTGCTGAAATAGGCTTTATATTAATTTATGAAATCTGCGGTTTTTTGCAAAGACTATATTTGATGTACGTAACAAATTTTCTGAAATATGGAATTAATCATACCGAATAAATTAAAAGACCTTACTCAGGCTTCATCATCTTCTGCAAGAAGCTTTTCGTGGAAGGATCTTCTCCCTTTTTCAATTGCAAACTGTTCGCGTGGACCTTGGCTATTTATAGCTTCACCTTGTTCTTCTAATAGGTAGCGCCACTGCGGATCTATTTTGGTGGATTCGTGGTCATTAATGGCAACATCCACGAATCCGCCAAAATAGATCCACAGTGGCGCTACCTATTAGAAGAACAAGGTGAAGCTATAAATAGCCAAGGCCCACACGAACAGTTTGCAATTGAAAAGGGGGAGGATCCTCCCAAAAAAAGCTTCTTGCAGAAGATGATGAAGCCTGAGTAGGTATTTTAATTTATTTTGTAATTATGTTGTGCTTCATTTTAAATTTAAATAAGTTAATCATACCGATTTTTTAAAATTAATGTAATAGCGACTAATTAATTGCTAATATAGGCTATTGTTTTACCGCTAATTTTTAAATTTTGTACGTTTTTCAAAAAAATTAATATCAAAATATGTGATTATTTCACAAATAATAATACCTTATAATAAAATAACTTTTTTTTTTATGCGTGATTGCAGAAATATGCAATACGAAAGTCTATCTAAATACGGGATCGTTTCGTCAATAAAATTTACTTTTAATCATTTAAATTATGTGCTGAAATAAGCCATCAATTCACTACAGAAAAATATAATATACTTGTGGTGAATTGTCGAAACTTATCATTTTACGTCTTATTAACAAAATTTACCTTCATCACGGCTAACTGCTCAAATAAGCGAAAGTTTCTCTAAATAAAGAGAGGCAACTATTTTCGCAGCTATAATCAACTCAATTTGTGCTATTTCAGAAAATTGATATCATGAATATAAAATACATACACATATATTGAGTAAAAAATCGGCAAGATTCCTAATTCCTACCTTTTTTTGGCATATATTTGCCGAAATATCCATAATTTTTTCGTCCAATTACCGAAATGTATGCAATTTCCTCGTCCGAATATTATGAAAAAACTTTTGTCAAAGGCCTGTTTTATGTTCGCTGATTTCATTTTAAGTAAATCAGTTTTAGCGCAAAGTTGATAAAATAATAATTATAAAATGCTGATTTTAAGCAAGAAAAGATCCCCAATATGCAGGCTTCGAGCAATGGCGTGAACAAAAACATCGGAGAAATCGCAGCTAACGATAATTTTTTCCATCGACCACCGGAATATACAGACCGATGACACATAGATCGTGCCCAGAAGTGACTTCTTATAGAATTTTCAGATTGCGTTTGTTCAAAGGTATGTGAAGTCCAATTTTGCATGAGATAAAAATGTTATAAATGTATGTTTCTCAGCGAAAACGGTAAAATATCTTTAAAAAATAATGATGTAGCAAATGGGAAAATACAGGACATATTTTCATTTAGAAAAATTGAAAAGTGCATTTTCACGTGAATAAAAGGGGCAGGGTACATTTTTCACTTCAAAAAAGGGTAGGGTGCATCGACAGTAAAACAAAATAGGGCAGGATGCCTTGCCATCTAAAAAACGTGCAACATAAACGCTAGTTGTGAGATATAAAAACAAAGTTCTGATACAAAAAGATTACCAGTAAAAAGTGTCTATACACTGAATCGTATCACAAATCAAGCTTAGCCAGGTGTTTTACTTAGTAAAAAAAAAAAAAAAAAAAAATGAACATCCAAAGATTTCCAAATTTGAGCATTAAACCTTTCTTATGTAATGTAAGTCAGATAGGATAATTGTGTGTATATATACTTTTATTATTGCTTTTTATGTAGCTCTTCAGTCATTGGCTGTTGGAAGCAGTGAAAATATTTTACTTGGTGTATGACAGATTTTTTGAAGGTTTATAACATTATGCCTCACGTAAGTAATAGTGCTTTTTGTTAAGTAATCTTTATATTAAAAATTTCACTGAGTTATATTCCTAAAAATTAAAATTACTTCAAATAAAAGTACATATTTAAATTTTCAGAAAGCCGGTACTTTCACTTTCAGATTCTTAAAGAAGAAAGAAAAAATAAACTTCAATTTTTCAAAATTTTTGATTTTGTGCATTAGAAAAACTTAACTTACTTTTAATTAAAGAATTTTAATAAATAATCTAAAATATTCTTTCTTATCTGAACACAGAATATAAAAATATAAAATAAGTAAAAAGTATACTACAAAGAAAAAAATTTAAATTCCTTTTGAATTATTATTTTCTTCTATATTAAATAGAAGGAAGTATTGGATTCGTAAAAATTTTCAACTTCCAGTTTTCGGCGGATTTACGCATTTTGAGTGAACCAGAATGCAATTTGGCCATATTTAGAAAATGTCTGTCTGACAAAAATTTTGTGTAGCAGCTCTAGTTCAAGAGTTAATGCACAAAATTTCATATAAATTTATACATAGTTGCACCTTAACCAAAAAAAAAAAAAAAAAGTGTCCATTAACTTTTGGTGCAAATCGTGCCTAGTTTTTAAGAATGATGAAATGCTATGCTATTATTTTAATTCCATAACAACTCTTACAATATCTTTTTTTTTTTTTTTTTAATTTATAGTGTTTATGTAGAAAGTTATTTTTAATTTAAATTATTTTTTATATATAATCAGGTTAAATTATAAATGTGTCACATCAAAAATTTCCCCAAAATTAAAATTTTTATTTATATTTTCCTTGTTACTTATTTATAATCCTATGTGTTCAACAGCATTTATTTTATTTTATTTATTTATTTTTTAATTAGTTTAACAATATTCAAAATGAAATATGGAGTGAATGTTAAAGGGTTAAGAAGCAGAAATCGTAAGATAAATTAAAATAGCAAATATTGATTAAAAAGAACGAGAGAGAAAGAAAACTATTTTAAGATTCTTAACCCCCAAATATCCCATATACTCTCATTCTAAGCGGAATGCCCAGCTGTGTCATCAGAGGTTACTTCCGTCTGCACATTTCTCCCCTCTCGTGAGCCAGCCCTTCTCTATCTCTAGTACTGGCTTGAATACTAGTTTAAAGTTTTTTTCTTTTTTGTTTTCTTATAAATGTCTCAAAAGAAAGTATTGGGTTCATAAAAATTTTCAACTTCTGGTTTTCAAAGGATTTACACATTTTAAGAGGTCCAGAACCTGATTTGATTAATTTTTAAAAACGTTTGTGTGTGTGTGGCAAAAATTCTGTTCAACTGTACCTCCAAAACTACGGCGTAGAATTATAAATAAATTTATATGTAGTTGCACAATGACTTAAATCAGTGTTTGTCAACTTTTGGTGCAAATGGCTCAACAGGTGATGCTGCCATACTGTGATTTCTGCAACTTTAAGGAAGACTGTATCTCAGGAACTACTGCACAAAATTTCATATAAATATATATGTACATGCACCTTGGCATATATTAATGCTTATCAACTTTTGGTGCTAATCGTTCTACAAGTGGTGCTGTTATACAGTACTTTCTGCAATTTTAGGGCAGGCTATATCTTAGGTTCTATTGTGTATAATTACATGAAACTTCATGTTAGAAAGGCATTATGAAAAATTATGCTGATTCAATTTGGGTGCATGTTGGCCGATAGGTAGCACTGCTACTATATGGAAATTTCCCCCTAAAATGGAAAGGCTGTATCTCAGATTCTATTGTGTATAAATGCACAAAACTTAGAATGCGAAAGAGACAGCCATTATAAAGCACTATTGTGATTTATTTTGGGTGTGTATCAGCTAACAAGTGATAATACTGTATTGCAATTTACCCAAAGAATAGGCTAAGTCTCAACTTCTATGACATAAGTGCATGAAATTTGATATGTAAGATGACCATTATGAAAACGAATGTTGACTTTATTTAAGTGTATATCAGCCAACAGGTGGAGCTGCTATTTTGATTTTTCAGAAGCCTAAATCTCAGCATCTGTTGATTAAAGATTAAAACTGCACCAAACTCCGCATGTAAAATATTTATTGTGAGAAGCTATGGTTAAACTTTTGTACAATTTAAACAGTAAGTGGTGATGTTATATAGATTGATAAAGAGGAAAGTTTTGTGATGGCCGCAACATATTAGTTTTCCTGTGAAAATAACCCTTCAACTATGATTATATTAGTAAAATATTGTTTCATTTCTTTAGTACTAGTATTGTAAAAAATATATAAATAATAAGTTTTAGTTTTATAATTCTGAACAAAACCTAACTTTATGTAACAATGCTTTCCACCACAAATTGCGAGCGAGGAAAGAGTATGTTAGGCTTAAAGTTTTATTGTCATGTTTAAGTAAATTATATTTAAAATGTTTTTAAAAGAATAGTGTATGAAATATGTTTATATTTTATTGTTTTAAAATAAAGAATAAGAAAAGAAATGTACAACACAACAAAAAACAAAACTAATGCTGGATATCCGGCAGGCAAGTTAGAGCATCATCCTCATAAACTTTACACAACTTTTCACAAGTTTGCATCACATTTTTGCCTTTGCAGAAATAAAAAAGCAAAACATAGTGAAAGCCAACAGTTTTTTCCTCAATTTTCAAATCTGTATAAAATCTATCCAACTCATTCAAATCGAACAATTTTCTGTTTATTAAATGGGTTAGAATTGTGACCTGATATAGTATTTCAGTGCGGTGCGTGCGCATTGTGCTTCTACTCCAAAAAACGCACTATCGACATCTGTTAGCAAAATACGACATGACTTTCCGATCAACCCAGTAGTAACTTATAATCAAAAGCTTTTTTCTAGTAATTTCTTTTCTCTGGAGGAGGGGGGGGGGGATCAGAGTCATAGAAAATTTACCTGGTGTCACATGAAATCTATAAGTTGCTCTGGCGTAATATCTAATAGAGAGGGCCACCAAATTTGTAAAGCGGGCCCTGACCTCGTTAACTTGAATTACTTTTTAGATGAATTGTTTCCATAATCCTTGTCAAAAGGAAGATTAGTTTAGTTATATGAAGATTAGTTACTGATAGCGTGAACTACTGATAACGTGAACAAATTTTTTATGCCCCTAGAGATTCACGTTAATGAGGTTCAACTGTATATATTTTATGTTTCAACTAAAATTTTATTTTTTAATTCAGATTTAAAATTTTTGTTGCAGGGTTACAAAATTTCATACTTTAAAATTTTATATTTGTTTTACTATTGCTGGATTCATCGATGTGAACTGTCAAACAAATATGGAAATTGAAGTTATCGAACCTCAAGTAAGTGAAAACCTGTTTTTAACATAAAATATTTTAAATAGCTTCCTTGAATATTATTTATTTTTAAGAATGCTGATTTCATTCAAATTGGTTAAAAAAAGAAAACCCTTTGAAAATCTCTTTAAAAATAAGACATTTAAAATATAAAATTTAGTATTTATTTTTGTTTATCATCAGAATGAAGTTTGTCTTTTTTCTTCTCCTCATTTTTTAGTATATCTTAAAGTTATAAAGAAATTAAACCTTTTCATGCTTTGAATTGATTTCTTACTAACTATGATTTTGCTGTATATCTCTGAATTTAAAGAAATGTATTAGCATATAATAATAAAATGAAGCAAAATTATGATTTTCAGTGTAAATTAAATCCTATTCATATATATAACTTATATACTGTTTATGGCGTTTCCTTCTAAAAAATATTTTCTGTTTTTTCTTCAGACCCTTTCATTTAATTTAAGAATGGATTAAACGGCTCAATAGTTATTTCATACTTAAACATGTTAATTGAAAATAAATCTTAACATCATTTTGTTTAAATAAAAAATTATAACAGCTTTTAGAAACTCTAATTTATTTTACTTAACTATTTGAAAATGCAATAAGAAATGGCCTTTCTTTCTATTTTTCTTTTATAAATTTGATATGTATTCAATAAAACATTTAAAATCTTTATTATATTTTGAATTGAGAAAGAGTGAAATGTTTTCTTTTTCCATTGTGTATTTCAAATTGGGAAGAATATGGTTCTCCTGTAATGAACTTGGAGAAATTGCACAGTGGTGCATCTGCCCTTCTTTCTAAAGTCTTAGCTCTGTGGTTTGTATCTGAATATGATTCATGAAATTAACTTTTCAATAGCAATGGAATTAATTTTAACAATACCAATGGAATGGTAATTTGACCTGCAATTATTTTCTAGTAATTACTGCGTTAGCTGTTAAGCCATACTATATTCAGATCTATATTTGAGAAAATAAATAATAATAATAAACTATAATGTTTTAAAATCAGCTAATCTAAGGGGCACAAAAAATTGAAAGTTGCCTAGAAACAAAATTCTGTTAAGCTCCAGAAGCAATCTGCTAATTGAAGGCCTGAAGTTATACTATGTAGGATTAATTTCTTAAAATCAGATTGCTTATTTCATCCACAATCTCGATCTTCAGGGTATTCATTAACATGTCAGATAATCCAAAGTCATTCCAGCCCAACTTATGGTTCTACTTTCTCTGTAATTGTGTCTATCAAAAAAGATAAAAGAAAAAATATATTTATTGGATTAGCAAAAAGAAAGAAAAAAGTCCTATTTATGAAGAGTACAAAATCCCATTGAAAAATCCGTATAAAATATTGTTTTACCTCTGTTACTGATTAGGAGGCATACATACAAAGGGTTGTCTTATGAAGCATCTGATTGTGAGAACATCTTCCCATTTTGGTAACTAATATTAGATCCTTATTTTGGTAAAAGGAGTTTAATTGCAGTACTATTCCACCTTCTTCATATTAATATAGTTGAAAAACAATATTCTGCATTTTTTTTTTTTTTAACCCATGGTTGCATGAAATTTCTGCAATTAAACTCGAAGTCATAAATTTATATTTCAAGACATTGGATTAAGCCATCAGCAGCCGCATCTTTTGATAATCCTGTTTCCATCTTTCCAATTGTTTGCCATCTTAAACTTTCTGTAAGTGTGCCTTTGCTTCCAATGGATAGGTCAGCATATATTTCCTGTTACATTATTATAAAATCTAAATTTTTATATATGAGGGATTCCATACCAACTCACCTAATGAGGGTTGCATGACTGACTCGGATTTTCTTTAAATTTGGTACACAGATTGATGATATGGAGGCATGAAAAAGTCCAAATTTTTAACTACATGCTCCACTTATTTATAGATATACAGGTCCTCAAAGTTTGTCCGCTCCCTCAAAAATACCAAAAAATTGATGTTATTTAATTTTTTTTTTCTTAAAAATTGTATTCATGCAATATGAAAGTGTTAGGTATCTATGGAAACTTGTTATTCCAGGCATTCAGAAAAAAAATACTACAATGTTTATAATGAAAATCATTAAGGTACAGTACTCTTAGAAGTTGCAACCACAAAAATTTGATTTTCTCGATTTTGCTAAAATTGAGACATCAATTCCAAAAAAAGGAAAATAAAACCAAAGGTTTACTCACTTTCTGGTTGAGTACAGGTGTTCACCATAAATTACTGCACAATAAAATACTTGGGTTTCTCACTCCTTCTTGGAAATATTTAAGCTTAAAGACAAACAATAGGGCAAAAACATGCAATTTTGGCCATCTTGGCAGCCATTTTTCTCATAAAGGGGGAGCACTAGAAACTTTTTAATTTTTTTTTAAATAAGCTACTGATGTGTTAGCTGTTCATGGGAAAAGAGTATAGTTTTGGTTATTTTTTGCATAAAGAGATATCCTGCTGATAGTATATGCATGTTTTTCTCTAATACCATATGCTTGTGCTCCCCGTCTCATAGACTTAACATTAATAAAAAGGAAAAATAATAATGCATGTATTAATAGCTGCACTATCTATACAAGAATTCAAGAAATTTAATATATTAAATTATTTAATAATAATTTAAAAAATGATTTCTACATTTTATAGCAAAATTAGATATTTGATGAAAACAAGAAATAGAATTTTTCCAAAACTGAACGTTGTCCATTCGTAATTATAAAGTACTAAATAATTTCTTGAAAAATCAATCAAAATAAAAGAGCTATAAATATTTATTTCATAAGCAAATATATTTGAAATACAGCAATATATTAAAAATTGATGTGTACAGAATTTTATTCAACTGCAAGCAACAATTTTATTCAACGCCTGTACTTTTTTCACAGCATCATTTGATATTAAAAAAATACATCATGTGGCTGCTGCTGCTGATGGCATTTGTATTATATCTAACAGATGCTTGTGTGAAATCCAGCATGTATGTGGTTTCTCTGGTCAGTAGAAATTTTGGCAGGGGCCATGAGGATGCATAAATTGTATTTGAACATCACCTTTTTCAAAACAGTTTTCTAAGACAACTCCTAACCACCATTTCTTATCATACATGCAAGCAACATAAAAACCTTTAGAAATGTTATTAAGACTAAATTTTTGACATTTTGCGTACCTACTGCAGATACTTCAATCTGATTCGATATGTTTGTAGATACAATGGAAACTAAAAGCACAGATTTACTATTAGGAATAAATTTATGATAATCCCTGATACCCTCAATTCTTACGGCGAAAGTCAGTCTTTCAGAATGCAATGCTCTTGTTTCTGCTGCATATTCTTCAGATGCAAAGAAAAACTTAATATTTTTAAAATTACCTGTGCAGTAATGAAACAAATCATGTGGAGAAATTATCTGATCCTTGTACGGACGTTGCAAGCTGGTTCTGTAAGCAGACTGTTTAACTGTGCCTCCAGTGGCATCACAGGGGTTTTTGCCATGGGAGGTGGCAAAAAAATGTCACTCAGCATTTAGTTTGAAATCATCTTTATGTTGGCATAAATTTAAAAAGTTTTCTTGTTTTTGTACTGCGCTGAGCTACCACCACTGAAATAAATTATTTTCTATATGTCTGGATATTGTGATGTTAAATATGGAATTACAGGCCTTTGAAAAGAAACTACTGCCACCGTATCATGTGTCAAACAGTCACTGATAATACGCATAGAAAAAACATTTAGGTTATCATTTGGCCGAACATATGCCAAAAAGGATGGAGTATAGCTTGCATGTTTTCCCAGCGATATCCTTGTACTGCATCCTGTACAATAAAAGTAAAATTTTCAGAAAAATCAAGTAATAAAATGCACTCATCTGGTTTTAGTTCTGCTTTTCTTGTTTTTAAATATTCTGATTGAGATTTTGCAATGTAATGGTGTTTTGCCAAGGACTTCATTTTCAATAAAAGTTCGAATTTAAAATCAGGTGCGGACAAAGTAATTTAATGAGTGTTGAATGGACTGTAGTTATCCACCGTCGAAATGTCACTTCAGATTCTTCATCATAATCATCCATTAACATATCTAAAAATTCTTCAAATACAGTTTGGATTGGACACTGTGAACAAAATCCTAACGTACATGCTTCATTGTTAATGTCACACACATAATGAGACAAAAAAAAAAAAAAAAAAATCACTGATAGATGGTTTAATAGATTGTTTTAGAGATGCCATCATTAGCCTGTCATTTTGGTGAATCATACAGACATAGACTAAATGAGTTCCTGTACTACCAGCTAACACATACCACTTCGGTCGCAAATCAGCAAATTTAGATAATCCAATCTTGCGATTGGGATATTCCTGTTTAAAAAGTGTGTATACTTCTTTGAGATTACATAAAATGAGGTATTTCTGTTTTGTAAATATTCTATTTCTTCACTAAATACTAACTTGAATTTTTAAAAATTAAAAGGTTTCCTACATCTTTCTTTAAGATATCACAAAAATAGAGTACACATTAGTTTTGTTTTAATACCAGAATATAATAAAATCAGAATGTTGCTCCATTATTCAATGCTTCATTAACCTAATATTAATAACACTATATCTAAAAGTAACTAAGAAACGTTCAGAGGGTAAATAAAGTCTGATACATGTATTAAACAATATTTATATAATATTCAATAAGTTTTGTTTCTTTTACATCTTTTTTTATTAATGTTAAGTCTGTGAGAGGGGAAGCACAAGCATATGGTATTAGAGAAAAACATGCATATACTATCAGCAAGATATCTCTTTATGCAAATAATAACCAAAAGCAAACTCTTTTCCTGTGAATAGCTAACACATCAGTAGCTTATTTAAAAAAAATAAAAAAGTTTCTAGTGCTTCCCCCTTTATGAGAAAAATGGCTGCCAAGATGGCCGAAATTGCGTGTTTTTGCCCTATTGTGTGTCTTTAAGCTTAAATATTTCCAAGAAGGAGTGAGAAACCCAAGTATTTTATTGTGTAGTAATTTATGGTGAACACCTGTACTCTACCAGAAAGTGAGTAAACCTTTGATTTTATTTTCCTTTTTTTTGGAATTGATGTCTCAATTTTAGCAAAATTGGGAAAATCAAATTTTTGTGGTTGCAAATTCTAAGAGTACTGTACCTTAATGATTTTCATTATAAACACTGTAGTATTTTTTTTCTGAATGCCTGGAATAACTAGTTTCCATAGATACCTAACACTTTCATATTGCACGAATACAAGTTTTAAGGAAAAAAAAAAAATTAAATAACATCAATTTCTTGGTATTTTGTGGGGGCGGACAAACTTCGAGGACCTGTATATTTATAAATAAGTGGAGCAGGTAGCTAAAAATTTGGACTTTTTCATGCCTCTATATCATCAATCTGTGTACCAAATTTAGAGAAAATCTGAGTCGGTCATGCAACCAACTTTTATTTTTTTAGGTGAGTTGGTATGGAATCACTCATATACAAGTGTTAAAATCATCCTGTAATTAGCAGGGGGATTGTGTTCTTTTTCAGTTCTGGAATTCCAGTTAACTATCTTTCGAAGAAAGTATTGGATTCATAAAAATTTTTGACTTCTGGTTTTTGATGGATTTATATGTATGAGATGTCCAGAACACGATTTGACTATTTTTAGAAAATGTCTGTGTGTGACAAAAATTTTGTGGCGACTGTATCTATGAATTACTGCTCAGAATTGCACATAAATTTATATGTAGAAGCACCTTGACCTAAATTAGTGTCTATCAACTTTTGTTGTCAATGGCTCAACAGCTAGTGCTTTGGTACAGCAATTGCCACAATTTTGTGGAAGGCTATATCTCAGGAACTACTGCACAGAATTGCATATAAATTTATATATGAACCTTGACATAATTTAGTGCCTATCAACTTTTGGTGCCAATCGCTCAACAGGTGATGCTGCTCTACATTGATTTCCTCAATTTCATGAAAGCTATATCTCAAGTTCTATTGTGTATAGTTGTTATTTAAGCGTACAAAAAGAAAGTTATTTTAACTCTCTAGCTTACTATATATGTAATTGCGGACGCCAAAATAAACTTAAAGCATACAAAAGAAGTTATTTTAAACTCCTAAGCTTTCTAAAAAACTAAATAATAATTTCTAACAACAAAATCTACTTGCTGCTTTTATTTCATTGAAAAATTTGAATACTGAGAAAAAGAAACTAGATGCACGCGCACGAGCATCATCTGAATAATCTTTTCTTTTTTTTTCAATAACAAAAATACATCACGTGAGTTAAAATATAAAAATGAGAGAATAAAATAAAACATGGACAATATCTAACATCCTCCCACCTTTTGATTATATCTTATAATCAAAACTCTATATTTTGACATCTCTAGAAGATTTCATAAACTTCATAAAATCAGTCTATCTGGCATTTTAATTAGTCTTCCAGATCTAGTCTTTCTAAGTTCCCTGCAGGACTTATCCTCCAAAGGCTTTTCAATTTGTGCTTCCTTCACAGCTGGATTAGGAAACGTATTTCCAGCACCGTCACTAGATCATACTTCTAGAGGATAGATTCTTTGTATTGGTCGAAGTATCTCTGAATGCGATGTTTGTAACTTTACGAGGCGCACTTTTCCATCTTTGCCATGAATAAGCTCTATGATGCGTCCTAATGGCCAGTGCATCCTTTTACTCGATTTTCTGGTAGAGAAATAGGCGAAGATTCCACGTTCTTAGAGTTGAATCTTTTACAAGTAGTACATTTAGATAAAACAGATGTCACAGTTCTTCTTCCATTCAAAATCCAATATTTTTCTCTAATCAAATTTAAAAGAATCTGAGGACCTGCGTGACAATTTTTCAGATGAAAATATGAAATTAGTCGTTTAACAACTTCATGATTAGATGGTAGAACGATAGGTGTGAGAAAATCCTTCTTGTCTTGTCTATACAAAATTTTAGTTTTCACGCGTATTATATCTTCCTCATCTTTGAAAGTCTCAAGAGTTTTCAATTTCTCATAATCTTTAGAGGAAAAAGCTTCTTTCTGAATAATCCAAGCTATTTTCATTTCTGCTTTGTGAAATTCCTGACTTGTCAATTCCCCTTTCACTTTATCCTTTGGATTACAAGTATTGTGTTTAAAACGGAGAATCCATCCCACAAGGCGAACGATTTTCTCATAACATGAAAAATAGTGATAGTACCAAGTATTCTGTGAATTTTCATCTACATTTATCAGTAATTTTGTAGATTTTAACCTTTCTCTTTCAACGTCTTCTTCATTTATATTCTGGCAGATGAAATCCATATGTTTATTATACTCATATGGATTCTTAAGCCACGATGGACCCTCCCACCATTTGAGAGAGACAAGTTGTTTGGCTTTACAACCTCTAGAGGGTAGATCCGATGGGTTCATTTCACTGGGTATATATTTCCATAAAGAAGGATCAGTCAAACTCCTGATTTCTTGAACTCGGTTCCTGACGAAAACTGACCAGTTCTCTTCTCTGATTATCCATGCAAGAACTGTCGTGGAATCACTCCAAAAATATCTTTCCATATTTTCCCAACTGAATGCATCTGTTACTGATTTCGATAATCTAGCACCAATCAAAGCCGCTAAAAGCTCCATTCGAGGTATAGTTGGGCACTTTAAAGGACTGATGCGGGATTTGGCAGCCAGAAGGAATAATTTCACTTGATCAGCTTTTTCTATTCTCAAAAATACAACAGCAGCATAAGCCTGATTACTAGCATCACAAAATGTATGAAGAGTACACTTTTTTAAATTATCTGGAGTGACTTGAATGTATCGCGGAATCTCAATTTCTTCCAATATATTTAATTCACGAAACCATCCGATAAACTCGTTTTTTAGATCCCCGGTAATTTCTTCATCCCAGGTTAAACCAATTTTCCAGGTTTTCTGTAACATCATCTTGGGGCAAATCATGACTGGTGAAGTAAAACCAATTGGATCAAAAACTTTATGTGCCACTGATAGCATAGTACGTTTTGTTATTTTCTCCAGGTTTACATCTTTCGTCCAGGATACATTGACCTTTAAAATGTCCGAAAATCTGTTCCAGTGTAATCCAAGTACAACAGCTTCTTTATTGTGTTCCGAGTCCTTTCTCTCTTCTGTATGTTCCCATCCTCTTAGGTCGAATCCGCCTTTAGACATTAGGTTTTTAGAGCAAGTAATAAATCTCTTTAACTCTTCCTCTGTACGGACACTCGTAACAACATTGTCAACATAGAAGCTTCTCAACAATCTTTGCTTAAGTTCTGGGTCGTATTCTTCATCATTTTTAATATGGTATTCTATTACTGAAGCTAGCAAAAAAGGTGAACTCTTGACTCCAAAAACGACTCTAGCATGACGAAATATTCTCAGCTCACTTTGTTCTGGATTGCTCCACCAGAGGAAACGTAAAAAATCCCGATCTTCTTTCCGGATGCTTATTTGCAAAAACGCTTTTTTGATATCAGCTAAGACACCGAATTTATTTTCTCTAAATCGCAAAAGTATGTCAGGAATTAATTCAATGAGATTTGGACCGCAGTGTAGACATTGATTCAAAGATGGATGGTTTTGGATTCTTGCTGATGCGTCAAATACTGGACGAATTGGAGTAGTGCTATTCTCCTTTATAACTGGTCGATGAGGTAAGTAGTGTCCATAAATGGACCTTTCACATTCAGGGACCTCTTCAATAATTTTGTCGCCAAGCCATCCTAAAAGTACTTCCTCATATTTTTCATAAATATTACTCGCAAGTAGTTTTTGTGTGACATTGGTTAACCTTTTCTTGGCTAAACACAAATTATCAGGTAAAGGTGGTTTATCTTCAGCCCATGGTAAGAATATTTCATAACGACCGTCTTTATTCCGTGTTACTGTCTGTAGAAAGTGCTCTTTTACTTGACGATCTACTTCCATCTTACATAGCTTTTCGATTGGATCACTTATTCCAAGTAAATCTAATCTCCATAAGTCAGAAATTTCTGCTTCTTTTACAAACATGGAAGTAACTGATAGAGCTAAATTTTCTTTAGATGAACTTTCTTGAGGAACTTTTCCCATTAATGTCCAGCCAAAAAGTGTTTCCATTGCCACTAGCCCAGAAGACAACACTTCTCTTCGACCTGTCAATAGTTTACCGATTATATCGGCTCCAATCAGTACTTGAATAGACTCATCTGCATCGCCAACATCTGTCAAAACAATGCCTTTCTCGGCCAATTCTTTCAGCCAAGAACCTTTTCCCACAGGCTTAACATTTTCACATATAATATTTTGATCCAAAACTTCAAAATTGCATCTGAATTTCCCTGTCAAATCTCTTAATCTTATTTTATAAAAGCTATGTTCATATTCTTTGGTTGAGACTCCGCCAAAAAGTGAATGTACAACCTTTTCTTTTTTAATGGCTGCATATTTCATTTCTTCTGCTAATTTCTTCAAAATATACGATCTTTGTGAACCAGTATCTAAAATTAGACGAATATCCTTTTCTTTATTATCAGAGACGACTTTTGCTTTGAGAGTTTGAAGAAATACCCTTGGATTTTTATTGAAATTTGCCATATTTACTTCACTTTCATTTGACTTTTCTTTCTCTTCTCGTTCATTTGTCTTGCCTTTATCAAGACTTTGGCACATCACGGTGGAATGTTTTCTATCACAGATAAAACACTTCAGGACAGCTTTACACTGTTTGGTAGTGTGACCTGACCCCAAACAGAGGAAACAGCACTTCTTATCCTTTAGAACATTCTGTTTCTCATTAAAACTCATCTTTCGTGCCGTAAAACAGTCTGAACTCATATGCTTTCCATTACAAAACACGCAATTTTTCTTTAGATCCTGTTTAAAAGAAGTCGTTAATAAAGTAGAGGCAGTGGGTATAGGCTTAACAACATCAGTATAAGTCCTTCTTTTTCTATAATTTCGGTCATCATTTTTCTTCGCCAGACCAAAACCTGCTACCGCCAAATTTATTCTTTCATCTCCTTCAACTTCACATTTGAGAAATTGCATCAAATTGTCCAACCGTTCTTTCGCATCAGAACTAGTAGAAACAATGTTACTTCTATTCCAAGCTTTCAAAAATTCAGCTGGAAAACAGGATTCTACCATAGGATATAATATAGAAGCGCATTTATCAGTAGTGACACCCAACGTTTCAAGAGCCCTTAAATATGATTCAAGTTTATCGTACAATGAAGTAAGAGAAAAGCTTTCTTTTGTATGAGCAACTATAATTAATTTTAATAATTCTCTAACGTACACTTCAACTAGAAGATCATCTCTTCCATAACGAGCTTTTAGACTCTCTATAACTTTGGCATAGTTGGCGCCAGTTGGCGGAAAACTGTCTACGACTTCTCGTGCTCTGGAACCAGCGACCGTTGCTTGAATGAGGTACTGGAATTTGTTTTCTGGAGGAATATCGTTATCTTTATCTATCTGCTCAAACTGACTCCAGAATGGTAGCCATTCTTTTAAATCCCCATCAAATTGTCGGAATTGTAACTTGGCGAAGGAAATTTTTCTTCTAGATGAATTATTTTCATTAACAGTTAAAATTGACTCCCCTTGAATGTAGGCCTGTGACTGTATTCTAGCCAATTCCAACTGTTGGTCTAATTCCATCTTCTTTATCTCTAATTCTTGATTAAGCTTTTCTAATTCAATTTTTTCTTCTTGTTCAAGTTTAAGTTTTTTTTGCTGAAGATTTTTTTCTTGCTCGACTTTCAATTTTTCTTGCTCGACTTTCAATTTTTCTTTTTCTTGCCTCTCAACAACAGCCGTTGATAGAATTTCTTGCACAAAATTGGGATCATTTTTATATTCGTTGCTATTCAAAATAATTTCCTTCAAGGTAGCAATAGTACATTCAGGAGGAATTATTTCGCCAAGCTCTTCCGCTACAAACTTCAGATCGGCTTTTCTAAAACCTTTAATTGCTTGAAACATTGTTTTACTTCGTCCTGTCGCGTAGACGTCACAAAATGTTATTTAAGCGTACAAAAAGAAAGTTATTTTAACTCTCTAGCTTACTATATATGTAATTGCGGACGCCAAAATAAACTTAAAGCATACAAAAGAAGTTATTTTAAACTCCTAAGCTTTCTAAAAAACTAAATAATAATTTCTAACAACAAAATCTACTTGCTGCTTTTATTCCATTGAAAAATTTGAATACTGAGAAAAAGAAACTAGATGCACGCGCACGAGCATCATCTAAATAATCTTTTCTTTTTGTTTCAATAACAAAAATACATCACGTGAGTTAAAATATAAAAATGAGAGAATAAAATAAAACATGGACAATATCTAACAATAGTCAAACAAAACTTGATATGTGATAAGGCCATTATAAGACATTTTGCTGATTAATTTGGATGCATATCTGTCAATTGATGGGGCTGCTATGCTGCAGTCTCCCCTGAAGGCTATATCTCAACTTCTGTGGCATATAGCTGTACAAAACTTGATATGTGAGTTAACTGTTATGAAAGTACTAATTTTAAGATGTTATTTATAGAGAATAAAACTGTTTTTCTGTGAATAATATTCAGTGTTACTTTTCTCTAAGATGAAAATTGTTTGCTTTCATCATGGTAGATAATTCTAATAAATAATAGTTTTAATAAATTATTTTTACTGAGTGAATTTGCATAGTAAAATATAGAAGAAAGTCTTATGGTGGCCACAACATACTATAGTCTGTGTAAGAAAAATAAACCTCTCAAGGCCACCTCTCAGGATTCTTCATTCGCCCTTTACCATGGTATTATGGGTTGCTAACTTCCCCATGTCTTTTTTCCTACATAACTCTGTCATCTTAGCAAAAGCAAATGGGGAGTAGATTAGTTTTTTTAATGTTAGTAAAGGATACATATATAAATATAAGGTTATCTCTTGTGTGAATTTCTTTGCATTATTTAAAAAAGAAAATTACATATAATTATGAATTTTTCATTTATTAGCTTAATAAAGTTAATTTTCTAATATACTTTGAAAATTATTTTAATTTGTTTAGGAGTATTTGAATGTTTTGTCAGCTATGCCTGTGTTGAAATCACTTCCGGTACATTCTTTTAGCTGCTGCTCGATTTTTGTTTGCAACCTCATAAATCAGAAACTGTGTTTATATCAGTTCTGTAAAATATTAAGCATCATTCAGTCTTTTTGTCTTTATTTCACCAGACAGACATAAATTAGACTTTTTAAGCTTTTTTTTTAATGGTAATTGGTAATTAATTATTACTATAAATTTATGCTTCTTCTTCATTAATTTTAACACACACAATTATTATTGTTTTTTCGTTTTAGACAGATTTAAAAAAAAAAAAAAAATGGGGGGGGGGAGGGGGAGAGGAGCATTTACTTACTGATTGTTACATTTTTCAGTCAGATGGATAAAGATATAACCACTTCACAATAAAAAATTAAGGATCATACTATGGAACATTATTGAGAAACTGAATAGAAAACTTAGCTCTTGTACAGAAATATGTATAAAAATCAACAGTTTCATCCCCCCCCCCAAAAAAAAAAAAAAAAAAAAAAAAGTAAAATAAAATAAATCAATAAAAGAAGTTTTTGTAAATGCCAGTTTTTTTAATGCAACAAATAAATACTTTGTCTCTTTTTTATTTTTTCCCCCCTAAAGCTGATGATTAATGCGATCTAAAATGCCAGTCCTTTGGCATGCTGCAAATTGATGGCTACTGGGCCGCAGGTTGTGCACCTCTAGTCTTAACCTATGCACCACCACTTCACTGCACTTTTAAGGTTTGAAAAAAGCCTGCGGCCACGAAATTTTAATATAATTTTTGGATTACCTTTGATTTTATTTAATACCTAAAACTATATGAGTAGCATCAGCAATTCATTTATAGAGCAGCATAAAATAATTTTTGTTTACTTAATAATCATACTTAAATACTTTTTAGCTATAGAATTATTTATTCTTATCATAAGATAACTTTACAGATAAAATGTCCATTCCAGTCGTTCTAATCTTAAAACACTAACTGTTAATAGCAAACAATACAGACAAATTAATTTATAAGATTTATTCTCCAGATACATTTTTGTTATAAGAATATGAAATTTAAAATAAAAGTGAGGTTTTTTAAATCAAGAGTTAAGAACTATATCATGAATATGAAAATTAAAATCTAATATAAATGATAATGATTGTGTGAAGTTTGTTTTTACAAAAGCCTGGATGTCCTTGAGAGGTATTTATTAGGAATCCTTTCTAAAACTCGCATAAATTTCGGAGAAAACCATGGTAAACTCCAAATAGCTAGGCCAATTAACGTGACTTGGATTCGAAGTCGACCTAGCCCATCTGCCAACTTGAACAACAAAACCAAACGGGTAGTAACATTGATGTTTATCTAAAATAGTTATTTTAGGGAAGAGAGGTTTTTTTTTTTTTTTTTTTTTTTTTCCAAAATGTAATTTAGTGTATTATTTATCTATTTTATTATTAATATTTAATTATTATTATTATTAGCCTTGGATATGACTTAGCCCTAAAAAGGGCTTTCTTAGCCCTTACAAGGTTTTTTTTAGCCTTTAAAAAGACTTTTATTTTAGAGCTTTGTTACTGCAACCTGGTGATATAACTGGTTTTTCCTCCTTATATTTCATCAATTCTACAATACTTATAAACATGATAAATAATCATCTTTGATTGTTTCCTTATATCAGGACTACCAGTAATAGTAAATGATATAAAAACTAAACTATGAGAAAAACTAAATGCTAACGAATCCAAAGAACAAGTCTAAAGAAAACTGTATTCTATCTGAACGAAATATTCTCTTAGTCAAAGAATTGCTCAAATGGGGTGGGAAAAGAATGAGCGATAACGGGATCACATGGGTCATTTCTAGGAAGGTTGACGAGAGTCTAGTGACATTCACAGTCCAATTCAGTTTGCACGGACTATAGTTTCATAATGAAAGGATAGGACCTCCCTGCAATAAATTTTATGTTCTCTTTTATCTCCTACTGAATATACGAAAAATTTTTCTTGATAAAATTTCAAGTATTTTTCATGAATTCAAAATCAACCCTGAATTAGTTAAGTGTTAATAATAATTTAGTTGAACAATTTTAACTTATAAGGGAGGGTCACCAACTGTTCAAAAGGTATTTTAACATATGAAATATTATCTTAAATGTCTAACTGAGCTGATAACAAAAATATCTATCTTATTGGCAAATGCACCCCCTAGTGTGAGTTTTTTCAATTAAAGTTCTTTAATTACAGACTCTTCAGTAATGAACTTTGCTGATTTTCTGTCTCTATAATGAGATTTGCATTTTAAATAGGATTGCATGTATAATTAGTAACTAGTGAATCTGCAGATCAGGAGCCTCAACATCCTATTTGCATCAGGCATTATTCAATAGGTCATTTTTATTTATTCCTTATTATCAGGGTTTAACCTGGCAAAAAAATTACTTTAGCATTTTAGTGAAAATAGGCAAGCACTATTTTAGCTTTTTCAAAAGTTAATTAATTCTTTGGATACCATTGATTTCTTTTACTTACAAGGAACATCACCCAAGTGTCCGGCTCGGATTTCAATGAGAGAGAGGCGTTTCTTTCATATTTGATATGCTATCAAATTTTACTCAAAAATATGCGAAAAATTTGTATTTATACAGCAAGTGAATACTCAAATGAATAATTCAGTTGAAATAATAAATAATTTTCAGTACTATAAATTTTCATTTGTAACTTAAACATGAAAGCACAAAATCATTTTGCTAAATCATTTAGTATTTTTAAGTCACACCCAAAGGCGGAGCTTACTGTTGATATGTGGCTGATGTGGTTTTTAACATTTTAAAAATTCAATAAATATAGAAAACATGGACGATAACAAAAATTTCTATGATCAAAAATATTTGGTACATGCCCTCTATCAGAAATTAAAGTTTCATTAAAATCGCAGCCGGACACGATGTTCCTTGTTAGCTTTGTTATTCTCAGTTTTGTTTTTTATTCCTTTGGTTCATTGATGATTTTAACCAAGCATCCATATTTGTGACTTTAAAAATATGAATCAGGGAAACTAAGTTTTGATTTTAACAATAGAAAAAGAGGTACTCATATCATACGTGTAAAATGAAAAAGCAATTTAAAAATTAAATAAAGTGTAGTGGTAGATAATCGTGAAATACTAGTGCTAAGAATGTTTCTATGAAGCAAATTCTGAATTCTGACATACTTTTAAGTATTTTTGAATTTAAATTCAATCATTAAAAATTAAAAATAAATCCAAATCACTATATAAATAATGATTCCCAAAAATTTCCGTCCTTTCGTAGCTTTTGCCTGCAAAAAAAAAAAAAAAAAAATCAGAGTTATTACATAGAGATATTTTAAACAGTTATACAGTTTTAGCTTTTTAGCGAAATTCTGACCAACATGTTTTAGCAAAATATGATACCTTTTAGCAAAATGCTAAAAAAACTAATGGCAGTTTAAACCCTGCTTATTATATAATAGTGTATATTGATTCGATCGATTTATTACCATAATCAGATACATCCCCATCAACCCCCAGCTGTATCTCTCTTTGTATACCTGTCTGTATATCATACATATGTATTCTTAATAAACGATGGTCTTGTATTATTTCCTTGAAATTCATAAATACCAAACTTCCTGCAAAAAAAATTACATAGCATATCGGAAATATTTTGCGTGACCCTGTAAACTAATTACCAATTCTATGCCCACAATTTTCAACAGAAAAACATGCTTTTAAAATTCTAATAAAATTTCATTATATTTAATGGGGTGTAACCACGTTAAAATACACTTTTAAGAAATACCGACTATAGACAGTAATAATACGAAATTCTTTTATGTATACCGGAAAAGTAGTCACAGTTATTATAAATGCCAATAATTAAGAATACACCTAATTAACTATAACTTGTTAATTTTTCAAACTAATTTAACATCATTTAGATGTGTTTGAACGTAGCTTTTGGTTTCGTTTCGCCAGCCCCCCGACTAGTAGTTGGCTCTTTGCCAAATGAGAGGTGCTTTTTTCTCTTTTTGAGAATGTTACTTTTTTTATGTTTAGTTTAGTTTCTCGGCCTGTCTTAAACAGGAAGTATAATTTTTTCTCTTGAACATGAAAGTTATGATTTAAATATTATGATCTTGGCTCCTTTATGGAGAAACAATGTTATCCTGAAATATTACTGAATTAAGTTATAATTGTGAATTCTTCAAAGTATACTGCAAATAGTTTTTTATTGTGTGTTTAATTTCTAATAAAGAATTTATGCTCTCCCAACTGACTTTATGACTGAAATTGAACACGTGAATTACAGAACTATAGATTAAGAAGTTGTTTATGATTATATATTTCTGCATATATTCATGGTACGAATTTTTTCATGGCGCAGTATATATAAAATATTTTTTCATGGTGAACGAAACTCGGGATAAGTGAAATCCCTTGAAAGTGAAATTACCTTTAGATATTAATTTATCTGGATTTGGATTTGAAAGCTTGGATAATTTATTGTGAAAACGAAACTGAAAAATAATAATGACTGGAATTCCGGATTCGTTATTGGATAGCTGCCTGGATATGGAACCAGGTAAGCAAAATTTAACTACTATTTATAACATTGATTAAATGAAATTAGAAATTTTAATTATTTTAATTATTTTGTTTGATTATTTGCTCGCTATGAATATTGAAAAGTTAAAAGCTAAGCGTTCTACGGAACGCTCAAATGTAACTAAATTAATAAATAAATTAGAGAATTTATTATTGGATGATCTAGAAAACACAAAATCAGACGAAATCATCGAAATCCAGGAAATGATAGGTGAAAGAGAAATTGCATTAAAAAATTTAAATAATGAAATTGAAAATTTAATAGTAGATATTAAAGAGTATGAAAAAGATATCGCGACCAGCGATAAATACGGCGAGCAAATAATTTCTGCCAAATGCAAAATCAAACTAAGATTAAAAAGATTATGTAATAATAAAGATGAAAGTAGTTCAAACTGTTCTGTCAGTGAAACCCAAACAAAAACTGGTTCGGCAGTGAGATTGCCGAAAATGTCCTTACCAAAATTTGGTGGACAAATAGAAAAATGGAACGAATTTTTCGATTGTTTCGAAAATTCAATCCATTTAAATGAAAATCTTACAAAGATTGAAAAATTCACTTACTTGAAAACGCTTTTAACTGACAAAGCGTACAATGTTATTGAAGGGTTTTCACTTACGGAACAAAATTATGATAATTGCATAGAAATATTGAAAACACGTTTTGGGCAAAAGGATATTATCATTAATGCTCACATGAATAAATTGATAAACTTAGAAGGCGTAAAAAGTTCATCAAATATAACTGCTTTGAGAAAGTTTTATGACGCTTGTGAAGTAAATATTCGCAGTTTATCTAATTTAGGGGTGACAAAAGGCCAATATGGTCATTTACTGAATCCAATTTTATTAAAATTATTGCCAAACGATCTAGTAGTTGAATATTACAGGCAAAGTGATAAAAGGAAGGATGAGTCTGATGTGACAGACTTAATTAATTTTCTTAAAATAGAACTTGAATCGCGTGAAAAATCACTTAGTATGATTAATTATAAAAATGCTTCGGTAATTGTAAATAAAAATAAAGCCGAAATTAATGAAAGAAAATTTTCAAATAAAATGAATTCATTGAATGTAGGTGTAAAAAATATATGCATATTTTGCAGGAATTATGATCATCATTCTCTTGAATGTACTAATTTAACTGATGTTGAGAAAAGGTTAAAATTAAAGAAGGATGGCAGGTGTTATAAATGTTTTCTAAAATCTCATCTGTCATCACAGTGCAGGGTGAAATCGCAGCCTTGCGAAAAATGTAAAGCAACAGATCATAACAAATTATTTTGTTTTTCAAAAAACTTGAAACCAGAAGTAGTAGAGAACACTATAGTATTGAATTCACATTTGAAAAACAGTAATCAGGCAGCGTTATTGCAAACATGTTGCGTCATAGCCCAATCTAATTCTAGATCAAAAACTGTCAGACTCTTATTGGATTCCGGAAGTGAAAAAAGTTTTATTACTAAAGAATTGGCCCACGAATTAAAATTAACCCGTGTAAGAACAGAAAAGCTAACTGTTTTTGCCTTTGGTATAAATAAAGGTAAAGAAGAGGAATTCGAGGTTTTTAATATTAAGCTGCGTAGCAAAATAAATCCTCGTCGGCTCATCCATGTTGAAGTATTAGCTACAGACTTAATAACCGCGACTCCCTTGAAAAGCCCAAGGGGCGAACCAGAAATTGAAAGTTATATTAAAAATAAAAACTGGAAATTGGCAGACAATTCATTAAGTGATTCCAAAATTAATATTTTGCTAGGAGCTGATTATTTTTGGAAAATACAGAGAGGTATCATTGAAGAAATCGGTGATAATTTATATGTTGCTAATACTATTTTCGGATATACTGTAGTGGGGAAATTGAATAATAATAGTACAGAAGTAATTAATTCGCATTTTGTATCTGTAAATAAATTTGACAGTTTTGATTTGCAGCGTTTTTGGGATTTAGAATCACTTGGAATATGTGACAGTAAGAATGATTCTATGTCACAGAGAGATATAGAAATTATTAATTCTTTTAATGAAAATTTAAATTTTGTTAAGGGAAGATATGAAATTCAATTTTTGTGGAAGGAAAATAAAAATGAATTAAAATCGAATATAGAAATAGCCAAAAATAGACTTTGGGGTTTGAGAACAAAACTGTCTAAAAATGAATGGCTTAAAAATGAATATGAAAAAATTCTTGAGGAACAAAAGAAAATGGGTATAATAGAGGAGTGTAAAATAAACAAAAAT
The DNA here is from genome assembly GCA_963930645.1 of Salticus scenicus. Classification (NCBI taxonomy): domain Eukaryota; kingdom Metazoa; phylum Arthropoda; class Arachnida; order Araneae; family Salticidae; genus Salticus; species Salticus scenicus. Next base: position 289,642,790 of record OZ005652.1, on the reverse strand, counting down.
GAAACTGGTGTATATTATATGCCCCACAGACCGGTGATAAGAACAGATAAGTCCACTACAAAGGTCAGAATAGTGTTTGATGCTTCTTCCAAAGAAAAGGAAGCAAAATCTTTAAATGAATGTTTATTTGCAGGCCCCAATTTAAATCCTAATATTTTGGATATTATTTTAAAATTCCGCCTTCATAAAATTGCCTTTGTTTGTGACATTGAAAAAGCTTTTCTGCAAATACAGGTTGCAGAAAATGATAGAAACTTTTTGAGATTTCTATGGTTTGAGGATATAAATAGTAAAAATCCTCTATTAAAGGTTTTCCGCATGACTCGTGTAACTTTTGGTGTTACAACATCACCCTTTTTGCTCTCAGCTACCATTAAACATCACATAAAGGGCTGTAAGAACTTGTTTGAGAAAGTCGTAAATATGCTTGATACTTCCTTATATGTTGATGATCTCTTTCATGGCGCTAATTCTGTAAATGAAGCATTTATTTTATCGTCTGGTGCTGTGAAAATACTTAAAGATGCCAATATGACATTAAGAAAATGTAAAAGTAATTCTTACGAATTAAGCAAATTGTGGGAAAAACATGGAATAAACGTTGATGAAGAAATAAATGAGGGAAATATCTCTAAAGTATTGGGAATAATGTGGTCAACTAATAATGACACGTTAAGAATAGACATTCAATCTCTGTTAGAAGGGTTTGATAATGAAATTATCACTAAGAGAATTGTTTTACAAACTGTAGCAAAGGTGTATGACCCTGTAGGGTTTATTTCCCCTTTTATAATAAGAGTTAAATTTCTAATGCAAGAACTATGGGAGCAGGGTGTTGATTGGGATTCTGCTTTACCTGATGCTTTAACACAAAAATTTAAGAAATGGCATCGTGAAATACAGGATTTAGAAAATTTTGAAGTGCCTAGAAAATATTTTACGAATTTTGAAAAATTAACTCCTGAAACTATTCAAATTTGTGTTTTCTGCGATGCCAGTTTGAAGGGATATGGTACAGTAGCTTATTTTCGTGATCCTTGTTCCCGTGAAACTTCATTTATTATGTCAAAGACAAGAGTAGCTCCTCTCAAAAAACTTACTTTGCCTCGACTTGAATTGATGGGAGCCTTAACAGCTGCTCGATTAGCTCATTATCTTGGGCAGCTATTTTCAGTTCCCGTCAAAAACATACTATGCTTCTGTGATTCCCAAATTACCCTTTATTGGGTCAAAGGAAGTGCTAGTAACTGGAAGCCCTTTGTAGAGAACAGAGTGCGTGAAATTCAACGATTAGTAGCCCCATCTCAGTGGAGATTTTGTCCAGGGGTTAAAAATCCCGCTGATGTGCTATCTCGTGGTTGCACAGCAACTGAATTGTTGAAGAATGAAGAATGGTTAAAGGGACCAATTTGGTTGAAAGAAGAGCACTTACCGACACCACTACCGGAAAATGAAGTCAAAATACCTGAAGAGGAGATTTTGAGAGAACAACGGAAAACTACTGTTTGCTCTTTAACTCATGGCAATAATGAATTTGAATTATTATATAAGTTTTCATCTTGGTCTAAATTAAGACGTGTTACAGCCTGGTGTCTTAGATTTATAAAAAATACTAAATGTCGATCTGCGCGAAATACTGGCTTTTTAACTATACAAGAACTTGATGAGGCAACTAAAATTATTGTGAAGTTGGTTCAAAGACATGAATTTGGAGAGGAAATAAAGACTTTAAAATCTGGAAGAAACCTGAATGCTAGTAACAAACTCCTTTCTTTAAACCCTTTTCTAGACAAAAATGAAATTCTTCGTGTTGGTGGAAGATTAAGACACGCAAACCTACCTGAGAGTCAAAAACACCAAACGATACTTCCTAAAACGCATCACATTACAGATTTAATTATAAAGTATTTTCATGAAAAACATCTTCACAGTGGAACTTAGTTAACAATTTCAGTCCTGCGACAACAATATTGGATAATTAATGCAAGAGACGCCGTGAAAAGGAATCTGCGGAACTGTATGAAGTGTTTTAGAACCACATCGAACTTAGCCTCTCAACTGATGGGTGATCTTCCAGCTGCTCGTGTAGTGCCATCGCGAGTGTTTTCGAAAGTCGGGGTTGATCTTGCAGGCCCCTTTCTCATCAAACCTCGTAAGGGCCGAGGTGTTAGATCTTATAAAAGTTATATTTGTTTATATATCTGTTTTTCCACAAAAGCAATTCATTTGGAAATACTCAGTGATCTCACCTCTGAAACATTCCTCGCATCCTTGAAGAGGTTTGTTGCTCGACGAGGAAAACCTGAAGAATTGTTTTCAGACAGAGGAACGAACTTTGTAGGTGCCGACAACGAAATGAAAAAAATGATGTCCTTGATCTCTTCTGACGAAAAGATCCACAGATATTTGTCCGAAGAAACAATCAAATGGAATTTCAATCCCCCATCGGCCCCCCATTTTGGAGGACTTTGGGAGGCTGGAATAAAACAGATGAAGGGTCATTTAAAAAGAACTATTGGCGAACAAATATTAACTTATGAACAGTTCCTTACTTTAATTACTCAAATTGAATCGTGTTTGAACTCGAGACCTCTTGTTGCGCTCTCGAATGATCCAAGTGACTTAAATGCTCTAACTCCAGGACATTTTATCATAGGCACTGCCTTGACTTCAATACCAGAACCTGACTATTCTTCAGTTAACCTAACCCCGCTAGAAAGATGGAAACTTCTACAAAAAATTTTTCAAAGTTTCTGGAACAGATGGTCTTCAGATTACCTATCAGACTTGCAAAGGCGATCAAAATGGTTAATAAATAAACCAAATTTCAAGAAAGACGATTTGGTTTTAATAAAAGATGATAATCAGCCCCCTTTGAAGTGGAAACTGGGACGCATAATCAAATTATTTCCTGGAGCAGATGGCAAGATTCGTGTTGTTCTACTGAAAACTATTTATGGAGAGTTGAAGCGTCCGATCGCCAAACTATCACCTCTACCATTTTGAACTTTGAAATTTTTATTTTATTTTTATTTTATTTTATTTTATTTTTATTTTATTTTATTTATTTTTTTTTTTTTATGTTCCTGTTTTTAATCCATTTATGTTAATCATCTAGTTACAATGTTTCATATGTATATTAATCTCTTTTTTTTCTTATCTATTTGCAGTTGAAGACCAAGAAAATGAAAACCTGTAATAACACTAATGTTGTTATTGTACTTGTAGAATATTTTTATGAACCTTCGTTCATGGGGGCGGAGCATGTTTGAACGTAGCTTTTGGTTTCGTTTCGCCAGCCCCCCGACTAGTAGTTGGCTCTTTGCCAAATGAGAGGTGCTTTTTTCTCTTTTTGAGAATGTTACTTTTTTTATGTTTAGTTTAGTTTCTCGGCCTGTCTTAAACAGGAAGTATAATTTTTTCTCTTGAACATGAAAGTTATGATTTAAATATTATGATCTTGGCTCCTTTATGGAGAAACAATGTTATCCTGAAATATTACTGAATTAAGTTATAATTGTGAATTCTTCAAAGTATACTGCAAATAGTTTTTTATTGTGTGTTTAATTTCTAATAAAGAATTTATGCTCTCCCAACTGACTTTATGACTGAAATTGAACACGTGAATTACAGAACTATAGATTAAGAAGTTGTTTATGATTATATATTTCTGCATATTTTCATGGTACGAATTTTTTCATGGCGCAGTATATATAATAATAATTTTTTCAAGATGATTACAGTACTTCCTCGAAATTATTTTGTGTGGTTCCATAAATTATTTAGTCTATACATACCCTTTTATAAGAGTAAACATGATTTTAAGCATTTTTATAATGTATGTTAATTCTATTAAGTTCAATGCAGCATAAACGCATTAAAGTGTGCACTTAACTAAAAATTTGTCCATAGGCTCTAATGTTATTTTATTCTTTTGTGTGTCTCTGTAAACGAACCATAAACATTGTATACACCAGTAAAAACTATTCGGTTTATTTTGCGTTTAAAATTAATAATTGTTCCAAATTTAACATCGTTTGGATGACTACGTGACATTGTCAGAACACTTTTGTAAGGTTCTGTACATTAATTTAGAAAGCTTAAGAGCACATATTTTCTTCAAACAACATAAGTTTAAGCATCTTACTCACTTATGCTAGTTTAATTTTCTTGATTGCAAAGTAATGATGTTAAAATGTGTTTAAACGAAATTCACCCCATACGCTGTAATGTTAAGTATTTTGGCATGTCCCTGTACACAATCCATAAAAAGTATAGACATTAAAAACTATATAGCTATTTCTATACCAAGCCCGAATGTGTGTGCCAATTTGCAAGTCAATCGGAGAATTTTTGTGGCCGCTATTGCAGTACATACAAATTCTGCCCATAGGCTGTAATGATAAGGAAAAATTTTGTGTCCCTGTACACAAACTACAAATGGAATACACACCCAAAACTATACAGCAAAAATTTTGTGTGGTTCATAAATATGTGTAACAAATTGCAAGTCAATAGTGTGACTTTTGCGGCCGCTATTGTGGTACATGCAAATTCTTGCCATAGCCGATAAAAAAACTTTGGATTGTTCCTGTACAAGAACTACAAACAGAATGCACACCAAAACTATACAGCTAGTTTCGTGGGGATCATGAACATGTGTACCAAATTGCAAGTCAATAGCGTGACTTTTGTCATTGCTATCTTGCGACAGACAAATTCTTCCCATAGGCCGTAATGATAAAAAAAACTTTGGCATGTGCCTGTACACGAACTGCAAGTGGAATGCACACCCAAAAGTATACAGCTAATTTTGTGGGGATCATGAACGTGTGTACCAGATTTCAAGTCAATAGCAGGTTTTTTGCGAGCTAAAAAAAAAAAAAAAGCCAAAGTATTGCTTTTTAGGACAGATATTTTTATAAATTTGTTTAAATAACTTTCTACTGTAAAAATCATAAAAATAGTGACATGCATTGTTAATATGCTAAAATAATGTTTTGTATAGAATATAATGTATTTAGCCTTTAAGAGGTTGCACTAAAATATTCAGATACATTAAGGGCTGCATTTTCTTTTGCGTTAAGCATTTTTAACATTTTCCAACAATGTTTAAGAGTGATTATGAATTCAAATATTCTATCTGTATGTCTTTAAGACCTTCTCTTTATCCATTCTGAAATAACGTAGACAAAGAACATTGAAAGTTACATGATACAAGTATGTACAATTGAAAAGTGTTAATAACTGTAACGAATGCATACCACATGATTCTTTGTTCTTGTTTAAAATAAAAATTATATTACTATGTGCAATACAGTAGAGAGCCAGAAATCCGCCGACCTAAAATCCGCCAAAGTCCGAAATCCGCACAGCTTGTCAGATACAAACAATGAAATTCACTATTAATAAGTTACAAAACTTCAAATCAGAATTTTTGAAAAATATCTTGAATACAGATTTTTTGTTTGCATTTTATGATTACTAAAAAGAAAAACAAAATAATAATAATAGGAAAGACTGCAAGAGCCAAGTTGCTGCTAATGAAATTATTGACAGTATATTAAATTCATCAAATGAAAATAATGATTATTGTGATATGATGATATCAATCAGATAAATAATAACAAACTAATTTTTTAAAATGCTTTCTGCTGTAGGCATAATTTGTAAGGAAAAACTCAATAAAATTCGTAGAAAAATAAATTTGTGTTACTAGTATTTACAATAAATAAAAATATAAATAAATCATGCAGGTTCAAGTTTAGTTTAAAAGCTACATGTGAAGAGATTTTATCTAAATTTGACAAATATTTTTTTTCATATTTTTTTATTGTTTTCATTATATATTTTTGTTAATGTTCATTTTTATTCTTATGTACCTAGTAATTTAATATTCAGTGTTATTATTCACTAGTATGTGTTTAGTTTGAATAATATTCTGTTTTTATTATTCAAAGTGAAAATCATTTTTTATGGGCCCTGAAATTCGCAAAATCCTAAAATCTGCACAACCTCTGGTACCGAGCTGTGCGGATTTTTGACTCTCTATTGCATAATATTTATAATAAAAAAATAAAAAGTAATAGTTTTATTTATTATTATGAAAATTGCAAGTGCTTCTTTTTACTTTTATTGCTATTTGATTTTTAGTATTTTTCATGTAGTTTCGTATTTAAAAATTTAATGCTGTCACAAAATAATTATCAAACAATAAAATACTTTACTAATAATATATATAATTGTATTTAAAATGTGAATCTGTTACAAAACTCATTATGATGACAAAAAATCTACAAAGTACATTACTGATGAGTCTGTAATTAAAAAAGTGTAATTGAAAATTTCACACTAGGGAGCACATTTGCTGATGAGATGAATATTTTTGTGATGAGCTCAGTTTGACCTTTAAAATGATATATAACATGTTAAAATATCTTTTGAACAGTTGGTGACCCTCCCTTATTAGTTAAATGCAAAATATATTGTGTATTTCTCACATGCATGCATCTGCTATAAGATTAATGATCAGATAAAGTATTTTTCTTAGGCATTACCATCAGTTGAAGAACAACAAGGATAAAAAATATTTTTGACACTTGAAAAGCAACAAGCATTAGTAAAAATTACACACAATTGACAAGACAATATTCACATCCTCCATGGGTTTTGGTATAAGTATGATTCATTTAAAAAAAAAAAGAAAGTTGTGCTGTAACTTTCAAAGGCTATTATATCCTTTAAATTTGTTTTTTGGGGCATATTTTGAAGCATTTAAAACAACATTGTTTGCTGATGTCAGAAGCATAAAAATTAGAGCTTTGCATTATTTTTGAATTTTTTTATATTGTCAGTATATTTATTAAATATTTTATTAATATTTATAACAAATTAATTTTATATCATTATTTATTTGTTTGTTTTTGCAGAGGGCTCCATTAGAATTTTCTATTGATCTTGATGGAGCACCTGTTGAAGTAATTGAAGTTGTGCAAGCTATTAAAAAAGTAAGTATTTATTAGATTTCCAAATGTATGTTTCATTTTATGAAAAATATTGCATTTTAACATGCATATTTATATGTAAGATACGTAAAGAAGTTCTTAACCGTTCTCTCTTCACAAACATTCGTTATAGACATATACTTTTAATTACAAAAATAATATAGATATTCTTGTTATCACTAAGGGTGACATCAGCCATGAAATTTCAATGACCTCAAAAGACTACATAGCTTATGATTCAGTGATCCAAAAACAAAAATGGCTAACAACAATTTCAACATGCTAAGGGCTAGAGTAGCGAATCGATTCAACAACAAATCCTGAAACACATAAGGGCAAAAGCAGTGTAAATTTCCTTTGAGTATATTGATTCAACGCAATGTCACAAAACATTCGCAATGAGCTGAGTAGCTGTTTTCTTTCTCCATACATATATCTATACCGGAGCCAATGCATTTTTTTTTTCCAAGGAAGAATGAGTAGGTGTTGAGTGATGAGTATTAGTGTCATTTTCACAGTAGAAACGTGTCTCCCAGGGTTCCCGGAATCAGTGTTGGTGTAATCCAGTTATTGTGATTCCTGTGGTTGGAGTAATAGTTTTCTTGGCTCGATTTCAGGAATGTTCAGGGACCTGCCTGTTTATTTATGAGCTTAATTGTAATCTCACACAAAAATGCCAATATTTTCATAACAGTATGTATATATCAATGAGTGTATAAGGAAGTCAAGTAAATCACATCAGAAGTATTTTTATTTATTTATTTATTTTTTTTTTTTTTTTGCCCTAGATAATCTGATCACAGTTCATCAAAAATCATTGAATAATTGAGAATCAATACTGTACGTGATTTTTAATGCAATCTTAGTAGAAGAAATTTAATGTTTTGAGTTTTGATTATCATGGATATTTCGACATATTTGATGATTTTCTCTCAAAAACCATTCTGTAGAAAAAAAAATCTCACACCTATTTTTATTTTATACAGGAAATTACTGCCACATACCTGCCAACTTTCCCATTTTTCATGGGAGATTCCCGTGTTTTAGTCCTATTTCCCGTTTTTACGTTTCAATGTGTATTTCTCCCATTTTTTTAATATTTTCGAAAAATTTGACTAAAAATGCTAATTTTTGACAATTCGTAGGTGCTATCTTTTCGGATTTACGAAAGCCTTCCAATTCACAATCTTTCTCCATTCACAACATAAATGTCGATATTCATTTAAAACTTACTTTATGAGATTTTAGAATCTCTAAAGAAACAGAATCCTTCAATATTTCTCGTTTACGTAATTATTTTTAACCCCCCTCTGTATTTTCTTATCTCTAACTAGCGATTGGTGATCAAATACTCTGTGGAACTCTTTTGTTTCTAATTCTTTCTCCATCTACAAGCCACAACAAAAATGTCAATATTTATTTTTAACTTGCTTTATTAGATTCTAGAGCGTATAAAGAAGTAGAAATGTTTAGTGGTTCACACTCATGTAATTATCATTTGACTTCCCTCCCCTCCCCATTTTCCCTGTCTCTAGTCAGTGATCAAACATCCTTTGATGCTCAAGCTTTCTCATTCTACAACAAAAGAATCAAACATTTTCCCCCAGGTTTTAAAAAATGTAGGGTACTGTTAGTAAAAAAAAAAATGCACTTTTTAGATTCTTGAGGGCAGATTTGAATTTTTAAGGGCACATTTCACATTTAAAATCTAAACACTTAATTTAAAAATTTAATTATAAATATGCATACAAAAAAGAAAAAAGTCTGTGTTTTTACTTTTTTTACTTTTACTTGTTGAAGGGAATTTGAATGGAATTGTGGACTGTATGGTTTTTTAAAAATTTGCTGGTTTAAAATTATATTGAATTAAAAATCAGTTAGAAATGAACTTTGAAGGACTCACCCTCTTTTCACATGAATTCATAAACATCATATTTTAAGAAAGAATGAATAAAAGCCTGAATAAATACACATAAGTACTTGAATAAAAACGTGAATTATTCATTTTATTTCAACTGACACGTTGGAATGACTTTTTAAGCTTACCGCTAGAATCACAACTGAAAGTAAACACAAACAAGAATCACATCAGCAGCAAATACAGGCTCACACCAACTTGAAAAAAAGAAATTATTTAAAATGTATAACTAACAACTACTTGAAAACATGAATAAAATAAATAATAATAAAAAAAAGCATTCATTCAGCATTTAAAACACCTAAAAAATCAATAAAAAGAATGAATTTAATCAATGTTTATATTCTAAAAGTCTTCTAAAATTTCATAGTGCTGCCATCTATTGTCAAATTCAAGAGATATTGGAATTCTAAATTAAGAGTTAGCCATTAGAATTCTGAACATTCTCCCCCACTGGGAGAAGAAGTGTCACTTTAGCAATAGGGCGTTGAATTTCACCACTCTGAGTCCAAATGCTGACTACATGAACTCTATTATCAGGTCCTGGATGGGTACGAATAATTCTACCCAGCTTCCACTGAAGAGGAATAGATTGTGGATCATGAATGACAATTAAGTTCTCAATTTGAAGATCACTTCATGGAGTGATCCATTTAGGTCGATTCTGCAGTTGATGTGGATAGTCTCTAGACCATAGCCTCCAGAAGTCTTGCTTCATTCGCTGGATTAGAGTCCAACAATAAGATAAAGTGAGATTTGGTGAATTTCCATTTTCAGGAATTTCAAGGAGTGGAACTCCTATCAGGAAATGTCTGGGAGTGAGGGCTCTAACACCTGATGGATCTGAAGAAAGTGGTGTTAATGGTCTGGAATTTAAGCAGGCTTCTATTTGACATAAAATAGTAGTAAGTTCTTCAAAATTTAGAATGGTAGCTTTACAAGCTTTATAATTAGATGACTTTTCGTCAATTTAACAGCAGATTCCCACAGTCCACCGAAACGGGGGAATATGGTGGGATAAAATGCCATTTGATGAAGTTGCTGGTAGCAAAATTTTGAACATATTCAGAACGAATGATTTGAAATAGTTGCTTAAGATAGTTAGCAACTCCCTTGAAATTTTGATGGCAGTCCTCTTCTAGAAACAAATCATTTTAGAGATGCTAAGGAAGCTGATGAAGATAAATCTGAAACAGCTTCTAAGTGCTCTGCTTTTGTGCACATGCAGACAAAAACACAAATATATGACTTCAGTTTAACTTTAGATCTAGGCACATTTGGTTTAGTGATGAGTGGGCCAGCAAAACCTAGTCCCACCTTTGCAAAAGGTCGAGTTGGAGTTATATGTTTGACTGGCAACTCACCCATAATTTGTTGGCAAGTTTGTTTCTTCAAACATTTGCACAAAATACATTCATTTAGAATTCGACAAATGTAAGAGCGACCATTTAGTATCAATACTTTTGTCTAATTAGGGAAATAATCAGTTGTGCACCACCATGAAAATGTTGTTTATGATATTGCTCAACAATTAATTTTGTAATTAAGTGATTTCTCGATAAAAACACTGGATATTTCTGATCTTGATTAAATGACTGATGTCTGGACAACCGTCCACCAACTCTGATTAAACCTTGGTCATCTAGAAATTTATTTAAGGATAAATATTTGTTGTTGGCTGGTAAAAGTTGATTTTTCCTGAGCAAATTCAGTTCTACCGAAAACTCTTGTTCCTGAATCAATTTAAGAATATGTGTAATAGCACTTGAAACTTCAAATATACTGACAAGTCTAATACGTCTAGAATTACGATTACAATGACGAATGTTATAAATGAATCTCAAACACAATGCAAGGATTCTGCAAAGTTTTGAAAAAGAAGAGAATCTGTGTAGCAAATCAGGAAAGGCTTTATGACTGGATGTTGCAACATGACTTAAATTTTCTTCAGAATTTTGTGATTTAACATTTGAAGATTTGACTAGTAATAATGGTAACTTGACACTAGAACTAAGCCATTCAGGCCCATGCCACCACAATTTGTGATGCAAAAGACTCTTTGGTAGAATGCCTCTTGAGGCACAGTCTTTCGGATTCAGCAAACTCTCAACGTAAGTCCACACTGCTTGTGGGGCAAGCAATTTGATTTTGTTTGCTCGATTTATGATGAACTGATTTCCTTTGGTTGGAGGAGATTCAATCTGATTTAAAGCAATTTGTGAATCAGACCACAAATGAATTTTATTTACATTAAAGGTTAAAGATTCTAATATTGTGGAACTTAATTGTGCAAGCAAGAATGCAGCACATAACTCAATTCTGGGAAGCATGACATGTTTTAAAGGATTAACTCTAGTTTTTGCAGCGACAAAGTTAATTGAAATCTCACCTAGAGAAGATAGCGTCCCGAAGGTATACCACTGCAGTGTAGGCCTTGCCAGATCCATCACAAAAGCCATGGATCTCTATGTGGTTCTCTGGTGATGTTTCACAATTCAGATATCTTGGTATGCCAATAGACTTTAAGAGTTCAATTTGAGAATCAAATTCTTGCCAAGTTTTCAAAATGGAATCTGGGATTTGATCATCCCAAGCACACTTATCCTTCCAAAGCTCTTGCATCATGATTTTTAACATGATCGTGGTTGGAGCTAGAATCCCAAAAGAATCAAAGATTTGAGCTATCATCAATAGCAATTCTCGCTTGGTATGCACCGATTTGACACCATTCAAATGAATTTTCAATAAGTCTTTTGCCGAATTCCAAACTTGGCCTAAGATTTTTTGGGAGAATCTTCAGAAAATTTTACATTTTGCCTAGTGAATTTAAGATCTTCTAGTAGATTTTCAATGACTAAGGGTACATGGGAAGCTCACTTTCTAAGTGTAAAGCCTCCTTGATTTAAAACGTGATTCAGGTCTTTGACCAATTGTTTTGCAGCATCAGTTGAATGCGACCCACCAAGATAATCATCCACATAAAAGTTTTCGAAAATTGGCTGCGCAGCAATAGAAAATTCTGAACTATAATCTTTTTCTAGTTTGTGCAATGCCCTTATAGCTAGGAATGGGGCACAAGCTGTGCCATATGTTACAGTCAACAATCGGAAACTCGCAATAGATTCGTGTGGCTGGAATCGCCAAAAGATTCGCTGAAAGTCAACATGTTCGGGGGTTACCAATATCTGTCTGTACATTTTGGCAATGTCTCCGGTTAAGGCTATTGAATATGTTCTAAACTTAAGAAGAAGTTCAAACAAATCTGGTTGCAACTTTGGACCTATTACAAGAAAGTCATTTAAAGAGTGTTCTGATGTACCTTTAGCCGAGGCAGCAAATACCACCCTCAATTTACTAGTTGTACTATCATCTTTCAAAACCCCATGATGAGGCATGTAAAAACAATCCTTAGAATCAATTTCAGAATTTGGGACGGGTTCCATATGATGCAAGTCAATATATTCTTGCATAAAGGCATGGTATTGCTCCTTAAGCTCATGATGTCATGATTTTTATTAAGTTTAGATTCTAACAAATAAAACCGTTTTAAAGCATTTGATTGTGAGTCACCTAAATTTGGAGCTTCTTTAAAGGGAATATCTACCATGTACCGTCCCGACTGAATTCGTCTAACAGTTTTAGTGTATTTTTCTTCAGAACTGTGAATTGGTGTTGCATCAGGAAAGGACTCAATTTCCCAAAATTTCTGGAGGTCATAAGTCAACTGAACTGTAGCATGGCAACTAAGGACAGTTTTAGAATGCTGAAAATTGTTTGAATGTATGACTCCTGAGAGTAACCATCCCAATTTGGAATTTAAAGTATATGGAGTACCTTTAGCACCCAGAATAGATTGCCCTAAAATTATTAAGGGAAATAAATCTGCACCAAGCAAATTTTCAACTGGACTCGAAACATAAAATTTGGGATCTGTTAAAGGTAGACCTTCCAAATGCGGCCATGAAGATTTTCGAACAACAAAATTAGGAAGATTTACCGTAACATTATTTACTATTGAAGCATTCACATCAAAGATTTCATTACTATAATACGACTTTAAAATAATATTAACTTCAAAAAGAGCAGTTTCTGCAACAATATTATTTACACTAGAGATTCTGTGATTTGTGGTTTTCATAAATAACCCTAATTTTTTTAGCACAAGAGCTGGAAATTAATGATTTTTGACTTCCTGAATCCACCATGACTCTACATGGCACAAACCTTCCAGTATTTGATTTTACAAGAACCATAGCTGTCGATAACAAAGTTTGACAACTCTCTTGGGTACTGGTTAAACAACTAGAGTTGACAAAGGATGGACTTTCAATGTTGAGATTAGTATTTTCAATGACAGGTGGAGAATTAACTGTATTTTTCTCAAAATGGAGAAGTGTATGATGCTTAACATTACACTGACAACATTTTGTGGAAATCAAACTTTTATTTACGAAATTATTATCACATAAATGATTCATGCATAGTTTTTTACCCTTCACAGTATTCCATCTTTCTTCAACAGATTTTTTGGGAAAGTGGGGGCACTTGAAAAGTGCATGAGATTCCAAACACTCTGGACAGATAGAACTGTTGGATTTTATGTCTGAATTAGATATTACAGCATTAGAAACAGATTTTTTTAATACTACTTTTTGTTTACTTTCAGTTTTAGAATAAGTACTATCAGCAATATCTTGCAAGCTTTTCACTTATTTTTCAAGAAACAAAATAAATTCATCATAGGTGGGAAAAGAATCACTATCTAAAGATAATTCCCATTCCCTCTTTAAATTATCATCCAATTTTGTTTGCAAATTATAAACAAGAATTAAATCCACAAATAAATTAAATTAAAATCCTAAACATTTCAAGTTACGTATTGCTTCATTGCTGTTATCCAATAAATCCAAAATTGACTTCCGACAATTTGGTTTCAAAGATTTCGAATTAAATAATTTGTTAAACTGGGCATAAGCTAGATTTTTTTTATTATCAAATCTTGAAATTGGTGCTTCCCAAGCTTCCCTATAACTTGCTTCAGTTATTGGAAAGCCTTTTATTAATTTATTGGCAGATCCAGACGCTTTTAAATATTGTAATTTTTGCAAATTGGAAAGCTGAGTGTTTTCATGAATAGTGGTTACGAATATTTGCTTGAAGCTTAACCAATCCTCCAAATTGCCAGTGAAATTAGGCAAATCGAATCTTGGAAGGTTCATAGATTGCTTCGACACAGAACAAGAATTTCCATTAACCTGTGTTACAACCCTATTGTTCTGAGAACAAGAAAGTTCTAAATTTGACTCTATTTGACATTTTATACGAATAAGTTTCTCTGCCCATTTTTCATTATCTTCAATTTTCTTTTTTAATTCATGTAAATCAGAAATAACTTACTCTACTTCATTATTAATTTGTTCTAATTGAGTTTGTTTTTCAAGCAAATGACCTTTCAAAATTTTTAGTTCTTGAATGTGTAAAGAATCCACTTCCAAAGCTTTTATAGCTTTGTTCTCAAATTTAGTCACTGAAGACCGAATAATAGTTCTTTTTGCTTTTAGTTTTTCAATTTTTAAAGCCATGAGAATAATTTTTTTTTTTTTTCCAGTTTGTAAAAATATTAATTTTTACTAAAAGATTTAAATGATTTCATAATTTAATATATCTCCAGCTCTAGATGGCTAAAAATATGAAGGGAATTTGAATGGAATCATGAACTGTATGTTTTTTAAAAATTTGCTGGTTTAAAATTATATTGAATTAAAAATCAGTTAGAAATGAACTTTGAAGGACTCACCCTCTTTTCACATGAATTCATAAACATCATATTTTAAGGAAGAATGAATAAAAGCCTGAATAAATACACATACTTGAATAAAAACATGAATTATTGATTTTATTTCAACTGACACGTTGGAATGACTTTTTCAGCTTACCACGAGAATCACAACCGAAAGTGAACGCAAACAAGAATCACATCAGCAGCAAATGCAGGCTCACACCAACTTGAAAAAAAGAAATTATTTAAAGTATAACTAATAACTACTTGAAAACATGGAATAAAATAAATAATAATAATAAAAAAAGAATTAATTCAGCATTTAAAACACCTAAAAAAACAATAAAAAGAATGAATTTAATCAATGTTTATATTCTAAAAGTCTTCTAAAATTTCATAGTGCTGCCATCTATTGTCAAATTCAAGAGATATTGGAATTCTGAATTAAGAGTTAGCTATTAAAATTCTGAACAATTTTTGTTAATATGCTGACTGTCACACGCAATAGTTTTATTTATATTTACAGCATTTATCTTCAGTTTGTAGGTTATTTTCTACAAAAGCAGTAATAGAAAAAATAAAAAATAATAATAAATAATTATTGGGGCAAGAAGGGTGTTTTTTTTTTTTTTTTTTCTTTCTTTTCCAAACAAAGAGCAGACAAGGTGAAGCACCCTCCTGAAATTATCTGGGGAAAACTCTGGATCAATGTTAATAAAAAATTGTTTTATTGGATTTTAGGACCAAATGAAGTGATAGAAGGGATCAATATTCTTTACATTTTTAGACTTTGTTAATGAACTTGTTGACTATTTGTTTTTCCCCAATAAGTTAAAAATATAAATCACCAAACAAAAGTTATATAATGTCTTTTTAGTTAAAAAAGTATCATGTATAGATTTTATAAAATATTCAATAAAATAGATTTTTTTGTTTTTCTCCACGAAACCGTAAATCACCCCTTTCTCCCTTAAAATTACGTAAAATATCCTGTTTCCCCCCCCCCCCCCTGCCCCACTAAGGTTGGCAGGTCTGCTGCCATGTTAAAACAGGCTTTCTGATAAACAATTCATTACTTTTTATCTTATTATTATTATTATTATTTTATTGTTTACAAGTATCATTCTACTCACACATATTAAAAAAAATAATAATAACATTTTATCTTAGGTTGCAGAAAAGGTATTATATCATTGGGATGTATTTCCTATAGTTTTGCCTCCTCCATTAACAGTTGTAACAGCTGAAAATGATGGAAACAAAAAGGTATAATGCTGATTTTGAATACTAGTAAATTTTTCTTATGCAACATAAATTTAGAGCAATTTAATTTTGATCAATTAGATTCTTATTCTGTCCCCCCCCCCCCTTCAGTTTTTTTTAATATGTACATTTTTTTTTTTTTATAAATAATTAAGAATATGCATATCTTTAAAAATATATATATATATATATATATATATATATACAGTAAAACCTCTCTAAGTTGGACACCTACGGTTCCAAGAAAAAGTGTCCAACTTAGAGAGGTGTCCAACTTATAGGGGTTAGACATAATGTTAATGGATACATTCCGTTCAGAGAAAAAGTGTCCAACTTAGAGGGGTGTCCAACTTATAGGGGTGTCCAACTTCAGAGGTTTCACTGTATATATATATATCTTTAAATGACAGTAAAGATAAGCAAATTATTATTTATAACGGAAAAGAGAATTAATATATTATATTCCTTACTTGATGCTATTTTAGAAAGCTTACGTTTCCATTTTCAAATAATCAGTGTCCGATTTAATATAATACAAATATTAAAAGGAGACTTGGCGCTGGATTATTAAAACCAGTAAGAACTACAACTTTCTATTTTCATGCAGTTAAACAATTGTTGCATGTGTTTGTAGTTTATAATGTTTGTAAACAAAGTTTTTATTCATTATCATCAGGGTTCTAATTAGTGTGTAAGATCATGAGAATCTTGCATGTTTTTTTTAATTTTTATTTTCTCACATAAATTTTTCTTAACATTAAGAGAAATCCATACATTCTTCTGAGACCATTTTTTTTTTTTTTTTTTTTTTTTTTTTTTTGGGGGGGGGGGGGGGGGTCATTCATAAAAATCCACAATCTTGAAATGAGAACCCTACCCTTTCACAATAATCAGTAAATTTAAACACCCCCTCACAAAAATTGAATGACTTTCAATAGTTTTCAAGAACTTGCTGATCAGTGGCAAAAATGCATTATATTTCTATAATGAAACACCAGAAAAGCACGAACTTTTGACATTTAAGTAAATAATCTTGTAGTTTAGGTATTTTTAAAAAAGTAAGTTTCATCAATTTGCAGGCCAATAACTGCCTGCCAGCTATTTCAGTGATCAGCGGTGAAAAAAAAATAAGCATATTTAAGCAGTTTAATGCAATTAAATTCAGAATAATAAAAAAATATAAAACACTGTAAAATTAGACATAATCAGCAATTTACATTAATTCAGAATTTTTTTTAAAAGTGTTCTGTTCTGACATCCTTTTTAGAAATCTCATTTTAGTTCTAAACAATGAGATGTTTCCATTCCACCTAGGTTTTACCTCTGATGAGAACTGTGATCATTCAGTACCAGAATTTTGATGCATTTTATTGCGGTGTATTTTGTAATTTTGTTCCCATATAAAAAAGTTATTCCTGGCTTTTACTAGTAATAAATATTTTAATTTTAATTGAAATCCCTCTTTTCATAAAAAAATAAATTACATATGCTAATTTATATAAAAGTTTCTTGATATCTCTAAGCAAGGGTGAGCGAGATGTTTCCTCCTAAATTTTACTTCTGGGGAGAACTTTGATCATTCAATATTAATAATAAAATAATACCAAATTAATATTGATATTTATGATCAGAATTCTTTTATTAATAATCAGTATAAATAAAATTATTAATAAAGATATATTTTATAAATTCAAGCACTTCTAACATATAGAACAGGGCATTCCTTAAAGGTATTACAAGTTCTTTCACCTGCATAATGGAAATGCTTGAACTTCTGAAACATATCATATTGTTTATAATTTTATAGTGGGTTTAAAGAAGCTTTTCAATAAATTACAAAGTATTTTTATTTGTGAAAATGGTTTACTTTCTTCATTTTATGTATTAATCTGATCTAAAAAATGACATATAAATTCATTTGAATTTTAATTGTTTGACAATAAAAAATATTTTTTTAGTCTAAGCCTTTAATAGTCAAGGATCTCTTTGTGGCACCTACTTTTGAAGAACTGAATATTGTTTCATTAGATGCTAAAGGCAACCCTCAGTCATTGACAGAAAAACAACTAAATAGTATTAGAGAGACTGGGTAAGTATAAATTATTATTTTGTTAAAGCAATATAATAAAATTACAACTGGAAATTGATTCAGTTAGTGTTAAATGAAAAGTAGAATTATTTTTACTTCCCGAACACTATAGTGAGGAAAGTATTGTATACATGTCAAAAATCTGAATTGGAGATTTTGATGTTTCTATACATTTCAAGGTCCCCTGAGTCCGTTTCCACTATTTTTACGATGATGTATGTATGTATGTATGTGTGTGTGTATGTGTATGTCTGTGAGTGAACACACTAGCATCTAAACGCTTTGTTCGAATAAGCTAAAAGTTTGTATGTATATTGTAAGTCACCATAGTACGAACCCTATAGATTTTGGTGAATCTAGCACATACAGTTGTTTTACAGGGACACCAGGAAAAATTCTTTATCATTATGGCCTATGGGGCCAAATTTTTAAAAGTGCGATAGTGTCTAAACGCTTTATTAATCTGAGCAAAAAATTTGTACACATGTTATAGGCCACAGTTGCACGAACTGTATAGATTTTGGTGAATTTAGCACATACAGTTTTTTTACAGGAGCACAAAGAAAAATTCTTTATCATTATGGCCTATGGGACCAAATTTTTAAAAGAGTGATAGCATCTAAATGCCTTATTCAATTGAGCTGAAAATTTATATGAATATTATAAATCGCTCTTGCACCAAATATAAGCATTTTGGTGAATCTAGCATTTATAGGTTTTTACAGAAACACAACGAAAAATTCTTTATCGTTATGATCTATGGGCTCAAAGTTCAGTAGCGTTCAATAAAACATCGTGTAATATATGGAGAAAAGTACTCAAACACTCTAGTATGGTTTTCTCTCTTTTGTTTGTTTAACAACTCCTCTTTCTTTACTTTATCTACAAAACTGTTAATTACTCAATGTTTGGAAAGCTGAGTGGAGTCACTTCAGATTTTTTAAATTAGTTCTGATTTAAAAATTAATTTTTTATGTATACCATAATTCAAAGAAATGTTATGAAAAACGCCTTCAAAAGTCTATAGTTATTTTTAAGAAAGGCTGTCAGTTCTAAAAAATAAGATTAATACTCATGTTTGTGATGTGATGAATTAATTATTGATTTTTTTTTTTTTTTTTCAAAAATTTGCAGAAAATAAATATTATATAATTTTTCTTTATTTTCAATAGGGAGTTTGAAGTAGAAAGCATTAATTTTCCTTGCCAGGCTCACAAATGGCGTTTAAGCCAGTTGCTACAAAAAGGATCTGATAATATTCATAATACATTATTACAGGTAAAAATGGATGAATTAAGTTTTATTAATTTTTTTTTTAGCTATATTTTATTTTTTAAATTTCTATGTATTTATCAATCTTGATTTCTTTCAGAAAATTGCTGTTAGAAAATTCCTTAAAACATATGACATTTATATTAAAAGTTAATTCCATTTATGTACCCATCATTTAGTTGACTCACAAGGGAAGAATGAATCAGTAAAACTCTATTGAAAACAAACCAATCTTAAATTAAAGAACATGGTCGAAAACATAGGGCAGAGAGCAAATTTACTTCAACAACCCCCCACAGAGCGAGAAAACGACCATAAAATTTTAGCGGTTTCTGTCAAAACCAACAAAACAGAGCTGATTAGCAAGACAGCATTGCATAACGGTTAATCAGTTTGAGTGAGGAAGGTTATGAGATCGAAACCCAGTGAGTGCTCGCAGCTTTTTTTTTTTTTTTTTTTTTCTTTTAAATATAAATGAAATAAAACAAAATATTAAAATAAATGAATAATCTAAGTGGGGATATGTTCTAAATTCAATTGAAAAATGCATAATGATATATTTTTTAATTATTAAAATATTTTATTTCAACTAAAAAAAATATTTTTAATTTTTCTTTATAATTTTAATAAATGAATAGTTTAAGGGAAAATATTTTTCTTTATCACACTTTTTCTCTTTCCTAAAGTTTTCTTGAGTTCAAACCCTGACAGAGTGTTCATTATTTATTTATTTATTTATTTTATTATTTATGGTATGAAACAAAACATTAAAATAAATGAATAACTTAAGAAAAAATAATTATTAAACTTAATTAAGAAATTAAAAATAAATAAATATATTCTATATAAAGGTACTATTATGAAAAATATATAGGGTAAAATTACCTTTTCATGAAGAAAAAATCACTTTTAAATTTACGAATTTATTTTCTAGTTAATAATGACTGTGATTAGGACTAAGAAAATGATCAAATCATAAGCACTTTTCATGATCAGAACAACTTATAAAAGAAAATTTTTTCACAAATTTCATTACAATCTTATTCAACAGTGAAATGCACATTGCAAACATTTTGGAAATTATTGGGTTTTTCTTTGAGATAACCAGCTTTGTAAAATGCATGTATAACTAGAGTTTTAAATTTTGGAGATGTACACATATACCAGGTCCAACAGAATATCATAATAACAATAAGTAAAAGTTCTTTTCTTTTATGTATGAATAATGGCACAATTAAAAGCAGACCAAAAAAAAAAAAAAATGCAATATAAATATTATTTTCTGTTGTACTTTTCATTTGAGAAACATTTTCTCACTTGAAATAAAATGTTTTTATAATTTAATAGAATATTTATTTTTATGTATAAAAAATAACAAAATTAAAAGCAGACGATGAGCATTTCTTGTTAGCGGCTTTGGCGTAAAATATTAATAAAAAAGTTAAATTAAAATTTATGAAAGAGAAAAACTTGCAATAAAGAAAAAGATTTTCCCTTAAATTATTCATTTATTTAAATTATAAAAAAAATTTAAAAATAAATAGTTGAAATAAAATATTTTAATAATTAAAAATATATCATTATATATTTTTTTAAATTAAATTTAATACATATCCCCTCTAAATTATTTATTTATTTTAATATTTTGTTTTATTTCATTTATATATGAAATAAAATATAATGGATAAAAAAGAGGTAAGAATTAAGTTAATGTTTTTATATTTTAAATTATAATTTTCATAGTATTCTTTTTATATTTCAGAGTAATATTGCAAAATGAATTATAAAAGAGATTTAAGCATAAAAAATAACAAAAGGAAATTGCAATCACGATCATTTGAAATAAACAAGTTAATCATTCAAGCATTTTCATATCTGGAATTTTTCTATAAATAAGCTTAATGAGCAATAAAAAAGTATCTGGCGTCGGAAAGATTCAATACAAAAATTTAATTAGCGAGGTTAAACAAAGTAGAAGTTTTATGATTATAAATTAGGGTTTGATTACTTATGTCAAATATAAAACAATAAATATTGTGTTAATGACTTGACAACTTTGGCAGGTTAAGATTCTATGCTATGTTTTTGCCCATGCTCTTTAATTTAAGCTTGGTTTGGTTTCAATAAGAATTTTACTGATGGAGTTCAGACTGTCTGGGAAAAACAAAAGTACAACCAATAACACACAAAGAGAAGGCGTGGTATTAAATGGAATAGCCATTAAAGGAAATAAGGAGGGAATTAGAAAAACGCCAAATTACATCAGAAATTATGGGTATAAAATAGAAAACTCACAAAAATTAAGAGAGCGTTTAGAGAGATTCTCAAACTATGATTGCTAAAAAGATTTAACGAATATTCGTTGGCCGCGGAACACCGGGCTCCGTGGCCTCAACACCCGGTAACCGCGTCAAACCATGAAACCCCAATTTAATTCCTTGCCGCGATCCGAGACTTCAAAATTAAAGTACTGCGACTGGATATAATGTCCTCACTTTCCATCGCCTTCCAAGTCCCTACTCTCTAGATATTAAATAAAGAGAAGTTCCAGAAATCAAGTCTGTTTCCTTGAAGATCCACAACTCTGTGCACCCTGCATAATTTTACATGTATTAAAAAAAAAAAAAAAAAAAAAAAAATCACTGTGAGCTGTTATAGGGGTTGAATCTCATAACCTTCCTCACTTAAACTGAAAACTCTAACCACTGCACCACATTTTCTTGCTATCGAGTTCCGTTTCGTTGGTTTTGATAGAAGCAGCTAAATCTTTTAAGATCATTTTCTCACACCATGGGGGGTTGTTGCAGCAATTTTGCACTCTATGCTATGTTTTTGCCCATGCTCTTTAATTTAAGCTTGGTTTGGTTTCAATAGGAATTTTACTGATTGGTACTTCCTTGTGAGCCACACATACTTTCTCAAAAATAATTATCATTATTTGACATATATTATTGGATCTTAAACAAATTTTTTATTTATTTAAATTAAGTCACAGTGTATTTTACTGCCAAGGCCATAGCCGGAAACTTTTTTCAGAAGGGGGTTGAAACTTTTGTACATAATGTTGAATGTTAAAAATGAAGTTTAAATAAAAAATCTTCAACAAATCTTCAAAATTTCAGGTTTGTGTGTGTGTGTGTGGGGGGGGGGGGTGAATTCCCTTGGCTACGGCCTTATTTGCTGCTATTATGATTTGTATACTACTTAGTCAATAATTTTATGCAACTGCATTGTAAAGACAAATAAGTTACAAATAAAATAATTAACTGGTTAAAATTTTGATGTGCTTAATTTTTCTTAAAGTATTTAATATTGTCAAATATGAACTCATTTATTATATTAATAAATTGAAAAATCTACATTTTGAAAATTGGTGTATAGATTTGTTATAACAACTAATTGTGCACCTCCCTTTTTGGTCTTTCTGTGACTTTATGTTTTGGAGATACTTATGAAAATTATATTCATAAGGACCAAAAATAAAAAAAAATTGCCTATTATTACTTCCTTATTCAAAGTATAAGGAAGTATTGTAATCCCAATTTGCGAAATGGATTTTGTATTTCCCATAGCTCAAAAACAAATTATCGTAGAATGTTGCAAATGTGTATTTGTGACTATCATGATGTCTAGTTGAACACATGCATAGTTCAGTCTTAATACGAACTCCCGCTTTAGAAATAGCTGTGATTTTGCTCGTCTTTTCGTGATGTTTGTATGTACATGTGTATATGTATGTGTATGTGTATCTCACATAACTCTAAGACGGTTGGACATAGAACATTGAAAATTGGTATATAGGTTTGTTATAGCATCTAGTTGTGCACCTCCATTTTTAGTCTTTATGTGACTTTCCATTTTGGTGGTATTTATGAAAATTATATTCATAAGGACTAAAAAATAAAGAGTTTTTGCCTATTATATATGGCCTACCATCATAGAGATTTCAAAAGTAGCTAAAGACAGAGCCATGAAAGTTGTGGACATTTTTGCGTGTAGAAAGTAATTTTTAAATACATAAGCAGATTCTAATCGACGAGTGCACTTTATTTAAGGAATATTTGGTTCATACATAGAGCTCATAATAAGATTTTTATGAAAGTTATCGACATTTTTTTCATGTACAATATAATTCTTAAAGACATAAGCAGATTCTAGTTGACAAATGCACTTTAATGAATATTCAGCCAGTAGATAAGAGTCGGTAATGATATTGTTATGAAAGTTGTTGACATTTTAGTGTGTAGAAAGTAATTCTTAAAGACATAAGCAAGTTCTAGTCATTGAATGTAATTTATTTAATGAATATTTAGGAAACAGTTGAATAAATATCTTTTTTGTGCCACAAAAATCAATTAATAAATAGTCTCAAAACAATCCAATAAAACAGTCATTCTTACTACAGAAATCAAATATACATTATTAATTGCACTACAGAGCAGGAATTTTGCTAATTCAGGAACAACCAAAAATTTTGAAGTCTGAATGGAATTTGAATTCATCAAGAGTATTGCCAGTGGTTTATAGAGTATATGAAGCAGTTCTACGTTAGAAAATGAAAACCTTTAAAATGAATGGTTGAACCATCGATCTGTGATAATTTAAAATAAAGTTATTGATTTTTTTTTTAAAATGAGAATAAAATGAACTTTTTTTTGTATATTTAGTGTGTTATACTACTTCTCTAATGTGAAAATCGTACTGCATTATCATGAAAGATAATTTTATTAAATAATGATTTTAATAAATTATTTTTACTGAGTGAATTTGCATAGGAAAATATAGAAGAAAGTCATGGGGTGGCCACAACATTCTAGTTTTTCCTTGTTTTAAGGATAGTTCATGGACTGAAACCTGCCAGTTTATTTACGAATCAGTTACCTCTCACAAAAGTGTCAATGTTTTCACAACAACATGTACATTTGAATGGGTTGTATAAGGAAGTCATGTGGTGTTCACATCAGATTTTTTTTAATTTTAAGTAATTAAGTGTACACATCCCTAAGAAATGATTGGCCCAAGCCCCAGTTGTATGAAGTTGAACCCTGCTTATAACTAATTTAAAGTATCTTCTTTATTTAAATGTTTTAAATAAAATAAATTAGCAGTACTTTCAGGTTGATTGTTAAAAGGCTTTCATTTTTGCATACACATGGTTTTCAAACTTTAAATTAATTGTTTCAATTAATTATTTAAAAATGTTTCTTTTTATTTAATTGAAACAGTTATTCTTCTTGAGAGGTGTACGTTTTTTTCATTGCAGGATATTGCTCTCTCAGTTCATCTTATAATTATAACAGCTCGAAATCGGTTAATATCTAAATTTTTCAGTGTGTCAGAGTCAATTCGTGCCTTTCTTCATGGTTTAGCTATTTTATTAGGTAAGTAATGTATGAATATTTAGATTAATGATTGTTTACATTTTATTATTATAAATATACTTAAAAATAACTTTTTTGCTATTATTTATTTATTAATCAATTTGTTTTAGCTGATTTTCCCCCATCATTATTAATTTGTTAAGGTATTTATATAAAATTTTCACTGAAATTATTTTTCAGATGGAATAAATGTATTTTATTTGTCACAAAATATTTTCTAATGAAGCGAGATTTAGTTTTTTTTTTTTTTTTTCCCATATGGCTTATTTTCAAAGAATACAAATATTTTTTCTCTTTTATTTGTCAAAATGGTATTTAAAGAATGAAAATATGAATGTAACAGATGAGTAGAAAATTATCAATACTACTATTTTTTTTACTGTAAATTGAGAAATTATTCCTCAACCTTTTTCTGATAGTATGGAATTCTAAGGGCAGAAAAGTATCAAAAATAAAAAATAAATAAAAACTCGCAATCACAAGTGTGTATGTGGGAATGGGGGAATTGAAATTTCCAAGGAGATTATCATTTAAAGAAAATATAAAACAAAATATTGATTTTTTTCTTTTGAGATTATATAACAGAAACAGAAAGATAAAAAAAGAGAAATTGAAACTCTTCTTAAACAATTTAATTTAGGACTGGAGATCTAATATTCTTTTATCAATTCTTCTGTACAAAGCATGTTGTAACTGTACTTAGTGTAAACTTCCATTTATGTACTTTAATTGGAAAATATTGT
Source organism: Salticus scenicus (assembly GCA_963930645.1). Taxonomy (NCBI): domain Eukaryota; kingdom Metazoa; phylum Arthropoda; class Arachnida; order Araneae; family Salticidae; genus Salticus; species Salticus scenicus. The sequence goes on along the minus strand of OZ005652.1, from coordinate 289,617,341 downwards.
TTCCGTTGTTGGTATGGCCTCTCACTGTGTAGTATTTTTTATAATTTTATAAGTGTGAATATTCGTAGTTAACAATGCATCAATGAAATCCTGCCTGTCTTCTGAATAAAAACCTGCAACAAAATTCCCCACTAACATCCTTTTGTATTCTTCATCTTTGACTAAAATAACATTTATATAATTTTGCAGATGATAAGATAGGAAAAGTATATTGCTAGATTTAATTGCCATTAATATCTCTATTATATATACAGTAGAGCTGTGGTTATCCGAGCCCCGATTAACCAAGTTCTGGGTTAACTGAGGTAGTCCGAAAAAGCCATGTCCCAGTGGAGGCGTAGCTATTGACAAATGGTATAGATAACTTTGATAAATTTTACTATACATTACAGTATTTTATAATTAATGTATGTATGTATTGCATTGTTAACTGACTACATTTAAATATGCAATATGCGTTTTATTTTACTTCATTGACTATGTTTTCATCAATTTTAAATTTGGCCGTATGTTTCCCTTCTGATTTATGACGGAGTCCAAGTTTTCGATTATTCGAGGTACTCTTGGTCCATATTACCTTCCTTTTACCACCTTACCTTTCATAAGCGAGGCTCTACTGCATATATATATAAGAAAAGGTTACTGCCGTCACTATTTATTTTGAGTGTCTGTAAACCCTTTCACCTCATAAATTAAATAGCCCCAGCATTCCAAGAGATATTGATATTTGCAGAATAATCAAAGGGACATGTTTTTCTTGCTCTGCAATTTCTAAGACCTTAATTAATGAAGTTATCAAAAATGTTGTGCTCAAATTTATGCTTTATTGCCAAATTTCAAATAGTTTTCTCTAATCATTGTTTTTCCAACCTAAATCATCATTCTGAAATAGAATTCTATTCTATTTCTTATTCTCTTTCTCTTAATCTTTCTATTCTATTTCTTATAATGAAGATACTATGTTGAATAAAAATGTTGGTAATAAATGCCTACATGGATTTTTTCTATAGAAATAGAATATTATTTATATTTTTATAACTTAAGTAAAATGATTGATAGTGTGGATATTGTGCATATATATACACACACATACACATAATAAAAAACAAATGTTGTACAATAATGTATGAATACATAATAAAAATCATTAAAATCAAATAAATCTTGATTTAAATTTAAAAAATCCGATTTAAATAAAAAAAAATCGATTTTTTTTTTTTTTTTTTTTTTAATTAAAAAAATCAACAACCCTGTAATTGCATAAAATGTAAATAGTTTAGAAGATTTTGTATGGAAAAAAAAAATCTTATAACTTCTTTGCATTTTATGCATACATGTTGGGGTTGTGTTATTTGAATGACAACTGATATTGTTTGTTTAAGCATTCATTTATTTGCTTTTTTATTCCCCCACTGTTGCTGATGAAAGAAAGAAATGCTCTTTACACAATTATTAACTTTTTTTAAAAAAATAAATAAAATTAATTAACTTTGATGGTTATAGACAATATTGTCTTAAATCTAATAATTCAAGTTTTTATTTTTCTGTGCCATTAAAAAATGATGTGTCACATTACTAGCATATGTTTCTATCAAAATAGCCATCAACAAACTGTTATTTAAATTATCTAACATTAAGTCAGATTTTGACATATTTTATTTAAGGGGACAATGATGATGAAAATTATCAAAATCTATGCAGTTATAAATATCTATATGGTTATTATTTGCTAAGTTAGTTAGAATGTACTAAGTTATGTAATACTTTTAAAATAATAGTGTTATATAGCTCCTCAAACATAATTAAAAAAATTTTAATTACAATTTATGCATTAAATGATCTGAAAGGACTTTAAAATTCATATTTGCTAAAACTTATACCTTACATAAAGTATCCTTTACTGCACAAATATATTTTGGATGCTTCGCATCCAAAATATATTTGTGCAATAAAGGATGTATGGCAAATTAAATATTTAAAATAAAAATTTTAATCAAAACAAAATAATTTATCATGAAATTTAGAGACAGCAAAATTAAAAAAAAAAAAAAAAAAAATCCGAATTCAAGTGCCTAGTACATAGCCAATATGTTGATGTGTGGTGACACATTACACTGCACTGCACTGCAAAAAAAAAAAAAATTCTTTAGAGCCCTGATACCATTCTTGCTGATTCTTATGTAAAATGAACTCCTCAATCCAAATATGACTCCTGTTTTACCCAGTCACCCACCGTTTTAGTAAGTAATTCACCAAGTATGTGAAAAATTGTTTCAAGTTGCCAGTTCTCGGGATCGAAAAAGGCCTATGGTGCAAAGGATTAATTGTTTTTTGATATAATTGTTAAATACACTGAATGGCCAAATTATTATGACCGCCTGACATTTTCATGCATTTTGTCAAATGCGCAAAAAGTACTGGACAAATTATCTTGAAACTTCAGGTGTGTACTGTTCATGTAATATGGCATATATATTTCAGTGAAAGTTTTGATCCAAAAACAAAAGGGGGACCAGTAAAAATGTAACAATGAGAATGTTTTGGATCACCCCGTAAAAACTAGCACTTGAAATGTATTTTGGCTATAGCACTTTATTAAAAGGCTTAGTTTTATTATCTGTGTAAATGTTTATGAGTCTACCAAATATATTCATGAACTTATAGTGTTTTTTTTTTTTTTTTAATAGCCACATTTTACGTTCCGAACATACTATGTAAGGAAAGTTTTGTAATCATGACAAAAATTCAACTTTGAGTCTGTACGTTTTGAGGTCCCCTGACTTCATTTTTGCTATTTTTATGGTGATGTATGTATGTGTGCGAGTGAACACAATAGTGTCTAAAAGCTTTGTTCAAATGAGCTGAAATTTGGTACATATGTTATTGGTCACAGTAGCATGAACCCTATTGATTTGGATGAATCTAACACTTATTATTTCCATTACCCTACTACTGTAGGTAGGAAGTATTGTATTCAGTCCAAAAATTCGATATCAAGTTTTCACCAGATTTAAACATTTTAAGGTCTCTTGAGTTCAAAAAAGTAGTTTTTGAAAATTGGTCAGTGTGTGTGTGTATATGTGGGAATTTTCTGGCTATCATATCTCCGAAACTAATAAAGATAGAACTACGAAACTTCAAAATTGAGACAGGCCTGGTGCACAGATGAATTTTCCAAATTTTGGTGAAAATTGGAAAACTGGAAGTGGGACCGTAAGTACGTATCTCAAAATTGGCTCTAACGATTTTCTTCAAAGTTGCTATATAAACACTCTATTAGATGTCCTTTTGAATGATATAGTTGGTTAGTTCAGGAAAATTGATAGGTGTCCTGTATAAATAGCTTAATTTCAGGTCTCGCAAGTGCGTTCCTTTAAAACGGCTGTACGGATTTTTTTCAAACTCGCCATATTAACTCCTTTTCAAATATTCTTTCACATGTAATTATTGTTTTCCGGTCAATAATTGAGTATGCTAAGTTTTGGTAAATGTTGGTATCTCAGAAACGGTTCTAACGATTTTCTTGAAAATTGTTACAGAAATCCATTTTAGTTATTCTTTCTCCTGTATTACATGGTTATTACAGGAAAATTAACAGTCATTCTGATTAGGTAGGTCAGTTTTAGATTTTGGAAATTGCTGTTTCAAAAAATTACTCTACAATATTTTTTCTTATTTTTAACTCGCTATGTAAACTTTATTTTATATGCCTTTATACGTGTATAAAGTTTCTCTTACCGGAAAATATTTTGCTGTCTACTTCGTTAGTTCAATTTTATGTCTTCTGATCACATTATCTCCAAAAAATGCATGTAATAGTGGGTAATGGAAGCCATGTGGTTGTTTCACACCAGATTTTAGTTTTTTTACAGGGACACAAAGAAAAATTCTTCATCACTATAGCCTATGACATCAAATTATTTAACGATATTATTATTTATAATTATTATTTATTATTATTTATGATATGGTTTGAATTCTTTATTCGATTGGGCTAAAAATTCATATACATGGTATTTGTCACTGTCACACTAACTGTATAGATTTTGGTGAATCTAACACGTAGTTTTTTTTTACAGGAACACAAAAAAATTCTTTATCATTGTAGCCTATCTCAAAAAATTCAAATCAAATTATTTAAAGTACGATAGGGTTTGAATTTTTTATTCAATTGGGCCGAAAATTCATACATGGTATAGGTCACCATCACACTCACTGTATAGATTTTGGTGAATCTAACACATAGTTTTTTTTACAGGAACACAAAGAAAAATTCTTTATCATTATAGCCTCTGGGCTCAAATTATTTAATGTTCGATAGAGTCTAAATGCAATTTTTGATGAATGAAAATTTATATATACATAAATAGACGACCATTACACAAACTGTATAAATTTTGAACAAACTATGAACACAATGGAAAAAATTCTTCATCATTATGGCTTAAAGGTTCAAATTATTTAAAGTGCGGTAGTATTTAAATGTCGTATCTGATTGAGCTAAAAATTTATGTACATGTTAAAGGTCACCATCGCACAAGTTGTATAAATGTTTGTGAATCTAGCACTTGTAGATTTTTACAGAGATACAATGAAAAATTCTTGCTTTTGGGACAAAACTTTCACCGAAATATACATATATATATATTTTGAAATATAATATGTTTTGCACACTCCTAAAGTTTCAAGATGATGATTCGTCAAATATTTTTTGAGTTGCTTGATAAAAGTGTCAGGTGCTCCTGCTCATAATAATTTGGCCCCTCGGTGTAAATTGATTGTATGTATGAAATAAAAATGGTTGGCCAGAAGCCAGAACAGTGAACTTTTTTTTCACTCATGGTTTTAAAAAAGGAAAGTAATTTAATTAATTGCTTAAATGAAATGGTATCTTTATCATTTTAATCTTTGTTTTATGCATTAAGTTTATTATTTATGTTTGAACAGAACAGATTAAAAAAGTATTGTCCTTCTAAAATTTGTTTTAGATGCATTTATTGGTCTACCGTCACTCTCAGCAAAAAATTTAGATGTGCGAATTCAAGAAGAACGAAGCAAATATCTAGTTGCTGAACTTACTGTTAGAGTAAGTGAATGTTATTTAAAAATAATATCTATTTAATTTTTATATTTATTCTGCTTTTAATAGGCATGCATATTTTTATATGTTTAGTCAAATTTGGAAGATGACATCGATAATTTATGCCAATTTGTTAAGCATCAAATCAGGAAGCAAACTATGGAAAAATATTGTTTTGTAAGTAATTTCTTTTATTATAATTTTAATTCATATAGATGCTTTTCTTTCTTTTATCTGTTCATTTGTTTTTTATATATATACATTCCCCTAATCAAAATAATTTAGTTTCATTGAGATAGTTGAGTACAGTCTAGATGTTCTAGTAGATCAAATTACAGTTCATTAAGAAAATATAAGATCAGTTGATTTATATTTGAAATTTATTGATTATTTTTGAAAATTGTAAAGTAAATAAAAAATCTAAGAATAATTTAAACACATGAAATATCAAATAAAAACATATTTATTAAAATTAGGTTGCAATAGTTTTGAATAATGTAATAAATGATTAAGTTAACGAAAATATAAACAATAATTAAAAATATACTGTTATTAAATTATAAGACCACTTAATAAGAAAGCACCACATTACTAGCATTTTAAAGTAATAAGTGCAAAGCTTTGAATAAACACCATAAAATGCAATAAACTCGCAACAATTGTTTTGGGTTGAAACAAAACTCCTCTTTTCGTCAGGCGAACAAAATAAGAACAAATGCTGTTGCCGCTTTGATTGCAGAGCTCATACCTACTTTGTTCGCCTGACAAAGGATCGTGTTTTCTTTCGACCCGAAACAATTGTTGCAAGTTTATTGCATTTTATAATGTTTATTCAAAGTTTAGCACTTATAAGACCACTTGTCCAAAAACAAAAATAACATGTAAAATAATACAATATTGGTCCTTCATTTTTCTTTATAACCTCAAACACTCTTGTTTTTCAGTGAATTTGAAGTGACTAGGTGGTTAAGTTTAGATTAAAAAATATTGTGCTATTTTTTTTATAGTGACTACTTCTAGTTTATTGGCAGATAAAAAATGTTTATTATTAGCACAAACTTACTGTGATTATTAGAGTTGCACCGAATATTCAGTTACTATTCAGTATTTGGCCTATTCGGCAGGTAACACCGAGTATTCGGACGAATATCTTAATATTCGGTGATTGACTAGTGGAGTTAAATTAAGTTGAAATATTGAAATCGATAAAAATATTTTTTATTATATAAATTGATATATATTTATCATGAATGTTATGATATCAGAGTATTAAATAAATAAAAAATAAATACCAGTCTAATAAAGTTGTTCCTATCGCATTAATTTCTAATCTAAATTAAAATACAATCTGTATTTAAATATGATACATTTCATAATAATCACTAACTGTAGCAATTTAATGAAGGGGAATTTGTGACATCATATATAAAACTGTATTTACCTACAGTCAGTACAAGATACAAATCAATTCAAAAATTAATTAAGGATAGAAAATAGTTTATCAAAAGTCAATCAACCCTATTTAAATTTTCACAATTTATGATGCGGGAACAAAAGTTTTTTTGCATGTTTTGCCTGTATGTGTGTGTATGTGTGTGAGAGAGAGAGAGAGCTTGTTGTTGTATCTATTAGATAATTATATTATTTTTTCACTCTGAAGCATACACCACATTTTTAATACTGTTACTCATTATATATATGTGCGTGTGTGTGCCTGAATGCAAATGAGATTAATTTGGAAGTTTTAGTTTATTTACTAGAATTCAAAATTTTACAGGGGGAAAAAGGAAAGCCTTTTTAAGCTATTGTATAGCTTTTATCGCGGGCTTTGAGCGCGGCGACCGAATCAGAAAATTCCGTAACGAAAAAAAAACCTAACACAGTTCGGCAGACTTCGGTAGACTTCGGCTGTACGAAGCTCGCACGAATCGAGACGAGCTGCTCCGAAATCGGACGAATACGTAAGCAGCTGTTTGTGAGAAAGTATATAGGTGTATAGGTATCTATCATTTATGTGCAACAGTGAATAGCTGTACGCGTACAATTTGTGTATAAAGTGTCTTTAATATGAATAAACAAAGTGCATTTATTTGTGTATAAAGTGTTTTTAATATGAATAAACAAAGTGCATTTATTAATGAAGAAAGTGATGAAAAAATAGTGAAAGAAAATGAGTGAGTACTCTATATATATACATTTTATTATTATCACAAATGCAGTATTTTTTAACACGCTTTTATTAGCTTCACCTGTATGTATGTATGTATGTATGTATGTATGTATGTATGTATGTTTGTTTGTTTGTTTGTTTGTAACTTCTCTGGGAGCAAACAAAAAAATTATATTGTGAAATAAAATCTTTTTGTAAAAAAATAGAACCGACTCCAAAAAGCAACGACTATTAAAAAAAAATTGTATGAAATGAAACTAAATTGCGCCAAAAAGTATAAAATAATTTCCTTCGCCAAACAACCTATAACACTACAATTAATCATAACTTTTGAAGTCGGCGCAAAATTAAATAAAATTTAATTAGTTTTTAAAGGTTTGTTTTTAGATCGGTAGCAACAAATGCTGTCGTCTCGAATGATCCATTTTCATGTTTCCTTTATTATTGTATTCACTTATACAATTGGTCCATTGGTAGCATCTACACATAACAGTGGACATTTTTCACAATGCAGAATTTATGTTTCTACGAAGTTAGAGTTTTCTTTGCAAATTTGGTATAACTTTGATAACTATCATCCTTGGTGGCTTTTGGATTTGGCGTTCAAAACGTATAGCAAAAATATACACGCAATATGTATATTTTCATAATATATTTTGTACGAAATATTGTTTCGTATTATTGATTACTCTCTTAATATACCTTATCAAATTAATCATGATATCCCAAAGAAATTAAATATGTTTGCCAGATAATTTTGCGATTTTTCTTTCACCAAGGACGTCAGATACCAGCATCTTCGCCAACTTTTGCTGCTTACAAAATCTTATTTGTTTTCTTGAATCAAGATAGTTTTCGGCTGCGTTTTGCAGGTGACAATGTGAGATGTGTAGTTTGAATAGGATTCGATTTTTGTATTGAATAAAGGTATCAATTTTTATTTAATTTTGCGCCGACTTCAAAAGTTATGATTAATTGTAGTGTTATAGGTTGTTTGGCGAAGGAAATTATAGTATACTTTTTGGCGCAATTTAGTTTCATTTCATACAATTTTTTGAAGTCGGTTAAAAAAAATACTTCCCCTTCGTGAACGATATGGCGTAGAGGTAAGGTGCCGCGCTACGAACCTAAAGGTCCAGTGTTCGATCCCCGTCAGGGGAAATTTTTTAAAAATGGTTTTTGTTAATTCTAAGTTATTTTAATTAAAGATTTAAATGTATGTAAATATTACAGTGTATCACTCACACGATTTTCTCTTACCCTGAATCTTAATACTAAGATAGATATTTTGTGCTTTTTAGTTCACATTTCTATAAAAGCGTGTTCTTTAATTTTTTAAAACTATAATATATATATATATATATATATATATAAATAATAGATAACGTAATAAAATTTAATCTTAAAATTTAGCAATTAATAGAACCAAAACAATAACAGTACACTAAAATATAGAACTGAATTTAACATAGAGGAAAGAATGACACAAAAAGTTGCGATATAGATAAGGAACAAATGAGTTACCATAATAACTTAAAATACTTACGCCGACCTGAAGGATAATAAATAAGGACCATTAAACTTGTGAAAGAGAAAAAAAAAATAATAAACCACATAATCAATTGGATATAAATGCTTAAACTTAGAAATATACTTTTCAAGGGGCGCATACTTCATAAAGCAGAGAAAGCTGCAATGATTTCGTAAAACGATATTGCTAATCATTATTTTTTAAGCTATTGCATAGCTTTTATCGCGGGCTTTGAGCGCGGCAACCGAATCAAGAAATTCCGTAACGAAAATAAACCTAACACAGTTCGGCAGACTTCGGCACGGTGTTTCTGTGCGTGCGACTAGACGTATGCGTGTAGACTAGCTGCTAACTGTTCATAACTGATTCTATCTCTTTTAGACACAATGCTAGTGAGACAGCGTGCTTTTTGGCCGCGTCCACGAATCAGTTTGAGCCCGCGACTAGTTGAACCTTAACGTGTATGTATATGGTACGACTGTACGAAGCTCGCACGGATCCAGACGATCTGCTCCGAAATCGGACGAATACGTAAGCAGCTGTTTGTGAGAAATTATATAGGTGTATAGGTATCTATCATCTATGTACAACAGTGAATAGCTGTACGTGTAAAATTTGTGTATAAAGTGTTTTAAATATGAATAAACAAAGTGCATTTATTAAAATCCCCCCCAAGGCACAACTTTAACATGAGAGGCACAACTATGACATGTTCCCTCCCCAAGGCACAACTTTGACATGAGTCCCCCAAAAGGCACAACTTTGACATGAGTCTTCCCAAGGCACAACTTTGACATCAGTCCCCCCGAAGGCACAACATTGACATGAGTCCCCCCCAGGCCCAACTTTGACATGAGTCCCCCCCCCCCCCCCAAGGTACAACTTTGACATGAGTCCCCCCCCCCCAAGGTACAACTTTGACATGAGTCCCCCCAAGGCACAACTTTGACATGAGTCCCCCCCAAGGCACAACTTTGACATGAGTCCCCCAAAAGGCACAACTTTGACATGAGTCCCCCAAAAGGCACAACTTTGACATGAGTCCTCCCAAGGCACAACTTTGACATCAGTCCCCCCAAGGCACAACTTTGGCATGAGTCCCCCCCACAAGGCACAACTTTGACATGAGTGCCCTCAAGGCACAACTTTGACATGAGTCCCCTCCCCCGGAACTTGAATTAATATCAAAGAAAAAAAAATACTGCATAAATAAAATAAATAAATAATTATAATTGCATAAGTTGATAAAAAATGCTATGCAATAGCTTTACCGCGGCAGTCCCCGAGTGCCACACGTTTTTTTTTTTAATATGATGTATGATACTTTATTACTATTTTGACAGTAAAATTTATTTTTTAATGCTTAGATTTTGTGCTGATATTTTTTGATGCATATTGTATTCTTTTTTTATATGCAATAAAGTTAAAAATTATTAAGCTATTCTGGGTGTGAAAAAATACTTAATTTGAAATTTAAGTATTCAGTCAAAATTTTGACCGAATATTCAATATTCAGCAAAAAGCACTATTCGGTGCAACTCTAGTGATTATATACCCCAAAAATTTTACCACATAGATTAATTCTAGATTTTCACAGGGTTATGCAGAACATTAATTTTTTTTTTTTTCATGTTTAAACTAAACCATTCCTGGATGGATTTAGGTGTATGGCAAGAAGCTATCAGATGATTATATGATTTAGCACAGCTTGGAATTATTGCGCTGAGCCCATAGAAATTTGCTATAAATTGCACATGTCATCATGATTAATAACTCCCCAAATCATTTCTGATCTTCCTCCAATTCGTTGACTGAAGCTTTCTTTTAGTTCCTTTCTCAAATCATGTGAATTGTGTTTATAGCCATTCAGGTCATCAAAGTATTTTTTTTTTTTTTTTTTTTTTTTTAATCTGAAAATATTACTTGCTTCCATGACATGACGTTTTTAGTCTAGTCTTTTTTTATTAATGATGTTTTAATAACCTCAGTGTTTTCAACAGTTTTATAAATTTTGCATTAGTATTTGATTTAGTATCTTCCAAACTATTATGTGTAAGGTTCTTTTGCTGAAACCTATCGAAATTTCACAAGTTAAAAGAACTTTTTAAATTCATAATCTAAATATTTGTCAATATTCTTGTGCTATTAAAATCTTTTTTGTTCCATATCACTTAATTTTATTTGAATCGTTTTTTCGAATTATTACATTATGAAAGGCAGTTTTAGAATAGTAGCTCCTTAGCTATAACCTTCCCTTAAATTTCGGAAATCGCTGTATAGCAGCGCCACCTGTTGGTCAATAAACATTCAAATTGAATTAGTATAAAGTCTCATAATGACCTTCTTACATATCAAGTTTTGTTTGATTGTACGTAATAGAACCTGAGATATAGCCTTCCTTTTAAATTGCGGAAACCGCTGTATAGCAGCACCACCTGTTGAGCAGTTAACACCAAAGGTTGGTAAGCATTAATTTAGGTCAAGGTGCATCTGCATATAAAATTATATGCATTTCTGTGCAGTAGTTTCTGAGATATAGACTTAGTTGCCACAAAAGTTTTGTCTCTCTCACACACACACATAGACAGACAAACAGACATTTTCTAAAAATGGTCAAATCGTGTTCTAGACCAGGCCTGTCCAACCCAAAACACTTGGTGGGCCGCATTAGAAATATATTTTATTCATTCGGGCCACACTGTATGTACAGTCATAAAAAAATCCCCCCCCCTTCCTTTACCGACTAATTCCGCTGTAAATTAATGTAGAGACTTGCGACTGGTGCCAATCGATTAGTAATAAGGCCTAGTTTAGACGGTTTAGGTAGATTTTGCTTAAGGGATGTAAACATATTAAAACTGGCATAAACTTAATTTTTTTTTTTTTTTTTTTTTAAGGCAACCTGCAATTTCGACAAGCTTTTTGGATTAAAAATTAGATGTCATTACCAATCGTTAGGCACCAGCTGCTAGTTTCTACGATGATTTACGGCGAAATTAGTCGGGGAGGAAATTATTACTATTATTATTATTATTATTTTATGACTGTACATATGCATATGTGTATATATGTTTGTGAGTATATGATTCATGTATGTATGTACTTTTTTCGGAGAAGGGCTGGGTGAAAATTCGGAGAAGAATACATTAATTTAAATTATTTTCATTCATAAATTAACAATAGAATTGTAAAAAAAAATACGACTATATATTAAAAGTATAATAAAAAGAATGAATAATGGATCTAATAACATTCCATTATAACAATTCCTTATCTACCATAATCGTTGAAAGGTATTTTCACTTCGAAAAGTCAGAACGTATTTATTAATTTTTGATTCGTTAACCAAAGTTGTCAAACTTTAAATATCGTTAGTCTCCTCGCGGGCCGCAAGAAACTACGCGGTGGGCCGCGGGTTGGCCACTGCTGTTCTAGACCTCTCAAAATGCATAAATCCATTGAAAACCGGAAGTCGAAAATTTTGACGAATCCAATCCTTTCTTCTATTGGATATAGAAGAGAGTAATTAGTATATTGTGGCCTCCCATGACTTTCTTCTATATTTTCCTATGCAAATTCTCCCAGTAAAAATAATTTATTAAAATTATCTTCCTGATGAATGCAGACGATTTTCATCTTAGAGAAGCAGTATAACTCTAAATATCAAAAGATAGTCTATTTTATTCTCTATATGACATCTTAAAAAATTGCGATTTTTTTTTTTTTTTTTCCCTTCCTTTTCCTTAAAAAAGAAAAACTCGATAACTTTATTTTAAATTATTGCAGATCGATGGTTCAACCAATCATTTTAAAAGTATAGATGAGCTATTTCGAAAGATACCCATAAGGAAAATTTGCTCTCCTCGAGGGGACCATCACCAGGGGGGAAGCAATGCTTCTACATTTACAAAAATAATTTCCCAGATGAATATCACTATTATATTCTTTTGCATCAAATTATTGTTAATTTTCTGTGGTTATTACAGGAAAATCAACAATCATCCTTTTTAGGTAAGTCAGTTTTAGATCTCTGAAATTTGTTGTTTCAAAAAAGCTACCGATTTCTTTCTTTCTCTCTCTCTCTTTTTTTTTTTTTTTTTCTTTCAATCTTGCTATATAAACTCTGTTTTATGTGGTTTTACACATGTATCAATTTTCTTTTACAAGAAAGGTATCTAATTTCTTAGGTCAATTTTATATCTTCTGACCACATTATCTGAAAAAACTCCTTAAGTACTTATATATATATTTTTTAATCAAAGACTACTGTTTGGATCAAAGTGGCTACTATTTCATACACTAGAGGCAACTAAAGCAACTATTCTTGAGTGCTTTTTATGCTGGGAACCCTGAGTGTGCAAATAAAATTATTTTTTTAAATTAAATATATGTTCGTAAGGTAATAATTAAATTATTATTTTTTTTTAAAGGAAAATGAAAAGTCACCACCTGTTCCATATCTTTATCAGACGCCAAAAGGACATCAAATTGATTTGCGGCTTTTCAATAAAGGTATATTTGCATATTTAATTGTTTTTCGGCTTATCAGTTTTATTATCATAAACAATCAAATCTTTCTAAGGAATAAAACCATTCTTTATTGTTATCAGGTAAATTGTTTTGTTATTCTTTTTTTTGTTTTTTCAAGGTATTTTTCATTAACAATTATTTTTGTTATAATAAAGATAAAAATAGAATTTTAATATTTATTTATAGAAAAGGATACATTAACATTATAAAAAAAAATTAAATACCTTACAAAAAATCCTTATTCTTTGTACATATAAATTTCTGCTACCAAACATAACCATCTTCAGTGCACTTGCGGTCTGTGTTTATCTTTGGCTTCATCTCCCCCCCCCCCCTCTCTCTCTCTTCCTTCTTCCCTTCAGTTTGTTTACTATGTGTTGCCATTTGGGTAGAGTGATACTATGCTCTCGGTCATTAACAACAGAATTATTAGTTGTTAGTCTTTCTATGGCAGCATGTTTCAGAGCATATTGATGTGAATTATAGAAGGTTATTTTTTGGATATTTAGAGTGTTAACATTGATGGTTCTTTTCAACGTTCAAAAAATGAAAAATATCTTTAAAAACACTTCCAGAGTTTATAAAATTAATTTTAAATTTGAAAACAACAACTCTTGTTATATAGGTATGACAAAAAATCAAATAAAAGGATGCAAAGCTGAACATGTCTCTGATTTTAAATTTAATAAACAATCCACTGCCCTCTCTAGAATAGATCTAATTAACCCTATTAATCTTAACACTCTAAATATCCAAAAAAAAAAGCCCCCTATAATTTTCACCAATATGCTCTGAAATGCGAGGCCTTAGAAATACTAACAACTTACTCTGCTATTAATGACCAAGAGCATAGTATCATTCCACCCGAATGACAGCACATGGTAAATGAACTGAAGGGAAAAAAGGAGGAGAGAGAGGAAAAAACGAAGCTAAAAATAAACGTAGACCACAAGTGAACTGAAGATGGCTACATTTGGTAGCCGAAATATATATGTGCAAACAAAAAAGATTTTTTGTAAGGTATTTAAAAAAAAAAAAAAAAATCAAAATTTTAATGATTTAATTAACAACTGCTTTATGTTTGTCCTAAAAGCAAACTGGCTTTAGAAAACAGTTATATCCTTATAATAAATATTTGAAGAAGAGAAACATGAAGTATCAAGATTATCTGTATGTAATAATTATTAATTTAAAATAAACTGTTAATATTATTTCCTTATGCAAAGTTGAAATAATGCAATGTTTTCCATTTTTAACTACAATAATAGATGACATTTTAATACACATTCAGATTCTTTATATTTAAATATTATTGAGGTTTTTTTTTTTTTTTTTTTTTTTTTTTAATTTCATTAAAAATAATCTAATTAATGAATATGTAATGTGCTAATGACATAAATGTCAAGTCCCAATTTTGGCAGGTGATTCTCTATTTTTATTTTGTCTCCCACTTTCCTACTTTAGAACAAATTTTTCTCGATTTTGAGTTTTCCTTAAAGAAATCTCACAATTTTTTTGCAGCTATGCCAAAAAGAAAAGAAACGATTGGCGATCCAATGCCTTGAAAATACTTTGTGAAATATTTCCAATCTTTCTCCATCCACTCATCTTATCATAAATGCTGTTTCTTAAACTTGCTCTATTAGATTCTGCAACCTATAAAGAGGTTGAATTGTTCAATATATCTCACTTGTATTATTATTATTATCATCATTTACCCTCTCCCCATCACTCACTTATGATCAGTGAGATCAAATGGATCACAGAAGCCATGTGATTTTAAATTTTTCTCAGTCTGCCATATAAATACCAATCAATATTATTTTAAACTTGCTTTATTGGATTCCATAACCTAGGTAGAATAAATTGTTCAATATCTCTCGCTTATGTAATTTTTGTTGTGCTCTCACCTTCTTCCCCGCTCCGTACGTCCAGCAATACGTAATCTTTCTCCATAGTATTTAGTATATGCACTCAAGCTATACTAATCCATTCAAGCTATTTGGCAAATGTGTGCATGAAAATTTGATGTGTTTTAAAAAACTATTTTCTTCCTATTTTGGGTAGAAATCTTTCTATTTTTAAAGTTTCAAAATTGGCAGCTGCATAGGTTATCTAAAATTTCTGTATCTATACTTTTTAAGAGGAAATACCTTAACTCTGTTGAAATGTACCGTATATTTCCGTGTATAAGCCGAGAATTTTTGGAAATTTTTCTGAAGCTGAATTATATTGGTCGGCTTATATACGGATCTACATTTCTAGCAAAAAACGTACTTTAGAAACAATGATTGAATACATATATTTTAAGCTTAAAAAGTATATATAAAGTATAATAGTGATATTAAACCTTATTTTTAAATAATTATCACATATAAAACTCTTAAATTAGCAATTTTAAATTTATTTTACAAAACGCTCGATGTAGTCACGTGTGTTTACATTTCTTTTTGACCTCCGGTAACTGAAGTCATCGGCAGAGTGCACAAACGGAGTAAATTCTCTGTCTGATTCAGAAATAGTATAAGAGAAACTTTAAAAAACAGGACTCCCGATCATATTTTTAATTTATACAATTAAATTTAAATGATCTCTGTTTAAAATGTTTCTAGGCTTACACTAGCAAAAGCGGCAAAGCTTCGCTTTTTTTATAGAAGTATTTTTTTTTTTTTTTTTTTTGAAGATTGCCTTGAAGCACTAATAAAAATACTGAAAAGTAGAAATATACAAAATAATTTAGATACGTCATTAAAAAAAAATCGATGCAATCGGTCTTTAAACGGCTTATTTATGTAAGCATCCAGCGGCGGCATTGCATCATCCACGTTAGGGTTAGGCCTCCGGCGCCGGCCCGGTATTACGGTAACCATCGTTTTCAGCTGCCGGGACTTGCGTTCGCATCTGTGTTTGCCTCCCTTCTGATAGGGTTGCCAGAGTTAAAACTATTGCCGTTGCCGAACACACTGCCAACGTTTTACGTCGTAGCTAGGCAAGGTAAGGAATTCTATTGGATAAGCACGCATTTCACGCAATTTCATTTGACAGATTATTCTGAAGGTTGTATAGATTGGCAATATTTTCTCCATTTTGGTGATATACTCGAACTTTAAAGAGAGTATTTTTTTCAATTCGGCTTATACACGGGTTTGCAATTTTGGGCAAATTTCTGCAGGGAAAAATGTACTCCCGGCTTATATACGGATCAGCTTATATTCGGAAATATACGGTAATCATTTAAATAGATGCATCTTCACAAAAAAGGAAAAGAAAAATATATAATTGCTGTCTTTACATCCGAGTACAAAAGGTATTAAAATGTATAAAATAGATTTGTCTATATATACAATGTGTCCATGTATTATGTGGGGGGAGAAATATACAAAAACACAAAAGTAAAGGTTTTTGATAGATGAGACTTATGAAAAGTCAAACTTTTATTTCCATTATATTTAAGCAGACATACAGTGAAAGTTTAATAAATTTAATGACTAGTGTAACTTAAAGGAAAAATTTGACAAGTAAAACAAAGTCAAATTCATTTTAAACATTTTTATTAAAAACTTTTAAAGATTCAAAAAACCAACAATAACAAATAGAAAAAATATTTAACAATGAATTTTAGCTATAAACTTAACAAATATAGATGAAAAAAACCAATGTTTATATTCAAAAGGTTATCAAAAAGTTAACTTCAAAAAACAACTGAACTGACCAATAAATTAAATCTAGCATTTTTAATTTATAAAAAGGCTTTACCTTTAAAAAAATTTCCTGACTCCCAGATTTTCTAACTGAGACATCACGTATAACGATAAAACGATTGCAAGAAACCACTGATGATATTTAAACTTGATAATAACCAATAATTGATGAAACTGCAACTTGTAGAAGCTATGGTCGCCAGGTTGACACATAGCATGGAAAAAACTTGACAGGTTAAAAATATTCACAAGCAATGTTCAAAAGAAACTGCGGTCGCCTGGTTGACACACAGTACGCTTTTCGTGAAGAAGCTATGGTCGCCTGGTTGACACACAGCACACTGTTCGTGAAGAAGCTATGGTCGCCTGGTTGACACATAGCATGAAAAATTGGAACAGTCTAGGATGACATTCAAAAGAGTACAGTTCAAACAAACACTGTAATCTTCAAGAAAACTCTCAGCCAAAATGAACTTGCTTTTTAAATTCTTAGCCGTCATTTAAACATACATAATTTAACAACTGATAACTTCAAAACAATTATCGCCGCTTAACTTGCAAAAAATGAACTTTACATATTTTGACAACTATTTAACATTTTAAACGACTGCATCCTTGAAATGATAAACTGCTAATTGAATAAATAAATTTACGAGGACCAGCCTCAGACAGAACATAAAATCTTACATTAGCATCTTTTACTAGTCGAATTCACCACCAACTCAAAATAAAACACCTCTATTTATATAATAGTGTCTAAAACATGCAGCATGATCAAAGAGCAAACAGCCAATCACAGCTCAACACGGCATAAATATTCAACCGCCGTCAACGCCATTCAGTGGTGAAAACATGCAATCTCCGAACAAACTTTTGATAGTAATGGATCTGGCAACAAGATTGTACCGCGATGTCTAAAGAATGTA
Source organism: Salticus scenicus (assembly GCA_963930645.1). NCBI lineage: Eukaryota > Metazoa > Arthropoda > Arachnida > Araneae > Salticidae > Salticus > Salticus scenicus. The sequence goes on along the minus strand of OZ005652.1, from coordinate 289,599,403 downwards.
AACAAAACAGAGTCAGGAAAAGAAAGTAAGTAAAGCAAAACGAACATATTAAATAAAGTTTAACGAGTGTTTTAAAAGCACTCAAAAAGGTTTTTAAGTAATTTAAACAGTCATTTATTATATTCTATTTCTATTATGTTCTATAAAAAAATGTTTTGAGCAATTTGTGAGGACAAGTGATAGAAACAATAAGTAAAGTTTTTAAGCTTTCTATCAAAGCCCCCCACCGCAACAAAACACGAAAAACTTTTTTTTTTATTAGTCAGTTCAAAAAACTTTAAGTAACAATGTTAATATCAACAAATATTAGTAAAAACAATTTAACAATTTTTTTTGGTGAACTCAGCTAGTTCAATATCCACAGTCCATTCTCCAACCATATCTGAAAAAAAACATGACCAAAAAATATACCTAAAGGCAAAAAACCACAGTCAAATTCTCAACTTCAGGACATATCTGAAACGTAAAAAAAAACTGTACCTATAGGCAGTACAAACCTGAAACTTTAACAAATGTTAAAGGAAAAGATATTTTATAAGTATATATAATTTAAATTGATCATTTTATCAAATTAACTATTTCCCCCCATATATATATAATTAAATACTAGTTTCTCCCACAATGCAGACAAAGAACATTTCACAATACAATACTAAACATAAACACATTAAACATTTGCGTGAGGCCCCACGACTTTCAAACACTCATTCATACAACATATATATACACATATCTGCAAAGTGAAAAAGAAAAACAATTATTTTGAGACAAAAATACTATTTATAAATTTCGATAATTCACTTTTTGTGAGCGGCTTTGTGAACGGATCGGCCAGGTTTGATTTTGAAGGAATATACTTAAGATCAAATTTACCCTCATCATACCAATCTCTTATAAAAAATAATTTAATGTTTACATGCCGCGTTTGAAAGTTTTCAATTCTAGATTTAGTAAAACGAATAGCAGACTCATTATCTGCAAAAATAGTGGGTACATTAATATTTTCATTAATAAGTTTAAAATTATAACACTCTTTTAAAATATTAAAGAACCAATCTTGTTCTCTAACACAATCGCACATTGAGATAAATTCTGATTCCATGGTTGATATAGTGACACCTTTTTGCTTCTTACTGCGCCAAGAAATGGCTGCATTTTCTAAAAAAACAATCTGCCCCCCCATGGAGACATAATCATCTCTATTGGAAGCAAAATCTGCATCAGAGTATGAATTTAACTCAATGTTTTTACATTCTAAATTAAGTTTTAAATGACTAGTATATCTAATGTACCCTAAAAGTCTAAGTAGCCCATGCCAGTGTTTTAAACCTGGATTCTGCTGAAACTGAGAAAAAATGTTTGTTGCGTATGCTATATCTGGTCTTGAACGATTTACCAAAAAAAATATACATCCCAACAAATTTCTAAAAGGGAGATTTGAGGCTTCATCTATATCAGCTTGGATGACAGGACAGTCACTCTTAGAAAAACGTGTACCTTTCACTATGGGTAAAGAAGAGACTGGTATTCGGTGGTTTTTAAATCTTTTACAAACTTCGCCAATATATTGGCTTTGATGGATTAACACACTCCTACCATTATACTCGAATTCGACACCCAACAACTTTCGTGTGGTACCAAGAACTTTTAAATCAAACTTAGATTGTAGAATTTTTAAAACTATTTCTGACTGTGACTCGTTTTTTGTAAAAATAACCATGTCATCCACATAGACTAATAAAACTGCAAAACCATTATATGAATATGCACAATTACAAACCTCAAATTTTAAAAAACCCAATTCCAACAAAACCCTGTTTAACTCGTAAAACCATAATCTACCTGACTGGTGTAATCCATACAATGCGCGATCTAACTTGCAAACCATATTTTCTTTGCCTTTTTCTACAAAACCAACTGGTTGCTTCATGTAGATCTCATCTTGTAACGGTGCATATAAATATGCACACTTTACATCACATTGTAGGTTGATCCAGCCACAGTATGAAACCAAAAGAGTGAAAAAAAACCTGACTACGGAAAAATCTATTACTGGAGAAAAAGTTTCATCATACGAGTCTCCCTGAATTTGTTTATAACCCTGTGCTACAAGTCGAGCTTTATATCTGACAATAGCACCAGATTCGTCTTGTTTTATGGTATAAACCCAACGGTTTCCTAAAACAGTTTTATTTTCAGGTAACCTCACAAGATGCCACACCTTTCTCGTAGCCATTGTCTCCAACTCTTCTAGCATGGCTTCCTGCCATTTATCAAAAGAAACTGATTTTAAGGCCTGCTTATACGTCCTGGGTACCACCACTTCTAGTCAACTAGAAGTGCTGGACGCAGAAGGTGTAAGAACAGGATTAACAAGACCGGTATAAGTATTAAATTTAGAAAAATCAAAAAACTGGGGATCATAATTTATACCGTTAGCTGCACAAAAATTTTCAACATCACGTGGAGATCTTTGTGGAAGTTTCTTGCCTTCACCATCAGGATAGTAATAAATATCCACTTTATTCCCTATAGGTCTTTGAACTGCCTTTCTATACCAAATGGGGTTATTTTGACCAGCATGGCGATGTCTTAGGTAACGTAGGACTTGTGGGGGAACCAACTGAGGCGGCATCCTCAGTTTCACTGGGCACGCAACCAGATGTACCAGGTTCCGGATCGGGAAGAGGACACCAATCAACAGGCTTTGGTAAAACATCTGGCACGCATTCCAGTTCAAAAGAGGAGTCGCCTCCCAAAGCTCCACTGCCAACCATATCACTACTTTCCCTAAAGGAAACATTTATAGTCTCTATAACTTTGTTTTCATTGCTTAGCCAAATTCTATACCCTCGGGTACGTAAGGCATAACCCACAACAAAACCTTTCTTAGCTTTAAAATCTAGTTTATGTTTTCTTTTGACCTTGGGAACTCCTACATATGCTATTGTACCAAAAGGGCGTAAATGACGCACCGATGGCTTGTTTCCCGAGTACAATTGAAGAGGCGTTTTGTCGTTAGTACCATGGCAGATACGATTCCACGTGTAATTGAAGTGCATGCAAGCCTCTGGCCAAAAATCACCAGACAAACCACTTGAATTGAGCATAGCCCTCACACAGTTTAAAATTGTCCGATTAAAACGTTCACATACACCGTTTTCTTCAGGTGTAAAAGCATTGGTGAATTCATGTTTTACCCCAGTTTCATTACAAAAATTCCTGAATCGCTCATTTTCAAACTCCGTACCATTATCGGTACGTATAGATTTTAATTTGGTGCCCAAAAATCTCTCTGCCCTATTAACATGTCGTTTAAAGACATCAAAAACCATGGATTTATCTTGCAGAGGATATACAGCTGATTTACCGGAAAAATCATCAATTATGGACAAAAAAAACCTTTCTCTATTTTTTCCCAAAATTTTTATAGGCCCCCAAACATCTAAAAATAATCTATCTAAAGGATGTTTAGAAAATGAACGATCCAGGGATTTAAAAGATACTCTATTTTGTTTGCCTAAACTACATGATTCACAAGAAAAATTTACAGATTTTAGATTTGGCAAGCCTCTTACAGCAGATTTTCTACAAGTGTTAACAATTAATTCGAGGCTAATATGGTCAAAACGCAAATGCCAAGTGTCCATGTTATTTACGTTAACTGGCTCATAAACAGGTGAAGCTGACATATCAAAATTTCTTTCAACTTCTATTTCTTTTAGCCCCCCATTCAAGTTAACACTTTGCTTGCCTTTTTTACTTTTAATAACCTTAGGAAAAATGTAATATAAACCATCATGCAGTTTAGCAGAAAAAATAAAATTGTCAAACCTGTCGATCACGTTCAACTCACCATCTTCACACTTGAATTTAGCACATTTTCTATCAAATCTGGATCCACTAAGTACAGTACACTCTCAAAAATCCGCACAGCTTAAAACGAAGTGTTTTGCGGATTTCTGAATTTTGCAGATTTTAGAGTAATTTCTCTTATTTACATCTTAGAACATCATTTGAGTAGCAAATCTTTAAGATACAATTTATATGTTATACATACAAATCTGAAATAAAGTGTGTCTAATAAAAGTACAAATATTTCATGAAATTTTAATTTAAAGAACAATTTTTATACATCATATTATAGTTATCTAGATTTTTGAAAAGTCTGATCAATACTAGTTTAAGTAAGAATATTCATACATATTTATTTTCCTATAACCTGCAAAAAAGTCAGCAATTCTTGGTCAATCACATAAGTTTGTGCTATGAGAAAATTTGAGTATTTATCTGCATGAGAGAAAATCTTTCATGAAAACTGTCTTTCTCCTTTTCCTCTAAATTATTATCATTTATTTTTTAATAATTTTGTATAATTACACTTATCATTTCCTCCTCTGCAATATGTTGAGTGATTGGTGATTCATCAGCATCAGTTGAAAAAATATTTTGTCTCTTAATACAGCTGAATTTTTGCAATCCACTAATCAACAAATCAATTGTGACAATGTTTGTTTACATTGCAAATGATATGCGGATTTTAGAGAATTGCGGATTTTAGGGTTGCGGATTTTTGAGAGTTGACTGTAGGTTTTTCCTTAACTTGGGAGAGTACAAAACATTCCATAATTTAATTTGATTACCATTAAAACTTAGAACAACTTCACCTTTACCGGTGATCGGAAAAGTGACCCCATCAACAGCCACATGCATTTCGTCACCCATTACCTCAGTAAAATTACAAAACGATTCTTTATCCTTACAGAAATGGTGGGAGGCTGCTGTGTCAAAGACCCAACAACCATCCCTTTCATAACTACCGAGATTTGCTTCAGCAATAAAATTTTGACTTTTGAAAGAAGTCTTTTTTCGAGGGGGTGTTTTGTCACGCTTTGGCTGTTGTTTGGAGTCAACTTTTTTTACAAAATTACCCTTAGAAAATTTATCACTATTATCAGATTTTAATTCAAGTTTTACCCGACAATTCTTACGATAATGGCCCATTTTCCCGCATCTCCAACATTTAACAGTTGATTTTTTCTTATATTTTACCGTTTGAACTTCTATACTACAGTCAGTCTTTTCTTTATCTAACACTCTCAGTTGAAGTCGCACTTCTTCTGCACAGAGTTCTATAACAATTTTCTTAAAAGAAAAATCAGTATCAGGCCATCGGAGAATCTGCTGGATTATTTGATCATACTTGTCTGGTAAATACCGCAAAATCTGGAAGCTCAAGTACTCGTCGCTGATAGGTTTATTAATTGCTTTTAAACGCTCTGCAAATTTAGAAATTCTAGCAGCATATTGACCTATAGTTTCACCAGACTGTAGAAAACAATTCATAATTTCGGAAAAAAATTGCCATATGATGACTCCGACTATCAGGTTGAAAATTTGCCCTTAAGGTTTTCCAGGCATCAGCTGGATCGTCACATTGAACAATTAAAGATCTAAATTCAGGTTCAATATTAAGATAAATTATGGACAACGCTATATTTTGACGTCTTTTAAAGTCAGCAATCACTTCAGCAGTTATACCCCTTTCTTCATCCAATTTAGGCTGCTTCTCACTACCCTTTACAATTTCAAAAGCATTTTTCTCCAACAGCAGGAACTTTACATCATCTTTCCAAGTTGAATAATTAGTCATATTGAGTCTCTTAATCTGGGGAGCCAGGTTAACAGCCATTATTTACTTTTAAATGTCAAAAAAACACTAGTCAAAGGCAAAAAAACAATTTAAGCTAACTTGCATAAAGGTTATAAAAAAATTGGGCTAGCTAAAAGCTAAACTGGGCCCATAACCCTGATAGATGAGACTTATGAAAAGTCAAACTTTTATTTCCATTATATTTAAGCAGACATACAGTGAAAGTTTAATAAATTTAATGACTAGTGTAACTTAAAGGAAAAATTTGACAAGTAAAACAAAGTCAAATTCATTTTAAACATTTTTATTAAAAACTTTTAAAGATTCAAAAAACCAACAATAACAAATAGAAAAAAATATTTAACAATTAATTTTAGCTATAAACTTAACAAATATAGATGAAAAAAACCAATGTTTATATTCAAAAGGTTATCAAAAAGTTAACTTCAAAAAACAACTGAACTGACCAATAAATTAAATCTAGCATTTTTAATTTATAAAAAGGCTTTACTTTTAAAAAAATTTCCTGACTCCCAGATTTTCTAACTGAGACATCACGTATAACGATAAAACGAATGCAAGAAACCACTGATGATATTTAAACTTGATAATAACCAATAATTGATGAAACTGCAACTTGTAGAAGCTATGGTCGCCAGGTTGACACATAGCATGGAAAAAACTTGACAGGTTAAAAATATTCACAAGCAATGTTCAAAAGAAACTGCGGTCGCCTGGTTGACACACAGTACGCTTTTCGTGAAGAAGCTATGGTCGCCTGGTTGACACACAGCACGCTGTTCGTGAAGAAGCTATGGTCGCCTGGTTGACACATAGCATGAAAAATTGGAACAGTCTAGGATGACATTCAAAAGAGTACAGTTCAAACAAACACTGTAATCTTCAAGAAAACTCTCAGCCAAAATGAACTTGCTTTTTAAATTCTTAGCCGTCATTTAAACATACATAATTTAACAACTGATAACTTCAAAACAATTATCGCCGCTTAACTTGCAAAAAATGAACTTTACATATTTTGACAACTATTTAACATTTTAAACGACTGCATCCTTGAAATGATAAACTGCTAATTGAATAAATAAATTTACGAGGACCAGCCTCAGACAGAACATAAAATCTTACATTAGCATCTTTTACCAGTCGAATTCACCACCAACTCAAAATAAAACACCTCTATTTATATAATAGTGTCTAAAACATGCAGCATGATCAAAGAGCAAACAGCCAATCACGGCTCAACACGGCATAAATATTCAACCGCCGTCAACGCCATTCAGTGGTGAAAACATGCAATCTCCGAACAAACTTTTGATAGTAATGGATCTGGCAACAAGATTGTACCGCGATGTCTAAAGAATGTAAACAAAACAGAGTCAGGAAAAGAAAGTAAGTAAATCAAAACGAACATATTAAATAAAGTTTAACGAGTGTTTTAAAAGCACTCAAAAAGGTTTTTAAGTAATTTAAACAGTCATTTATTATATTCTATTTCTATTATGTTCTATAAAAAAATGTTTTGAGCAATTTGTGAGGACAAGTGATAGAAACAATAAGTAAAGTTTTTAAGCTTTCTATCAGTTTTCTATACATTTTTAAAAATTTGCAATATGTATTAAGTTTCCGTACTATTAGGTTGATTTCTTTAGAAATCGACCTATTGCAATCACTTCGTGTATCTATATATATATCTCCCGAAATAATACTCTAAATCGAACCAAATTTGGACAGTGAACTAATCTTATAAATATCTTGGATGAGTTCGTTAACCAAGTTGCTCCGACTTTTTGTTTTCAAGTGGCAACCACTTGAAAATTTCAAACTGACATTGTAAAAAGCATATTTAAAGCAAGATTTGCTTGAATTTTGATGTAAATACAGGCCACATAAGGGTCTCAATGAAGTTTATTAATGAAGTTTATCCGCCATTTTTAATAAAATGGCAGATATTTTAAGTTAAGCGGGACCACTTGAAATCAGGCTACCACTTGAAAATTTAAAATCACTATAACTTCCGAAATAATAATCCAAATCGAACCAAATTTGGACAGTGTCTTAACTTATCCTATAAATATCTTAGATTAGTTTATTAACCAAGTTGCTCCGCCATTTTGTTTTCAAGTGGAGACCACTTGAAAATTTCAAATTCAAATTGTAAAAAGCGTATTCCGAATTTGTTTTAAATTTGATGTAAATATAAACCACATAAAGGTCTCAATAATGTTTATTAATGAAATTTATCTGTCATTTTTAATAAAGTGGTAGATATCTTAAGTTAAGCGGGGCCACTTGAAACCACGCTACCACTTGAATATTTAAAATCATAATAACTTCTGAAATAATACTCCAAATCGAACCAAATTTGGACAGTGTCTTAACCTATCTTATAAATAACTTAGATGAATTTGTTAACCAAGTTGCTCCACCATTTTGTTTTCAAGTGGAGACCACTTGAAAATTTTAAATTCAAATTCTAAAAAAGTGTATTCCGATTTTTTTTTTTTAAAATTTTGATGTATACATAGATTATACAAGTGTCTCAAATAACTTTATTAATGAACTTTATCTACCATTTTTAATAAAGTGGTGGATATCTTAAGTTAAGCGGGACCACTTGAAATCAGACCACCACTTGAAAATTTAAAACCATGATAACTTCCGAAATAATACTCCAAATGGAACCAAATTTGAACAGTGTCTTAACTTATCTTATAAATATCTTAGATGAGTTTGTTATCCAAGTTGCACCGCCATTTTGTTTTCAAGTGGAGACCACTAGAAAATTTCAAATTTAAATTGTAAAAAGCGTATTCCAAAATTGTTTGAATTGTGATGTAAATACAGATCACGTAAGGATCTCAATGAAGTGTGTTAATAAACTATATCCGCCATTTTTTAAAAAAGTGGCATATATCTTAAGTTAAGCGGAGCCACTTGAAATCAGGCTCCCACTTGAAAATTTAAAAACACGATAACTTCTAAAATAATACTCCAAATCGAACCAAATTTGGACAGTGATATTATCATATAATCTTGAATGTTTTCACTGGGCAACTTGTCCCGACATCTTGTTTCTAAGTTCCAGCCACTTGAAATCACACTGCCACTTCAAAATATGCCACTCGGTAACTTTTAAAAAACTAAACTGATTGAAATAAAAGTTGGATAGTGAACTTATGGTTCAAATATCTAGGATAAGTTCACTTGGTGACTTGATCCGCAGTTTCATTTCCAAGTGGCGGCCACTTGAAAATTTGTTATCACGGTAACTTTAGAAATACTTAATCAATGCAAATAAAGGTTGGAAATTGGATTTATCTTTCAAACAACAAAAATCTAGAAAATTCACGTAACTCGTGAACCAATCACGTTATTGCGTCCATCTTTGGTATATCGATAATAAGTATTTTCTCGCCAAAAGTCGCCAAAAAAGTCGCCATTGTGGAAAAGTCGCCAAATTCTGCGCCAAATCTATTACCTGCGTTACTGGATGTTTTTAATGCGTTTTTAAGGAAAAATTAGGCTATTTTAATGCTAAAACAAACTAGAAATGCAGAAAACTAACATTTTTATCAACTTACTAAGCCTCTTTGAAAGAATTTCTACAAAAGAAAATTATTTTCAAATTTGCAACGATATCTTAGATGAGCAACTTTCTCTGCCATTTTGATCGAAGTGGCAGTCACTTAATTTTTCAACACGATGACTTTTGAGATTTTGAATTAATTCGAACTATATGTGTACTGTAGACTTATCTCACAAATACATTTCATATATTTGTCAACTTAACCCACCATTTTGTTTCCAAGCGCCAGCCACTTGAAAATTTTAAATTCACATAAAAATGTATTTATGAACCGATTTGCTTAAAACTCCATTTGTGCATAGCTTACATCAGTATTTCTACGAAGTGCATTAATAATTTGTTGGCGCCATTTTGAATAAAAATTATGACTGCTTGATAAGGAAAAAGAAATCAACCTACCCTTCCGAATAAGCCAGAAGGTCTTTTTTTATTTTGAAAATAGTTGTGCAAAGCCTATTAGTAAAAATCTACAGAGAAAAATTGTTATGCAAAAATCACCTGTTTTTCAAAAGAGATTTTCTGTTTTTTAACTTTTGAAAATGAGCATTTTTGGAAATGGGAATTTAGGGCAGAATTCACTTTAGTATTCGTTTAAAAAATTTCTCTCCCTATAAAATTGTTGCTTTAAGAAGAAGAAAATATTGTTTCAGTAATAGTGGTATGAGTTCTGCACTAAGTTCCCACCTCTGCATTTTTGTAATGAAAATAAGCTAATTGATAAATGTATAATGTGATAAATAGGCGTTATAATAATTACCAAAGTCAAGGGTTGATCCAGGTTTTATTTTTTGGGGCCTATTTTTGTGAAAAGAAAATTTTCATTGATAGTTCAATATTAGCAATTGCCATATTTTATTATTAATATGAATAATATTTTGTATTGTATTTTGTTATATAGTAATGAAATAACCAAACTATTTATTGTGAACTTAGAAACTTTTGTTAAAAACTTTTAAAATAGTAATAGCAGTGATAAAATTGGCAAAAAAGCTGAAACTATATGCAAAGGAAAGAATATGAGATACTAGAAATTCAATGACAAAATCATTATATTTCGCATTATTTGATTAAAAAATATATTTTTTTAATTTTCAGTCTTTGAAAAAAAAAAAATATATATATATATATATATATATAGTAAAAAAAAAAAAAAGAAATTTTTTTATTCCTGCAATATATTTAATTTAAAGGTATATTATTAAAAATATATTTAAACATATGCTAAAAATATCTTAATTTTAAACCATAAAATGATACAATTTAAAGAACTTTCAATTGCATTATATATTTTAATTTTTGACTTACCTTATAATAGATTCTTCTCGCAAGAAATGATGAAGCTGAACAAAATAAAACAATCAATGATAGTTCTTAAGACAAAAAAATTTTTTTGCTGTTTACAAGATTTATTTCAAATGAGTTGAAAATAATAAACACATTGAAATATTAAAAACTGTCTCTTTTTATGAAGAATTGGCAACTGCACTATAATGAAAAACAGTTAAAAAAAAAAAAAAAAAGATGACATTTTCCACATATTTTAAAAATATTTACAATTTCTTCACATTGTTCTTCTGAAAAAATTTTCAGCCCATTTATAATTATTCGTAATTGTCTGTCAAGATTTTCTTGTTTAAGAGAAGTTTTTAAATCTGTGCATAACAAATTCAATCTCTAAAACAATCTTTCAACTGAAGCAGTTAAAGTTGACATTATTGTGCATAATGATAACAGTTTTATCAAATTTGGACACAATATCCTATTTTTAGATTTTTTTTCTAAAATCATTTGCAACTCTGTGATTGATCGGTGCATTCATCTGCCATTATTGGGAAAAAATCTGCCTAGGCTAATTTTTAAGTTCTAAAAATTCTGAAATAAAATTCACAATGTTCTCAACAGATAAAGGTATTTTCCCCATAAGTTTTCAAGTGCTTTTTAATTTTTTCATCATGTAAGTTTTTAATTAAAAACGTAGTAAAACCTTAAACATTACTTCGTGCGTCATTGTTTAAATTTTTCAGCTGGGTACCCGGCCCTTTTCAGAACGACATCTTCTGTGGAAGACTTGAGCTTGACTAATGTTGATCGTCTTACACCATAAGGTGGTGCCATACACGGTCTGGGGCTACTGCACCACTTTCGTTGCATGCCTCACTATTGGCTGTAATTTCAATCAATTCTCTAAACATCTTGTAGTAAAATAATCATCGTAATTTGCAGTTTTACTGGCTTTATCAAATTCTATTTTAATGTCTTGTTTATTGAATGTTTTGTCTAAGGCTATACAGTTGAGGATCTATAATCTGCACACCCATAATTCGCAATTGTCTATAATCCACACTCACTTTGCAAATGTAAACAAAAGATTTTGCAGTAACAAAAATCCGATATTTTGGATGTATATGAAAAAATAGGGTGTTAATTCACATACTAAAATGAAAAAAAAAAAAAGTGTAAATTTAATTTAGATATACATAATTAATTTTAAAAGGAAAACATATAATTATACTTTTATTGCCTTTATACTCTTTTAGTAAATCTGAACATTGTCTGAATAATATTCAATTAGTGATCAAACAAAACACATGAAAGTACAGTTTTCATTGCTCATTGGTTGAAAAAAATGACATCATATGCGTTGGTGGGATTGTGTATTTTCCCAATTGTTTAAGGACTATTAGTGTAAATGTTCTTTTTAGGGGGTACTTCAAAAATACACAAAACTATTTAAGGAAAAATTTATACCAGCATTTGTTTTGAAGAAAAGATCTATAATGCAGTCATTAAAAACTGCATCAAACTAATCACATTGCAAGTATCTGGCTGCATATTGTTAATCACAGTCCAGAAGTAGAAGTACAGTTTTTTAATGAATTACTCATTTAAGGGTTTAAATTATACATTGCTTCTACTTCATTAAATAAATTTTATTGTTTTATATATTTATTAGTATTACCTTCATTACATTATGTAAAAACGAACAATTCTAATTCTAGCTTCATTAAATAAAGTTTATTGTTTTAAGTACTTTTTTACTAATTCATATAGCGGGAAAATGGCATCATTGATCTATAATTAGCAAAAATCTATAATCCCCACAAGTTCTAGAACCAAGGTGTGCGGATTAAAGGTCTTCAACTGTATTACATTTTCCCGTTTTTATATCATTTTTATGTTCATTTATTCTTGTTTTAATTTTTCTTTTTGTAATTTCTATATAAGATCCTCCTATGCAGGGTCTTATGTAGGAGTTACAAAAAGAAAAATTAACAGGATCTTAAATTATTTAAATTAAAGATTATAGACAGCTATATAATTATTTATTTATTTATTTATATAATTAAAAACAAATCAAATTATTAATTTTAGGAATATTAATTTTTAAGTCTCACCCAATTTATAAAATGACTCTTTCTTTTTTTTATTATTTTTTAATATATAGCTATATGTTTAATTTTATATTAATATCTAAGATTTCTATTAGTTCAGAAAAGTTATATTATTATTTATTTAATTTTTTAAAGAAATCATTCGGAAAGCTCTTCCTACTATTGCCAGCATTTTAGAAAAAGAATCTAGAGGATGGTTTCTTCCATTTAGAGAAAAAGTTATATCTGATTTAAAAAGTGAGTTTAATTAATTTTTTTCAGCTGCATATTTTAAAATTTAAATCAGATAATTTTCTTTTTACAATAACCTGTATTTTAGTTTACTATTTGGCATTATACTTTATTTTATTTTATTCTTTTTGTCACAATTCTTATAATAATAATGTCTGCATATTTTTTGTATATTATTTTTGTGTTGACTTTCAACTTTTTTTTTCTTTCTCCCCAGGTATTCATACTCATATATAGTAGAGAAAATATAGTTTTTGAGTTACATTTTCTAATCTAAATTTTTGATAAAACTACTTGTTTTCAGGTTTCTTGAATCCAAAAAACATATTTTTAGCAATTGATCAGTGTGCATTACCACACAAAAGAATTCAGGGGTGGAGAAACTGTGATAATTTCAAAGACTTGCTACAATCTGCTACAAAAACATCAAAATTTAACTGTTTTGCACCGATCTACACCAAAGAAAGAAAGAAAAAAAAAAAAAAAATTCATAATTTAAAAAAAAAAAAACGTAGATTTTATAGATATGCCGAAAATTGCAAATTTCTTCAGCTGTCAACAAATGATATCAGAATTTTATGTTAGCTACTCATTGGTTAGAGAAATGAGAAATTTCCTAAGTGTTATTGTATGAGATATATATATATATATTTTTTTTCACATCTATTTTTTTTTTCTATGATGTGTGGAGGTGATTAACATATCTGAGTCATTTCCTGCTAAAAGAATCTTTTAATATAAAAAAAAAAAAAAATCCTATGATTTTCAAGGATATTAAAAGGTATGTATATTTAATTATTTATTTATTAAAAAAAAAAAAAAACATCCCGAATCGTCGCGTGAAATTTTACTTAATCCTAAGAACATTTTATGAATGGGAAAATGGAATAATAATAATAATAAAAAGTAATGAGTAGTTTACAAAACAAATATCCCCATAGATTAACTTGATGTTTAGCTGCCAGCTATGATAGGTAACATTTTGTCCGAAAGAAAGAAGTAAGTGTATTAAAAAAAAAAAATATATATATATATAAATATATATATATATATATATATATATATATATATATATATATATATATATATATATATATTTACATGTGAAAGATATTAGTATAAGTTACAATATAAGAAAATCTGATAAAGTAAATCTTTTAGAACTTAGTTGTAAACATAAAAGTTTATCTTTGATTTCTAATCTTATCTTAATTGAGTTTGAGTCAGAGCTTTTAGGTTCCCTCTTTAAGAATTATATGTTAGAAAATATATCCTACAGATGTTAAATTAAATAAACAACTTTCAGATTCCTTCATTTAGTTCACTAAACGAACTAAAGTGCCCTTTGACCTAGAAATCTGTGACACATCAGGAGCTCCCGCTCTTAGTTGATGGTGAATTAGGGTTCTAATGGTGAATAGTGCGATCGAAAATATTAAGATTTTTTGAAATATGATTTTTATTTTTATTTATTTATTTTTATTTTTAATTATTATTATCAGAATTTTCTGTAGGGGAAAAAAAAAAAGAGAGAATTTTCAAATTCTAATTAATTTTTTAAGTAAGCTGTCATTTTAATGTTCCCAGTCAGAGAGGTCATTAAATATGTTATAACTCAGTTTTTACATTGCAGAAGTCTAAGAAAATTTTGAAAACAAAAACAGATAGTTTCAAGCATGAAAATTTCCATTTTCAAAAGTCTGCTTTTTCGAAGACCATTTTAACTTTCTTAGATAATGCAAATCCTAGGAAAATTGTTATTGAAAATTATGGAAGGGGTAGAAATGATACTAATCTATTCTCATATCTTCCTATGGTATTAATTTATTGCTGTTAGGGAGAGGGGAGAAAAATTACATTTAACCTCTTGCGGTAAAATGACGATTATAGCTCGTTATTGGCTTTTCATAGCATACCGTGCAATGACGAGTCTATCTCGTCATTAGTTTTACATACCGTACAATGACGATTTTTAATCGTCTATGTACTGTGTTGTACATAAACTGTGTAAATATAGCGGATTCTTATCACATATTATTTTTAAATTAAAATTAAATAATTATTTTATGCACAAATATTTCTACTTAAAATTTACTGTAAGAGGTTAATCACGGGTAATTGCTGAATTAAAGTTTTTATCATTATTATTTTATTTATTGCACCACTTATTTTTGAGCCTTGGTAAAAATAATGCGATACTTTTGCAACAAATTACTAAATTATAGTATCATTTTTCTACTGTTGGGGAAAAAAAAAAAAAACATTTAATAATGGTTAATTGCTGAATTATATAATTCTCTTTGCTGCTAATTCTCAAAATATGGGATTATTTCATAATTTTTTGCCAAAGTATGAGATCATTTCACTGCTGTTTCAAAAGAAAAAGGGAAGAAATGTGTTATTTCCTGAATAGTGTTTTTTTTTTGTTGTCAATCCCAAAATATATATATTTTTAATAATTAATGATAATATAATGATAAAATTTCCTCAAAAACTGATAAATTTTGCACTTTTTTCAAAGCTGATTAACAAAATGCAGAATTATTTACTTTTCTGTAAATCAACAAAATTTCTGAATTTTTTTTTACATTTAATTTCCATAACACATAGTATTATCGCGATCTGTTGCAGAAAGATCAGATATCACGCTGTTGTTTGAAGAAAAAGTTGAATTAGAGCTAACAGCTAAAATTAGTCGTATGTTTTGCCAGTTTACTTTGCCAAAAAACAACAAAACCTCTGCTTTTTTCTTATATTGCCAAAATACAGAATATTTATTAAAATGGGTGTTTTTTATCGCCGACGATTCCCGAAAAATGTGATTATTTTGCCGTAAACCGGCAAAATTCACAGAATTTTCAAAGCAGATTCCTAAAATGCACGTAAATTAACAAAAGTTTCATTTTTCCCTTTATGTTTGATTACCGATATACGCAATATTTACTGTAATTTTATCACCAAAGATTTTCCGAAAAACACGATTATTTTGCCAATTGGCAGCAAAGCTGATTCCCAAAATTATCAGTTGCAGTAAAGTCTCGTACAATGCGGTGGCAGAGATGACTAATAAATAAAACAGTTTCCTTTTTTTACTCCACTAAATTTTTAGAGTATCAATCTATTGGTTCATACATTCGATTTAGTTTTTATATAAAGCAGTTGCTTTGATATAAAATTAGTGGTGTTAAAAAATAAAATTGTAATATTCATAAGGCAAACTTACACCTGCGTTCTTCGAGACTTTACTGTATTTTGCTGTAAATCAACAAATTTCTTGCTTTTTAATACCTAATTTACGAAATATGCAATATTTTTGCATACATCATTAGATTTGACTTAAACTCTTTGAGAATAATTAATTTTTTTCAATTTTTATTCTAGCTAAGAAGCTTTCAGAAGAAGAGCTGGAAAGAGTATGTTACATTAATTATTTTTCTGTTATCAAAATATTGTTTATATTACCTTAATTTTCTTTTTTCTTTTTTTTTTTCATTTAGCAAGCAAATATATTAATTTTAGATGAATATTTAAGAAGAGTATTTTCATCAATTTTAACTCATCCACAAATTCAAGAATTAGGAACTGGAATAGGTATAATTTAAAAATTTCTCTTCGGTAGTAGTGTAATTAAAATGCATTTTTATTTTGCATATTTTAAAAAGTAAAATTTTCTACCAATTATTGTAGGTTCTCTTTTAGTTGAGCAAGCTCAATCTGTAATATTGATGCATAGAGCAGTAGAAAATATGCATAGACGATTAAAGCAGACACTTGCTCAGGTAATTATAGATTTGTTGTGTTGATAACAAATGTTTATATTTTAATCAATATTTTTAAATTAATAAGAATATGTTTTTAATAGCTAAAACGTGGCCTATCAGAATTAAATCCAGTTCTTTCTCGTATTCAACCTTGGATGGAAGAAAAGCTACAGATTGCAGAGGTATATTTTCTTTTATTTTAATTAAGGATGATCTAAATTAAATTGTGTAATTTCTTTATACCTTATTAACAATGTATAAACAAATAAAAGTATAATATGCAATGTATATAAATGTATAATGAATTACAACAATGTATATTAATATTATACATTATTGTAATTGTAACATTTTTTTCTGCTAAATAATTTTTTCCCCATTGCTCTATTAAAAAATTTTGCTGCTTCTAAGTCAAAATATCTAAATTTTTATCAGAAATACAGATAAAATTACACAAGTTCTTATTTCTTAATTGGGGAAACTACTACAACACAATATAAATTTTTATATTTTCTTAAGAAATCTTAGCAATTCAGAAGTGTTTTGAATTGATTATCTGTTTTTCTTTTTTTTTTTTTTTTTTGGTTAAAAAAATACTAGAGCAGCTAACATAGAAGATCAAAGCAACTAAAAAGTGAATGAAATGTTGAATGATGAGTGGAAAAAAATTGTGATAAAATCCCTCATGTGACATTATTTGGGAAGAATTTTTTAAATATTGTGAGATTCTAGCAATCTTACCTTCTATTGTGAACCCTGCCTGAATCAAAAGTGGTTTTTGGAAATTGGTCAGTGTGCATGTATAGGAAATCTTCTGACTATCATATCTACGAAGGGAGAAAAGATAGAGCAGCAAAACTTCATACTTAAGACAAGTCTGTACATATGATTTTGCCAACTTTCGAAGAAAATTAGGAAACCAGAAGTGGGACCACAAGTCTGTATCTCAAAAAAGGCTGTAATGATTTTCTTTAAAATTGCTATATAAACCTACTTTTAGATGTCCTGTCTAATTTTAGTGAAAATTTGCAGTAGACAAAAAGTTGGTATCTCAAAATTAAACTTGCTACATAACCCTTTTTACTTTCTTCTTTATGTAATATAGAAAAAGTATTGGATTCGTGAAAGTTTTTGACCTCTGTTTTTTGATGGATTTACACGTTTTGTCCTGAACACGAATTGATAGTTTTTAGAAAATGTCTGTCTGTGTGTCTGTCTGTCTGTGTGTATCACTTTTTTTGTGGAGCGAACCAATGAATGAAATTTAACCAAACTTGGTATTTAATTGCACCCTGACATAAACTGGTGTTGATTAGATTTGGGGATCAATCGCTCAACAGGCAGCACTGTGATCACATTTTTTCTAAATTTTTAACATGGCAGTATAGGTCAAAATTTCGTATAAATGTACATAATGAGAGTTATTTTTAACTTGTGATTGTAAAATTAATATGAATTACTGGTAATAGTAGTAGTTAACTTGGAAAAAAATTCTGTGCATGTGGGGGTATCGGTTCCCTCCCTGGTGGGGGGAGGGGGTAAAATTTTCGATATGGTTATCTTTTGAAAGATCTCATCAATATGTTTAAAATGAATGGTTGAACTATAAATCTGTGATAATTTAAAACAAAGTTATTGATTTGTTTTACTTTTAACAAAACAAAAAAAAAAAAAAAAAAAAAAAAACAGTTTTTTTTTTTTTTTTTTTTTTTTTTTAATATTGTTATTGAGTGAATTTGTATAGGAAAATATAGAAGAAAGTCTTGTGGTGGCCCCAGCATACTAGTTAGATATCCTTTTGCATGTATTGCTTATATACTACAGGAAAATTAAATCATCCTGATTTAATAGGTCAGTTTTAGTGTTTGGAAATTGGTGTCTCTAAAATCAGTTCTGTCAGTTATCTTTAAGCTCTCTAAAGTTGCTTTCTTTGCAACGTTTGTGTTGGTTTAAATGGGACCACAGAGTAAAAGCAGTGTCTTTTTAACATTCCCAATAACATTTAATAATATAGAAAATAAGAATTACGCTGTGCCGGTATTCTATGCCGCACGCTTAGAACAGCTTTCTCGTACAGACTAGTACAAAGCTCTCTCTCTGAGGAGCGAAGGATGCGCTGCTCTTCTGTTGATTACATAATACAGATACGTCACATCTGATGTCATGACAGGTGTGCACTGGTTAGCAAATGATATGAGGAAACACACATTGAAAATTCCTACAGTTTGTATTATTTGATTACTGCAGGAAAATTGAGAGGCTTCTGATTAGTTCGGACAATTTTATATTTTCTGACCACATTATCTACAAAAAGAATTTATAATATGTATCGTACTAATTAATGGAAGTTGTGGGGTTGTTATGCACTTGTTTTCTTTTCTTTCTTTTAAGAAAGAAGGAGACAGTGTGTCTCACCACACAATGCCACACGTAAATTAATCTATTGGTGAGGATGCAGAATAAAGAAACACTTTATATGATATGTAAATTTTATTATGTACTAAGTCTTTGCTGAATAATGGAAGTTGTGTGTCTGTTATGTACCAGATTTTTTTTTTTTTTTTTTTTTTTTTTAAGAAAGAAATAAACAGGGTGTGCCGCTAAACAAGACATACTTAAATTCATCTGTAGGTGAAGATACAAATTAAGATGGATTTTATATGATATGTAAACTTTATTGTCTTTGCTGATAAATAAATATGAAGGAAAAAACTTTCAACAATATGTAATTATTTAATTATAGACATTTACCTTACTAAACATCCTTTATTAGATGAGCATACATATTTCAGATCCCGATCGGGTCCATCCTCAATGCTCAGATGACGACTTCTGTCTGGGTAGTATTTATTCATTCTTCAGGTTTTTCATCCTCTTCGTTTTGCTTCATTGTCTGTAGATGCTGTTGCCACTCTATTGGTATTAAGCTATGTTTTCTGTCATATAATGTTCTCTGTCAATATTTGTCTTAATACCAATAGAGTGACAACAACATCTACAGACGACGAAGCGAAGCAAAGAGGATGAAAAACCTGAAGAATAAATAAATACTACCCAGACAGAAGTCGTCATCTGAGCACTGAGGATGGACCCGATTGGGATCCGAAATATATATGCTCATCTAATAAAGGATGTTTAGTAAGGTAAATGTCTATAATTAAATTATAAATTAGTCCTTTTTAAAAAATGATGAATGTAATATGTGATTATATTTATCAACTTTTTCTTGGACAGTTGGTATTATAGTCATAATCAATTGTTATTTTCTGCATATGTTTTAATCTTACTATTGTGTATCAGATGTTGATATTAAATGTATTAAAAATAGTTTATTTCTTTTCGGGGTGATGTTGGTAGGGGTGGATGTTAAAAGAGTTTAAAGTTTTCTATTTTTATTTATTTAAATGATGTACTGAAAATGGTACATAACATTCTGATTTATCCCCTATAAATATTTTTCTATCATGTTCTGTGTACCCTATTTAAATAAAAACGATTTTCTTCTCATAATTAAAAAACTAGTATGTTGTGGCCACCACAAGACTTTCTTCTATATTTTCCTATACAAATTCACTCAGTAACAATTAAAAAAAAAATTATAAGTAAAAAAAATCGATAACTTTGTTTTAAATTATCACAGATTTATAGTTCAACAATTTGTTTTAAAGGTATTGATGAGTCCTTTCATGGGTATTTGCTAGTATCCATTGGTTAGGTTGAGTACTGAGATAAATGAGCTCTGCCAACTTCAAACAAATGTTCTTTGGCGATTTTCATCGGATATACAACCGGAATGGTGTAACTGTTCAAAAGGCGAAAATCGATACACAATTTAACACTTCTGTCTTTTTTTGCAACACAGACAACGGGGTGAGCTCAATCACTATCACTAGGTTCTATAAGGTCAAGTTGAAGTTGCTCTTGAATTTGTCGATCTACTTCATTCTGGAGAGTTATTGGTGCCCGATATGGTCGTAATCTTTTTGGGGCACAATCTGCAGTTAAGCGAACTCAGTGGCCTTGTACCTTGGCATGACCAGGCTTGGTGCTGAAAACATCTGAATAATGTTTTAATATTTCAAATAGTTGTTGACGTTGAAAGTCTTTCCAATCACCTTTTAAAAGATGTGTCTCGATACCTGATACAGTTTTACTCATCACATCACTTGGAGCATAATAGAGCTCTCCAAAATCTTCATTCTGTTCAAATATTAAACCAACATGATTGGCTCTTACAACGTATGGACGGAGCTTGATAAAGTGTAATTCTCTTATACTTCCATCTTCCAACTGAACTTTAGCTGAATGAGGACGTGTCAACTGTATTATACTAGCTGGTCCAACCCATGAATTTAAAAGCTTGTGGGTACACAATGGAAGAAGGATCAACACTTTATCCCCCACGTTAAATGTTTTTTCTCGGGATCTTAAATTGTATCGTGAAACATAGCTGTCTTGAGCAAGCTGACTGTTCCTGGAGGCAATATCATGAGCATTCTTGAGTTTTCCCGTAAGATCCTTCATATATTCTTCAACAGAACGAGAGACAGTAGTGGGGATAAGTCTTTCTCCTGTCCAAAATTGTTTTAAAATTGATAAAGGTCCTGGTGGTATATGACCCTACAGTAGTTGAAATGGTGATATGCTGGTTGTACTGTGCGGAACTTCCCGATATGCGAATAGAAAATAAGGAAGATGTAAGTCCCATTCCGAGCCATGCTCTTGAATATTTTTGTTCAGCATGTCCTTTAGAGTTCTGTTCCATCTTTCAATCACACCCATACTTTCAGGGTGTCCCAGAGTAGAGAATCTAGGGGCCACTCCAATGACATTAAGAAAAGCTTCTGTCAGTTTGGCCGTAAAGTTTGTCCCTTGATCAGAGCAGATTACCTAGGGAAATCCAGTCTGAGTGAAAATTTTCATGAGCACATCGCACATAGTTTTTGCACTAATATTTCTAACTGGAATGGCTTCTGCCCACCGAGTGTATAAATCTATTGCACATATAATGTATTTGTGACCCCTTCTAGAAGGTGGTTCCAAAGGACCTGTACACTTTATGCTCCATACTTCAAAGAGTGTTTCTGGTCTTACTATTGGATGAATAGGGATTCGGTCTCTGTAAGAAGTTCCCTTTCTCAACTGGCAAACTTGACAACTTTGACAGTAATTTTTCACATCCTGTTTGAGTGTAGGCCAGAAGAATGAATATTTAATTTGTTGCTTGGTTTTCCGCTCACCTAAGTGTCCCGCTAGTGGAATCTCATGGGCCATTTTCAACACGTCTTCCCATTTGCAGAGAGGCAACACTACTTGTTTTATCATTTCTCCACACACGGATTCAACGTGCACTAAAACTCCATTATCAATGTCAGACGACTGGAGTCTCTTTTCAGCCCTTTTCCAAATTGTGTTCAAAGTTTTGTCATTTCTCTGGCTTTCAACAAAAGATGCTTTTACTGACTTTCTTTTGGCCTCTTTTGGATCGTGCATCACAACCAAAGCAGCTACATCTTCACCATTCTCCAGGATCATCTCGTTCACTTTGTCGTCATCGACTTCCTCTCTCAACCCAAATGCACTGGAATCTTTTGAATTCTCATTTTGCGTATCAGAAATTGTATGGCCCTGACACAGTTGGACCTTCTCTCGGAGCACTTTGTATGCAGACATACTTAGCAGAAGATCATTGACTACCTTCTTCGAGACTGCGCAAGCAACTGGCACTCGCCCATGTAAGTCATCGTCTAGTTCGAAATTAAAAATCCTTAAGGGAGTTAACTCTTTTTCATCAAAAGCTGACTCAATCACCATCTGTCTCTCTCCTTCAAAATGTTCATCAGCCACCAGATCTTCACGCACAACTGAAATTTGTGCACCTGAATCTATAATTCTGAGTAATATCTTAGTTCCACAACGAATATTCACAGTTTGTAATTTCTCGACAGTTTCAATAGGGGAGGAAACTGGGACATTTATTTTTGCCGTTAATACTGAATTTTCGGTCTCTTGTTTCTTGCTGGTTTCATTAAATTATTCTGACCAGATGAATTTGAAGTTTTCTTTTAATAGGCTTAGAAGGACAATGACGTGAGAGGTGACCTTCAGCCCCACATGAAAAACAGGTAGGTTTGAATGTATGTCTAGTCTTATCAGTCTTCCATTGTGATGGTGCTGGTGGGATTCGAAAATTAGTGCTTTCGGAACTGTTTTTATTTTTCCCAAATTTTTCATGGAAATGATTTTGAGGTTGATATTTCTCCACTTTTTCTTTCACTAGTCCAGTTTCCTTATTATTGATTCGGACACTCTTATATGCATCCAGCTTGTCGGCTAATTCCGATGGAGATATTAATTTTACCCATTCATCAACGAAGTGTTCTCTGATGTCTGGGGGTACTTGCCTTTTTATGTGGTCGGTAATAATCAAATTTTTTAAACTTTCGAAGTCTTTTACTTCAAGATCATCTATCCATTTTTGGAAATAATTTGTGACTTCCTATGTGAAATCTCGCAATGATTTTTCTGAACTTTTCTGATGCGTGACAAATTTCTTGCAGAAGGACTCTGCTGTGAGTTTAAATCTTGACAATAGTATATTCTTGATGTATATATAATCCTCGAATTTTTCTTCTGACTCTCTTGCAATGAGCTGCACTATTTCAGACGGAAGTAGTGTCAATAAAGTAGACACCCAGTTCTTCTCTTCTACCTTAATTCTTTTAGCTTGACGCTCGAAAAGAGATAAGAACAACACGATATCATCATTTTTAAAATCAAATTTTGGCATCATCTTTACCAATTCATAACACGCCGATGCGCTTTCACGAGAAGGAGGAGTGTCAACCTGAGTTTTCTGGGCTTCTACTTTCAATTGCTCTAGCTGCAGCTCGTAATTCATATGCTCTTTCTCTCTACGGTAATTTTCTTTCTCTCTATGGTAATTTTCTTCATCGGTTCTAGTTTTTACAATTGTCTCTAACAGATTTTTCACAGTCTCTTCCTTGTAATTTTTACTGCTGGTAATTAGATTTTTTAACCGGATGACTTTTAGATTGGGACCTGGATTTTCCCCAAGTTCTGCAAGAAATCGCAGATCATCCTTTTTAGCTTTGGCAAGGAACGCCATAACCCTAGTCAGTAATATTAAATTATTAAATATTAAATTCAAGGGAAAAAAAAAAAAGATTTAAAATTTTATATAGCTCTTTTCACATAATCTTATATATATATAAATGTGAATGTCCGTGAATTTATTTGACTGAGTTTCACGCCAAAACTGCTCGACGGATTTCGATGAAATTTGTAATGGAGATAGCTTATACCCTAACTTAAAAAGTTGGCTACCTTTTATTCCAAAAAAAAATTTGTTTTTGCGATTTTTATGCATAAAATAGCAATTTTGTAAGCTAATAATAGCAAAAAATTAGCCATTTAAATTTTTCCATAATTTAATTGTTGCCAAAAAAAAAAAAAAAACGAATTTATTTATTTTTTTCAACAGGAAAATAAATACATTTATCTAAAAGTGAACGATAAAAAATTATAAAAAAAAATTATGCATCTCACAAAAATTGACGTCATTTTTAATTAAAAATTTCTTTTACACATTGATAAAGTGCTAATACACAAGCGAAGTGATGACGTCACTGGCCGTTTGTGGATTCAAGAAAAATATGTCCTATGTTAAACGCCCATTGGATTTTTTGTAAAAAATTATTAAAAGTTGAGGAAAATTATTTCCCGATTTTAATCCCCATATTTAGGTATAGATATGTATTAGTTATCATGTCCATGCGTTAGATTAAGTTATTTTTGTTGTAAAATTGACAAAATTTGAATTTTTAATATCAAAACTCTAGGGAAAAAAAATGGCAAACTTCTATATTCGATTGAAAACACAAACATTTCATTTCAAAGGATGATATTTACACAATAAATATCCAACTAATACACTAATTAAAAGGAAAATGATAAATATTCTATCATAATTTGAAGTCAAATTTCTTTCCAAATGTCTAAATAAAGTATCTGATATAAGATACGATATTGCAGCGGAATAGACTTGATATTGGTCATCCATAGCAGAAAAAAAAAAAAATATATCGACAAATTATTTGGCGAACATAATTTAATTCCTTTCAAAAATCATGGTTATTTTAACAACTTATATTAAGAGAGTAATGAATAATATGAAACAATATTTCGTACAATGCATATTACGAAAATATACATCTGGCATACATATTTTCGTATTACGTTTTTGATCACCAAATACAATAAGCGCCAAGAACGACAGAGTTTTGAAATTTAAAATTAAAATTTTGTCAATTTGATAGCAAAATAACTCAATCTAACACGTGCACACAATAACTATAATCTGTACTAATATTATAAATGCGAAAGTTTGGATGGATGTTTGTTACTCAATCACACCACAACGGCTAAACGGATCTGGATGAAATTTTGTATAGAGATAGGTAATAGTCTGGAGTAAGACATAGGCTACTATTTATACCGGAAAAAATGTAAATTTTTAATTAATCTTCTGTATAATATAAATATTTCTTCTATAATAAAATTTTAAAATAATTTATTTTAATTTTTAATTGTTGCCAAAGAATATTTCACGCAAATAATAATAAAAAAAATAATACATATTAAATTTGCTTAGGCACATGACAACATAACGTCATTATCAAAATTAAATAATAAGAAAATGAAAGCTAATTCAGATCTGTATTAAAGAGCTTTATTAGTTGATAATCCTGGGTATATTTTTAATTTTAATACTGAAGTAGATAGGACATTTTTCGCCAAGGACTCTATTTTTGTGATAACAACCTTAAGCCAAGTAGTCCATAAAAAATATAAACAAATTTGTACATATAAAAGAGTAAACTCAATGATTCACTGACTCAACACTGCCATGACGATTCTGTGGGAAAGAGGGTCACAAATTTTAGTGACCAGGTTGGATTTCGGAGCCTGACCCCCAACTAAGACGGAATTTTGCAAATTACCCCCCCCCCCCCCCCCCCCCCCCCCCCGTCTCCTTGGGGGGCAGAAGGCTTAACTCGGCTCCAAATTACTTAACGGTGAAGAAATTGCAGATGAAAAGACCAGACTTCAGTACAAAAAAATTATTTTCTGCGATTTTGGAATTTTGGATTTTTAAGGGGGGAGGGAAGGGAAAAGATTTTGGAAGAAGGGTACTCAACACACGAGGAAATCGAAATGAACACACACTACAAAGGGATTTTATGAAATTCCACCCTACCGCCCTTTGGAGAATGGGGGGCAAAAACATGTATTCATGCGTAACGCTGCACTAAATTATCTAAGGTTGGACATTTTTTATGTAAGGGACGATTATATGTATCTAACTCATAGTATGAAGAGATTTTGCGAAATTCACTCCTCCTTCCCTCCTTTAAGAACGGGAGGAGAGATTTAAAAAAAAAAAGTTTTAAAGCATAGCTCAGCTTTAAATAATTTCATGATCTCAATTTTTTTGATGTGTTGGTCAGGCATGTGTATGCAACATGAAATATAAAGTAATTTTGGAAATTTACCCCCCCGCGGGCGGGGCAAAAACCACATTTTGAAGCTTAAATCCGTCCAAATTACCTAAGAATGGCGAATTTTGGTGTGTGAATGTTAATTAAGTGGGCGAAATATGCACTTTGATGAGATTTTGTAAAACTTTCAACTGTAACCGCGAGGGAGGGGGAGTAAAAAGCAGGTAAGGGACTGCCGAAGGCATTGGGCAACTTAAAATTAGATTTTGACAGATTTCAATGTTTTTTTTTTTTTTTTTTAAGATATTTTATTATTATCAATGATATGCTGTTTTGGGGATTCATTTCAATATAATGACCAGTGAAGCGGGCAAAGCCTGCTAGTAAATAAATAAAATAAAAATGAAGCAAACTTATATTATTTTAATTTATACTATAGCGATGTTAATTAATACTTGATAGGGAATACATAAATATCGTTTTTAAACTTTCTCACATACAGATAATAAAATACTATCACCTTCAATTTATTATTGTAAATATTCAAAATGAACATAAAAACAATTAGGCAATTATTTTTTAAATATATGACAATAGAATGATCAGCTTGCACAGCTGGTCAATGAAATATTAATATCATTAAAAAAAAAAAAAATGCTGTAAAAGAAACCAAAATAATCTAATTTTTATATTAAATATAAACCATATTCTTTTATTATTTTAACACAGAGGATGCTCATATGTAACAATAAATAATAAATTTCAAATAAATGAATAACTCGTTACTCAATAATTAATTGCAAAAAGGATAAATAATGATAATTTAAAAACACCTTTCTTTTTAAAGACTTGCAATCATTACTCAAATAATAATATATCCCATGTATTTTATTTATTTTATCTTATCTACTTTCCTTCTTCACTAGTAAAATAGAAAAAAAAAAAAAAAGAAATCACTCATACTTTTCAATGGAATGAAAAAAAAAAAAAATAACAATAGAAGGAATAATAATAATAATAATAATTGAGTAGTATTTGATTTTTTTTTCTTTTAAAATAAGTATTAAAAAAATATTCTTCTATTTAATGATATTTGCTTATATTATTATGGTGAAATAAAAGAAATTAAAAAAAAATCTTTTGAAATAAGAAAAAAAAAAAAATCTGTTTATTCCATTTTAAATTAAATATATGAAAGTAATAGAATTTTATTATTACCGGATTACACTCTGGTTTAGAGATTAACAAATTGTTCTTAGAATAGAAAGAAAATGCAAGCAAGTTTTTGATATTCTTAACTTAGAACACAAAAATTATATTTACTGTTTTAACATACAATAGAATATATTTCTCGGGGTGATAAATTAAATTTTGTTCTTAATTTGAAATTACGTTTTCGAAAAAAGAACACACAAAAATTTTAACAATATAAGTATTATTTAAAATTCCAGCAATAAATACTTTCTCAAAAAGTTATAAAAATGACCTTTTCAACTAAATAAATTAGCTATTGAAGCTATACAGTGACACTTTTATTAGCACGGATGGCTTTGTCAAACAAATTGGCCTTTTATTATTAATCAGCAAGGATTGCTGAACTTATAGCAATAAAAATAATAAAACTGACTGCCGTGATGGCTTTATACATTTATCATTAAAAGAAATATTCTAAATAAATTAATAACATGGGGAGCATGCAGCATGCAATAAGTATTCAAAAGCTCTCATTCTACTGACTATGCCAGTAACGATTTGTCGTCATGACCGAAGATATATATATGCCGACTAGAATTGAAGAAAAGATTGAACACATTCCAAATGATGACTCTGGACTCTGGAGAAACTTTTAACTTATGAATTTAATTATGACACTGCACAAATATATTTACAAGCACGCCCATTAACACACATAAAAAATATATACATTCTAAAATTAACATTTCAAAATTAGCTTTTGAAGCCAGGTCCTTCTAACATTCTTTTCGCCACTTCCTTTTTTCTCTGCTATTCCCATTCTAATCTCCATCCTCTTGATGCCACTTCAGAAAAACTAAAAGTTCGAATAAAGTTTGAATATGATCTTTACAGATAGAGTGTGTGCACTTTTGTGTATCTTAACCAAAAAATTTATAAAACAATAAAAAAGGTGGAGATTGGGTGGGCAGATGTTTGATTACGGAGGATGGATGGTGTTGTTTGGTTGTATGGTTGGGTGGGACTGTGAAATTATATATATTAAAAGATAAAATAAAACTGAAGGCCTGCTTGCAAAAAGAATGAGTGTACTTTAGTGCATATTAACCAAAAAAATTATAAAACAATAAAAGACAATAAAAATGGTGGAGGTTGGGTGGGCAAGTGTTTGATAACAGACGATGGGTGGTGTTGTTTGGCTGGATGGTTGGGTGAGAATGTGAAATTATATAAATTAAAAAAAAAAAAAAAAGCAGCAAGCATGTTGCAATTACCTTAATATGCATTCTTTCTTGTTCCTTTAAGTATTCAATTTCATCATTGTTGAACTGTCAACTATTCTTAAAAATGTAATCATACTCTTATGCATAATAATCAATCAATAAATATCCATGTTGCTGTATAGTTTCATCATTCTTTATTAGCTATGAACCAATAAACCTTGAACTTTGCTTGTTTTACTTCATGAACAACTGAACCCCTGAATTATTTTGCTTTTTTTAATCCATGTGGCTCCTAATGTATCATCCTGAGAGTATTGTTTATTTATTATGGTTGTTTTCTGTTTGATTCTCTGCTATTTTGTACTTAATAGATTATTCCACTTTAAATTTCACTTCAATTATTTTCATGTACGATAGGGAGCCCGCTAGTGATTTGCTGTTATAGCCACTTGTGAACGAAATCGTACATTGGTGCTCAAGGATGAAAAAGGTCTCCCCTAATGAATTATTTTCACCTTTCTGATCTTCTCCTACTGGAAAAATATTCATTCTTATTGGTCTATATGGTTTCAGTGATCTTGTATCTGTT
The DNA here is from genome assembly GCA_963930645.1 of Salticus scenicus. NCBI lineage: Eukaryota > Metazoa > Arthropoda > Arachnida > Araneae > Salticidae > Salticus > Salticus scenicus. The sequence continues at coordinate 289,570,235 of OZ005652.1, read as the reverse complement.
GCTTGGCTTTTACTAGGTTTAATATTCCATTATTATATATATACTGTATATTCTAAAATGTTTTCTTTTTTTAATATTAAATTTCTTTTATTTTCATGTTAATATATGTAAATAAACTAGGAAAAAAAATCTGGTGTGAAACAACCACACGACTTACATTACTACGTATTACCACTATTACACATATTATATGCATTTTTGAGAGATAATGTGATCAGAAAACATAAAAGTGACCTAAAGCAGTAGAAACCTGAAAATTATCCGGTAAGAGAAACTTATAAAGACATATAAAACAAAGCTTGCATATAACAAGGTAAAAAATAAGAGAAAAAAATAGTAGAGTTATTTTTTGAAACAAATTTCCGAGATTTGAAGATAACCTACCTAAGCAGGAAGACTAAATTTTCCTCTAATAACCTTGTAATACACAAGAAAGAAATGGATTTATATATAACAATTTTCAAGAAAATCATTAGAGCCGTTTTTGAGATACCAACTTTTACAAAAAATCAATTATTGACCAAAAAATAATAATTACACACAAAAGGATATTTAAAAGTGAGTTAGTATGGCAAGTTTGAAGAAAATCCGTACAGCCGTTTTTAAAGGAACGCACTTGCAAGACATGAGATTGAACTATTTATAGAGGACGCCTATCAATTTTCCTGAACTAATCAACTATATCATTCGAAAGGACATCTAATAGAGTGTTTATATAGCAAATTTGAAGAAAATCATTAGAGTCGTTTTTGAGATAAGGACTTCCGATCTCTAATGTCCCACTTCTGGTTTTTCAATTTTCACCAAAATTTGGAAAATTCATCTGTACACCAAACCTGTCTTAATTCTGAAGTTTTGTAGTTCTATCTTTATTAGTTTCAGAGGTATGATAGCCAGAAAATACCACACTTACACACTATTGCCAAAACCACTGTTCTGGACTCAGGGGACCTTAAAACGTGTAAATCGGGTGAAATCTCAAATTCGAATTTTTGGACCAAATACAATACTTCTATTACCTACGGCAGTAGGGTAATGGAAGTAATATATATATATAATATACAGGGTTGCCAACTGCTCCGATTTCTGCGGAGTTTCTCCGAAAAATTTTAAAAACTCTGCAATTCCGCCAAGTAATGTTTATGCTCCGCAAATTCAGTCTTGACCACCTAACTAAATATTTTTTATTAAATACATAAAACACAATAGTGGCAGACACTGAAAAGAAAAAAAACTATTTTTTTTTTTTTCCCTTGCACACATCTAGGCAGAAATCGGGATCCAATCCTTATCCAGGGTAGTTCAGTGGTAGAGCATCCGTGCGTATAGCGGAGGTGTCCGGGTTCGATTCCCGGCTCTGGTATTTTTCACATAGTTGGTAAATAAAAAAATATCAACATTTACACTCCAATTTACTTAAATGAAAAAAAACTATTTTTTTTTTTCCCTTGCACACATCTAGGCAAAAATCGCAATCCAATCCTTATCAACTTTTGATTTTGCATTTCCAACAGTTGCCGCATAAAACATTATTCTTTGAATTTATTTTTTATCTATGAAAGCACTTCAATGTATCTTGAAAATAAAAAAAATAACAAAACTAACTTTTATAATTTAGCTGAGGAACCACACGCTTCATCCTACAATACTCATAAATAAATAGTAAAGAAAAAAAAAAGAAAGAAAACATTCTAGTGCTAAGCATTGCGTAATCGAAATATTGCTGACTCAGAACGGGAACAAGTACTTGTTTACATTAGCCAAGAGTGTGTTTAATTAAAACCACAAGCTGAAAGGGGGGAAGAAAGAAACCGAATGCTATGATTATGTGGTGTTTTGATTTTCATTTAAACTATATCAATGTTTCAGTTATCTTAATGCGTAATAGGTCGTTAAAAAAATTGTTTATTTTAATTATTTATCGATAAAAATAATGGATTCAAAGCTACTGAACTTTAAGACTGATTGACAACGCTTTATTTAAGATTTATTTGAAATAATTATGCATTTATTTTATCATTCACTTAAAGCATTAATGATTTATTATTATATCTTCATTTGTATCTGGAAAAAAAAATAAGTAAACAAGTTATGACCAATAATCTGCAAAATTCTAAAGTTTACAAAACATATGATCCCAAGCTATGCAGATTAGAGGGAGTTGACTCAGTGATGAGATCATTTACACACTTATATGAATATCAGAGATTTCGTTTTTAGATTTTTATGTGATAGTATAATAATTATTTTGACATTCATGAAAATTGTTGGAAAATTATATATATATATTTCCCTTTGTGATTTCTTTTTTTTTTTTTTTTTTTATGTAATTGAATAATCTACTTTCATATATTGTCTTTATTTATGTATGGAAAATATGCCATTATGCAAAAAAAAATTACTTTTGGGTTTTAAGCTTATATTTAGACTTAATCATTTCCCATTCTTATCTCTCTTCACTGTTTTGCTAAATATATTTGATTATCAATAAATATTTCTTAATTTCATATGATTATTGTTAATTTATTATTGTTAGTAGTTTATTTTTATTTATTTATTTTTTAATGTATTTTTAAAATTTTTAAAATTGCTCCTCAAAGTAGCCAAAATGCTCCTCAAAATTTCCCTGAATACTCCTCAAACTGCTTTTGAAAAGTTGGCAACCCTGAATATATACTAGGTATTTTAAGACTTTCGTTTTTGAATTTTAATTATTTTATGGCTATTTATTTTTTCCATTTATTTTTAAAGGATGTGAACTTGTAGTACATATTGTACCTCAGTATAACTTTCCATACTTAACGGTTTATCATCTCTAATTAAATCCATAACAATTAATTATTATTTTGTGAGAAGGTTTTATTAATGTACATCTGAATTTTATTTCTTTCATGCAAGTGATATAATAGCTGCGGGATAATATTATTGCAAAATTACTTACGTTTATTTCAATAACTCTAAATTATCTTTCTTTTTGTTCTAGGCTGAATTCATCCTTGATCATCGCTGGGATGCTCACGAAGAAGCATTAGCTCTGTGCCGACAAAGCCAGCTAGAACAAACTTCTTACTTTTTGCAGCGAGATTTAATATTCATGAGAGAGGTAATCTTTCAGAGTTTTTTATTGAACTTTTTGTTGTAGAAAGACCCCCCCCCCCCCCACACACACACACAAAGGTCACTCCGCCCAGGTCTAGCACCGCCTGAGTAGTCAATCAGCCTTAACATGTACACTAACACGTTTTACAGACTAAAAAAATCAAAGGCAGTTTGGATTTTGCTGGTCAGGTTCAAGGTCATGCAAACTTCTAACTTGTAATCGAACCTACGGGATTAAGAGGTTTTGCTTAGCATAGCATTAGGAATATTGGAGATCATCTTTCTTTTAAAAGGTTACTCCAGAAGCATTTAATCAAGTTTTTTTTTTTTTTTTTTTTCTTTTTAACACGCTTTTATTAGCTTCACCTGTATGTATGTCAGGTCCAGATCTAGGGGGGAGCGGGAGGGGGCACTTGCCCCGGGCGGCGAAGACTGAGGGGTGGCAGCCACCAGGTCCAGCTAGTCTCGCTATTTGTACTATGCTGGACCCAATTTCCAGACCATTTTCGTAGTACATTGCATCGTCTATAACAAGCTCAGAGCAAACTAACGCCCTCCTCTCATCTCCTCACACGAGATGTATGACCAAGACAGAGTGAAAACCTGAAAACGTAATATTACTTATGAGCGCACAATGCGTGCGAATGAGTGAGCATTAAAATCTGAACGAGAATGATATACATATCTTTTCGGGTGCGGTAGGTGAGAGGTGGCATAACAGCAGCAGTTGACTTATCCATGTAAAATGAAAAGTATAGGTGGAAAGTGATTCCTCGTATAGTAACGGATGTCATTCTATATTTGGCCACTAATTATTTTTTTCTCCGAGTCTCTACAAAAAATACTAGTTTATTATTAACTAGCTGCCTTCAGCGACAAGCTGGTTTGCTATCCTTGAAAAATCTGACTGTATGAAACCCCCATTAGGTGGAGCCTGCGCCGCCTTTTTTCCATTTCTGGACCTACAACAGCTTATTGACATATAGTGTGAATAGCTTTATAAAAAATTTTAATTGTAGTAAATTTCCGCTTGGTAGCGCCTGCCGCGTCCCCTTCCCATTTCAGTATCTGAAACAGTCTGTTCGCTTACCACGTGAAAATCTACATCTTTGAAAATTCTAACTGTAGCAATGTCCCGCTCGGTGGGGCCTGCGGCGACTTATCCCTGTTTTAGAACTTACAACAGCTTGCTCGCTCATTGTGCAAATATCTTTGAAAACTTTAACTGTAGCAAATTTCTGCTCTGTTACGACTAAGGCGCCCCTTTGCGTTTCATGATTTCGAACAGTCTACTTGCTCACCGTGTAAAGGAACATTGAAAATTCTGATCTGGCAAATCCCCAACCTGGTGGGACCTACGGTCTCCTAATCTACTCTCAAACAATTTAATTGTAATTGGTGATATTGAATTATTAAAATATCACTGAATTATTAAAACCATCTGGCGACATAGATTTGCAACAAGTACTCTTCAATTCCAATTCAAATAACTTTGAAAATGATATATTACTTATGAAATTCTGTTAATTAGAAGCTGGGATAGAAAAGTAATATAAACATTGTTATAAAAAGAATTGTCTGACTTTTCCGTGGTTTTCTCCGATACTTGCTTAATTGAGGGCAAAATAACGTTAAAAATCCTTAATAAGAAATGTGAGTGGAGTATCGGAATTCGAAAGTCTGCAAAATAAAAAAGAATAAATGTGTTCCGGGTTTTCTGCAGTTTTCTCTGAACTCCCGTACTGAATTTAATAGCTTATATCAGTTTAAAAGTTCGCAATAAAATTACTGCAAAATATATTTCAAATGATACATTATAAATAATTTAATCATAATTAGAATTGGATATATTGGAATAAAGGTGTTCTATGTTTTCTGGGGTTTGTGCTGAAGCTCCCGCACGGAATTTAATGGCTTATACTTGTATCAGTTTAAAAATCTCCAATAAAATATATTTCAAATGATGTATTATAAGTAATTTACTCATAATTAGAATTGGAGATATTTAAATTTTAAAATATTAAAGTGTCATCTGGTAGCAGATATTTGGGATCTCCAATTTTTAATTCCAGTTCAAATAAGTTTTAAAATGATATATTACTTATGAAATTATGTTAATTAGAAGCTGAGATACAAACATTAATAAATGTAAGCATTTCTGTATAAAAATTTGTGTCTGACTTATCCGCGGTTTTCTCCAAAACTTGCTTTATTCTGGGCTGCATATCGTTAAAAATCCTTAGTAGGAAATGTGAGCGGAAATTGGAATTCGAAATTCTGTAAAATATAAAAGAATAAAAACGTTCTAGGTTTTCTATAGTTTTCTTCGAAAGTTTCGGAGAATGTAAAATTTTCGAGAGATTTATTGATTTCATTGAAGTTCATAATAAAAGTGGCGAATGCATGGTGAACATAATTTCTAAAAAGTTAGAGGACGATAAGTTGTCTAATAGGGACTGTCATGGTCAGTCCTACGATGATTCAAATATGTTAGGAGTGTACAGATGCGTCCAAGCCAGAATAATAATAATAATAATAATAATACGCTGCTTTTCACCGTGCATTGCCCATATCCTTAAACTTGTTGGTGTACATGCCTTCTTTCTGCTCCGTGGCTCAACGTCTATGTGGAGTTAGCTGTTCAAAGAATTTACATCTTTTTTGTTTCATCTAGTTTACGCTGTGGTATTATGAAACAAGAACGGAAAATCACATACGGTTCCCATAGTTTATTAACTTTCTAACTATATGCACCTCCTGTTGCATCGTTTAATCGTTAATGCACTTTCGCTATACATAGCCTTCAGACGGAATGGAAGGAAGACAGACACATCGACAAATTGAACTGATAATTCACCCTTAAACATTGTTGGAAAGTGTTGAAAATGCTTAACACAAACAAAAAATGAAACACCAGCAGTATCCTGTTGTATAACGTATCTGAATATTTCACTGTAGCTCTGTAAATCTTATCGATTATCCTGATATTAATCCCAAGAATGTCATTTCAGTTCACAGTGTTGTAGGTCACAAGTCATTTTGGAAATTTGTTTTTGCGTGATTTATCTTGCTAGTAGTATAAACACTGTTTCATCTTGGGCAAAAGATCGTTTAGGCCTCTTTATGTAAATTTATCACTTTCTCCGTTCACGCTAGCTCCCTATTCCATTTCACTGTTCCGTAATTAATAGTGCATATACTCTAAGGTTGTATAAGAACACTGTTTCGAGAGACAATCATTGATGATTCAATTTTGTTAGTGTAATAGGTGTCCCAAACGTGCAAACTTCAACGGCTGTGGAATAACTTTCTTTCACGATGTGAGATATTAGGGATGATATGAACTGAACATCATTTTAGGCTTCGTTGCGTTTGGCAAGTTTCTCTCAGAGCTTGTAAGAAATTTTGAAGTACATCTTCATGTCGGAGGCAGTCATTCTTCATATTGAGCTGGAGTTTTGTACAACAATATACTTAAAAAGTTAAAACTTGAAATGTATAAACAGCATTTTATAATCAGGTAAAATATGACTGGTCTGGTTGCAACACCGGCTCGCTCACTATGGCAAGAAGCAGTGCTGCAAACCGGCGAATCAAATGTTGTGCTTCTCAAACTGCTACCATCCAAGAGAGAGAGAAGCCCCATCCAAATTCTCCTGCTTGTAGTCAGTATTTTATTAAAATGTATCAGCAGAAGTGTAGAAACAGCAATGGAAGTGTTGCTGAGAAATAAACCATAATAGAAGAACTTGAAAGAAGGAAAGTCTTATATAAAATCAAATCTGTTTTATTTCTTCAAAACTAGACATTCATTCATGAACATAACTTGAATTCATAATATTATCACTTTCAGCAATTAATTATACAATAACCTCAAATCATTAATAAAACTTAACAAACATATTTTGAAAACTTAACAACTTAAACTTAATAAAATATCAATTTGATCCGGACCAGCCGGTCAATTTTTTCATATTACTATATCAGATAACAGAATCCATGCCAATTACCAAACAATACACCCCAGAACTAAAAAGATCTGGTATTTATATATATGAAATAAGGACGTTTAGATCGTCATCGATCAAACGGACGAATCACAAACGAACACCTGGCAGGTGTAAAAAGAAACAATTAAGATTTGCATAATGACGATCGATCTTTAGCTACGATGTCGCCATCTAGTGGGAAAAACATCGTTAGAAAAATTAAAACAGTCCAAAATTGATAATGAAAGGTGTTGCATGGAAAAAATCGTTTTTAATGTAAACAAAACGGTAATTGACAATTAACAGTATAAAAATAAAGTTTAAACAACTGAAAAATAAGAAACTGAAGTAAGTATGTCTTAATTTATAATCAATTAAATAAATTAAATAAGTTATTTTATAAAAATGATAAAATGACCAAACATAGCATAAACTTTCAAAACAGATGATATAATATGATTAAATAGCTATGTCTATAGGCATGAGGGAAAGTTAGGAGGCGATGAGAATAAAATAAACTAAGGATTTTCTCATCAAATGCCCCCCCCCCTCTCATTGCCTCATAAAAATGCATGACTCCTTAAGAAGGAAAAATCAGCATGGACCTATTACCGAACATCTTAAACAAGATGAAAAATTTTAATCAAATTTCAAACTAATGCAGTCAAACATCTCAATAACATAAAAATTAATAGTTAAATTTAACACAAGGACAACAATTAAGTCGTAACAAATCCAACTTCAAAAATTCTTAAAGCATCTTTCTCCAAAGAAAATTTCAATTTTTTTCTCTATCTTAAGTCTTAAAAACTCCATCAATTCAAAAAAAAAAAAAAAAAAAAATTTAACTACTCCAATCTAGAACAGAGTCTAGAATATCCTAGATAAGAGGCTAACAAAAAAAAAAACACAATTCCTTCCATTTCAGAAAACAAGTCCAAGAAAAAATTTGTTTCATTTTAAAATTTCATTAACAAACATGAAAAAAATATATTTACCAAAAAAAATTACTTATTAATTTCAACTCCAGCATTAAACTCCAAATCAACTATTTAAACCTATATCAAAAGCAAATTACAAATACAAAAATAATCTTTATTTAACAAAACAAAATTTCAATTTCTAGCCATCCAGAACTTGGTAAAGAGGACAAAACATCGGCCTTTCGCATTCACTTATTCGTCTTTCAAACATATTCAAGAATGAATATAGGCACAACTATTCACTTCTTTTAAAACAAATTCCGGCTAGCACGGAAAGCATACGTTCCACATGAAATGAGGTTTCTAGATGCCTAGAAAAGAAAAGAAATTATAATACACATAAAAGATATAAACAGAACAAATTTTAATTATGGTAGACGGGACCTAGTGACATTGCCAAAATTCAAAAATTGGGACTTACAAAAATAAAAGTAACATGCCCGCGCAAGGGCCTACATATGGTGGTAACTCCCAGAAAAACTGTTCCTAAATGATTCTCTGACAATTTACCGGTCAAGGGTCACCTATCCGAAACGGTACTATAGGCTGTTCGAATCATCGTAAATAGCCACCAAAAGCACCATTTCCATACATAGACGGGAATTAAATTGTCTACCAAATTAATTTTTAAAAGAATACTAAATGAGGTAAAATAAATTTAAAGTACTAAAAAAAACTTGCTTAAATCAAAAGTACTAAAATAATTACATAAGTAAAAAAAAATGCTGGGACAAACTGTTATAATAAATATGTACAAATCAGCAATTTTAACTAATCAAAAAAGTCCATAAGTATGAAGTTGAAACACTAGATTAGAACAATGTGCAATCCAAATTTTAAAACAATGTAAATATTTAAACAATTTCTATTTTAAAACAATGTACTGGACAAAAAAAAAATATATATATATATATATAAATGTACTCAAATTATCTATAAGAAAAATGACATACAAAATTCATATATGTACAAGAGAAAAATTATGTTATAAATATTAAATTTACAAAATTCAAAAGTTCATTTTTTGTCAAAGGCTTGGTGAAAATATCCGCAAGGTTTGATTTACTACGTACATAAGAAACAGAAAATTCACCATTATTTAAAAGATCTCTAATAAAAAATAATTTAACATCTATATGCTTAGTTTTATAATTTTCCACTGGTGATTTTATGAAATCTATAGCGGCTTGATTATCAACTCTCATTACAGCATCATTATCTAAATTAGAAAAAATACATTCCTCAGCACATTCACGACGTATCCGATCAAACCAAACCAAATTCTTTACAACCTCAGTCATTGCGATAAATTCAGATTCCATGGTCGACAAACTAACATATTTTTCTTTAAAAGTACGCCAGTCGACCGGAGACTTATCAAGCAAAACTATCTGACCGCCAATTGAGGTCCGATCGTCACGGTTAGCTGCGAAATCTGCATCGGAGAAAATTACTAAATCATTAGATTTACAAGAAAGTTTAAGTTTGTAATGAGAAGTTGATTTTACATAGCCCAATAATCTCAATAAACCATCCCAATGGAACAAACCAGGATTCGATTGAAATTGACTCAGGACATTAACAGAGTAGGCTATATCAGGACGAGTACGACCAGCTAAAAAGGAAAGACATCCCAAAACACTACGATACGGTAAATGAGACATTTCGGTTATATCTTGACTAGACGTAGGACAATGAGATTTGGAAAACACAGTACCTTTACTGATAGGTAAAGAAGAATGAGGAATTTTAAACTTAGAAAATCTTTCACAAACATCATTAATGTAATTGGATTGGTGAATTACTACTCCAGATGGAGTATCCTCAAACTCAACCCCTAATAATTTTCTTGTTCTCCCCAATTCTTTTATATCAAAATTTGACTTTAATAAAACTAAAACTTTATCAATAAATTTCTTATGTTTTCCAAAAATTACGATATCATCAACATAAAGAAGAAGTACAACATCTGTCCCATAAAGATAAACACAATTACAAGATGATAACTTTCTAAATCCAATTTTAATTAAAACATGATGTATTTCATAAAACCATTCTCTCCCACTTTGATGTAATCCATACAGAGCCCGGTCCAGTTTGCAATACAAAGTCTCTTTACCAGGTTCAACAAATCCAGGAGGTTGTAGCATATACACGTCCTCACTTAGTGGTGCATACAGGGTAAGCACAGGTGACGTCACACTGAATATGCGACCACCCACAACATGAAACAAGAAGGGAGAAAAAGAACCGGATAACACCAAAATTTACAACAGGACTAAATGTTTCTTCATAGGATTCACCTTTAACCTGTTTAAATCCCTGGGCCACAAGGCGAGCCTTATGTCTAACTATCTGTCCAAACTCATCCCTTTTTATTGTGTAAACCCACCGGCAACCAACAGGAGTGACGTGATTAGGTAGTTCAGACAAATGCCAAACTCCACGTTCTTGCATAACCTTCATTTCCTGTTTCATTGCACTCCACCAAACCTGACTCTGCCTGGAATTACATGCCTGTTTAAAAGTCCTGGGAGTCTCTTCCCGATCTAGTCATGCTGAAGGGTGAACTAAACTCGAAACAACTGAATCACTCTCACTGTCACTATCGTCACTATCTGAAAAATCTGATGAATTACTTGGAATCGGAATAATGCCAGAATAAGGATTTGAACCACTAAAATCAAATAAATCAGGATTAAACATCAATTTATTTTCTCTACAATAATTTTCAACATCATGAAGTGATCTAAGACGTTTAGTTTTGCCTAATTCATAAAAATAAATGTCAGTACGATTACCAGTACGACGAACAACAGGCTTCCTAGTCCAACTAACTAACTTCCTTAAGATGGGTAATAGTAGACTGATTATTGCTAGACACAGAATCTTTACTCCCCACTCCACTAGGTTGAGAATCCGGGGTACTGTTGGAAGGACCTGGGATGGCCACAGGTACAACTTCAACAACGTCCTCCAGACTTTGCTCAACACTAGGAGAGAAAAGGGCATAATCATCGGTGCCCAGTGCAGCTCCACTGCGACCTAAACCACAACATGATTCATCAAAATTGACATTACCAGATTCAATAATTTCATTAGTCTCTGGAATCCAAATTCTATACCCCTTCGTTTTGAAAGCGTAACCTACTAAATAACCAGTGGCGTCGCCAGAAAAAATTTCAAGGGGGGGCACAACCGGGAAAAAAAATTGTTTTTTAATAAAATTCTGATAGCATAGTTTTAAAGTTAAAGAAAAAAACGCTTACTAGAATTTTCCAAGGGGGGGCAAGTGCCCCCCCTTGCCCCAATGTGCCGACGCCCATGTAAATAACCCTTACGGGCTTTTGCTTCAAGTTTAAATCGCCTTTGCTTTGGCACACCAACATAAGTAACCGTACCAAAGGGCCTTAAGTGTCGAACAGAAGGTTTTCTTCCACCATATAACTCAAAAGGGGTTTTCTTCAAAAGTTTGGGACAAACACGATTCCAAGTATAAACAAAATATTTAAGAGCTTCAGGCCAAAAACTAGGATCCAAGTTACTTTCAATTAACAATGTACGAATACCATCAGCTGCGGTAGACATGAACCGTTCTGCAACGCCGTTTTGTTGGGGAGTATAGACGTTTGTAAACTCATGACGAATACCTTTCTCACTAAAAAAATTATCAAAAGATTGATTAACAAATTCTCCACCATTGTCTGACCTAAAGGATTTAACCTTTCTTCCCAAGAAAGTCTCAGCCTTAATAATATGGTTTTTCACCACATCAAAAACTTCAGACTTCATACTTAAAGGATATACAGAAACCCGGCGAGAGAAATCATCAATGATTGAGAGAAAGTATTTTTTGCCATTTCGTCCCTCATTTCTACACGGTCCCCAAACATCAGCATACAGGAGCTCTAGTGGATGATTTGACCTGATATTTTTACTAGGTTTATGAGATACACTTCTAAACTTTCCTAACTTACAAAATTCACAAATGAAATCAGATTCCCTTAAGCCTGGTAATCCCCGTACACCTTGTCTGCGACTAGTATGAGCTACTAAAGATTGACTAATATGACCAAATCTGCGATGCCAATGCATCATTCGACTTCTAGCATTAGCGGACAATACTTCAAATTTAACAGACTTTTTACGAGAATCAGGGATTTTAGGATAAAGTTTATAGGTTCTATCTTTAAGATAAGCACTAAACAGGTACTCATCCCCCCGGTATATTTTCACCTCGCCTTGACTACCATAAAAAGATAAACCCTTCAAATCTAATTGTGGTCCAGACACAAGATTTCTACTTAATTGATCTGAATACATTACATTACATAAAGTAAAGACTCTTTGACCAAATCTTAGCTTGACTTCTCCTTTACCCTGAATAGGGAATAAAACATCCTTCACAGCCACGGACATTTCATCATTTAAAGTCTCAAATTTAGAAAATAAAGTCCTATTGTTGCAAAAATGATGGCTCGCCCCACTGTCAAATAGACAATCGCTTGATTTTACAACATTGCTTACACTTGAATGGGAAACAAATAAATTCAACTTACGTGAACTATCCGACGGTGATCTGGCAGCCTTTTTGGAACTCGAGAAATGTCCTCGACCATGGGGATTCCTTCCAACTGATCTGGACTCTCTATAAGACGGCAAAGGAGAAGCATCTGAACTAGAAGAAGTGGCACCAGTACTACATTCACTTGAAACTGAAGATGGACTATTAAACCTAGAGCGACGATCATTTCTTCGTGAGGGAGAAAAACGTTGAGGAGACACAGAGTTCTTCTTAGAATAACATCTCGACCTCAAGTGACCCAGTTTTCCACATGACCAACATCTTCTATCCTTGAATCTGTTTTTAGTAGGCTGTCTTATATTAGACTTAGAAAAACTTGATAAATTTACATTTTTAACACTGTCCTTATCCCGAAGCCTCATTCTAGTTTCTTCAGCAATAACACTATCCACAATTTTTTCAAATTGAAAATCTTCATCAGATTTACTCAACAACAACTGGACAATATTATCATAAACTGATGGCAAGTATCTCAAAAACTGATAGCATAAATAATTCTGTGAAAAATTGTCATCAATTTGTTTTAAATCAAGGTAAATTTTCTTAAGTCGGGAGGCAAATAAATTTATAGACTCTCCATGTCTAATCCTGGCTTCTATTAATTCTGTAAATAAAGTTAAATGGTGAGCTCTAGTATCAGGATGAAAATTTTTCCGAAGTCTGTTCCAAGCATCTGTAGGTTCCTTACAGTCATCAATGATTCTTTTAAATTCTGGCTCCACATTGAGATAAATCAGAGAAAGTACTTGATTAGCACGTAAAGTGAATAATTTAACATTCTCAGCTGTAACAGTTGAAGACACCTCTGGTTCTGATCTTCATCAATTATCTCCCATAGACCCTTCTCCATTAACAAGTAACGCATATCAGAGATCCATGTTGAAAAGTTTCTTGAATTGAGCTTCTCAATCTGGTTGGTAGCCATGTTGGAAAATAAAACACTTTGAACTGGCAAAGAAACACCTTGAAAACTATCCTTTAATTCTTTTTCTGTTTGCCACCCCCCGGCTCTTCTAAATTTTCATCCGTTTCAACCTTTTTACTCATTTAAATTAACAAGTATCTTTCATGAAAAAAAAAAACTTGTAAAAAAAACTTGATCCCATCAGTTATTGCTGTAATTTACTTTAGAAGATTAAATATTGCCATACTTCAAGTCTATTTTAACAAAAAAAATCCAGTTGGAAAAATCAATTCTGTAAATCAATAAAGTTCAATTGCAGAAAAAATTATGAAGAATTTAACTGAGTACATATTATAATTCAGTTCAATTGTAAAAATTCAAATTTAAATGAAGAAAACTAGACAAATCAATGAAACTTGACAAAATAAATCTTAATTTCAATAAAGTAGATGCATAACTGCACATTTTCAACTGTAAACAAACTCTTACTAAAGCTGTAACTTAATCTCTTGAAATAAAAGTTCTGTAACTTGAAATTATATATAGTTTACTTCATAAATACATACTGAAAATCATCTTCTAGTTATGGAAAATATAGCCCATAACCTCTTGTAGTCAGTATTTTATTAAAATGTATCAGCAGAAGTGTAGAAACAGCAATGGAAGTGTTGCTGAGAAATAAACCATAATAGAAGAACTTGAAAGAAGGAAAGTCTTATATAAAATCAAATCTGTTTTATTTCTTCAAAACTAGACATTCATTCATGAACATAACTTGAATTCATAATATGATCACTTTCAGCAATTAATTATACAATAACCTCAAATCATTAATAAAACTTAACAAACATATTTTGAAAACTTAACAACTTAAACTTAATAAAATATCAATTTGATCCGGACCAGCCGGTCAATTTTTTCATATTACTATATCAGATAACAGAATCCATGCCAATTACCAAACAATACACCCCAGAACTAAAAAGATCTGGTATTTATATATATGAAATAAGGACGTTTAGATCGTCATCGATCAAACGGACGAATCACAAACGAACACCTGGCAGGTGTAAAAAGAAACAATTAAGATTTGCATAATGACGATCGATCTTTAGCTACGATGTCGCCATCTAGTGGGAAAAACATCGTTAGAAAAATTAAAACAGTCCAAAATTGATAATGAAAGGTGTTGCATGGAAAAAATCGTTTTTAATGTAAACAAAACGGTAATTGACAATTAACAGTATAAAAATAAAGTTTAAACAACTGAAAAATAAGAAACTGAAGTAAGTATGTCTTAATTTATAATCAATTAAATAAATTAAATAAGTTATTTTATAAAAATGATAAAATGACCAAACATAGCATAAACTTTCAAAACAGATGATATAATATGATTAAATAGCTATGTCTATAGGCATGAGGGAAAGTTAGGAGGCGATGAGAATAAAATAAACTAAGGATTTTCTCATCACTGCTCACGGAACGAACCACCCGCGAATTGATGCGCACGGTAAATAGTTCTTAATAAAAGTATTTTGCAGAGGTAGTTAAAATTACCACATAAAATGTTCATTACAGACATATCTACTATTTGTCTATCTTGCACATGAATAGTAAATTGATTGGTTTTTCCTTAATACACAAAATACACTGCTTAATTGATTCCATATTGATTGATTCATTCAAATTAGTGTTTCAAAATTAGCAATATTATACATGATCTTTGATAATCATTAATATTAGTCCTGATATTAATCCCAAGAATGTCATTTCAGTTCACAGTGATGTAGGTCACAAGTCATTTTGGAAATTTGTTTTTGCGTGATTTATCTTGCTAGTAGTATAAACACTGTTTCATCTTGGGCAAAAGATCGTTTAGGCCTCCTTATGTAAATTTATCACTTTCTCCGTTCACGCTAGCTCCCTATTCCATTTCACTGTTCTGTAATTAATAGTGCATATACTCTAAGGTTGTATAAGAACACTGTTTCGAGAGACAATCATTGATGATTCAATTTTGTTAGTGTAATAGGTGTCCCAAACGTGCAAACTTCAACAGCTATGGAATAACTTTCTTTCACGATGTGAGATATTAGGGATGATATGAACTGAACATCATTTTAGGCTTTGTTGCGTTTGGCAAGTTTCTCTCAGAGCTTGTAAGAAATTTTGATGTACATCTCTGTGTTGGAGGCAGTCATTCTTCATATTGAGCTGGAGTTTTGTACAACAACATACTTAAAAAGTTGAAACTTGAAATTTATAAACAGCATTTTATAATCAGGTAAAATTGGATGACTGGCCTAGTTGTAATACCGGCTTGCTCGCTATGGCAAGAAGCAGTGCCGCGGACTGGCGAATCAAATGTCGTGCTTCTCAAACCGCTACCATCCAAGAGAGAGAGAAGCTCCATCCAAATTCTTCCACTCATGGAACGAACCACCCGCGAATTGATGCGCACAGTAAATAGTTCTTAATAAAAGTATTTTAATTTGATCGCTTGCTCAAACAAAGTAAAGGAATTAAGATTAAATAAATTCATTTTGATGGAGAAAAATTTACTTCAGATTATTTTTTAAGGATCGATTATTATTATTAAAATTAACTCATTTTTTTGGAACTTTCTAGAAGAAATTTTGAAAACGTAATTAAAAGTGACGGCATCAATTTTAATTAACGAAATATGAACGTCCGAAAAATTATTAATATTATTTTTAAATTATTTGAGCGCGATCGAAAATGATTTAGAAATGATTTAACTATTATTTATTTTTGATTTTTCTAATAGGTGAAATTGTTTGTTTACTTTCAAAAACATTGATAGTTTGTTTACAAACAAATGCTTCACGTGAAATTTTAAACTTTTCTATTTCTTTGAATTTTGAGTACTTTAAAAGATTAATTGGGGGAAAATAAATTAAATAAATAAGAGCCAAACTATATTTTGGAAGATTTGAGGAAAATTAATTAAATTCAATAGTGTTAAAATTTTTCAATTTTAACAGCTCGATTATACACAATAGAACCTGAGATAAAGCTTTCCCTTAAATTTACAAAAATTGCTGTATAGCAGTGCTACCTGTTGAGTGATTGCACAGTGTTCGGAATTTCAAAAAAGCTGGCCAAAAGTCGAAAAATTTAGGCGCGTTTTTAGATGTAAGTACCGCGGAAATACCTTCAGAGGGAGCCACTGAATGAAACTGTGAGGTGGAAAATTTATTCTATCTACATATTTCTAAGTGTAGGCTGGCGGAAAACGTGACCATTTTTTCTTTTTAATTGTTAATGCATTTTAACAGTTAAACAAATAGTGTTTCTCGGAAAATTTCGCAACAACAACATTCAACAAAATATGGCCGACAATTGTGGAGGTTAGTAGATAGTGATCTCCTGAGCGGCTTTTTGAAGTTAACCTCAATTATAACATAACCAAAAGTTTCAAAGTATGGAAACTTTTTTATCTCGCAAGATCCCGCATTGATTCAAAGTGGAGAGTGTTAAGGGATGTCCATTTTATTCAGCCGTTAAAGAATTGGGTGCCCCCGCCTGCCCCTGTATGTGTAAAAGCGTTTTAACTTTTTAATTTAATTTTTTAATTTTTTGGACTTTGGTCTGCCATATTGGATCCGCCATCATGTTTTTGAGTGCAAGATCACTTTTTTTTTATAAAAACTGATATCAAATTTGAATTTAGCGCCCTCAAAAACCCTTAAATGTGAAAATTATCCTTCATCTATCAATTTTTTGATTTTTGATCCGCCACACAGTGGTCGGAATTTCAAAAAAGCTGGCCAAAAGTCGAAATTAAAGAAAACAAGTGAAATTGTGATGTATATATATGTTTTCGAGGTCGCTGAATCCGAATCTGACATTGATTTTTTGAAAACTTCAAAGGCAAACTCAAAAACAAGATCGCGAATCCAATATGGCGCGCCATATTGGATTCGCCATCTTGTTTTTGAGTTTGCCTTTGAAGTTTTCAAAAAACCAATGTCAGATTCGGATTCAGCGACCTCGAAAACATATATATACATCACAATTTCACTTGTTTTCTTTAATTTCGACTTTTGGCCAGCTTTTTTGAAATTCCGAACACTGTGGATTGGCACCAAAAGTTCAACTGCTTGACTCAAAGTTCAACTGAACTCATAAACTGATTTATGTTAAAATGCATCTACATATGATTTTATATGCAAATCTATGCAGTAGTTCCTTAGATATAGCTTTAACTGAAATTGTGAAAATCGATGTATAACAGTGCCACCTGTTGTGCAATTGGCACCAAAAGTTTATAGGCACTAACTTATGTCAAGGTGCATCTGCATATAAATTAATATGCAATTTCATGCAATAATTCCTGAGATATAGCCTTTTCTGAATCTGGAATTGCGTAAATTGCTGTATAACAGTGCCATCTGTTGAACAATTATCACCAAATGTTGATAGACACTAAATTATGTCAAGGTGCATCTGCATATTAATTTATATGCAATTCTGTGTAGTAGTACCTTAGATACAGATGCCACAGAATTTTCGTCATGCACAGGCAGGTGGACAAACATTTTCTAAAAATGGTCAAATCGTGTTCTTGACCTATTAAAACGTAAATCCATCGAAAACCAGAAATCGAAAATTTTTACAAATCCAATACTTTCTTCTATTGAATACAAAAAAATTACAGAATAGTATGTGTGTTGCTTTAATCTATATATATATATATATATATATATATATATATATATATATATATATATATATATATATATATATATACTAGCAGGCTTTGCCCGCTTTGCTGGACATTAAACTTAAATGAGTTGTCAAAATCCCATATCTTTATTAATAACCTAAGTTCTCACTGTGTTGATAGAGGTTTTTCTCGCTCGCAACATGAGGAGTCTGGGTCCCCACTGTCTTCGGTACAACTTACCCACTTCTTACTTCCCCTTCCTCAGAGGGTGAGTTCGAAGTTTTGCAAAATTCCACTAATGTACATAATGCATACACTTAATCAATATCCACACACCAAAATTCGCCATTCTAAGATAATTCAAAACAAATTCAAACGGAAAAACATGTTTTTACACATGTTTATTGCCCTCCGACTCCGAGAAGGGGGGGGGGGGGGTATTTCAAATTTCGTGAAATCCAGTTACAATAAGTGCCAAATGCATACAAACAATTTACACACCAAATTTCGTGACCACAGAAGTCTTTAATAGAAAATATTATAAATAGATAAATACAAAAAGCACAGCTTTAGTATGGGAACCCTTTGGTGACTTTAAATATTTTAAGCCATTTTTGCGATGAACTGAATTGGCTATCTCAGTTGTGCAATTAAAGATCTTGGCGAGAAACGTCCGAGCTACTTCGGTGCCGAATTTCAAATTTTGCCAAAGGGATCCAATACTAAAGCTGTTCCATACACAAAATAAATAAATAAATAAAATAAAATAATAAAATAAAATAAAAACTCTTTTCTGATATTTACAAAATAAAAAATCTTAATAAAATCCAAATTATAATCATTTACAATTTAGGGCAGAACATAAAAGAACCTCATAAGGTACATAATAACAACAAAAATTTTGTTTTACTGCAGGAAAGAAAAGTACTGCTTTATTAAATAATAATATTAAACTAATGCCAAATATCTCCATGAAAATATTTATCCACGTGAAAATTCCTGATTTAAAAAAAAAAAAAAAAAATTCACCAACTTTTGTAGGTATTTTGCTCTCTAATTTTTATTATTATTCACGTGAAATTATTTTATATAAATGCGTATATATAAATATAAAACCTTCTACCGAATCTAGGTTGAAAACGGAAAAAAGGGTAAAATAAATTAGAAATATCAGACCTATATTTATAAATTTGATACCAAATGAAAGGGGCGATTTTTCTCAATCCAGGGGTGCAAACAGTTTTTCGATACGACAATTAGATTTTTTAAAAATAACTAAAGTATGAAATTTTAGTGACAAGGGAAAAATAAATTAGAAATATCAGACCTATTGTTTCAAATTCAGTACAAAATGAAAGGGGTGATTTTTCTGAATCCTGGGGTGTAAACAGTTTTTCGATGCGACAATTAGATTTTTAAAAATTAACTAAAGTATAGAATTTAGATAGCAACACTTCATTTTAATCTTTTCATAATTTGTAGTGCGAATCACGCGAATAAAAAAGTCTTTATCTTAAAAATTTATTTTTATATTTTATTTTTCCATTCAAAGCGTTTTTGTGAAAAAATATTTATGGCACATGCGCAGGCATTTTTTACCTACAATTTAACCTTTTGAAAGGGTCTGTGACAGCATCTGTCACAGACCCTTTCATAAGAGACCCTTTCATAGGACCTTTCACAGACCCTTTCATAGGATTTTGTAAGAGCCCGTTTCAAAAGGTTAAACACTAATAATATTTTTATTTCTATAGATATAATTTTAAGTTGGGTGAAGAACTAAGTTTCTGCCAAGCGCTGTTGAATTCCGTCCACCCGTTCTCGAGTGATGCCCGGACAAACGTGTTTTAGTCTTTTACCCCCCAGGGGGGAACGGGGGGGGGGGAGAATTTCTGAAAAGTTGAGAGAGATAATTTTAAGTTGGGTGAAGACCTAAATTCCTGCCAAGTGCCGTTGAATTCCGCCCAGCCGTTCTCAAGTGATGCCCGGACAAAAAATGCGACATACAGACACGATGACGCACACACACACACACACACAGGCAAAATTTTCTGAAGTCATTTTTGGCTTTCATGGGGTGTGAAATGTGAAGATATCGCAAAAATTTTTTATTCCGACAAATTTACAGACAAAAGTCTGATTTTATTAATATAGATATAAGAGTTAACTCACTGATCACTGACTCAACATGGCCGTGGCGATTCTATGAAAGATAGTCCAATTTTTGGACACAGGTTGGTTTTAGGACCCTGACGCTCGCTAAGACAGGATTTTGCGAAATCCCCCCCCCCCCCCCCCCCCATTGGGGAAGGGCAAGGGCAGAAGGCAAAAACTACCTTTATAAGCATAACTCGGCTCTAAATTACTTCACAGTGAAGAAATTGCAGATGGGGAAACTAGACTTAAGTACAAAAAAATCATTTTCTGTGATTTTGGAAATTTGAATTTTTAAGAGGGGGGAGGGGGTAAAAATGATTTTTGGCGGCAAATTTAGCAAAGTAAGGATTTTCGAGTAAAACTCTACCAGTAATAGCTCAAAGGAAAAAATATATATATAAAAAAAATTAAAAAAAACATTGTCTTCTTGAAGGTATTGCCAAAAACTCATTTTTGATTTTTTCCGATTTTTGATTTTGGGGGGAGTTACAAGGGGGCAAATTCGACCCCCCCCCCCCTTTTAGTGCTAAGTTCGCTCCCCCCTTTTAACGCTAAATTCGTCCATGGAAATCTATAGGAGCTAAGGTCACAAATTTTAGTGTGTGGCTTATTTACGTGCGTCCAACACCCATTGTAACGGGATTTTGTGAAAGTTCCCCCTCCCCTCCCTTGGGGTGGGGGTGGGGAATAAACACGTTTCCAAGCATAACTTTGCTTCAGATTATCTCAGTAAGATTAAATTTTACGTGTGGGTTTTTTATGCATTCCCAACACGCACTACAAAGTGATTTTACAAAATTTCTCCCTCTCCCTCTTTTAAAACGGAGCTAAAAAAAAAAAAAAAAAAAAAAAAGAAAAACACGTTGGTGGGGGGGGAGGGGGAGGGCTGGCTGGCTAAAAAACACGTTTTAAAACATAACTCTGCTTCAAGTAATCTCAGGATCTCAATTTTTTAATGTGTCGGCAGGGCCCGCTTTACCCTTTTGGCGGCTCTAGGCAATAGAAATTTGGCGGCCCCCACTACGCCAGGGCAGCTCATATATTTCATGTGACCACACGCAAATTTTCTGAGACCTCGGTCTTCATCTCCCCCCCCCCCTCTCTCTACAAAAAAGAAATCACACTAGAAAAAAGTCTTAATTATGAGTTACTATATAAAGAAGACTTAACTTATAATAAAAATAAAAATAAACATAAATAGAATACAGTTTTTGTAAAAATTCGGTTGGACGGGCCGGGCCATATTTATGAATAACAAAAATAAACAGGCTGAATCAAACTTTAGATTTTCCACCTGTAAGTGCTAAGCGATTGATTTGGAACCCTAACAGAACATCTTCTATCCACGATTTCTTCGTGATATCTTCAGGATGAAAAGACATCCCAAAAACATCCCGAAGATGTACTATGGATAAGTGTGCTGTTAGGGAAATTGCCTGAAAATTTCCATATACTATACAAACCCACATTCTCTACAAGACATTGCATCACAGGCAGTTTGGCGGAAGTTTTAGCGCAGAGGTGCAGGTGCAGTATATATTCGGATGCACGAACGAAGTTCGGGTGAAATTCTAGCCGATTGGGAAAATTTTGAATGTACACTAGCGACAAAAAAAAAAAAAACGCACTTGGATATTTTCCTTTTCGCCTTCTACAACCGCCAATTTTATCGTTTAAAAAGCAAATTTTCGAACAAATTTTATTATGTTGTCCTCCACATACACTTTAGCTTTGAGTCCAGTGTTAAAAACAAAATGCAATTGTCAGGAAAATTGCAATTTTAGAAATTATTTCAAAAATGGTAAGAATAAGGCAGTTAACGACGCCACAAAAAGTATTAATTTTTGAAGGAAAATCAAAAAATATTTTAATACTAAAAAGATGGTAAAATAATTAAATGTTAACGGAATATTGGTAAAAGGGTTTTTAGCAAGATATAAAATTTTTTAGCCGTTTAAACTGGAAATTTGGTTTTAAGCGGCCATATTGCTCATCCAAGCGAGATGACCGTAAATTAAAAAGCCATTGCTTATAAAATCGGTATGTATTACATTTAGAACATAAAAGAGATTCAGAAAAAGTGCTTAGTAGCATGATTTCCTTTAACTACAGTACAGCAACTATTAAACGAAGCAGGTTTAAATGGCAGGAAATTTGAAAAAATTCCATTCTTAGTGAAGAGAATTAGGAAAGCAAGACCTCAGATGGCTAAAAAAAAAAATAATAATAATAATGATTAGCTAATTATTGGGCTGAACTAGTTCTCTTTGATGAGTCAAGTTTAACTTATTTCTAGCTAAAGAAAACAAACAGATCTGACAACGAAAATATGACTGACTTAATGAAAATTGAACTTTTAAAACAGTGACACATTCTCCGCACATTATGGTACGGAGGTGCAGAACTTTTCAAACAGTCAAAAAACAAAAACAAAATGTTTATATTCAAGGGATCAATTAACTCAAAATAAAACACAATTTTCATAAAAGTGGTGCCTGACCGACTATTTTGGAGGTATCTTGGACATTTCCGCAAACAGCATTTCAAGATGATAATGCACATTACTACATGGCGTTTGTGGTAATGGTTTATTCACTTCAAATTGCCAAAATTTCCTATCCATTCCCATGAGAACCTATAATTCTGTAAGTAATCATACCTTTTTTCACTTTAAGTTAAATCCCACAAAGGCTATAGTAGAATTTTTTCTTTACCAGACATAGAAATAGTCCTAATCGGGATCCGCTCGAAAATGTTTCGTCTAAAAAAAGGCGGGGGAGAGGGGAGAGGATTAGAAATTTGCAGCCTATAACTCTGCTGGAACTAGAAAAAAATTTTGTGATATTTGGCACATTGAAATTTCTGAGATTTATATTAAAACACTGTATAAAACTATGCCATTGTGCATTAAAGCAGTAATTCCATATAAAGGCGGAATTAACCCAATGCAGAATGTATATTTTTAATGAAAAAATTGCTTAGATCTAAGAAATAAATAGTTTTATTTCATATATTAAAATATAACTTGTTTATTTCATATAATAAGTTATAATAGAATACAAAGTGTATGGTTATTACATTATGTTCAAAAAGAAAATTTTATGCAGATTTTTAAAAAGTACTTCGTAGAGTGCAATAAAGCGAATTATTAAATCAAAAATGTACATAGGTATCATTTCATACCTTTGGTATTAGCAAACAAGACAGTTTTATTTGTTTCAAACATTAATTTTTAAGTTATTACAAATAAAAAAGGTATATAATAAGTCATTTTTTCTGCAGTGCGAGGTTTTTTTTTGATATTTTCAACGCAAAGATGTCAGAATACATTTGAAAAATTATTTAGAATACTGGCATGAATAACATAGACTATAAATTTTCTAATTAAAAAAAAAAAATCGCAAGTTATTAGTAATTTACGATTTACTTAACATGGTATAATAGGACAAAATTGAGCATAAACGTCTATTTTGAGGATCATAAATATATCAGACAATTTCAAAATAACATTTATAATAATAATTTATTTTTCACTTATTTTACTTTTGGCGCCAATAAAGGATTGCCTTAGCACTGAAAGATTTTTAAATGCATCTGTCTGTGTTTGTTATGATCATCATTAAATCGTAATCGAAGGGCGCCATTTTATTATCATGTTGCAATTTCAAATTACTCCCATCCCCCTCCTCCTCTTTTCCACGTAATTAAAAAAAGATCTGGTCTTCAATCATTATCAGAATTCAATTCAAAGCGTATATTTATTAAAAGTCAATATTTTAGTACTTTATGGTGTTTTTATGCTATGTTAAAATCATCAAAGAATGCTACTTTTAATTTACAATTTAATATGCATATATGCCTTAAAAAAGAGAAAGCCAAAAATCAGTTTATGATTTACACTTTTTTTTTCTATGTTTTTCTGCAGTGTTTTAAATTTTTTGGCGGCCCTACTTTTTCGGCGGCCCTAAGCAACCGCTTAGGTTCGCCTAATGGTAAAGCGGGCCCTATGTGTTGGTTATGTATGTGTATGCAGCATGGGCATAAAACACATTTTCAAGCTTAAATCTGCTCCAAATTACCTTAGAATGGTGAATTTTGGCGTGTGAGTTTTGATTAAATGTACGTAATATGCACTTTGATGTGATTTTGCAAATCTTTCCACTTTACCTGCGAGGGAGGGGGAGTAAAATGCAAGCAAGACACTGCCGAAAGCATTGTTGCTCCAGACTCAGAAGTGTGGTGAGTGGGAAAACCACTACTGAAGGTAGCAAGAACTTAACTTAGATTTTGACTGATTTCAATGATTTTTTTTATTATTATTATGATATGGTATTTTGAGAATTCATTTCAGTATAATGAGTAGCGAAGCGGGCAAAGCCTGCTCATGCAAAATAATTTTAAAGATAAAATAAAAAATACTACCTTATACTTTGCATAAAGAAGTATAAAATAATAATAATAATCCATTTTTTTTTTTTTTTTAAACTATTAATCTTTATTTTGGTTAAATTTAATTAATAAAATCAAAATAGGAAAGGCACTATTTCGGTTAAATTTAGTTAATAAAACTGAAATAGCATCTGCCAGGGAAAGACAGATGCTATTTAAATTTTTATTAATAGGCTATTAAAATAAACTAAATATATAGTCACATTAGAGAACAGCTACTCTATAGGGATCCTGTTGGCAAACTTTGAAATTTGAATAGCTTGGGCATTTATTGCCTAAGTCTTTGCTTATACAATTGCAATAGCTGTTTTTATTTATTCCAAAATGACAATAAATGTTAAAAGTTGCCATGGGAATTTTATACTAAAGCTGTTCCCACATTATTTTGTGAACTATATAAAATCAAGGGAAAAAAAAAAAAAAAAAGATGTAAAGCTATTTGATTAAATGAAATTAATATTTTTTAATATAAGTAAATAAAAATTTTTAAAATGTTATGACGTCAGTTTTATCAGAAGTTTTTGATGATACAGGTTTACTTTTCCATACTTTAAAATTATTTTTCACGTGTAGAGAAATATTTCTTTTTGTGTTAGAAAAAATAAATGAAATAAAAAGTTGTAAGCATTTTATTTTATTAGCAACAGGTTGAAATTACGACACAAAGAAAAATGTCGAGAAATTTAATAGAGTTAAATACGTTAATACATTTTAATCAATAACTTTGTTCCTAAATAAAATTTCAAAATTCAGCTTCAAGGTGGACACAGAGGTGTTAGAGACTATCTGTGTGCCAAATGTCATGGCTGTAAGTGCGATAGATTTTTCTGTAGATAACTGACAGAGGCAAAAACAGACAGAAAGACACCATTTGACTTTTATTAATAAGATTTAAAAATTCATTTTTGCAAATATATAATGTTAATTGTCATCAATATTTTTTTTTTTTATATTACATTATTTAGAGAGAACCTGTTCTAAAACAAGAATTAAGTAGAGTCCGTAATGCCAACCGCTCTTTTCACTGGAGAACACAGATATGGTTTCCTCATCATTGGAATGTAAGGAAGGTTTTTCAAGGTGAATCAGAAATTGTCCCTACTGTCATCAGTCGCACTTCTTCTTCACTTGCTCAACCACGTTCTGATCCAAACCAGGTAAAAGTTCTTTTTTTCTTTTAAAAAACTCTTTTAAAGTAATATAAGAAATGTTAAATATCAAATTGCATTATTTCTGGAAAGTTCTCCATTTTTTTTTTTTTTTTTTTAAATAGTGTTAATGGTGAATTTGGATAGTTGAATAAAAAAAATATATAAAAAATTGTTAAATTGTAAGCAAATAATTTAATTGGTCAATCAGAGAGGAACACAAATAAAAAACAGGAAACAAGATAAACAAACACAAAAAAATGGAGGAAAAAGATTTTTAAATAATTTATTTATATATTTTTATTTTTATACCTTATATTTAATTTATTTTTCTATTTTATTGTTTTACTTAATTTTAATTTATTTATTTCATTTAATTTATTCTTTTTTTTTAATTTATTTTTTTATTTGTTTTTACAAAATGGAAGGAAATCATATGAAACAAATTTTTCCAAGCTGTTAACAGCTGTAGAAAAGCAGCAATACAGAAAAAAAAAAAAAAAAAAAAAAAAAAAGAGAGGGGGAGAGAGAGAGAAAGAGAGAGAAAGAGAAATTAAATATAAAGTATTTAAATAAAAATAAAACAAAAATATATAAAAAAATTATTTAAAAATTCCTTCCCTCCATTTTTTGTGTTTGTTTCTTGTTTTTGTTTGTGTTTCTCGATTGTTTTTGCAGATTGCTTCTTAGTTGTTGGTTGTGTTGCTCCTCCCCCACCCCCCACCTCTTTAGATTTTGCCCTGCTTTCAGTGTTGCTTTTGCCTCCAAATCAGTAAGTAGCATGTGTTATGCACCTGAAGAATAAAGACCACGTCCTTTCGAAACCAGTAGTGCTTTCATTAATTTTATGATTTGTGAAGAAATTTTTAAGTTTAAATATTGATTGTACACCAGTTCTTTAATTGAGTAATATAATCTCCATTCAACACAGAAATATTCTTTTAATTTCTGTAAAATATTAAAAAAAAATTTCAAGTAAAACAATTGCTAATTAATAAAAATATAACAAGCGCATTAGGTATTTTGGAATCTTTTTGTTTGATGAAAAAAATATTTCATTGTATATTATTGTATACTGCATACATACTTATGTTTATCTATTTCTGAATTATTTTTTACATATTTTTTTTCGAGTTTAATGTAACATTGATAAAATTCGAAGTGTTTTTGTATATATGTTAAAAAAAAAAAAAAAAAAAAAAAACAGATTAATTAAATAATAATAATAATAATTATTATTATTTTTTATATTTTCTAGCCAGTATACTTAGTGGAAAAACAACGTTTGCACACTACTTCCACTAGGTCTGCTTTCTGGAGGTGGATTAATTATTGTCTTCGCACATATTCTTGGTTGTGGAATGCCATGTTCATATTTGGTGTAAGTATGCAATATATTTTATAATTGATGATTGATGTTAAATAATATGAAAAATTGTAAAATATAACGTTGTAGTAAACATAACAGTTCTACCCTCCCAAAAAAGTGCTCCTTATTCAAAAGGTTTCCATGAATAGCCAGAAGCATTTAGCTACAATGACAAGTCAAACAAGCAAACAGTCAGCAAACTAGCAGAATCACAAACATCATTAGATAATACAGAAACAGTCTGGAAGCACATAATGCATTCTCTCCAGTTAATAACTGAAAAATTGAGGTACTAACTCAAGTCATCATTTGTTTCGCTTTAATTAGCAAAGAGTGCTATCTAAACAAAATCCAGTCTAATAAGGAGTTTTCTCGGCTAACTTTGTGTCACATTGGTCGCTGAGCTTTTTAAATATGGATTTTTTTTAAAAGAAGAAGGGAAAAAAAAAGGAAACAGAGGAAGAAAAGAAAGAAAATGTTGCTTAAATTACAAAACTTTTTCAAAATCCATTCTCAAAATGGGAATTTCAAATTATGTAGTTTAGCCTATTACAGCAGTAAAACTCTTTATATATATGTTAATTACTCTTATATTATTCTTGTTTAGTGTAAATTTACGTGCAAATGGATTCTGTTTGGTCATTTATTTATTTATACTATTCTACTTTTCTAAAAAATTTTACTTTCACTTCTTACTTGTATTTTAATTCATTTGTGATATCTAAGAATTGTACAACAAAAAAAGGGATTTTATATGATCTACTTATAACTGTCTCAGAAGCAATTTACTGTATTTTTATCCTGCTGCTATAAAGTTCTCCATAGATATATAGTAGTTTTGGGGGGAAGTTTCAAAGTTATTTTTTCTTCATTTATTAACTGTTTCTTCATTTCTTTCTTTGCATAGTACTTTATTTCGATATGCTTTAATGATACCTTGCTAATTAAAGTTTTTGCTCCCTGGTGTTTGATCATTTATAAGGTTGAAATATTATATATATACTTACCATACCTATGCTTCAAACTTTCCTAAATAGCTAAATCTGTGTATATAATGTAAATTTAAAATCTTTTTTTTTTTTTTTTTTTTTTTTTTTTTGGAAATATGTATGAAATTAGGAAGATATGTGAATTTCAGATAAATATTATTTAAAATTCTCATATTTTTAATTTTTCGAAAAGTAAATAAATAAATAAATAAATAAAATTTATTCCTGAAAATAAAAATTCTGCTGAGACTTTTTCATATCTTATTCTGTAATTCTTTTAATGAGTACATTTTTCTTTTAGCAATTGCCTTTTTTTAAAGCCAAACCTCAAAATTTTTCCATATACTGTTATATATATATATATATTAATGCATTGTATAAGAATTAAACATTGTTGAATAACTGGCTAGCTTTGACTATGTGCTAATCTTTATTATTTATCTGGTAATTTTGAACTGAAAATATATATATATAATAAATATGATCTATTAAGCGTAGTAGAAGCCAAGCAACAGATACAAGATCACTGAAACACCAATGACTAATCAGATTTAAAAAAAATTTATCAGTGGATGAAATACACTAATGTAAAGAAACCAGATCCACTAATCAACAGCCTGCAAAACATATGAATCAATAAAGTAACATTACAAATCCCAACTCAAAACCATAAACTTATCATATTATAATAATAATTCTCATTACATGCATTTATACGAAATTTTATCTTTTAATGCCATATTAAAGATTTTTTTTTGTGTGTGTGTGTGGGGGGGGGGGGACTTTTTCAATACTGTTCGTTTTGATACTGATTATTATTAATTTTCTTTTCTTTCCAAGAAATGAAATAAACAGAAAAAAAATTCTGGCAAAAACAGAATTTAGTATAGTACGGAGGACTATTAGTTTTTTTTTTTTTTTTTTTTTTCAAATTATAACATCGCTTTTAAATTATTCAATTATATTTTTAATATTTTTTTTATTTCAATGATTGTCCAACTATCGTAAAAATCCGTAAATTGAGACTAATAGTCCTCTGTCCTAAAAAGAAAAAAGAAAAAAAAGAATTTATGATGAATAATAATGTTTATGTGTAAATTTACTCAAATAGCATTTCATTTAAATACAGTTAATTTTTTTATAATTATATTTAATAATTGCTATATGCTATATTAAAAATTCATATATTTTTTGCAGATTATTATACCTTGGTGTAGTCCTGTGAGTCTTAGGGCTTTATTTTGTATGCGGCCATTTATACCAGATTTAGAAGTAAACCAAATTGATGTAAGTTCTACTTGACTTTTCAAATTCAGTTGATTGAATCTCCAGTTACTTCTGTTTTCTTATTTCTGTTTAAAGTCTTTGAATATCCCTCCTTTTTTTTTTTTTTTTTTTTTTTTTTTTTCAAGAACAGGTGTTGAGATTTTGCTCAGTCATTCCATTATAGTTTAAAATATGTCAATCAGTAGGTAGTAAATTTGTAAAATAATTTTTAACGAATGTTGACATTTTTTTTTTTTTTTTTAACATTTTTTTATTTCTGTATGTTTAGATTTTTTTAATGTTATTTTAATAGATTAATTACAGATTCAAAAAACTTTTATTGAATCAATTGCTGGGCTTTGCCTGCCTAGCCAGCAGTGTTGCCAATTTAGCGGAATTTCCGCTAAATTTAGCAGATTTTTGACACGATTTAATAAAGAAAAAATAAAGGTTTAGCAGATTTGATATTACATTGCACTGTTGCTACACTATGGGCAATTGAATTTTTAGCGGTGTTCTTTAAGCAGGGAAAAAAATTTTGTGTTGGCAACACTGCTAGCCAGACAGCGCCTTTTAAATTAAATAAATAAATAGCACAGTTTGAATAATATTTGAGGAAATGAAATAAGTAAAATAAATGACAGCATAATTTCCAACTTATTGTCTAACCACTGCCTCATTTAGTAAATGCCTTCCGAGAGCACAGAATTTCTGTGTCAGATGAAGCAACACATAAAAAACTAAACTACTGCTAGATGGCAGCACTTACACACCAACAACATTCTTGTGATTTCTGGATAAATTATATTTTTCCATCTAAAAATTCAGCTATTAAACATTATAAAAACTACTTAAAACGAAGTTATAATACATATTTAAAATAAAAATTAATACCTTTATTTAAACTTCGTACTTGGCAGAAAGCTTTTTCGTGAGGGGATCCCCTTTGTCAACAGTGCCGACTGCACTTCGTGGCTGGCGGCTACTGTAGTCTTGATCTTCTCCTTTATACTCATATAGGTGACGCCACACTTCGTCAATTTCGGCTGATTTGTGGTCGTTGATGATGTGACTATGGTGCTCAATTTCAATACTTTCTCTAAGAAATGCGTAGTTTTGATTATTGTAATTAGCGATTTTTGTAACTCTGTCAAAATCTATATAAATCTATCATATCTAATTTGATTTTATATTGTTTTCATAGTAACTTCTAGCTAAAGCGGTTGTATTTCGATTGCATGTTATGTCGTTTTGGTGCTCTTTAATTCTGGTTTTGATTTTTCTTTTTGTGACTCCTATATAGTTGTATTCTTCATTTTTATGATTTTTAAGGGGGATTTTTATAAATTCCTGCAGTTTCAGTGGGGGAAATTTGGTCTTTATCGCTTCTTATTAATTGAAAAATATTGGGATTGGGTTTGATAGGAATATTTAAATTGAAATTACTAGCGGCATTTCTTATTTTATCTGAAGTACCTTGGTTATAGGGTATGGAAAAAGTATATTTTGTGGGTTTTTTTTTGTGCATTATTAATTTTATTTAACTGTTTAATTCGTTTTTTATAAAGTTGATCTACGAGTTTTTTGGGGTATCCTGCATCTATGGTTAGTTTATTTATGAAATTTAATTCTTTTGTTAATTCAGACTTTTCGGAGCATATTAGGATGGCACGGTTGATGTAACTACGTATAGCGTTGATTTTATATCTATATGGTGTTCTGCTTCTATTGTTAATGATTTCATGGCTCGCGGTGGGTTTACGATAAACAGTTGTTTTAAAGTGGTTATTTTCTCTTATAATTTTGACATCGAGATAGTTGATTTCATTATTATTGTCTTCTTCGGATGTGAATTTTATGTTTTTATCGAGTTGATTAAGTTGATCAAGAATTTCATTGGTGTTATGTTTCCCTTTTATTACGGCGAAAATGTCATCGACATAGCAGACCCAGAATTTTATTTTATTTCCCATTAAATCTGTAATTTTATTTTCAAATAATCTTAATTTGAACTCGGCTATGACTCCTGATATGGGAGATCCCATAGGGACACCTATATTTTGTTTATAAATATGTTGTTATGTTTATTAATGTTGGGGGGATGATTACCAGGCCAGTTTCCTTTTTTAATTAGTTGTCAGCAACTAATTAAAAAAGGATTTGTAAGGAAAGTTCTTAATAAAAAAGTATTTTATTAACAACTAACTAAAAAAGGAAACTGGCTTGGTAATCATCCCCCCAACATTAATAATTTTGCCCCTAATACCCCTTGCTTATTTGGCTGTTACAAAGATCACAACCCCCCCCCCCCCCCCCAAAAAAAAAAAAAAAAAAAAAAAAAAAAAATTCAGACCCATATTTAATAATAAAAGAAGGACCTACCTATCCATTAGAAAAATACATGACTGAAATATATCGTGAACTTTTACCGCCGTCAACTACCAGCTTAAATTCCACTGAAGACTTCATAAAACAATTAAGATAATTACAAATTGATAAAAATGATCACTTAGTCAGCTTTGATGTAATTAACTTATACCCCTCTGTTGAAATTGATGAAATATCTGAAATTATTAATACTGTCATTAAAGAAAAATATGAAACCTCAATTGCCAATACCTTAATAGCTACCAGCAATTTAATTTTACGTGAGAGTTATTTTAAGTTTAAAAATGTTATTTATAAACAAAATATGGGTGTCCCTATGGGATCTCCCATATTGAATATTAAATGAAAGCTCAAAATGTGATAGGACTTCATCAGGAGATATCCCTAATCGCATTGAACAGAGAAATGCAGGTTTTCTGTATCTGGTGAGCAATATTAAGCAAAATACTAGACGATAGCTCAAACCTACATAAAATATTTGAAATGAACCAAAAGAAATAAAGACGAATGCATCCTGAAACTTTATCATTGAAATTTTCACCACCAGAATAAAGTATTGAATGAAGTTGAGCTGTAGTGTACTAGGTTGTCAGTTAAAATAAATTTAAACTTAAATAAATATCTAAATAAATTCCAAATTAATTACCTATCAAATTAAATATTTCATAATTAATTGTAAATGATTAAATTTTTTTAGTGTAAGTAGATTTTTTCATCATAATTAATTTTAATGTTGATATTGTATTTTGAACTGTTAATCATTCTAAATGCTTAAAGATTGCATACTGCTGCCATCTATATTTCATATTAAAAATCAAAGGAACTAAACTATTTTACATTTAGTGAAGCCAACTTGTTTCAAAGTAAAAAAATATAAAGAAATGCTTTGCCATAAATTCAAAGACTAATTTGCCTTTAGTCTTAACTATATACATATATATATTTTATTTATTTTTTTTTTATTTTTTTAAAGACAAAATAAATACAGTGAATGACAATATAACTACCGATAGGAATCAAAATCCAATATTAAATTGCTTTGTTGTGACAGTTTCAAAAATGTTTAAAAATTTATTCAATTTCTTCTCTTGTTTAAAATATCTCAACTGGAAAGAAATATAGAAAGGCCCCACCTTCTAACCAGGGGGTACTATTAGAAAAACAAAGAACTAACAAACAAAAAGAAAAAAAAAAACTACTCAAATCACCAGACATATATACACTCAAATCACCAAACTCGTGCAGACTGACACACACACACACACACACACAAATCCTTCCTTTCCTCCTCCTTCCCTTACAGATTCCCAGAAACACTGAGAAAAGGGGACAATTCTAAATACCAACTAGAAAAAAAAAAAAAAAAAAAAAAATCTCAACCTGAAAAATCAATTTTAAAAAAAGTTGAATAATTTATGTAAAAAATAAATTCAAATTCAAAAATTATACAAATCTTGATATAGATGAACTGTTCTGTTGTCCAGAGTGCACAGAAACACCCTTCTTTATTGAAATAGACTATAATTTTAAATTAATTATTATTATCATTATTATTTTTTTTAAAATAATATTTATAGTATGAATGCAGAGTTCCCGTTACAGTGCGAAACTGTGAAAATCTCACATATTTTTTCACTTTCTCATTTAAAAATTTTAATATTGCGAGAAATTGCTGCACTTTTTCAGGAATTGATTAAAAAAAAAACACTAAAAACATTTTTTAATCATTTCTTCTTTGACATATGTCAAACAAACCAGGCCCTAATTTGTTCAAATATGTGGAATACAGCTAAAAAAAATTCTGCTATTCTAACAAAATGCAAATGTGCCTAACACTTCATAAACACATTTTGAAATCTGTTCTAGCAGAAAAACCTTCTCAGATGAATAGGAATTATGCTCTAGTTATCTCTGTTCTGCACTCACTATAGAAATCACAAAAATCATGAAAAAAATCTCAATTCCAGATATGAATTCTGTGTGTGTATTATGTAAATGACCTATTATTGTTATTCAAAGTTTGTTTGGGGGATTCAATTAATATTTAGAAATCTCACGTAGTTTTTTAAAGTTCACTTTGTTTTTGAGGAAGGGTAAAAAATTCTCACCCAGTTTTTTTACTCTGATCAGAAGCCTAGAATGACTAAAACTATCTAAGATCTGGGAGTATTTTTAAATGTCATTTAGTGTTTTTTTTTTTTTTTTTTTTTTTTTAAATAAATATATAATCTGCATTTTGATGAATAATTATAACATTTCATTTTGAATTTAGGGAACGTTATATCCAAGGAAATCATCTTTAACTCATACTCTTTGCTCAAGACTGCTTTTATTATGGAGACATATATCAAAGTCTAGAACTGAATTCGAATCTCGACCTGATACAGGTACTACATTTTTAAGAGCTTTATTTGTGTATCATTGAACACCATTTATTAAACTTAAAATATTAATAACTATGTGTCATTCAACCTTTCTCTTTCTTTTTCTATTCAACTAAAAAAAATATTCTTAGAATTTTTATGATAAAATTAATAAATTTTGATTTCAGAAATTCAAATTTTCTTTGTATGTATTCAGAAAAAAAAATGTTAGTTCTTTAATTAAAATATTAATTTATATTTTTGATGAAATAAATAAAGATGAAAACATAGCTTGTAAAATTAAAATCCTAGAAAAAAAAAAAAAAAAATCTGAATTAATTACGATTGATTCTTAAATGCATATATTTTAAAATTTGAAAACAATTAATTGACTTTTTTTCTATTTTTGTCTTAAAAATAATTTTATTAACATCCAATTTTGCTGCATTTCAGTTAACTTTTTTGGCTCTTACAGTTGTTTGGTTTAGGTGGGCCATAAACAAAGTTTGATAAATGAGTTAATTTAGGGAAATATACCCACATCACCATGTATATACATAAATTTTATGTATATCTTTATGGTTGTTAGTATTATTAGAATTAAAAAGTTAATTTAATAAATTTATAGATTATTATCTATATATATAAAAGAGCAGAGTCTGTGTGTGTGTCCGCTATAGAATCCTAGGCCGTTTCACCGAGCGGGACCAAATTTGGCACGGTTAATGTTTACGACCCAAGAAAGACAACGCTGCAAGCGATTTTACAAAATTCGCCTCCCAAGGAGGGGGGAGGGGGTGCAAAACGTAATTTCACAAAATCCTTCATTTCTCAAACAAAAAAACAGATATCCGTAAAATTTTTGCTTTAAAATATAGGTAATAGAAATGTCTAAAAATCGGTTTCTGGAATTTTTGAAATTCGGTCCCCAAGGAGGGCGAGGGGGCAAAACGTGATTTCACGTGCGTAAAACGTGATTTTACAGAATAATATCTCAAACAAAAAAAAAAACAGATATACGTGAAATTTTTGCTCTAAAATATAGCTAATGCAACTATCTAAAAACCAATTTCTGGAATTTTAGACATTCAGTCCCCAGGTGGGGCAGCAAGGGGGGGGGGGGGGCTATGGAGCAAAAACAAATAGAAGTACAGTTAGGCCGTTCAAAATTGGTACAGATAGGTTTTAAAGGCCTGCAAGTCGAATGGGGATATTTTCGATTGTGTAAAGTTATTAGGAGGGGCAAGGAGGGGGCAGGGGTGGCGCCAGCTAGGGGGCCGGGGGGGCACAGGCCCCCCCGTCGGGGAGTCTGTGACCCCCATCGGGGCATAACTCCTAAAATCTCTCGGGGGGGAAATACAAAATTTTCTACTTATAGCAGCATTTTTCCTTCCTTTTACAAATTTGGAGCATTCCAGTTTTTCCATTCTATATTCAATAGAAGAAAGTATTGGATTCGTAAAAATTTTCAGCTTCCAGTTTTCCATTAATATACACGTTTTGAGAGGTCCAAAACATGTTTTGACCAAGATATTTTTAGAAAATGTCTGCCTGTGGTACGATGATCTCCAAAACCACAAGGAGTTCTAACAAATGGAATGGTACAAATATTAACAGTAATATTATTAACAGTATTGCAGTTTTTCAAAAATACTCATATAATAAACTCTTTTTATGTAGTGCCCCCCTGTCGAGGAGGTAGTGGTACGTAGAGGTTTTCGATACTTACAAATCGATTGCGGATATTTTTGAATTTGTAAAATTATTAGGAGGGGCGGGTAGAGGGGTGGGGCGGTAAGGGGGGGCTATGGGGCAAAAACAAATAGAAATACAGTTAGGCCGTTCAAAATTGGTACAGATAAGTTCAAGAGGCCTGCAAGTCGAATGGGGATATTTTCGATTGTGTAAAGTTATTAGGAGGGGCAAGAAGGGGGGGGGGGGGCAAAAAAATAAAAATAGTGTCAGATCGTTCAAAATTGGTACGTAGAGGTTTTCGATACTTACAAATCGATTGCGAATATTTTTGAATTTGTAAAATTATTAGGAAGGGCGGGTAGAGGGGGGGGGGGCGGTAAGGGGGGGGCTATGGGGCAAAAACAAATAGAAATACAGTTAGGCCGTTCAAAATTGGTACAGATAGGTTTTAGAGGCCTGCAAATCGAATGGGGATATTTTCGAAAGTGTAAAGTTATTAGAAGGGCCGGGAAGGGGGGGGGCACAGGAAAAAAAAAATAGAGTTAGATCATTCAAAATTGGTACATCGAGGTTTTCGATACTTACAAATCGATTGCGAATATTTTTGAATTTTTAAAATTATTGGGAAGGGGGGAGGGAGTGGAGGGGCAAAAAAATAAAAATAGAGATAGATCGTTCAAAACTGGTGCATAGAGGTTTTTGATACTTTCAAATCGATTGCGGATATTTTCGAATTTGTAAAATTTTTATTGCGCTCATATATATGCATTTGCGCGTGCGCATCACGCACGGGTCTACGCTGCCGAAGGCAGTGGGGACCCGGTGCTACATTTTTCCCGATCAGAGTTTTTTTTTTTTTTTTTTTTTTTTTCATATGATAAAAATTAATGCAGTTTTGAGAATTCATTAATTATAATGATTCATTCAAAAATAGTGACCAGCGAAGCGGGCGTAGCCTGCTAGTTAAATATAATTACTAAAATATTACTAATTATTAAATCAAATATCTGACTATAATAAATAAAGAAGATGTATATATATATATATATATATATATATATAAAATGATCTATTAAGCATAGTAGAAGCCAAGCAACAGATACAAGATCATTGAAACACCCATGACCAATAAAATTAAAAATTCTTTGAGAAGTTCAGGAAAAAAAAAAAAAAAGTTTTTTATCAGGGGAAGAAATACACAAATTTAAAGAAACTAGATTTATTAATTAACAGCCTGCAAAACAAACGATTCAATAAAGTAACACAACAAATCTTGATTTAAATCCATAAACAATATCAAAATTTAAGAAAAAATAATTAAGAAACTTAAGATAGGAAGGAAGGAGGCAGGCGGCAAGACTTGTGACTTGCCTGTGGGGTTAAACTAGTTTCATGCCGGCAACACTCCCCCAGTCTGCCATGACCAGAATAGGAGTCAAATGGATTTAAAAAAGCAAAATATCAAAGCAGATGAATAACAAGGAAACCACGAAGCAACAATGAAATTCACTGATTGATTTCAATGTATTTAATAGTATGATTCGAATTTTAAGAATAGTTGACAACTCAAATAAGAAGAAACTGAAATGTTAATGGAAAAAGAAAGTTTGCATAGTATTACACACACACACTTACATATATATATATATATCAGTGTTTTATTAAAAAACACATTCTTTGGGAGGAAAATGCAGATTTAAATTATGTATGCACTGAAAGGTAAGACAGACTGAATTTTGCTGATACTGAAAAATTCCTAGTTAAAAAAAAAAAAAAAAAAGTAGTGCAAATAGATAAATATTTAGAATCAATTTTAAGAATGTTATGCCCACTACTTTAGGTTTCAAATTTAATAACATTTATAGTAGAGTGAATAACAAGGATTAAATCATCAAACATAATTAGTATTAAAATTAATGAATCACAAGAAACATTTAAAATGAACAATATTCATGTTAAATAGCAGGGGTCAGCTTGCAGGGGTCTGTCCAGAGGAAAACCTGGTTCTGTTAAAGAACCCCTTCACAAAATTTTATATCTTAAAAAAGTACCCTTCACAGAATTGTTTATTCTAAAAAAGGACCCTTCAGAAAATTGTTTATCCTAACAAAGGACCCTTAATAAAATTTTCCCTCTTAAAAACAGACCTTTTCGTAAATCTGTTTCATTTCGTAAACTAATTTTCCATAGAATGAACAGGTTGCCTGAATAATCGGATGTGCTTTGCTATATTTCATAAAAAGCTGATAATCAATTTCTAATTTATAAAAGCTTTCTGTGCATATGCGTGAGTTTAGCTCTATAAAAGTGAATCTTCATTGTGTAAGATGAAACCTTGATTGTAATTTTATTTTGAAAAATTATATTTTTCACAATTTCACAAAAGGGGACCCTAATCGAAAAATTTGGAAGAACTTGATTTTCACTCTAAATTTAGATTCACAAAATTATGTGTAGATTTTTCTCAATTTCACAAAAACAGGACCCTGTCTGAAAAGTCTGGACAGACCCCTGGCTTGTTAATGAAGTGGCTGAATTTTACTTATAATGTAGGTATGTTAAGCTCGATGTTAGTTGTGGAAATTATTAAGACTGATTCTAAATAGTGTCAGTCAACTTCGTAATTTAAATTTTCTAACCTTTTGCCAGACTCAGATAAAATGAAAAACTTTCTGTGAACACAAAATCTAAAGCAAAAATTTTCTACAAAAAAAAAAAAAAAAAAAAAAAAAAATTGTTCCTATTTCATATCTGCCAACTTAAAACTGGTAAAAATTAGAACATTTTAGAAAAACATCAGAAAAATCAGAATGCATTTTTAAAAAATCGGAACATTAAAAAAAAAAAAAAATCAGGACGATATTGAATAATAATAAAAAGAATTTTTATTCAGAGAAAAAGAAAATAAATGTTTTATAAAAGTAAGAATTAAAACTTATCAGTTTACTAATAATTAATTTGACATTTTTTGAAAGCCAAACGCATAGAAATTTATTTTATTTATTTATTTTTTTTGTTTTTTATCAGTATCGTGGAATCTAGCATAATCGGAAATTACGTTCGCCTTCCTAACAAAATTAAGTTTAAAACAAATGAGATAATAAATAAATCGTTTAAAAAAACGCTACATTTAAAAAAAAAAAAAAAAAATTGACGAAA
Organism: Salticus scenicus; assembly: GCA_963930645.1. Lineage (NCBI taxonomy): Eukaryota > Metazoa > Arthropoda > Arachnida > Araneae > Salticidae > Salticus > Salticus scenicus. The sequence continues at coordinate 289,530,999 of OZ005652.1, read as the reverse complement.
ATTTTGATGCGCAAGTGTAACTCACAGCCTAACTAAACTAAACACACATCATAGAATCTCCTTCTCTCCCAGGTCCCAAGCCAGTTAGGATGCAGTATGATGATCTCCGCTAATGATTCACCCTCTCCTCACTCTGGCTTTTCCATTCAAAAGGCTCCCCTCGCCTCCAAGCACGGTGCAATGTGCAACAAATACCAAGCGCCAATTAAAAACCTCCTGTGATTAAAGAAGATAAAGCTGATCGCTTCTTTTTCTTCCCTTTTCTGTCCTAAAGCGGCTGCCGCCTGCCGCAGACGCGAAAGCTCAGACTTTGGACTTTGGAATGAGCGGGAAGAAAACAGAACCACTGCTCTTATCAGTTGCGTTCGCTACCTGCTTTTAGTAGCGCAGACGATCGGCGTTCGCTAATAATGTATTGTACAAATAGAAACCAAAAATGAATAGTAGCCGTCCAATTTTTCCGTGATCACTGTTTGCAGAAAATTTTCCGTAAGCTCAGCAAATTTTTCGCGATTTCCGTCCGTGGAAAATTTTCTGTGAACGGTGTTCGTATATATTATGCAGGTGTGCTTTTGCACCCAAAACCTTTTTGCTTGGGTAAACTAGCTACTTGGGACAATTTTCCACATAGTTTATTGAATTGCGTGCCATTGATATGAAATGATTTCACGCACCATTTAACATTTAAAACTTTTATATTTTGACATTTTATTGTTCTGAAAATCTATATTATTCAATGAAATAAATTTGTTGTACATTAACTTTTTCAGACTGAGTGTACAACACTTTTGCAACCACTGACCTGGATACATGTAATTTAGAAATCTGTAACTCCACGAGTGAACATTTCTTTTGCAATTTATTATATGTTACAATATTTCTTAAGAATATTCTCAATAATCATATTTGTGCAATCAAAATACTATGATACAAATACTTTAAGTAGAAAGAGTATAAATATAATGTATATTTATTTGTAATATAAATATGGATACAGAAAACTTTATTCTTAAGTAATGTAGCTTCAAAGAATAATGCCCACATGCGGAACTTATTAGACAAAAATATGTGATCCTAAAAATGTTAATACATCGACCATGTTATTGGCCCCACCAGTAGATGAGAGGTTCTGCTCTTTTGAAACTATTAGCTGGGGCGTAGCGTGAAAATTTGATTGGGGGGGGGGAGACTTGACATTTGGGGGCATTTAAGGGCTTCTCTCCAAAATTTCTGTGAAACTTCACTAGCATTTAATAAAGCTTTAACTCCATTAAGAGCAGTCAAATTAAACCATTCACTGACCCCGTTCATCTCAGGACTATATGGATTAGTTTTTTCATGTGAAATACCCTGTTTCTCAAGAAAATTTTCAAATTCTTTATTACAGAATTCCATCCCATTGTCAGTTCTAATTGACACAATCTTTCGATTAAGCAACCTTTCTGCCCGTCCGGAAAATTTAAGAAAAGTCTCAAATACATCAAACTTATTTCACATAATATAAATGGTTACTTTATGAGAGAAATCATCTGTTATTGTCAAAAAGAACCTATTTCCACCCTGAGACAACACTGGTAGAGGGCCACAAACATCAAGATGCAACAATTCTAAAGGAACTTTAGAACATATTTCACCAATTGATTTAAAAGATACACGTTTAGATTTAGCTAACTTACATGGTATACAATCTTCTGATGTTCTATTTAAACCAGGAAGTCCTTTAATACTATTGTTTTTACTTGTATCTATAATATAATTATCATTAATATGGCAAAACCTATCATGCCACAAGCTAATGTTTTGTGACATTTTAACCTGATTTGCACCAAGATTATTTGGACTGTGCATTTCATTCTCTTTCAATACATATTTAAATGGCTTAAAAAAAATATAAATCATTCTTTCTAACTGCATAGAACAGCTCATTGCAGTTTTTATCATAAACATTAATTATACCTTTACTTCCAACAAAATTAATTCCTTGTTTTTCTAATTTAACTCCAGACAAAAGATTTCTTCTTAACTGTGGGTTATACAAAACATTTTTTAAAGTTACTTTATTTAAACTATTTTTACATTTGACTAAAAATTCAATAGTTCCCTTTCCCTGAATTGAACTTCCTTTCTCTTCATCAGCTAACGACATCTGCACATTTTCTACTGGTTCAAAATCTAAATATAACCTTTTATTGTTACAGAAATGTGCAGTCGCAGCAGTGTCAAACCCCCAAGTTATACTATCACCGTTTACAACTGAGGAATTTGTCTCAGGAGAAAGTTCAGTCAAACTACATTCAGAGAAAGAAAAATTATATTTATCTATTTCAACATTATTAACTTCAGAAAATTTATTGGAATGAGCTGTTCTATTTACACAATTAGATTTCAAATGGCCATACTGACCACATTTAAAACAAGGACGAATAACTTTCTTTTACAAAAAAGCACCTCCAAATTTAGAAACATTAGATTCATTTTTATTATTATTTTTTGCATTAGTTACATCTTTACAATTACTAGTACAAGAATCTTTAAATTTACTAGATTTTTTGGAACCACTAGAACAGTTATCATTTTAAACAAAGTTCAAAGTTTTCTGTGGTTTTCTCCAAAACTTGTTTAAGCCTCTGCTGGCCCTAACATTCTAAAGTGCTCTAAACTGTGTTTCCAAATTTAGGGACTTTTTACTCAACTATCACCAATAATATTGAGGAGTGATATTTAATATACATAATGGATGAATAACCTTCAAAGTGATTAGACAACCGTTATAGTTAAAATTTAGTGGATGTTGAATGAAAAAGTCCCGAAATTTGCAACACTAACCAAAGGAGTGAAATTAAATAGGACCGGCAAAGGGTTAAATACTAACTAGGACTCTTATAAAGACTCCTACAGAGGGAACTCCCTAACCCAGGACCCTAGTGCATGTGTATTTTCATGTTTAATGACTGTTAATAGGCATATTTCTGTAATACCATTTCATATTATCTTTCTTTCATGCACTATAAAGAAAAAAAATTTACAAAATTTGATGTTTAGTATAGTAAAAACATTGTTTTGGCTAAAAACATATATATTTGCCACTGATGAAAGCTCAAATCGCTGCAACTGAGATTGGCCAACACAGTGGCAGCAAATTAGAAGATGCTGCAAGCATCTTGTGTCGCTTTTTTTTACAAACACCACATGGAACCAGAATGCATTCAAATTTTTATGCCAGATAAATAGTGCATAATATATTTTCATACTTGCCAACTTTTCCGGTTTTCCCGGAAGACTTCCGGTTTTTTAACGTATCTTCCGGTCTTCCGGACAAATGATGAAATCTTCCGTTTTTAAAAAAATCGCGGATATCGTTCGTTTTAAAAAGAAGCTCAAATGTTCTACGAAAACTCCTGAATCCCAATCTTTTTCCATCCATAACATAAATGTCAATATTCATTTCAAACTTGCTTTATGAGATTCTAGAACATTTAAAGAAATAGAATTGTTAAATATTTCTTGCTGATGTAATTATTTTTTGCCCCCCCCCCCCTTTATTTATCTACAATTAGTGATCAGCAATCAAATGTTCTGCAGAAGTCTTTTCTTTCCTAATCTTTATCCATCTGCAACATAAATAATAATAATATTAATTTTAAAGTTATTACATTAGATTCTAGAAGTAGAGTTGAAAGAGTTTAAATATTTCTTACTCTGTAATTATTTTTTTATCCCCCCCCCCCATCCTTTCCTTGGATTGTGATCAATTCTAGAAACAATAAAGCAATGGAAGTGCTCAATATTTCTCACATATGTAATTATTTTTAGATCTTTATTGCTGAATTTAATGAATCTGTTTATTTTTCCTCAATTAAATGAAATATTTGTATGTCATATTTATACCAAATGTGTAAACATGGGGGAAAAATGAAGAATAATTTTTTCAGGTAGGAAAATTTTTCCCAAATCAATTTTAGAATATTAATACTCAGTTGGTTTTATGCACGTTTGAAACGGATAATTAGCTACTGCTACTATATGTATGATTAATGTACATACACAAAAATCATATTCTATATTTATTTAAAAAATTAGTTATACTTTAACTTAACTAAGTTTTTTTGTCTATTGTTAAATAAATTTCTTACAGATTCTGTTTTGTAGATATTTATATGTTGAAGAGGAATAACTTCATTTAAAACGTTATGTATTTAGTATAATCAATCTATAGTAAAACGTTTTTATAGATTTCTTCTAAATATTAAAATTGTAAAACTGTGTTGTTTAATGCGTCAAAGAGAAAAAAAAATCTTCCCTTTTTTATGAAATCTTCTGGTTTTTCAACAAAAATCTTCCCTTTTTTTTTATCAAAATTGGTTGGCAAGTATGTATTTTTGAAAGAAAAGTGTATTAAAATTGATGGCATTTAATTGCTATGATTCAATTATTATTATTATTTAGAGCTTCTTTCTTTCTTTCTTTTTTTTAGTTGGATTTTAGCAAAGAAGTTTTTTTTTTTTTTTTCTCCCAAATGCAGCATTGGTATCTGGCAGAGCAGTAATTCAGAGATTTGAGAATAATATGGGATATTCTATGATAAAACTTAGCTCCATACTGAATAAAATTATGTACTTTTAGAATATAGAAAATAGAAAAACAATTTTTTCTAGATATTTTTACAAACAATTTAGGGTATATTTTAAGTCATTTAAAGATTTTATTTATTAAATATTTTTGAATTAATTTATGTAGAAAAATACTTTTATAAATATTTAATAAACTAGCAGGCAACGCCCACTTCGCTGGTCCCTATTTTTAAATGAATCACTATAATGAATTCTCAAAATTGCATTAATTTTTATCACGTGAAAAAAAAGAGAAACAAAATCTGATTAGGAAAAATGTCGCACCGGGTTCTCACTGCCTTTGGAAAAAATTCCCAATCTAACTCTTATTTCTATTATTTTTCCGCTTCGCCCCCCCTCCCGTCTATCCCAATAATTTTACAAATTCGAAAATATCCGCAATCGATTTGTAAGTATCAAAAACCTCTAAGAACCAGTTTTGAACGATCTATCTCTATTTTTATTTTTTTGCCCCAGCACTCCCCCCCTTCCCGCCCCTCCCAATAATTTTAAAATTTCGAAAATATCCGCAATCGATTTGTAGGTATCGAAAACCTCTATGTACTGATTTTGAATTATCTAACTCTATTTTATTTTTTTTGCCCCTCCGCCCCCTCCCTTCCTGGCCCTCCTAAAAACTTTACACTTTCGAAAATATCCCCATTCGACTTGCCGGCCTCTAAAACCTATCTGTACCAATTTTGAACGGCCTAATTGTATTTCTGTTAGTTTTTGCCCCGTAGCCCCCCCTTCCCGCCCCTCCTAATAATTTTACATGTTCGAAAATATCCGCAATCGATTTGTAAGTATCGAAAACCTCTATATACCAATTTTGAACGATCTAACTCCATTTTTGTTTTTTTGCCCCCCCTCTCCCTCCCCCCTTCACGCTCCTCCTAATAACTTAACACTTTCGAAAATATCCCCATTCGACTTGCAGGCCTTTAAAACCCATCTGTACCAATTTTGAACGGCCTAACTGTATTTCTATTTGTTTTTGCCGATAGCCCCCCCCCCCCTTACCGCCCCACCATCCTTCCCGCCCCTCCTAATAATTTTTAAAATTCGGAAATATCTGCAATAGATTTGTAAGTATCGATAACCTCTATATACCAATTTTGAACGATAACACTATTTTTATTTTTTTGCCCCCTCCCCCCTCTCCCCTCCCCCCTCCCCCCTTCACACCCCTCCTAATAACTTAACACTTTTTTAAATATCCCCATTTGATTTGCAGGCCTTTAAAACCTGTCTGTACCAATTTTGAGCGGCCTAACTGTATTTCCATTTGTTTTTGCCCCATAGCCCCCGCCCCCCCCTTGTTGCCCCACCTGGGGGCTGAATTTCTAAAATTCCAGAAATTGGTTTTTAGATATTTTTATTAGCTATATTTTCGAGCAAAAATTTCACATGTATCTATTTTTTTGTTTGAGATATGTAGGATTATGCAAAATCACGTTTTACGCATGTGAAATCACGTTTTGCCCCCCGTCCCCGTCCCCCTTGGGGACCGAATTTTGAAAATTCCAGAAATTGTTTTTTAGACATTTGTGTTAGCTATATTTTAAAGCAAAAATTTTACAGATATCTTTTTTTTTGTTTGAGATAATGTAGGATTATGCAAAATCACATTTTACGCATGTGTAATCACGTTTTGCCCCCCCCGCCCCCTTGGGGACCGAATTTTGAAAATTCCAGAAATTGGTTTTTAGACATTTGTGTTAGCTATATTTTAGAGCAAAAATTTCACGTGTATCTATTTTTTTGTTTGAGATATATAGGATTATGCAAAATCACGTTTTACGCATGTGAAATCACGTTTTGCCTCCCCCCCCCTTCCGTCCTCCTTGGGGACCGAATTTTGAAAATTCCAGAAATTGGTTTTTAGACATTTGTGTTAGCTATATTTTAAAGCAAAAATTTTACGGATATCTGTTTTTTTGTTTGAGATATCAAGGATTTTGTGAAATCACGTTTTTCCCCCCCTCCCCACCCTTGGGGGGCAAATTTTGTAAAATCGCTTCTTAGTGGATGCCTAGGTCATAGAACGAACATTGTCACAAAATTTCATGCTTCTAGGTCCAGGGGTTTGGTCTGGGCGTTGATAGATCACCCCCTCAGGAAGTCTTCTTTTATATATATAGATATTTATGATTTGATTTGAAAGTTTTTAATTACTATTATTGTTGATGTTAATTGGAGGTGGTGTATGGAATTTAAAATGTTATCTTTAAATAAATGATTTAATAGTGTATTAAAGCTATTTGTTTTAACAGAAGAATCACAACACTTAAAAAGTATAAGGAAAAAAATCCTTACTGAAATTTGTATTGTGTCGTATTTGCCAAAATCTATGATAAGCAGTTCATGAGTTTAACCTTAAATCAAGTTTTTTGTTCAAAGGTTTCATTGGAAAAGGATTTAGCCGTCATTTAAATCGTCTGTGGAATTATTTTGTTAAAGGAGCTCTCGGAACTTTATTGATGGCCATTTTCTTTCCCTTCATCTGCCTTTCCATATCATTCCTTTCTTTAACTATTGCATGTTTTGCCCCTGTTTGGTAAGTAAACTTGTTTCATATTATTGTTTTAAATGATTAGCATAAAAATTTTAAATTGTCATATATGCAAATTTATTGGATTTAATAAACAGTAAATGGAATTGAAGTTTATTTGTGTAAGTGTTACTCTCTTCACCTTCTTTGTATAATGTACAAGCTTGAATGTATACTCAATTTTTTTTTTTCTTTATTATAAAAAAAAAAAAAAAAAAACTTATGAGAAATTTATTAAGAGACGTGGATAAATAATATAGTCTTGCTAATTTTAGGTTTCATGTTTTCATAAAAATTATTTCATTTTATCTTGTGTTTTTTTAACCGACTTCAAAAAAAGAAGGAAGGTTCTCAATTCAAACCGTATGTTTTTTTTATGTTTGTTAGCTCATAACTTCTGAACGGATGTTCCGATTTTGACACTTTTTGTTTTGTTGAAAAGGTCTTGGTCTGCAATAGGTCCCATTGTAATATCTTTACAATCTAAAAAAAATACAGGGAGGCCAAAAAAACCAGTCCCAACTCTTCTAACTGCTAAACGGCTGCAGCTATAGTGTTAAAAATGGTATGTAAGTGTAGCAAAGTGGCCATGCAGTACAAGGTTAAACCGCTTGCAGCGCCACCTGGTGGAAAATAGCGTTGTTAGTGTTACTATCTCGAAAACGGTTCTAGAGAAAAAAGGAAATTACAAAGTTGAAGAGTATCATCGATTTAGTACAAAAAGATAGTTTAGACATTCATGCTAGCGTTCCTATCTCGGAAACGGTTCAAGACAGGGGGGAAAAGTGAATTATAAAATTGCAGGGTATCATCTATTTAGTACGAAAAGATAGTTTAGACATTGATGCTAAAAATACAATGCTAAAAACGGGCATTGTTCGAAATTTCTTCCCCTATGCACACTTGAGCTACATTGCACACGTTGTAGCGTAGCTGGTGAGACATACGTTATATAGTTCAAAATACGGTTACTTGATACTTTTTGTTTTGTTGTAAAGATCTTGGTCTGAAGTAGGTCCCATTGTAATATCTTTACAATCTAAAGAAAATAACACGTCATCTAGTGAAAAACAGCGGAATCAGCGGCCCTATCTCAAAAACGGTTCAAGATGGGAGAAAAGTTAATTACGAAGTTGTAGAGCATCACCAATTTACTACGAAAAGACAGTTTTTAGACATTATTGCTAAAAATAGAACGCTAAAAACGTGCAGTTGTTTAATTGCAATTTCCTACACTGTGCACACTTGAACTGCGTTGAACACTTTGCAACGTAGCGGATGACATGTATACTCTGTGGTTCAAAGTACTGTTAGTGTAAGCGGTCACATCGAATAGCGCAAAGTCGTTTTCAACCAACTTCAGAAAAGAGGGTGCACTTAATTCGAGCTATGTGTTGTTGTTGGTGTTTGTAAGTTTATAACTTCGTAAGAGATACTCTAATTAACCGACTTCAAAAAGGAGGAGAATCTCAATTCAAACCATACGTTTTTTTGTTTTTATTTTTGTTTGTTAGCTGATAACGTCAGAACAGATGATCCGCTTTTGGTGTTTTTTGTTTTATTGTAAAGGTCTTTGTCTGAAATAGGTCCAATTGCAATAGCTTTACGATCAAAAGAAAATACAGGGTGCCCCAAAAAGTCAGTCCCGACTCTTTTAACTGCTGAACAGCTGCAGCTATAGTCATAAAAGTGGTATGTAGGTATAGTAAAGTAGATATGTGCTGCGCGATTAAACCGCCTACAGCGCCACCTGGTGGGGAACAGTGGAATTAGCGTTCCTATCTAGGAAACAGTTCAAGAAAGGGGGAAAAAGTGAATTATAAAATTGCAGAGCATCATAGATTTCGTACGAAAAGGTAGTTTAGACGTTAATGCTAAAAACGGAACGCTTAAAACGTGCATTTGTTTGTTCACAATCTCCTTTTTGTGCACACTTGAACGACATTGCATATGTTGTAGCGTAGCGAGTGACATTTATGCTATGTAAAATTAAAGTATGGATATTGTAAGCGGTCACGTCGATTAACGCATAGACATTTTAAACCGACTTCATAGAGGAAGAAGTTCTCTATACAAACCATGTTTCTCCTTGTTGTTGTTGTCGTTGAAATTTGTTAGCTTATAACTTCGTAAAAGATGTTTTAATTTTAATACTTTTTTTGTTGTCGCGATGATCTTGGCCTGAAATAGGCTTCATTATAATTTCATTAAGATATAAACAAATTACAGGATACTCACAAAAGTCTGTTCTCACTCTAACTGCTGAAAGCATGCAGCTACACTGGTAAAAGCAGTATGTAAGTATCGATGTTGAAACTTCTGTCTGTCAGCTGCAATGCATATTTTGCTCTTTGTTTGAACTTTACGCTGCGCAATTTTCAGCGCAGCGAGTGACACGTATTCACTGTAAAGTTCGATATATATGCCTAACAGAATTTTTGGTTACGAATACAGCGTATCCGTTCTTTACATTTCTAAAAACTTTTTAACTTAACGTATGTTCATTCAGTAGATAGTTTTGTGTTAACATCCGATAAAGGCAAGAAAAGTGACACAACTTAAAAACAACTTAACACTAACAAACTGGCACAACTTTCTGTCGAGTGGATAACTTTCTAGATGGAGATGTAACTTTTTTGTTCACATTGGGTGCATTTCATGTATTTTTCAGTGACATAAACCATTTTTTGAGTTATGTCATTTTTCTTGGAAGTTGTGATTTGTGAAACTGCCGTCGAACGTCTTTTGATGTTCTGCTATATGAATAAGTTTTCACTGAAAAGAGAAAAATAAAATCTTTTTGTAAAAAAATAGAACCGACTCCAAAAAGCAACTACTATTCAAAAACAATTGTATGAAATGAAACTAAATTGCGCCTAAAAGTATAAAATAATTTCCTTCGCCAAACAACCTATAACACTACAATTAATCATAACTTTTGAAGTCGGCGCAAAATTAATTAAATTTGATACCTTTATTCAATACGAAAATCAAATCCTATTCAAAATACAAATCTCATGTTTTCACCTCCAAAACGCAGCCGAAAACTATTTTGATTCAAGAAAACAAATAAGATTTCGTAAGCAGCAAAAGTTGGAGAAGATGCTGGTATCTGACGTCCTTGGTGAAAGAAAAATCGCAAAATTATCTGGCAAACATATTTAATTTCTTTGGGATATCATGATTAATTTGATAAGGTATATTAAGAGAGTAATCAATAATACGAAACAATATTTCGTACAAAATATATTATGAAAATATACATATTGCGTGTATATTTTTGCTATACGTTTTGAACGCCAAATCCAAAAGCCACCAAGGATGATAGTTATCAAAGTTATACCACATTTGCAAAGGAAACTATAACTTCGTAGAAACATAAATACCGCATTGTGAAGAATGTTCACTGTTCTGTGTAGATGCTACCAATGTACCAATTGTATAACGTGATAAAATAATAAAGGAAACAGGAAAATGGATCATTCGAGACGACAGAATTTGTTGCTACCGATCTAAAAACAAACCTTTAAAAACTAATTAAATTTTATTTAATTTTGCGCCGACTTCAAAAGTTATGATTAATTGTAGTGTTATAGGTTGTTTGGCGAAGGAAATTATTTTATACTTTTAGGCGCAATTTAGTTTCATTTCATACAATTGTTTTTGAATAGTAGTTGCTTTTTGGAGTCGGTTCTATTTTTTTACAAAAAGATTTTATTTTCTTTTCTTTTTCTTCTTCTAGGGTTCCTGCTGCCACACTTGTATTTCATTTAGTAATGCTTTTAATATATGATTTTGATAGTCCAGGTAAATTTTGTTCTTTTTAAAATAGTATAAATTATGATGTATATTTTATATCTGTCATTTTGTGATCATGCCTGTAAATTGTTCTGTTATACTGCATTGCACTGCAAAAAAAAAAAAAAAAAAAAAAAAAAATTCGAGCCCTGATACCATTTTTGTTGATTCTTATGTAAAATGATCTAAATCCGATTATGACCCCCCATTTTGCCCAATTACTCACTGTTTTCTCGGGACGCCACCCCCTCCCCCAATTTTTATCAATGCATGTTAATTTTATGGCCATGAATTTGATTTGGAGAATGGAAAAGAAATATTTTAACACTTAAAAACAAAAAAATATATAATGTATAACAAATAATAATAATAATTGATTAATAAAATATAATAAATGTAACATGTAATTTCAGTGGCACCTCCCCCGCCCCCCTCACAAAATTTTCCTCTTGCTGAAAATGTTTATATTTTAGAATTTTCCAACTCTGTAGCCCCTCAAAGTGCATTTAACAGTTAAAATAAACCTCCCCTCCCTACAAATCAATTTTATAGCCATAAAATTACTAAAAAGTGGTAAAAATAGGGAGGCGTCCCTAAGTAACAGTGGGTGATAGGGTAAAATGGGTTTCCTATTCGGATTCAAGAGATTATTTTACATAAGAATTTGCAAAAATGGTGTTGGGGCTGATTTTCATGCAGAGCAGTGTTATTTGTGCTTCTAAATATATCTACAAGTGAAAATTGTTCAAAAAACTGCATTGTGAGGTGAGTCATCATGATGATCAAATTGTGATCAAATTGTGCCTGTTGATGATCAAATTTCAAATGAATAAGAATGATAGTAATAATGCAAAACCCCCATAATGCAAAATTACACACTTTGCCTAGAATATAAAACACTTTTTAGCTGCACTTCATCACAAACATTTTTCAAATGCAGAAGCACTTCAAGGAATTTCTACTGACATCTCGTGTTTAATATATATATATTTTTTTTGTGATTCTGTAAAGTGATCATGAATGCTATCATATCATATACTATAGAATTTTTTTTTTTTTTTTTTTTTATGCATTTAAATAATGTATGTTGATTTCATTATGGTTGTGCAATATAATACTAGCAAACCCATGCGAAATTTTCACATTTTATTTCTTTTTTATTCACCTTTAAAATTTGAAACTCATAAATATTATATTGAATTTCACCACATAATTAAAATTTGAATTCACCAGTCGCGAAATTATTATTAGAACCAAATTAATATTGTGCAATAGTGAAACTAAAACCATACAAAGAAAGGTATCAAAATAAAATTCATAATTGACAACCCAGTTTTCAGACTTCCGCCATGCAGTACTGTTTTAGTATAGGACCCCCCCATGAACGAATTTTAAATTTTATCGCCATGCCTTTTTATTTATTTAATTTGGCATAATTTAAAGAAAAAAACTGAATCCTATTTTGATTATACTTTTTATGATCTGTTTTTTAGTCAGTTTATGATAATAATTCTCATTCTGTATACATCTTTAAAGTATTGTTAGGTTTAAAATGACGATTGCAAAGATTCTTAAAATTCAACTTTTAAAAATACATTTTTCGTAAAATACCCTTAACAGACAAATGTCATCATTTTTTCTTATTAGATCATTCAGCTGAGTCCGCGTGCGTAAATATTGTCCATTTATAAAAATTATTGTTTATCCTCACATATTTTATTAATTACATCACTATCATATCGTTCCAACAAAAATTAATCATAACTGGACCACGTTAGAGAAATATTATATTGATTAGCCAGTGTTGCCTACTTCACTGGTCACTATATTTAAATTAATTCTCAAACTTACATATAACTTATTAATCTTTTAAAAGTAAAAAAAAAAAGGATTAATTGAAATCAGTCAAAAACCTTAGTATTTTTGCCAACCCCTTCCCTGCCAATGGGGGGTGGATTAATATAATTCATTTATAGTGTGTGTTGGGTACACATAACTAACCCACACATCAAAAATGGCATTCCTGAGATAATTTTGAACAGAGTTACTATTGGAAACATGTTTTTTGCCTTTCTCCCTTACCACAAAAAAGGGAAAGGAGGATATTTCGCAAAATCACTTTATAATTCACATTGGGTACACATAACACAGTCCCATAACAAAAAATTGCTTTCCTGCAATAATTTTAAATAGAGTTATGCTTGGAAACATGTTTATCCCCCCCCCTCCCCAAAGAGGAAGGGGGGAAATTTGAAATTTTACAAAATGCATTTATAGTGTTTTAGACATACATAAGCAATCAATGCACTGAAAATTCACCTTTCTGAGATAAATTTGAAAAAGTTACAATTGAAAACGTGTTCTTTACCCCCTCCCCTCCCCTTGGCTGACCCAAAGGGGGAGAAGGGGACACACTTCATAAAATCCCTTTATAGTGTGTGTTGGGTACACATAGCACACACAGATACCAAAAAATTGTTGTTCTACGATAATTTTGAATAGAATTAAGCATGGAAGACTTTTTTTTTTGCCCCACCCCCATAAGGGAAATGGGAGGGGAGATTTCAAATAATTCAGTCATAGTTGGTGTGACAGGATGAATCACCCCAAGCACCAAAATTCGTGAATGCAGCTCCTATGGATTCTTCAGTCGTAAAATCCCCCTAAAAAAAAAAATATTAAATAAAAATAAAAAATTGCAAAACATTCAAAATTTGTTTTTAGAAATGCAATTCAAAAGATTAACAGGCATTTTCAACTTTTATGTGCTATTTTAAAAAAAGTTCTACTACAAATCCCCCACCACAAAAAAAAAAAAAAAAAAACCTTCCCTTAAAATTGGATTTTTTTTTTCTTTTACTATTATTATTTGAGTCCCCATGTGCAACTTCTTTACCATGAAGCAATTTGGAGCCGAGTTATGTTTTCAAACGTGTTTTTGTTATCTGCCCCCCAGGGAAAAAGGGGGGAATTTTACAAAACCCCTTCTTATTGTGTATCAGGACTCTAGAACCAAGCTTCACATCAAAATTCATGATCCAGGCCAACACAGAATCACCACAGCAGTGTTGACTCAGTGGTAGATGTGCTCTTTTTTATGTATAGGTGAAGGGTTTTGTGAAATCACGTTTTGCCCCCTACGTCCCCCTCCCCACTTGGGGGCTGAATTTCTAAAACTCCAGAAATTGGTTTTAAATGTTTGGGTTTGCTATGTTTAAAAGCAAAAATTGTATGGATATCTGTTTCTTTCGTTGAGATATGAAGAATTATATGAAATCACTTTTTGGCCCATGTGAAACACATTTTACTTCCTCCTCCCCCTTGAGGACTGAATATCTAAAATTCCAAAAATTTGTTTTTAGTTATTTGTGGTAGCTGTATCTTAAAACAAATACCTCACACATATATATATACTAGCAGGCTTTGCCCGCTTCGCTGGACATTAAACTTAAATGAGTTGTCAAAATCCCATATCTTTATTAATAACCCAAGTTCTCGCTGTGATTGGTAGAGGTTTTCTCGCTCGCAAAGTGAGGAGTCTAGGTCTCCACTGTCTTCGGCACAACTTACCCACTTCTTACTTCCCCTTCCTCAGCGGGTGAGTTCGAAGTTTTGCAAAATCACACTAATGTACATAATGCGTACACTTAATCAATATACAGTCTGGGTCCCCACTGCCTTAGGCACAACTTACCCACTTGTTACTTCCCCTTCCTCAGTGGGTGAGTTCGAAGTTTTGCAAAATCCCACTAACGTACATAATGCGTACACTTAATCAATATCCGCACACCAAAATTCGCCATTCTAAGATAATTCAAAGCGAATTCAAACGGAAAAACATGTTTTTACACATGTTTATTGGGAACGACTTTATAGTATAAACCCACAACGATATTTGGCGATTTTTTTTGTTGGCGATTATGGCTAAATCATAAATCTAAAAATCATAAATCATATATGATAAATGATAAAATCATAATCTAAATCATAAATCCAAAATAAACAAAATATTAGGCTGCCATATTATATCGCAAACAGTCCAGAACGACATCGTTATCCTTCAAAACAACGCCAAAGAAAAATCGCCAAATTCAGCTGTGGGGTTATACAGAAGTTATACCGTTTATTGCCCTCCGACTCCGAGAAGGGGGGGGGGAGATTTTGAATTTCGTGAAATCCAGTTACAATAAGTGCCGGATGCAAACAAACAATTTACGCACCAAATTTCGTGACCACAGAAGTCTTTAATAGAAAATATAAGTAAATAAGTACAAAATGCACAGCTTTAGTATGGGAACCCTTTGGTGACTTTAAATATTTTAAGCCATTTTTGCGATGAACTGAATTGGCTATCTCAATTGTGCAATCAAAGATCTTGGCGAGAAACGTTACTTCGGTTCCGAATTTCAAATTTTGCCAAAGGGATCCAATACTAAAGCTGTTCCATATCGATTCTAGGTTGAAAACGGAAAAAGGGTAAAATAAATTAGAAATATCAGACCTATATTTATAAATTTGGTACCAAATGAAGGAGGCGATTTTTCTGAATCCAGGGGTGCAAACAGTTTTTCGATGCGACAATTAGATATTAAAAAAATAACTAAAGTAGGAAATTTAAGTGGCAACGGAAAAACGGAAAAAGGAGAAAATAAATTAGAAGTATCAGACCTATCGTTACAAATTCAATACCAAATTAAAGAGATGATTTTTCTGAATCCTGGGGTGTAAACAGTTTTTCGATACGACAATTAGATGTTTTAAAATTAACTAAAGTATGAAACTCAGATGGCAAAACTTCATTTAAATCTTTTTTATAATTTGTAGTGAAAATCACGCGAATACAAAAGTCTTTAACTTAAAAATTTATTTTTGCATTTCATTTTTTCATTCAAAGCATTTTAGTGAAAAAATATTTATGGCGCATGCGCAGGCGTGTTTTACCCACAATTTAAACACTAATCAGAATTTTGAAAATTTCTATAGATATAATTTTAAGTTGGGTGAAGACCTAAGTTTCTGCCAAGCGCCGTTGAATTCCGTCCAGCCGTTCTCGAGTGATGCCCGGACAAACGTGTTTCAGTCTTTTACCCCCTAGGGGGGAACGGGGGGGGGGAATTTCCGAAAAGTTGATAGATATAATTTTAAGTTGGGTAAAGACCTAAATTCCTGCCAAGCGTCGTTGAATTCCGTCCAGCCGTTCTCGAGTGATGCCCGGACAAACGTGTTTTAGTCTTTTACCCCCTAGGGGGGGGGACGGGGGGGAATTTCCGAAAAGTTGATAGATATAATTTTAAGTTGGGTGAAGACCTAAATTCCTGCCAAGCGTCGTTGAATTCCGTCCAGCCGTTCCCGAGTGATGCCCGGACAAAAAAAGCGACATTCGGACACGATGACATACACACAGACACACACACACACACACACACACACACAGGCAACATTTTCTGAAGTCATTTTCGGCTTTCATGGGGTGTGAAACGTGAAGATATCGCAAAATTTTTCGATTCCGACAAATTTACAGACAAAACTCTGATTTTATTAATATAGATATATATTTTGAGATATAAAGGATTAAGTGCAATCATGTCTTGCCCCCTGGTTCTGCTTTGGGGGGGGGGGTGATTTCTAAAATTCCAGAAATTGGTTTTTAGGTGTTTGTGTTTGCTATATTATATTTAAAAGCAGGTATCTGTTTCTTTCTTAAATATATGTAGGATTATCCCATTTTGGCTCATGTGAAAATATGTTTTGCTCCCCCCAGAATGGGGTGGCCCCTTTACTTAGGGTGACTGAAAAACCTAACATTTGAAAAATTGATTTTTAGGTATTTATGCTTTTTATATTGTAAAGTAAAATTCATACAGATATCTGTTTTTTTGTTTGAGATATAAAGGGTTATTTGAATTCACATGTTGCAAATGTGAAATCATGTTTTGTCGTCGTCCCCCTCCTTGGAGGTTGGATTTCTAAAATTTCAGAAATTTGCTTTTAGGTATTTGTGTTAGTTATATTTTAAAGCAAAAATTTTACAGTATCATCCTTTTCTTTTCTTTTTTTTTTTTTTTTTTTTTGAGATATAAAGGTTTTTGTGAAATCACATATTCTCCTACTCCCTTGAGGGGTGAATTTTTGCAAAATGCTTCTTAGTAGGTGTCTACGTCTCAGAAGGAATGTTTTCACCAAGTTTCATGCTTCTAGGAGCAGGGCTGGGTGATGAATCACTCACTCACTCACTCAGTCAGGACAAACAATTTTATAGATATAGATTAAAAGATTGGACATTTTTTACTTCAGATGTTTTGTCAAATATCTTAAAAAGTACCTACAGTAGAGTCTCGAAAGTCCGAGGTAATTGGGGCTGACACTACCTCGGATTACTGAAAACTCGGATTTTCCGAAAAAGTAGAAAATTTTTAACAACTACAAATGAAATTAAATAAAATGAACACATTACCTTAAAATCCTTTATTCTTTAGTATAATGACGTAAAAGATTCTTTACAATTTAAAAAAATTGTCAATTTTTTGTTGCTTCAGTATATTACTTCTCTTTGTTGATGCGATAGTCAGCCAACGCTTCAAAAGCAAAACATCTGCAGGGGTGGCTTCAGTTTGCTGTTCTACATATTTTAAGGCTAGTTCTAAGGCTGCAGAACCTTCACTATGATCTATTTTTTTTTTCTGATAACGGAGAGTTGTTTTCTTCTGTTTCATATTCTTCCTCATCTTCCACCATTTCTATAATATTTGAGTCTGTTATTTCCAGCTTGTCGTCACTATTTAGCCATTCATTTAGATCAACTGCATTAGAGTTTTCGCAGCCTGGTAATTCCTTCACCAAATCTTTCAAAACAATTGTTTCACTATCATCATCATTAATTTTCTCAATAGACGTAACCAATTCAGGTAGAAACTTAGTCCACGATTTAATTACTGTCGTAGGTTGAACTTCTTCCCAAGAATCTACTATCCAGTAGACAACATCTCTCATACTTACATTCTTCAAAACATCCGCAACACTTTCATCATCAGACTGAACTAAATGCTGTAACAAACGGCGTCGATATTTTTTCTTTAAATTTTCCAGTACGCCCTGATCCATTGGCTGAATCAAACTTGTAACATTGGCAGGAAAAAATATAGCACGGATTTCACCACAACGTAGCTCATCATCGTCCGGATGAGATGGAACGTTATCTAAAAACAAAATTGCTTTGCAAGGCAAATTTTTTTTTCTCAATGCCTTCCGTGTTTCTGGAACAAAATGTTCTAGAAACCATTGTTTGAAAATTTGTCGATTCATCCATGCACTTTTCTGATTTGTGTAATGTACTGGTAAGGCTTCTTCAGTGATGTTTTTTAAGGCTCTAGGTTTGGCAGATTTCCCAATCACAGTCAGTTTCATTTTATGATTTTCAGATGCATTGGCGCATGCTAAAATGGTTAATCGTTCCTTCCGTTTTTTGTGACCTGGAGCTGAATTTTCCTCTTTTGAAGCAAGGGATTTTGAGGGCAACATCTTAAAGTTCAAACCTGTTTCGTCACAGTTATATAACTGGTCAGGTGTGAGCTTTTCCGTCAATATAATGTCTTCAATCCGTTTTTGAAATGCCTGCACAGCTGACGTATCAGCCGAGAGTATTTCACCGCAAATATTTAGTTGACGTACACCATATCGTTTTTTCCAACGGTCTAACCAACCAACGCTTGCTGCGAAATCTTCTTCTCCTTCTTTGAACTGATTTCTGAGAAACACAGCTTTTTCCTGAAGAATAGGGCCACTTATAGGAGTACCTTTGCTACGCTGTTGAGTAAACCAAAGAAATAAAGCCTTGCTAGTTTTTTCATAGTCTGATGTTCTCATAGATTTTCTTTTTTCTCCTGGAGTCTCATTGCACTTCTGTGAACAAAACTGCTCAATTTTTATTCGATTGCGGCGCCAATTTTTATTCGATTGCGGTAGCAACACTTTTTATTGTTTCACCTGCATCTAATCTTTTTATAGCGTTCAATTTAGTTATCATAGATACAAATTTTCTCTTATTTTTTCCACTCATTTTCGCAGCAGGCACCTTAACGCAACACTTTCAACAGCAATAATTTTCCAAAATGATAAGGATCAAGCACGTGTATTGAATTTAAATGAGCAACAGAGCAACTAACAACGCAGCTAGTCCCTAACTAGCATCTAAGCTACTAGTACAATTGAACTTGGAAGAATAAAACTCTTGTAGATCTGGTTTGAAAATTCCTTTCAAACCAACCCCTACCTAGCCACCTTCAAAAACAAAGAGAACAAAAGGTGGTGGGTTACTGAAATTCTTTCCAGGAAGAAACGAAAAATAAGACCTGCATTCTTTCGGTTGCGAGAGGAAATGGGAAGAGCTTTTGGTTGCTAGGGGGAAAATTTGGCACCTCGAATTAAGCGGAACCTCGGAATTCTGAGACTCGAACTTTCGAGACTCTACTGTATTTCACAAAGCAATAGCCAAGTGGGAGTTTTGGAAGTTCAAACAACTTCCAAAACTCTGCAGATTCGTTGAAAATTTTTCAGTTTTACATCATTTATATCTTTGAACATTATATACCAGGGCACGAAATTTCCGCTCGCCAGCTCGCCATTGGCGAGTGAAAATTTTACTGTGGCGAGTAAAATTTCGGTCTAAATGTAGATAGAATTCTTACAGTAAAAGGTGCTATTAAAAAAAATCAATTTAAAAACGTAAAATCATGCTAATCTTAGGTAAGGCAACCATAGACATCCTCTTTTTAAGAGCACAGTCTTCTTTTTGAACGTTCTGTCCTCTTAAAAAAAAAAATCATTGCAGGACTAAAAAGTCCTCTTTTTTATGATTTTCGTCCTCTGTCCTCTTTTTCAAACGAAAAAATTTTGTCCTTAATTTCAAAAATTTCGCAAAACTGGGAAGCTCAATCGGTTGTTGGCTGTATCGAACGGTGAACACTAACTTTTTTCTGCGTTAGGTTAGCAAAAGAACAACTTTCTAATAAACTTGCCAAAGTATATATTATGGTTTATGTCTATTCAGATTCTTGGAGTCACAAAGAAATAAAAATATTCCCTATATTTGTACGGTTCTTTGATTCAGAACGCAGTAGTGATATCACTATTGAAATTGTCCTGAAATCATTAAGAAGGTGGTGCTCCGGATGGTACGCGGTGGTTTGACGTGTGTTCTCACTTTTGCATGAATAATATTCCTCATAAAAATAGGCCCACTAGTGACCGAGAGTTTCTGTCCTCGAAGCTGGTATTCGTGGGGCACTGCGTTCGATACCTGGTCGCGCTCGTTGGTTTATCCGTTTGAAATTTGCCGTGGTTTTATCCGAAACTAGCGTAAATATGGGCTAGGACCTTTTAGAAAGACCCCACGGAGAACTCTCCTACTCAGGTCTAGAATCCTAGTGCAGACAATTGGCCTCAATGATAAAACTACCACCACTCACAAAAATATGCAAAAGTTAGTTGAATTCATTTTATGTCCTCCTGGCAAAAACGCTCCCACAACGCGACTATTTTCTTCAATAAACAAAATGTAGACGTGTGAAAAAAATCCCCTTTATATACTTAATTTAAAAACGTATTAACTACTAAGACTAATTTAGGTCACACTTGTGAGAACTTTCATAAAATGTTGATAAAGAATGACTGTTTGTTAAAACAAATTGTTTCATCTGCCGAATATTAATTTTATTTTTTTCATTTGCCAACTTTTTTTTATGTAACTGCATGAAAGTACCACAAAAGAAAAAAAAAAAAGAAAGTAGTTTTTGTCTACGGCAAAAATTAATAATTGAAAAAAAAAATCTATATTGTTCAGTGACACCTATAAAAATTAGGGATTTTTTCTCTCGTATCCGTATATTATTAATTTAAATTAAGGTGTACTGATCCAAATCCATCATTTGAGATAAAAATATTTTCACCACTTAAAGTAGCTTTTGAATAGGTTTTTATATAATCATTTTCATTCAATTTTGTGTCCTCTAAAATGACTTCTTTTTCAAAATTGAATGTCTTCTATTATAAAATAAAAGACCATTGCGTAATTTCTCCTCTTTTCCTAATAAAACATTCTGGTCATTTTATACGTAAAAAATAGAGTAAGTTAATAATATTTTGTGGCGAGTAACATTTTTTTTCAGCGAGTGCAATCTAAGTTGAAATTTCGGGCCCTGATATACTGAAGTTTAAACCCTCTTCAAAATTTTTTCGTGGGGATGGCTTTGCTACTTGGCAAATCATTTTAAAACGTCAGCAGTGTAAAGAACATGCATTTCTATTTTATTAATAAATATTTATTATCATTTATTCATGCATGTAAATATATATACTCTTCTTAAGTAAAAAGAATAAGTAGAACAAGTCTAAATACTTGTTCTTTTTGCTATGGAGAATTTTTGGAAAAATGCACAAACAGTATTATTTCAAAAATATGTGTTAAATTTGACAAATTTAAAAGCCTAGGATTTACTTTAAACTGAATTTAAAAAACTGACTGAAATGAAATTTTACCTCTTTATTCTATCTGCTTTTAATTATCAGCCTTCAACTTATGAAGTTTTATGTTTATCATTAGAAATTTGCAAACATTTCTTTCAGGTCTTCCTCGTAACAAAGTATGTATAGTCATGGAAGCTTTATTATGGCATATTTTTATTCAAGGACTTTTACAACCTTCTCTTGCTCTCATTGTTTCACTTGTCCTTTGTCCAATAGCATCATTTGTAGTTTTTATTGGTAAGTACTTTATCTATTTGTTCAAGTGGAATATAGTTTAAGAAAAAATAATGATTTTTTATTTATGCTTAAAAATTTCAGTATGAAATTATGTGAATATTTATAATTTCTTCCTATGATTACTTTTTGAAAAGGTAAAGAATTCTTAGACCATTTGTAAAAATTAGTTTGGGATAATTTCTTGGGATTGTTTTATATTTGATTTGAATTTACATTTAATCACAGCTATTTGATTAAATATGTACTTATTTTATTTGTTTTCTCAATCGACTGCTTAAAAAAAAAAAAAAAATGTTTCTATTGACTCTGGGATATCTGGTGCCTCAGCTATTATCTCTTCATACTATTGTTTATTGAAACTATTATTTCTCTTTTATTAGAGGTAAGCCTTTCATCTGGTATCCCGGGCATCTTCAGCCACATTCTCTTGGTGATGTTGTCGATCAAAACTATTATTTCTCCTTTGATCAAAATTTACTTTTGGATGATTTTTCTGAGTTAACTTACTAATGTCACATGATTAACAATTAAAATTTTCAGAATTTCTAAAATCTATACCAATAATATTTTGCATTTTTATCATATATTGTGGATTTAAATGGCGAAGTCTTTTGTGCCAAATATCGTAAGATTCCGATTTATTTATTAAGTTACATTTTAGAAAATCAGGTGACATATCATTGTAAGGTTCTAATATAGCTTCAAATGTATTATTTACTTTAACAGCTTTTAACACAATTTCATCATTTTTACTTAGAACTAAAATGTGATTTCTGCTTGAATTAATATAACCCTTATCCATTAATTTAGTTACAGAAATTAAATTATTTCTCAAATCTGGTATATGAATGCAATCATTTATAGTTAAAATATTTTGAGAATTATTTACCAATGTTTTTGCATGAACAGTTCCTGTACCAGTAAAATTTAAAGTAGAATTCTTACCTGCTATGTTGATATATCCATTATCACTATTAAAATCACAAAAATACTTCAAATTATTTGACAAATGGCAGCTCGAACCTGAATCCAATACCACACATTATTTTCAGAAATATCAAATTGTTCTCTATTCGTAGAGTGTGCAAAATCATTAAATCATTGATCATTTTTACTTGCATAATTCGAATTTCTGTTTTTAAACTGGTCATTGTTTTTGTTCTTATTATAAGCATTTGTTCTTTTGTCATGATTGTTCTGGGGAAAGTCATTTTTATTCCTAAAATAGCAGTTTTTCGCTAGATGATTCATTTTCTTACAGATGAAACAACTTTTCACTCTGTTTCCCTTATTTCCGGCCCTGCTAAAAATGATCCCATTTAGCCAATCGTTTAAATATGTTTTGAGTTAAAAAACTAAATCTTCTTATAAACTGATCTAAGTTGTTTTTATCTTAAATTTCATTTTAAAATTTTCTAGGCTTAACTTAAAAATCTATAGCAATATTTGTTTAACATAATCATGATATTCATTACTAAATCTTTTTCACCTGACATTAAAATAAAATTAATAAAAATAAATTGCAATTCTAAATTTATAAATTACAATTCTAAATTCATTTTTTCATTGAAAATATATAAAATAGCACTTTTTAAGTGTTTAACGATAAATTTCTTTTTTACTAATAGCAACCTTAACATTTATTTATTTTTTTTTACACCATTGATCACATTTTAATTTTCCTGTGTAAAATGACATCATAATACTAAAAGAACAACAATTTGGAGAAACTACTTGTATGTTAACAAATAGAGTACCTTTAGTAACCTGTAGTTTTTAACTAATGATTTTGTTGATTAGGATGTCAAAACTTTTTAACCAAGATAAATGTCTTCCTTGGAGTATTCGTCACATTGATACCTCTCATGATGTGGAGGACACACCTGTTCATGAGGAGATGCGATTACAGACAAAAAAATTTTACCCCAGTGGCAGTGGTTTTTTTTTTTTTTTTTTTTTAATATATAGAGATTATTAAGATTGAAGAAATATTTTGTATTATGTTCTTTATGCCTTCTTATAAACAACTTATTTTATCTTAAAAATAATTCTTAACCAAAGAAATGTTTTGGCTTTCAGCTTCTATGATCCGTTTTGGTTCACGAATACTTTGGGACGTTATGCTGTTTCATATCCTCATTAAAAAGAGAGGACGTGTGCCATCAAGTGATAGTTGGTTAGTGAAGAGAGTGGCTGGACCAGGCCTTTCAAATGAACATTATTTCCAAGTATGTATGTATAATAAATGGAAATTACTTATAATCAAATTGGGAAAAAAAATATTTTGTTATAGGGAGATTTCATTATAACTTTCCATTACAATAGTCTGAAAAATAAAAATAAAATATTGGATTATAATTAAATGTAGACCAAGGCATTTTTTTTTTTTTTTTTTTTTTTTTTTTTTTTTTTCCCCAGTTATATACTTCTTTAATGAGAAATCTTATTTCCTATGCGAAAACAATATATATTTATTCCTTGAATAATGTGCGTTCAGTTATTAAGGTAAATTTTTTTCACAAGTTTCCTTGATTGATATGAGGGGAATTTCGGTTAGTGCATATTTAATTATGTCATCCCATTTTTTATGTCAGTAAAAGTATGCATGCGTTTCAAGGTTTAGATGGTGAAATTTCATACAAGTTGTATTCCAGCCAGAATGAAAAAACCATGAAACTGACAATTTTTAATAACTTTGTAGAATTAAATTTAAATTACCTTTAAATTTTTCTTTATTTTCTAGTCACTTATTAAATAAGTTCAAATATTTGTTAATAAACATGCATGTAAAATTGATAATTTTTTTAAAAAGAGTTTCAAATCAAGCTGCAACATGTTTTATAACAATGTCACAAAAAGGATTGTAATATATTAAGAGGTACAGTATATATTGAGAGGTTTTACTCTTCAGGTAAAACTGGGCAAAACTGGAATACTGAATTAAAACAATGTGTTAGTGCCCATAATCATTTTAATGAGAAAAAATAAATTGTCAAGTTTAATAAGTTAGATTTAGAAATGCAAGTGAAGTATTTTCTTTTTCCTCAGCTCTATTGAATTTGATTTAGCTAAAAAAGTATAATTTTGCATTAACATCTTCATTAAAACTGAAGTTTGTATAACAAACAATGTCTCTTAACAATGAAGGATAAGAAAGTTATATAATGATCGATAAAAATATCTATAATATAGCAAAGAAGTTTTTAAGCTGGAATTGCTAGTTAGAGACAAAGAAAAAAAAAGTCAGTATTACATTTTATCTGCTCTGAGGATATCAGGAAAAAATAAAATAAATAACTAAACTAAATTTCTCTCTTATTACCAATATCATCAACATGTAAGGTTGAAAAGTAAGCATGAGAGTCAAAGCTATTTACAACTTAATATTTTTTAAAAACAACTTTCAGGAAAGAAAAACTCACTAAAATATGTTTACAAGGTAAGTTACTCTCAAAACTAAATAAAGATTAGTTTACTTTAAAACTTTAATTTTTACCTAAATACCAAAATACTTATAACAGTATTTATTATTGCATTGCTAGTTCAATTTTTATAATTTTGCTATAGTACCAAACACTATAGGACTCCTTTTAAAATAAAAGTTGAAAAATAATTTTAATTAAGAAAACAGCTTGGAAAAATATTTAACTTTATAACAGTTTTGAGGAGTGAGAAATCCACTGCACATAATTTTAAGAGTGTAAAAGTATTAAGGAGGAAGAAGAGAGCACTTTTTTTTTTTTTTTTTTAATAAAAGTCTTTGGCTTTAAAAAATTGTGTGATATATTTTTGAAGGTAAGGAATGGATTTTACATAGTTTTGAAAGTGTAAAATTATCTGTGGAAGACAGGTTTAAAAATTATAAAATAGTTGTATGGCTTTGAAAATTCATGTATTAAGCTTCTTTTTTTCTTTTCTTTTCTTTCTTTCTTTCTTTCTTTTTTTTTTTTTTTTTTTTCTTGTGGGTGGGTGTGGGGTGATTTGAAAAATCAAATGTGCATACTTTTAAAGGTGTAAAATTATTAGGGGTCAAATGGGGAGAGGTAAAAATATATATATATATACAGTACACTCTCAAAAATCCGCACAGCTTAAAACGAAGTGTTTTGCAGATTTCTGAATTTTGCAGATTTTAGAGTAATTTCTTTTATTTACATCTTAAAACCTCATTTGATTAGAAAATCTTCAAGAAAAATTTTATATGTTGTACATACAATGCTGAAATAAAGTGTGCCTATTAAAAGTACAAATATTTCATGAAATTTTAATTTAATGAACAATTTTTATACATGCTATTAGAGTTGCAAATTATCTAGATTTTTGAAAAGTCTGATCAATAGTAGTTTAAGTAAGAATATTTCATACATATTTATTTCCCTATAACCTGAAAAAAAGTCAGTAATTCTTAGTCAATCACATAAGTTTGTGCTATGAGAAAATGTGAATATTTATCTTCATGAGAGAAAATCTTTCATGAAAACTGTCTTTCTCCTTCTTCCTCTAAATTAATATCATTTTTTTTTTTTTTTTTATAATTATATATAATTACTCTTATCATTTCCTCCTCTGTAATATGCTGAGTGATTGGTGATTTATCAGCACCAGTTAATAACTGATATCTCCCAATACAGCTGAATTTTTGCAATCCACTAATCAACAAATCAGTTGTGACAATGTTTGTTTACATTGTAAATGATATGCGGATTTTAGAGAATTGCGGATTTTAGGGTTGCAGATTTTTGAGAGTTGACTGTATATATTATATATACATATATAGAGGAGAGTAGGGAGGGATGGGACAGTTTTGACAAAAATATTTTTTATAAATTTTCTTTTACTGGTACAACACTGTGAGTTTCAGAGAAACAAATTGAAACATTTTAACATCTTTTAAAAATATAAATTTGATGGTAATTATTAAAATATTAATTTTATAAGCCAATTAACACAGTCATAAAAATGTCCCATCTCTCCCTTACATGAGGGAGGGATGGGACATGTTTATAAAGTTAAAATAAATTTGTAATATACAGACATACTATGAAAAATGACAAAAACAGTGGGACACTATGTATGTAAGGTTAATTAATTACTAATAACATCTATTTTATCCAACATTAGAGTATAATGTACCACTTAAATAAAGATTTTCAGTGCTCAATCAGTTCATATTATTATTATTATTATTATTATTTTATACTCCTAGCAGAGAAAGTACTGTTTTTTAGTTCAAATATTCAAAATTAAGTTTTTGTTATATTTACATGTTTTGTGGTTCCCTGAATATTAATAAGGTTTTTAGTGGCTAGTCTGTGTGTGTTATCAGCATATCTCAAAAACAAATATTACCAAGCAATCCTAAATATAATTAGTGAATGTAATTTCTTTTGTATATTTTACCATGTCCAGGAAAACTGCTCAGGAATGAAAACTAATTCCTCATATATATATATGGTAAAAAAAGTATTTTTAAAAGTTAAAAGGGTAAACAAAAGTCGTGTGAGTGCCACACTAATTATTTTCCATGATTTTGAATTTGTTTTGTGCATTTTTTCTTCCATCTATTCATTCATTTGCCTCTTGATGTGTTTTGTTTAAGGAGTATCAGAATCTTCATTCTTCTTTTTCTTACGTGTCCCATCCCTCTCTGAACTGCTCTCTCCCATCCCTCCCTTTTCATTATTTTTCAAAAAAGTAATTTATTATTAGACACATGCTACTTTTAGGCTTAATTTAGCTACTAATTCATGAAAGTTATATTATTAAGTATATAAATTATGAAAAGTAATTAAGCTAACATCAATGAGTGACCTTGAAAACTTGCCTTGAAAATTAAGCAGCAGTTTACTTTTGGTGTTATAAAATAGTTTTTTTGTTACATAAACTCATAAACTTCTCCAGCTAAAATGATACATAGCAACAAATATGGAGCTGTAGTTACTTCACCTGGTGGAAGTGTCAAAACTGAAAAAAAAAACAATGTTTATTTTAAGAATAATTTTAGGTGTCCCATCCCTCTCGAAACTCCCCCCTATGATTTTGTAATTTTTGGTTTAAGGTTTTTGGAGGTGTGCAGTTGATTGAACATACTTTGAAATTATAAGATCATTAGGAGGCAGAGGTGGGAAGCAAAAAATGATAAATTATGCAATAGAGCAATGGCCTTGAGAATTCAGGATTTACAGTTTTAGGAAGGGGGGTGAGGTATGCATATTTTCTAAAGTAATCTAAAAAAAAAAAAAAAAAAGACATTTAAAAGTACGAAAAAGCCAAGCTCAAAGAAAGAGAATAGATTAAAGTTGTGTCTAAAAAGGGTGTGATATATTCCTTTTTAACTAAATTTTCACATGTAAATCAAATGCCATATGATGTGTTTATAGAAATCCTTCTTTCCTGTACTAAATACATCATAGTGTGTTTCTGAATCTTTTTTTTTTTTTTTTTTTAATGCATGATGGGCTTGGTGGCCATCTTTCAAAATATGAATAAACATTCTCACAGTTTGATGGAAGCTTCTTAAAATAAATATCTCGTGTAAAATTAATTTGGTTATTCCATTAAACAGAGACTGAAATATTCTGGTAACAAAAATTGCGAGTGAAAACTTTGCAAAAGTGCCCGGAACACAAGTTCAATCAACTTGATATCTTATTATAAGTATTTAGTATTAAGTTTGGTGCACTTCCATCCTATAAATCCTGGAAATAAAAGAATATGAGAATTCAAATTTATGTAAAAATATTAAGGGGAAAAAAAAAACATAGAAAAGCTTCCCCCCCCCCCCCCCCCTAACCTCTGTTATAAACACCCAATTTGAATGTAGCTTCTTGGAATAAATATCTCGTAAAAGTAATATGGCTATGCATATTCAACAGAGACTGAAATATTCAGATTAAAACAGAAAAATAAAAGTAAAATAAAATACGAGAAAAACTTTGCAAAAGTTTCCATAATGCACACAAGTTGAATCAATTTCAGTTTTAATAGTGTTTATTATAGTGCATTCTCATCCTATAATTGGTGAGATTTATAAAAGAATTCAAATTAATGTAAAATTTTGTAAGATGGCCGCCAAGCCCATCATGCATAAATTTAAAAAAAAAAAAAATTCAGAAACATGCTATGATGTATTTAGCAGGGGTGCAGAAAATGTTCAAACCTCGGAAATTTCCCCCAAACACAGTATAAATTTCCCTCAATAATGCAAAAATTTTTTTCGCTATACAAAGTCATTTGTGCTATGTAATAAATCTTTAAGAGAATAAGTATACAGTGTAACATAAAAATATCGCTGTTAGTGTATAAGCACTTCAAAGTAGAAAATTGTTATTTTTGATTTACATTTTTATTTTCTCTTAAAAAAATATTCAAAATTTCCCCAGTCAGTTTAAATTTCCCCCGAACCTTGTTCGGGCGTTCGGACATATTCTGCACCCCTGGTATTTAGTACAGGAAAGAAGGATTTCTATAAACATATCATAAGCCATTTGATTTACGTGTAAAAATTTAGTTAAAAAGGAATATTAAATAAGTATTAGAATGTAAGCTTAGGAATTTGATATTACACCCTTTTTAGACACAACTTTAATCTATTCTCTTTCTTCGAGCTTCGCTTTTTCGTACTTTTAAAATGTCTTTTTTTTTAGATATCATTTATTCTTTTTAAATCAATCTTTATTTTTACTTGAATTAACCTGATATTTTTCATAGCAGCAGTTCCTGAGATACAGTTGGAACAAAATTTTTGTCACACACATAGTACACGCACACATACGAACAAATTTTTTTTTTTTTTTTTTGTTATAGTCAAGTTGTTTTATGGAGTTCTTATAATGTGTAAATCCATTAAAAACCGAAAGTAGAAAATTTTTACTAATCCAATACTTTCTTGTATTGAATATAGAAGTTCAGTCATACATAATCTCTTTCATGCATATACTACTTTTTATGGATGGATCACAACGATGAAAGACATTTTTAGGTTTTAAGTTTGTTTCCACCTTATATTTTTGATTATTTTCTCGTTTTTGAAAATAAATATGAATTTTTAATCTAGATTTTTTGCGAAAGAAAGAAAACTAGTATGTTGTGGTCACCTATAAGACTTTCTTCTATATAATCTTAAACAAATTTATGTTGTACAAATTATTTTTTTAATTATTTTTTATTAAAATTATTTTTTATGATGAATACAGACGATTATTTATCTAAATTAGACAGAAGTATAACACTAAAAACAAAAAATAATTTTTTAATTTTTATTTCATTAAAATTTATTAAAAAGAAAAGAAAAGAAAGAAAGAAATCAATAACTTTGTTTTAAATTATAAAGTTCAATCATTGGTTTTAAAGGTATTGATTAGGTTTTTCGAAAGATATCTATAATGAAAATTTACAACCCCCGGAGATACTGTCCCAGAGTGGAGACTGATGTTCCTACTTGCACACACTTTTTCTAGCTTACTACGACTATTATCAGAAATTCATATTAATTTTACAATCATGCGTAAAAAATAACTCTCATTATGCACATTCAAAATTTTATATTACAATGCCACATTAAAATTTCACAAAAATCTGACGACAGTGCAACCTGTGAAGCGATTGAACTCCGATGTAATCAGCACCAGTTTACGTCAACGTCTACTAAATACCAAGTTTGGTTAAATTTCATTCAATGGTTCGTGATATAAAGCTTTTACAAAATTTGTGATACTACATACACATACAGACAGACTTTTCTGAAAGGAGTCAAATAGTGTTCAGGGCATTTCAAAACCTGTAAATCCGTCGAAAACTGGAGTTCGAAAATTATGCAAAAAAAAAAAAAAAAAAGGATACCACCTGTTGAGTGATAAACACCAAAATCAATTCAATGCCAAATAAAGGTTCAACTAAATATTCATTTAATGAAATATCACGTATTAGTTTTTGAGCTAGAGAAATCACATAATTTGTGTCTTCACACAAATAAAGGCAGATGACAGACATTTTCTCAAAATAGTAAAATCTCAATCAAGCCATTGTGGTTGTTTTTTATCTGTAATATTTCCAACTCAGGTGATAAATGTTAGAAAACATGCCAGAAGCTTAAATTTTTAATCATGTGTAATCGCTGTCTATGATGAATATATATATACTAGCAGACCTGGCTATGCGTTGCTGTGGGGCTATGTTATACGTTGATTTATATTGTAGTAAAATATTCAATGCATTCAAATTATTTACGAATAAAGACCATTCCTGATAACATCCTTGATCCTAGCAGGCTTAGCCTGCTTCACTGGTCCCTATTTAAAACGATTCACTATAATTAAATAATTCTCAAAATTGCATTAATTTTTATCATGTGAAAAAAAAAAAAAAAAATCTGATCGGGAAAAATATCTCATTGGATTCCCACTGCCTTCGGCATCACAGGCAATTGTGCTCTGTGCACGCGCATTTATGTTCGACACTCATAATGAATTCCTATATTATCGAAAGGGAAATGATATAAAATACAAAAAATTCTTCTCTCATCGGTGGAATAATCTCTCCGGACCCCCACTGCCTGCAGCAGTGGGGGAAAATCATGGGCGCACGGCATGCGAGCTCCTTTGCCCACCGTTCCTGCCCTTCTTAATAGTTCTATACTTTCGAAAACATCCACAATCAATTTTTAGGTATCAAAAACTTCTATGTGCTAATTTTGAGCGATCTAACTCTATTTTTATTTTTTTTCACCCTCCGCCCTCCTTCCCGCCTTCCTAATACCTTTACACTTTCGAAAATATTCTTATATTTCTCCAAGCCTCTAAAACCTGCCCCTCCTAATGATTTTACAAGATCGAAAATATTTGGAATTGATTTGTAGGTACCAAAAACCGCTATGCACCAATTTTGTACAATCTAACTCCATTTTTATTTTTTTGCCCCTCCAAATAATTTTACAAATTCGAAAATATCCACAATTGATTTGCAGGTATCAAAAACCTCTATGTACCAATTTTGAACGATCTAACTCTATTTTTATTTTTTTGCTCCTCCGCCCCCTTTCCCCCCACTCCTGATAACTTTACACTTTCGAAAATAACCTCATTTGATTTGCAAGCCACTAAAACCTATCTGTACCAATTTTGAACAGTCTAACAACATTTCTATTTATTTATTTATTTATTTATTTTTTTTTTTTGTATGTGAAATCACATTTTACCCCGTCACCCCTGCGGGCGAATTTTGTAATAAAAACTATCCTATCTCTCAAGTTGGATCAAACTGCACACAGTGTCCAAATTTCATTAAAATTGGCTCATTAGTTTAGGAGTTCATCGTGGACAAACATCATAACACGAATATTGACATTCACAATTGAATATTACAGTTGTAAACTTTTAATTGATCTATAATGACATCTTGAAAAATCTCAGCCCCTCCCCCTAAAAATTAAGTTCTGGATCCGCCACTGATACATAGCTCATGTTAGTATCTCAATTACATTTTTAATCAATTTTAAACAGCATCTTGTTTCAGAATTGTTTGAACTTGAATATTGAAAGCTCACATAAAAATCATATTTTTGAATAAATTTGCATGAAACTGGTTGGTACATAATCCATGTGAAGAACTTAACCAAATTTATCCACCAGTTTGATCCACTGTCTTATTTCAAAATGGTTACCATTTGAAAAGACCAAGGAAATCAACTTTTCTTTTCTGACTGAATTGGAAGGACTTGATTTACTGTTTTTTTTGCACTTTATTTTTGTTTTAAATATTTCTGGCTTTTAAAATGTTAAATTGTTAATTATGTTTGTCTTGACTTAGTCAAGAAACTATCTTTCCATTTAGAAAAACAATTAATTTATGTTAAAACATATTCCATTTTATTTCTAGAAATATATATACAATATTTCTTGCATTTTAGATTCGTCCAGAACAAGCTTTAGCCGCTTTTGAAGCTAAGCTTGAAACAGAAGAATTAAATGCTTTTAAAGAAGAAGTTGAAAGGATAATAGTGCTTCCACAACAAATGTATAGGTAATAAGATTTGTAATGTTGTATTCAGACTACATAATTAAAAGTTTTTTATTGTACCTCAAAATATATTACAAAACTTTCTTTTTTTCTAAAAATGTTTATTAAATAAAGCAATTAAATGGCTATAGTCTAAACCTAACTTTAATTTGTTGGAGGCATTGGAAAAACAGGCATTCATTGCTTTCAAGTTGTGGGTTGAAAAAACAGTAATAGTATCATAGTATAAGCTCAAAAGCTTTAAAAATTACATTTATTACAAGTAAAATGAATTTTCAGAAATATATGTTTTTATACATTTATGAATATAAATTATGTTTTCAAAACAATGCGAGAAGTTTATGAAATAGTATCGTCATATGATTTGTGGAAATGGTAATTTGAAGTGATATGTTAGTAATAAGATTTACAAATAGTAAAGCTGCAGATATGCTTTCAAAATTTTGCAAAATATGATTATCCGGATGAAAAATGCTTATTAAAATATAACCAATTTTTAAAAATAATTAAATAAATAAATAGAGTAAAATTTTCAAAGCTTAAATAAGAACTTCAGTTACTTATGATTTCAGGAGATCCCAAATTATTGGACCCCAGGGTATATGCTCTTGTTGCCTACTCAGAAGTGCAGACCTCTATTATTATAATGTATTATTATAAGATACAAGAGTATAGAAGGTCTTTTTCACTAATCAATGGAAGTTATCTTATAATTAATTTTTATGCCTAAAAGAGTAATGTATTTTTATATATTTCTTCCAATGATTTTGCTTTAGCTGATATTTTTGATTATTCACTATGCCTATAGTGAATAAACAAAACAACTTTTTCTTAGGTCTCATTATGTCAATTTTATCCCAGTTCTTTTATGTCATTTTCCAAAGGCTGTTCAGATGCCATTTTCCTAATGACTTGTTTTACAAATTAAAAGTACAGAAGTCCTAAGAAGAACGTCAAGAGATTTTAAAAGTATTTCAAGAGATGGGATACATTTTATAATTTCTCTATTTTCATTTTTATTTTATTTATTTATTTATTTATTTATTTATATAACAGTAAAGGGTAAAATAGACATAGTCAATAGAATTAAAGGAAATTAACCAATGTGAATAAAGAAAAAGTAATCAATAAATGAAAAGATGAAAAAATATGGAGACACAGGAAATAAATTAATTTTCTTGTGTTTCTTAATTTATTTTTGCACTTTCCTATTGCCTTCTTCAGTTATAGTGGCAGAATATGCTTTCTTATGCAGCTGATAAGAAAGATACTTTTTTGAAATAAATATGTATATTAAGTTTTTTATGGTGTTTTCATTTTCAAGAAGAGTTTAATGTTCCTTACTATTGTGTCTTGCACCCATTGTTGAAATATTTACTCGCATGGAATAAACAAACAAATTATAGCAGGAGACTTGGCGTTGGAATATTAAAACAGGAATAAACTACTACGTCAGAAACGCCAAAGAAAAAATATTGAGGTGCATACAGCTGTTTCGGTAGCCTAAAGCGTACCGTCATCAGTGCAAAAGAAATTCTTTTTGCACTGATGACGGTACGCTTTAGGCTACCGAAACAGCTGTATGCACCTCAATATTTTTTCTTTGGCGTTTCTGACGTAGTAGTTTATTCCTGTTTTAAAACAAACAAATTGTTGAAACTTGATGCTTAAAACATTTAAGTAAAAAATTGTCTTCCTTCATCACTTACTAGTAGGAATAAACAGACAAATTGCTGTATCTTGATACATAAAACCTATAAGTAATTGTTTTTCTTCGTCAGTCTATTGGCAGGTTCTTTAATGATTCTCAAATATAATAGCTGATTGAGCCAGGGGTCGATCCAGGTTTTAATTTTTGGGTCCCTTTTTTGTGAAAAACAAAATATTTTTGTGAAATCTTTATTTATTTTTGTGAAATATAAAATATTTTTGTGAAAAAGTAAAATATTGTGTAAAATCTTCAGTTTTTACAATCACTTTATGTAATGTTTAATATCAAGTTAATAGACTTTCGTTGAGCCAAATTAAAGCATAAATTAAAAATAATACTGAAAATATGAAAACATTTAATAAAAGGATCATTTTTATAAAACAAAATCTGTGAAGGGACTCATTTTATAAATTTGAATTTTGTGAAGGGTCCCTTTTTATGGATTTGAATTTTGTGAAGGGTCCCTTTTTATGAATTTGAATTTTGTGAAGGGTCCCTTTTTACTATGTGGAATTTTGTGAAGGGGCTGCAAAAGGGACCCAAATTTTGCCTGGATCGACCCCTGTGAGCATACTATATTTAGTGTTGTTATCACGAATATTTTTGCCGAAAAGTCAGTGGAGGCCTCCATGTGGAGACTCAAAAAGATTTTTGGTTCTGTCTGTGAATTTGTGTGTCTGTCTTGCAATAGCGGCCACAAAAGTCATGCTATTAACTTGAAAATTGGTACACATGTTTATGAGGCACACAGAATTAGCTGTATAGTTTTGGGTGGGTATTCTATTTGCAGTTCACATACAGGGACACACCAAAGTTTTTCTTATCATTATGGCTTATGGACAGAATTTGTATGTAACGCAATAACAGCCAAAAAATAATCTGGTGGGTCACCCACACAACTTCCTCTTACCCTGAAATTTAATACTATAAATACAGGTTGGAGATTAACAGGTAATATAATGAGTACTGTTATGTAAACCTATGTTAAACAATTCAAATTAAGCTTCGAAAGAGTTTTATATGATAATTAGTTCTGTGTGCCCCCCTCAACCCCCCGTTTTATTAATACACCTACATTTATATAGCTTTTAATTCTGTTATTAAGATTAAAGGTTTACTTAAAATTATACAGACAATTTTCACACGCAACATTCATTGAAACTTACCAATCTTGAACAAACTTTTCCAGCAACAAACTTATATTAACTTCAAAATACAACATTTGGATCTCCTAAAATTATTTGTTTTTAAGTTATTCTAAGAGACACACACAAAGATCAAATGTTAAAAACCTTGACTACGGTAATCAGGAACATAATCAAAACACGTAAATATACAAAAAACAAGCGATGAATATTTAGCTTAAAAAATACATTATTTACCATATCTCTATGAGGAATTTATTTCAATTCCCGAACAGCTTTTCTGGAAATGGTAAAATATTATTAGTTAAGTACATCCACTAACAACAAATAACTAGTGTGTTGTGGCCACCACATGACTTTCTTCTGTATTTTCCTATACAAATTCACTCAGTAAAAATAATTAAAATTATTATTTAAAAAAATTATCTTCCATGATAATGCAGACAATTTCCATATTAGAGAAGTAGTATAACACTAAATATCCAAAAAAAAGTTGAATTTATTCTCAATATTACATATTATTTTTTTTTTTTTTGGTTAAAAATGAAAAAAAATCAATAACTTTATTTTAAATTATCGCAGATTGATGGTTCAACCATTCGTTTTAAAGGTATTGGCGAGCTCTTTTGAAAGATACCCATCATGAAAATTTACTCCCCTCGAGGGGGCACTTCCCCCCCCCCCCCCAGGGGAGAGGCGAGGCTCCTATATACACAAAAAAACTTTCTTAGTTGATTATCTCTATTACAAAAAATATATATTTGTTTCATTTGGTTTAGTCCAGTCTATAGATGTTAAACTCTACTTACCTGCAATTCCCCCCATAGACATAATATATTTGAATACTTTTGAGTGTCCCTGCACACGAACCATTTGCTTCATCTCAAGAAAAAGCATAGTGTAGCATCCCTATGTAATACCCATTTAGAATACCGAGTTTGGAATTTCTGCTACTATTTGTTCTTGCGATATGTTGATAACAGACACACAGACGGCAGACCATTCGCTAAAAACATAATTTTCGTATTCAGGGGACCTCAGAACATGTAAATAAAAGTAAGAGAAAGTGAAAAGGTATGCATGGAATAAATTTATTTACAGGACAACACAAAAGAATTCCCTAACATTCTGTAATCATCAAAATAATGTCAAATTAGGTTGAAATATTAATGAGTTATAATTAATTTGATATATTCTTTTTATTGGTGTATATAATAATTGTGGCTCCTTTTCAGTGACATAAAAATAATTTTGTACCATTACAGTATGTAGACAGTATTTCTTAAAAGTGTGTTTTAACATGGTAACATTGCATTAAATATAATGAAATGTTATTAGAATGTTAAAAAGCATGTTTTTCTGTAGAAAATTAGGGGCATAGAATCAGTAATTAGTTTATAGGGTTACATGATTCCAATATACAGTAAAATCTCCCGTAACCGGCACTCAATTAACCGGCAATCTCAAAATAACGGCACTTTCTCTAGTCCTCTCTAGTAAATGTGAATTTAGCGTACACATGATTTTTTTTAAAATTATTATTTTAATTGATCTGTGAAATTTTTTATATTGTGTTTATGTATTTCGATCTCGCGGCCGTAAAATATCTTTAAATATATATATATATATATATATATATATACATATATATATATGATATCCGGCAATTCCTTTTTTGGACTAATTAATCAAATAGAATAAATTTCAGAACAATCCGTTTTTGTTTTTCGTAGGATCGCGCCGTACCTCAGATTGACGGTCAGCGTGCGTTCTTTCTCCCGGTCTTCCTTCACTCTCCGCCGGCTTCCCGTGTGCTGCTTTCCTGGAATTGATAAAATGTTTTCCAAAATTAAAAAAATAATTTTTTATGAATTTTTATTATGTAATTTATTATTATTATAAATATATCATTTTAATGTAATATAGAAATGTGTTACTCTTATTAGGTGAGTATTTAATTTTATTGAAAGTAAAACTTAGCACATCGACCTGAAATCCGCAAAATCCTAAAATC
This sequence comes from Salticus scenicus, assembly GCA_963930645.1. Classification (NCBI taxonomy): domain Eukaryota; kingdom Metazoa; phylum Arthropoda; class Arachnida; order Araneae; family Salticidae; genus Salticus; species Salticus scenicus. The sequence goes on along the minus strand of OZ005652.1, from coordinate 289,493,393 downwards.
CGCATAACCTCTGGTCCCAAACTGTGAGGATTTTTGACTTTCTACTGTATATATATACGGTGGTATGTGTTTTTGCTTTAAAAAATCGGCGATGTTTCCGATATTGTGTTTATTTAATTGAGGCCGGGAGATCGAAAAATTTGGACAACAAAATTCATATACAGAATATGAATAGGTAAATATTCAATTATCCGAAAAATTCTCTTTTCCGGCAACGGCTCGGTCCCAATGTTGCCGGTTAAAAGGGATTGTACTGTATTATGTAATCATTTTGCATGAAATTTGCTACAAGTATATATGAGTTAATATGAATTAATAATAGGCTATCAGTTAGTAGGAAAATATATAAAATACACATATATATATGAAAGGGATAAAAATAAATAGTTTTAAATTATTAAAAAACCCAATTTAAAAGTGTGAAAATCGCTAATCGAAATTATAATCGCAAATAATTTGTAATTGCCCCTTTAAAGATTGTTTCCTAGCAGTAGACTTTATAACTCAGAAATCAGAAAATGAATGAAATTATAAGTCGAAATTCGCTGACGTTAGTGCAACTTGCAAGTATTGCTGCATTGAGCTGCATATTAATTAATTCCAGAAATTTCTTTTAAGAACCCAGATGATCTAGAGAACCAATCAGCAGCTCAGAAAATTAGGTATAAAAGCCCAAACATTAAACAAACGGAGACACTTGCCACGATTTTGACTTGTTAAACAATTCCACGCTGCAATCTTCCTCTGAAATTACATAAGTCCTACAGGCCTCCCCAACAGATTCGGCGGCCCCGGGCGCCGATTGAATTGCCCGTGGATCAGCAGAGTGTTGGATTAAAACTTCATTCGCCTTATCCTGTCCCGACTTTGAAATGCTGAAGCAATAAAGATGTTTCCTGAAAGAATATCTTGTTGTCATTGTGTGCTGCATCTGTCATCTCTCTTTCATCCAGTAATTAATCCATCACATGTATATATATATTGGCAGAGAGATATAGCCAGGGGGGGGGAGAGGGGGTTCAGAAAGGCATCTGTTTATATAGCGAGTCAGTCAATGGAGTAAATAAAAATGTGTTGAATAACGAGTGATAAAAATAAGTCTTTGAGACCCCTGATCTGCAGATTCACTAGTTTAAAAAAGATTAAAATCTCTTGTGTAAGAATTTGTTAAGGCAACTGTTGTATGCAATAAAATGCATTAAAAAACTGACACTGAGTGATGAAGAATAAGGAATTAGTAAGCAAACACCATAAATTGCACACTCTTCTTCTGCTTTTTTCTTGCATTCTGAAAATAATTTATTAAACATAAATTTTATCTTATATAATTCAAAACCAATTAGCCATAGAATGTTGAAACTTCGTATTTGAGACTGTTATAACAGTTTGTTGAACATCTCCAATTTTAGTTTTTATGTGACCTCCCACCTTAGAGATAGCCAGAATTTTATGTGCTTTTTCATGACTTTTTTATGTACTTGTGTCTTTGCTTGTATGTGTGTCTGTGTGCCGTATGACTTAAAAATAGTTAGGTATAGAATTTTGCAAAGTGTGTGACCTTGGAATTTGACAAGTCTGCAGAAAAGTTTTTGAAAAAATGTTAGTTTAGAGTTGCAAAAATTTGGATGCCTTATCCTAATATGAAACAGAATTTGATTAGAATCTGTCTGTTTATGAAGCTCAGAGTTGCTACAATACCCTGGAATTCAGAGAAAAATCGGAACTTAGATATCCATTGAAAACCAATGGAAACTGAGGGGATTTCAAAATTTATTGTAAAAGCAATAAAACTTTTTTCAGCTTAAAATTTAAATTTTTAATTGTCTAGTTTTATAGTTTGAGGGAAAAAGAAAAATATTTTAGGAGGAAAAAATATTATGAAAAATATATGTTTCAAAAAATATTTATTAAATTATATATTTCATTTTATTATTTTTGAGTGAAGAAAGATTTATGACATTTTTTGGCAAAAAGTATATAGTTGATTATATGATTTTTTTGTCGAAACATACCATATATATGTCCAACTGGCTGTAAGTGTGCTAGATTCTAATGCAGCATAATTGTATGTCATTTTTTATTAAAATAAATAAAATAAAAATAAAAAATCAAGGGATTCCCCCCCCCCCCCCCCTCCCCATATTTGTGTATAATTTCTGAAACACTTTCTACACATCAGTGTTTTTGTAGCGATAAGCTTAGTTTAATAAGTGTACAAGGAAGTTATGTGGTTGGTATCCATATCAAATGTCCCCCACCCCCCACCCCATTAGATGCATACATAGAGATTTTTATTTTATCATTTATTTTGCAATGTTATATAAATATATATTTGTTATTGATATTATAACTGCTCCTGATATTTCTCAAGGAAGTTCATACTATATTGAAGCATTTTTCCTTAGAGAGTTTGTGGCTCAGTGTTTTCATCCATTTTCTGCTGCATTATGTAAAGAAGGTGTATACAGAGAAGTAGAAAAAGAAGCTCAGGATCTTTTAGCTACTCTCAGAGATCAAGTTGAAAGGTAACATTTTTTGTGGAATTGTTAAGTATGTATGTGCATTTTTGTTTATCTGTTTTATTTTATCCTTAAAAGTATTACATTTTTTAATGCCTGTCATTATGTTCATTTTCTTTTTAAATATATATATATGTATGCCCTGTGGCAGAAATTTATTATGCTTTCTGCGACAAGCTTCATCAACACCAAAATCTTTCTGCAGGAATAGTTTGTGAAGTTAACATTTACGAATTCAAAATACATTATTTTGAAATAGTAAATAATATTCAGTATAACCAATGTATTTATATTTTAACTAGGCACAAATGTATATATCTGCACTATTGCAAGAAAATACTGTTTTTTTTTTTTTTTTTTTTAAGAAAGGTGAAAATAAATCCATTGATCTTAATTGTTTCAGATTTTTTGTTCACAGTAATATACAATATTGTTTATAAATAATTCAATGAATTCAAACCATAAAATGCAGTAACACATAAAAAGTAATCTACAAATTTTTTTTAATGCATTTAAATTTTGAAATGTCTAATTTAAACAAATGTTACAAATACTTTTAAAATTTCATTACTTTTTTTATATTAAATATATATATTTAAATACACAAATGCACTTATTTCATAAGGTGCAAACCAAACAACAAAAAATCTAAAACAGAACTCAAAATTAAAAGTAAAAATTAATATAGAATACTGAATATTATAATAAAATATAAATAATTCACAACATTTACAGTTTTTGAGATTATTAGAAAGGTGTAAAATAACATTCTAATACACAAGATTCATTTTTTATATTTTCCTATTCAAAAAGCATAGAGATGTGTATTTGAACTCTAAAAAATATTATTTGACATTATTGAATTCAGAATGTATAATTATACCATCATTTAAATACATAAAGTAAAACAGAATACAAGATCTAAGTAACACAATTATAGACAAAACATTGTCAAAATATTTTCATAAAGATTGAGGCAAGTGAAATATTTAATTTGTAAGGAAATGTTGAAATTTGAAATGTAACAAATTTCATGGATAAAATCTATAATAGAAAATAATGATTACAGATGAATGAAATAAATAGAAATAAATTAAAAGTAATATTTGATATTGATATCTATACGAATAAGTAAATAAAAATAAATAAATAAAAGCATTTGTTGTTTCATTAGTATTTATTCAAAACAACTACTATTAGATAAAACTCCTTTTGCTTACAAAAAAAAAAAAAAAAAAAGATATTCAACAAAACCTTTGATTTGATTTTTATTCAAAATAACTACTTAATTTGCAATATTTCAATTAAAAAAATAAATATTTTTTAAAAATTCAAATGTTTAAAAAATGAAATGAACAAGCTATAGAAACTAATGATAAGAGTATTTTTGTAAAATAAATTAATAATTTTTTTAACGACTTTATATGCTTCAACAACAAAATTTAAAGCTAAGAATTTTAATCACAATTAAATAAAAATAATTAGTGATTAGTAAAGAAAAAAATTAGAAAAGTTACCAGTTTTATAACTTAAGATACCCATTAATATTTGCTAAGATCTTTTACTACATATAAAATGCTAAAAATCAAAGTATTTTTAAGATTAATTCTTAATTTTCTATTTTTTGAAGCAAGGTAAGCATTCAGCTTCATTTTTTATTTTGCATATAACTACAGACGTTACAAATTTCCCCATAGTCTAATTTCTGTATATATTTGTGAAATGTAATGCATAATTTGAACCAAACATTAAAATTAATGCAGCTTTTAAAAATTTACGCGTATTTACTACTACGCACGTATACACGCTTCGCATACATTAAAGAAAAAAAAAAAAAATCACTAGATAAAACTGATTTGCCGTGCGTAAATCAGAAAATGTATGAAAACCGGTACAGCAGCAATCACGCACTTATTTAAAAAAAAAAAAAAAATCACTGGATGCAGCTATTTTGTTATGCATGAATCTGAAAATGCATGAAATATGAAAATCGGAAAATGGTCGCAAAGCCACATTCTTTCGAAAAAACATCTTTTTGCAATACAATAAATACACACGATACGAGCGGCAGGCACGGCGCGAAAACAAGGTTTCAAGACACGAAAATGAAGTTCCGATGTGAAGAGGTTACCAGTGAAAAGTGTCGATACACCGAATCATATCACCGCGAATCGCTAATGTATGCCGTATTAAAGCTAGCCCAAGTGAGTTACACCCGCTTTATCTCCTCTCCTTATTCAGGATTGAGGCGATCGTATCTGCAGAAACGAAAATTTGTTCTGCAGAACAGTTTACAAGCCATTCTTTGAGGTTCTTTCTTTCTCTCTCTCTCTTTTTTTTTAACACAATGTCAAAATTTATTTGACTTAAGTAAAATCTTTCTGCAAGAGCATTTCTGTTTCTGCGACATTGTCGCCGTGTCGCCGTGTTTCTGCCACGGGGTATGTATGTATACAGCAGTGTTGGGAATAATTGATTAAAAAGTAATTGAATTACAATTAAATTACAATTATAATTATTTTACTGTTAATCAATTACTTGTTAATCGATTGACAGTCGATTGATACAATTATACAATTAATTGGTTTACATATTGGTTAACATAACGTATAGTTAACATATTTTAGAGGAGATCATTTTTTCCCCTTTAGTTTTATTCAAAGAGCGAGTTAGCCATGGCCCTACCAATGATAAATTATGTCGTGCTAATACTGGTAAAGGAGTTTGTCGCCAAATATGTTAACCCGCTGCTCTAATATTATAAATGCAGAACAAATGCATATGCCAAGTCAGCCATTACAATGTGGCCCTAAGCTCTTGAAAGGCAACGGCAGTCTGTTCAAGGTTTTTTTTTTTTTTTGTCAGCCGTGAGTGGGTGAGTCATTAAGTGATTTATGACACCTGAAAAGAACATATTGACAAATAAACTGTATAATGAGAAGCTGATTAAGAAAAAATTATATATAGGATGTTATTTTGTATATATATTTTTTTGAACAGTTACAATAAATAAGAAAAAGAAGAAATAATGAATATATATATATATATCGAAAAAAAAAAAAAAAAAAAAAATCTGCAGTGCCCACTGGCCCTTAATGACGAGCTACCATTGGTTATTTTATTGGTGTGCCATCCTTTTTTTTTTTTAATTCTGAAAAGTTTATAAATATCAGTTATTTTCAGAAAGGAGAACTGCTATTTCCCCTTTCTTCTTTCATTATTATTATTATTCAGCATTTGAAAATTTCATTGCAGGGGTGATTATGTTCAAGAGCTACCCCTGATTTCAGGGTTTTTAATCAGATCCATCCATATTTTCATATTTCTTACAAACTTATCTTTCGTTTTCATTGGTTCATTTGTTATCCAGGTGATATGTGAACTAATTATATGTTTTTATTGATTGGCTGATACAAGACACAAAAAGATTGAGGGCTTCTGGTCTAAATAATTTGAGTATTATTTTAATATTTTAGGTTTTCTTAATTTGAGACGCTAATCTTCAGGGTTTTTACTTCTGAGTTACAATCACCCCTGTTATTGTTATTTAAATGTATATATATATAAATATGCAGTAGAGAGCCAGAAATCCACCGACCTAAAATCCGCCGAAGTCCGAAATCCGCACAGCTTGTCTGATACAAACAATGAAATTCTCTATTAATAAATTACAAAACTGTAAATCAGAATTTTTGAAAAAGATCTTGAATACAGATTTTATGTTTGCATTTTATGATTACAAAAAAGAAAAACAAAATAATAATAATATGAAAGACTGCAAGAGCCAAGTTGCTACTAATGAAATTATTGACAGTATATTAAATTCATCAAAAGGTAATAATGATTATTATGATATGATGATATCAATCAGGTAAATAATAACAAACTATTTTTTTTAAATGTTTTCTGATGAAGGCATAATTTGTAAGGAAGAACTCAATAAAATTCATAGAAAAATAAATTTGTGTTACTATTTACAATAAAAAAAAAAAAAAAAAAAATCATGCAGGTTCAAATTTAGTTTAAAACTAGTTATATGTGAACAGATTTTATCTAAATTTGACAAATATATATATTTTTTTTTCATGTTTATTTATTGTTTTCATTATATATTTTTGTTTTTGTTCATTAATATTGTTATGTACCTAGTAATTTAAAGTAATTTAATATTCAGTGTTATTATTCACTAGTATGTGTTTAGTTTGAATAATATTCTGTTTTTATTATTCAAAGTGAAAATCATTTTTTATGGGCCCCGAAATCCACAAAATCCTAAAATCCGCACAACCTCTGGTCCCGAGCTGTGCGGATTTTTGACTCTCTACTGTATATTTTAAGTAAATCCTTTTTGCTATATAATAAAGTTTGCAAATCAAATTATTTATTGAAATTACTTAAATATTAATAAAATAATGTATAATTTGTGTTAATAAGATTCTTAATTCATCACAATTAACCTTGTTAGGTTGAGCGTGTCATATATGACTCTACTGCATTGGCATTTTGTTCATGCGTGAAATATGCACCTAGGTGAATTTAATGAGGTGTGTTCAATTTTACTATATCTAAAAAGCATAAATTTTTAATTCAAGGAGAAATTGCAAAAGGCAATGCAGAATTTATCTAGATAAAATATATCATTGACATTGAGGCTTATCACAATTTGCCTAGCCTCATGGCTTCTTTTAATGCAAACAGCAATTATAGGCAGTGTTGCCAGATCTGGTGGATTTGTTATACAATAATAACCAATAATTTTTAATTGCAATGTTTGCCTAATCACTTCAAAGATTGATAGTCTATTATGTATATCAAATATCACATCTCAAAATTATTGTTGATTATTGAATAAAGAATCCACCAGATCTTGCAACACTGATTTATAGGAGACACCTTTGCTTTCTACTGTGTTGATCAAATGCAATATTCAGTGATTTTAAGCAAAATGGTCGTTTAAGAGCAAAGTTAAAATAAACAAAATTACTTTTCTCTTCAAGAAGATGTGTGTGCTTCGATTTTTAGCAAAAGAATTAGAAAAAAATTGAAGAATGATAAAATATTTAATGAAAGGATGAAAAAAAATTCCTGTATTTCTGAAAATTTTAAATAATATGAAAAAATATCAAACTAAACAAATAAAATATTTACAACATATATTTTAAAATTTAAGGTAAAGATATTGAAAAGGTTTAGAAGTACAATATATCGAGTGATTTAGTGTAAAATGGTAATTTAAATAAACTTTTAAAAATTAAATACAATGAATTTTGTAGATTTTTTTTTTTTTTTTGAAAAACGTGTGTGCATCTGAGATTAGAATATCAAGATAAAATATTGAAACAATAAAAAAATTTAAAATGTTTAATACATAAATTCACTAAAAAATTGATTTGTAAAGCAAAGTTCATAATAAATTTTTCTTAAATAAATGCTGTCATTAGAAAGAGAGGCAGACTGTCTTTATATTAAAGAATTGCAATTGATGTGACTAATAAAGATGAGAAGTTTATTAATTTTTCAAAAATGAGGTAGAAAGCAGTTTGAATTTTTATATTTTTCGAATACTTAAAAATGATGCATAAAAAAAATAGAATCTTTAGAAAGTTCAAAAGATGATTTAAAAATTTCATAATGAAAATCTGTTGGTATAAAATCTTGTATGCAACAATTTTTTAAAGTAAAACAAAAAATTCAACAATCAAAAAATTCCCTCTGCTATCTGTCTTTTACTTATTTCTTGCTTCAACATCTAATGACAGAAAAATCTTGTAAAATTATTATTTTGTATTGACTCAGACTACTGGGCATGCTTAAATGCCTTGCCTATGTTTTGGTTTAAAAAAAAAAAAAAAAAAAAAATTGTATTTTAATATGTAGGATTATTATTTTATACTGTTTATTGCTACCACACTGGATATTTAAAACAAGTTTTTAAAAATATTGTTTCAAAAATTAACTTATTTTCAAAAATAATTTTTTATAGAAGAAAGAAAGAATTGCAGACTGGTTTGAGTGTAAATGTCAGATCTAAAGTAAAGTTAACTGCAACAGATCTTCAGGTAAGTTGGATTCTTTTTACATTTTTTAAATACATTTGTATAAATTTTTACTGTCTTTTATATTTAATAGAAAAAAGTATTTGTTTTGTAAAAGTTTTTGACTTCCAGCTTTCTATGGATTTATGTAATTTGAAAAATCCCAAAAACAATTTGACCACTTAGAAATATTATTCATCAATTCATCAACCATGAAGTGAAAAGGGAAATAATCGTAATCCAAGGTTGATTTTATGTATATATAATGAATTATTAAACATAGTAAAAGCCAAACAACAGGTACAAGATCACTGAGACCACATAGACCAATAAGAATGAATATTTTTCAGGTAGGAGAAGCTCAGAAAGGTAAAAAACATTCATCAGGGGAGACCTTTTTCATCTTTGCGCACCAATGTACGATTTTGTTCACTAGTGGCTATAATAGAAAATCACTCGCGGGCTCCCTATCATACATGAAAATAATTGAGGTGAAATTTAAAGTGGAATAAATTATTAAGTTCAAAATAACAGTGAATCTAACAGAAAACAACCACAATAAACAAGCAATACTCACAGGATGGTACATTTGGAGTCACATAGATTAAAACAAGCAAAATAATTCAGGAGTTTAGTTGTTCATGGAGTAAAACAAACAAAATTCAAGGTTTAGTGGTTCATAGCTGATAAAGAATAATTAAACTATACAGCAACATGGATATTTATTGATTGATTATCATGTGTGTAAGAGTACGATTACTAATTTTAAGAATAGTTGACGACTCAACAATGAAGAAATTGAACATGTAAAAGAAAAAGAAAGAATGCGTAATAATACAAAGTAAGTGCAACAGGCCTTCAAGTTTTTTTTTTTTTTTTTTTAAATATATGTGATGGATTAATTACTGGATAAAAGAGAGATGGTAGTCGTTACACACAATGATTACTAGGATTTCTTTCAGGCAACATCTTTATTTCTTCATTATTGCTAAGTCAGGACAGAGTAAGGCGAATGGAGTCAGACGGACGGATCGCCAATCCCCATACAGCGCCATACATCAGAGCTGGCGGCTCCCAGCCGCGGACTCGGTTAGGAAGCTTGCAGGACCTGCGTAATTTCGGAGGAGCAAACAACGTTAAGTTTATTATATTAAAAACACTTTAAACACACGTAAAATTAAATTTTATTTAAAAGATGTTAAAAAAATTTATCCGAAGCTTTTTGCTTTAATAGTAAAGCATCATCAGGGATTTTTATTATTCGTTTCCAGTGAGCAGTTTTTAAATATTTTTTCTTTTCACAGTCAACAGTTAAGTCTTTTAATAACGTGAATATCAACAAAGTCAATTTGAAGTCCGGTAAAGGTTGGATCAAGGAGCTGAGAAAAATAGAGAAGCTGGAACTATTGAAATATCACACGAGGCTATTGTAGGAAAAAAATCATCATGAATTAGCAGAAATAAACTATTAGCTATTTTATAATATTGGGCCAAATTATTGGCAAAATTGCAGCATCTTTGGAATTTATTGTATTTTTGCATTTAATTATATTAATAGCTTCAGAAATGTAAAGTTCTTGGATAGTAGATGGTGCTGTAATAATTTTGGCTTTATCCCATATAGGGTTAGCGTTTGCATTGGCATAAATGAAGTCGACTAGAGTAGAACTATTTCCTTCTTTGATATTTCGTATATGTTCTTGTATTCTTTTATTTAAAGTCCTTTTAGTCTGTCCAATATAATAGAAAAGTTCTTTATGGTTTTCAATGGGAATTTGATAGACATAATAGACATGGTGGGTGATTGGATGTTTGGAGAAGTCCTTTTCTATCGCTAGAGGTCTAATGCTAATCTGTTTACTTTCATTTTTCGGTATCATGTGCTTGTTATCGACTGGACTCGCATTTCTGCATTTATTTTTTTACTTAAAAGTGGACAAATTTGTTTAATTTTTTATTTAATAGTATTTTAAGTTAAAATGAGCGATGATGGTGATAATACAAAGAAGAAAAAAGTTCCTGATCAAAAATTTCTATCGGAGTATTTTGCTAAATGGCCATGTTTGCAATCTGTAGATTCATCACCCCATCAGGCGTATTATTGTACAATATGTAACAGCAATTTTTGAATAAATCATGGTGGACTTTATGATTGTTCGCGTTATATTGCAACAAGCCGATGTATTATTTTTGTATGTTAGATTATTAAAAGTCAATAAATTTCAGGAAGTAAGTTTTAATGTAAACAAAAGATTTTATGCTTATTTATATTTTAAGCATTTTCTTATTTTTTAGCGACTACACTTTGTAGCTTAAAACTACAATTTTTCTTGTTTTTTAACTACACTTTAGCACTCCCAGAGGTTGGCAGCCCTGTGCTTATAAGCGACAGATGCTGTCACTATATGTAACTTTTGTGTTTTTAAGTGGTTCCATAATTATTTTGCTCTTAACACAGCCAATGCTCAATATACGGTTAGGCTGGAGTTACCTTAGAATATTTATGGAAAACCTGGGAAAGTCAGGGAATTCCATTCTCCTGTTTGAGTGGCAACCCTGAAAAAAAAAAAAAAAATAATAATCAAAATATTTATACTGAAACAAGCCTTGATGATTTGAAAAATTAAATGAAAGAAAGGGAGATTTTTTTTTCCCCATATGAATTTATTTATAATCATAAAGTGTGTAATTGAATGCTATTTTAATGTTTAGTTCTAGCACAAATAATTACATGTAGTTCTCTCATATTTTTCCTTTTTCTGTAGCCAACACTACATGTAGCTACCATAATACTTCAGCGATTTTTCCCTATACATGTTTTGAAAAGGATGCAGGTAAAAGAGGAAGATTTTTGGGATAGAAAAGGATTGGCCATCAGAGATTGGTCTGGTAAGTGATAAAACATTCAGGTTTTTAAAAGTGAAAGGGTGTTAAAAAAAAAAAAAAGTCATATTTTGAAGTTTTTATCAATAATATTTATCACGGAATAACAAACGAGGTCTTTCAGATATTTCTTTATAAACTTGTCAATAGTTGTGTTTTTCTCAATTGCCGTACATATTTGAAACGTATTTTCCATTGGAATCACATTCTTTTATGATTGTAAAGAGATTTTTAAGATGCTTGAAAGCTTTATTCATATATTTTGTGGTTAAAGTTTTGGCAATTTTATCAGCTTTTCCTAGCTTTCATTGTATACTTAATTAAACTCTTATTACTTAGTTAAATGTGTGACAAAGGTATTGAGTAAGGTACAATAAATTCATTAACATTTTTATTGCTGATCCAAGTTTAATTTATTCATTAGGTTAACTATTCCATCTCATTAATCTCTAGAGTTTTGCTATCAACAGGAGACTGTACTTGATAAACACAGGAAAAGTCTTTAGTAATGTAGAATGCCAAAAGGAGTGATCAAACGGCAGGCAACTGTTTTGGTAGAATTGTCATTAGTCGCTGATGATGGTATTTTCAGTGTTGCCGAAATAGCTGTCTACAGTTTCATTATTTCTTTTGCCATTCCATGCTATGAAGACTTTCCGTGTGTTTATTGTTTATTAATCTCTAGGGTTTCTTCCAGATTTTCAAAATTATGCATAGAAGCAAAAAATTTTTTACAATATTGAAAAATTCTTTAAATAAAATAAAATAAAATAAATAAAATGTTGAAAATAGCAAAGTATTTAATGTGCAAAAGTCTTGGGCCGCTTTATACTTATTTACTTATATACTTTTTTCTTACAAATTTTATAAATTTATTTTTTATTACGAATTTGGTTGAAATAAAAATGTATTTCACTAAATCATGATTAGATGTGATGTGAATATATTTTTTTAAAGCTGTTTTGTGAGATTTGAATATTTTCAAAATGTATCTGAGCACAAAAAACATTGAAAAATAAATAAATGATGAATTGAAATGAAGAAGAAAAGAAAAAAGATAAAAAGAAAGGGAAAAGAAAAGAACAAATTTTAAAAAGTATAAATTTCATTCTTGTATGATTTTCTTTAAGACCTTTCAATTATCTTGCACTAATTTTAATGATACAAGACTGTTTGTACAAGTATTTTCTTAAATAATGAAACAAGGCATCAAAATTTCATTCAAGAATGTTGGCCATTTATCAATTAAACATATTTTGAATTAAGAAATAAAAATTTCAAAAGATTAATTTTTATTCCTTGTTACAAAAATTTCAAAACATTTTTAATTTTGTACAAAAAGTGTTAAAATTTTGTGAGGGGGGGGGGGTCTGGATTTTTGGCTATTGGAAGATTTTAAGCAGGTCCCATTATAAAATAAAGTGACATGTTAAGTAGACATAAAAGTTTAAATGTCTTTCACCAGCAAAAAATATTTGTTTGTCTTATTAAATAAGAAAGCTGCCTTTTCCTCTCAGTGCATGCATGAAAAATGTAATTTTCAAATGAATAAATTAAATGTAGAATTAGATTCATAAATATTATTCATTCTTTCTTAAATACATAAATAAAAAAGGCAGTTTCAATTTTACTTATAATTTGTTATTTCTTTTTTTTTTAATTTGTAGCATTTGCTGCTCAATTATTTACAGAAATATTTTCAATTGATTTTTTGACACCTTTGGAAGATGCTGATACCTGCTACCCCTTAGAAGTGAGTTATTTTTTTAGTTGTTGACTAAATAGAATCCTTGACTCAATACATAGGTAATTAGTAGGGGTAGGAATCGATTAACAGTTTTAACTGGGTTAATTGTAGTTCATTAATTGATTAATCGGATTTTATGTTTCTTTGTATAATTTTATTTGAATGATGAATAAAACTCTCATATATATAAATATATATACATAGTTAGATAGATCACAACAAACCATAAAAATGATATAGATGTTAATTTAACTAGTTCCTTAAACAATAAATAATAATGATAATAATAAACATGCAAATAAATAATGAAAAAATATATTCCTAATATATTCTGAAATAAAAATTTTCATTCGAAAGTACAGCTGAGAAATAACTTTTATTTATTATTACTTTTATATTCTAAAAACTAAATTCTCTATAATATTATTTTATTCATAAGTTTGACTGATTTTTTTTTCATTTTTGTCTAATTGATTATATCCATTTCATAACTGAAATTTAAATCTATTTTCTGAGTAATAAATTGTTACTTTAAGTGTTAAATTTATATAAATATTTCCGCTTATTTAATTTTTATTTTAATAAATTCATTTTCAAAGAAAAATCAAATGAATTTACACATATTTTAGTTTTATTTTTGCAAGCATTGTCCACCTCACTTATCACTATTTTTAAATGAATTCTCAAAATTCCATATCATTATTATAAAAAATCTCAAGTTCTTCATTGTTCTATTATTTCAGTTCTTCTTCACTTTGGACTAGAAAACAAAATGTATCAGTAAGTTATCAGTTTATCATAAAGTTATCAGTAATTCTGAACAAACAATAAAACATTTGAAGATATTGCGAAACTCTGTTGACATTTCCCCCAACAAAAGGCTAGTGAAAATCTACAATCTTTTTTTTTTTTTTTTTCCTTTATCTTGAGTATTTCCATTTTTTGGAAGCTTCTTGTTTCTGGCAAAACTATTGCCCTAACCAACACTCCCTGTAGAAGACTCCAGGTGGTGTTGCTCTAGCATGGACATAAAATGGCAATTTGTTTAATAACTGCAGGGATGAAAGTTGGTCAGTAAAAGTCAGCATTTTTCAGATTGGTCAGTATTTTAGGAATTTAGTCAGTAAAGTCAGTATTTTTGGCCAAATTATTTCTAAACTCCCTTTTTAATATAAATTTTTTATATTTCTTTTTTCATATCGAAAATTAGGCCAAATAAAACATTCATCAGCTACATTGCAATCCTAATATTTGCCAACATGAAAAACATTTAGAAATTTTATTCATAAATTTACCAACCAACTGTGGAAATTCATTTTAAATAGTTTGGAGTGTAAAGTTGATTTTTTATATCAGCTACGCGAAAAATGCCCATGCCAGAAATTGAACCTGGGTTCTCCACTTAATGTGCATATGTTCTTCTACTGAGACCCCCCCGGCTCTGTCTGATAACCAGCTCTGTACTTTGCCAATGGTTATCATGTGAGAAATGCCGAGCTGGTTATCAATCAGGGTAACTCAATGGAAAAACATCTTGCATGTTCACCAAATTGGTTATATATAGTTGAAGATCTTTTATCCACACACCTTGGTTCTTGAACTTGTGCGGATTATAGATTTTTGCAAATTATAGATCAATGATGCCATTTCCTCGCTATATGAATTACTATAAGGTACATAAAACAATAAACTTTATTTAATGAAGCTAGAATTAGAATTGTTTGTTTTTATATAATGTAAATAAGGTAATACTAATAAATATAAAACAATAAAATTTATTTAATGAAGTAGAAGCAATGTATAATTTAAACCTTAAATGAGTAATTCATTGAAAAATTGTACTCCTACTTCTGGACTGTGATTAACAGTATACAGCCAGATACTTGCAATGTGATTAGTTTGATGCAGTTTTTAATGACTTCATTGTAGATCTTATCTTCAAAACAAATGCTAGTATAAATTTTTCTTTAAATAGTTTTGTGTATTTTGGAAATACCTCCCTAAAAAGAACATTTATACTATTAGTCATTAAACATCTGTGAAAATACACAATCCCACTAACGCATATGATGTCATTTTTTTCAACCAATGAGCAATGCTGTTACTGGCAGGAATTAGAAAATTGTACTTGCATATGTTTTGTTTGATCACTAATTGAATATTATTCTGACGATGTTCAAATTCGCGAAAAAAGTATAATGACAATAAAGTATAATTTTTTTTTTTCCTCTTAAAATTAATTATGTATATCTAAATTAAATTTTACACTCATTTTTTTTCATTTTAGTATGTGAATTAACATCCTATTTTTCATATACATCTAAAATATCAGATTTTCATTACTGCAAAATCTTTTGTTTACATTTGCAAAGGCAGTGTGGATTATAGACAATTGTGAATTATGGGTATGTGGATTATAGATCCTCAACTGTATATACATACAGTCGTATACACATAGGCACAAAATTACATTATCATAGACATTACTTTTGTAAAAATAATAATAAAAATGAAATAATATTAATAACAATAATAATTTTTCTTTATTTGGAAGTGAAATTTAATTTCGTATTTTTTTCATCTAGAATTTCTATTACCAAATATTTTTTTTTTTTTTAAACATGGTATAGATATGTTACATAAGATATTTCCATGTGAATTACAAAATGACAAATAAACAATTTATTTTTAAAATTATAACCGTCTGTGTATTCATCAATCAGCATTGATTGTGAAAAACTCTTATATTAAAAATAGTCTCTTTTGAGGGGGATAGGGGTGTTGGGGGGGGGTCAAATTATTCTTCATTCTTAACTCTCAACATTATGTACTGAAGAGAACTCAACATTATGTATGAAATCTTTTATCTTTGAGCTATTACTGCTAGAATTTCACTCAAAAATCCGTAATTTGCTAAATTTGCCTCCAAAAATCCTTTTTATCCCTCTCTCCCCTTAAAAATACAAAATTCCAAAATCGCAGAAAAATATTTTTTGTACTTAAGTCTAGTCTCCCCATCTACAATTTCTTCACTGTGAAGTAATTTGGAGCTGAGTTATGCTTATAAAGGTGTTTTTGCCTTCTGTGCCTCCAAAAATCATTTTTATCCCCTCCCTCTCATAAAAATCCAAAATTCCAAAATCACAGAAAATGCGTTTTTTGTATTCAAGTCTAGTCTCTCCATCTGCAATTTCTTCAATGTGAAGTAATTTTGAGCTGAGTTATGCTTATAAAGGTATTTTTGCCTCCTGTACCTCCAAAAATCATTTTTACCCCCTTCCCCCTTAAAAAATCCAAAATTCCAAAATCACAGAAAATTATTTTTGTGTATTCAAGTCTAGTCTCCCCATCTGCAATTTCTTCACCGTGAAGTAATTTGGAGACGAGTTATGCTTATAAAGGTAGTTTTTGCCTTCTGTTCCCCTCCTGGGGGGTATTCCACAAAATCCCGTCTTAGTGAGTGTCAGGGTCCTAAAACCAACCTGCTCATCAAAAATTGTGACTCTATCTCCCATAGGATCACCACGGCCGTGTTGAGTCAGTGATCAGTGAGTTTACTCTTTTATATATATATATAGATTAAACAGATATACCAAAAAACGGCTAATGCTGAAAGGGTTAAAATAGCACCTTTTTGAAAAATTGGGGGGGGGGGTTATGATGTATTATGGTAGAAAGAAATTTATAGATTTATTTTGGAAATAAAATGTTTCATCTTGAATATTTTTTACAAACAATTTTGAGAGATATGTCTATTAATTTTTTGCTGACATTTTCAGAAATAATTCTTTTATTAATTTAGATTATTTTACCAAATATGGAGTTATTAATTTAATTTTAAATATTTTAAAGTTTATTATGGAATTTTTTTTTTTCCATGGTTTCAAGCAAATGAAATATTTAGGCAATATAAATTTTAGATTTCAATTAAGTGATAAAACTATGAATCAGTAATGTATTAAAACATGTTGATGTTGCTTATCCCCAAAGACTAGCAGGGCTAAATCAAGCCTGTAATAATACACTTAAAAGTGAGATTGAAAAATCAAAATGTATAAAATAAATAGATTAAATTTAGATTATGGAATTGTAGAATAATAAATTAAAATCGGAAAATAAAATGTAAATGAATCTCAATAAAGAAGTTATTTAATTGGCCGCGACTGTGATAATAATGCCGATAGTTGATCCGATAAAATTTACTTAAAATACAAACTTGAGCTATAAAGAGAAAATGATTAAAATAAAATGACTCACCCAACTTCATGGAAAAAAAATGAGAAGACAGGATTTACTTGAAAACACACTGATTTAATGGCAGGAATTCAATAAGTAGATTACAAATGTAGTGATCTGGCCAGATATTAACTTCTCTAAAAAAACACACACATAGGTAAAAGAAGACAACACTATATTTGGTACACCGAACATTTTGAAATGCACATTTTATATAACCCATTCGTATCTTCTCTATTATGTATACTGAAATCATTGATATTATAACTTCCGTGGAGCAGAATTTTAGATCACACTATCGTGTGGTGTGCGGTACTCAAAACACAGAATCGTCCTTCTAAATGTATATGTCCGATATAGAGTCACTAAATTAGAGTCCTGTTTTTCGTCAATCTATGGTGACAAAATCTTAATTATCAATCTCATCGATGTTTGCAAAAGGAACGGAATGCTCTTGATAAAATCTCATTAGAAATTTTAGCGAGGATCCCAATACACAGAGCTGATTTCGTTTCATGTACATTATAGTGAGAAAACGATAAGATGAAGTTGAATGCCAAACGGCTTATGCACCTTCGTCATTCTTCAACAGGATCTTAATATTATTTTAAATTGAATGATAAATAAATTTCAAAAGGTCCATATCTATTATAATTTTGTTTCATTTCCCCTAATCCTGGCCGGGGATAGAAACTAGCTGACACTATAGGTAAACACTTCCAGACTTTCACGTTTACCGGAAAAGGTTTAAGAAAATGGCGAATAAGTTGTTACGCCTCCAAGTCTTCATTCAGTTGTAAAAAAATTTTATATACTGCTGTCGTCTCTAAAACAATTCTTAATTTGGATTCTGCTCGGCTCCACTGCTTTTTCTCCACTAAGGCTTCAGATTATCGGTGACATAGTAGATTGAAAAAATACAACCTTCGGTAATACGTGGACGCTGGCTCTGAGACCGCGGCAATAACTGCCGGGCTCTTCACCCACGTCTTACTTCCTAGTGTTGACTCTAGAACAAAAGGGCCGCTGGGGGGAACTCGATAAAAGGGCACTTTAATACTCTCAAAAGGGGCACTATAATAATCTCAATAATTCAAGAAGGGCACTATAACATCTTCATAATATATCACTTACAAAATGTAACCCCCCCCCCCCCCCCCCCCCCACAAAAAAAAAAAAAACCTTACTAATTTTCTTTATAGCAGCAATGTATCCAAGGTATAAATAAATAAACAAAATAATGAAATTTTAAAAGAAAAGAAAAATCAGATATAAAAAATAAAAAAAAAAGCTTGTACAAAGAATATTATATCATAGAATGCACCAAGACAAAATCAGATTTTTATGAGAAACAATTTTGAAAATTTTTTACATTTTTGAATGAAATATATCACTTACAAAATGTAGCCCCGAATTTTTAGTTGCTATTTGGTATACTGAATATTCATTATCCAGTAATAATCAAACATTTAGTGCATGCCTATTCAAAAGAAACTTGTTTAATTACAAGAACAAGACAATTGATGTGAAAATAATTTCCTTTAAACAGATACAAAAATTGAATTTTTTTAAACAAAATCTTAAATTTTTGGAGTAATAATAAAGTCAAAATAATGGACAATTTTAATAGTTTGGATATTAGAAAATGTAATAAAACTGAATCTACAATAAAATAATTGAAATTGTACAACATTAAATTCAATTTTAGTGCAAACTAACAGCCATGAACTTTTCTGAAACTTTTTTTTTCTTTCTTTCTTAAGATTACAGTGCGTTGCATGAATATAAACGCACCTTAGCTTTAAGAATTAGAATGGTATAGAAGAGTAATAAAAAAAATATGAATAGGTGACACTTCACGCAAACTCTATGTGTATGATTCAAGAAATGAAATTACGAGTCAAAACAACGAAAAACCAATATGATTTTTTAGAAAATATTTTTATTGAATTTATGACAAATATACATGTTGCATGAATTTAAACGCACATGTAAAAAATAAATAACTGAGTAACAAATATTGTATCTAATACTTTGTAAAGCCACCATGGGCTTCTAGAAGAGCCAGTAAACGCCTGGCATTGACTAATATAGTGGCATGAGGTCATCCAAGCTAACAGAATTGCCGATTTTAGTTCATCTTTTGTGTTAAACTGCCTTCCGTTTGCATAAACACGGCGAACCAGATTACCCCGTACGTTCTCCATTATGTTTAAATCGGGGCTTTTTGAGGGCCAATCCAGAACTTTAATTTTATTGCCACGGAACCATTTTTTCACGATATGTGCTGTATGTACAGATGCACAATCTTGCTGGAAAAAATAATTTCTTCCAGATTTTTTGACTGCTTGACGGCGAGGTTCCTTGTGAGTATCTGGACATAATCTACAGAGTTCATACTGTTCTCCACGAACTCTAATTCGAAAGTCTCTTTAAAACCTATGGCTGCCCATACCATGACAGACCCACCTCAAGACTGACGTTTTGAACAGTACCTTTCTTCGGTTATCATATCGTGCCAGTAGCTATGAAATCCGCCCTGGCCATCGAGATTAAACTTTTTTTCATGTGAGAAGATGACTTTTCCCAATTTAATCGATCTAGAATCCATTTTCTTGCCCCTTCCAACCGCATATCCTTGTGCTTTTGAGTGAGGTGTGGTTTCGCCTTCATTTTCTTAAATTTAATGAATGTTGCAGCTTTGATATTTCTTCATATGGTTGTCCGATGAACACCCAGCTTGTATTGAGCCTTTATCTTCGCACAGGAAATATTCTTAGTCTTTGCAGAGTTGCATATTCGACATTTGTCGTAACTGGTGCGCTTTCTTGTTCCCTTCTCATACGCTTTTTCCCCATAATTTGCTCCTTTCTTTATATAATTTCTCATAACACTCTCACTTCTTCCAATTCAGCGCCCTATTTCTCGATTGCTAAAACTTTTACCACGCATAAAGTCGATTTTTATCCTCTCGTCTACTGTCAAAGTTTTTCCTCTTGCCATCCTGTACAAACTCCGTAAATTTTGCACTCAAGCATTAAAACTGATTTTAGAGAATTTTAGCAACACGACTATTTGTGTTTTAATTGAATTCCGGCGGCTCTGTTAAATTTTAAACCCAAAATAGAGAGTGCGTTTAATTTCGTGCAACAAACGAATAACAGTGAAAAATAAGAAAACGCTTAAACATTCATTAAATAAGCTTGCATGAGCATAAACATACTTGCTCAAAGCACCTTATTCAGTTGTTAGTCATATGTAATAACTGTAAGTCGCATTCCTTCTTTTAAAAATTTAAAAATTCTATTTCTGGCTATTGGAAAAAGTGCGTTTATATTCATGCAACGCACTGTATTGCTAAATATACCTCAAAAATCGAGAGTTTCACGTAGAGGAGAGGGGGGGGGGAGGTAGAATTACGTTTTTACCGTTAATTAAATAAATATGCTATTTTCCCCGTATTTGACAGAATTCGCGATATTTTTACGACCGATTGCAGAAATTTTTAATTATTTCACTGTAAATTTACAAAATCTACTTTTAATAGCAAATAATTGCTAATAATATACTATAATTTTGAATCTAATTGATAAAATTCACTCTTCTTTCAACGATGATTCCTAAAATTCGCGATATTTTTGCGGTTAATTATATCGAAAATGGGGTTAATTATTAACGAAATATACAATTATCTGGCTGCTAATCGATGAAATTTGAGCCCTTTTTAAAGCTACATCCCCCAAATACCAAACTTTGCTGTTAATCGATGAAATACGCACTTTTTTCAAAACCTAATCCAGAAATATGTGAAAATTTACAGATGAATTAAAAAACACCGGATTATTTCACAGCTAATTGTCAAAAATTACGTTTACTGGGAACTAAATTATTTTTTTCTCCTAATAGGTAAAAAATTGCGCATTTTTTTTTCAAAATACGCGATTATTATGCGGCCGATTGTCGAAATACGCTATTATTTAGCTACTAATCTATGAAAAATGCGTTCTTCTGAAAGCTGAATCTTAAATACTCAACTATTTTGCCACTAATCAATGAAATTTGCATTTTTTATTTTATTTTATTTTATTTTTAATCGGAAATCGGGAATAATTTTGAAGTAAATTTCGCAAATACGGGATCGCTTACCCACTAATAATAAAAAAAAAATTACCTTTTATATGCTATCATTTGACTGCTAGCCAATAATTTTTTTTTTTTTTCCCTCTAGTTGATTTCAGTAAATCGCGATACATTAGTAGCCGATAACGGAAACACGCAATCATTTCGCCGCTAATTAACAAAACTTATGTTTAATCGCTGAAAAAGGCTTTATTTTGATGCTAATCGATGAATTTCTTGCTTTTTTCAAACATGATTTTCATTATATGTATAATTTTGTGGCTTTTTATAGAAATACGGAATTATTTTACAGCTAATTTTTAAAATTACGTAATCGTAAACTAATTGCTAAAATAGATGTTATTTTTCTAAAAATGTGTAATTATTTAGTCATAAATCAGCCTTTTTTTTTTTTTTTTTTTTTGATATTACTGAAATTTCATTTTTTGCGGCTGATTTATAAAATACGCAATTTTCTTGACAAATCTATTTTAAATCTGACGATTTTTGTGAAAGTCCCATTTTCATATATGAAAATTTCTTAGAATCACCCATGCACTATAAAAACTAAGTTATCGCGGTACCCCAACAAAAAGCACAGAAAATATTCTTTTTCTTTCTCCAACGGTAGATACTTGGTACGATAAAATTTGAAATTTTCCATGATTTTTCTCAGAAACTTGTATATTAAAACACTTAAGAAAGTTTCCTATTACAGAGGACAATTCCTCCGTTAAAGTCTGACTAAATACTGTTTTCTCCAAAACTCGCGTGATTACGGCCTAAGACACTTTAGAAAGTCTCCCACGGAAGATAGCTCTTCCTGGTCTTAGATTCCTTGCGTTGTCAATCGTACTTAAAGTTCAGTAACTTTGAATCCATTATTTTTATCAATAAATAATTAAAATAAACAATTTTTTTTTCGTTAGAAAGTATTATTTTTAAGCGACTTATTAAGCATTAAGATAACCCATGAAGATAATCAATCATGGCATTCCGTTTCTTTCTTCCCCCCTTTCAACTTGCGGTTTTAATTAAGGACACTCTCAGCTAATGTAGACAAATACTTGTTAGCGTTCTGAGTCAGCAATATTTCGATTACGCAATGCCTAGCACTAGAATGTTTTTTTTTTTTTTTTTTCTTTACTATTTATTTATGAGTATTGTACGATGAAGCATCTGGTTCTTCAGCTAGATTGCAAAAGTTAGTTTGGTTATTTTTTGTGTTAATTTATTTTTTTTTTTTTTTTCAAAAGGAGTTGAAGGGCTTTCATAGCTAAAAAATAAAATTAAAAGAATTCTGTTTATGCGGCAACTGTTGGAAATGCAAAATCAAAAGTTGATAAGGATTGGATCGCGATATGTGTGCAAGGCAAAAAAGAAAAGAAAAAAGAATAGTAGTTTTTTTTTTTCCCAGTGTCTGCCACTATTCAGTTTTATGTATTCAATAAAATATATTTAGCTAGGTGGTCAAGGCTGAATTTGCGGAGTATAAAAAATAACTCGCGGAGTTTTTAAATTTTTTCGGAGAAACTTCGCAGAAATCGGAGCAGTTGGGAACCCTGTGAAAAGGGTTCGGCCGCCGGGCGCTAAAAATGAGTTAGTAACGGCCGCCGGGCGCTAGAAATAAGTTAGTAAGGGCCGCGGGGTGCAAAAATTTGTTAGTAATGGGCAGCCGGGCGCTGCCCCCTGCTAAATCGGCCTAGAGTCAACACTACTTCCCCTGGCTTTTCTCTGGATCTGCCTAACCGAAAATTTTCGCCGGCGAATTTCGAACCCACACACCGTAATCAGCCAATCAGCTTGTGCACATTCTCATCAGACTACCAGAAGACGACCGTATTGTCACTTCCTAAGAGCCATCTGGATCTTTTCAGAACACAAACCCCTCTCGTCGGGCGGGAAACCGAGAAGATGCGATAAAAAAAATGGCTGACCAGTGAAAATGAAGAAACTTACTAACGCGCATATTTAAAATCGGCAAAATCGTTGTAATAAAATTTTGAAGCTGGATCCCGATATTTTCAATGTATTTGGATGAGAAATATATTATTTCAAAGCTAGTGATATGTAGATTTCTCCTGTATTAACGTCATTGCCGAGATACCTACCGATAATATCTTATTTTGAAATCTAGAAAGGAAAGAAAACTATCAAGGAATGGTTAAGAATGAATAATGTTACTGTTTGTAAGATTGTCTTATTAAATTCTGAGCGATAATAGCCTTTTATCTAATATACGAAAATATTTTAGAATGTAGTATCACAAGAGTAATTAAATTTTATGGTAGATTCTTATACATAATTATGTATATTGGCTCTTATAATTTTATTAACGATGTATACGGCGGGATATTTTAAATAAGAAAAATGTTACTAAAAACAAGTGTGTAACAAAGCCCATGAAATTGTGCACCCTAAAGAAATTGAGAACCAATACAGGATTGTCAGTAAGATCCTGCCTAGAAATCCCCATGCACACAAAAATATGATCAGGGTAAGTCTGGCACAGAACACTTGGCACAGACTTTAAAACGCTTGGAACTACCTAAAATATCAAAGATCTAAGATGACCACTGAGGAAGCGAGTGAGTATGGTTAGATCTTGCCTGTTACAATCAACTCAAAGTTCCCACGAGTCAGGAAAAACCTGAAAAACCTGGAATAGTCAGGGAATTTGAAATTAATGAAAAATGTCAGGGAAAATTGCAAATATTGCCCGAAAACCTGAAAAAATCATTATATAAACCTGGAAAATGCTTTTTGAGCATTTACTTTATGTCATGAGTCTTGTTACTATGTTGTTTTTTGTGTCGCTAGCTATGTTATATTTTATGCCATGAGCTATTTTTTTTTTTGGTCACAAATTAAATTTTGTGACTGGAATTTTCTAAAATTAGACCTGGAAAAGTCAGAGAATTTTATTTTTGAAATTGAGTGGAAACCCTGTCAACTGCTAGAGAGCCACCCGGCTGGTTACTCAGATACCAGTGGTCATGGATGGTGAAAATAGGCAGCTTCTGTGGCCAAAGACTCAAGCACCAAAGGTAAAAGACTGACTCGGCTCCAATGCCTACAGGCTTTAGCTGGACATAGTGGAATGGCCTTCATGCCTAGGATGACCCTACTAGGAGCAGAACTCCTAACGTACTTCACCCATACTGCCCAGGAACACCCCTCGATACGGTGAGGCGGCCTGCAGGATGTGAAGGGGTCAATTAAATTTTCAATTAAAACATTGTTTTATCAGGTTAGCTGATAAAACAATGGGTGTCTTATTGGGGCACTTCAGTTTGGATATTTATTGGGTGACAGGTGGTACTGATATTATTCAAGAACAACGCTTTTACAAATGGCTATGTTTTATTATCTATTAAACATTTTAGTTTTGACACCATGTATTAGCAAGACCTAGTAATACAGTTTTTTCTAGGCTTCACTCTGTGATAATAAAATCATACCTACAATAAATTTATAATTTTATTACTGTTAGTTTTATCGTAAAAATTATGTATAAACTTAATGTTTTAAATTTTAATTAAATTTCAAATTTAATAAGCTTATTTCTTTTTACTATATTGCCATTTTATTCTGATAAAATACAATGTGTTCAAAAAATTTATTTAGAAATGTAAGGAGTGTAAGACTGATTTATTTTTTTACTAACTATGCGAAAAATACCAAAGGCAACCCAGGCACTTTGCTTGCACTGCAAATGCTCTACTACTGAACCACCCTGGCTGATTACCCATGTGGCATATTTTACATAATACCTTGACAAGGTCACTATGTCACTGTTTGCAGACATGGTGAGCTTGCCAAGAGATATTATGTGAAAAATTCCAAGTGGGTAATCATCCAGGTGACTCATTGATAGAGTATTCGCATGGTAAATGGAGTGACTAGATTCGATTCCCAGCTGTGGCATTTTTAGCATGGTGTAAAAAAATTCAGCATTTTGTAACAGTACATCTGTAAATATTTTTCATTTCAAAGGAATTAATAAAATAAATAATAAATAAATAGTATAATAGCTGATGCTAAGGGACATAGATGATTGAAATAAAAAATGAATTTAATAAAATGAAACAGAAAAATTCAATTGATAAAATTATAAAAAAAGAAAAAAAAATTCAAATTTGAAAGAAGAAAAAATTTTGATGAGCTGCACCCTGCAGGGTCTAATCTTACCCTTCTGTCAAGTTTTGTAGCTCTGCTATCTGTAGCATGAATTCCAGAGCACATACAAACAGTGAATGAAAGAATAAATTTAAGAAACTCAAAAACGTCAATGAGTAAAATAAACAAAAATTAACTGAAGAAATTCAAACATGAAAATTGAATAAATCTTGATGAGGTGCACCCCTGCAGGGTCCATTCTACCTATTTGTCTAATTTTATAGCTCTGCGATCATTAGCCTGAGCTCCAAAGTTTATACAGATACACAGATACTTTTCTATTTATATAAATTGAAAGATTTCACTCTTCATGATTTTTCTCATTTTTAACTTTCTGTAACAATATTTTCTATTGGAAATGACTTTTCAGTTAATGATTGGATTATTGGGAGAAAACAGTGGAAATGATGAATTATTTATACCTTTAATAAAAAATTTATTTGATATGTATTTTTATAATGTAAATTAGAAATTTAATATAAAAATATCTTCCCCCACCCTTCTCTTTTATTAGAGTTCAAAATTACATAATTTATTTATTTTTAACTATGTATTTTTATTTTATTTTTTAATAGGCACATGGAGTAAATTTATCTAGGTATACAGAAATGTTACAGTCAGTAGCATTACAACCAAATGTAGATTTTAGTCATGTTATACATATACCAAAAGGTAATAATATCAATTATAAATGAAACAAATAAAAAAATAAAATATAGATATTAATTTTTTATCTGTATTTTAGGTAAAATTCATGTACATTCGCCATACTTAGATTTAAGTACATTTAATCCAATAAATAGTGTTGTCAACACTGTCCATAAAAAAGAGCATAAAAGGTATGTTTGACTGTTTTGAAATTCATATTATTGTTTTTAATATTATGTTTTTCTTCATTCAATTCTGAAGTTCTGTTAAAGAACTGTTATCAGTATTATTTTATGATTTAATACATAAGCATAGTTATCTACTCTATTCTAATGAATGAATCTAAGGATGATATATACATATTCTGATTTGTTTAAGATGTTTTTGATAGTATTTTGCATAAAATTTTTGTTTGTTTAGTTATCTGCCAAAGGGCTTGATATGATATCAAAGGAAAGATAATTATGAACGTTGAAATCATGGAGTGATAATTTGCTCCTATTCTCCTGCATGTGATAGTTCCGAGCTGAACCATTTTAAAAATTACATACCAAAAATATTAAATTTAACTGATATTGAATACTTATTTTTGTTTTTTGTTTTACTTACTAGGTGAACTAACCTAATTTATATGTATAAAACTGTCAGTTTGTTAGTGAATATGCCTGGATTTTTAGTTTGTTGTAATACAAAGCTACACCGTTCAACCAATTGCTACAAAAAGTGATACACTTATTGAATAAGAATGAAATCTAGCTAACATTTTTTTAGTTCAATTGAACAATTGATTTCAAAGATATTAAATAAAAACACCATTTTAACATTAAAATTATTAAAAAAGAAAACAAAGAATGTGAAAATAATATTAATAATGTGCTGATTTTTACAGCTTTATTTATTTATTTATTATTATTATTGTATAAATGAACATAATTCTTTTCATGTCAGGGGAAAAAAATAGTATCTTGTGGCTCTTATAAAACTTTCTTCTATATTTTCCTGTATGTATTTATACAATACAATTATTTATTAAAATTATTTTCCATGATGAATTCAGTTGATTTTCATCTTAGAGGAGTATAACACTATATAACCAAAGGAAAGACGACATCCAAGGAAAAAAATAAAACATATTGATAAATATTTTTTAAATTAACACATATCTATAATTCAACTGTTAATTTTAAAGATATTGACAATATCTTTAAAAAAAAAATCCATATTGAAAATTTATATCCCCAGGGGAAAGGGGTGGGGCAATGACCCTACGTATACAAAAAAAAATTCCTGGTGGACTACTATTACAAATATATGTTTGTTTTTTTATTAATTTCACAATGAAAAGTTAAAGATAGTTTTCATTATGTACATTGATTTGTACGAAATTTTGTCTTATTCTAGTGGATCATTCTGTAAAATTCCAGAACTCTGTTATTATTGATGATATGGCTTTCAAACTTTGGCAACTCTAAACTATCATTTTCGCAAAATTTTACACACACAAACACCAAGTCATCAAATTCGACACAGGTTGCCAAGTTTATCATCAACAGCAAAATCTGTATCAGTGGTGAACTTGGGGACTTGGTGAGATTAGCAACCAAATTTGGTGGAAAATAAGGTTTGCCAGATTCAATAAGCTTTTTCTCAATTCAAACAGAATTTCTTTTTCTTTTCTTTTTTTTTTTTTTTTTGAAAGGGGGTTATAATGTATCATTTTTCGTCACTTATTTTTTTCAAAACATACAAAAGGAGGTCATCTGCATTTGAATGGATATAATTAAACTCTTATGCTGGACATTTACCAATGAGAAATTTTGTAATAAGCTGCGGAATATTATTTTAGAACAAATGATAATCATGCTCTGCTGTGTATATAATTATATCATCAGTATTTTTATGGTTCGAGCAAAAGTTTTCTTGGCTTATGTTCGGGATTATTCATAAGAAATTATGTAGTGTCCACCTCTTTTTACTTTCTTCTATATTCAATAGAAGAAAGTATTGGATTCGTAAAAATTTTCGACCTCGGGTTTTTCATGGATTTGCATGTTTTGAGAGCTGTAGAACACGATTTGACCATTTTTAGAAAATGTCTGTCTGTCTGTCTGTGTGTGTGTGTGTGTGTGTGTGTGTGTGTGTGTGTGTGTGTGTGTGTGTGTGTGTGTGTGTGTGTGTGTGTGTGTGAGTGAGTGAGTGACAAAATTTTGTGGCAACTGTACCTCAGGAACTACTGCACAGAATTGATACAAATTGGTATGTAGTTCCACCTTGACATAAATTAGTGCCTATCAACTTTCGGTAAAAATTGTTTTACAGGTTGCGTTGCCATCCTGCTTTTTCAAAATTTTTAACATGGTGATATAGGACAAAATGTTGTATAAATGTGCATAAAGCAAATTATTTTTTAGTAATCATTATGAAATTTACAAGAATTATTTATAATAAAGATAGTCAACTGGGAAAAAAATTTTGTATGTGTAGGAGCCTCGCCACTGCCCCTGGGGGTGAAGTCCCCCCTCGAGGGGAGTAAATTTTCAAGATGGGTATCTTTCGAAAGGTCTCGTCAATACCTTTAAAATGAATGTTTGAACTATATATCTGTGATAATTTAAAACAAAGTTATTGATTTTTTTTTTTTTTTACTTTTAATAAAAAAAAAAAAAAAAAAAAAAAAAAAACTTGGAAAAAAAATCGTATATATATATATTTTTTTTTTTACGAAATTTAACCAAATTTGGTATTTAGTTCGCCCCTGACATAAACTGGTGCTGATTAGATTTGGGGATCAATCGCTCAACAGGTGGCGCTGTGATCGTATTTTTTCTAATTTTTTAACATGGCAGAATAGGACAAAATTTTGTATAAATGTACATAATGAGAGTTATTCTTAACCTGTGATTGTAAAATTAATATGAATTATTGATAACAGAAGTAGTTAATTAGGAAAAACATTTTGTGCATATGTGGGCATTGCTTCCCCCCCTTCCTTGGGGGAGGTAAATTTTCAAGATGGGTATCTTTCGAAAGGTCTCATCAATACCTTGAAAACGAATGGTTGAACTATAAATATGTGATAATTTAAAACAAAGTTATCGATTTTTTTTTACTTTTAATGAAAAATAATTGAAAAAAGTATTTTTTTTTTTTAATTTTTTTTTAATTGTTACTGAGTGAATTTGTGTAGGAAAATATAGAAGAAAGTCTTGTGGTGGCCACAACATACTAGTTTTTTTCAAGCATTAATTTAATGTTATTCATGTTGCTGCTGTATTGAAAAGATTTTAATTTTATTTCTTGTTTTTAATTCTGTTCACTTAGCAGATATTTTAATTATCTATTCTTGGACGTATTTTTTAACAAATTTATGTATAGTTATTTATTTATTTTATTTATAGCTCATCAAGGCGAAGTTTATCTTGGAAAAAGTTTGTTAAGAAAAGCTATAATGAAAAATTATTTATTCCTTTACCATTACCTCATCCTGTCCAAATATCTGTTATCATTTACAATAGAGAGACTGAAGATCCCATACCAATGGAAACAGACTTATGTCAAGAAATTTTAAAGGTTTTTATACTTTATTAAAACATAAATACTCATATTTTCTTATTAAAATACTTTTAAGTAATTTTTATTAATGCTTAAAAATTTTGTTAGAATCATTATATTAAAACACAGTTTAGGAACACAATAGAGGGTCAAAAATCCACGTACAGATTTTAAAATTTGGTGCACCCATTAAAAAAAATTATATATATATATATATATATATATATATATATATATATATAATGATTTATTAAGCATAGTAGAAACCAAGCAACAGATACAAGATCACTGAAACCACAAAGACCAATAAGAATTAAAAATTTCTTTATGTGGGAGAAGCTCAGAAAGGTGAAAAAATTCATCAGGGGATGAAATACACATATTTAAAGAAACCAAATTTATTAACAGCCTGCATAACAAAAACAATAAACCAGCTCAACAAAATCTTAACAGAAAAACATAAACTAAATCAAAATTTATGTTAAATTAATTTAAGAAACTTAAGGAAGGAGGCAGACGGCAAGACTTGTGACTTGCCTGTGGGGTTAAACTAGTTTCACGCCGGCAACACTTCCCCAGCCTGCCAAGACCAGAATAGGAGTCATATGAATTAAAAAAAGCAAAATTTCATAGCAGGTAAAGAATAATGAAGCAACAATGAAATTTATAGATTGATTACTATGTGTTTAATAGTATGATTAGATTTTTTAGAATAGTTGACAACTCAATCATGAAAATCCTGAAAATATAATGGATAAAGAAAGATTGCAAATTAATACAAAGTAAATGCAAAAAAGCCTTCTGTCTTCTTTTTTAATTTAATTTCATAGTCCCACCCAACCATCCAGCCAAACACCACCACCCATCCTCCGTAATCAAACATCTGCCCACCCAACCACCACCTTTTTTATTGTCTTTTATTATTTTATAATTTTTTTTTTGTTGTTGTTGTTGTTGAGTTACACTAATGTGTACACATATTTTTTTTTTTTTTTTTTAAGTACTGACAGAGACTTGGTTATGGATATAAAATAGAAAATACAAAGTTTTTAGGGAAACCCATTTTAGCAGTGGCTGTGATTAGTTTATTAATATTCTTGTTTTTATACTTCAGAGAGTATAAATTATTAATTCAAAATAAATGGTTAATAATGATGTTTCTAAATACCGAAAAATGCAGACAGGAATTAAAATGTGTAAATAAGTTTACTTTAAATCTAAAATCTTGCCATTTGTCATGGATATCTGTGTAAATTTTACTATAATCAAAAATTATTTTTATATCTAAAAAGTTAATTGATTGATTAGTTAGAGTATTTTGAGTTAGCTTTAAGTTAGATGGATAATTTAAGGAAAAGTCATTTTGGTTCCAGTCTGTCAGTTCATCTGAACCAAAAATCCCCTCTACTATAACTCCCTCTAAAACAAACTCACCACTTGTGATTGCTTTTTTAATAGAATGCAACTCTTCTGCTTTTGCTGAGTTAACATGAAACTCACTACCACCACTTTCTCTGTCAGTGAAAAAGGATTTGTGCCATATATTATGCCATCCATTTACGTGTATATCCTAGGTAACTGAATTCTAAAATTCAAGCTACAAGTTACAAGCATTTTTTACATTAAAAAAAAAAGTAATCATAAGATACAAGTACAAAATCTGCATTCAAAATATTTTTCAAAAATTCTGATTTGCAGTTTTACTTGCTTATTAATAGTGAATTTTTCATTGTTAACAAGCTGTGTGGATTTTGGACTTCAGCGGATTTTAGGTCCTCTACTGTGTGCATGGTGATTTGAATGAGTTCCAGTTCCAACAAAATTTAAGGGTCGGTCAGGCATACCAAAACAAATTATTTTTATATATAAACATATAGTCAAAAACATCATGTTAGGGCATGTCTGGCATTGTATGGTCTAAAATGAATTGGGCAACATGAGCCATCATTATGCCAGTTAAAGACATACCAGAGTGTAGCTGTACATTAATGCTGAGCTATGCATTTAGTATCTGGAGCAGCTAATGGAAATGGGCAAAAGAGATCTGTTTGTATTGAGAAAAATTTTCAAGCAGATGCTTACCTCATCACAAACTGTGAGTTTGCACCAAAGGTGATCTTAAAAATTAGTTAATTTCAACATTCATTATCAATTATACTTTAGTTTTTACTTTTCATTGAGATTATATTGGACTTCTATTCCTAATTATTAATCAGCTCTCAAGGCTAGTAGATGAAAAATACCACATTTGATCCGAAGTCATACTTATTGACCCAACTGTTCAGAGTTTTTTTCCCCCAAAAAAACTTAATGTGAATAAGACTCACAGAAGGCACTGGTCCCTTGTGGAGACAAATGGCATTAACCCATAATACCAACATCTGAGTACTGCCCTTTTCCATAATATATTCTCATAGAAGGTATTTTAGATATTTATTTGACATCTAAGAGCATGTTTCCTTCTGCTTCCAACAATGTAATTATATATATTTAATATACAGGGTGTTTCAAAAGAGTTCTGACAAACTTTAAGAGTAGGTCAGCATACCAAAACAAATCATTTTTTACATAGAAATGTATGGGCAGAAATATCATGTATGCTCATTAGAGGGCATTGTTTGGCCAAAAGTGAACTGGGCAACATGAGCATCGACACAGTGGATTGGCAGAGACAGACCTGGCCACCATGATCCCCCAATTTCTCTCCAATTGATTTATTCCTATTGGAGATTCTTGAAAAGCTTTATGTATAAGACTCTTGCCATCTCTGCTGAAGACCTTATAGCTTGAGTTGTTGAAGCAGCAGCACGTGTCTGTGACAGATCTGGACTGTTTGAAAGTTTTTGCTAATCTATGATTCGCTATTATGAGGCTTGTATTGTTGCAGATAGCAGGAATTTCGAGCACCTTCTGTGAACATTTATGCACACAGTGTTTTAATAATCCTTTTTCTTTTTTTTTTTTTTTTTTTTTTTACAAATTTTCAATATTTCTTTATTTAAAACAGTTTTTTCGAGATAAATTTTTGGCATTAAACATTGTCCCACTGGATTTTATATGTCTGCTATATATCTTGAACTATAGGATGAGATAACTATCAAAAATAAACATTTGGAATATTTTGAAATTAAAACTTGAAAATCATTAAGTATTGTTTCTATTAATAAAGTAAAAAAATAAAAATTTTGATTTAATCATGTGTAATCTCCCTTTTTTTTTTTTTTTCTATTAGGCTATAGCTGATGGTGCCAAAAGTTCTGTTCTAGCTTATGAATATGAAGATAGCCCTGCCGATGGACAAAGTTTAGCTACAACAGCTGATGAATATAGAGCTGTTGCTTCAGACATTGAAACTATGGCTTCTGAAGATCGCTATAGCCGATCAAGTCTAAGTAGAAGCCATAGTCAGCAGTTAAGTGCTGGTGACAGCATTGCTGTCAACTTAGCATCAACTGAAGATGTAACATTAGAGCCAGAAGATCAAAAAGTTACCTACAGTCACAGTTCATATAGTACAACTGTATAATAAATAGAGATTTATGTAATGAGATTTATGTAAACAGAACATTGAAAATTTTCACACAGTTTTAAACAATTTAGGGAATATATGGAGTTATAAAATATCAAAATACACTTAGGCTAAAAAAGCTGCAAAAAGATACAATTTAAACAGAAACTATGACAAAATAACAACAAAATTATATTTTATAGAATCTAATTCTTCAGTTTTTAAACTGATCTTGAAGGTGAAAAATTTTCCACAATTATACATTTGATTTTGGCTCAAATGTAATTGATACTATAAAAAATTTCATTGCCAAATTTTAATATTTTTCATATTTTATTTAGATTATTTTTATTAGTTTTATAAAAAAAAAAGTGTTTTCATATCCTAAAAGCTATCATTTTTTGTTTGTAAGGTATTTTTGATGATGTACCTTAAACTGTGTTTTATATTAATGGAGACACTCTAGTTTTAGAATATCATTTATATTACAGTTCTTTATCATTTCATTATACTTCATGCTATTTTAAAATATACTTTTAAAATTTATCAAACATTCTTTCTTATATGCAAAAATATAATCTTTTGTTTATTAATATTGAAGTTATATATTTTTAAAAAATGATTAGCTCTGATATGATAAATGTATGATTCTCAAATTTATATTTTAAGCATGTGTTCAAATTGTGATTAAATTTTACAAAAAAGAAAATATATATATGTGTTTCTGTTTTGCATTGTTCTGTTTACATATGCTTTTAATGTAATTAATGAACTACTAATATGATTTTATCTTTTTTTTTTTTTTTATGTGTGTGTGAAATATTATGATTTAATATACATCTATATATTTTCTTTTATCACTTGCATAAACTCATTTGAGCAGCTTGATTACACTAAAAATAGTTCATACTTGC
Organism: Salticus scenicus; assembly: GCA_963930645.1. Taxonomy (NCBI): domain Eukaryota; kingdom Metazoa; phylum Arthropoda; class Arachnida; order Araneae; family Salticidae; genus Salticus; species Salticus scenicus. The sequence goes on along the minus strand of OZ005652.1, from coordinate 289,459,053 downwards.
ACGAAATATGCCTTTACTATTACTGCCAGAAATATGCTAAATGGTTTGTCTGTTATTAGTAATGCTTTCCTTAATGTCTAAATTTCACACCATTTTACTCAATAAAGTATAAATATGAAACTTTTTATATGTTAACTTTCAGTTTTTAACATATTAGTAGTTTGCTTCTTGTGTTACATTATGACTTAATAGCAATATATATCACTAGAATAATTCCATACAAGAAATACTTTTTCGCCAACTGTTCAGAAGAATGGATGGATATTTACTAACTGTTGATGCTGAATACATTTACAGTAATAAAATGAAAAGAGGTTGCATGTTTATATTTTGGAAGTCATTAATGAAAAGCTATTGAAAGATAAAATATTTTGATACTTGAGATATATTCATGTAGTAATGTAACACCATTATTGTAAATATTTATTGTGTGCATGCCTAAACCTTTTTTGTTGAAATTTTATTTTTTATGACTGACTGTAAGAGGAAATATTTTAAAATATGTAGTCTTCTCTTATGTTTATTTAGAAATGTGGAAGATTTAACTTGTACAGAAAAGCCAAATATTTTAAAATTACTGGCACCTGATTAGTATTAATATAATATGTTGATCTATCTAGATCTAAAAGCTTTAAGTGTAAGAATGGGAAATTAAAGTATATAGTTTAAAATCTATTTTATTTTATATTCTGTTCGGTTTAGTATTTAAACAAATTGCAGAAAGTAAGACTGTTTCTAAAACTCTGTTTTAGAGAAAATAAATAAATAAAACAAATAGTTTATGATTTATTTGAATTGTATTGTTACAATGTACAATATCTGTTTTTCCATTATTCAGTTTTCATTGATAGATTAGAATGCTATTATATGTTAGTTGATTATGTTTCCAAATTTATTTTTGTGAACTCATTTAAGCTTTCCTTTTACTGTTTCTTTAAATAAACAGTTACCTTTTTGCAATTACAGGCACATTTGGATATTTTGACTTTCTCAATGTATATATATATTATCTATGTGTGTTTTAGTGCACATGTATATGAGTGTGAATGCAATGCTATATATTCAAGGACATATATTTTCAAAAAATATCATAAACATGAAATATGTTCTTGTTTTGTAATTATAATATACATTTGAGGGGGAAAAAATAATAGGCAATTTAAAACAGAAAAAACCTTTTATTATGGAATATTCAAGAAAAAAAAAAAAAAACTATGTATAATAAAAGATGTCTGTATGTGTTGTTGATACCTTGAAAGGAAATGGTTGGTCACGAAGCTGTAAAATTTTGTATGGTGATTTGTTTCATCATGCTATGATGTACCTTGAAACCCATTAAAAAAAAAAAAAAAATTATTGTTATTATATTTTTTTATATGTATTTTAATTGGACATTTTTTTTTTTATTTTTTATTTTTTTTTTTGTTTTGGTAATTATTAATTTTTTTTCCTTTTGGGTCAAGTGGCATGTGCACTTGGTTCTGAATCTAGAATTCTTTTATCAGTCGCATGGTATATTATGCAAAATATTAATTGGTACAGAAGTGCATTTTAGTTTGGTTGAGAGCTGAAGTATTACAAAAGGCAGTTTTATACTCAGACAGATAAGAAATAATTTCTTAATGATATCTTTTTTTTTTAACAATTTGATATGATTATCTTTTTCCTTTAGAAATGTGCAATAAATATTAGTGCATTTTAAGATATGCAAATGATCCTGTATACAATATATATTTTTTTGTGTTTATATTTTGTTTTGTTTTAGTTAAGGAACATATCATTTCAAGGGGCACACAGAAAGTCCTGTGTATGATATATTTTAATGACTGTTTTTTTTTTTTTTTTTTTTTGTTCTGTTTTAATGAAAGAACATGTTGTTTATAGGTGTTCAAAGAATACTATGTGTGCTATGTTGTGGTTGTGTTTATTTGTAAGTTTTAGTGTGCTGGAGTAAACCTTTTTTTTTTTTTTCCCCTCTTACTATTTTTTAGAAAAGGGGGTAACCAACTGGATGTTAAGGCAGTTGATATGAAATAGTTGAAAAACATATCACACTCTATTTCAAATTTATTTATATTTATTTTGTTTTATTTTAGCAGTAATTTAATGTCAAGACTGAAATTGCTCAGAAAAAGATAAGGCTACTTTCACACTGTTATTTGGGGAAACAAAACAACTTTGCTAAAGAAACCAAGGATGTTAATGTGAAGCATGAAAAATTTTGCTTTTTATTGTCAGTGACTTTTTAATGTCTTTTTAGTAAATTTTTTATAAAAAAAAAATTGCTCAAATTTATTTATTTATTTTTCTTTTTATCAAACTCATACAGTAAAGCACTGTTTATACATCTTTCAAAGGTTCATTGTTTCATCTTTCACTGTTTATACATCTTTCACAATTTAAAAAAAAAAAGGCGTATAATTGAAATTAAGAAAATAAATTTTTGATTGCTACAAATTTAATGACACAAAGTAAATTTATGGGAAAATACTAATTAATAAGGTTTTTTAAAATAGTAACTAGTATATTTACTTTATCGTAAAACTTGTATTTGAAGATAGTAATTAAATAAATAAATAAAAAAAAAATTATTATAAAAAATGAGAAAATTATTCCATTATGCATTATTTGAGTAGTAATTTTATATATCATACATCGAATATTATATTACCAATCAATATCTTGGACACTATATGAACAAATCTTGTGTATTAATTATATATATTGTGTATCTTTAATGATAGTTATTATAAGATTTATGTCCATACAGGTAGTTATTAGAAGTACTGGGAAGTTCTGTTGTTTTCATTTAAAAACCTGAGACTTGAAATTTTTCCTAGGCAACATTTACATAACTTTTAAGAAGGTATTTTAAAGAATCATATCATTATTGTTAAAAGAAAAAAAAAAAATTCCTTAGCCATTTTACTGATTCAAAGTGACGAGACTTTCTGGTACACCTAATCAAAGCTTTACAAATTAAGCTCGTTCACATAATGTTAAATAATGTCACAAAGTAAACTCAATGTTAGCGCTTCTCCTCGTGCAGTAGCTGCTCTACCCAAATAAAAGCTGTGGAAAATCCGCCCCTATTGTACTTTCTTTAAAAATGTTATCTTTTATGGTTTTAATATAAACAAGAATTAATTCTAGCCCTAAATGAACATTATAGATGTAATTATTAGCGTACATTTGACTTTACAAAATATGTTAGATGTTAGCTAATAAACATTCATATTATTATTAGTTAAAACATCTAACATATTTTGTATTTAAAGTCAAATGTAAGCTAATAACTTCAAGTAAATAATCACATCTATAGTGTTCACTTAGAGCCAGAATTAATTAGTATAAAATATAATTTTTTAAATCGATCTTCTAATGTTGTAAATACGAAAAAAATTCATGTATTTAGTAATTCAAGAAGAAAATGTTAATGTGTGCAATTTTCAAAATTAAAATTTTGGTAAAAAAAAAAAAAAATAAATTTTTGAAAAGGAATTGCTTATAAAAGATGACTTTATCATTATTTCTTTTATTAAAAAAAGCATTTTGCCATGTTCCATAAAATCAATCGGATGCAGACAAAACCATTCTCAAAAATTTTATCATCTAAACAAAATATATTTGTAATCACTTTATAACCAAATCTATAAGTAAAATAACATTTAGGAATGAACAAATTGAGGACCCACCTTTGCGTAGGTCCACCACACAAATATAATGAACACTAACTTGTTCTAACCTCATAACAAATCAAACAACCGAATTCAAAATTCCATAGATTATCTCTTGATCAGTAATGAATGAAAATTCAAGAGATTAAGATTTCAATAATTATATAAATTGTAAGAAGTATTCAAAAAATAATTTTTAAGAATTGATTTAAAATATATTACTTATCTTAAAATAAGGTAGAATATGCAAAATATGAATATTCTAAAAATACGAATTTTTCCGTTTAGATGTGCATTCGTTCAAACACAGTTCTATTTTAATTTTAAATATGGAGCATCTTGCGAGTAAACAAATTCTATTCGAGCATGCACAGTTTCAGCCTGAGTAGTTCAGGTACCTCCAACACAAGATGGCTTTGTCATCGATCACTGATGTAACTATGACGTAACCATGACGCAAGCATGACATAGTACGCTACCCTTTGCTCCATTTTAGTGAATACGCTTAATTTGTAAAGCTTTGTACCTAATATATAATTAGATTAAAATGTTTTTTATACTCTGTAAGTATTAAGAACTGCATTGTGAAATAAATTGAGTTTGTTAAAAAAATTTTACTTGGGTTTTGACAAACAAATTAAGTTTGAAGTTTTTCAGTGCAGTCCATTGTATTTTAAACTAGTTCATCAATTGTGAATAATTCTGGAAAGACATGATAATCTGCACAGGGTTGCAACAGGCTACTAAAAGGCGACTATTTTCAACCTGAGGAGACTATGGCAACTTTTTTGACCCAAAAAGCTTGAAAAAGCAACTATTTTCACAAAAAAGGCAACTATTGGAAGACTATTTTTCACCTTTTCCAAAATTCTTCCAGAAATATCAGGAAATTTTTCCAGAAAGAAGTGTTTTCTATGCATTTTATAAACAATCCCATATCTTAACCTTTTCACTCCTTATTTATTTATTTTTGGCCACCTTAAAGTATGGTATATCCCTGATGTTGACCTTGAAACAGGTAGAACATCCAATGAGAATGCAGAAATAGCACCAGACATCACATATGTACCTATTAAGCTGGCCAATTTGCTTATTGCAAATGACTACTAGTACACTCCTGTGACCTGTTATGTCCTTCCTCCCCCTGATTTCATGTAAGAAAAAATAACAAAATTATAAAAGAAAGCTCTTTAGTAAATCAAAAAATGAAGAATACAGCAAAAAAAAAAAAAAAAAAAAAAAAAACATAAGCTCTTAAGAGCGGACAATACTTAGTCTTTTCAACAACCAAATCACATGTTATTCTGTGGGAAAATTTGTTTCCACAATGACTCATTGCCTATTTTTATTTATTATTTATTTATTTATTTATTTATTTTTTTTCAGTTTTCATATTCAGAAGTTTTTTTTTTTTTATATTGTTATATTTATATTGAATAGTAAGAAAATGCAAATGGTTTTTATCCTTTAATGATCATTAGCATGTGATATTTAAGCTAGTATTTTGGTTGCTAGACTACTATTTAGGCAACTATTTTAATGCTTCTAGGCTACTAAAGCAACTATTTTTGTTACATTTCTTTTGTGGCAACCCTGTCTGTATCAAAGTTCACATACTCATCAAAATTAATATTTAGAACAGATTTTACGCTTTATTTAAAATGAAAAAAATAATGACCAGTGGAGAAATTTTGTGAGTTTTAGAAATGTGGAAAAGACATGTAACCAATATTGATGACATGTAAACAAAAAATTATTGTATTAAAATGAATAGGAATGAATTGGAAATTCACTAAAAGGACATAAAGGAGAGATGTATAAACAGTGTTTTACTGTATTTCTGTACTTCTCCATGTATCTAATTTTATTTATTTATTTTGTAAACTTTGCTGATATAATGATACAAAGTAAATAATAATTATTAAAATAAAAGGACAATTGCACTTACAGGCTCATGGTTTATACCTTTCTTTTGCATCATTCATTTTTACTTTGAATTTGTATATAACTAGATCAAAAGATTTTTAAATGAAACTAGAATTCAATGTTTATCATGTGAATGCACCCCAGTACATTCATATAGGTATTTCAGTAAGTTGAGTAATTTGAAAAAATAAAATAATAAGAAAAAGAAAAAAAAAGTTTTTTTTTTTTTTTTTTTTTTTTTTTTTTAACCTGAGTTTTTGTTACAATTAAATCACAAATGGGAGAAGGGGGGGGGGATTTGTAAACTATAAAATACTGTGATAATTCAATTCTGAATTAAATATTAATTGTTAAATAAACTTGTTAAGCCCCTTGTTTTATTTTTGTGTTCAGCATAATCTTATGACATTTTTCAAAAATTATATCATAGTTGAAATACAGTTTTATTTTTTTTTTAATGAATATCTATTAAGGAAAAAAAATTTCTTTAAAACCTTTTATATTATTCCTTTTTTTTTTTTTTAATGAAAATTGTATTTTTTATTTTATATGCAAATCTTTTAACATTCGGTATTAAAAGTTAATGATTAAAAATCTTTTTGAGCAAATACCAGAGATTCCAAAAATTTGCAATTTTCATTTTGGATCAAAATAATTCAGTAAAACTATTCATCAAATGGAACAAATAAATACAAGTGCATCTTTTATGGGGGGAAGGAATCATCAAGGAGCATTAAGGTTATCTGAGTCCTATGTTAACTTATAGGAAAATGTGCTTCATTGTTGTTCATTACATAATGCACATTTTCAAATTCTGTTTGCACATTCAGAAAATCCAAGATCATTAAATTAGTCCTTGTTTTCTAAAAATTGATTTTCTGAATTTTTATCATTTTATTTTGAAGCTCTTAAAATTCAGTTTTAATAGTCTGTTAACAAAAAGGCTGATTTTAATGGTTGTGAATTTTCTGAGTGTGAAAATAGTGAAAATAGAATGTAAAAATATGCATTATTTAATGAATAATCATGAAGCATTGTGCTTAAATATTTTGATCCAAAACAATTGTTTTTTTTTTTTTTTTTTTTTTTTTTTTTCCTTTATGGTATTTATGTGAAAGGTTTTATTAATTTCCTGTTTCTGTGTGAATTCTTTCTGTTTATGTTTGTAATTTAGGGACTAAAAGTTATATATTTTTCAATCAACAAATTCTGTTTGAAATTTATCAGTTATACAATTTTCAAAATATAATTTCAGCAAAATCTAAGTTATCTCAGGCAATATCAATGAAGACTTCACATAATTGAAAATCCTGATGATCTTCAAAAAGCTAATAGAAAAATTACATTAATATTTTAAATTACTATAACTTTTATTATTCTTATGATTACAAATATTGAAGATGTGCTTTTCAACCATTGGAGTTAAGTATAAATTTTTGATTGTTATTCAAAAATTTAGGTTTTGCTGCTATCAATAGCTGCAATGACAGCTATTTCAGCTTCATAATATATCTTCTTAGCAGATAATGATAGCTTACTTTTATTTATTTGTTTATTTATTATTATGAACTGTTTGCTAAGGCATTTAATGAAAAGTGTTTGCTTTTTTAAAAATGTAATCTCATTTATTAATTTATTAATACAATTAATATTTTTTAATGTTTCTTTCTTTTTTATTTTTTCTAATTATTAATGTAATTCTGTAATTAAATCAGGGTTCACATTAGAGGGTGGAATTGCAATAATCCCATTATATTTTAAAAATTCCCACTCAAAAATATATCCCGAGGACGATTTTCGCCCAAATTTTCCACATTGTTCATCAAGTATTTCATCATTTGTTTCAGTTGCATTGGATATATTTGGATTGTACATTAATTGCATTGAAGCCTATGATCCTGTGTTTTTAATTCTGTAGAATTTTTTGATTTAAAAAAAAGTAGAAAAATTTAGCAATCATTTAAAAATAATTCCTAATTCTGATGTTTAACCACTACACTGGCTATCCTGAGATAACTCGTGGGAAATGCAGGGGTAAAACTTTTCAGGGGCTACCCCAGAATTCAGGATTTTTGAAATTGTTTCTATATTTAAGTTTCATGTTAAATTATTTTGTTTTTATAGAAATTTTTGATTTTGAATGCTTAATTTGCTTTATAATGTATTCAGAACTCTGCAAATATCACTTATTATGGTGGGTACCATCCATATGCAGACATGCCAAGTCTCCTGCTTTTGGCAGGAGTCTCCTGCTTTTTGCTTGTTTTTCTATGCTCCTGCTTTTCCACTCAATTCTCCTGCTTTTCTGATGTAATTTTTATCTATCCCTCTGAGCATAATTTATGCTTAAAATTTGTGGGATTGGGTAAAAAATTTTGAAAGAAAATTGAAGTTTATGCCCTGCAATTTATCAAGTTCAGTTTGAATGTGAATGACTATACAATGCTTTGGAACTAATTTTTGCTAAGAATAAATTTTTCATTTTCATTTTTGCATAATGAAAAATGTCTTATTATCAAAAGATTTTTTTTTTAATACCATAACTATTGAAAACTTAAAGGATTCAAATTTCATTAGAATGTAGCTGATATTTTCATTTCTTTATTACCTTTTCTTTTACAAAGATAATTAAGATTCTTATTGTTTTATATTAGAAACAGAATGATCAAATCTGTCTATTTTGACTTAAATTTTAAACAACTGTATGTCTGAGGTTTTTTTTTTTTTTTTAACTGCAAGAAACATATATTATTCATTTAATTTTAATACTGATGCTTTCTAAATACCTTCTAAGCTTATTAAGCTTTACTTAAAATTAAATTTGCATTATTTTACTCATTTTTCTTACAAACATTCTTGTTGGAAAAAGTCTCGTGATTTCTGTTAAAAAATCTCCTGCTTTTTTGTCATTTGAAGTTGGCATCTCTGCATATGATAAATCATTAATAAGTGTTCCCTGCCTGCATGCAGATGCAAGTGGCAATTTTCAGGGTTTTTATATGTTAGACAGTTTCACCCCTGGAAATGTAGCCTTCCACACACTACAATGGCCGGTGAAGTGGTTAAGAGAATATAATATTAAGAAGTGTATATTTTATTAACAAACAGTCTATAATGTGTGGCAGCTAAAGATTGCATTTATATATGAAGTAATTTTGGTTATTCTAGTAACTGCACTTCTGCCGAAAAAGTTATTTAACTTTCATTTACTTGATTTTTTACAGTTGTTTGATTTGCATATTTGTAATTAAAAAGGAATCTGCAAAATGTAATCTATATAATTTCTCACTTAAATTTTTTGTTACAGTGGGAAAGTCACACAATATTTTTTCCTAGTGTGAACCCTGTAACTAGATTAAAATAAGCAAATTCCATTTTGAAAGACATATTTTTTTTTCAAAATTTGCATTTTTTAATTTGTTTGTCTGAGTTCTGTTACATATTTGACTAAAGGATACAATGTTACTATGTGTCTGTATCACTGTTTTAAGTTTATTTACTTTTTTTAAGCATATTATTTTATTATTATTTAATTTTTTGTTAACTCTTCAGGGATGGTGCAGTTCTAAAGATTAATTTAAAAAAGGTTTGAAACCTTGCTTTTGTAAATATAACTGTGAATAAATGTTGAACGTTGAAATGAAGCTGGTCTTCACGTGAAAAATTTTCTATTATTGACTTACTTTAGGTTTTAATAATTTATAAGTTTTTGTTGGATTGTTCTTTTTTTTTATTTGCATTATATTGCAGCCAGTGTATTTTAATAGAGCTTATTAAAACATTATTTATTTTGTCTGTGTACTAGTAACTGTTTAATAAATGACTAAAAGCACCTACTTAACATTAGAATTGCAATGTTTAATTGGATAATACTTATGCCTAGATTTAGTGTTTCCTGTAGTTTGTTCTGTGATTAATGTATGTTTATTTGCACTGAGGAAAAGAAGTTGATGTTTTCATGTAATTGAATATTATTTCAATACTGCATTTAGTTTTTAATGGCTGCATTTAACATGTTCTTTTCTTTTTTTAAGTTGAGCTAAGTTGCACTATTTTATATTTTTATAAAATATATTTTTATGTTTTATTTATTTTTTCTCCTTGGTTATATTTTTTAAAGAACTTTTTTCCATTTTATACCTCTGTTTTATCCTTTCTTTTCCTATGTAACTGATAGAGCTTTATAAAATGCTTTGATGGTAATATCAAGTATTGCAAGCTAAACTGTATCCAAATTATTAATTGAATTCAATGTTTGCACATTAGTAGAACATGAATAATTTAAGTATTGGTACATATATTTTTTCTTTCTTAAAACTTTGTCAGAAAAAGAAAGGAAATATGTTCTTTAATTATTGTTATAAATTTTGTATGCTTCTACTAGTCATGTTTTAAAGGAGTACTTCACCATTCCACTGATGTTTTTTTCTTTAAAATCTGTAGAAAGACCCCCACGGAGGGCATTCCCCCCCTAGGCCTAGGACACATCAGGAGTCAATCGGCCTTAAATCCTACAACCAATCTTTAAAATCTGTGGCTTATAAGGTTACACATCAGTCAGGTGCACCATTTCTTCAGGGTGGCCATTGGTCAAGTAATCATGGAAAACTTAGGGAAATTTAAGTAAGTCTGGGAAAGTTAAGTAATAGTCAGGAAATTTCATTTTTTGTTAGATTATTTTAATAAATTTTGTAGAAATAAGCCATATTTGGAAGCATGCTATTGTAAATGGATAAATTGTTTTCTGTTATGAGATTTTCATGGGAAATAGAAAGCATAAGTAAGGAAAAAGTCAGGGAGTTTGAGAAAGTTCTAATACTACATCCTGTTCTTCCTATGTAATCTTATAAAACTGCTGTTGCTTTGTATTTTAAGATATCTTATTGTAAAGTGGATTTTTTGATTTTTTTTTTTTTTTTCTTGTATTCCACTCTTTGAGCTTATCACCTCTCATGTTATAAATTTTTATCCTCAATTAATATATATACTGTCTGGCTCTCATAAGAACAACTCTGGGTATGGTTGTAAGAAAGGAAGGGGCAACTTATCTGAGGGTAAACAAGTTTTACGTGTGGGAGAAAGGTTGTCATTAGTGCTGAGCGATGTTGACATTTCTTAAATCGATATATCGTTCGTCTAAAATACCGATATAAGGCTATATCGATTTAATGCAGTGTTACTAATTGTAGGGTATAATCCCTACACGTAAGGACTTTTAGCAGTTTTCTTTAGAATGTAGAGACGGTTTATAGTTAGTTTGTTGGGTTTAATGTCTCAGTAGTACAGCGTTACAATATAAAAAGTTTGGTGTTAGTTTGAACCAAAACTTGGTACTGAAGTAGCTGCAACCACCTCATGGTTTAACTTTTTACCATCACTTGTTAATTTTAGATAAACTAAATATTAGTATTATGAAAAAAATGAAAGAAAAATCAAAATTTGTCGAGACGGGGATTGAACTGAAGATCTTCTTGTCTCAAGTCAAACAATCTGACACTGTGCCACGCTTTTTTGCCCACTTATTATATTTCGTTGATTTTCATAAAAGAGATTAAATTTTCTAGGGTCTTATCTTAACTCATAAGTGAATTGTTGCTCAAAATTTGCCATTTAGCCTATGTTTTCAACCTCTCTTTTAATTTAATCTTGGTTTGGTTTCAATAGGAATTTTACTGATTTATACTTCCCTTGTGAGTGGATGTATGGTAGCTCCAATTTTGGTGCAACTTAAATTCAATCGCAGGAAGTAGTAAACTTAAAAATGAGGTTGAGCCATATAATGGTATTGCTTATAACAATACTCCATATATAGTCGGATGTAAAATTATTCGAGCGCTAGCAATATTTTCTATATAAAAAATGTACACTTCATACTGCTCTGTAAAATAAATCTTGTCAAATTATGTTCTTAGTCCGTCTAAGAAACAGCCTTCTGATAAAGATATAATGCTTTAATACTAATTATTATAAAATTATTCATTATTTTCCACAGTTCAAAAGTTATACATCAGTATAATTAATATAGCACAGTTTTGTTTTATCACAAATTATATTATATGGACTCGTGACGTGACATTTCATGAGTAACATTCAGAACATTTAAAACACCCAAATTATTATTATTATTTTAACTAATTGATAAATTCAGAATTTTACTATTTTGTGCTACTTTGTAATGCACTAAAATATTTATATGCCCCACTTACATGCGAATAAATTGCAGAATTGCAAGTATCAGCAGAAAATTGCTAATTAAGAGAAGCGCTTCACACATGTTATTAAATTTCTAGTGCTTTGAAGCTCCTAATAAATATAATTCTTAATTAAAATTTTCTAAAATATAATTCTTTTTAAAAAGTTTACGAGATTTCCTTTTTTTTTCATTGAAATTTAAAAATTTTTACTTATTTTAGATTAAATTACATGAAATATTACAAAAGACAAAAAGACTTAAATAGCTAACTCAGTATAGGGAAATAAATTTCATAGAAAAAACAATTTGGTGCATTTGAAGAGGGAAAAAGAAAATCAATTTTCACAGCATTTAAAATTATTTTTAAATACTCATACTGTTTGAAATACCCATACTTTCGAGTACGCATACCCTTTAAATACGCATACCTTCCAAATAAATAAAAATTAAATATTAAAATAATCATATCTAAAATAACGCCGTTGTTTGAATTAATATATTTTTGACAATATGACAATGTCGTATTCTGTACTAATATTAATGAATTTAATGAAGAAATATTATTAATTGCATAAAATATTAATAAAAAATAGTTAATTCACTTATCTGATAGACATAAACTGGGATTTCTTATTTATAAATTATAGGAACAGGCAAAAAATATAACAAAAAATAGCAGAAGAAAATACTAATATTGACAAAATAAATCTCTTGTAATCAAACGAATTTTGAATGAATGAATAATCCCATTTCATCTACCCAAACTTAATGGAATGCTTGTATCAGAAATCAGAATCAGTTTTCATTTTGCTTCTGCAATCTGCACATGCGTTAAAACCGCAATCATAGCTCATCGAAAGAATGCATCTTTTAAACCGATATTCTCTTTTTCCCAGTGCATCTGCGTAACACTAAATTGAAACGGCATTGCGAATGAATATTATTCGCTTGATTTTTTGCGGTTTCATTCAGTCAAGATTTTTATGATTTAATTGTCTATGAGTGCGCATGCTTGACTAAATCGTTTTCCCGTTGAATGAATATGAATAGCTATCTGGCATTATTCCAGTATAGAATCGGTTTAATCTGGCATTATTCCAGCATAGAATCGGTTTAGTCTGCAATCAGATTTTCCTGTGCTTTGATGTTTCTGCATCGATATTTTACGGAAGATGAAATTTTTAAATCGGATAAACGATATTAGCGTTAAACCGATATTTTATTTTATATCGATATAAAGCCCAGTCCTAGTTGTCATATTTGGCATAGTTATCAAAGTTCTTTTCTCCCTTTTTCCCCCCTTTTTAAAAAAAATTTGTATATGAATTCAGGAAGCTTTTTAGCACTTATATAAAAGATACACTAATAACAGCATTTCCTCATAGAAATATTAGTTATTAAAAAAAAAGTAGGGGGGGGGATTAGAAATATTTATTCAGTTAGCATTCTCTTGGAAATCCGAAGATAATAGAAAGTATTATTTATTCTTACTAAAATGAACAATATCAGTTATCTTGAAATATTAATCAAGATGTTATTTAAAAATGGCCTAACTTATTTCTTTGATATTGCATTTCACTTAATATACACAACCTGTATTAACGATTTGACAATAGGAAATGCAATAAGTCAATCGCTGAACGGAACAACTGAACGAGAGGAATATGGCGAGAAATTCCAGTGTTGGCGTGAAAAGAAAATACCGGACATCCCTCAAATTAAATCGACTGGTCAGTTACCGTGGCAACTGAGCAGTGAGTAAGTCAATTCCAGAGTCGTTCTTATCTCGGTCGTATAGTATGTAATACTGTGTTGCATTCTCCTCATTCATTTCAGAATTACTCCAGAGAGAGAGAAAAAAAAAAAATTATACAGATTTTTATTTTGAATAAATGTCAAATTTTTATAATTTTTAAGAGTTTCAGTATATTTCTATAACGTGTTATTTTAACATAAAAGTTAATTTAAAAAAAATAATAATAATAAATAAAAATAACATACAGTGCAAAATTAGATTATGTGATTATTTGTTTTCATGTTTTGTCTATGAAATTTTTACATTTCATTTAACTATTGGTAAGTGCACAATTATCAGTTAATTGTTTTAAAGTGTTGAATTTCAATTTTCATAAATAAAATCTTAAGTTTAATTATTATGCCAGAATAGTAATAAATAAAGAAATAGAAAAAGTTTTACAATAAATAAATAAATAAAATAAAAGTAGTACAAAAAATATTTTATGTGTGTCTTATAATTAATTATAGATTTTTTAATTTTACATGAACATTAGTAAATAATAAAACTGGAGTGGTTTTCGATTAAATGGTCCTAAATCCTATATAAATTATTCTTGTGTTATAAAACAAATGATTATTAAAAACTTCTGCGTTTTAATATTTATGCCTATTTTTTCCTTTGAATTTAAGGAATTTTCTTCGCCTAGTTCGGTTGTTTAATACTTTTGCATATGACCTATAAATAGGGTATTTAAGTATTCTTGGGTGTCTGGTGCATGGACTGGTGATGATAAGAATGAAATATAAAGAGTTTTTTCATTTTTGCATGTGCATTTTTACGTTTTACTAATTTTATATTTCAAGATATTATATTGCGTTTATCTTGATAAATTTTATACTTACTCAACTTAGTATTTACTATCAGCAACTCAACTTGGTATTTACTATTTTAATTTAAGATATTTACATGCTTAAACATTTTTTTAATCTTCTCTAAGCTAAACTGTCAATCATTAAGTTAATAGCCAATGATTAGGGAGAGGAGGACTGAATATTTCGGGCCGAAATACATGATATTTAAGCTGGAACACACGAGAAATCGTGGCTTTTTTCGATATTGACTTTCTTAATAGACTTATGGTAAATATCATTCTCATCATGTAAAAGCTTGCTAACTAAACCCGCGAGCCCTGAGGGGCACCACTACGGTGAATTGCCGACCATCGTCAGAGGTTTCGGGATATGTGACACTCAGGATGTCTACCAACCAGCCCATGACTGCATTGTGTTTCCTTTTATAAGATAATTGGATATTTCTCAATTCATTATATCTGTACTGATAAGTATAAAGGATTTAAGTCCAAAAATGTCGATTTTGAGTTAAGTACAGACTCAGAAAAAAATTCTCTATTGATTGGTATAAAGGATTTAATTCTATGTCATTTAGTCTTTGAGAAAATCCATTGGTAAAAAAAGGACCAATTTAGAAATATACCATTCATGTATGGTATAAAATATTTAATTCAATTTTTCCCGTTATTAAATGAAGGTTGACAACCACTGAATGGTATAAAGGGTATAAATCAGCGAAATATCTTTTTTCTAATCCATTCTTCTGATTTGTTTTTAGCTAGTTAAACTTTATTTTTCGTCTCCTGAAAAATCAAGAATATGGACTTAAATCCTTTATACTTATCACTACAGATATATGATTACATGTGCAAGGGGAAATGTTGAATTTGACTGATGAATACCCTTAAATATATAAATTGTCTTTTAATAGTTTTCCATTCATAACTTTAAAGAATGTCTCTGTTAAAGAAAGAATTTTGTTAATATTCTATTTTTATTTATATTTGTGTATTTCTATTATTTGTGAATATTTTAAGTAAAGCTTTAAAAATACTTAAGTATAACATTTCACTTTTTTTTTTTTTTTTCCATAATAAATAATAGTATTTGCTCTGTAATATTCTGTACATCCTTAAATTTTTTTTACATTATGCTTTTTTCTTTACTTTCTAGACAATATTTCTACTTCACATTTTAAAATCAGTGGCGCACCCAGAATTTCTGTCTGGAGGGGGCTGAAGAATAATCGGGTCATGTAGTACAGTAAACAGGTTTATGGGCATATACGCACACATACATATAGTAAAGAATCTGCTTTAAATATTTCTTTTGAAATAAGTAAACGAATGAATGAGATTGAATTTAAGTTGAATAGCACAATCGAGAAATTTATATCAGTATATAACAAGCTAAGTTACAGTAGTTCGGTCAGTTGGAATTGACACTGAGCTTGTAAACATAAAGTTGTCTGTTCATCTATGATAATATATATATATATATATATTGTGTACAATATGACAAGCTAGTGAACACAAAATTCATCCGAAATGAAATGCCTTCCCCCATATTTCCATTTTAAATAAAATTTGATCAAATTTAATACTCTTTTGTGTTGCTTTACATGCATATGTAGTAGCACATAAATAATTAAGAAATTATAATAATTATAGCCAAATAAAAGCTACAGTTGTAATATGTAGGAATTATAACAGAATTTCAGTGTAAATTTTTACATTGCTATTTTCATTTAATTATCTGGAGTATTGGGGTGATGTTTCTAGGTTCGGTTAACAGAAACATGTCGGACGTGTAGTTTTCAAGGGTGTTAGTCAACACAGCAAGCAGGAGGCAGAACCTCTTAAAATCCTAACATTAATTCTATTCTAATATATAATATATTACTTAGAATTTTAATTTGTTCAGTTAGCAAATATTTCAAGCATTACCTTTCTGAGTTCATTACAGAATATTGTATTCCAGGAAAATATTTATATGTATTGTGAAATTTGAATTTTTATAACAGGAAAAAATTGCATTATCCAAAAATGAAGCTTAGATCTCAGTGACATGAGAGACAAAAATGAAAACTGTGCATGGACCCTACTGTATGTTCTACTAACCATGATAAAAAATAAGTGACCCCATCCTCAGAAGCATCTGTAAAATATCTTAACATATTGCTATCGGGGTATTTTCCTATTTTGAACAGTAAACTATGCCTTTTGGCATTTCTCTAACTTATTATATTTTTAGAGAAACAATTTTGCGTATTTGAGATTAAACCAATTAAATTTTATCTTCAATTGATGTGAAATTTAACTAGCATGTATATGTGCTAGTGGCATATAAACGGTTTAACGAATAATACAAATTTCATTTTTAATTTAAAATGTCTTAGAGGAATGACTAAGAGCAGGGCTGATCTTTTATTTTATATGAAACGAGAATTTTCATTTACCGATGCGAATGTGTTAATTTTGCCCAAGGACAAAACAAACTTTCACAAAGATGCTATAAATACTCACGAATAAGTATAAAATTTTATGAGCCTGGGGGACTACAACGAACACTTCGTAAAGCTCACGACGTGAGAACTTCATGATGCCGAGTTTGGAAGATCTCACCAAAATGTTTACGACAATCACATCCCATTTTTCTGACAAATACATCCCTGCTTTCCACATCAGATAGCTTATCCTGCCTGACTTTTTCGGTACTCCCTCGATTTCATAATAACAGTATATGCTTTAGGGCCTTAGAAGCCAATTCCTAAAAATTGCAATGGAATGTCTAGGGTATCTTTCAACTAAAAAACAAAGAACTAGTTCACTGTTTTTGTGTTTGAATGTAAGAATTTCAAAAATTCCTAAAAATTTAAGGTATAATTTATAAACTTTATTTTTGCTTACAATATCTGTGTTTGAATAATATATTTTCATACATGTTTTTTACCATGTCAGCTGGTTCTGGAGGGAGCTTCAGCCCCCTAAGCCCCCTCCGTGGGTGCGCCACTGTTT
This sequence comes from Salticus scenicus, assembly GCA_963930645.1. NCBI lineage: Eukaryota > Metazoa > Arthropoda > Arachnida > Araneae > Salticidae > Salticus > Salticus scenicus. The sequence goes on along the minus strand of OZ005652.1, from coordinate 289,441,651 downwards.
AAAATAATATGCATTATTTTTTAGTGTATATAATATGTATATAAATATTTATATATTATCCAAACAAAAAATTTTAACTATAAATACTGTGATTAGACATTCTATTTATTTAATAAACTTTTATTTATATTTAAAGTGTTTGTATTTTAAGATATACAATTATTTACATTAGTATACTATTGAAGACATTTAATATATTCTTAAAATTTTTCTTATAAAGTTAAACTAGAAAAATTGTTACTGAAATCTTTAAATGTTTTGAAAATGTTTTATAGAATGAACATTTTGTTTGATATTAATCAGTGGACCTAATATCTATATTACTCATTTGTAAATTCTTCACTTAGTTATTTGTGAAATGGTATATTATGTACTCTTAAATTCTAATTTTTCATCTGATAAACGTATATCATATCAAGCACTTAAATATTTTCATTATATAAAACTTTAAAAAGTTTAAAATATGTAATAATATTTATTATATTTATAAGAATATAATTTATTAGTTTAGTCTTAACTAACTACAAGGCAAATTTTGTATATTGCCACAAAATTATCAGTTTATAAATTTAGCGAATTTGTTTGGTAACTTATGTAAATTTTATTTCATTTTGTATAAGTTTTTACAATTTTTAAAATAAAAATCTGCCTTAAGATATGTGTTATAGTTACAAATTCAGTGTAATGTTAGAAGTACTCTATTAACATAAGTGATTTTGATATATCTTCCTCTCAATAACTGTTTCAAATACTGTTTAAAAATATATGTGTTTGAATTGTATAAAAGTTTATACTAACCTGTATTCTTCTGACATGGAAATTTACCATATGAATTGTTATTTATACATAAATGTAGAGAATTCCTCACAGCCAACTGCTTATGTATAGTAAAATTCATTAATCTTGTGTAATATTACATCGATGAATGTACTTTGGTATATACTAGCTATATAAAATGCCTCATAAATAAAACATATTGCAAATTTTCTTCATGTTTTTCTTTTGAAATGTGATACTACACTTCAGAAGCAGCATTTCAACATTTAATTTTTGATGCCAAGATTTGTATGCCACAGTTAAAAATCTACAACTTTTATTAAATACAGTTTTTGAGCAAAAAAAAAATACTTTTCTATTATAGTGAGTACCGGATCTACATTTTTAAAAGGGGGGTGCAGACTTCAATTTGCCGCCCTCTAAGCAAAATTTTTTAACAAATAAAATTCTGAGACATTTACAAAATTATTTATTTTAGTTATAAATTTATATGTAATTCTAAAGGTTTATTTTCCTCGACTTTATTTCAGTTAAAATGTCATAATTGAGATTGTTGGCTATTTCACTCTCAGTCGAAAATATTGCCAATTCCAACAAGTGCTCTTCGGACATTGTGGAACGCAATCTTTAGTGAGTTTTTTTTTTTTTTTTTTTTTTAAAAGCTTCTTTTACATGAAACAAAAGTTGTAGGCAGAGTTGCATAAATTCTGAAAACTATGCTTATGTTAGGGGAAATGCATTCAGCAAATCGTTTTTACATATAACTTCCAATAAAGAAACAGGTTGTAATTTGTAAATATTTGTCGATAAAAGTGGTCTTTGTTCTTTGAAAACTTCATCTTCGGAAAAACGTATTTCCAAATTCAAGCTCTTGACATATTTAAGAGCCAAATTGAGTCTATATATTTTTAAAAAATCTGTTATAGTCATTTTCATCAATGCTTCGTCAGTCAAAAATACAAAATAATAATTTATTTTCCTCACATTGTCAAGTCTGTGATTAATTTCGACTAAAATTCGATCTAATATAGCATTTGTTGGTTGTAATGTTTCTGTTGTCTGCAGCTTGTCGTCGACTAATTCACCAGGCATCTTTTCCTTTCGGTACTCTACGTTCTTTAACTCTTTGAGGGGAGTGAAAGTTTTCCAATTTAAAATGAAATTCCACCAGAATTCACCAACAATATTAGAAGAAAAGAAATAAATGAAGTGATTCCACTAAGTTATAAAAGCAAAATTTTATTAAAAATAAATAAATAAATAAATCTGGGGCCAGTTTTTGCAATTGAGAATTAAAATTTGCGTTTTCATTATGCCAACAGCACCCTTGTTAGGCTTAATATGGTTGTATCTATGACATCAACTCGGCAATGGCAGTAGCTTTTTTAAACCATTTGTCAAATCCAGTATTATGAAATCTTTTAATGTATTTTCCAACCCTTCCATAAAAGCAATTGATCTCGTTAAAACAATATCAGTTGTCAGTTTTTTGTATTCTTTTACCGACACAGTTGAACACTTTCAAAACATAATTTCTATATCACTAAGTATAAAATAAATTCAAAATTCCTGGCCTCATTTCGTAGATGTTTTTATTCTGAATTTGCCTTGGGGATTTGCTCCCATCTTTTAGCTCTATCGAAGCATCACAAACTTATTTAGGCTTATTTTCAAACTGATAGCAGCTTCTCCTTTCGCAGACCATCATGTCTGACCATTTGACGTTATTCTTTGTGTGTTTTTAATACTTTGTAACAACATTGAAAATGGTTTATGGCATAGCTTTGTCTGTCTGTCTCTCTGCACTCTATCTCTGGTAAATATTCATGGAAGTCTCTGAAACTGATAAAGGTTATTCAAATTTACTATGGAATGTTCTCCATTGAAATTGGAATAAATACCACCATTGGTTTGTGTTCAGTGACACACGAAAGCATTGTGTCCTATGAGAGGTATTTCTATAAACCATATTTCAATACATTTATTTTGCACAAATCGTAATGAAATAGACATTTATTATTCCTATGCACAAAAATTGTTTTCTATAAAATATAGTATGATTAACATTAGAAAAAAAAAGACCACACAAAAATATTCAGATAAATTAAGGATTATGATTGAAATTTGCGGCAATTGCAGTTTTGCATTGTTTAAGCGTTTTGCACTTTAATCAATGCTTAAGAGTGATTATGATTTGAATTAATCTATCCGTCTGTCCCTCTAACCGCCTCCAGCATCCCCGTCCGGAAATATCTTCAGAATTTCTATAAAATGATCACTCTTAAAAAAATCTTTTTGAGTTCACTATGGGTTGTTCACCATTTAAAATAGTATTAGTAGCGCAGCTGGTTTGTGTACAGGAACACTCAAAAGAATGTCAATGCCTTGCCTTTTATGAGAGGGATTTTTACTGTGCAAATTATAATTAAATTGAAATTTGTTATTAAGATGCTAAAAGAGGTTTTTTTTTTGGGGGGGGGCAGAATATGAAATGTTTGGCGATAAGATTTACAGAGCTACACTGAAATATTCAGATACGTTATACAACAGGATACTGCTGGTGTTTCATTTTTCGTTAGTGTTAAGCGTTTTTAACACTTTACAACAATGTTTAAAGGTGAATATCAGTTCAATTAGTCTATGTGTCTGTCTTTCTTCCATTCCGTCTGAACGCTGTGTGATCAAGTAGCGAAAGTGCATTGACAGTTAAACGATGCAACAGGAGGTACATATAGTTAGAAAGTTAATAATCTATGGGAACTGCATGTGATTTTTCATTCTTGTTTCATAATATCACAGCGTAAGTTAGATGAAACAAAAAAGTTGTAAATTCTTTGAACAGCTAACTCCATATAGACGTTTAGCACGGAGCAGAAAGAAGGCATGTACACCAACAAGTTTAAGGAAATTTGTAATGCACGGTGAAAAGCAGCGTATTATTATTATTCTGGCTTGGACGCATCTGTATGCTCCTGACGCATTTTAATTATCATAGGACTGATCATGACAGTCCCTATCGGATAACTTATCGTCCTCTAACTTTTTTGAAATTATGTTCACCATGCATTCGCCACTTTTATCATGAACTTCAATGAAATCAATAAATCTCTTGAAAATTTTACATTCTCCAAAACTTTCAAAGGAAACTATAGAAAACCTAGAACGTTTATATTCTTTTATATTTTACAGAATTTCAAATTCCAATTTCCGTTCACATTTTGTTCTAAGGATTTTTAACGATATACAGCATGGAATAAGGCAAGTTTTGGAGAAAACCACGGATAAGTCAGACACAAATTTTTATATAGAAATGTTTATATTTATTAATGTTTGTATCTCAGATCCTAATTAACATAATTTCATAAGTAATATATCATTTTAAAACTTATTTGAACTGGAATTAAAAAGTAGAGATCCCAAAGCTCTTCTGCCAGATGACACTTTAATATTTTAAAATTTCAATATCTCCAATTCTAATTATGATTAAATTACTTATATCATTTGAAATATATTTTATTGGAGATTTTTAAACTGATATAAGCCATTAAATTCTGTGCGGGAGTTTCAGTGCAAACCCCAGAAAACATAGAACACCTTTATTCCAATATATTCAATTCTAATTATGATTAAATTACTTATAATGTATTATTTGAAATATATTTTGCAGTAATTTTATTGTGAACTTTTAAACTGATATAAGCTATTAAATTCAGTACAGGAGTTTCAGATAAAACCGCTGAAAATACGGAACACCTTTATTCTTTTTTATTTTGCAGACTTTTGAATTCCGATACTCCACTTACATTTCTTATTAAGGATTTTTAACATTATTTTTCCCCCAATTACGCAAGTTTCGGAGAAAACCACGGAAAAGTCAGACAATTCTTTTATAACAATGTTTATATTACTTTTCTATCCCAGCTTCTAATTAACACAATTCCATAAGTAATATATCATTTTAAAAGTTATTGGAATTGAAGAGTACATGTTGTAAATCTCTGTTGCCAGATGGCGCTTTGATATTTAAAAAATTTAATATCACTAATTACAATTAAATTATTTGTGAGTAGATTAGGAGACCGTAGGCCCCACCGGGTTGGGGAGGATTTGCCAGATCAGAATTTTCAGTGTTCCTTTACACTGTTCCAAATCATGAAACGTAAAGGGGCGCCTTAGTCGTAACAGAGCAGAAATTTGCTACAGTTAAAGTTTTCAAAGATATTTGTGCAATGAGCGAGTAAGCTGTTGTAAGTTTTAAAACGGGGATAAGGCACCACAGTCCCCACCGAGCGGGACTTTGCTACAGTTAGAAGTCACTATCAATTTTGGTGTAATTAGACTCCTTTTCATTGTCTAAAATAGTAATTAAAAAATAAAAAAAAATCTGGACTGGCTTCACTCGATATTTTATTAGTTAGTAGTTATTAAATGCTTAAAAAATTTCAATCTTCAAATAATTCAATAAATAGACAAAAATGAAAAGTACAATAGGGTGTTCGAATATTTTTCTTTAAATTTAAATATTAGTACAATGAATAGTTGTGAATCCGAATTTTTTGAGCCTCCTTGTAAATGAATATTAATTTTAAGCAAGCAGTTTCTAGTAGTGACAAAGTAACTGTAGCAAAATTCTAAAAAATAAATCAGTTTCAATCTTAATTTAATGAACTTCATATAATTAAGCCCAATATTACATAATGTGTGTAAATTATTGCATACTTCCTTGTAAAAGAACGATAAGCAATACACACACCATTTCCCATAATGATTCAATAGGAAAGCAATGTAACATATATCAGTTTTTTTTTTTTTTTTCTTTTGTAACAATTTACATTATTTAAACTAAATTCAATTAATTTGAGTCCATAGACCATAATGTATATTAATTTTTATTATATTAAAAGTTCGTATAATTCTTGTGACTTATTGAACCTATGAAAACACAAAGCAAATATCATGGAAAATTAAAAAAAAGTTATCATAGATAGAATGAAGTGAATTTCAGTTCGTCTATTTCAACAAAACTATAAGCGATTTACAAAAATGTTTATTTTGATTTATTCACTGGTAATATAGTGTTCCTGTTCTTAGATAAATATTGATAAAACTCCCTATGATTTCTTCTTCTTTTTTTTTTTTCCCCCTTTTTTTTTGAGAGAGAGAGAAAGAAACAGAAATTCAGTTCATTCTATCAATGATAACTTTTTGAATAGAGTTGAGTGGGTTGTCACACTATAGCTACGCTGTAGACAGTTGGCGACAGTCTGGGATTCACCCCCTAGGAGTGTCCCGGAGACATGCCATCACAGTTTTAAACATATGCAGAGATGATGGCTCCCTTTGCTTCAGTAACTCTCAGAGGTATTAAAGATATTTTTTTTAATTTCATTATATGCTTGGGGTTTCTATATATATATAGCTCAATACATTTGACTAATACAATGCAAATGAAATTTTATTAACAGATGCGCAACCAAAAATAATTTAGCAAAAAAACTTCATATTTCGTTAGATATATAATATTTTTGTATTCTGATTGAAGTATGTTACGTCTAATCAGGGCCGGCTCTACCGTTTTTACCGCCGTAGGCAAACCTCAAAAGTGCCTCCCCCCCCCCCCCCCCAAGATTTAAAAACTTTCAAATTTAAAAAAAAAGTATATTTATACATATATATTTAAAAAAAAAAAATCGTAAAAACGGTCTAATAGAATTGAGCTAAGTAAATAGTACTCATATAATATTTACTACTATTTAATTTTTCTTATCTTTTCTTTCTTTCTTTTTCTTTTTCTTTTTTTTTTTAAGTTAAAAACACAAAATCTTTGGAAATAATACTAGTACAGGCAATATTTTCTAAACAGCAAAGAATAAAGAATGATAGTACAATATACAAAATTTAAACCTGAATAAAATAATCTCTTTTGAACCTTTTTTTCTGCAAATTTCGAATAACTTTTTGTATATGGTATATCTAATTTGTTACTCAATTCATGTTCAATGGCCAACATTGTTAACCCATTGAGCCGATTTTGACTAGACATGGTTTTAAAGTATTTTTTTTTTTTTTTTAAATCATTTTTAGATTAGAAAAATATCTTTCTCCGTTAGCAAAAGTTATGAGCAAGGTTAACAAATTTTTAAAGCCATTCGGCCCAATGTTAAGGAAGGTAATGAATTTCAGGACGTCAACTGAACATCCTATTTTTCAAAAGTGGAGAAAATAAAGTATATTTTACCAGCCAATTTTAAAATGTTAAGATCAGAGGAATCACCATCTGTTAAGTCGTTTCCCAGATCTTTACAGTGTGGTAGTAATTCATTTTTGCACGTGTGTTTAAGTTTGTGGACATTGCATAAAAATTCAAAAGAATGATTAAGATTATTCAATAAATTCAATCTCAGCTTCAGTGCACTGATCGCTGAAAAGAAAAAAAAATCTATTTTATATTTCTCTTTTGAATTTTCTGTAGATTCGTTTACACTTTCATAAGAAAAATTTCATTTTTAAGATTGAACATGATGGCGTGATGTAGTCAATTCAAAGTTTTTTTTTCCTACGTCTATTACATTAGTTAATTTTTCAGCTTCTAAGATAAAATTTTCAAAGGATTCAACTGATCTTAATCCTTAAATAATAATAATAACAATAATAATAAATAAATAATAATAATAATAATGAGCTATTTAATAAGTCAGTGGCTTGGTATAAATCACTTTTGTTTCTCATAGCTTATTTAATCGGATTAATATGATTCAAAATTTCATATCAGATGATGACCAAACATAAAAAAAACTTTAATTGTTTTATTATACAGTCGGCAGCAAAATTATTGAAGCACACGTCCACATTTTTCATATATTATATATATATTAGTTTGATCGCTTCTTCTTATCATCAAATTACTTTTTTATAAAAAGTATAAGATCATCACTCGACAAATATTTACTTAATAAAACAGTATTATATGCGCATCTTTTAAGTAGGAATTATTGCTAGTGCTTCGATAATTTTGCTGCCGACTGTAATCAATAAACAACTGCCTCATTTTTAATCATATTATCTATCTCTACATTTTTATAAATGCTTAATAAAGCATCATGAATATTTTCTATTTTAAGAAATAAAGATATATAGGAAATCTATACAACTTTTCCAACTTCGTAGTCATTCATTAACTACTAAGTTTAATAAATGGCTGCTGCAATGTACGTAAAATGCTCTGGAATTTAAAGTTTTAATTTTTGATTGTACTCCGAATTTGTCGCCTCTCATATCTGAACAATTTCCATAACCTAGACCTCTCATATTTTATAATTTTAACCCATTTTTTTCAACTCTTTTAATAAAACTTCAGGCAGTTCCTTACCAGTAGATCTTTCAAAGAAAACCTTAAAAACGTTCATGGAATTTGCATTGAAATTCTGATTGGCCAATGGAAACATACCTTAATCAAAAATTAACCCCCCCCCCTCCTCCAATGAATTTGATGGACGTTATTACATAAATAAAGCATTGTTTTAAATCTGACATCACTGTTGCCAATTTAAACTCAAATTTTGCCGTGTTTTTACGGACAACTCAAAATGTCCCTATCTTATGGCTGAGGATGTCTTAGGACGTTCTTTCATACTTAGGATTTACTGATAATGTCCTGGGGAGAAAATGTACCTCCAAATAGTTCCTACATGCTGAAGAATACTGCTAAAAGTCCCTGCAGTTGGCAAACTCTTGACTTTCTTTAAGAGAGCAAAAAGAGCTTGTTAAATCAGCGAGTGTGCATTTCTCCCTTCGCGTCGTGGCTGCATAAATAATAACTGTACATACTGTACAGAACTTACAAGTTTGTCTATCCTTGTCTGAATTTTAAATTATAGGAATGGGCAAAGAAGACTGTAAATTCTTGTTGTATTTATTTACTTGTTTATTTATTTACTTCTTTTTTTTCTATTTATTTATTTTCTACATTCAATAATCGAAGTATTTTCTTTATTTATTTTCTGTAGTTCAGCTGGTTTTGCCACCGTAGGCAGTTGCCTACCGCCTAGAGCCGACCCTGGTCTAATGTAATATGTTAAATTTCCTGAAAGTGGCTTTGCAATGGGGTTTAATACCCTGCACGTTATAAAAAAAAAGGTGTTTTTTTTTTTTTTTTTTAAATAAGTGTTTTAAAGAAACATTTATTTCCTAAATATATATACGCTAGTCTTATGCAAATGAATGTAAATAAATAGAAGATAGAACTGCATTTTTTTTACTATGCAGTGGCCAGTAGATTCTTTTAGCTTACTAGCTTTCTTTTTCTTCTTCTTTTTTTTTTTTTTTTCAATTTCAATAGATTACCGACTCATTTATAATAAGATATAATTCACATTTTTTTTCCTTTTTTTTTTTTTTTGTTCTTTCTTTCAAAGATGATTTTCAAAATAGATAACCGCAAATCAGCAAAATTTCTATTTTACTACGTTTCTATTAATTCGCTTTCTTGTTTGTTTGTCCAGTACAAATCTTGCAATCGATTTTTAACCAACTTTCTGACTAGCTAGACGAATATCTCAGAACACGATGACAAGGCATTCTTTTATACTTTTAGCCATCTTTAAGCGGAATTGAATTCATTTTCAGTAAATTTTGTTTTGTATGAAAAGTTGTTTTAAGATATAAACACACCCAGGAAGCCCGGGATCAATTCCCGGTGTGGGAATTCAATGAATTTTGCCGCCCTGGTGTAGTGGTTAGCATTCCTGACTCCTACACGGTTGGGACTGGGTTCGAATTCTCGAGAAGGCATGGATGTGTTGTCCCTGTTAGGGGTAGTGATGAATGCCCATTGGGCGCTCCTTCACAAATGGTCATCAATTCGGCGACACCCCGGCCTGTGCCGTAAAGTTGCAAGTGCCGCGCCATATTAAAAAAAAAGATATAAACACATTTGTTTTAACATAAAAATTTCAAAAAAGTATTTATTAATACGTAGAACTGTCAAGTTTTCATGATTCAACAGAAAATTTAAAAACCTGGTATATAAAAAGTTCTTTTTATCTTGTAATTATTTTGTGTTTAACATCCGTAGTATACCATATTTTTGCGACTGAATCTCAAAATATGGAATTGCTGCGCCGATAATTGAAATAATTTGCAATTTAATAAAAAAAAAAAAAAAAAAAAAAAAAACGAAATTTTTCACTTTGTTAGTTAATTTATGATATTCAAGGGGAGAAAAAGTGACGAGTGGTGTAATTATTTTAAGCCGCCACTTTATTGTGTTTAGAGGCTATGGGGTGAGTGACCAGTGGATTTTTTCTGTGTATTAGAAGAAACCTCATGATACAAGAACACATTTCAAGCATTACTTTTTACAGGATAATCCCAAACATTCTGTTTTTTTTTCTTTAATTATTTACCGATTCTCTTATTGCTTTCAGGACAAAATATATGAAGTTCTAACATGACCTTTACAGTTCTCAAATTTCAAGATGATTTCTCAAGTACTTTTTGAAATATTTGTCAAAGCTTCTGAAATCAAAAAGTGATTGGTTATTTATAGAAAAGTAGGGTATAAATTGATATCAAGTATACACTCTTGGACGTAAGATCTCACAAAATTTTCATTTTGTTTAATTCATAATTTAAACCAGATTTGCTTCACATTAATAAACTAAAGTTGAATAGTTACAAAAATATTTTCAAATTTAATATGATTCCCAAATAAGATTGGAATATTAATTTAAATTTTAAAATACATAAAAATAAATAAATAAATAAAATAAACAAACCAAAAAAAAAAAAAAAAAAAAAAAAAAAAAGTGAAACCTGGACAAAATTATAAATTCAGTTATGAATTTCTATATTTTGGCATTTTTTATTTGAATAAAGAGAATTTACGATAAAGAACTAATGAATGGAGTCAATAATAGTTGTTATATTCCTTATTTTTGTAAAATAAGATTTTTTTTTTTTTTTTTACATTGGTATTAATTGCAAATGAATCGGTGTTTTCAGAAAATGCTTCAGTGCCCCCCCCCCCCCACCCCACCCCTTTTTTTTTTTTTTCCAAAGTCGAGATAGCAGTAGTTTCAGTGCGTCTGACAGTATATCTATCAATGCTCAGAAAAAACTTCAGTCTAATGATTAGTTAAGGTGGGGCAGAGGGGCTAATTTTCTTGTTGCAAGCAGAAAGGGTTCTGGACTGCAAATGGGCATTCACCGTTTACTATTCTAGTAATATATTTAAAATTTTTAATGAATAATATATATTAGTGGCCCACGGGACTTTAATTTATTAATTTAGTGATCTGTGGGACTTTAAATTGGGAATTTAGAGGGCTGTAAATTCGAAAATGTTGGCAACAGCTGGTTTAAGGTACTGGTATAATATTAGGCTTGAATAACGGCATATATTCAGTCGAAACTTTGATGAATGGTCCGTGTTGTTGTGGATTGATTTTTCTCAGAATGGTAAATCAGCTCTAGCTTTCCTTAATGGAAAACAAAAAGCAGAAGACTACCGATTAATGCTGAAAGATAATCTATTGCCTTATGCGCCAATGATTGCTGGAGCACAATGGGTTTTCCAGTAAAATAACAGCAAAAAAAAAAAAAACTGCAAAAAAGTACAAAAGAATATCTTAAGCTCACTAGGATTCAAATTATATTCATTTAATAATCTCAGTAATTTATTGTTTTCAAGTTAGTCATGTGTCATATTAAAATTGCAAATGTTTTTGAGAAATTTGAAGAAAATGTTCATCCCCAATGATTCCAATGATTAGTTTTAGTTCCCCATCATACTATAGGTATGGGGAACTTAGTTAATCGTGAAAATTTTCGACCTCGGTTTTTTTACTTTTCTACACGTTTTCAGGTGTGAGGAATCTGTAAATGACAAAATTTCTATGGTGTCTGTCTGTAGGGTGTATGTTAGTCTGTTAGTCTGTTAGTGGGTCAGTCCGTTAGTTTGTTAGTCTGTGTACACGATATCTCAAGAACAAATTGTCGCAGAGAGGTCAGATCAGTTTTAAAATATTACTTTCGACACTGGCAAGAACCCTATTCATTTGCAACATTCGATTTTAAAAACTTTGTAAGTTATTAGAAATTTACGATTTTCTTAACATGGGAGAATAGGACAAAAATTCACTTAAACGTGCATTAAATGAAAACTTTTTACTGTAAAAATGTCAGACCAGTTTTAAAATATTAGTTTTGATGCCGAAATGAACATCAGTAACTATAAATATGCTACTTTGAAAATTTCGCAAGTTACTGGAAATTTACGAATTTCTTAACATGGCAGTATAGGGCAAAATTTCACATAAACGTCAATTTTGAGAGATATTTTCATCGTAAAGATGTCAGACTACTTTTGAAATATTATTTAGGACACTGGTATGAATATTAATGACTATGAATTTTCCAATATAAAGATTTCGTAAGTTATTGGAAATTTACGAATTTCTTAACATGTCAGAATAGAGCAAAATTTCACATAAACGTCAATCTTGAGGGATATTTTCAGCGTAAAGATGTCAAACCACTTTCGAAATATTATTTAGGATACTGGCATGAATATCATAGACTATTATTTTTCCAATTAAAAAAATTCGTAAGTTATTTGGAATTTACGATTTACTTAACATGTCAGAATAAGGCAAAATTGATCACAAACTTCCATTTTGAGGATCCTAAATACATTAGACAACTTCAAAATTAAGTTTATGATATTTGTTTGAACATGATTGAATACAAATATTCTACTAGGAAATTTTCGTAAATTATTCGTAATTTACGATTTTATCAACATAGCGAAATTGTAAATTTTTCATATAAATATGAATTTTGAGGTTTATTGCATTGGAAATAGTAGCATGAAAACTAAACAACAGAATTGACCCTGATAAAATAAATTAATAAATTAGAATACGATAATTATATCCAAGTGAACGGTGGATAGCCTATTAGGCGGGGATTTCATTCTGTCACTGTATCAATCTTTGGTCAAATTCATTTCTTTTAACATGATTATAATATGTCTCGCACTAGAAATTTCTGAGAACATAAATATGATGGGGAACTGAGCAGAGTCCACCTATGCCAACTAGTCTTATCATACAATGCATTTATTCAAATAAAAAAATGCAGAGTAAATAATTTTGAGTTTATAATTTTGACCATGTTTCATATACAGACACTAACAAAAGTGTCAGAACACTAGCAAAAATTCCTATGTAAAAAAAGTACAATTCATATGGTTTTGTTAAATAAATCCTTTATCGAATCATGTTCTTATACTGACTAAGAACAGGATTCGACAAGGATTTATTTAACAAAACCGTACGAAGTGTACTTTTATTACATAGGAATTTTTGATAGGGTTCGGACACTTTTGTTACCGACTGTATATATATATATATATATTATTACTAGTATATACCCCGTCAAAAATGACGGAATGTGAAATCAATTAAGGTAGTGAACCAACGAATGCTTTGCTTGCTTCGCTGGACACTATATTTAAAGGGGAGTAATGTGCAAGTTTCACCTGACGGGACTAATATGCAAGTTGTACCTGATGGGACTAATGTGCAAGTTGCACCGAACGAACAAACTATTTCTTTTAACGAAAATACCTACTAACCCAGGACGATAGGTCTAATATAACGTATCATATTATATATTATATTTATCGTAATATAACTCAGTACTTATTTCCCTTCCTTCTTCGACTTGTTTCAATAAGTAAGTTTTATATGCATGGGCAAATTTAATATTTTTTAATTTTTCGCGTGAGAACATTATTTCATCTTATGCCTCCCCCCCCCCTCAAAAAAAAAATATATATATATAACAATAACTGGTAAATTTTTTTGGCAACAATCATAAATTTAAATGTCCAATTTCGAAATTATTTTCATATTGTTACAACATTGTAAATAATTGTGTTTATTTTTGTATAAATTCTTTCAAAGAGGCTTAGTAATTTGATAAAGTGCTAATTTTGTGCATTTCTAGTCGTTTTAGCGTTGAAATAGCCTTAATTTCCCTTTAAAACGCATTAAAAAGCCCCAATAAGGCAGGTAATGGATTTGGCGCCAAATTTGGCGACTTTTTCCCACCTTGGCGATTTTTTTGGCGACCTTGGCGAGAACATTCTTATTAGGGATATACCAAATATGGAAGCTGTAAGTTGATTGGTTGACCACTTTCTAGAGTTTTCTCGAAAAATCTGGGTTCCATGGAACAGTATATAAGAAGCGCTTTCTCGCCAAGGCAGTCAGTTCAGTTCAGTCTAAGATCAGCTTCTGTCAATGTTGCATTGCTTGAGCCTCTTTGGAAGAGACTTGCTTTATGTGTTATTGCTATACAGTTTCTACTGTGGATTTGCTATTGACAGCTGTTGTTTAAGCTGTGTTTACTGGTTGAATTGAAGCTGATACTTGGTTTATAGACCTGTATTTTTCTGGAACTTTCTGTGAATAAATTACTGAATTTTTGTAAGTTTGGCCTTTCATTCTCGCACAACTCACGAACCCCCAAGTACACAACATTTCTGGTGTCAGAAGTGGGATTGTCTGTGAATGATAACGAGAGCTATGGAGCAAGAGATGAAGAAACTTCTAGAAAGCTTAGCTACCCAGATGAATGAAATGAAAGAAGGACAAAGAGAAATGAAAGAAGGACAGAGAGAGATGAAAGATAGCTTGAGTCAAGAGATGAAAGAAATGAAGGCAGCACAAGAGAAAATGGAAACTGCGCAAAGAGAGTTGAAAGACGGGTTGACTGAAGAAATCAAATCTAATCAAGACGAGATGAAGAGAGAACTTTCGACAGTAAAGGAAGTGATTGAAAGTAAATTATCGGATATGGGAAGCAGAATAGATGGAATAGAAGAGAAAGTTATAAAGATAGAAGAAAATTTTGAAGAGAAAGTTATAAAGATAGAAGAAAATTTTGGGGAGAAAGTTTTGAAAATAGAAGAAAGTTTTGAAGAGAAATCTATGAAGATAGAAGAAAATGTTATGAAGGTTGAAGAGAGTGTTACGAGGATAGAACGGAGTGTCGAGGCGAAAGTTAAAGAAAATTTTGACCAGGAACTGAAAGGAAGGTTTTCAGAGATAGAAGGTAAACTGAAGAGAATAGAAGAAGATCTGGAGAGAAAAGTAGAAGGAAAGTTAGAATCCATGCCCCAGGAAACTGAAAAGAAAGAGAGAAGAATCCAGAATCAGGAATTGATTAAGCTATCCACCTACGACGGCAGTTCCTCCTGGCATGTATATAAGACGCAGTTTTCCATCGTCGCTGAAGCTAACGGCTGGGACTCTGTTCCAAAGACGGCTCATCTGGTAGGGTCGTTGCGGGGTGACGCCGCAGATATTCTGGAGACCCTTTCGAAGGAACAGCGACATGACTTCGAAGCTTTAACCAAGAGCACTAGAGCTACGTTTTGGAGCGAAATGGTCCAAAGAATATAGTCGACTCCAGCTAAGGTCCCGTCGTCAGAGACCAGGGGAAAGCTTTCAAGAACTGGCATCAAAGATCCAGCGGCTTTCACATTTGGCTTTCTCAGACTGTCATCCTGAAACACGCAGTGATCTGGCCCTAGAATATTTCATTGATGCTGTAGCAGATCCGGATATTCAAAAAGCCCTCAGACTCTCCGGCGTGAAGGATATGGAGTCAGCCTTAGTGTATGCCCTAAAGATCGAGACAGCCCAACAAGCCTCCCGTAAACATCTCCAGAACGACACAGCAGACGAAGTGAACAGCTCTCAAGATGATTTTAAAGAGATTCAGAAAATGATTGCAGAAATTAATAGAAGACTACGCATTCTTGAGAGTAAAAGAAAAGGGAAGACTCCAACAACTAAATGCTGGGGCTGTGGAAAAGACGGTCATATCAAACGAAGCTGCCCAATAAGAGCACCTAGAGAAGCAACCAAGAATGTCTCTGAAGTATGGCACACAGAAGGAGCTCTTCGGGAAAATCCAGATGCCTTCTTGCAGAAGCCTCCATCCGAAGATCATAAATACAGCTCTAAAGCCGAGGGTAGACCCCAAAGAATACAGCCAATTGCTCGCCAAGTTACTGTCTTAACACCATCAGAACAAGATCCCGATCCATGGAGTGACGAAGAACTTAGACAAGCCCAGTTGGAAGATCCTGACATAAAGCCAATATTACACGTGAAGGAGACGACCAGCAACAGACCTACCTCTACCTGGCAGGACATTTCCAGATTCAGTCCCATTACGAAAAGTTATTGGGCACTTTGGGACTCTCTTCACATCAGAAACGGCGTTTTATACAGAAAGTGGGAATCTGATGATGGGAAAAGCTTCAGATGGCAGATTTTATTACCAAGATCAAAAATTCCAGCTGTTTTAGAACAACTGCATAGTAGCTCTACCGGAGGCCATTTTGGGGTAATGAAGACTCTGCAGAAAGTTCGGGAACGCTTCTACTGGTGCAAGGCAAGGGAGGATGTAGAGAAATGGTGTAAATCCTGTGATGCTTGTGCGGCACGTAAAGGCCCGCAGAAACGAAGTCGAGGAAGACTGCAACGGTATAACGTGGGAGCACCAAATCAATCTGTATAGAGTTTGGAGGATCTGGCACTTACAGTTTTTTTACAGGGGCACAAAGAAAAATTCTCTATCATTATGGCCTATGGGGCTAAATTTTTAAAAGTACGATAGCGTCTAAATGCTTATTTAATCTGAACAAAAAATTTGTACACGTGTTATAGGTCACAGTTGCACGAACTGTATAGATTTTGGTGGATTTGGCACTTACAGTTTTTTTACAGGGACACAAGAAAATTCTTTATCATTATGGCCTATGGGACCCAATTTTTAAAAGTGCGATAGCATCTAAACGCCTTATTCAATTGAGCTGAAAATTTATATGAATATTATAAATCACTGTTGCACTAACTATAAGCATTTTGGTGAATCTAGCATTTATAGATTTTTACAGGGACACAACGAAATATTCTTTATCATTAGGATCTATGGGCTCAAAGTTCAGTAGCGTTAAATAAATCATCCTGTAATATATGGAGAAAACAACTCAAACACTCTGTTATGTTTTTCTCTCTTTTATTTGTTTAACAACTCCCCTTTCTTTACTTTATCTACAAAGCTGTTAATTACTCAATGTTCGGAAAGTCGAGTGGGGTCACTCCAGGTTTTTTTTTTTTTTACTTTCTCTTACCCATAAGGTAGAGAAAGTAATGTTTTAGGGTCAAACTTTCGAAAGTGAGTTTTTGTTATATTTACGCGTTTTGAGGTCCCCTGAATACGAAAATCATGTTTTTAGCGAATGGTCTGTCTGTCTGTTATCAGCATATCTCAAGAACAAATAGTAGCAGAAATTCCAAACTCGGTATTCTGAATGTGTGTAATATAGGGATGCTACACTAAGCTTTTCGTTGAGATGAAGCAAATTGTTCGTGTACAGGGACACTCAAAAATATTCAAATACATTACGTCTATGGGGGAAATTGCAGGTAAGCAGAGTTTAGCATCTATAGACTGCACTAAACTAAATGAAACGAATATATATTTTTTGTAATAGAGATAGTCAACTGGAAAAAAAAAATTGTGTATGTAGGAGCCTCGCCTCCCCCCTGGGGAGAAGGTCCCCCCTCGAGGGGAGTAAATTTTCATGATGGGTATATATTTAATGTAATATTAAGATTAAATTCAACTTATATATATCTGTAGTGATAAGTATAAAGGATTTAAGTCCATATTCTTGATTTTTCAGGAGACGAAAAATAAAGTTTAACTAGCTAAAAACAAATCAGAAGAATGGATTAGAAAAAAGGTATTTCGCTGATTTATACCCTTTATACCATTCAGTGGTTGTCAACCTTCATTTAATAACGGGAAAAATTGAATTAAATATTTTATACCATACATGAATGGTAAATTTCTGACTTGGACCTTTTTTTGACCATGGATTTTCTCAAAGACTAAATGACATAGACTTAAATCCTTTATACCAATCGATAGAGAATCTTTTTTTGAATCTGACTATGTACTTAACTCAAAATCGACATTTTTGGACTTAAATCCTTTATACTTATCAGTACAGATATATATATATATATATATATATATATATATATATATTTAGTGTTACACTACTTCTCTATTATGGAAATCGTCTGCATTATCATGGAAGATAATTTTTTTAAGTAATAATTTTAATAAATTATTTTTACTGAGTGAATTTGTATAGGAAAATATAGAAGAAAGTCATGTGGTGGCCACAACACACTAGTTATTTGTTGTTAGTGGATACGCTTTACTAATAATATTTTACCATTTCCAGGAAAGCTGATCGTGAATTGAAATAAATTCCTCATAGAGATATGGTAAATAATGTATGTTTTAAGCTAGATATTCATCGCTTGTTTTTTGTATATTTACACGTTTTGAGGCTTTCTGATTACCGTTGTCAAGTTTTTAACGTTTGATATTTGTCTGTGTCTCTTAGAGTAACTTAAAAACGAATAATTTTAGGAGATCCAAATGTTGTATTTTGAAGTTAATATAAGTTTGTTGCTGGAAGAGTTTGATCAAGATTGGTAAGTTTCAATCAATGTTGTGTGTGAAAATTGTCTGTAATATAATTTTAAGTAAACTTTAAATTTTAATAACAGAATTAAATTCTATATGAATGTGGTGCATTAATGAAACGGGGGGTTGAGGAGGGTAGTAGCCCCCTCACACTGAACTAATTATCACATAAAACTCTTCCGAAGCCTAATTTGAATTGTTTAACACAGGTTTTTATAACAGTACTCGTTATCTTACCTCTTAATCTCCAATCTGTATTTATAGTATTAAATTTCAGGGTAAGAGAAAGATGTGTGAGTGACACACCAGATTATTTTATTTTATTTTTATTATTATTATTATTTTTAAACCCACGAATTTTATCACACGAATTTTTGCAAATGACTTTGGATTAAATAAATATACACTGAATAAATCCAATTATTTGATCGAGATGGATATATGTAGAAATCTCCTGAAATTAACACAAAAACAAAAATATGTTTGTGAAGATTTTCATAAATTATGCCTGATTTTCCCCCTATTTAGTGTAGTGTGCTAATTCAATCTTCATTGACTCACAGTATATAAAATTATTGAATTACAAATTCAAATAAAATTTGTAAGTATTGCGACAATATTGCCGGTTATCAAAATGTACTTGGTGGCTGTAACAACTTTTTTTTTTTTTTTTTTTTTTTTTTTTTTTTTAAACATGTGCATTCTAACAGTCGCCGAGGTTATAGTTTTTCCAATTATTAGGTCTATGCATGTTCAGTGACGGATTATTTTAAAGAATAATGTAATTAACGGCCCTCTTCACTCACCGTCGCCTGAAGCCCGAACCAATGTTATTCTATGGGGAAATTTTCTTTACAAATAACTTATTAACTAATACATATTTTTAAATTCTGTTTTCACATTCAGAAAATTCCCAACTGTTAAATTGACGGACCTTTTTTAAAAATGCAATTTTTTAATTTTTAATATTTTATTTCAAAATTGCAAAATGAAAAAATTTCACATATTGAAAATTCGTATTTTGCAGCTTCAAAATAAAATATAAAAAATTTAAAAAATAATTTTTTAGAAAAGGTGCGTCAATTTAACAGCTGGGAACTTTCAGAATGTGAAAACAGAATTTAAAAATATGTATTAGTTAATAAGTTATTTGTAAAGAAAATTTTCCCATAGAATAACATTAGTTTCGGCTTCCGGCAGCGGTGAGTGAAGAGGGCCCTTAAGGAAGTAAAACTATATATAGAGGAAGGGGGGTGTTGTATGGATGGCCGGTTGGAAGGGTTGATGAATTTAACTAAAAAGAGAAATAGAAAGGATAGTATTAATGCAAATGCAGGATACGTCTCTCTCTCTCTCTCTCTTTTTTTTTTTTCTTCTGGTTGATATTATGATAACTTCAACTCTTCAAATTTAAAATTTGTTTAATTATTCACACTTAAGTTTTCATTCCATGCATAATCAAATTTGGTGGTTTCATTAATTTTAATAAATTCTATAGATTAAAAAAAAAAAAAAAAAAAAAAAAATCTGTTTAAATCACAATAATAATACAGTACAGGATCCGTTATCCGAAAACCCGTTATCCAGAATGTTCCGAAAACCAGAATGCAAAATGCCAACTACCAAAATTTTTTATTATCGTAAAATTTAAGAATTAAAGTTATATAATAGCAGCGGTCAGAATTATAGTTTTACAACCTACTTTCTTTAATGCTACGGTGTTATTCTGAGGAAATAGGGTGAGTACAAAATTATCCACTGAAAATTTTGTAAATTTAGGTTAGAAAATGAATTTTTATTGTATTTTTTTAATAGATAAACATTAATAACACATACTTCTTAAAGTGCCTAATAATAGATGAATTTTATCCTTGAACTCAGGTCGCATGCCTGAAGTCCCAATTGTTATAAAATTTTTAAATAGTTTTTATTAATTTCCATTATTTTTAGAATTCATTTCATAAAATATTTAGCATTATGTGTTAAAAAAATTTGAAACATTATGAACTATTAGTATCAGAGCAGAGACACACTATAAGCAAAAAAATATCATAGAAATTTTTGCAAAATCCAAATGAAAGGATTTTACTCTCGGGCCCAAAATTACTTTTTATATATGTTTATTTATTTTTCATTTATTATTACTATTATTATTTACTAGATGGAACCCGTCGAATTCGACGATCACTTTATTCACCGCAATGTTTCAAAAATCGTCACATCATTAGTTAAATGTATTTCAAGTTAAAACATCTAATATAATTTACGACATTTCTCTTAAAAAAAGAAAGTCATAAATAGAAATACTATATATGACATCACTTTCTACAAAGTACTGCCAGTGGGACATCAAACTGACACCAAATAAACAGTTGTTATCTTTCATTTTCTATTTCGTTTAATACTAAGACTACATGTTAGCTGACCCGCCCGGTGTGCCCGGGCACGTGGTAATAACCTTAAATTTGTATCATTTTATACCTTTAACTCGATTTTGTTTGAATTTCTGTTTTTAAATAAAAGCATCACAAAAAAATAATCCTCTGTAACAAAAAAAAAAAAAAAATAAATAAATAAATAAATAAAAATACCTCAAACAGAACGGAACTCGGGCTTGTGACCCGATGCCTGCGGCAGCGTATATGCAGGCGTCTAATAACATGAAAAAATTCTCAAAAATTAACCTTTAACCAAACGAACCTCTGACTCGTGTTACCTCTGCCTGTGGCTGCTGCACTGTGTAGCAGGCATGCTACGCACGCGCTGCAAAATCCACTTTCCTCCACCAGGGGGTGCAGTATGATGTATACGAACATAACCAATCGCCTTGAATTTCCAAGACTTTTCAAATAAGGTGTCACTGGTGGTGTCAACTGCAAAATCCTTTAGTTGCACTTTCCACCGCCAGGGGGCACAGCGTGTTCTATATGAACAACACCAACGGTAGGGAAATACCAAGACCTTCAAAATAAGGTGTAATATGATAGGGTCGACTGCAAAATCACCTAGTTCCATTTTTAACCACCAGGGGGTGCAGCATATTGTATACGAACATCCCAAATCAACATGAAATTTCAAGACCTCTATCACCAATCGCCTTGGATTTCCAAGACCTTTCAAATAAGGTGTCACATGGTGGTGTCAACTGCAAAATCCTTTAGTTGCACTTTCCAATGCCAGGGGGCGCAGTTTATTACGAACATCACCAACGCTGAGGAAATATCAAAACCTTTAAAATAAGATGTAACATGATAGGGTCTACAGCAAAATCACCTAGTTCCATTTTTTACCACTAGGGGGCGCATTATATTGTATACAAACATCCCCAATCAACATGAAATTTCAAGACCTCTATCACCAATCTCCTTGGATTTCCAAGACCTTTTAAATAAGGTGTCACATGGTGGTGTCAACTGCCAAATCCTTTAGTTGCACTTTCAACCACCAGGGGGCGCAGTTTATTCTGTACGAACATCACCAACGGTGAGGAAATATCAAAACCTTTAAAATAAGGTGTAACATGATAGGGTGTACAGCAAAATCACCTAGTTCCATTTTTTACCACCAGGGGGCGCATTATATTGTATACAAACATCCCCAATCAACATGAAATTTCAAGACCTCTATCACCAATCTCCTTGGATTTCCAAGATTTTTTAAATAAGGTGTCACATGATGGTGTTGGTGTCAACTGCCAAATCCTTTAGTTGCACTTTCCACCACCAGGGGGCGCATTGTGTTCTGTACGAACATCACCAACGGTCAGGAAATACCAAGATCTTTAAAATAAGGTGTAACATGATAGGGTCTACAGCAAAATCACCTAGTTCCATTTTTCACCACCAGGGGTCGCACTATATTGTATACAAACATCGCCAATCAACATGAAATTTCAAGACCTTTAAAATGAGGTGCTGCATGTGTGGGTCTACAACGGATTTCCCTCTCAAACAAATTTCCCCCCATTCCCCTCCCCTCCAAATCTACTTTCCCCCTTTTTTCCCCCTTTAAAATCGAAAATTCCAAATTCGCAGATATTGATTTTTTAGTATTCGACTTTAGTCCCCATATGTACAATTTCTTCACCGTGAAGTAATTTGAAGCTTCGTTAAGCTCGTAAACGTGTTTTTAACCCAAACGGGTGAGAAACGGTTTCCCCCCGGCGGGGGGAACCGTTTGACTTTTTTTTATTTTTCTCTTCTCATAGCACATCTACAGACCAAGACCTTTTTTTAGACACCTCAACCAGATTTTTACACCAAGTAGTTCTCTCAATATATTGGAGACAGACAAAAACATGCTTCAAATTAATATATAGATAGTTTGAAATTCTAATTAAAGATGTTTTTATTTTTTATTTTGTGGAAATAATTTATTAAATGAACAAATATATAGGTAAATTGTTTACAGATATATTATTCATGTTTATCACTGCTATTTATGAAATTATTTTGTACCATTTTTATACATATAATAAAGTGTTCCGAATTACGGAAAAACCTCTTATCCAAAATATCCCAGGTCCCAAGCTTTCTGGATAACGGATCCTATACTGTAATAATAAAAATAATTAATTCACCAATAATCATAATGTCTAAATCATGACATGTTGGCCTTTGGATGAGATTGCTTAAGACTAAACATTAAACTAAACTATAGTAAACATTAATTAAATCGTACATTTTCTATTTACTTAATAGTGAATCTCTCTCTCTTTTTTTTTTTTTTTTTTTTTTTCCACGTAATATGGCGCTTGCTCATGTTACGTTGAAAGTTAATTTAAACTGAAATTTAAACATTATTAACGTTAAAATTAAGTAACCCTTTTAAAAATGACCTTTTAATATAGTTATTAGCTTTTAAAGATTAATAACTATCAATTGATGCTTTCAATTATTGCATTTCAGTAGCACCTAAATCGATTAATCATTTCTTATTACTAATGTTCGTTTGGCAACCTGTTTATTTCTACTATCTCCGTATGTATCGTTTAACATGTGGTTTCTTAAAAATACTTATTCCTTGAATCAATTTTGGTTTGTGTTATTGTTTAATCTAATTTCCTTTTTTTATTTTATTTTGTTGCAAGATAGAGACTTGAGCTGTATATTTGCTTGAATTAGCTATACATGTTTTCCGAAATCTTGCACTCTCCTGATAGAAATGCAAGTTTCCTGAGGATTGAACATTTCTAATTTTCAGCATTTAAAATTTCAATTTTCAATTCATGAATTCTCTTTTTTTTTTTTTCCTTTTATCGGGTCTCTTTGGTAATTTTATCCTTTTCTCTTTTCTATAAAATATTGACTGTTTCTATTACTTTAATGGTTTTTTTTGCAAACTATTATCTCATCGTTAGGCTTATGTGTTATGTTTGTGTCATTTCTCTTCTGCGTAAGCACATTAAATTGCTTTTACTAATCATTGGTACTCAAATTAAATTATCACCCTGACAATAATTTTATTCGAAATAAATCTCATTTAAAATTTAATTATATGTTGGTATTTTCATCTATCTCTTGTTTGCTGAGTGTTACGAAGGTATTAAATTATACAAATTATATATATATACTTGTATATATATATATATATATGAGATAGACATATTTATAGACAAACTATTTTCAATCTTATAACATCCCTGTTTTTGATTGGGGGTTAATAAACCTTAAAACAAATATATATATATATATATATATATTTGTTTTAATTAATTTGTTGAATATATTCTTTATCAATTTAAAGAGAAGATACACAAATAAAAAATAATATTAAATTTTATTTTTGAAGGAATTTACAAGAAGTGAATATTACAGAAAAGAAACTTTGGCTAATTATATCGTTAAAATTTTTTGAAAATGTTGTTATAAGTACTATATAAATCAAGGAATGTAGCTTATGTAAATTGATAAACAAAGGCATGTCTTTATTTTTTGATTTTGCTGTTTTATTCTTCTGCTGGAGCTGAAAGAAATCACGTTTTATTATTTTCAGTATGATTGCATTTTTTTTAAAAACAATTAAAATGTATTTGCGAAACCTAATTTTTGTATTATGCAATACATTACTTTCTAAATCTATATTTTCAATTACTCACATTTCTTCAATTGCCACCATTTTCCAGTTTAATTTTTCATGCATCTTCCCACATACACACAAAATAACACAATGTTGTCATTTTAAGCTGTCTTTCATGTTTTTATTAGCACTCAATGAAATGTACTATGATTTGGCAAATCAAGAATTTCTTTCAAACCTATTCCAAGTCCTATCAATAAAATCTTCTGAAAGTTTTTTGTCAAGGGCAAAATATTTTTCATCAAGAGCAGGCACATTTAATCTCATATCATTAATATTACTTGAAGAAGGTTCTGATTGTTTCCGACTGCGTGTTGATGAGTGTCCCCTATCAGATTGAGAATGGTAACCTTCTTTATTTTTACGTTCTGCTCGTCGTTTAGCAGCTGACTGTTTTCCTAGCTCATCAGCTTTTACCAAAGGCATATTTTGTTTGGAGGATGTTCCTCCGTTAGAAGAAGGTGGAGATTCACTTAAATCTCTCCCATTAGCAGAAGGAAATACTCTCAGGGTTGATGGTGTCTTTGGTCTATTGTGATTTTGATGTTGGCGTACTGAAGGCACTAACCGAACTGGGGGCAGGTTCATTATTTTTTGAGGAGGTACAGTATTTTGTTGTGAACCTAACCAACTGATAAGACGATCTCTTCGCTGGTTAGTCAGCAAGGCTGGGGTAGGACTTCCACAGCAGCAGACTTCACGTCCACTAATGACACAACAAGCTAACGACAAAAGGCTATCAGCAGTTGCTGTAGCAAGCAATAGTAACTGTACTACAAACGGAGATGCATTTTCAACACCACGCCAAACTAAGGCACCTGCTACATCTTCCATGTAAACTTCGGCTACGAGACCCATCGCTGTAAAAGTTGCTAATAAACCAGTGTTGAAAAAACCCAAAACTGAAAGAACTAGTAAAGCAACCAAGAGAGATTTTTTTTGAGGTTTTTGTTTTCTTGCTGTTAAAATTATGCATAATCCTGTAAATATAGCAAACAGTCCACTCCATATGCCACCATACATCCATGCAGACCAAGCTTGAACATAAACAGCCATGCCTCCTAAAAGAGCTAGGCAAGCACCACAAAGAAATTTTGCAGTTCCCAAACCACTTGCGAGACGGCTTGGAAAACCACTGTAAGACAGCTCGTCATCACTTTCAGCTCGAACTGCTGGATAGTAAAGGGATGGGCGGCTGTGATACGTGAGAAG
Organism: Salticus scenicus; assembly: GCA_963930645.1. NCBI lineage: Eukaryota > Metazoa > Arthropoda > Arachnida > Araneae > Salticidae > Salticus > Salticus scenicus. The sequence goes on along the minus strand of OZ005652.1, from coordinate 289,415,998 downwards.
ACCGTCGTGACTTTTTATTGTTTGCTTCTCCATGGATGCTGCCTAAGTTGACTATCTGAAAAAAGGAACTTAGTTAATAAATGGATAAAACTAAATTTACGATTTTGTAAACATACACAGAAGAACAGAAAGAATAAAATTTCAAACAATATATAATGATGAATTTCTAAATGTTAAATTTTTCTGTGTGTTACATGAATTTAGATTTTGAATCATACATCAATAAGGCTTTTGCTACAGATGATTTTTCTTTTTCATATACCTGTAAAACACTTATTGGATGTGTAAGAGATAACGGCACTTATTCCGTCATCTTCTTTGGAAAATCGAGTTACTGTAAAATAATATGATGTTTAACATTCTTAAAAAATTACTAACGATTCAATAAAAATATAATTATGACATTTTATAAGAGTAGAATCTTTAAAATTTCATTACTATATAGAAATTTCATAAAGAAAAGAACGTGAGCGAAAGTGGTTTCTAGGAATTTAAAGTTCCTCAGATATTTATTATTAAATATGCTGACTACATTATAAAAAGATTAAAGTGTATTACAGATGCATAATAAAATCCACTTAACTGCTTGCACTAATTTTATATATCATTACATTGCTTCATTAATTAATTAATTCTCTGTTTAATATATTCTTTCATTAGACAAGTGTTTCCCTTTTCTTAGTATTGTAAAATTTGTAAAAAATATGAAAGCTATATGTAATTTTATCAAGTTTTAAGCATGAAAACTGTAATAAATGGTTCTGATGAAAAGAAAAAAAATATATTTTTGTTATAAAGCCGGTTGTTATAAACAGGGCTTAGTTTCTAACCAAAAAAAGTGTAGGAATGCTCATATTTTTCAGAATTTATTTCTGCACGTGTCTCTTTTGCGAGTCACTCACCATTTTACCTGTCTGTCGACAATTTTTGAAAAAAAAAAAAAAAAAATAAAATAATAATAATAATAATAATAAAAATGTTTCATTTAATATACGTATAACTTGAAATTATGAATGCATTATACTTAGTAATAAGTAAAAACACAAGCTTTTTTTTTTTTTTTTTTTTTTTCATTTATAGTTAATTTTAACAATTATTGGCTTCTGTGTGAAAAGGAGAGAGGAAAAACTACTAGCCTATAGCTTGAAGGTAGATAGAATAAAAAGTTCGTATACTAAGTCAAATTAAAGATATAGGTATTTTTCCTAAGAAAACAATAGTAAGGTTTGAAGGAGAGAAAAATTCCAATTCAAAGACATTGTTTTTTCTAAAATGATGTGCTAGGTAAGCTCCAATATGCTATGAGTTCCCATGCATTCCGTCCAATATATAAATATTCATTAAAACGAAAGAATCTTTGTGAATTGAGTTCCCGTGCGTTCCCATGAAAATTAAGCCTTCATTATATATAGGGGTGTATAGTTTTCAGTGTATAAATGAATCACAGTGAATTTCATTGATTAAATCGATTTAATCTATTAAACTTGAAAACATATCATAAATAGTTAAAAAAAAAAAAAAAAAAAAAAAAAAAAAAGCCCGCCTTTTATTTGAAAGATATTTCATCATCAAAAATGTATAATGGCAACTTTTAGTAATAAAAAGTCAAGAAATTATATAAAGCTCCGATTTAATTGAATATGCGCAATAGATGTTAAATCTTGCACCCCCCTTTCCTTACTTGTTCCAACAAATTAACTTTCTGTCCTGTATGTGTTCGTAATCATATTTAGAAATTTCAAAAGTAGCAATTTACCATTTCTGAAAATTTTAAAAGGTTATCTATAAATATAAAAGAGTACTTCCACTCACTCATTGACTCATCAACGCACAGCAAAATATACTGGAGCCACTGACTCGAAACTGGGTCAGATGATAGAACATATAGTGTAGGCACCCCCTAAGAAGCGATTTTGCGAAATTGGCCCCCCAAGGGAGTGTAGGGGGCTAAATGGGATTTCACAAAAACCTTCATATTTCAAAGAAAAAAACAGATATCCGTAAAATTTTTTGCTTTAAAATATAGCTAATTTAATTATCTAAAAACCAATTTCTGGAATTTTAGAAGTTCGGTCCCCAAGGGGGGAAAGGGGGCAAAGCGTGATTTCACATGCGCAAAACGTGGTTTGACATACTCCTATATATCTCAAACAGAAAAACAGATATCTGTGAAATTTTTGCTCTAATATATAGCTAATACAAATACCTAAAAACTGATTTCTGGAATTTTCGAAATTCAACCCCCAAGAGAGGAGGAGAGGGGGCAAAACGTGGTTTGAAATAATCCTTTATATTGCAAACAGAAAAAGATATATGTGTAAGATATTTTTGCTCTAAAATATAGCTCCCATAAATGCATAAAAACTAATTTCTTTAATTTTAGAAATTCGTCCCAGGTGGGGCGGGAAAGGTGGCTATGTGATAAAAAAATAGAAATATAGTTAGACGGTTCAAAATTGGTACAGATAGGTTTTAGAGATCTGCAAGTCAAATGAGGATATTTTTGAAAGTGTAAAGTTTTTAGGAGGGTCAGAAAGGTGTGTGTGTGGGGGGGGGGGGGGGGGGTGGCGAAGGGGCAAAAAAATAAAAATAGAGTTAGACCGTTCAAAATTGGTACGTAAAGGTTTTTGATACCTACAAATCGATTGCGGATATTTTCGAATTTGTAAAGTTATTAGGAGGGGCGGGAGGAGGGGACGGAGGGGCAAAAAATAAAAATAGAGTTAGATAGTTCAAAATTGGTACATAGAGGTTTTTTATACTTACAAATCGATTGCGGATATTTTCGAATTTGTAAAATTATTAGGATAGACGGGAAGGGGAGGTGAAAGGGCAAAAATATATAAATAAGAGTTAGAGCGCTGAAAATTAGTGTTGTTAGTTTTTGAGGCCCGATAAATCGATCGCGAATATTTTCGAAAGTACAGAATTATTACAAAGGGCGGGAAGGGATCGGGCGCAGGGGTAAAAATAAAGAAATTCTGATAAAATGTTGGAAATTAGTATTATTAGGTTTAAAAGCCCGAGAGAACGACTGCGAGTATTTTTTAAAGTCTAAAATAATTAGGAGGGGCGGGAACGGTAGGTGAAAGAGCATGCGAGCCTGTATGCGCTGCCGCAGGCAGTGGTGGCCCGAACCTATTATTCCACTGATGGGAGAATTTTTGTTTTTGTTTTTTTTTATTTATGTTTTTCCCTTACGATAATATAGTGATTCATTAAGAGTGTTGAACATAAATGCGCGCGCGCAGCGCACAATTGCCTGCGCTGCCAAAGGTAGTGGGGACCCGTTGCGACATTTTTTCCAACCACATTTTTTTTCTCTTTCTTTTTTTGGAAGATAAAAATTGATGTAATTTTGAGAATTCATTAACTATAGTAATTCATTTAAAAATTCTGACCGGCGAAGCGGGCGTAGCCTGCTAGTATTTTATATTTTTGAAATGCATTTTTAGATTTTTAAAATCCTCTATTTATAAGCATTATTTATCAACTTCATAATTTTGCATTTTTTCTATAAGTTTTACTTTTTAAAAGGTATTTTATAATTTTCTTATTCGAAACCTACGCTACGTACCATTTTCTATTTATAGTGTCATTGCAGTTTTTAAACTTCTGCATTTAGAGATTTCATATCCAAGACTACCGAACAAAATTTTATCTTCAAAAATCAACCACAATTATAAATTTATATCTAAGAGTACAATGGTATATCTTGGTATAAAACGCCAACAAATAAAAATAGAGCAACAAACCAAACCCAAATCAAAGAACACAGTAATAATTTTAATAATGCTGTTAATTATAATGCATGTAATATGACAGTAATGCAAAATGCGAGTTAAACTTGTTTTATAGCACTTTTTACAATGTAAAGAAAAAAAAAATGACGTTTACATAAAAGATGTAACAAATATCCTTTCATTTTAGGGTTTTCTTTCTTTCTTTTTTTTTTTTTTTTTTTTTTTTTTTAGTTCACCTGTTGTACAAATAAAGTATTATGATAATTTTGTTTTATTTTATGTTCATTTTTAACACTTTTCTACGAAGTTGTAACATGTTTATGATTTCCACTTGTCTTCCTGTCCATCTGTCCGAAAATATTTTTAGAATGCATTGTAACTACACTGTTAAAAATAAAATGCTATATTTCACCAGAAAAATGGTTCCAATTAGCTACAACCAATTCTTTGGTGCAATGTTTTACCATTTTAATGGTGCCATTTCAGTAGTAAGTACCATTGAAATGGAGAAACTTTGCACCACAACATTGGTTGCAGCTAATTGGAACCATTTTTCTGGTAAAATATGGCATTTTATTTTTAACAGTGTAATGCATAATTTAATATCTTTGTACGGCACATAACGAATGAAATTTGCATACTTTATTCATATGCACTAAACCATGCATTTTATATGTAGAATGCGGTGCTATTAGAATTAATTATTATAACTTACAGGGTTCCAGTTTCACAAAAGTATTCACATATACAGGGTGATTATAATTAAACTTACGATTTCAAAACGCTATAATTTTAAAACTACCCATCAGAGCGATTTGTTATTTTATCAGAGCAATCGTGAGGCAATGAAATTTTGTTTGAGGGAGGAAAAAAATAGTTCCAACATGTTCCTATAGATGGCGCTGTTAGGGTAATGTGAGGGGAAACACCTAAATGGACTCATTAAACACAGGAATGTTGTTAGCAACACAATGGAATAGCAGGAAACAATGGACATCAAGGGTTTACTACAATTTTATTTTTAGCAAAAAGAGAAGAATACGTGTTTACAGCGAAAACTGTCATAGTGAAAAGAGAAAAAGAGGATCTTTATGAAACAAATACTTTACGGATAAGTAACGGCACACCTTGGAACTTTTTTTTTTTTTTTCTTTGGCCAAACAAAATTTCATTGCCTTACTATTGCTCTGGTAAAATATCAAATCGCTGTGATGTGTAGTTTTAAAATTATAGCGTTTTGAAATCGTAACTTTAATTATAATCACCCTGTATTAGGATTATTGAATATTGTTGTAAGTTACATTTTCAACTGTCATGCGTGTTTTAAATACTTTCTAGTAAAGTAATTATCTATTCAATTCGACTGTCTGTTTATCCATCCATCCGCTCTCTAATTTCCGAAAATATTTTTATAATGCCATGAAACTGATATATGTTATTTTAGGCTACGTAGCGTGTTTTTCATTGAAAATGGTATAAGTAGTACAACAGCTTTCTGTATGAGTTGCAAAAGATTCCCGATGCATTACACTTAGAAAGACCCCCACGGAGGACATTCCACTTGAAGGTCTAGGACCCTAACGTAGTCAATCGTCCTTAAACTCTACAACCAACCAAACAACCCGATGTAATGCGGCGTATGAGAGGATTTTTAAAGCACCATTTTAATATTTTTATACTGCACACAACATAACAAAATGTACATTCAGGGAAAAAAAAAAAAAAAAAAAAAAAAAAAACGCCCGACTAATTTTTCTATAAATTACACAGGCCTGCGATGAATTTCCACCACTTACAGTTTTAATAAAAAAAAACTGAGTTTTTTTTTTTTTTTTTGCTTAAAGCGTCACTTTTTCATATCCCATCAAAGTTATTTCCTGGAAAATCTAGGTGGTGTGAGCAAAGAAAAAGAATGTTCTAAGACGTGCACAAGAAAAAAAAGCTTTAAATGGAGCTCCGATGTAAAGAAACACATTCAAAATTTAAATGCGTAAATAATCATAGATACAGTAATAAGACATAGATTGATAATTGGGGGGGGGGGGGATTCCTTTTTACTCGGAGAAAAGTCCACAATATGGCCATCTTTCTCCGAGTGAATACACACAGATAATTTAGAAAATAAAATTTATGAATAATTTATGTACTAAAGGTGAATGAAAAACTGCAAATACAATTTCAAATTCATTTTTCTTTTGATTTCTTTCTTTTATATATTTATTAATTTAGTTAATATTTAAAGTTAAACTCTTTTTATATACTAAAACTAACGTTCTTTACTTACGCCGCTGCTAACCACATTTAAAAGAATTTTGAAAATTCTATATTACTTACTATTATAAAATCTTAAAAAATATCAAACTTTAAAAAACGTATTCCATTAAAAATCAAACCAATTTTTATTTCATAATAATAACAAAGTAACTGATTATAAAAATTATATTTTTCAAAATTTAGTCAAATATAATTTACTTTTATGATATCTTATCCATTTCTTTTCATAAATTTATTAGAAGAATTAAAAGACGTAATATTTCGACATTTTGAAAATTCATCAACATTCTATTCTATTCTATTACAATTGCCGAGTTTCAATGGTTTCAATACCACTATATGGCTGATGCCAAAAAATATTTTCGGCATCAAAAAATTTTGCATGATAACAATGGGATGATATATCTATATAAATTACTATATCTATGTAAATAACAGCTATTTTAATGTGTTTTATACATAGTTTCGAGATTGTTATAGTCTCTGTGGGAACTCTTCTGATCTTCATCCTTACTTTGTGAAAAATCCTTATGTGATAAAAAGAAAAGACAAGCATTTCTGAATTCAGAGTATCAAAACACATTAGAAACACCCAAAGCAGTACGGATTTTTTTTTTTTTTTTTTTTTTTTGGAAAGTACGATTTTGCAGACCTGTGTTTTATGCGACTGATGCCGATCGCTTTGTAATAGCGTATAATTATTAATGCAATAGTTAAATTTTGTTTAAGGGGTCGTCTACATATTAAAATTTACATCAACTTTATTTTTTCGAATGGTAACACCTAATTTTGACAGTATATTCGAATTTCTGAGATCAAGACGGTTGAGAAAAGGGTGTGGTTTATATTAATACTTTAAATTAATTCTTCATAGAGTTACAAGCGAGTGTTAGAAGTAAATCCCTGTATTAAAAAAAATAAATTAATATTTCACACAGAAAATAATTATGTCTATACAGATAATAACCAGAAAAGAAGTATGACAATTTTAAATGTAAAATAAACTAAACTAATGCTAATTAAGAAATGATGCCTGCACCTAAACTTACTTGAATAATTATTTTAAATAATATGTACGCAAAGTTATAGATGACACCAATGATAACAAGTAACAGCACCCTAAGAGCAATAAAAAGTGAAATATCACTATAATTCGAAAAATAATAAGAAGAAAGAGCGGTAAATTTGGAAACTCATATGTTTGGTGATGCCCGTTCTATTCCTGCAAAAAATAATATATAGGTCATAATTCATAATTTTTTGAAATATGAATTTATTAATAATTTTCATAATTCAAAATATGCTCATGCATGGAATATGTTTGGGTTACTTCATTCTAACGCTTGAAAAAAAATGAAATTTGAATATAATAATTTTTCGGGAACATATGATATTCATTAACATATTCATTTAACATTTGTATCCCCATATTTCGATAAATTACAACTTCGTGAAAAATTGAGATATATATATATAAACTATACCATTTTCTGGGCTCATTTGATCGAAATAACTCCAAAACTTGTCAAACTTTGGGGTTGCGATTGAAAAAAAAAAAAAAAAAAAAAAAAAAAAAAGAACTTGATGCCAGTTTTAATATGTAGACGACCCCTAAGAAAAATCTAACTATACCGTTATAAACTAGACGTTATTACTAATCGATTGACCAAAGCCGCATATTTATAGGACGATTTGTGACTTTTTTTCCTCGACTGTACATTCTTATTAAGAAATGAAAATTTAATTTTCAGTACGACACGATAAGGTATGATTAGTGCAACTGGCTCATTTACAATACTTTACAATTTTTTTCAGATATATTATGGGATATAAATGGAAATTGTTGTATGTAAATTTTGAGTGTTATGAAGTTTATACTAAATAGTGTGTCTATAAATTTTAGACGATATATAGTATAACACAAAAGAAGTCCTTATAGTGCTTTCTTTTCAGAAATAAAACTATAAATATGCCTTTGTAATATTCATTCCTTCATTCCTTCATAGTTAAAAACCTTTTTTTTTTAAAAAAAAAAAAAAAAAAAAAGCGTTGTTGCTTTTAGGCAATATACAAAGCTAGACACAAGCAGTCAGTTGTTTGGGTTTTCTTTAAAATTAAAACCGCAAATATAATTTTTCAGCGGTTTTTCTTTTTTTTTTCTTCTATAATATATATATTAAGAGGTCACCATAAAGATAGAATATGCTGAAGATTAAATAATGTAGCTGGTATACACAGTTGGAAAGTGTTCATAATCTACGTGAACTGCATTATTTTCCTTTATTGTTAAAAATCTTAGCTTTAATTTTTATTTAAAAAAAAAAAAAATCATACGATGCCTACCAATTTAAATAAGAGTGATTCCTTCGCCAGTAATATATTCTTGAAAATATACGATACCCATCTTAAGAAAAAACAAATGGTATGCATTACATCCTAAAACTGACGATGATGTATTTACATGGACCTTAATGTTATTCTAAACAATGTATTTTTAAGTAAGTTAGGAGGCATTTTCCTTTTTACCCCTCAGCAATCATCCCGTTAGATCAAGTTGTTCAAGGCAAACAGCATTTCATGCGAGTTTAAGAGGAGGGTGCTTGCTAATCTTAAATCTTTAAGAATATCCTGGATCTTTCAGGATGTGGAGAAAGAACATTAATTTCTGCAAAAAAAAAAAAAAAAAAAAAAAAAAAAAACTAGCGGTGTGGCGTTTAAACTACTTTTTCTTACCCGCATTTCCATAAAGAAAGATTATGCGGAAACTGAGTCCAACTACTTTTTTTTCAGAGAATTTTTGCACTTTAGACTAAGGTGACCAGATTTTTTTTAAATCCAAAATGAGGACAAATAATACGAAGTTCTCATTTCAATGAGAAAAATGAGGACATTTTACATTAAAAAATGAGGACATTTCTGAGGACAAAACATTAATTCAAAATTGTTTTATATCTGCTTCATTAACACTTTTACCAATTCTTAAGAATGAAATTTCACCCAAAAAATTACCGTAACTACTAAATATTGAAATAATCCAATAAGACCTAATGTATTTCAACAAAGTTTAAAATTACCAGTCAAGAAATAGAACCTGTGTCTTTAGGCTCATTGCATTAGTGCTTTATAAGATGAATTATTTTGTAGACATCTGATCTGATAGGTATCTTTACAACTTTCAAGTGGAGAAATAGTGTTGTGTTAGTCAGATGTCGACAAGGTAGCTCAGTCTTTTTAGATGTGGGGCGTTATGCAAAAAGACCCAGTTTCGATTCAAAACCCTATTACTTTTCGCTTTCTATACTTTTGTAAACCGTGCCCTTAATATTTGTTCAAATCCTATTTTATTAAAATCTGAAATTAAATACCTGAAGGCCATTGCAATTGACAGAGGTTATGACCCTTCCATTATAGACAAAGCTATCCAAAAATTACAACTCCCTCGTATTTTGTCTACTAAATCAGTCTCTTCTAATATCAGTATTGTCTTACCCTATTTTCCTAAATCTAGTCAAACCATAGCTAAAATTCTCAAACAATATGATTTTAAAATAATATTTTCGCCTTCCAATAAACTCACCTTTTCTCAGTTAAAAGATCCCATTGATATGCATAATTCTTGGGGTATTTATAGTATTTCCTGTCAGTGTGGTTTATCATATATTGGCCAAACTAAACGCAGTCTTAAATTTCGTCTAAAAGAACATATGAATTACGTCCGCAAACAAGAAACCAATAAATCGGCTATTTCTAAACATTGCTGGGAGGAAAATCATAATTTTAAATTTAATTCAGCTAAAATAATTTGCAGACCTAAATCCATTCATGAACTCGATTTCTTTGAAGCTTTTCATATTTATAAAAATTTTAAAAACCTTGTAAATTGAGATTTCGCTATTCCCTATTTGTCTGACTGTTGGAAATTTTATATTCAATCCACATTTTCTTAATTTTTCTACTGTTTACACAGCTAACTTTCCTAAATTCCTATTGGCCACTCTCCCCACCTTTCCCGTAATCCTATTGGTTGAACTTAATCCGGCCTCTCTCTATATATACGAGCACTTCTCCTGATTCAGAATCCTTTTTGCACTGAAGGCGGTACGCTGTAGGCTACCGAAACAGCTGTATGCATTTCCGATATTTTTCTTTGGCGTTTCTGACGTAGTAGTTTATTCGGGTTTTAACATCCTATATTATTTAAAACCGGAGTGTATCTGTGGAATTCGAGATTTTTATCAAATTTCTTCATTTCTACCTGATATTGTTCTGAAAAGTGTTAGATCTGTAATTTTGAATTTTCTGAAAAGTTTGATAATTGGTTTCTAATTTACAGTTTATTTTATTTTTCGAAAAATAGAAAACAGAAAACAAGTTTAGCAAATTTTTAAATATTGTAAAATGGTATACACTGTACATCAGACAGATTGACGTATTCCAATATCGGCTGATAGTGTTAAAAAGGTTTTCCATACAATATTGGTTGATCCAATGAAATTTGATATTGGCCGATATTATTTGTGCTACTGGGGCTGTTTGAATATTGTAGCTACGTTCATAGAACATGTAAGGTTGTTATTAAATTTAAACACTTATTTCAAATTTGTTATTAAATGTTTACAATCTTGTTATATAAGGTTATTAAAGTTAATCACTTACTTCAAAGTTGTTATTAAATGTTAACAACCGTGTTATGTAAGGTTGTTATTAAATTTAGATATTTACTTATTTGAAACTTATCCTTATTGGACAAATTTTCTATAGCTCGGTACGTTAATTATAAATCGTATGCACAGCATATAATGTAGCCTACCTTTTTATATAATATTGTGTATGAAATATGGTTTTGTGCATTAAAGATTTTCATTTATTTATGTTTAGGGCAGTCTAAAAATGTTAATATGTAGTAACGAGAAATTCCGCCCTTAGATGTATTTGAACTTTTTTGTATGTTTCTGCACGATAATCATTTACCTGAACTTAGTAAATATTAGTAATATCATCATGTGATCATGAAATATCAACATATCTATGATAGTAATAATATCAACTTGTGATACTCGTTTAAAAAATTAATCTGAACTTCTTACTGCTAATATCGAATTTGAGTTATTGACAACGATACATACAGACAAACACAAAAACTAACCGCTAAAAACAAGATTTTTAGATTTAGTGGATTTCAAAATGTGTAATTATAGCAAAAACAAGTTTTCGAAAATTCATCCCGATAAAGGATATTTTCTTTAACATATATAGGTAAGAGAAAGTAAAAAAGAAATAAAAACAGGAATAAAACTTTCCATAAAACGGATTTCTCATATTAATATTTAGGTGCATTTTTTTTTCTTTTTTGTGAAAGTGAAACTTTGATGAGAAGCTTGAAAGTAAATGAAAAAAAAAAAACCTTAGTTTGGCAGATAATTTGTTGTAGCTCAATGAATATTTTATCAATGAATATTTTATTATGAAATCTATATTAGATATTCAAAATGTAGAGACAGCACTTGAATTGCTGCGTGCTGCGCTTCAGTCCTTAAAATCACTTTTTGAGAAAACTAAAAAAAAAAAAAAAAAAAATTACATTTATGATATGGTGAATAAGGAAGTTTTCTGAGATCATTTTAATATAAAATTAGGCCATACAGAAATTAATTAAGACCCTGGACTGAAGCCCTTTCTGCACGCATGTAGTAAAGACATTGATTTCACTGAATTTTCTATCGTTAAAAAAAAAAATAAATAAAATAAATAAATATTCATCTTTATTTGTGCATAGATGATGTATTTGAAAGATTGAAACATTTCTTTAACATTATTTAAGCTACTACAGAAAAAATTTAAGGCCTTGGACTGAAGCCTTTTCTTCAGGCAAGTAAAAAATACGTGCATTTCTCCTCTCAATTTTCTATTACCTTGTAAGAAGTAAAAAATTCATCTTTATTTGTGCGTGGATGGTGTTTTTCAAAGAGTAAACAAATCTTTAACATATTTAATTGTAAGTAAGGAGAAAAAAAGAGTTTTATACAGACATATTTCAATTATTGCTGAAATATCAGTAAGAAGTAAGGACTTCTTCAGTCCAAGACTGAAGCCTTTTCTGCTCCCAACAAGAAAATTGGCCCTTCTGGCAAACCCTAAATAATTATTCGACTTACGTCTTTTCTATATACATTTATGGGTGTACCATCAAAAACAAGAAACCACTGCTGTCCCAATTTTGAAAAAAAAAAAAAAAAAAAAAAAGAGAGAGAGAGAGAGAGAGAGAGTTTCTGCACGCATTGATTCAACTATATCAAAGAAAAGTGAAATGATTTATTATCTTCTAGATTGAGATATAATATTGATACACATTATATCAACAGAATCACAGAATAGAATGATATAAAAAATTGAATTTCTTCTATGTATATTTCTTTATTCGTTGATGACATAGCCTTAATTATGCGCATTTAAAAAAAAAAAAAAAAAAATGTTTGTAAAAATGTTTTTATTTGTTTATTTTAAATTATGGAATCGATTTCCAGTACTTCATTTGTTCTTTAAAGACATTTTTTTTGCTTATATTTCAACTTAACTTGGAATTTCGATAATTATCTATTATGTCATCTGGTATAATCAATATAAAGTTAACATATCTATCAATGAACATTAAAATCTTTTAGAATAATCAAATATTGAGGATCCACTCTTCGACGGGCGTTGTCTTCACACCACTTTCTGTTTCTGAATTACCATACACTCTACGAAATTTTTCTAAAATTCTTAGTGTTCACCGTTAAATTATTTCGAGAAAAAGTACAATACCTGTACCAGTATTTGAAACAAAATGCTGTTCCGATGCTGACTGTTTATTAAAAGTCATTTATCTTCTTTGAGAGAAAAATAATGAAAGCTTTACGGGCATATTTGACCTTTACGATAAATGACTTGAAAACTTTTTAACGGTCACAACTGGCAAAAAGTGTTCACATTTTTTACAGTGTAGTAATGGGCAAAACATGGTGATGACAAATGTGCATAGACCACAGTAAAAAAATAAAAATACATTTTTATGTCGTGCCTTATAAATTAAAAATAAATAAATAAATAAATAAAATAAAATGAAGCACTAGACCGTTAAAATTACATAAAAAAATGTACAACGGGCTGTAAGAAAACAATTGAAATTTCAAAATTTTTCATTCTGTCTAGTATAGAAAAGTATATGATATAAAAATGTCACACTGACGAATGCTAATTTCAAAATTATTATTATTATCATCATCATATTTATTTTCAAAAGTTTAAATAAACATTATTGAAACTTTAAAAGTTAACATTTTTCCTATAGGTATATTATTTAATAGGCAAGAAAAATCATTTATGAATGGTTTCTATTATTGACAGATAATATAACTTTTTTGAATGCAATATCATTAAACATATTTTATATTAAACAAATTTCCAACAAAAATCATTATAGTATCTTAAAAAAAAAAAAAAAAAAAAAAAAAAGAACTGGGCTACTAAATTAAAAGATTGCTATAATTTCAAATCATAATGAAAATATAAATAAGCATTTTAAATAAAATTTTAAAGAGACAAAGGAATAGAAATTTTTATAATATTTTTTAGAATAAATAAATAAATGTAACGGATTTGAAAAATTAATAAAATAAATTCCCTTTTTTTAATTTCATCACGTTACTTTTCAAAAACCTACTTTTACTTCTAAACAAATGTATACACATTTTGCAAAATATCTTTTATCTGCATCTGATCAATTTCTTTTAATCCGCTAAAGAGCGCTATTCTTTCGAAATTTTCCTTCTTCTTCACGCTTTCTTGACAAAACATTTTCTCACTTGGCTCTGAGAGTGAGAAATTAGATACGAATAGGACGTTCAATGCTCTGTTAACAGAGCTTGTGGTTGTTCTGATTTTATTTCTTTTTCACAGGCTGACAACTTTATTTATTCTGACTGCGGTAATGATGATTCAGTTGACTTCCAAGCGACTACAAGGAATATAAGAATTTAACGATTCATTTCCCATATGTCGGCTGTTAACGAATCAATGATATAACAAGCGTATACCTAATGAATCTTTGTGTAATCTTGAATACACGGTGTGTAAAATTCTAAGTAATAATGACAATAAACACGAACAATAATTAAAACAAAAAATAGCATACAATTATTTCACAGAGTATCTTTAGTGCAAAATGAGATAAAAAAGACAGAGAGAATGAAAAAGAAAAGTCAGTTACAACAACAAGCAAATATATTTTTAGAAACCAGAAAATAAATAAATAAATAAATAAATAAACATATTGCCATTAACCTCTTATTAACCTTCTGACCGACGGGACCGGTTATATTCATCCCCTGAGCAATTGTTTATTTATTTATTTTTTCATTTATTTTTTCAATTTTTTTTATTAGTATTCAAATTTACGTAATGATGGATTTTCTGCTTGTATTTTAAATGTGGAGGTAATATATCTACATCCCAGAGGTAAAGGACACCATGTCGTTTTTTTGAAAAGAATTACCACCATGTCTTTGATGTACTACAATGAAATTTATTTGCTATGAATAATGAAAACGGTTATTTTCAGTTGTCTTATCTCCTGTATAATAACTAGTCATTAGTGCTTAATACCTCTAAATAAAGCAAAAAGTGTACATAAAGGACACAGTGCTAACTCTTTTCACAAAATGGACCTTTATCTCCGGGGTACAGATTATAATAGTGCTGAGGTTTATTTTCAAATGCATAAATTTATCTTAAGTTGAAATAAACTCCATTTTAAACACATTGTTAAAAAAGTCCGATTGCCTGTATAGCCTTGTATTTCCACACGAAACAACTGAACACAAAAAAACACGAAGATGCGAAATAAATCCAAGCAGTGATGAATTATGTTTATGGGGCTTTACATCTAAACGTCTAGGAAAAGTACATTATAATGCACTATTTATGCATCTTATTAGTTGATTCGATCATTTCGAGAAACAGCGTAGATACAATGATATTTCAACAATCAATCAGATGATAAACTTTTTATGACAACGGACTAGGTAGCTAGAACTAGGGTGCTAGAACCAGTCCGTTCAGAGTTCCGCTATACATTCCTCATTATTCCTTTTCTAAAATTCGTGCATGTTTTATCCCAGATCACCGACGCAGAAAATTCAATTCTATATGTAATTATTTAGCTTACACAAATCTTTATTTAACGGATAGTTTTATAGAATTATTTTCAAGATCACCGAATAGTATTCTGCAAGCAGCTGAAAATATTGCGAATATAATTAGGCTTTTAATTTACACAGTTTCTTAATAAAAGTTACAGTTTCATATAGCCTTATTTACAGATGAAAAACTTGACGCAACTACGTAAAAATGATTTTTGAGAAAATGATGTTTAACACGTTGAGCGCCATCTCAGCCATTCTAGATTCTAGACATTTTGTCATATATCTCTAAGTACTGAAGGAATCATCTTGAAACTTTAGAAGTGTGCAAAACATGTTATAATTCAAACATTTCAATGAAATCCCTAAAGTAAAAGCAGTACCAATAAAAAATTAAAACGTTTGCGCTCTGTCATCCATCGTCGGCTGACAGTGTCAAATATGATATAAAGCCCGTCAACCATCGGTGGCGGATATAAAACTAAAAATATTACATTTAATGACTGAAAATTTATTAAAAATTTGTTGATTTTTATTTATTGCAGGAGGAATCATTATGAAATTTTAATGAATTTTAAGAATTTGAGTGGCGCTTAACGTGTTAAAATTTTCATTTTGCATTAGATTCAATATTACTTTACGAATATAAATGCTTATAACTCAGCATAGAATGATGGAAATTGAAAAAAAAAAATTTGTCATACATTACTACTACTATTATATAGTTTCATATGTTAGTAAAATTGAAAAAGTGAATTTAACCGAGTTTTGCCATTTTGAAAATTCACCGTCATCTTAATGATTAAGTTTGATTTCTTAAGCCAATATTTTTATAGATGTACATGTAAATGTTATTTTAAATTACCTGTGAAGATGATTTCTACATTTCAAGAGCCATATGGTTAATCTCTAGCAAGATCGTACTTAACACCTTACAGAAACCTGAAAGAGAGGGAAAAATTAAATTTTCAATCAAACGATACAGTAAAATTTTACATTTTACAAAAGGAATTTCTAATTTTTACAAATTGTTCTTGCGATTTTCAGTGTATTTCTGCCGTAATAAAGAGTATTATTGTCTATAGTCTTTTATAATATAAATTCAGCAATATTTCACAACTTATAGGTCATTCGCACAAAAAGGCGCAATCCGCAATCAGAATATTGTTAGGGAAAAAATGTATTAAATTAGAATCTAACTGTATTATTTTGTTGAATTAAAAATTTAATGATAATACAATAAAAAGGTGAATTTTACAAATGAAAATTCTGAACTTTACATATTTTTCTTTCGATTTATCTTCTAGGCTTTTATCATATAAACTCAGCTACATTTAACAATTCTCAGCTACAACTATTTAAATGTAGCTATTAACTCAGCTATATTTAATTCTAGACCATTTGCTCTAATAGGTAAAAACTTCAACAATATTTTGTTGGGGAAATATATATATATATATATATATATATATATATATATATATATATATATATATATATACTATATATATATATATATATTGCAAACGACCAGGTTTTTTTTTTTTTTTTTCTTCAATTAAAAGACTTATCTCTGTCTATGAAATGTTTTCAAACATTGGGAATTTAAAGAACTGGCTTCCTCAGGTTTTTCAGTGAAAATTGGTTTAAGACAACATTTAAGGGGTCGGTAACAAATTGAGCTAAATCAATAATATTTGTAATCACCCTATATCATTATAAGAACGAAATAAACTGTAACTTTAGGATATGTTAATACAGACCCAGTTTAATTTGTGGATGTATTTGTGTGACGATAGCATATTAAATAACGGAAACATAAGCATTTATTTTAAAACTCCCCCCCCCCCCAAAAAAAAAAAAAAAAAAAAAAAAAAAATCAGCACGTTTTTTATTTATAACATACAGCGTTTTTAACGAAAATTATTCCCACTTTCAGATAAGTTGAAAAAACACTTTTAAAATAATATACTGCAATCGGAATACAAATATCTCAAATATCTCATGAATTATGAACATTTTTATGAAAAATGTTTTCACTGGAGACTCGAAAGATTGAAATTTAATAAACTTTTCTCTAATGATTTTTCTGCAAGTTTTGTAAAATTTTATGGAAATCTGTTCCAGTTATAAGCAAAAGTCTTCCCCAAAAAGTTAATAATTTTTGAATTTTTTTTATATCTGCTTAAATAATCGTGCCATTCTCGAAACAATACACAGAAACATTGTACATAGTAAGTGCAATAATGTGTTAAATTTGCAAGTCATTTGTAGTTTTCTATGATACAGGCTAATTCAAAGTATTTGAGTTTTCCTTCAATTTGTGGTAGGTCCCCTAATTGCAATATGGACTAAATCGATAGTGAAAAATGTGAGGTTTTAATAGTTCTTTGCATATCAGAAGTTCCAGACCATTTCTTTTAGTACTTTTTTAGAAAATCGAAAAAATTTTATTAAAAAAATTCTAATATTTTGATCACGTTCTGTAGCTTATGAAAGATTATTATTCCTTAAATTTTCGCAGCAAAAATCTGTAATAAAAACTATATGGCACTAGTTAGATGGACAATGTGAACTCTAAATGGCTGAATGTACTTTTTTAATCCCAATATTTTGCTTATAAAATAAATGCATTAAAATGTTAGAATATATATAAAAAAAATTAATTCTTGTATAAAGCTCTCCAATACGCAATTTATACATATTAAATTATGAGCATTATATCCCATGATTTGCCAAAATATCAAGAACATTTTAAGTGATAAAAGCTATCTATTTTATAGGTTAAATATAAATAAATTCTGTTAAAAAAAAAAAAAAAAATACTGCAGTGCACGTACATAATCCCAAAACAATAAACAAACTTTCACTTCCCAACAAAGCTACAGAAAGCAATATTAATCTCCTGAAAAGGAAATGAAAATTGTCTAGTGAAGATGCCTTGAGAATCCCACAAAAATATGTTTGAAAGACAATAAGAAGAGAACCCTGAATGAGGTCAGAAGGCAAACAATCGTAAAATGTAAATAAAAATATTCATATTCTGTGGGAAATTCAGGTCAAACAAACACATAGTAAACATTAGTGAAGTTGAACCTCCCAAATCTTAATGACATCAGAATCGTCTTCCGTTCTCTTGGAGGTTATATGTATAATTTGTAACTGCGGTGGAGTGAAATTTTTAGCGTATCATAAATGTAAATTGATATTTTCTACGTTTCTGTCTGTCATTAAATGAAAAAGAAATGAACAAAACAGTATATTTTTCATTGTAATACTAGTAAATATACATTTTATTTAAAGAAAAAAAAAATCACAAAAAGGACAATTTAAGGTCCCCTCCTCTTTATATATATACACAAAAATTAACTTAAAAAATATACAAAGTTTCGAAAATGTTTGTAATGATAAATGTCTGTAAAAGGGAATTATTATTTCAAATTTTATATATTCCATGAAAATTTAGTTAATTCAACTTCTGAATAAGTTAGGAAAATGTCTTTTCATATTTTAGCGTTTTTAAAATTCTGATATATGCTAATTATCCATCATAATCCGCGATTTTAATGAAATGCTCGCCCTCTGGTGGGCTAAGGTGAAATTATCATACCACTGCATATCATCATATTATGCAATCGATTTTCCATGATGTAATGGCGGAGAAAGAACAATAATAAATACACGTGGCTATTATATTTACTAACAACTGCAGTTCAGAAAGCGCCATCTATCGATCATTACAAACGCGGATATAGCAATATAAAAAACCATAGAGTCAAAAGTTGTTATTAAGAACCTTTTGCTGTTAATGTTTTCACTTCAATCTATGAGTACAGAAACCAAAATTTTTTTAATGCATAAATTGTCAATAAAAAAAAAAAAAGCAAAGCTAAAATGCTGGATTACTTTATTCATTTATTTAAAAATCTTGTTATTGTATTCTTTTTTTTTTTTTTTTTTTTTTTTAGATATATAACATGTTTAAGTATCAAATAAAAATGTGGTATTTGTACTCTACAAAATCGCGATTTTCCTTATTGATAATTAAAAATACTTTGCATATGTATTTTACTCGCTGCAATCAGACATGCTGGCAGAATTTGCCTTGAGCCTCAGGTTTAGTTAAATCGAATTTATTCGGTCTGAAATTAGGCTAGGTCATGTTTGTTACGAAAAGAATTTGAATATACACATATGTTTTTTTTTTTTTTTTTTTTTTTCTTTTTAAGAAAGACAGAAAGAAAGACAGAAAGAAAACACAATGTTTGGATAGATTTCTAAACACTTTCCAGTGTTTCTTACCCGTAATATTATTCAATATTCAATGTATTCTGCCTCCAAGATAACACCTTAAAATGCAGTTTGTTTTTATTTAGGAAGGAAGAAAACTATCAAAAATTATTTTTTATCCTTTCCTTTATTTTAAAGAAATCCACGCAAAAGATTACTTCTGTGTAGCCCTGAAAACTGACTAAAAACAACAAGGGTACAAATATATAATTATTATTACTAGTATCGCCCAGTGGTCGAAACTCGACCATTTTTTTTTTTGCAAAGCGAGGCAAAGCAAAGTTATTGCCTTGTCCTAAACGGAATGCAATTGCAACACAGCTGCGGCAATTGTTTGCCAATATTCACTCTAACTGAATCAGCAGAGTTTTACTTAATATAACTATTTCTCTCTGTAGATGTTAGCCTTTCCTGAAATGAGAGAAAATCGCAACGTGAAAACGCCCCTTGTTGTGTGATACAGCCCAGACGCTAATAGGTACCATGTTAGACCAAGGTCCAACCAAGTATCAAATTCTGTTAAATTAATTCGATTGGTTCATAAAGTACAGTGTTTGAACAAAAAAAAAAAAAAAAAAAAAAAAGATATTTTTCAAAAATGGTCGAATTGAGTTCGGGAAATTTCAAAACGTGTAACTTTATCGAAAACCGAAAATCTAAAACATTTCTGAATCTTATATTTTCTACTTATATATGCAGAGGAAAGAATAATAAATCCACTTTTAAAAAAATAAAAATAAGTAGTCAATTTCACTAATTTCACTTAATTAAAATGCAAGGAAATCTCAAAACGTGTAAATTCATCGAAAACCGGAAATCAAAAGTTTTTATGGATCTTCTACTTGCTTCTTCTACCCACAAAAGCTAGCAATAAAGACACTTTTTTAAAAAATAAGTAGCCAATTTCAGTTAATTGAAACGTAAAGAAAGCTCAAAACATGTAAATTCAGCAAAAAACGGAAATCGGAATTTTTTCCGTATCGTCTACTTATACATGCAGCAGTTAGTAACAAATCCATTTTCCTTTTATTTAGTATATTAGTTCAATATTTATTGTTTAAATATCACCCTTTGAAATGAAATGTTTATGTTTACATTCGAAACTGGAAGTTTGCCATTTTTTTTTCTGGAGTTTTGTGATTTTAAATTAAAATTTTATCAATTTTACAGAAAAAATAACTCAATCAACAACATGTAGACAGTAACTTATATATAACTATACCCAAATATCGGAATTAAAATCGGCAGATAATTTCCGTTATTTTTTAATAATTTTTTACAAAAAACTCAATGGACAATTAACATAGAAAATCTTTTACATGGCTCCATGGACAGGCAGTGACGTCATCACTTCGCTTGCGTATAGTGATGCTACATTATACAAATTACTGTGTCTATGGTTTTATTTGAGCTTTATGAAATTGCCAGATTTGACAACTTTCTACTTTTAGGTATTTTTTGATGTGAAGGAATACGTGTATAAAAGGGAAAAATGGGGGAAAATGCATAAAAAATAAATGTATTTTTAAATACCTTCTTGACATCGTAAGAAAATAATATTTGTATTCGCACCTTCCGGCTAACCATACCTTTCGAATGATACCATTTTCAACCCTCTACTCCCATAATTAATATGTTAAAAAGGGACAACAAATTTTATGCTTGCCTATTAATATATAGATTTTTATTATTAGCTTAAAAAAATTCAGATTTTACAAATCGAATGAATTGAATACCGTGTTTTTAACAATGAAAAATCAATTTTTAAACCATTTATCTACAAATGGTTTTTTTTTCACGATTTCCAAATTGTAAAATGTTATTTCTAAAATAAATTTTCGGATCCAAAGTTAAAATTTTGCCCATAGTTTCTGCATTATATTTTTAATAAATTGTATTCAGGATTTTTCATTGGTGAAAATATATGTATAATTTTTCCAATTAAAATTTACTTAAAAAAAGAAGTCCCTTTCTATGTATACGAGCAATTCTCCAGATTCAGAATTCTTTTTGCACTGAAGACGGTACGCTTAAGGCTACCAAAACAGCTGTATGCATCTTAAATATTTTTCTTTGGCGTTTCTGACGTAGTAGTTTATTCGGATTCTAACGCCAAGTCTCCTGTTATTACTTTTATTTTATTTATTTATTAATTTTTTCAATTTAAAGTTTTAAAATTTTGTTTAAATTGTTATAATCATAAATTCTGAACACAAATTAAAATAAAATAATTTATGTATATTTGGATGAAGAAAAATTTGTAAATAAGTATAGGTTGTAGTCATTGGTTCCAAAGATATATAAAACTTTAAATATATTAAAAGCATTTTTTTTTTTTTTTTTTTCAATTTTAATTTCTTAAATTTTATTTCTTGTATAAATAATATTCAGAAAAGTTCCAATAAACAAAAAAAAAAAAAGAAAAAGTAATATAAAAGAAAAATTCTTAAAGTCAATTCTTACTTCTAAACACTATCGTAAAAGTTTTTTTTTTTTAAATATAATTTTGAATTAGGAAATAAAAAGCGCGCGTGCAAAATGAAAGAAAAATAATTAAGATAAAAAACCTTTTTATATACCATGTTTTAGACTTTCTGATGAATCATAGAGCTCTTATCAATGTGCATAAAATTTTTAAAGTGACAATGATGTCAATTTTTGTGAAATGCATAATTTAACTTTTTATAGTTTTTAATATTGACGTTTAATTAAATGTATTTATATTTATGTTGAAAAAAAATGAACTAGTATTTATTTATTTATTTATTTTTATTTTTATTTATTTATTTATTTATTTATTTTTTTTTGGGGGGGGGGGCAACAATTAAATTATAGCTAATATTTTAATGGCTATATTAACGCTATTAGGATGTTATTATTTTCATATTTTAATTAATTATAAGAAAACTAATAAAAAATTCGAAAATCGGACTTCGAAGTATTGTGTTGTCCCCGTGTTCTGAGCAATCCTGAAAGTTTCAAATTTCTAGCTAGTCGGGATCACTTTTTTCCCCCCTCACTCGCGTAAAAATACTACTGTGTACAAAATTTTAAATTAAACGGAAGCTGATTTGTAGACGGATATTTATGTGTCTATGTTGAGCATGAATTAAACGAAACAACAATCTTATACGGGAAAAAAAAAAAAAAAAAAAAAAATCACTCCCCTTCTCTTTTTAAAAACGAGCTTGATTAAAGTAAACGAAGTATTGTGACATTATTTCATGTTTTTGAATACATTTTACCTATAAATAGATAAAGTCCAGATATTAATGAGTTTTCACTAGTGTAATCAGGTGAAATTCATATGCTTTTTTTAAAATAATGAGATGAGATACCTAAAGGCGAAGGAGAGTCACAAGGTGTGACTAATATTGCTTTCTTTTTAAATAGTGTGTTATACTTTCTTCAGTTCTTTCAATTTAAATAAATGATAGTCTTCTTTTTTTCCCAAGAACTGCAAAAATATATAATCATGTTTTTTATCGATTTAAACTGAAAGTGGAACGCTGATGCATAAAGAATAAAAAAAAAAAAGTACATCTTGATAGTTTAATGGACGTTTAAGACCTAAGGCATTATATGACATCAATTTATCATTTGCAAATAAGGGCTCGGTTGCAGTTTGCAGCGGTTTTTATTTTATTTTCAAGCAAAATGTTATTGTCTTTCTATTTTAGCCTTTTTTTTTTTTTTCTACAATGAGTTATACAAATGAGCAAGTAATGGATTTAAGTAATGGTATTTTGTAAGTTTAAATTTGGAATTGATCTAGAAATGTTATTTTATTACTAATATCTTGCAGAGTTTGAACCAGATAAAGGTATGTTAAATCTCAACAAGGATATATATATATATATATTATATATTAGTTTATTTAGTGCTAGGATTGCTTAGTTTTGGGTATGCATTATATGAAATGAATGAAAAATATAGTCCATGTAATTAGTTTTATATTTGATTATTTTTCAGAAACAAATGATCATTCTTCGGAAAATTTTGATATTTTGTAAGAAAATCAGTGTCATTATAAAATAAAATAGTACGACAAGTAAATCTCTTGGGAAAAAGAGAATTATATTCTGAGTTAACAAAAATACATTCTAAGAAGACAGAATCCAATTAAATCAATTTAGGACTACGTGTTCATCCCTTCCCCTTTCTTATATCGTTACAAAAATGAGCATTTTCGGTGTCATAAAATGCATGAATATACATATAACATAAAAATTAAAATTAAAAAACATAATCTTTGTTTCGACATCGTTTTATTCTACGAAGACTGATTTTATTCTACAAAATATCGATTAGAATCACTACACAATAAAAAAGTGAACATGGTAAAATTCGTTAGTTGAACCATACATTCTGAAACAAAAAACATATTGAATCGGATTTTCTGGCAATCGTAATCAAATTTCTTCGTCGTGCAATTAATAATAATTTGAAAAAAAAAATCTTTTTATTTTAAACAGCTGATTTTTGAATGAAAAGTTAATATATCGTACGGTTAAGCATTATATGTGCCATCTTTTGGCAGAAATGTTAACTAAATTTGCAAATTGGTGAGATAAAATTCCCTGGTTTTCCAAACATACGGCCGCAAACGATATATTTCTATCAAGTTCCGTTCATTTTTTATTGGTTTTTAGAATACATCAGTCATTTTTGGGACACCCGTATATGCGTGTGTATTTAACCTAAGTAAATCACGAGATTGCGTAAAAGCAAATTTATTCAACAAATTTATATGCACAATAGAATAAGACGTATTACTGAGATTAAACTACTTCTTCTTTGCTTCATATCTTTTTAAAACTTGTATTTAAAAGTATTTTCTCACGCAACCTGACAGTCAAGCTAATTTTTCTCACAATTTTTGAGTTCAGCCAAGTATGAAAGAAAATTTTGGGATTTATAGATAGAAAGACCGATTTAAACATCTGAAAAGAAAAAATAAATATCGATAAATCGTTGCAAATTTTAGTTACGCACTGCAGAAACTTACATAGCTGAATGATAATACATATAGAATTAATCATGTGATAGCATTTTGAATCTTATTTATTTATTTATTGATTTATTTTTCACAATACGATTATATTTTCGGTTGGAATATTTATATGTTTCTTGTATACTCTAAAGCCTTCACGATTGCACTCTGCTTATGTAGCAGGAAGTTTGGATACAATACTTGTAATAAGGCTTTTATTTATACTAATGATCCTTATGCGAATTTTTACCCCTTTCTGATCAAAATAAATTTTTTTATATTTTTGGTTCGTTTATTTGTCTCTCTACTCTCAAATACCATTAAATATTTTCAAAGTGTCTTGAAACTGATATATGTTATTATGGTTTAGTATGAGATGTTCCCATTTGAAAATAATGTAAATAGCGCATCTGATGTTCTTGAATACGGACTCGCGAAAGATTTCTGATGTATTACAGACTAAGAGAGGTTATTTTTTTAAAGTATATTTTAATATCTTTATACGAAACACAGTATGACAAAATCAACATGCATTCTTCAGATGCATGCATAAAACCACGTTTCCTGCAGAATATCGTATGGATAGGTTTAATGATTTATTTGCCGTTATTGTCTCCGTTATTTTTAACGGAGACTTCATACCGGGAAATTTTTATAAATATTTTCAGTTTATTTAATTTTACGTACTCGTCGAAAATATATGTGACAGATTCCGTTTTAAAAAATAGTAGTGGAGAAATCTCATTTAAAAATTAGTAATGTTGGTAGCTATGCATTTGCCGGGTTCTATAAAGTTGTTTTGGTACATTATAACATATAAGTGGAAACTGCATAATGCAAATTTTCAGTGTTTTAAAAACTTGTTGTTACATTTTTTTTTTCCAATACTTTATAAAATGCGTCTTCAACTTTTAGGCAAATATGTAGAACAACACAAAAGCAATCCATATCCTGTTTTTTGTTTTAGGTATATTTCTTTAGAAATCGACCTATTGTAATCACTTCATTTATCTCTGTATCTCTCTCTCTATATATAATATAATGCAAATTTTGTCATCATGATAACACCCGAAATAATACTCCAAATCAAACCAAATTTGGACAAAAAACTCCTTATAAATATCTTGGATGAGTTCGTTAACCAAGTTGCTCCGCTATTTTATTCTCAAGTGGCAGCCACTTGAAATCAATTAATTTCAAATCCACATTATAAAAAGCGTATTTAAAACCGGATTTGCTTGAATTTTGATGTATACACATACCACATAAGGGTCTCAACCAAATTTATAAATGAACTTTATCTGCCATTTTTAACAAAGTGGGGGATATTTTAAATAAAGTGGGACCACTTGAAATCAGGCTACCACTTGAAAATTTATTATCACGATAACTTTTGAAATACCGAATCGATTCGAGCCAAAGTTGGACAGTGAATTTATCATACAAATATCTCGGATGGGCATCTTGTTCTGACATTTTGTTTTCAAGTTGCGGCCACTTGAAACCAGGCTGCACTTGAAAATATGTCATCATGATAACTTTTGAAATACTAAACTGATTCAAATCAAAGTTGGATAGTGAACTTCCCACACAAATATCTTGGATGATTTCGTTGAGCAAGTTGCTCCGCCATTTTATTTCCAAGTAACGGCCACTTGAAAATTGGTCATTATGATAATTTTATAATACTGTGTATCAATTCCAATCAAATTTGAGCAATGGACTTATCATTCAAATATCTTGTGTATGTTCGCTAAGGCATCTCACTCAGCCTTCTTGTTTCCAAGTGGTGGCAACTTGAAAATTTCTTATCTCGATAGCTTTTGAAATACTGAATTAATTCTAGCCAAAGTTGGACAGAGAACTTATCATACAAACATATTGAATGATTTTGCTGGGCATTTTGCTTACAAGTTGCAGCCGCTTAAAATCAGGCTGTCTCTTGAAAAATTTTTATCACGGTAATTTTTGAAATACTGAATTAATTCGAACCAAAGTTGGACATTGAACTTATCATGCAAATATGTTGGATGATTTCACTTGGCAAGTTACTCCGCCATTTTGTTTCCAAGTTGCAGTTACTTAAGATGAGACTGCTACTTGAACTTTTGTCATAACAATAACTTTCGAAATGTTGAACTAATTCGAACCAAAGTTGAACAGTGAACTTATGCTTCAAATATCTTGGATAAATTAGCTGGGCAACTTGCTCCGCCATATTTTTCCAAGCGGTTGTCACTTGAAAGTTTGTTATCACAATAACTTTTGAAATAATTAATCAATGCGAACCAAAGATGGACAGTGGACTTATCATTTAAATATCTTAAATGATTTCATTGTGTAATTTGCTCCGCAAATTTGTTTCCAAGTTGCGATCACTTGAACGCTGCCACTTGAGAATTTTTATCACGATAACTTTTGAAATACTGATTTTATTCGAACCAAAGTTGGACAGTGGACTTATCTTACATATAACTTGGATTAAATGACTGAGCAACTTGCACCGCCATTTTGTTTCCAAGTGGCGCCCACTTAATTTGTCAACACGATAACTTTTCAAAAACTGAATTAATTCCAACTAAATTTGTAGAATAGTCTTATCTCAGAAATACATTTGATAGGTTTGTTTGCCAACTTGATATTCATCATCTTGTTTGCAAGGACTAGTAGCCATTGGAAAATTATAAATTGACATAAAAACGGTATTTATGAACTGATTTTCTTAAAACTACATATATACATTGCCAGATCAATATTTTCGCCAAATCCATTGATAAATTGTAGCATCCATTTTGTTTCAAAATGGCAGCTACTTGATAAGGAAAAAGAAATCAACCTTCCCTTCCGAATAAGCCGGAAGGACTTATTTTTTTTTTTTTTAAGTAAAGATATAAAAGTAGCGTTTGTGATGTTTCTATCTCCATTATTAAAAACAAAATATATTTTTGTGCAGCCTTGCTGTTTTTACAGAAGTTACCGGTACAGAAAAACAATCTATTTAATACTTTCGCTTTAAAAGTAAAGCTATGAAGATAGTTTTGATGATAATTCTTCGATAATAAAAAAAAAAATTTATATTTTAAACTGTTTTCAAGGAGATAATTTACATTAGATATTAAATGATGTAAAAGGTAAGCCATTACATTTGGAAAGTCCTTTCTAATCTATGTGAACCAAATTATTTTTTTTTCTTTTTTTTAATTATCTTCATTTATTTGCTGAATCTTGCATACATTTTGAAGTTTAAAAAGGAATGTGCAAGCATTATATGCTTGCCCCTTCCCCACCATCCATGTCTATAGATTTTAATATTATCGCCAGATATTCATATTCTTTGTACACTAAGCAAGGAAATGTACATTTATAGAAAAAATAAAAAATAAATAAATACCTCTTACTAATTTTATCACAAATAATTTTAAAAATTTATGGTAATATACCGATTGCAATAAGTTTAAATTCCATTTCCAATTATTATTCAAAATTTTGTTTATCATTTATTATATATATGTAATTTCCTTAAAGAGACATCTCTATACTAAAAAGAATGCAAATTTTAAATTTATCGAAAATACACATTGGTTCAATAAATAAATAAATAACAAACTAGTTGGCATAGGTGGACTCTGCTCAGTTCCCCATCATATTTATGTTCTCATACATTTCTAGTGCGAGACATAATATAATCATGTTGAAAGAAATTAATTTGACCAAAGCTTGATACACTGACAGAATGAAATCCCCGCCTAATAGGCTATCCACCGTTCATTTCGATATATTTATCTTATTCTAATCTATTAATTTATTTTACCGGGTCGATTCCGTTGTTTAGTTTTCATGCTACTATTTCCAATGCAATCATCCTCAAAATTCATATTTATATGAAAAATTTACAATTTCGCTATGTTGATAAAATCGTAAATTACGAATGATTTACGAAATTTTCCTATTAGAATATTTGTATTCAATCATGTTCAAACAAATATCATAAATGTAATTTTGAAGTTGTCTAATGTATTTATGATCCTAAAAATGGAAGTTTATGCTCAATTTTGCCTTATTCTGACATGTATAGTAAATCGTAAATTCCAAATAACTTACGAAATTTTTAAATTGGAAAAATCATAGTCTATGATATTCATGCCAGTATCCTAAATAATATGTCGAAAGTGGTTTGACATCATTACGATGAAAATATCCCTCAAGATTGACGTTTATGTGAAATTTTGCTCTATTCTGCCATGCTAAGAAATTCGTAAATTTCCAATAACTTACGCAATTTTTATATTGGAAAATTCATAGTCATTAATATTCATGCCAGTGTCCTAAATAATATTTCAAAAGTAGTCTGACATCTTTACGAGGAAAATACCGCTCAAAATTGACGTTTATGTGAAATTTTGCCCTATACTGCCATGTTAAGAAATTCGTAAATTTCCAATAACTTGCGAAATTTTCAAAGTAGTATATTTATAGTTACCTATGTTCATTCCGGCATCTAAGCTGATATTTTAAAACTGGTCCGACATTTTTACAGTAAAAAGTTTCCATTTAATGCACGTTTAAGTGAAATTTTGTCCTATTCTCCCATGATAAAAAAAAACGTAAATTTCTAATAACTTACGAACATTTTTAATTCGAATGTTCCAAATGAATAGGGTTCTTGTCAGTATCGAAAGTAGTATTTTAAAACTGATCTGACCTCTCTGCGATCATTTGTTTGTGAGATATCGTGTTAACAGACTAACACACTAACGGACTAACACACTAACGGACTGACCCACTAACGGACTGACACACTAACAGACACCCTACAGACAGACACCATACAAATTTTGTCATTTTCGGATTCCTCACACCTGAAAACGTATAAAAAAGTCAAAAAACCGAGGTCGAAATTTTTCACGATTACCTAAGTTCCCCATACCTATAGTATGATGGGGAACTAATAAAGTTAACTCAAATATTAATTTTTACGATATTCTGAGAAGCACTTCAGTGTTACTTTTTGTAAATAAAGGATAAATTTTAGGAGATTTTTTCTGAACTGAAATGTATCATTTATACTGACGTTCATAGTAATGAAATTTAGAATATTATAATAAATTATTTTATTGCAAACATAGAACAACTTGTATGGTAAAACATTTTGTTATGATAAGGTAAAATAAAAATATTTATATTTCTTAAATTGGAAATAAAATAATATATTTATAATGATAAATAAAATAAAAGTTTTCCTAATTAGAGCATTTATACTCATTCAAATGAATTTTACCTTCAACTATTCATTTTGTATAAGAAATCTGGCAAGAAACAAACAAAAATTGCAGTAAATTAAAAAGACCAAACGTTTTTATAGCAACAAATTAAGTAGCCAATTAAATTCCTAAGGTGTTCTGGATTTTTTTTTTTTTTTTTTTTTTTTTTTTTTTTTTGAGTTGGGCACAACCATCTGACCGTTGCTGACGGATACATCCGGTCACTGAGCTGTTCTTTTTACAATACATTTATAATTAAAAATTACATAATTATGAAATTTCAGCTTGTTTCAAGTTCGAAAGTCTTAAATAAAATTCATAAGGATTTTAATCATATGCACAGCTACATTTACTATCTCAAACTGAATTAAACATTTTTTAGTGCATTGCAAACTGTGCAGTGAAAACAATATTACAATTTTGCCCTTTCCAAAGGCGGTCAGAGAGTCAAAAGGAAAAAAAAGAAAAAGAAAAAAGTAAATAAAGCAGAAATTTTAAAGCAAATTCTTGCTTGTAAGTTATTTTTAAAGAAATGACTTCTTAAACTTCTTCAATTTTACATTAAATACAATTAAAGAGGTTAATGTTTCCCCTTTCACAACTCTGAAATGTCGCGCAGAAAAATAAAAATTAACTCAAGAATAAAAATATTAACAGGAAAATGCATACAAAGGAATGGACATTTGATGTTCATTAAAATCAAAATATCAATAAGATTGTTTATAGGCACATAATGATACGATGAAGCGTTCCATAGCTGTAGGGCTCATAGCTGTAGGGCTGTGTGTTTGTGAACATTACAGCACGCACAATCTTCTAGAAAACAGAAGTGAATCGAAAGAAATCGCAAGTTGTAGCGCGAAGCAAGCAATTGTGTTCCTGATCCTGATACACATCTGAACCGGCATGTCTGAAAGAACAATTCCTTCACAGAATTACTTCCTACCTGATTTTTATCTCAGAACAATCGATTAGAAACAAGTGTAAGTTACTTTCTTTCAACGTAGAAGAATTAGATTGAGTTGAAACACCTTGCTTTATTTAGCACTTGCAACTTGATAAATAAAGCATAGTAATAATTCCAAAGCAATTTTTTCCTTGCCGCACAAATAGTGAATGCAAATTTTTATCGGATTCTTTTGTTAACGGCTTTTTTTTTTTTTTTTTTTTTAAATATTACTCTTATACATATATAGTGGAGAAAGTGTTGTTTTCGGGTGAAACTTTCGAAACGGAGTTTTTGTTATATTAATACGTTTTGAGTTTTTCTGATCTTCAAAATCCGGTTTCTAGTGGTTGTTCTGTGTATATGTCTGTGAGACTGTTAACATCATAACTCAAAAACAAATGTTAACAACAAATTCAAACTCTCCATTCTAAATCTTTGTCATATGGGGGTGTTACTCGATTTTTTTGAAATTGGAGAAATTGTTTGAGTATAAAGTTATTAAAATACACTACGTCTATTTTCTGTACTTGAAAATTTCTCGTTGATACGTTTTAACATCCGGAGGTAGAAATTAAGAAAATTAACCCCTTAACGCGCCCTGTCCTCGCTGAGAGGACACAAAATTTAAGATCCAGCTGAAAATATTCATCCCGGAAATTTTTTAACAAAAATGTACGTTTATAAGATAGCAGAAAAGGTTTGTATTTTCAACCTTAAAATTTAAAATTTCTTTTAGTTTAATTTAGCTCATGAATTCCGGTGGCAGTATAATTTAAATGATTCGAATTGTCTTGCGCCGCAAAGGGTTAAGTCACTGGTCCACAGGACCAGATATTTTAAGATTTTACTGGTCCGTACACATTTTCACAGGTCCGTTCAGCCATTCTATTAGATTTTTAAAAATACTTACAAATTTGTAAGACAAAATAAATTTACATGATAAATAGAATGATGAAATATATTTTAATTGATTTAAAAATACAAATTAAGTCTTACACAAATCAAAAATGTTTGTTTTAATAAATGGGTTTAATGTCACATATTTACCACACATAAAGTAATTATATATTAAGTATTAAAAGTAAAAAGAAAGTTATTAAAGTGAAATTAAATGAAAAATTACAGAGAATATCTAATGTTGATAATTGTAAGGAAAATTACACTTATTTATGTTAAAATATACTATATTCTGCGAAAGATTCATAGACATTTTTAAAAATATATAAATAAATAAAATGAAATAAACTGAAAAGCTTTACTGGTCCGGTGGGCCACTGTAATTTACACTTTGTTGGACCGCTGTATGTTTTTTTGTGGTCCCGGCCCAATGTACTACTGTTAATTTCGAGCCCTAACTTCTTTAACTGTAGTAAACAAAAAATAAATTAAATTAATTTTATATATTCATAAAAGCATGATTAAAATAGAACATGCTACAAAAAATATCCCTCTTTCATTTACAGGGGCATAACAAAAGAAGAAAAAATCTGATATATTAGAGCTACAGTTGGAAATATTTGAAGTGTATTTCAGTTGTGCTACATTTAAGTAAAGTATTTGGTTGGTTCGCATTCAGTTAACAGACAATATATAGGGCTACTAAAAATTAGTCGAATAAATTTCGGGGAGTGCTGTGGGCGTAAATTATCTGAATGATTTAATTTTTTTTATTTATTTAATCGCAGTCTTAAATATTTATAAATGCAGCTATAGTACTTAAACTTGTGTTTAGGTGGCTGTAGTCCCAACACAAAAATGTATGCCAAATAAAGCCGTTTCTAAAACTATTTTGAAGTGTTTTTAACAAACTTCAGGAAAGTTCAAATTAGTACTCATCGTACATTATAAACTATAATACTCGTCTTAATAATAAAAGTCTAAGTTTCCTAGGGATAATGTTAGAAACTAACGTTATAGCAAATAAAATTTATCCGTGATTTGAATCAAATAATAGAAGAAAAGAAGATAATTTAAAATAATCGATGCAGTTCATATGCAAGGACCAGCCAATTGGAGGTTTGGTGGTTTTCCTTCTCGGTCACCGCTATAAACCACCAAACATTTTGCTAATGCAAGGTAAGACGTAAAAAAATAGTTAAAATAATTATAACAAACGATAAATAACTTTAATATTAACAATATAAAAATTAATATGAAAGATAATATATTCAAACTGAAAACATTCAGCTGCTTTTCTGTTATCGAGATCGGATTCAGTTAAGAGTAACAAAATGCAACGAATTTGGGGTATTTATCCCTTCCATGCATAAATAAACTGTCGGAGATTCTGTTGAAGTGGCGCTGAAAGTAAATTTCATTAATATTTAAATTTAAATTACATTTCATTACTTGAATTTCATTATTTTAATAAAGAAAAAAAAACCTTTTTTTTTGGCTATTTATTACGAAATTTGCCCACTGTTTTTTATTTGGAAAACATGGCAAATTTGAAAATAGGTTCATATGGAAATATCCACCGTTAGACAGGCGAAAACCGACTATAGCATATCCATATTAATGTAAGGTAAGAGAAAGTAATGTAAGTACCACATTAGATTATTATTATTATAATTATTATTAAAGGAATTACTGTAGCTATAAAAATATTCTATATGCATATAATGCAAAAGCATTATTATTCCGCCCCTACCCCTTTTTAAGACAATAGATAAGAATTGTAAGAAATTATCAGTTATTCATTTTAAATAAAATACATGGAATCACTTATATTAACTTCTAATTGCTAGTAAATATTGGGATCTGGTACTGTTAAAGATCAATTTCATATTTCTACAGTCGGTAACAAAAGTGTCCGAACACTAGCAAAAATTCCTATGTAAAAAAAGTACACTTCATACAGTTCTGTTAAATAAACCCTTATCGAATCATGTTCTTAGACTGACTAAGAACAGGATTCGACAAGGATTTATTTAACAAAACAGATTTAAGTGTACTTGTTTTACATAGGAATTTTTGCTAGTGTTCGGACACTTTTGTTACCGACTGTACATCTTTAAGAATTTTCATAAAAGAAACTGATAACAAAGACTATTAATTAATAAATTCTTTATTTACAATAGATTAATTTCTTTAAGAACTTTTCTGAACTACAGTGACACCTCCGAAATCAGCAAATATAAACTACGCGACTTTCCATAAATATTCAGAAAAACATTTCTAGATGAATAAATTAATAAAACACGTTAAAAAATGAATTTTGATTACCTAAACAATTAAATAATATTGACTACATGTGTTTTTATGTAATAACTTAACTGAATATATAATGTATGTATAACAAAATGTTTATGTAATAGTAAATTTTTTTTCTCTTTTTAAAAATGATTTTTTTTTTTTTTTTTTTTTTTTTTAAACAAACGCAATTTATAAATTTCATGCATTCGAAAATATATAAACTTATAACTATTTGGAAATTTATGTGTATTTTATAGTATAATTTCTTAGTTGTTTTAGTACTAAAATAAAAATTTATAATTGAAAATGGCGATTGAGCATGACGATTTGTAGTTTTGTTTAAAGTTAGTCACATCTACAGTCGGTAACAAAAGTGTCCGAACACTAGCAAAAATTCCTGTGTAAAAAATGTACACTTCATACGGTTTTATTAAATAAATCCTTATGGAATCTTGTTCTTACACTGACTAAGAACAGGATTCGACAAGGATTTATTTAACAAAACCGTATGAAGTGTACATTTTTTACACAGGAATTTTTGCTAGTGTTCGGACACTTTTGTTACCGACTGTAGGAAAGAAAGCTATCCAGAAATATAATGTTAAAAGATACAAATAATTTAATAAAATAGAAGCTTTTCGTGGACAATTAAATTGAGGATTTTTTTGAAAAAAATTTCTGTGATTATTCCAGTTATGCAAAATTTAGCATTATTGATTGTTATAGAGATCTGCGCGGTTGGGCCAGCAAAACTAAATTTTAAATTCGTCCTGGCCGGCGAACAAAAAGCAAGTTTAAAGCGGATCGGGTTACACTATTAAAACAAAGATAAAATTCTCTAATAAAGCAGAAATTTTCTAACATTTCCAATAAAGAATTACACGAGCAGATTTAAGAAAAAAATATAAATGTGGCAGACTGGCCATTTCTAGTTCAACAACATTAAAAAAGATAATAAATCTAACACATGAATATTATTCATGATTATGACGCAGGAATAGATGCTTCAAATGTTTTGTTCCTTTTTTGTTTCTGTAGTTTTTCATCGTTTCGATCGTTGTAATGTTTTCGATAAATTTTGAATGTTTATGCTCAGATTGAATATAGCCTCAAAACCAATCACGTGCTGTTTTTAATTTTATTTTTTGTATTTGTAAAAATAAATCAATAAAAGTAAGCATGCGTAAAAATTCAAACCGTTCAAAAACCTATAACAAAACAAACGAACAACAACAACTGATGCTTTTTACAGACAATCGGATTCAAAAAACATTGAGTAAACTATTTATCACAGGTCAGAATTTTTATAATTTATTCTCATATTTCTATTTCTTTTGAGTTTTTAAAACGATATTATTAAGTTTAGGCATTCCTTTAGTTTTGTCACGTTTCTTATTTTCTGTTATATCTATACATACAATTTCATGCTTTATAATTTTGATCACAAATTTTTACATTTTTGAAACATGTTACTTTATAAAAAAGGAAAACAATCCTTGAAATATAAGGGAAGGATTTTTACTTTCGCAAATAATAATAATAACAATAATAATAATCAAGATGTGTCACTTACAATTTGCATGAGGAATGGTTTAATATTTCCATAACATGTAAGCTATTTCATCGGATAAAGAACTCAATAAAAAATAATTTTTAAAATAATAAAGAATAACGATGTAGAAGGTCTTAAAAGAACCTTGATGGATTTGTGTTTTTTATGTGATATTCGCAAGCATTTTCTCATTCTCGAGGTCATCAACATCGATT
The DNA here is from genome assembly GCA_963930645.1 of Salticus scenicus. NCBI lineage: Eukaryota > Metazoa > Arthropoda > Arachnida > Araneae > Salticidae > Salticus > Salticus scenicus. The sequence goes on along the minus strand of OZ005652.1, from coordinate 289,380,347 downwards.
CAAGATCAGCAGGGTTCTGTGACACCAGTGCCAGCGAAATGCAAGCTAATAAACCATAAAATTAAGAAAATATCTAGACAAAGAGAAAAAATTAAAATTAAAAGAATTGAGCCTTGAAAAAAAAAATATATATATAAGTGGTAATTTACGTCATATAAAGTCTAGGTAGAACTTTCTTTAGAAAATAGTTAATTTGAAATAAAAAGTTAATATTTACATTTCTAGAGAAAAGTCTTAAAAAGTGGATTTGTCTCTAGAAATTAATATTAGTTATTACACATTAATTTCAGCATTTGTAAAAGTGGGAAAAGGTAAGAAATTTACTCCGGCTGAACAGGTAAAATTCTAAAACAATGTAGTTTAAATTCTCAAGATATAGCTAAAACTTTGAGCAGATTTAAAACTGCAATTAATAATTGAAAAAAAAAAAAAAAAAATAGTAATAATTATGCTCAGTGCAGAGCCATAAGTTGTTTTTCTGCAGTTTTCTTCGACAAGGGAGAGCTGTTGTTAGGCGAGTAACTAAAAAAAAAAAAAAAAAAAAAAATATTTCTTCTTAAAATGTAGATGGTGTGGAGCTTTCTTGCACCAGCCGAACTGTTGCAAAATTTAAATTTAAAAATAGTAAAATGAAACGTCAACCACCTCTAAGTAAGAGACGTGAAATTGCACGCCTAGGACTTTGCAAAGAAACATGTTGCTTTGGGGGATAAATGGCAAAATGTAGATTTTTTAGCGAAAAAAAAAAGAAAATCTGGATGGAACGGACGGTTTTAGATACTACTGGCATAATCTTGAGAGTGAACTATGTTTTTTCTTGAAGCGTCAGTTTGGGATCTGTGATGATTTGGGGACGGTTTCGCTGCTAACAAAACAACATCAATTGTATTTCTGAAAACAATGATAAATTCAGAAGATTATCAAGATATCCTTGCAGAATATACCCGCACATTATTATTGCACAATTATTGCCAGAGGCACTTATGATGACATCTAGCGAGTACACATTTCAGCCGGACAACGCGTCATTCACAATTCAAGCTCCACAAAATCCTGGATTCTAGCTAATCATGTTCAATTGTTTGACTGGCCATCAAGAAGCCCTGATCTTAATCAAACAGAAAATTTCTCGAGCATTTTGGTGCATGCGTTTATGCAAATGATAAAAACTTACACCAACAAAGATGAACTTAAAATAGCCATTGAAAAGAACTTAAGAAGCAACTCTAAAAAGGCTAATTTTTTTTTTCAAATTCTATAACATCGAGAATGATTAAGTTAATTGAAAAGAAGAGGAAGCTTTTTGGATTAGCAGTTTGTTACATAATATTTTTTTCCCAGCTTTCTACAATTGGAGAAACAAATAAAATTTCAAATACAAAATAATTATCTTAGTAACTTTTTGAAATGATCATTTTTTGCCCTAAATTTAAATTAACATGAAATTTATTTTTTTTTCTCTTTTTAAAAATGATTTTTTTTTTTTTTTTAAACAAACGCAATTTATAAATTTCATGCATTCGAAAATATATAAACTTATAACTATTTGGAAATTTATGTGTATTTTATAGTATAATTTCTTAGTTGTTTTAGTACTAAAATAAAAATTTATAATTGAAAATGGCGATTGAGCATGACGATTTGTAGTTTTGTTTAAAGTTAGTCACATCTACAGTCGGTAACAAAAGTGTCCGAACACTAGCAAAAATTCCTGTGTAAAAAATGTACACTTCATACGGTTTTATTAAATAAATCCTTATGGAATCTTGTTCTTACACTGACTAAGAACAGGATTCGACAAGGATTTATTTAACAAAACCGTATGAAGTGTACATTTTTTACACAGGAATTTTTGCTAGTGTTCGGACACTTTTGTTACCGACTGTAGGAAAGAAAGCTATCCAGAAATATAATGTTAAAAGATACAAATAATTTAATAAAATAGAAGCTTTTCGTGGACAATTAAATTGAGGATTTTTTTGAAAAAAATTTCTGTGATTATTCCAGTTATGCAAAATTTAGCATTATTGATTGTTATAGAGATCTGCGCGGTTGGGCCAGCAAAACTAAATTTTAAATTCGTCCTGGCCGGCGAACAAAAAGCAAGTTTAAAGCGGATCGGGTTACACTATTAAAACAAAGATAAAATTCTCTAATAAAGCAGAAATTTTCTAACATTTCCAATAAAGAATTACACGAGCAGATTTAAGAAAAAAATATAAATGTGGCAGACTGGCCATTTCTAGTTCAACAACATTAAAAAAGATAATAAATCTAACACATGAATATTATTCATGATTATGACGCAGGAATAGATGCTTCAAATGTTTTGTTCCTTTTTTGTTTCTGTAGTTTTTCATCGTTTCGATCGTTGTAATGTTTTCGATAAATTTTGAATGTTTATGCTCAGATTGAATATAGCCTCAAAACCAATCACGTGCTGTTTTTAATTTTATTTTTTGTATTTGTAAAAATAAATCAATAAAAGTAAGCATGCGTAAAAATTCAAACCGTTCAAAAACCTATAACAAAACAAACGAACAACAACAACTGATGCTTTTTACAGACAATCGGATTCAAAAAACATTGAGTAAACTATTTATCACAGGTCAGAATTTTTATAATTTATTCTCATATTTCTATTTCTTTTGAGTTTTTAAAACGATATTATTAAGTTTAGGCATTCCTTTAGTTTTGTCACGTTTCTTATTTTCTGTTATATCTATACATACAATTTCATGCTTTATAATTTTGATCACAAATTTTTACATTTTTGAAACATGTTACTTTATAAAAAAGGAAAACAATCCTTGAAATATAAGGGAAGGATTTTTACTTTCGCAAATAATAATAATAACAATAATAATAATCAAGATGTGTCACTTACAATTTGCATGAGGAATGGTTTAATATTTCCATAACATGTAAGCTATTTCATCGGATAAAGAACTCAATAAAAAATAATTTTTAAAATAATAAAGAATAACGATGTAGAAGGTCTTAAAAGAACCTTGATGGATTTGTGTTTTTTATGTGATATTCGCAAGCATTTTCTCATTCTCGAGGTCATCAACATCGATTCAAGATCAGCAGGGTTCTGTGACACCAGTGCCAGCGAAATGCAAGCTAATAAACCATAAAATTAAGAAAATATCTAGACAAAGAGAAAAAATTAAAATTAAAAGAATTGAGCCTTGAAAAAAAAATATATATATAAGTGGTAATTTACGTCATATAAAGTCTAGGTAGAACTTTCTTTAGAAAATAGTTAATTTGAAATAAAAAGTTAATATTTACATTTCTAGAGAAAAGTCTTAAAAAGTGGATTTGTCTCTAGAAATTAATATTAGTTATTACACATTAATTTCAGCATTTGTAAAAGTGGGAAAAGGTAAGAAATTTACTCCGGCTGAACAGGTAAAATTCTAAAACAATGTAGTTTAAATTCTCAAGATATAGCTAAAACTTTGAGCAGATTTAAAACTGCAATTAATAATTGAAAAAAAAAAAAAAAAAAATAGTAATAATTATGCTCAGTGCAGAGCCATAAGTTGTTTTTCTGCAGTTTTCTTCGACAAGGGAGAGCTGTTGTTAGGCGAGTAACTAAAAAAAAAAAAAAAAAAATATATTTCTTCTTAAAATGTAGATGGTGTGGAGCTTTCTTGCACCAGCCGAACTGTTGCAAAATTTAAATTTAAAAATAGTAAAATGAAACGTCAACCACCTCTAAGTAAGAGACGTGAAATTGCACGCCTAGGACTTTGCAAAGAAACATGTTGCTTTGGGGGATAAATGGCAAAATGTAGATTTTTTAGCGAAAAAAAAAAGAAAATCTGGATGGAACGGACGGTTTTAGATACTACTGGCATAATCTTGAGAGTGAACTATGTTTTTTCTTGAAGCGTCAGTTTGGGATCTGTGATGATTTGGGGACGGTTTCGCTGCTAACAAAACAACATCAATTGTATTTCTGAAAACAATGATAAATTCAGAAGATTATCAAGATATCCTTGCAGAATATACCCGCACATTATTATTGCACAATTATTGCCAGAGGCACTTATGATGACATCTAGCGAGTACACATTTCAGCCGGACAACGCGTCATTCACAATTCAAGCTCCACAAAATCCTGGATTCTAGCTAATCATGTTCAATTGTTTGACTGGCCATCAAGAAGCCCTGATCTTAATCAAACAGAAAATTTCTCGAGCATTTTGGTGCATGCGTTTATGCAAATGATAAAAACTTACACCAACAAAGATGAACTTAAAATAGCCATTGAAAAGAACTTAAGAAGCAACTCTAAAAAGGCTAATTTTTTTTTTCAAATTCTATAACATCGAGAATGATTAAGTTAATTGAAAAGAAGAGGAAGCTTTTTGGATTAGCAGTTTGTTACATAATATTTTTTTCCCAGCTTTCTACAATTGGAGAAACAAATAAAATTTCAAATACAAAATAATTATCTTAGTAACTTTTTGAAATGATCATTTTTTGCCCTAAATTTAAATTAACATGAAATTTAAATAGACATTTGTAAGAATAATCCAATTTTTCAATTGGCCTTAACGTTTTTTCCAGCGCTGCAGCCTTAAATTTGTCGAAATAAATAAATTAAATTAAATTAAATTAAAAATATCAGCTTAAAAAATTATTCAGACTTTTTTAGTTAATTTGATATAAATAGAACTCTTTTCTGATGACTAGAAATAACTGAAAATATTTTTTAAACTTTGTGCCACAAGAGTTTCTTTTGTTATTTTTTATTTATTTTGTTTTGTTTTTATTCATTCATTTATTTTGTTGTCCTATAAAACACGTTTTTTGGGACAAGTTTTTGCTTAAACAATAACATCATTTTTAGTTCCCCATCATACTATAGGTATGGGGAACTTAGGTAATCGTGAAAATTTTCGACCTCCGTTTTTTGACTTTTTTACACGTTTTCAGGTGTGAGGAATCCGAAAATGACAAAATTTGTATGGTGTCTGTCTGTAGGGTGTCTGTTAGTGTGTTAGTCCGTTAGTCCGTTAGTTTGTTAGTCTGTGTACACGATATCTCAAAAACAAATTGTCGCAGAGAGGTCAAATAAGTTTTAAACTATTACTTTCGACACTGGCAATAACCCTATTCATTTGCAACATTCGAATTAAAAAACTTCGTAAGTTATTAGAAATTTACGATTTTCTTAACATGGGAGAATAGGACAAAAATTCACTTAAACGTGCATTAAATGGAAACTTTTTACTGTAAAAATGTCAGATCATTTTTAAAATATCAGCTTTGATGCCGGAATGAACATCAGTAACTATAAATATGCTACTTTGAAAATTTCGCAAGTTATTGGAAATTTATGAATTTCTTAACATGGTAGTATAGGGCATATTTCACATAAACGTCAATTTTTAGCGATATTTTCATCGTAAAGATGTCAGACTACTTTTGAAATATTATTTAGGACACATGCATGAATATTAATGACTATGAATTTTCCAATATAAAAATTTCGTACGTTATTGGAAATTTACGAATTTCTTAACATGGCAGAAAAGAGCAATTTTGATAAAATTTACGATTTTATCAACATAGCGAAATTGTAAATTTTTCATATAGATATGAATTTTGAGGATTATTGCATTGTAAATAGTAGCATGAAAACTAAACAACAGAATTGACCCTGATAAAATAAATTAATAGATTAGAATAAGATAAGTACATCGAAGTGAACGTGTGGATAGCCTATTAGGCGGGGATTTCATTCTGTCACTGTGTCAAGAGTTTGGTCAAATTAATTTCTCTTAACATGATTAATAATATGTTCTGTACTAGAAATTTATAAGAACATAAATATGATGGGGAACTGAGCAGAGTCCACCTATGCCAACTATTTTATTTATTTTTTTTTTTTTTTTTATTGGTGATTAAAGATACTTGTATAAAGATTTTGCATTGGCAGTTTTTCAAAATTTTAAGCATTATTAAAATAAAAAATTTTCAAATTTGTAAAAAATTGACATAAATGTTGGGGCTATGGAATTTATAATTAGGAAAAACAACGCATTTCAAAATAACTGATAGTGAACAAATCCCCAAAAAGTTAATGAAATTGGTCAAGTTGTATAGAAGAAAATATATCCATAAATTGCTTTCTCGACATAACGGCTCTTCCTTCAAAAGCTAGTTTTCCCTTATATTTCAAAATTTGAGATTGGGACAGAAACAATTAGCAGGTATTTTTTTTAAAGCAATTTTTATTGCACAACCTCCCTACCCCCCAAATAAATCATCAAGTGGTTTTGGAGAAACGAGATATAAAAGTTAAACCATAAGGATCTTTGCCCGTAACGATTGTAAAATCTCTATATTCCCCTTAAAAGAGGACTGTAAATAGAAGTATAAAAAATCTATTGAGTTGAATAAATATTGACGAATTGTTGTTACCTGTAAATCATTGTAAGTAAATTTGCCTATTCGACAAAAAAAAAAAAAAAAAAAAAAAAAAAAAAATTAGTACATGATGCCCTAAACTTGATATTACGTTGGTGTGTAATTATATAAGAAACAGTGTATTTAAATGATTAGAAATGAGAAATAAAAGAAAGTATTTGAGCTAAATCGATTACAACATAGTATGCTACCTCACCGACAATTTCGTAAAATGTAGGTCAAAGTTTTATAAGCAGTTGAACTATTTTAAATATTTTGCTATAAAATTCATAAGTTATCTGATAGTTCTACTTTCGAAATACATTAAAGTTTATCTATACAAAGTAAATTTATGTTAACGTCAGGTTGAGCAATATGATGACTTTTTCAAATGTTAGCACATATGCCAAATTTGGTAATTTAAAATATTAATATTTTTATAACTTTAGGTAATCGGTATCGCCTTTATGAATGCATATTTTTTTTTTTTTTTTTTTTTTTTTTAGTAGAAAACTTTTTCATACCTACTCTCATTATGTAAACAAACAAACAAAAAACTAAAGGAGTTATTTAATACATAATAAAGTGCTATTGATAAATGCTTTAGATCATGTAATTTATACCCAATTTCCTATAGTGTTATTGAAAAGAATTATAAAAAGAGAAAAAATCTTAAATAAATGAATGAACGATTTTTTTCAAATTTGCTATACAAACACTCTATTAGATGTCTTTTCGAATGATATAGTTGGTTAATTCAGGAAAATTGATAGGCGTCCTGTATAAATAGCTCAATTTCAGGTCTCGCAAGCGCGTTCCTTTAAAAACGGCTGTACGGATTTTTTCAAACTCACTTTTAAATATCCTTTTGTATGTAATTATTGTTTTCCAGTCAATAATTCTGTATGCCAAGTTTTGGTAAAAGTTGGTATCTCAAAAACGGCTCTAACGATTTTCTTGAAAATTGTTATATAAATCCATTCCTTTCTCATGTATTACGTGGTTATTAGAAAAAAAAAGTAACAGTCATCCTGCTTAGGTAGGTCAGTTTTAGATCTCGGAAATTGATGTTTCAAAATATAAATCTCCCCCCCCCCCCCTTTTTTTTTTTACCTCGCTATATGTGAGCTTCGATTTATATGTCTTTACATGTGTATAAAGTTTCTCTTACCGGAAAAAGTTCAGTTTTCTACTTCTTTAGGTCCCTTTTACACCTTCTGATCACATTATCTCCAAAAAATGCATATTATTCGTGTAACAGTGGGTAATGGAAGTCGTGTGGTTGTTTCACGCCAGATTTTTAAAAATGTAGATGTAGCAAAATTAAAATTTCGATAATTTTTTTCATTTGCACATTTCAAAACTGGAGGAAAAAATTATAGATTTGTAATATTTAATACTTTTATTAACATGCAATTTATATGTTTTTAAAATCCATGTGCTAGTTTTATTTCTTTTATTAAGTTTTTATTTAAACTTGCAAAAATACATTTAAATTTTTTCTTTGTGACGATTGATTATAAATATTTCAATTAATATCCTCTTTTTTTTTTTTTTTTTTTTTTTTTTTTTTTTTTTAAGCTATTGTATAGCTTTTATCGCGGGCTTTGAGCGCGGCGACCGAATCAAAAAATTCCGTAACGAAAAAAAAAACCTAACACAGTTCGGCAGACTTCGGTAGACTTCGGCTGTACGAAGCTCGCACGGATCGAGCCGAGCTGCTCCGAAATCGGACGAATACGTAAGCAGCTGTTTGTGAGAAAGTATATAGGTGTACAGGTATCTATCATCTATGTACAACAGTGTATAGCTGTACGCGTAAAATTTGTGTATAAAGTAGATCAGATAAAACTTGAATATCCCCATTCGACTTGCAGGCCTTTAAAACCTATTAAATGCCTTTTCTCTATTAAAATTTGTTTTCTTATCGGTCACCACGCTCAAAAAGTGTAATTTGAATTAATATGAAAGAAAAAACTTGAATATCCCCATTCGACTTGCAGACCTTTAAAACCTATTAAAATACGTTTCTCTATTAAAATTTGTTTTCTCATCGGTCACCACGATCAAAAAAGGTAACTTGAATTAATATCAAAGAAAAAACTTGAATATCCCCATTCGACTTACAGGCCTTTAAAACCTATTAAATACCTTTTCTCTATTAAAATTTGTTTTCTTATCATTATTGTTATCTTATCATTATTGTTATCTTATTCATTAATATCAAAGAAAAATCTTGAATATCCCCATTCGACTTGCAGGCCTTTAAAACCTATTAAATACCTTTTCTCTATTAAAATTTGTTTTATATCGGTCACCACGCTCAAAAAGTGTAACTTGAATTAATATCAAAGAAAAAACTTGAATATCCCCATTCGACTTGCAGGCCTTTAAAACCTATTAAGTACTTTTTCTCTATTAAAATTCGTTTTCTTATCGGTCACCACGCTCAAAAAGTGTAACTTGAATTAATATCAAAGAAAAACCTGAATATCCCCATTCGACTTGCAGGCCTTTAAAACCTATTAATTACCTTTTCTCTATTAAAATTTGTTTTGTTATCGGTCACCACGCTCAACAAGTGTAACTTGAATTAATATCAAAGGAAAAACTTGAATATCCTCATTCGACTTACAGGCCTTTAGAACCTATTAAAATACCTTTTCTCTATTAAAATTTGTTTTCTTATCATTATTGTTATCTTATCATTATTGTTATCTTATTCATTAATATCAAAGAAAAAACTTGAATAGCCCCATTCGACTTGCAAGCCTTTAAAACCTATTAAATACCTTTACTCTGTTAAAATTTGTTTTCTCATCGGTCACCACGCTCAAAAAGTGTAACTTGAATTAATATCAAAGAAAAAACTTGAATATCCCCATTCGACTTGCAGGCCTTTAAAACCTATTAAATACCTTTTCTCTATTAAAATTCGTTTTCTTATCGGTCACCACGCTCAAAAAGTGTAACTTGAATTAATATCAAAGAAAAAACTTGAATATCCCCATTCGATTTGCAGGCCTTTAAAACCTATTAATTACCTTTTCTCTATTAAAATTTGTTTTGTTATCGGTCACCACGCTCAAAAAGTGTAACTTGAATTAATATCAAAGAAAAAACTTGAATATCCCCATTCGACTTGCTGGCCTTTAAAACCTATTAAAATACCTTTTCTCCATTAAAATTTGTTTTCTTATCATTATTGTTATCTTATTCATTAATATCAAAGAAAAGCCTTGAATATTCCCATTCGACTTGCAGGCCTTTAAAACCTATTAAATACCTTTTCTCTATTAAAATTTGTTTTCTTATCGTTCACCACGCTCAAAAAGTGTAACTTGAATTAATATCAAAGAAAAAACTTGAATATCCCCATTCGACTTGCAGGCCTTTAAAACCTATTAAAATACCATTTCTCTATTAAAATTTGTTTTCTTATCATTATTCTTATCTTATTCATTAATATCAAAGAAAAAACTTGAATATCCCCATTCGACTTGCAGGCCTTTAAAACCTATTAAATACCTTTTCTCTATTAAAATTTGTTTTCTTATCGGTCACCACGCTCAAAAAGTGTAACTTGAATTAATATCAAAGAAAAAACTTTAATATAACCATTCGACTTGCAGGCCTTTAAAACCAATTAAATACCTTTTCTCTATTAAAATTTGTTTTCTTATCGGTCACCACGCTCAAAAAGTGTAACTTGAATTAATATCAAAGAAAAAACTTGAATATCCCCATTTGACTTGCAGGCCTTTAAAATCCTATTTAAATACCTTTTCTCAAAAAATAGAGTTAGATCATTCAAATTTGGTACATCGAGGTTTTCGATACCTACAAATCGATTACGGATATTTTTGATATATTCTCATTGCGGATATATTCTCATTTATTCAATAAAAGAAAAAAAATTGTTTTCTTATCGGTCACCACGCTCAAAAAGTGAAACTTGAATTAATATCAAAGAAAAAACTTGAATTAATATTAAAGAAAAAAATACTGCATAAATAAAATAAATAAATAATTATAATTGCATAAGTTGATAAAAAATGCTATGCAATAGCTTTACCGCGGCAGTCCTCGAGTGCCACACGTATGTTTTTTTGTTATATAAATCGTTTTCAATTCTATAGGATGATTTTAATATTTTCAAATTACTGCAGTTGGAATGTTTTTAAATGGCGATTAATTAAAATATTTAATCATCAATTGTTAAGCTTAACAATTTTCCTATAAGAGCAAATCAATACATACATCCTAAAGGCATATAAAAAGAGTATAAATAGTGAGTTTAAAAACAAAATAAGTATAGTCTCTTTTTTTTAAAAAAAAAGACAAATTTTCGAGATTTTAAACTGACTACCAAATCAGAACATCTGTCAATTTTCCAGTAGTAGCTAAGTAATACATGAGAAAAGGGCATCTAAAAAGAAATTTATGTAGCACATTTAAGCAATCTGAATGTAAAAAATCCTAAGAATATATTAGAGTTTTAGATTTTCTGCATCTTCGCTACACAATGACCTTTACCCTTTATTAATACCAAGGTGAGCTTCATGAATACATTTTCATACGCTCCTTTGATTCTCGGATCTTGAAACACAAGTTATGTTCTTTACAAGACGGAGCTGAGTTGAGTTAGTATTCATGTCATGGGCTGATATTGAACCTAGCACGAGTTAACAAACTTATGATCTGGATTTGTAAAATAATCTGGTTGAGATAGGCACGCGAAACTTTGTTTAGTGTGTTCTAACCTGAAATTATGCAAATGAATACAGAAGAATATCATTTCAGTTTTCTTTCTTTTAAATGTACCTTAGTTGTTGAATGCAACTTGATATTATTCTCTCTGTGAAATAATATCTAGGTCACTTTAATTTCACGCTCTTCTTAACTAGTTTGGCATTGTATAATTTTGCTCTAATAAGATGTCTTATTTAGCTATATTGCAATTTACATTTCTTTAACAGAAGATTTCCTACAAAATTAAAACAATAAATATATATAAATATATATAAACATATATATTTTTTTTAACTAGAAGATTGCGTTTCTGATTTTATTAAAATATTTTTCAGGGAGATTCTTTTTGTTGTTAAGGAGTTACATACATGGGTTTTGAAAGCTTCATAGCATGATGGCCAAATTTACTCCTGGAATTTCAGAGCAATGAGACATTAATCGGTTTTGTTTGACAAATACGTATTCTTACGTAATTTGTCAATGTCTGATCTTCAGATGAAGTCCCTTTTTTTCACTTTACACAAAAAGACACTCAATCAAATTTTGGCAAGGTGAGAGGGAGGGGGGGGGGGGCAGTTATGTCATTCCACACCCTGATTCATCCGATTTAGCCACCTGGGATTTTTCATTGTTTAGCATGGCAATGACAAGAAGAGAGCTGAAAGGCAAGATATTTAAAAAGTTGGAAAAAATTAAGACGGAGTTGCTGCCAAATTATTTTCCCTCAATAACAAATAATCCAGTTTTCGTTTTTCTAATATAGTGAAAAGATGGGAAGACTGTGGGCGATTGTTTTGAAGTGGATGAGTTTAAGATAAATCTAAATATGTAACAAACTTTTTTTATATTTTGAATTTTTGATCAACTGCCTTTTTTTTTTTTTTTTTTTTTTTTTTTTTTAGTGCTAGAGCCCTATTTTAGTCGGTACAGTTGTCGAATATTTATAATACACTCTTAATTAGTGCTAGATGCCTATTTCAGTCGGTTTATTGAATGGGGATTTCTTGAATGAAGTCCCACCAAGGCCCAACTTTGACATGAGTCCCCCCCAAGGTACCCCTATTTCAGTCGGTACAGCGTTGTCGAATTTTTATACGTCACTCTTAATTAGTGCTAGAGGCCTATTTCAGTCGGTTTATTGAATGGGGATTTATTGAATGAAGTCCCCCCAAGGCACAACTTTGACATGAGTTCCCCCCCCCCCAAGGTACCCCTATTTCAGTCGGTACAGCGTTGTCGAATTTTTATAATACACTCTTAATTAGTGCTAGAGGCCTATTTCAGTCGGTTTATTGAATGGGGATTTATTGAATGAAGTCCCCCCAAGGCACAACTTTGACATGAGTGCCCCCCCAGGCCCAACTTTGACATGAGTCCCCCCCAAGGTACCCCTATTTCAGTCGGTAGAGCGTTGTCGAATTTTTATAATACACTCTTAATTAGTGCTAGAGGCCTATTTCAGTCGGTTTATTGAATGGGGATTTATTGAATGAAGTCCCTTCAAGGCCGAACTTTGACAGGAGTCCCCCCCCAGGCCCAACTTTGACATGAGTCCCCCCCAAGGTACCCTATTTCAGTCGGTAGAGCGTTGTCGAATTTTTATAATACACTCTTACTTAGTGCTAGAGGCCTATTTCAGTCGGTTTATTGAATGGGGATTTATTGAATGAAGTCCCTCCAAGGCCCAACTTTGACATGAGCCCCCCCCCAGGCCCAACTTTGACATGAGTCCCCCCCCCCAAGGTACCCCTATTTCAGTCGGTACAGCGTTGTCGAATTTTTATAATACACTCTTAATAGTGCTAAGGGCCTATTTCAGTCGGTTTATTGAATGGGGATTTATTGAATGAAGTATCCCCAAGGCACAACTTTGACATGAGTCCTCCCCCCAGGCCCAACTTTGACATGAGTCCCCCCCCAGGCCCAACTTTGACACGAGTCCCCCCCAGGCCCAACTTTGACATGAGTCCCCCCCCAGGCCCAACTTTGACATGAGTCCCCCCAAAGGTACAACTTTGACATGAGTCCCCCCCCCAAGGCACACCTTTGACATGAGTCCCCCCCCCCAAGGCACACCTCCCCCTCATTGGGAAAAAGAGAAAAAACGTTGTTTTGCGGCTATAAGACAGTTTGGACTTCCAACGTTATTTGTTACAATATCTGCAGCTGAAACACATTGGTTTGATTTAATGAAAACTTTATCATGGAATTTAGATCGTCACGAATTAACTAAAGAAGAATTTGTCGATATTAACAAGTTTAGCAGTAGGCCTCTGGCACTAAATTAAAATCTGTCAATGTCAGATTTTCATGTTTTAAATAATGAAATAATGTCGTGTCTGTATATATATATATATATATATATTTGGTTACACCTTGTATAAAAAAGCGTAATCCATTCTCACAAAATAATAATGCACTGTCCACAATAAAAAGCATTGACGGCTTAATTGAGATCAGTCACTAATGAATTGTTTTGTTTCCTTTCCTTTATACGTGAGCAACTTCTCCTTCACAATATTTTCTATTTTCAGGCTAGTCCAGTAGTTGTTTCCATCCAGTCAACCGATAGGTTTTTCCGATTTGTTTAAAATCGGAAACATCCGCATAGGGAAGAGGAGTCACGCTCCAGAAAAAATCTCGCTGCTTTCGGAAATGGAACACTTAGCTTTCCGAACATATCCGACGACATTGTCAAAAATGTATATTATGGAAGTTCCGACTTAACATTTTGTTTTCAAAGAGACGGATGCAATCTAATACCGGAATTGTGATTCTAGTGTTGCGATTAGGATTTTGTTAATCGTTTATGAAAGCATCGTATATCAAGATGAATTTGGGATTAAATATTTTATAAACAAAAATATAGTTAGAAAAGGCTTTATCCCATTTTCCTTCATAAAAAAGCCTGTTTGTATGAGGATTTCATATTACAGGATGCGTATTTGTAATTTGTTAAACCTATTATTTTTTTATTATTTTTTTATTATATACTACAGGGTGCTCGTGTGCGAATAATCGAAATTCAGCTAATCTCTTTAAAACAGAAGGTTTTATAACAATAACGTTGAGTGCTTTCGAAGTTTGGACGTTAATTTTTACTTCCACACTGAGAAAAAAAAATATATACCGCCTTCATCTAGAATGAATAAGTGGTCATTTTCTAAATTCCTTAACTAGAAATATAGATTTACGAGCTATGCGCATGAGGCACGCCAATAAACTGAATAGAAATGATCGAGAATGTCTAATCTACACATTTCTAGATGGTGAAACAATATTCTGAATATTCTGAATCCTTTGTATTGGGAGAAATCCTCGCTTGATTTTCTAGAGTTGGGTAATAAACCAAGATTATAGTTGATGAAACTCGCCTTTTGTATTCGCATTTATTTGCAGAGATTTTTAAATAAGTTTGCCCTCGAGAATATAGGCAAACGCTCTAGAATTCTAATAGGGGCTTCTAGAACTCGCTTTCAATGGGGACTAGAATTTATAAGGATGACATGGAACTATTTTTTCTGGAGCCACACTTTAGATTCTAGATGTCAGTTACAGGATTTTTTTTCAGTGCATTGATTTCGCCAAATTGTGAAATCTCAATTGATTTTAAAAATAATTTTGAAGAATAAGATTATTTGAGGATTTATTTTTCAAAAGCAGACACTTAAAGATGTCTTTTATTTTTACGTTTTAAGATTTTTTTAAATTGTCCGCTCTTTAGATTTGCCATTTGTTTAAATAAATAACTTTGAATGAATGCATGCTACATTAATTGTAAGTTTTATAATGATCTTCACAAAAGCTGAAGTAATTGTACTTTTACATTTGCTTACTAATCGTACTAACAAATTCGTAAACAGCAAAGAAAAGCTTTATATTAATGGAAGACTTGGCGTTCGATTACAAAAACAAGACAAACAACGTTTAGAACGCCAAATAGAAATAATAGGAAAGCAGACAGCTGTTTCGGTAGTATTTCGTGAACTGTCTTCAGTGCATGAAGACGATACGCTAAATGCTACCGCAACAGCTGTCTACTTTCCAATTATTTCTATTTGGTGTTCTAGATGTATACTTGCCAACCTAACCCGGAAGATTGTTAGTTCCGCCCCTTTCCGCCTATTTTTTCACACCAGTTTTTTTTTTTTTTTTTTTTTTTTTTGAGTACTTTTCTTCTCACTTAATCGTAAATATATTTGAAGAGAATTGCTCAAAAAATTAAGTGGTGTACAAAAAGGGGCGGGGCTAACAATCTTCCGGGTTAGGTTGGAAAATATGTAAACGTTGTTGTTTGCCTTGTTTCTATAAAGAAAAGCTATATTCATTAATCTGGAATTTATTTTTATCTAACAAGGTATGTCATTTTGAAACCTTTTACAATATCATAGGTACCAACTTCTATGTTTTTTTTTAACATCACTCTTTCTATGAAAAAAATTTCATCATGTTTAATAACAGAAAGCTGTGAATAAACTTATTAGAAATTTCCGATAACAAAAAAAAGAGTACAAGTTGGCAGCTATGCAATATTATTAAAAACCCTCAAAAAATATTTTCTTCGCCTCAAATCACATTTGATATAAAATAACAGAAAAGAACTTTTTTATAATATCAGAAATTTATCACATATACATGCTTTTAGAGCTTAATTAAAAATTTAATTTAGACTTTCATAAAGCATTAAAATTATGCATGGATATCAAACGATCTGTTGAACATTATTTTTTTTTTATACATTATATTAACATTATGTTTTGTAAGAAATTTATTTTTGGAAAATGAGTTTTTTTTTTTTTTTTTTTTTTTAATTATTATTATTATTTAATTTCTTCTTCTATCACATTTAATATAAACCAGTTTCACTATTATATTTAAAACAAATCAAAATTAATTTAATTAGATAAGTTCTCAATGACATACCTATTGAATTTTTCTATTATGTAGAAATATTAAAAGAAAAAAAATCTTATCTTATCCATTAACGTATTCATTGCATGTATGTAAGATAATATTAAACTCTTATTTCTTAATTATATCGAATTAAATTCATAAAATGTCTGTTTATTTTTTCTCATAAAAAAATGTTTTTCAATAAATAAATCCCCGAATGCTCCACAATAACGGTGTAAGAACAATTCGACCAAGGTCATAAGATGTCTGACTTCAAAAATCGTATTAAATTTCCAAGTTTCCAGTGTCATTCTTTATGCTTCATGACTCTAAGACAAGCTGTCTGATTTGTTTTCTTCCTTGTTAGAACCTTATTATACCTAATCATGCGAGGTTTCAAATGAATTTCAAAATCCTTCACCTACAAGAGTGACAATACGAGAGGTCATCGTTTTTCTGTTTTCTTCGAATTTAACATGCATCTTCTCAGATAGAACATGGCATGCATTGCCTTCAGTGATTTTCAGACGCAGTTTTGAATAAAGTGAAAAATATAGAAATCTATACTTAGATGTGAAAAAATAAAGAGTACATAAATCAGCGAGACGGAAATATACACATATTATTTAAAATAAATGTTCTCATGTCAAGAATTTTCTCATGTGTAAGCAGAAAAGAAAGATCTCGCAGAGATTATAAAATACTTCCTAACTTCACTTATGGGTTACATTGTTTAACCTTGCTGCAGTGTTTGGGCCCATTTTAACCCAAAAATATCTTCATGCAAATTCTTATTTTCTGTTGTAGAATACTCTCTTAAAAAAAAGAAGAAGGAGAAAAAGAAGAACTGTTACAGTAATATTTAAACTTTAAAACTTTCCCCCCACATTATAGAAAACAAAACAGTCTTGCTTTTGCCTCCAAGGTACTAGCACGTGTTTTTTGAACCTGATGAAGAAAAGCTACGTCCTTTTGAAACCGGTAATGCTTACATTTATTTTAGGATGTGTGAAAATTGTTGATAAATCGAAAATGAAAATATTGTTAATTATTGAAATTAAAAGTTTCGAGACAATACATGTATCTTCGAAATGAACACAGCAACAGTCAAGTTCAATGTATTTTACCTCTTCGGTAACACCTCAAAATATATTTTATTTTTAATTCACTTTTAAAGAGAAAGCATAGTTGTATACTGTCTACTAAAAATTTTATACTCGACCTACAAAGTACTAAAAATTTTGTATATTAATTAAAAAATAAACAAAACACAACTAAAAGTGCATTTCAAGCAATTTCCATTTATATGCCATAATGTATGTAACCAGCCTCTTTTCTGACGTTGACATTTTAATAAATCACCTGAGGTAAACAAACCATTTTCAATTTAAAAATAAATAAATAAATAAACATGCTTTTTCGTCTGAATTATGAATTTTCAATTGGTTACGTTTTGAGTAGTGATGATTTGAAGATATGAAAACAGGCTTTAAAGAAATACCCCTCATATACCGTAATGTATTCGAATTATTCTGTAAATTACTACATACAAACCACTTTTGCAATGAGAAGCACCCAAACACATAACCGAATGTCTCTAAATGTTCAACTTTATTTCTCAAATAATAAGATAAATCTGAAATATTGTGATACATTTTATGCATATTATTTTCAAAATATCCTAATATATATTCAAATTTGTTAGTAAATTAAATTTCAGATCAGAATGAAAATTATTTGCCAGAATGTCAAATGAAAATAGACTTTAAAAAAATATCCCTCATATACCGTAATGTATTAGAATTATTCTGTAAATTACTACATACAAACCACTTTTGCATTGAGGAGCATCCAAAACACATTACCAAATATGTCTGAATGTTCAACTTTATTTCTCAAATAATAAGCTAAATTTGAAATATTGCGAAACATTTTATGCTTACTATTTTTAAAATATCCTAATATATTCAAATTTGTTGGTAAATTAAATTTCAGATCGTATATAACGCATCAAAATATTGATTTTTTCCAAGAAAAATCGATTTAGAAACCTATGAATTTAAGAACTAAATTATTTTATCAGAAAAACGAGAACATTTATACATTATTATTATCAGGTGAGTATTGTCAGAAGCTAAAAATGGGTTATGTTTACTAATCAGATTTGTGAAAAAATCGATATATCCTACCTTAATTTTTATTGGACAAAAAATGTAAAGGAAAAAAAATCTATAGCCTAAAAAATGTACTAGGGTAGGTGCTCCAGTGATTGGCATGTTCCAGTAATTGACATCTATCCCGAAATAATTAATAAATAAGAAAAATAATAAAATCATATATATTACATATATGAATTTTAACATTTTATGTCAAACACTGGAGCATAGGGTGCTAATAACTGGTAAAATGAATAACTAACAGTGTCAAACACTGGAACATAGGAGCCAATTACTGATAAAATGAAAAACTGGCAGTGTCAATTACTGGAACATTGAGTGGGTGTCAAATAAAAATTCATTAAAAAAAAAAATATCAACTGTATATATTTTAACATATATGTGGTTCTGAATGTTTTTCATACCATATGTACTAACTTAGGATTTCTAAAAATATTTTCTGATGACTAGAACATTAAAAACGTCAGAGATTACTCTAAAAGTGTCAGTCACTGGTCACTTACCCAATATTATACGAATTTCATTTGATTACTTAAATGTTCTCAATATTAACATAATTTTTATATAATTAATAAAAGAAGAAGAAAAAATACAAATAAAATGGAAAAAGCGTCAACATAGTGGTAGGATTATGGTACAAGACAAATTTTTAAATAAATATGTAATTTCCTAACAAAATGCATTGACGTAGAAAGAAAGTAAAGTAACTAATAACGATATATTTTGTAAATTTATTTGATTGGATGAAATTATACATTTTAAGTTTAAATTGGATTTTCATAAGAAATGTTATAACGACTTATATTATTTTGCTCTGCTTGTTCTGAATCCGGTACCGAATTTTATTTCATACTAATTACAGTAATAAAAGAAGAAATTGTACGAAATAAGGTCATGAAACTGATTCAAAAAGCAAAGTTATTTATTTGTGAAGATTTAAGAATATTTCGAAAGAATTCGGATTTACATTGTGAAAGCATTAATGTGCATAACTTATAATCTTTAGTTTTCAATTGTATTTATTTATTTTCAAAATATATAGTTTCAAAAATTTCCTCATGATCAGATATCTACCATTCAACCAACATTAGCCATTAAAACTGAATAATCGTTGTACGTATTTGATGCAAATTACTTTTTATTTAAAAATATTATAAACTTAATTATATAATTATTATTAATTATTATTATTTTACAGAATGTATTTCAATAGATACAAGCAATATAGAAATTGAAGTTTCAAGATTTTTCAGTTCTAGTTCTTTACGCCAAAGGAAAACTAACTTAATAATTTGTTACGCGTTAAAATAAGAGCAGTTATTTAATAAAGTATCTTCTTCTTTTTATTTATTTATTATCGCAGAATGCAAATTTACACAGTAACCCTGTTTTTTTTTTTTTTTTTTTCGAAATAATCTTCAGATTAAAGGGAGAAAAAAAAAAACCATACAATTTTCTATTACGATTTTATTTTAGAACTGGAAATTTATACATATGCAATGTATGAGAGTAAATTTAAGAAAATAATCTATATCAAAATGTTATTGTTTTAGTGGGGGGAAAAAGTGAAACTTAGTTAAAACATATGTGCCTATTTTGTACAGTAGGAATGGCGAGAAATTTGTGAAAAGATTGATAAAAATTTGGAATCTAATATATTTCAGATAACAAAGAATTATGGGGAAAAAAAAACACTTGCTAATTTTGATAAAATTTTTCAAGCTGCAACAACTTAATACGAACTTCAAAATACGAAATTGGAATTTTCTGCAATTACTTGTTTTTAACTTACGCTGATAACATATATACATACAGATGAACCACTAAAAACTGAGCTTTCTTATTTTGGACACCTCAAAACTTGATATTATACTAAAACCAGAGTTAAAAAATTGAAAATCAAAAAAGTCTTTGTTAATAATTTTGATGTAAAAAATTTATTTATTTTTCCTGAGCAATGTTCGTCGACGATTTAAAATATAACAAAGCCCTTCCATTGATTACTTTCATTAGAAACAAACGTTTACTTTATTAATTTTGGGTAGTCTTGTTCTTGTATATTGTCTTTAAACTATATGCACATCATATTCTGTAATTTTTAGTTTTATATGAAAAATACCTAACACAAAATGAAATAGATTTCCAGCAATTTCCAAGTATTGCCCCCAATCTATCCAAACATTTTGGGTAGACCCGTAAACAAATGGCGAATGATTTTTATACCACAATCTACACAAAACATGCTTTTATGCCTATAAAAAAAATATGTTCATTCCATTTTGTTTAGAGCAGCCTGTAGATGATACACTGTTTTTACCAGAAATTTCCTTCATAGATGTAATGTATTTGAATTGTCATGGATGGCCCTGTACACAAACCATATGCTTAATATCAACGAAAAGTTTAATGTAGCATCACTATATGATACAGATTTAGAATACCGACTTAGGACTTTCTGCTACTGTTTGTTCGTGAGATATGCTGATAATAGATACACACACAGTTAGACCAACCGCTAAAAACATGTTTTTCGGATTCAGGGGACCTCAAAACGTGTAAATATCACAAAAACTCTCTTTAGAAAATTTGACCCCAATACGGTACTTTCTCTACCGTATGTTTGTGTAAGAGAAAGCAAAAAGATATTTGAGGCTTCTCTCTTCCTTTTACAATACAATTTCACCATCGCCGACAGCGAAAACCCATGTCTATGGAAAAATTTGTTACGAGAATTACTCACTATCTAATGCATTATTATTTATTTTTATTCTATATTTTTACATTTAGAAAATGCACAACAGTTAAATTTGTTCTTGTTTTCTAAAAGATTATTTTTTTTAAATATTTAATAGTCCATTTTTCGCATTTTTACACAAAGGAAAAAAAAAAATCAATTTTTGTAAAGCAAGAACAAATTTAACGGTTGAGAATTTACTGAAGGTGAAAACTGAATAAAAAAAAGTATTAGGAAATGAGTAAATTGCATAAAAAATGTCCCCATAGAAAAATACGAAATTTAACTGCTGCGATGATTGGTATAGCGTGTTCTTAAAAGGAAGACATGTGATATCACTTGTGATTTATTGTACACTGAAAACTTTCTTCTATATTTTCCTGTGCAAATTGACGCAGTATAAATCATTTATTAAAATTATTTTCATTGATGACGGCAGACGATTTTCATCACAGAGATCACAGAGAAGTATAACATGTATAACATCACAGTATAAGAAGTATAACATCACAGAGAAGTATAACACTCCATGTCCAAAAAAATCAACTTTATGCAATTCAATAAAAATCTCAAAAAATGCGTTTTTTTTTTTTTTTTTTTTTTTTTTTTTAATGAAAAAAAATTAATAACTTTGATTCGAATTATCACAAATCCGTGGTTCATTCATTCATTTTAAAGGTACCGACGAGTTCTTTTGAAAGATAACTCTATTGAAAATTTGCACCACCCAGGTGGGGGGGTAGCGATTCTCCTGGTTTACTATTATTCTAGTTTCTGGTTTACTATTACTATTATCAACAATTTTTATTAATTTCATGATCATTCGTTAAAAATAATTCTCATTATGTCATTTATTGGAAATTTTTTCCTATGCTGCCATGTAAAAAATTTTGAAAAAAAAAAAAAAAAAAAAAAAAAAAAAAATGGAATGACAGCGACAGTTTTTGAGTAATTGATCCCAAAATGTAATCAGCGCAACTTTACGTCAAGATCCGACTAAATACCAAGTTTAGTTAAATTTCATTCATTGGTCATGAGATACAGCGTTCACAAAATTTGTGACACACATACACACGTTGACAGACAGACCGACAGACACTTTCTAAAAAAAAGTCAAATCGTATTCAGGACATCTCCAAACATACAAATAAAAAAAAATAAAAAAAAAAAAAAGATTTACTGAAGTTTTTCTAACTCTTTTTATTAGATTTAAAACAATTTTAACTTTTATTGTAATTAAGACATTGTGCTGTACAAGTACAAAGATGAAAAGTTTTTCTTTCCTTAATTCTCCTTCCCCATTATTTTGATTTTCTTAAATTATTTAAATTTTATTCATGTATAACGAAAAAGAAAGTTTTTCTTTATTAGTATGCACGTTTATGAAACAAAAAAAAAATATGCTCAAGTAAGAAACATCGTGTGACCTCTTGACACCAAAACTCACTTCTCTTATGGCAATTTCGAAACTTCTAAGAGTACTCCGAGAGGTTAAGAATCATCAAAGCTCATTTAATTGCTATAACAGAAAAGAAAGAAATATTTTATCTTTAATGCGCAAATAACCTAGAAAGGAAAGCAATTAATGTGCCTATGAAGTTTGTTGACCTATGTTTATTTTGTAAACACCTGGTTATTTTTATTTATTTATTTATTTATTCTTTTTTTTTTTTTTTAAGACTATTCAATCTTGTTGGAGAATATTGAAAAGTTTGGTTTGCTTTTTTGGCCGTCTTTTAACTTGCGTAAATATTCTGGAATATATAATACGAAATTCCCATACAGGCACTGATATCCATTAGACATCTAAAATTACATCCAGTGATCCATAAAAGGTACAAAATATCTAAAGAATGTCCATTGAAAGTCCTGGATATCCAGTACTAATTATTAGGTATCTATTAAATGTTTAAATTTAGACGAAATTTAGACGTGCCTTTTTAGATGTCTAATAGATGTTACATGGTAAATCAAAACAAGATTTAGATATTTTCAATTCTGTTAGATCTAACAAGTCCAATTTTTGGATATTTGGAGATTTATTGAATATGTAACAGACATCTAATAGATTTTTAAAAAGTGCACACCATTCAAAGTTGCTTTACAGGAAATACTATCCATTCTAAAAATATTCGGCCCTAAATTACAGTACTTGAACTGCCAGCTGTATGCCAAGTATATAAACCGTAAATTTAATTTGTATAAATCCTATACTATTTATGTAAATCATGTAATCTATTTAAATCATGTATCAAAAATGTGATTTACGGTGCATATACTGGGCACATGGTTCCAGTACGTGTATTATAATGTGGGACTGAATTCCGACAAGTGGAGTGTCTGATACATAATTCGCTTGGGGTTGAGATTAAGTGGGTTTAACGCTGCAATAAAATTATGTAGTGGGCATTTAAAAATAGTTTAAGATTTTGAAACAGTCCAAGAACCAATGGTGACAGTCTGGAATTCACCCCTAGGAATGGTCTGGAGACATACCATCACGATTTTGATTCGCCGCGAAGAAGATGGCTTCCCCATATTGGTAACCCCCAGAAATACGGCAGCACTTAATTCATATACATAATAATAAATGAGTAATAATATTTATGCATATTTTAATCATGAAAATCTATTTCCAGCACAACGAACTTCATACTTTTTATAGATTTAGCGTAGCATATTTTCCGTTAAATATATAATTTGGAACATTAATAACTCTTTTTGTTTACATTCAGGTACATTACGACTTATTAGTAGCTTAAAGTGCAGTTCAATAATTTTAAACTACTTGAAATCCAATTAAACTATTGTATGTTATTCAACTTTACTACAGCCTGTAGGAAAATGTGCACTGGGGAGTGTGAAATTCTGATGAACTTCATTTTACAGTAAGACAAATAGTTGTAATATCTTTGTATTAAACAATAAATCACGAAATTGACACTTATTATTCCATATGCATAAAAACATGTTTTCTCAGGAATGTAGTAGGATTAGTATTAAGGTTCACAGAGCCCCACAAAAAGGAAAGTTACATTGAGGACTATAATTGGAAATTTCTAGAATTCCATTTTTAGTTGTGCTAAGCGTTTTAAACACTTTAAAACATTTATTACGAGTATTACGAGTGATTATGACTTTGGTTAGTCTATTTGCCTGTTTCTCTGTCTGTCGATCGACGCACTAATTTCGAAAAGTGGTTTTGTTGCATTTGTTTTTTGAATCTAACATATCTTTGATTATAGATGAGTACTGGTTGTTGACCACATATCCATTGTTATTGTCATGGCACAAAAGTCTTCCAAAACGTCAAAATTGATGGAATTTTTATATATACCTTATTTATAATCGAAAATGAAAACGCTATTCTATTTCTGAAAATTCGATTACTCTGCAAATTATCTTCATATGCGGTCAAAAGTTAATTTGGGACAGTGTAACAATATAACGAGTCTAGATTTGAAAATAATCTCAATAATCTCTATGCATTTCAAGATTAGAATGCTATTCGTATTTTTCACTGGATATTGGGTTGGACGTGTTTCCAAGTACTCAGGTAACAATGCACTGTAATTGTTAAATGTATATGCATGCACACACACACACACGTACATATATATATATACATCTCCCCCCTCCCTTCCCCAATGAATCTATGCAATTTTTCTGAACCTTATGCGCTGAATTTAAATAAGCACTTAGACTTTTTCTGTCACGTTTAATATTTACGCAGTAATGTATCCTACTTTCATTATTCAGTAAATTACATGCTAAGAGATAAGAAAACAAAATAAATAATATTTATCATAAAAAATACCTGTGAACACTTTATTTTATACTCTTTTGGCATATTTTCTGCTGATTAAAGAAAAAAAATGTTTTAATTATTCTACAGAGGCTGTTCGCACATTTTTTAGACGATTTTATTTCGCAGTAAGAAAAAATCGTTTGCATGGAGAATTTTATTTTTACAACAGTTATATTTTTGGAAGTTTTATTTAACTTCTGATATTTAGAATTTTTGTTTAGATGCAAAAATGCGCTTTTAAAAAGGCAGTGAATGGAAGGATAGGTTTCCGCTCTTTCCAAAGAGAGTTTTTAGTGAAATCTTTATGAAAAGCATTTATCAAGAGAAAAATGGAAAAATGTCGCAACAATAGATGAATCTTCGGTCTATTTAAGTGGTTGCAATAAAAAAAGATCAATTTATTATCACAAAAGTGGAGAAAAAATTTTTTGCTACATGGTTCAAAGTATCAAAAGAAAGTTTTTCTAAAGGATTTAGGATTGCCACTGGTTTTTCATACAAGCGCAAGATAAAAGCAAAAAAAATGTGACAAAAATGTCAAAATCAGCTCTAAATACTATCAAGAACATATTTTAATTCCAATTTTTAAGAATGAAAATCCAGATCTTTATCCACAATGCTATCAATCCGTTGAACTGTATCAAGAAAAAACAAGCAGCCACACATCACAATCCGCAATTGCTTTTCTAGAAAAAAAAATGGAACAAAAAACGGGAATTAAAACCATACCCTTCACTGATATTCCTGCTAAATCTCCTGATGTATCACTGTTGGATTTTTGTGATTTTTGACTCTTAAAATCAACATTATCCAAACACCGACTACAACGCTTTGTGGACTTTGGAAAGTCGTTCAAGAGGAGTAGAAAAATATACCTCTTCCGATATTATAAAAAGCATTATTATTATAGAAATTACGAGGTAGAATGATAGTTAAGAACAAGAGCTATCAAACTGAACAATTAAAACACGAAATATGAGTGAAATTGCTTCAGTACACTCCATCAAAATCGTCTAAAAAATGTGCGAACAGCCTCTGTATAACGCGCAACTGTTTCTGGGTCTACGTCAACACATCACAGGTCAAATCCTGTCTGATTAAAACATCACTTTATTCAAAAATTTTGAGGGAAAAAAATAGATTAGAAATTGAATCTTTGACTGTTCCGATTACATATTAATACGACACAAATCTCGTCTCAATTGGCGCTCTCCCACACTATTCACGGTATTGACGATATTTTCCCCTGAAACGTACCCATTCGTGAATGTCAAATAGGATTAAATAAAACGGATAATCTGATACAAATTCCAAACCGATTTTAAATACTTTAGTTAAGTAAAATATTTGAAATAGTTAGAAACTAGACAATAATTAATAAAAGGGACCTCGTATTTAAGAATGTTTAATTTATTCACCTTTTTTAGCTTCAATTTTAATTATTAAATTGTTTTGTTGTAGAAAGATATCAATTACTTTACAAATACTTTTAAATATTGTTTTACAATTTAATATTTTAATGAGCTATGATAAGTTTAAAAAAAATTAATATTTGATTTTAAATTATTTGAAATAAACTATTGAAGTAAATTTTATTTCTTTCATAATATTTTTCCGTTAAATGTTATAATTTTGTAACACATGTTATAGAAATATCACACCTGACACCCATTTGAGAAAATGTAATTAAATTATATAAGCTGTATAATGAAATAAATAACAAACAAAAACCACAAACATAATTTAAAAATGGGATTTTCACACCAAAAAGATTTGATTAAATAAAGAGAAAAAAAGTTATAGCAAATTCACGTTTTCTACTTTTTCTTACCTATATATATAGTAGAGAAAGTATTGTTTAAGCGTCAAAATTTCGAGATTGAATATTTGTTATAGTTACACGTTTTGAGGTCCCTTGAATCCCAAAAAACATGTTTTTAGCGATTGGTCTGTGTGTGCGAAAGTGTCTGTTTGTCATCTGTCTCTCTGTATGTGTTATCAGCATATCTCACGAACAAGCAGTAGCAGGAAGTCCAAATTCTGTATTCTAAATCTGTATCATATAGTGATGCTACACTAAACTTTTCGTTGAGGTCAAGTAAGCGGTTCGTGTACAGGGAAATCTAAGAGAATTCAAATACATTACGTCTATGGAGGAAATTTACGATAAATACACCATAACATCTATAGGCTTCCCTAAGCAAAAGTGGAATGACAGTATTTTTTTTACATGCATAAAAACACATTTTGTATAGATTGTGGAATAGAAATCATTCATCATTCGTTTATAGGATAACCCAAATTATTTTGATATGTTGGGTCTGGGTCTATACTATACTTGGAAATTGCTGGGAGTATATTTAGTTTTATGTTAGGCTTTTTTCATATAAAACTTAAATACATAAAGTGATGCACATATAGTTTATAGACAATATAAAGGGCTATCCACAATTAACTAAACGCTCTTTTTCTACTGAATGTCATTGATGGAAGTGCTTTGCTACATTTTATGTGTCGTCAAACACTCAGGAAGGAAAAATAATTTTTTATACCCGTGCTGTGAACAGAGTTTTTTATTTTTTACCATGTTTTTATTAATGTCTATTCTTGTTTGTTTGTTTGTTTGTCCGGTACAAATCTTGCAATCTATTTTTAACTAACTTCCCTACTAGCTAGACATTTGAAACTTTCACAGTAGCTCAGAACTCGGTGACAACACAATACTTCGAAGTCAGATTTTCGAATTTTCGAATAGTTTACTTTTAATTAATTAAAATATGAAAATAATAACCTCCTAATAGCGATAAAATAGCCATTAAAATATTAGCTATAATTTAATTCTTGCCAAAAAAATTTACGAGTTCATTTTCTTTCGACATAAAAATAAATGCATTTAATTAACACTTTATCTACTGTATTTTGAAACAGACAAAAATTGTGTTTGAAACATATATTTTTAATTACTAAAGAGCATTATTTAAAGATATATGCATTAAAAATCATTCATATCACCACATCAAAGTAATTAATGAGAGTTTTGTAATTTGGTATTTTAGTGTACCACTGGTACATAGAGGTCGAAAAAAGTATTTCGACATGAAAAAAGTGTAAAGAAATATTTACTTTTTATGTTCCTCATATTTTTTCTAAGATTAGTGGGATATTCTTGAAATAATATAGGAATTGATTATAACACACATGAAGATCGTGAAAAATATCAAGCAAAAACAGCAAGTGCACTCCATAAAATCCTTTATGGATTAAAAATGGCTATATATTTCGTCTAATGCTTTGTAGTGAAACTAAAGTGAGGTACATTTGTTCCTTTCTTATAAGTATCTTTGACATTTCATCTATAAATTTGATTTTAAACTCTTTTAAAAGTAATGGTACTTTAAAGTACCGTCAGTTGATAAAGGGTTTAAACGTGAGCGTTAAAAAATTGTAAAAAGTTAAATTATGCATCTGGCAAAAATTGACGTAATTATGACTTTAAAGATTTTCTACACATTGATAAAGGGCTAATGTAGTTCATGATGCAAATATATGCTGTTCTGAAAGGATTAATATTTTATTTTTAAAACCAACTTTTTTTATAAATTCAAATTTCCCGTAACTCTTTACCCAATCAAATGAGAATATCCATCTTTGTAATATCGATAATAAGGATTTTCTCGCTAAAAGTCTTCAGGGGCAAAAAGTCGCCAAACTCGGCGCCAAATCCATTACCTGCCTATTGGAGTTTTTTAATGCGTTTTAAAGGGGAAATTAAGCTATTTCAACGCGCAAAAAGAGCTGGAAATGCAGAAAATTGACATTTTATCAACTTACTAAGCCTCTTCGAAAAAATTTATACAAAAATAAATACAATTATTTACAATTTCGTAACAATACATATTGATAAAGTGCTAATGTAGTTAGTTCTATAGCTATGATTCAACAGAAAATTTAAAAACAGGGCTTATAAAAAGTTTTTTATCTTATAATTATTATTTTTTTAGTTCTTTTTAACTCTGTTTTCTTTACATAATATCACGTTTTGAGGTTTCCTGGATACGAAAGTCCGATTTTTAGCTGTTAATCTATCTATTTTTATATCTGTTATTACCATAACTTAAAACCAAAAATAACTGCAGGAAATTAAAATTTGGTATTTTGCATTTCGTTTTATATTCCACTTGAAAAATTTGATCAAGATTGACAAGTTTGAAGGCAAATTAATAACAAAATAGAATAGAATAAATAAATAAGTGTATGCACTATAAGTGAACCGGGATTGAGGGAGGCGGTAGCCACCCTCACACATCTGAAATAAAACTGTTCCTAAATCTATTTTAGATCAATTTTAAAGTAGATTGAACTTTATTATCTTACCTTATTGATCTTACGACTTAATCTGCAGTCTATATTTATAGCATTGAAATGCAGGGTAAGAGAAAGTCGTGTGAGTGACACACCAGATTATTATTATTAAAAATGAATTTAAAAGAACACCCACACACAAGGAATAAAATAATAAATAGATAAATAAAATAATAAATAACTTACTTTATGTCGATCAATAAAACCCGGTCAATTATAAAAAGTTGAAATCACCAGAAATTCATAAATAAAGCTGAAAAGGAACAAATGTAATTAATTAAAATATGTGTATTACTAGCAAAGACAAATCAACAAATAATATGAGTAATTTCACACAAACATGCACATTACAAGTATTAGTGTGGTTAATTAGTTCCGCGTTAACACCGCACTGTTCTAAAAAAAACATTCAATAGGCAAACTTGCAATAGGTCAACTGCTAATTTCTTTGAAAACCTAATACACTTAAATGATGAATATAATGATATAATACGAATTTTTTTGTGCGTTATGATTATAAACTACATTCCAGCTTTATTTGAAATTTATTAAATAAAATTTTCTAATTTATGTGAACTTATGTCAGAAAAAACTTGCGAGCTAATTTAATGAGTGAAAAGACAATAGAGAAGTCAAGTCAACGAGGTGCTTCGGAGTGCCTGCATTTGGTCGCGACCAATGCTTACCTCTAACGAAAGTGAGAAAAACATAAAAAAGATTTTACAGAAAATAAATAAAAAGGGATTTTAATTTAGAATTTAGTCTCTGGATAGATCCCCGCGTGAGCAGAAATTATTCGGAGCGAAGCACCAGCAATTAGTAGCGGCTCCTTGAGAAAACCTAAGTGCAACAGTAAATCTGTTAAGCATTTAAAATATGATTTAAAGTTTAATTCTATGTTGCTACTGGAATTTTTTAGCTTCCTTATTATTAAATTTATAATTAATTCTTTTATTCTCTGTGATGCCAATTGAAATCATAACATTTAAAATTTTCTTTCTTACCATATAAAACTTCCACTTATTCAAAATTACCTATATTATAATTTATATACTTTTTCAAAATAAAAAAAAATTATATTTTACATAGTTTTACTATCGCTGTTGATGAATGAAAGGATGTTTTACTCTATCCTGATAATGACATCATAATCAGTTTTTTTTTTTTTTTTTTTTTTGTCAATTAAGTGATAACTTATTCAAATAATTTTCATTTAACTACCATTTATCTTACCATGGTCAGTAAAGCTCTTCAAGAATTTAAATTTATTCCTCATAGCCATATGATAATTAATGTATATTTTTAAGCTAAATATTCATGGCTTTTTTTTTTTTTTTTTTTTTTTGTATATTTACACGTTTTGAGGCTTCCTGAATACCAAAGTAAAGTTTTATAGTTTGATCTTTATCTGTGTCTTTTAGAGTAAATTAAAAACAAATAATTTCAGGCAACTCAAATGATGTATTTTGAAGTTAATATACGTTTGTTGCTAGAAAAGTTTGTTCAAGATTTATGAGCTTCAAGGTGTAGTGCGTGTGAAAGTTATCTGAGTAATTTTAACAACAGATTTAAATTCCATATAAATGTAGATGCAGTAATGAAACTGGGGGTTGAGGGGGGATGGTAGCCTCCCTCACACAGAACTAATTATCATATAAAACTCTTCCGAAGCCTAACTTGAATTGTTTTAACATATGTTTGCTTAACAGTACTCGTTATCTTACCCCTTAATCTCCAATCTGTACTTATAGTATTAAATTTCAGGGTAAGAGAAAGTCGTGTGAATGACACACCAGATTATTTTTTAATATTTATAATTTGTATTTTAATTAATTGTAACATGCATTTCTTTCAAAACTTTGATATTTTTATTTATTAAAAAGTTATGTTTTTAAATGGCATCAGCACCAGTAGTTATATTAAGAACAAACAAACACTTATTAGTTCCTTTGTTAATTATATTAATTCGTACTTTGCTATTAATACTATTTACAAAAATTATATATATATATATATTTTACTTTTAAAATTTATTCATGACTAAATATAAGATTTATTGTTTTATGGATGAAAAAAAATGGGAATGAGAGGACTAAAAAATTACGAAAGACAAAAAAAAAAAAAGGAAGAAGAAGTAGAAGGCTCAAAGATATAGAAATGGATTATCCCAAATATCGTACACATGTTACCGTTGAGTCGCTGAAACCAAGATCTCTTCTATTTTTTCATTTACTTTTACTCTTCTCGAAACTTTCAATAATTTAAAACTTTCACTCTAAAGAAATGACTTTCCTTTTTGCTTTCTGAGTTTTCTTCCATCTTCCACCCTATTTAACACAGGGAAATAAGTGCAATAAATCTAAAATTGCTTATATGTTCTAGATTTATTGAATGTAGTTAAACGAATTTATAGTTAGTAGTAAAGGAATTAATTTCTTTGATTGTCGCGCTATCGGTTACATTTCGTGTCGCATTTTGTTTTAGTTTCAGGACAATTCGACTCACTCTGTCGGGTACAGAAACACACACACATTCACAAAACATCATTTACAGTCGGCAGCAAAATTATTGAAGCACTAGCAATAATTCCTACTTAAAAGATGGACACTTAATACTGTTTTGTTAAGTAAATATGTGTCCAGTCATGGTCTTAGTCTTTAAGCCGTTTATAAAAAAGTAAGTTGATGATAAAAAAAATTAGCGATCAAACAAACAAACAAACAAACAAACAAACAAACAAAAAAATGAAAAATGTGGATGTGTGCTTTAATAATTTTGCTGTCGACTGTAAATGTTAAATTCACCCCTACATCGGTTATAAAAATGCGGATTCTTAAAACACTCTCCTCACCCCCACCTCAAAAGGGGAAAAAATTAGTTTTATTAATCAGAATCATTCACTATTTTTTCAAATGCCGTATTAATTTCACATATAAGTAGACTT
Source organism: Salticus scenicus (assembly GCA_963930645.1). Lineage (NCBI taxonomy): Eukaryota > Metazoa > Arthropoda > Arachnida > Araneae > Salticidae > Salticus > Salticus scenicus. Next base: position 289,348,248 of record OZ005652.1, on the reverse strand, counting down.
TTCGTATAATAAGTGGACGTTCTTTTTCCAGAAAGAGAGGGGGGAGGGAGGGGGAAAATGAAGTCCGGAAAGTTTATTAAGCGATTTATTAAGCAATTTATTAGTTTTGGGGAGTAATACAAAATTAAATAAGATATTTTTAATTATCTCCGTAACATAATACCAAAATGAAACTTATGAATCTTTACATATAATAAAAGAAGATGTCTCTCTGTGAGTATGTGCGTGTGTCGGTCACATTGTAGGCAAATGGCTGTTAATGAAAAATTTTGCATAAAGGTCTGTTTTGAGCCCGCTTGAAGCAAATGATGTAATTTTAAGCTCTTTCCTAGGCCAGTGGATAAATCGATTAAAAACTAACCTCTGAAATTAAAAAAAAAAAAAAAAAAAAAAAAGAAGAAGAAGAAGAAAAGGAAGGGAGACAATGCAATATCATCAAAGTGAATTCTTTCTTACCGATAATTAACTACGAATAAATTCTGTAAAATAAACTCTTCATCAAAAACAAATAATATTAAATGAACATAGGTATGTTTTAACATTGTATTATTAAATTACTTTCAATGTGAATTTCCGTACTATTATTTTTTATTCAAACAGACATATATATTTTTTTAGTAATTACTATTGATTTAAAATAAAATATCTAGAAAATTCATAATTGTAATGGACGATCATTTCTTTTATGTTTAGGTACACTTAATTGGAAATTTTTAGTTAAAAAGAAATATAATTACTCCAACATCAACAACAATAATAATTAAGAATTTTGTTTATTTGCTTCTCTCCTTCAGTAATTTTAAAATTTTGACTTAAAGTAATAGCAGCTCATAAAATAAATAGCTAGCAGTAAAGGCTATTTCACGGAAAATTGGACATTTATTCATCTTCAAAACCTAATTCGTCCATGATTTTTAAAATAGTATACGAAGGAACTAATTCTACATGTTTGTTTAATCATACTTAAACAAATGATGGTACTATTTTTAAACAAAAAGTAGACTGAAATGCAAGAGCATAATTATTTAATTATTTACATCATGCTTTAATATAATAAATAATAATTCAGTCATGTAAATTTAGCGCAGTCTTTTTACTTCCTTCTAGACCAACTAAGCGATTTAGGAAATGTGAAAGTGATAAAGAAATGAACAATGATTGTCAAAACGCGAACACTTTCTGAAAGATTAGTCGCAGATGCCGTTTTATTATCTTCGCTCTACTTTCTACAGTTATTATTTTATTGTTAGAGCCGTACATCGGCAATCCCATTTTTTATGATAATGTAAAAATTCTTACGTGCTTAGATTAAAAATTAAAGCTTTTGTTTTACGGTGTCTGAATTCAACGAATTTATAGCTCAGTTTTCATTTATTACTTTTTCTTTCTTTTAATTCCTTTATAAGTTGTTCATTAATTTGACAAGCTTTCTCCGTACATAGGCATTAAGTTAAGAATAGGCAATACAGTTCTTTTTACTGAACTAAAGTTGTATCATAGAGTTCTTTTTCTTCATCTGCTGTATTTTTTAAAAGTTGAAATAAACTTTTGAATAAAAGAAAAAAAAAATTCTGCATATGTTAGACTATTTTTGAAAAATCATCCATAAAACTCGTTAAATAGAAAATGAGTGTTATTGATTAACAATTATCATTATTAGTTAACAATTTACAAATTTACTGTGCATTAATTACATTGCCTAAAGTTATTTTAGATAATGACAGGTAATTTTCTTTTTTTCTTAGACAATTTAGTAACTTTTTCTAAATTTAAAAATAATAGTCGATCAAAGATCAGATTGCCATTTCGAAGTTGACTGTTTAGCAATGTACAACGTTTCTATACTTGATGCTCTATATATGCTCTCTAGTATAAAGGCTCTCTTTTCTATATCTTTTCTATATCTGATTTTCAGTACCTCAACTATACCTGATGATGCTGTTGCAATAGCAACGAAAAGCTTATGTCCCTAATGTGTAACTTTATTTATTTATTTACTTTTATATAAAAAGAAAAAGATTTTATATAAAAAGATTTTTATTTTACGTGTGAGAACTTAATTAGTTTTTAACTTAGTAAATTCACATATGCTTTTTTTTTTTCTTTTCTTTTTCTTTCTTTCTTTTTCTTTTTTTTTTTTTTTTTTTTTCTTTTTTAGAAATGTTTACAGTTGAAATTTGAACTACTTCAAACTTTCTCAATGGTCAAAATCTTATTCATTATAATCAATCTTTATTTTATCTTCTTCATTTATAAACAGTATAATACTGAACAATCCAATTCTTACCAATTCCCATGAATGCAATCTTTATGGAATAAATTCAATATTGTTCCAATTCTTTATTTAAACTTCTTAATAATAAACGCTCATCAACTTGATCTAGTTTACAACTAGAGTGGGTAAGATTAGAAAAATCAACAACTACAACATCTTTTCTTATTTCCTAATCAAAGATCTTCAGTATTAATCAGTGTTCAATGTAATTTACAACTAGAGTGGGTGAGATTAGAAAAATCAACAACTACAACATCTTTTCTTATTTCCTAATCAAAGATCTTCAGTATTAACCAGTGTTCAATACGCTTCTTTAAACCAATTACATCTCGTGTTTTACGCCACGCATTTCTGTTTTTTAGATAAACTAAACATTTACATCTATCGTACTCTGAAATATATACACATATATATATTAATTAATCTTTTGGTATCAGTCGAAAAAAGTATTATCTTCGACCTTCACAATATACTAAATTACTAGTTTGAAGATTTTGAATCAAATTTCTTATTTGAGATCAATGATAAAATTATTGTCGATATTTTTTATTAATTTCAAAATTTTAAGTCATTGTGTATGTAATAAAATGCATATTTGAAAGTCTACATAGCTGTAGTAATTTTTTTAATTATTCACAATTATAATTATTCAATAATTTCATAATTATTTGTAATTATAATATTATATAAATTTATATATGTATATAATTATAAATGGAAACGCACAATTCCTTTCAGCAATTTTAAGGCATTTTTTTTCTCTTTTTGGCGGTCCTCCATGGGTATTTAACCTTCATCTGCTGAATTCCAACTATGCAAATTTAACTTAAATTTGACATTCTTCATTTATTTTATTTTATTTTATTTTATTTTTTCAGTTGTTTTGATTTTATTTTTAATTTAATTTATTTATTTATTTATTTAATAAGTTAAACTTTAGCATAAATTTTATTTCTGAAAATTAGGGATGAAACGGATATCCAGTAACTATCCGGTATCCGGCCTATCCGGCTGAGTTTTAAATATCCGACGGGGTACCGGATATCAACAGTCCGGATACGGATATCCGGTAATTTCAAGCCGGATATCCGACGGATATCCGCAGGTGAAAATTCAAGCTTAAATTCCCCTCAGATGAAAATTTTGCGACTTTTTTTTTTTTTTTTTTTTTTTTAAGATCAGTTGTAGCTTGTAAAGGTAAAAAAAAAAAAATGCAAAAGTCGAATTTGGCCACTTTAGCAAAGAAAGTTAGCAAAAGTAGCTTCAGGTTTAAGAGATATAGAAAGCCTATTTTAATTTTGTGCAGAGTTAGCTAGGATTTTCCAGAGTGATCTATAACATTCCCCCTAATCTTCCCCATAACAATAAAAAGAGCTGTTCGTTGTTGTTCCTGAACAAATAATATTCACCCTCTGCAGTGCATATAACTCTGTTTTCATGACTTTTGTTTAATAAGTTAAGAATGCTTAGTAATATTGCTAGTCTTAGAAGTAAAAGTTGTTAGATTGTTTCGAGAATGAGTCGAATAATGTGCATTTATGGACTAGAACCTGCCTGTTTATTTACAATTCATTTTTCCCTATACACAAGAAAGTTGTTTTTGTGACCATATATTTATACTAGCAGACCCTCTGGCATCATTGTCTGTGCCACTACCTATTCAATTACATGTGTCATCTACCTATTCAATTTGGATTAAAAAAAAAAAAAAAAAACCTCTCCAATGTATATAAATTTGCACTTTTAATGGAATATCTTGCTAAAACACCTGAATTTAGAAATTCATATTTCGCTGCATAGATACAGTCCCAAAAATTAAAATTACTGCAAATACAAGTAATATTTAAATTTTCAGGAAGTCTGTATTTTCATTTTCAGATTGTTAAAGAGAAAAAAAAAAAAAGTTATTAAAAAAAAAAATAAAAAAAAAAAAGCTCAATTAAAGTTTGATTTTGTACATTAGAAAAACTGAACTTACTTTTAATTAAAGAATTTTAATAAATAATCTAATTTTTTTTTTCTTATCTGTAGAGAATATAAAAATATAAAATAAGTAAAAAGCATTTAAAGAAACAAAAATATAAATTTGTTTTCAATCATTACTTTCTTCTATATTCAATAGAAGCAAGCATTTTATTCGTAAAAATTTTCAACTTCTCGTTTTTGGTGGATTTGCGCATTTTGAGTGAACAGAATTTTGAATTTGACCTTTTTTAGAAGATGTCTGTCTGACAAAAGTTTTGTGTAGCAGCTCTAGTTCAAGAGTTAATACACAGAATTTCATATAAATTTATACATAGTTGCGCATTAAGGGGAAAAAAAGTGCCCATCGCCTTTTGGTGCAAATTACTCAATAGGTGGCGCTGCTATACTGTGATTTCTCCCATTTAAAGGAGGACTATATCTCTTCTGCTGTGTATAATTAAAAAAAAAAAAAGACTAAATATGTCACAGGACTATTATGAAATATGTTTATTTAATTTCTGTGCATATCGGCCAATAGACGATGCTGTTATGCTGCAATTTTCCCAAGAATGGAGAAATTATCTTGGATTTATTTGTGTATAATTACACAAAATTTGGTATGTGAGAGGGCCATTTTTATGAAACATGTTGATTCAATTTTGGTGCATATTGGTCGATAAGTGGCTATACTATGCTGCAATTTACCCTGTGAATAGGAAGGCTAAATCTCAACATCTATAAAATTTAACTGCACTTAACTTGATATGCAAGATAAATAATAAGAGAACGAAAGCTGGCTTAATTTGGGTGTATATTAACCAACAGATGTCGCAGTTGTTCCTCACCTTCTATGAATCTCCACTTGATCTCACAATCTTTTGATTAAAATTGCACTAAACTCCATATCTAAAATCTTTATTGTGCGAAGCTATTATTAAATTTCTTCTATGCGTGTTAAACAGCGTGTAGCTTTGTTATGTAGAGTGATATAAAAGAAAGTTTCGTAATGGCCATAACATACTAAGCCATTGAAGCTTTTTTTTTTTTTTTTTTTTTTTTTTTTGCTCCTTTCTTTTATGTTTTTTTATAAATGTCTCAAATGAAAGTATTGGATTTATAAAAATTTTCTACATTTGGTTTTCTCTGGATTTACACATTTTAAGAGGTACAGAACCTGGTTTGATCAATTTTAAAAAATTTGTGTTTGTGTGTGTGTGTGTGACAAAAATTCCGTTCAACTGATGTCGGCCTTATTTAGCATATCAGCCGACAAGTGGATCTGCTATTATGATTTTTCACAAGCCTATATCTCATCATCTATTGATTAAAGTTGCATCAAAGTCCATTTGTAAAATATTTATTGTGTGAAGCAATGGTTAAACTTTTGCACAATTTAAACAGTAAGTGGTGTGTGATGGCCACAATATATACGTTTTCTTATGAAAATAACCAACCCTTCAACTATGATTATATTAGTAAAATATTTTGTTTCATTTTTTTTTTTAAATACATATTAAGCACACATTTTTTAGTACTGCAAAAAATGTGTAAATGATAAGTTTTTGTTTTATAATTCTGAACAAAACCTATATTTTTGTGACAAATTGCAAGTGTAGGAATGAGTATGCTAGACTTAAGTTTTATTCTTCATCGCAATATTGCACAAATAAATAGAATGCTAAATAAATATGCTTAAGTAAATTACAGTCAAACCCCGATTTAGTGCCATGATCGGTACGCATAATAATATGGCGTTATAACGGATTTGGCGCTATATTGAATTATAATCCTAACTGTGTAAATGAAATAAAAAAAAATATTTTCACCTCATTATATTACAAGCATTAGAAAATTTGAGGATCATAACACTGAATATGTTATAACTAGTATTTTATTTCGATCTGAGTAGTTATTATATTTACGCCGGAGAAAAATGTTTTAAAATACTTGCTTGAGTATTCTTTTATTTATTTTTTGGTACGGAAATGCGCTCAATGTGTTTTTCTAAAATTAAAAGATTATCAAACATCTTTTTATCTGTTGAATTTTTTTCTAAATATATCCTTTGTGTGTTAATGTAGTCTTTTGCTTCGTCAGATTTAATTTTTGCTTCTTCAATCTGAATTTCCTCTTCAGATGAATTCGAATTTGGGTCGTTATTTGTAATTAATCCAACGATTTCCTCTTGACTCATTTCTTCAATTGCTGGAACATTTTTGTCTACATTAATATATTCAGCTGCAGTCTGAGGATGCTGCATGCAAGTTAAAATGTTTATATCATCTTGTAAATCTTTAATTTCTGCAGTGTTTAGTTCATCACTAGATTTTTCACTATTTTTTAAGCCTGTATGGCTCCAGCAGTTAACTTCCGCCCACGCTTTTTTGATCAACTGAATCGAATCTTTTAGGGAAACAGTAGAAAAATAATTTTTACTGATACGGTCAACAATGTGTCTGATATGATATTTCCAATAATGTGCTTTGAAAAAAATTATGATTCTGGCATCTAAAGATTGTAAAACACCAGTGCAATCAGGAAGTAAAAATTGAAATCGGATATTGCTGACTGGAGTTACTTTATGACAGAATGCATTATATAATATCAATAATACCTGACGCTTTTTCTTCCTCATTTCAGTATTAAAATTCACTAGCCAGTTTTGAAATAAAATTGCAGTCATCCATGCTTTATTGTTATTCACATAATCTACATATAAAGCAGGATTGAAATTTTTAAAGCATCTTGGCTCAGCAGATTTACCAATAACAGTTTATGGTCGTTTGTCAGATCTATCAATATTCGTGTAAAACACAAGCGAGACACGATCTTTAATTTTCTTACCTTCTCCAACAGATCAAATTGATATTGTTTTATCGGGTTGCAAACGATACAATAAACCGCTTTCATCCATATTATAGACATGAGCAGTTTCATACTCTGAAATAATAGCATAATTTTTCCTGACTTCTTATCACAAAATACACCCCTTACCGCAGAAAGATTTCTTCTCTGTTTTATCAACCCATGATACAATGAGTTGGAATGCGTCAAAAGAGCGGCAATAAGCATAGCGCTTGACTGAAAAAAGAAAAAATGCTAATTTTAACAAAAAATTATGTATTTTTTGAAAATGTTGGTTGGTGCTACATCGAGTTGGCGTTATAACGGATACTTTACATTATAGTCCCTATTTAGAAGATTTGTTCACCCATACATGTGGCGGTTAAACGGGTTTGGCGGTATTTCGGGGGGCGTTATATCGGAGTTTGACTGTATATTTAAAATGTGTTTAAAAAAATAGTATATGAAATATGTTTATATTTTATTGTTTTAAAATAAAGAAAAAGAAAAGAAATATACAACACAACAAAAAACAAAACTAATGCCGGATATCCGACGGATATCCGGTCTGGATATCCGTATCCGGCAGGCAAAGGAGCTCCGGATATCCGATATCCGGTATCCGGCAAAATCACTATCCGTTTCATCCCTAGAAAATGTTATATTCATATTGAAATATTTGTAAAAAAATTGATCTTCATATGTTTATAATGTGCAATCAACTGAACGGAGCAAGTACACTGTTAAAAATTTCAGTTCAAACATGAACCACTATATGGAGTAAGCAATACCATAATATGGCTCAATCTCACTTTTAACAAGTTTTCTATTTCTTGTAATTGAATTTAATTGCACCAAGACTTGGAGCTATCATACATCCACTCACAAGGGAGGTATGAATCAGTAAAATTCCTATCGAAACAAAAGCAAGCTTAAATTAAAAAGTGTGGTCGAAACATAGGGTAAACTGCAAATTTTGTGCAACAACTCATCCATGGGCCAAGATAAGACCCTAAGAAATTCAGCCCCTTTTATCAAAAGCAACGAAACACACACACACACACACACTGAATTAGCGGGCAAGAAAGCATGGCACATTGCCAGAGTGTTTGACTTGACACAAGAAGGTCTTCAGTTCAATTCTTGTCCTGGTCGAATTTTGAATTTTTTTTTTTTTTTTTTTTTTTGACATAATACCAATATTTGATTCAACATAAAATTACCGAATCATGGTAAAAGGTTAAACCATCGGGTGGTTGCAGCTACTTCAGTACCAAGTTTTGGTTCAAATTAACACCACATTTTTAACAGTGTAATGCCTATATTGAAATCACTTAAATTTGTACGAGTCCAGCCCTTGTCTAATTTTTATTGTTATCTTGGATCCGGCCAGCCGGAGCCTATATTTGCCCCCATAAAGTTTTTTCTGTCTTCAATCTGCCATAAAAGCATTGTCACCCACCACTTGAAATAAAGTAGTATTACTTCCCTATTGTACAGGCTATAGTTGTATTGAAACGTGGACATACATGGCAATGCTCAGACACTCACTTACATGCATGCACACATATACGCCACGCAGTAATGTCTTGTAGCACTCATAATTTTTCAAATACTTCCCACATTTATTGGGAAAGACACATACTGGTGGATTGCTGACGGAATTGCTAAAGGTCTCTTGGACGCAAATTTCGATTTTCGTTTTCAATTGATTTAATTTTATTTTTAAATTGGGTCGATCCCAGATAGCTACCAGGCGGGCAGGGCCGGGGTCGAGTTTTTTATTTCTACATCGGACCGAGACGGGTACTGCACTGACATTTCAGTACCATGTAGATCTCTAGAATGAATGCATAACAGTGTATTTAATAAAAACGCGTTTGAAGCATTTTTTAGATTAAATATAAGCAAAAAGACATGAGCGCATAGTTACAAATAATTAGGTCACTTTGGTGATAATTTTACAACGAGAAGCATCTTGTGAGAATTTTCTGTAAAACCCATTCAGCTCAATTTTTTAATACGATTAATCTAATTTGAATGAAAAGAGAAATTGGCGGAACCACGGAAAATGGGATCACAATGAAAACTTCTGCACTTCCGGTATAAACTTTGAACTGTGCTTTGTTAGAGGATAGCTGCGAAGGTGTTGGAGAAAGTCAAAACGCAGTTTGAACGATTTGTCGTGCGGTGGCCATTGTGTGAAGAGCAACTATACTTCGCTTTAACATTATTATAAGATTTTGAAACATGCTTTGAATTGAAACTAATATTTTAATACAATGATGCAATTACGAATTCTTTAGTTTTGTTTCGGATGAATTGTCTTACTATATATTATTGTTCATTGAGACGTATGTTATATTTTTCTGCAATACAAGATATAAAATATTTTACTTGGAGCTTCATGGAGCTTTTATTGGACATAATGGAAGACCCGTAATTCTTTATTTATTATGATAAGGAAATAGTAAAATGGGACATCTTTCCATTTAGATGAAGATAGAGTTATAGTTTAAGCATAATTCAGGTTATGTTGTCATTCTTCAAACGAGTAATAGATTCGTTTTGAAATGTACCTTGTTTTAGAATACTCATGTAATGTGTGAATTTTATTAACCAAACAGTTTTAAATTAATAAAACATTTATATAACAATAAATTTATAACAATTTTACGGATGCAAAACTTTGCTTGGAAGCTTTAATTTGGTCGCATCAAACAGTAAATCTAAAACACCTTAAGGCTGTACGTGTACATCAGTCAGATTTCTTCTTTCTTTCTTCCCATGTTTTTCAATTGGATTTTCGTTGCTTCGTTTTATAAGAATATCTCATTAAAAAAAAAAAAAAAAAAAAAAAAAGGCTTTTCGAATTCGGCTTTTTTAATATTACTGTTTGAATATAGCTTATTAAGCAATTTTGGGAAAAAATAAATTTAAATATTTCGTTTAGGGATTAAAACTTAGAATCCTAAATTTACTTAATGAAATAAAATATTTATTTATTTAAAAAAAAAATGTTCACTACGCTAAAAAGCAACGTGTTTAAAGAGTAATATTCAAAAAATGAAATTCGAAACCTTTCATTTTTGAAGGAGATATCCTTATAAAACGAAGCAACAAAAATCTCACAGTATAACATGGGAAGGAAGAAAAGGTGAATCTGACTGATGTGCAGCCTTAATCACCTGGCCGCCACGGAAAAGAGCAAAATTTGAATTTTTTTTTTCACTGTACTCTTTTTATATATACTAAAACGAAAGTTATACGATCATAAGATTAAAAACTTAACTATGTATTACAAGGTAAATTTTATGACTAGGATCTTCCCACTTTAATACAAGTAAATATTTATAATTAAGTAATTTTAAATTATAAGTGTATTGTCACTAAACGAATATATCTGGTCTCTTGGGTCATAGAGTTAAGTGATATAATAAATGAGTCTGTCTTTGTAATGATCCCAAACACGTTCTTAGAAACTTACAAATTTGTTTAAAGTAGTACACCTTTATAATGGATTGTTCAGTTGGTTACTTATTCATCAGCCTAAGTCTGCTGCATTTAACTACGTTTTAATGAGCATTAAAAAAAAGGGGGGGGGGGAAATGCAGTTTGCACGAATGGCATTAGAGAGAGAGATCGGATTTCTTTCTTTTTTTCTAAGATGAAATGTAGGAAATAGATGTGCACAAGTTTTAATAAATGACCATGAATTTAAAGAAAATAACGATATAACTCTACATTCCAGAGATTAATTCTGCAGCAAATGTTCAATATATCCTTCACTATACTGTATAAAATAAGTAAGGTGAAGCACAGTTGAGTCACAACTATCACAAATCTTACATGAAATACTTAAAAACTAAATACAGTATGTGTGGCTGAATCTCATATATTATCTGCTGAATGGCACCTTTGAGTTCCGACAATGCGTGAAAAGGGGAAGACTGGTACACAAGCGACTTTAAACAACCTCATAGCCAAAAATGTACAGAAGTAGAGTATGGTGATCTTGATGGCCGTGCGATCTTACGGCCTCGACTTATCATTCGGCCTTCATCAAGTTTTTAAATGAAATGTCTTTACTGAACTGACAACGTGGAGTAGGGCACTGTTTTGCTTGAAGTTTACTGCAGAACACGCACCTCTTGCATGCAATGTTGGCAAGATCCTTTTACGCAAAAGTCTGGGATATCGTCCAGAAGTCACCATGCACGTATTCTAGGCAGATACTGGGCAACTCTAAAAAAAAAAAAAAAGAAACGACCGACAGTTAAAAAGACGGTGAAACCACACAAAACTGCCGCATGAGGAGAATAAAGTAGCCTTGTCACATAACCACTCGATATTGCCCAAATGCGAGTGTTGTGCTTATGGATATCAGGACATTGGACATCACCATGTAGTGCAAAGTGATCTTCAAATGCCCACGATACATTAAACAATCATTGTGGTTCTCATTCTATCTTTGCGCGTGCTTACATGAGAAACGATTTGCTTTCAGGGGTATCTGCAGACAAAATCTGGTACAGTGACTACAATTTGTACGGATACAGATGCAGTATTCCCTGAAGGATACATCGAATCGATGGTTCATGCCCTTAAAACATTTTCAGCTTCACTAGCACTGTTACTTCCGTGAATGACTGTGCTGTCCTATCCTTCATTACACTTTGTAGGCAATACTTCGCCCTTTTGTCAAGAAGAGCCTTCACTTCGTGGACGATCCTCCAAACGACCTAAGCGTCTGACAAACTTCAATATCCTAGGAGCTCGTAATTTTAAGACTACCTTGCTCATATTTGAGCCGGTTGAAGACCATGGTGTACGTTAATGGTGGATGGTGCATGTAAAATCCGTTATAGCGGTAATATCTTCCCTGTTCCGAAATTAATACATCTAAGGATTACCGAAGCTTGGGAACGATTCACTCTGCAGAGGATCAAAATTATGATGGCATGTCACTGAACTAGGAGGGAATCCCAGACCGTTGACAATTGCATATTGAGTAGCTATAGTGCGACGTTAAACCCATTCAACTCAACTGAACTTGGTATTCCGTACACGAAACGTGGTTTTTTCTCGTCTTGGACTCTTGTCACGTGTGAAATCTACACAATGCGACGGTTTTGCACTCGAAATTTTTTTCTCCTTAAAAAAATCCTATCTCTTTCTAACGACACTCATGAAAAACGTAAATTTTTATCATCATTTAACATTTTTTGATGAATTTTTATTGTTGTAACGAACTATTGGTGCACCCAGCTCATGAATTTATCTAAATGTATTCTAATAATTAAGAAATAGTCCAATATGCAAATTAAATAACATTTTTTCCCCTTAGAAAAAGAAAAAAAAAACCTTTTACATAAAATATGATTTTTATGCAAACACAAACCGGTTATATATATTTTTTTCTATTAGTAATGTATGGTCCTTGAATTTCCGAAATAGAAATATTTATATAATTTAAAGCATTCTTAGTAGAAACAGTGAATCAGCAACAAATAGTTTAGATAATATTTCGTTTTTAATTTATTTTCAATAATCTTTAAAAATAAATAATAAAAAAAATAAATAAATTGACGAATACAAAAATATAGAAAAAGTATTCCAGATGTTTCTTTAGAATAGTTTTAATGAATGCCTGAATGTAAATACAGATTTTTAAATATTTTTTTCAGTTTATGTAACTACTTGCTTTTGTAAAGTTTTTATAACAAACAGGTCTGTATAACAGCTCGGAATACAACATTTCTTTTTCAAAAGAAAACTTGAATATGTATATCTCGGGGAAATAATTAAAGCCTTTACGCTAAAGAATGCAGTTAATAGGAAAAAGTTAGAAATTAAGGGCGAATGCATAAATTAAAAATGACGGTGTGGAGTAATTTTGTTATGACACTCCCAGCAATGCAGCTGTTCCAGTTTTTTAGCTATTTCGTACTTATTCCGGGTTCCATTTTGGCTCTCGATGTTGTTTTGAATTAAAATTTGCAATAATTTCTTTAAACTTTTTTTTTTTTCTTTCTTTCTTTCTTTTTTTTTTTTTTTTTTCAAACAGTTTATAGCAAATCAAATTTTTATAAATTTCAAACGTTTATCTGTTTAATGTTTCTGTTCACTTATTCAACCAGTAGTATATTATGGGACCCAAAAAACATTTTTCGATATTTTCTTTTACTAATTTAGACCAAAACAGCCATCGCAACATTTTACAATTTTAATATTAGGGGGGAAAAAATCAAAATATGACAACTAAGGCTTATTTTCAAGAAAAAAAAAAAAAAAATCTGTAACTTTATTTTAAATTGCACAGAAGCAGGGTTAAATCATTTGCTTTAAAAGTATTGACAATTTCTGTTTAAAAATTACTCATATTGAAATATGCTCATTCCCCAGGGGGCCTCTTATCCTTCGCTCACGCGCACTGTAAAAAATATGTCCTATTTGCTACCAGAAATTCTCTATAATTTGAGAAAATACGCGTAATTTACGAAAAAAGTACGTTGTCAGAACGTATTTTCTCAAATTACAGGAAATTTCTGGTAGCAAATAGGACATATTTTTTACAGTGCGCGTGTGTGTGAGGGAGGAGGGGGGGGGGAGTGAGCGATGCTCCTACAGATAGAAAACTTTTATCTTGGTTGACTATTACTAAAGTACATTTCACCACTGCATATTCCCATATATGAATAATTTAAACTATATTTACCTGAATCTAAATTTCCCAATTGTTAGACGTAGTGTCACATTTTTCTCACAACATACGTAAACTAAATGGCCCAGGTGGACTCAGCTCAGTTTCCCATCATTTGTTCTGACAAATTCCTACTACAAAGAATACACTCATGTTAGGAGAAATGAATTTGACCGATTGCCCAACACTGTGACAGTCTGAAATGAGTCTCCTAATGGACTCCCCCCCCCCCCCCTTCATTTAGTTCGATACTTACCAAATTTTCCTAATTTGCTAATTTTATTAGGATTAGTTTCATATTTTAGTTTCCATGCAATTACATACTATTTCCAATAAAATGATTCCCATTATGCAAGTTTATACGAAATATTTTTCTATTCTGCTATGTTAAATCAATCTTAAATTTCGAATGATTTACAAAATTTTCAAATTAGAATATTTGTGTTCAATTATGCTCAAGTCAGTATCATAAAAGATAAATTAAAAGTGGCCTGAAATGTTTACTATGAAAGTATTCCAATAAATAAATGTTTATGCGAAATTTTGTCGTATTCTGCCGTGTTGAAAAGTCGTAAATTTCGAACAACTTACGAATGTTTTAACTTAGAAAATTCGTAACCAATGATGGTCATATCCTAAATGATATTTTAAAAGTAGTCTGTCACTTTACGATGAAAATATCTCTCAAAATGGACTTTGGTTCGAAATTTTGCTCTGTTCTGCCATTTTAAGAAATTCATTAATTTTTAAATAACTTACGAAATTTCCAAAGCTGAGTTTTTATAGTTAATTACTTTTATTCAAGCATCACAACTGATTTTTTAAAGCTGTTCTGACATCTTTACAGTTAAAGTATTCCTTTTAATGCTCGTTTAAGAGAAGTTTTGCCCTATTCTACCATGCTAAGAAAATCGTAAATTTCGAATAATTTATGAAGTTTTTAGATTAAAATGTTGCAAGTCAATAGAGTTCTTGTCAGTGTCAAAAGTGATATTTTAAAACTATTTCGACTCATCTGGGAGCATTGGTTCTTGAAGTATCGTGTACACACACAGTCTAAAAGACTAACACACTGAAACCCTAGAGAGGAAAACCATACGGATTTTATGATTTTCGAATTCCTCACGCCGCAGAACGTGTAAAATATCAAAAAACGGAGGTCAAAAATTTTCACGATTACCTAAGCTCCCCGTACCATGGGGAACTAATAAATTAATTAAATGGTAATTAAATTAAAAGACTTCGGCATGAAGATAATGTATGGTATGAAAGTATTGATTCAGAATGTTCAGATGTTTGTGGTTAAATAATAAAACTTTTCAAAAATAGTGTATCCTTTCTCTTGCTTTAGAATTCTTTCTCCGAAATAACATGAAGTCGCAAGATAAAAAACTGACCCTGTTTGTCAGTTAATTTTGATGCCGTTTTAAATTTTAGAGGGGAAGTTTGTTCTTCACGAGCCTTTCCGGTAGTCAGGCCCTGTGTTGGCCTGATCACTTTTTATACTTGTTAAGATTAATTCCGCTTTTCCAACAAATATAATTGATATTCAAGTGGTTGAAGTTATAATCTTAATTGTTCATTATCATACAGGACTATCAAAATTAAAAAAGTTTAATAAGATGTTTTAACTGGAAAAATAAACTCTGGATTTACAATACAATTTTTAGTGGATATTACATTACCTAACATATTCTTTGTAAATGTATGTAGTGTATCACCATATCATATGGATCAACTTTACTATAACAGTGTTTAACTTATTAGAAATCTACAAATGGAACAGTAAAACAACTGAAAATTTTCAAAGGTAAACGCACCCTGTAACTTAATTAAAACTATTATAAATTTACTATATTTAAATTAATTCTCAAAATTACATATAACTTAATAATATAAAAATCTCATTACATCAAAAAATAAATAAATAAATAAATAAATAAATAAATAAAATAATAATAATTGAAATCCATCAAAAATCACAGTCCTTTTTGCTCCCCCCCCTTTAAAGGGGAAGGAATTTACAAAAGTTCCTTATAATGTGTGTTGAGTACACATAGCCAACCCACATATCAAAAAATACACTTCGGAAGACATACAGCATATTTCAACTTCTATGTGTCATTTTTGAAAGAGTTCTATGTAAAATCTGGAATTTTGCAAATCCCCCCCCCCCCCCACACACACACAAAACATTCCCTCTTCCTCCCTTAAAATAAAAAATTCGGAATTCAACAATTTTTTATTTATTTATTTATTTATTTATTGCAATTGAGTTTGTCACCCCATGTGCAATTACTTTACAGTAAAACAATTTGAAGCCGTGTTATGTTCTCAAATGTGTTATTGCCGTCCGCCTCCCATGGAGAAAGGGGGAAATTTTTACAAAACTCTGTCTTAGTGTAAAGGCTCTATATCCAAGCTTCACATCAAAATTCGTGACCCACTCCCACACAGAATCGCCACAGCAGTGTTGACTCAATGCTAGATGTACTCTTTTATAAGTATAGATGAAGGGTAATGTGAAATCACGTTTTGCCCCCCCCCCCCTTTGGGGCAGAATTTCTAAAATTCCAGAAATCTGATTTTAGGTATTTGTATTTGCTGTATTTAAAGGCAAAAATTATATGGATATCTGTTTCTTTCTTTGAGATATAAAGGATTATGTGAAATCATTTTTTGGCCCACGTGAAAACACGCTTTGCTCCCTCACCTCTCTTTGGGAGCTGAATACCAAAAATTGTTTTTGGTATTTGGAGTTCTTTTATTTTAAAGTAAAAATTGTACGGATATCTGTTTATATATATATATATATAAAGAGTTATGTGAAAATCACGTGTTGCGCCTGTAAAATGACTTTTTCCTCCTACTCCCCCCCCCCCCCCCCCCTTTGGCACCGAATTTCTAAAATTCTAGAAATTGATTTTAGTATTTGTGTCAGTTATATTTTAAAGCAAAAAGTCTCACGTATATCTGTTTTTTTTCTTTGAGATATGAAGTTTTTTTTGCGAAATCACGTTTTGCCCCCCCCCCTCCCTTCTTGGGGGCCGAATTTCTAAAATTTCAGAAATTAGTTTTTAGGTATCTTTGTTAGTTGTATTTTAAAATAACAATTTTACGGGTATCTGTTTTTTTCTTTGAGATATAAAGATTTTTGTGAAATCACGTTTTGCCCCCTCCCATTCCTTGGGGGTGAATTTTGTAAAATCGCTTCTTAGGGGGTGCTTACACTATATGATGATCTATAATCTGACTCAGTTTCGAATCAGTGGCCTCCAGTAGATTTTGCTGTGCGTTGATGAGTCAGTGAGTGAGTGGAAGTACTCTTTTATGTACAATAGGTAGATAAATAGAAGTTAGATGAGCCAAATAATGCATTTTTAGGAAATTGATCGAATAATTTATTAATGCTGCATAAAAATCCTTGCAGTTGACTTAAGTAATAGTAACATAAAAAATAGTTGTAATTATAGTATTTCATTATTTTATCTCAATATATTCTATAAAATATTAAAAAAAAAAAAAAAAAGCACCTAGATTTAAAAAAAGGAGTGGAGGGGGTGGGGGTTATCATCTACACTTTCAAACTATTTCAGAATAATCTGACAATCTCAGCAGTGGCGGCTCGTGCACCGAAAACTGGTGAAGAGTCACACTGTATTTTACGCTGTATTCATTTATAGAATATAAATTTACATTTAAATAAGTATTTTTAGTTAGATTTAGTTAAAACCATGCTTAATAAAAATTATGATTAAAAATACTTAAATATTATTTTTGAGCTCTTCACCTATTTTCGGTTCACGAGCCGCCACTGAATCTCAGTGAAATGATTGGTGTAGTAGTAGAAATATAAATAATACATTGATTCAAGTACATTGATATGATCTACGCTATCAGCACATTGCAAGAAATCTGAAGTTTTTCATTTTCTTATAACAAAAGATAATTCTTTTTAAATGCTCTCTTCATTTCTAAACAATGTTATAGAAAGTAGAATTTTTATTAATTTTGTTATAAGTACTGGGAGGTAAAGTACAAAACACTTTTACTCATTCATTTATTTCAAATGAGTAGCTATTTCTGCTTAGAATTCGGATTACTTCAATGTTATTGAACTCTCATGCCGTAGAACTCAACATTTCTCTCACATATATCCTTCCAACCGCATTACAAAATCAATCCAGCTCAAAAAACATGGAAAAAGACATAAGACAAATTGTCACGCTTTGTAGCGTGTACACAATTTTGTTATATTTTGAAGAAGAGCATGTAAAATTTACATTAAAGCAGGAAACAAGTAGTAGATATTGAAGCAGTAACACGTTGAATTGTATGTGGAATTTGAATGATATAAATTTAAATTAAGGAATGTTAAAATATATGCAAAATGTAAGAATCATTGGTTATGGAATAATAAAAATAGATTAACATAAATTCAAATTAACCATGTATTGGTGAAAGTAATTTTAATTTATGTATGATTAAACAGATATCCCCTACAGCAAAAATAAATGAATAAATAAATAAAATAAAATAAAAGACAAATAAGGATTTACATTTTTATTTAATTAATAAAAGAGGTCTAACATTTTTAGAGGGCATGATTTTTGTGCGTATCAGAAATGATAATCAGCAATAATTCTGGTAAAAATGCCAAGAAAAACTTGCATTCGATTACAATTTAATAATTTACAAATTATAAAAATAGATTTTTTTGGAGTAAACTGGAATTATTATGATTAAGTCATATTAATATTTTAAAATTTTTATTTCTCAGTTACGCTCCCAAGAAAGTTGGTTGGATGTTTGGATGGGTTTTACGTCGCACTAGTGCTGCGCAATGGGCAATTGGCTACGGTCTGGGACTGAACCCCTAGAGGTGGTCCGGAGATATACCATCACAATTTTGATCCTCCACGGAAAGGACGTTTCCAAGATAGAAAAAGAAGAAAAAAAAATATTTGGAATAGGTGAACTTTGCTCAATTTCCTATTATACATTTGTTCTTATGAATTTCTACTATAGGGGATATTCATGTTCAGAGACATGAACTCAGCAAATAACACAGCATAGTACAGACTAAAATGTCCCACCCACTAGGCTATATTATCACCTTATTCTAATCTGCAAATTAATTTTGTTGGGATTAGTTTCGTATCTTAGTTTTCATGCATTTCCATACTCTTCCCAATGCAATAATCCTCATAATGAACATTTATGCGAAATTTTGATTAATTCTGCCATGTTAAAGAAATCTTAAATTTCGAATAACTTACGAAGCTTACAAACTAAAATATTCATAGCCAATGATGTTTCTGCCAGTATCATTAAAAAATATATAATAAAGAATAATAAAAGAAAAAAGACCGGTCTAGTCGTAGTCTCGTTAAAAATATTCCTAAAAATTGAACATTAGCTAAAATTTTACCCTCCTTCCTCTCATGCTAAGAAAATCTTAAATTTCGAATAACTGACGAAGCTTTCAAAATAGAATGTTCGTAGTTAATGATATTCATGCCCACTTCATAAGTGATATTTAAAAAGTGATCAGCCAACTTTACGATGAAAATAATCCTCATAATACATGTTTATGTGAAATTTTGCCTAATCCTCCCATAATTAGAAAATCGTAAATTTCCAATTATTTCGAAGTTTTAAAATTAGAAGATTTAAAATTAATAAATTCTTGCCAATATCAAAAATGATATTTTAAAACTGGTCCGACCACTTTTGTTCTTGAGACATTGTCCACACAGAATAACAAACTAACACACAAACTGACGAATTAATAAACTGACTAACTTACAGACAAATATCACATTGC
Source organism: Salticus scenicus (assembly GCA_963930645.1). Taxonomy (NCBI): domain Eukaryota; kingdom Metazoa; phylum Arthropoda; class Arachnida; order Araneae; family Salticidae; genus Salticus; species Salticus scenicus. Next base: position 289,328,634 of record OZ005652.1, on the reverse strand, counting down.
TTTTGTAATTTTTGTATTCCGTAAACCTTAAAACATGTAAAAACATCAGAAAAACCGAGGAATACCTAAGTTCAACATACCTATAGTATGATGGAGCACAAATAAATAAATAAATGAATAAAACAGATAAATTAAATATTAACTAAAGATAAAGACTTTTTTTTACCTATCAGATGTTTAGATTCCAATCTTATTTATATAATTTCAAAGTGCTTAAATCATCACCTCGTTACCCTTATCAACAACCTGATAAAACTCAACAAAAATCAGCAGACTTTCTTATTCAAAGAACCGTACAGTAATCATTATACCGTAAAAGGACATATCAGCCTAATGAAACAGCAATGACAGGTTAAAATCAGAATATAACGCATCTGAATGGTGTTTTTTACATGAGAAACTATAATTTGTGTTCTCAAAACACAGATCATGCTTAACCGCAATTTGAAAAGCGGAAGTTTTATTTCCTTTTCAAATAAGAACATTTGAATGAAGTCAAGATATCAGAAGTTTGCGTATCATTTGAAAAGTCACATCAATCAAGCTTTTCTTGAAATTAGATTTTTTATATCAGCAGATGGAAACGCAAACAAGTAAAAGTAATAGTTCAGTTAGATTAATCTTTTGAAACTATAAACATTTCTTTCTTTAGATTTAAAAAGTTGGGGAAATATCATCATAAATATACTATGTTGTAGTCGTTTCCGTTAATAAAATTCTTTAAAAAAAATATATGTATGCATTTTTATTCTGCAAAACTAGGAAATGAAAATTTTTTCTTGAGCTACATAAAACAATAGTTAAAAAAAATAGGAATAATTAATAATTAATAATAATTAAAATAATTAGGAATCCAGAATTATTCTAAAATCAAATTTTTTGAAATTATCTAAGAAAAGAAATTGGTTTCAAGAAAATTATGGAACAGTTTCCTACATCAGGATAAAAACTTATAAATGTTTTTGAACAACAAGATGTTTCGAACAATATAAACATGTAAATGTTTTCATCGATTTAGAAAATAAGAAATTTCTTTTCTACCTTTAGTAAATCTGAATAACACTTTTATTTACCAGTAAAAGCTAAAGAGTTATCATCCTGGACACCAGTCGCATTTTAAACATATGAAAGTAATTGTATTTTAGAAATGTTTTCTACCAATAAAGAAAGCCTTACTGTTCCTTTTAGTTGCCAATTTATTATTAATTATAATGCTCAGCGACAGCATTGCAAGGATCCGTAATTTTAAGTAATGCTTGCATCTCTCTCTTTTTTTTTTTTAATCAGAAGATAGTCAATATAAATTTAATAGTTTAATATCATTGATATAAATTTAAAATTTTCATTAAATTATCATTCTAAAACTAAAGAGACTGTTTCATGGTCACCTACTCTTTCTATTTTTTCTAATTTTTTAAAGAATAACCCTTCGAGTTAAAATGGTATAGTTGTCGTATCCGATCTCAGTTTTCGTTATACATATATATATATATATATATATATATATATATATATATATATATATATATATATATATATATATATATATATATATATATATATATATATATATATATCGTGTACCTTCTATGGTGTTATTTATATATTTTGTATTTATTTGTTTTTCTTTTACATTTTATTTTATCTAAACCTCTTGATCCTATGTGGTGTCCTTTTATTCATGTGGAGATATTTCTTAAATTAAAGCACAAATAATAATAATAAGAAGAAGAACAAATAATAATAAGAAAAACAAAAGAATAATGGCGTAATAAGCAAACGAAATATCCACGATGAAATATTATAAATATTTATGAACATTTTTAGTTCTGACTGGCATTTAAAAAACAATCAATGAGTTTTATAATTTTGCTAATTTTTTTATGTTAAAATAATAAATTATAATACATTATGCCCAGAACAGAATTACATGCATCCTGATTAAACGGCACATCACTAAAAATACATTTGCACATTGTTAAAAACTGCACAATATATTATACTACGTTATAAAATAAATAAAACATTATATATTATCAATAATAATAATAATAATAAGCATTAAAATGGAAATGGAAATGGTAAATTTAGTAAAATTTAATAAAGAATTTTAAATTTCCTTAAAATGACAACTTACTTAAGTTATAGCATAACATTTGTATTTAAACATTTTCTATCGTATTCTCTTCCTTCGATAATGCCAACAAAAAGACAAAAAATTTAAGTTAAAATAAAATAAATTAAAAAAAAAAAAAAAAAAAAAAAAAAAAACCACAGATTTAGTATAATGACATATTTTTAAATTACGTCCAATTAATTTTCTGAGTTGACAGGTTTTGTTTTTATATTGCCTTTTAAGCGATGAAGAAAATTTAGCGAAGACTACTATAATATAATGCCCCTTAAAAGTCATTTGAAGAAACCAACTTTGTGTGTGCTTGTTATAAAAATATCATAAACATAAATAATGTAAATTGAAATTTAACAATGGAAATTTAAAATAGGAACTATGAATTGAATGTTACAGTCAGTTAACATTTGCTTTCCTTGGCGAAATTTTTGTTTTCTTTAAAATATCGTATGATTAGCATTAGTGATAACTCGAAAATATTCAGATACGAAATCCGATTAAGGTATGAAAATATTCAGAATAACACGAAATTATTCAGATACATAATTAAAGTGCATAAGTGCAATTTAATCGAAATGTGTATTTAGTAGTGTTATACGTTTGTAACACTTTCCAAGTTTAAATGTGCTTATGAATTTAATTCTTCTGTCGGTCTGTATGACCGTCACCCAGCCTACATTGTCGTTTTCTAGGTATTTTTTAGGATTCCTTGAAACCAGGGCGCACAGGCACTCGGGGCTCGTTCCCAATTTCTGAGGGGCACAAAATTTTACTAACGGTTAAAAATATCTAACTCAATACCCAGTTTTTTTTTTTTTTTTTTTTTTTTTTTTTTTCCCTCGTTTCTAACTTAACTGTGTTTTATTTACATGAATAAAATTTTAAAATAAAGTCTATAATTTAGCTGAGTAGAGTAATTTTACTAAAGCCAAAAACAGAAACAGATTAATTGTTTGCCCAATTTGAGGGGGGGGGGGGTTGATCTTCAAAGGGGGCACGAAAATTTGAAAGTGCTCCGGGCAAAAAAAAAATTTTTAGTCGGATACTGCTTGAAACTGATATATGTTGTTCAGATTCACTTTAGCATGTTATTTATTGAAAGCTGTGTATGTAGCACAACTAGTTTTTGTCCAGGACTCGCAAAATAATTCGGCGATGTTATGTTGTCCCAACAAAGGTATTTCTATCCTACATACATACTTGAATAATTTCATACTGCGCTAAACATAATATATATATCAAATAAATAAATAAATGAAATTTCTTGCAGAAAATAATTTGAATAAAATTACTAATTTATTAACAAAGAAAACGTTTTCGGATTCTTTACGAAAAATGTTGGAGATGCAATTTGTTGGGTTATAATTTTTTGCATTTTCCATATATTATAAATTATATATCGCTAAGTACTTATGATGCAGCGAATAAACAAAATTGGAAAGTGTTTCATAATTTATGCCAATCGGGGGATTTTTCTGTCTTGTTTGATATTTAAAAAAGTTTCTTACAATGTGAACACTTTTGCGTAATAATTAGCCACAGAGTATATCAGAGCATTTACCTCTCCCCCCCCCCCCTTTTATATTCTACTTGTAGTACATTTCAGAATTTTTAAAGCATATATCACTAATTTTAGACACTTAGTACTTCATACATGTTCAGACACTTTAAAATTAGACCAACATTATTATGCAATAGGAGCAAACATTTAACAACTGTTAAAATCGTTTCGACATTTTTGGCTAGTGAAACGGACTTTGTAGAAAAAAAAAAAAAAAAAAGAACGTTATAGAAAAAGAAAAATTCGCAGCAAGAATAGTAATTTCTGTAAGTAGTTTAACCAGACCATAAGGAGGTCACACCTGAGAGATCGTCTGTATCGCTAAGAAACAAGATCCCGATGATGAGAGAAAAATAAGAAGAAACAAACAGTAATGCCTTTGTTTCTGCTCGAATTTCATTTGATTCTGTTGTTGGTGATTATGAGACATTATAAAACTAAGAATTTTTTTTAATCGAATATTCCTTTAAGGGGGAGGGCGAGGGGGGTTCATAATTGTTCCCATTATCCCATTATAGAGGTAAGTTATTTTCAAAAATATTTGTTTAAAAAAAAAGAAAAAAAAAAGGAAAGAAAGAAATGTGTATGCTTTTATCTGATAAAAATAAAATAATAAAAGGTAGTAAGTACGTATGTTTAAACATTTATGCGCTTATTAAAAAAATAATTTGGCATTTTATTTAAGCAAATCTATGATGCAAGATGATATACTGGAAACAGTGTGCTGTGCATTTTGATGAGATCATAAGACAATGCATGCCCTGGAGCTAAAAGATATTATCAGGAATCAAAAATATGATCAAATTTAGATTTCCTAATCAATAATTTGCACATACTTTTGTAACGAAGAAAGTAGATGGGCGTCGGTTATTGAAGTTCACTTTAAAAAAACAGTTCCATAATTCTTGCGAAGTGAACCGACAATAACTGTGATCCAGGCATTTTTGTAAATAATCACGAAAAATTTTATTAAAAATTTTATTTGATATGATACTCTCGTATAGGTGACCTTTTCATAAAGTTATTATTATTGGATAATTAGAGTTGGAGTGATTTTTAATAACACTGGAGTGGGAGCCCAAAACGTCGACTTCTCGGGTCAAGTCATGATGATGAAGTGACGCTCCGATTTCTTCATAAATTTCGCCAAAGCTCTAATCGAAACCAAATTCAAAATAGTACAGTAAAAATGTTCTAATTTTGTTACGCATAAACACATACAATTTTTGAAGAAGTTACCAGATAATTATAATTCAAACGGTCCTGAATAACAGCCAACCCTCGTCATGGGAAGGAGGAAGTTTTTAAGCAAAAATTAATGTACCATATTGTCAGAAAAGAATGTAAAACATGGCGACAAACTGCATTTATTTGCAAGATGAAAAGAAACCGAATTAGAAAAAGTCATAACATGCTATTGTATTGTAGATCTACATTACGTTAAAGAAAGAATAACACATGATCAAAGGTTTCGACAGAGTTGCAATTAGCAAAAGATACATATGTGGGAAGAGGGAGGATGTAAAAATTTAAAGAACATTATTAATTTCAGTTGCAATTTAAAGATCATAAAAATGTGTTCGCTACATTTTTTTTTTTTTTTAATACAGTAATATATTTTCAGAATATATGATAATCGACATCACAACTTTCTTCGACAGAAGGAAGAAAACAGTAAAGTTTCACGAATAAAATATAGTGTTTGAAAAGAAAGAGTTTAAAAATGACTTGAAAATATTTAACTTCATAAATCAATAAGTTCAAAGGCTAATAATAATCACTTAGTATAAAATTATTTACTATTACGTCCTGTTTTGTACAGTAAACATTATTTTGACATAATGTAAATTCTTGATATAGTATTATGCGTTATCTCAAGGATAAAGTATAATGTATAAAACAAAACATAAAATCATGCTATCGTAACTTTGTAAGAAAAGGTTCTTTTTCAAGCCAAAATAAAAAGAGAAAAAAGTCGGAAACCTTAAGAGGGTTACACATCATTAGGTAGAAAATTGTCCCTTTAAAGAGATGGTTGTCTTTTAAAAGAGGTCATTAGAAAATTATAATTTAGTCAACAAAATTTACAAATTAAAGTGTTTTAATTATTCAAATTTGTATTATTTGTTTGTATAGTTTTGTAATAATCGATAATAGTAGCTTATTTGAATTTTAAAAGCTTTTCAGCTAATTATTTTTTTTCAAAGGAAGTTTTATACAGGATCAAATTGTTCAACTTAGCTTCATTTTCCAATGGGAAAACGGTCTCTGTTACAACTCTATTAATTTCCCCTAAAGGTTCTTGGAAGGAAATACTGCTTTTAATTTTTAATCTCAGCTCGATTTAATATATCTTTTCTGTCCCTCAGAATCGCCATTATTCATTCAGAAGCTATTTCATTTAAATTTATTAACTAAATAATGCTATGACACAAAATTCACTTTTCCTAATTTGAACTACATGTCTGAGTATGCACATTCGAAAACATGAAGTCTTATCACTCACTTCTTTTTTCTATACAACGATTACACTGCTCTGAAAAAAAAAAAAAAAAATCGAGATCTGATACCATTTTTGCTGATTCTTATGTAAAATGACCTCCTGAATCCGAATATCACTTCCATTTTGCCCACTGTTTTCTAGATACATCACACCCTCCCTCAATTTCTTTCCCTGTTCGATAATTTTATGACCATGAATTTGATTTGAAGAATGAAACATTACTAATTTAACACCTAAAAACAAAAATATATAAAGTTTAAAAAGTTTAAAAAGTAACATTAATAACAGATTAAAAAAATATAAGATATGTAATGCATAATTTCAGTGGCAAATCCCCCCCCCAAAATTTTTCCCTTGTCACAAATGTCCATATTTTAGAATTTTCCAACTCTGTAGCCCCTCAGAAGATAATTAAAGGTTAAAATAATCCTCTCCCCTCCTAAAAATCAAATTTATAGCCTTAAAATCACCGAAAAATGATAAAAATAGGGGGTCATTCCTAAAAAACGGTGGGTGATCTGATAGCCGATAGGGCAAAATGGGCGTCCTATTCGGATTCAGGAGATCATTTTACATAAGAATATGCTGAAATGGTGTCAGAGGCAGAGCAGTGTTATTATTATAGACATGGAGATACCTATGTTATATGGTTGACAGTGGTCAGTTCAAGTCAATGGGAAAATAAAATCACCTGCTTTCGTAAAATGGGGCCCATCGAAGAGGTATACAATAATACATGGAGTTTAAAAAAGATAAATTAGTATTAAATCTTACGGGGAAATCGTTGGAGTGGAGTGGGTTTTACGTACTGGGCAATTGTAACTATTGTATAATTGGGCAATTGTACTTAGACTACACATTGGGCAATGGGCAACGGTCTGAGACTCACTCCTTAAAGATGATCCGGCGACATGCCATCAGATTTTTAATCCACTGTGGAAGAGATGGCCCACCCTCTTCGGAAACCCCATAGGTATTATATGTATGGAGCATGGAGGGCATTGCGGTCACAACGGAAGAAATTTGGAACTATGAAAAACCAGTTCACTATCTTTGATTGTTTTAACAGTTATAAATAGAATGTAAATAATTAAAACGAGTAAACTGAAACGCTAATTCTTTTTTTACTATCTCTTACCTATATACTGCAGAAAAAGTATTTTTTAAATAAAATTTTCGACACTGAAATTTTGCTGTATTTGCACGTTTTGAGGTTTCCTGTATTCGATAATCAGGCTTTTAGCTGTTGCTTATTCGTTTGCCTATATATATTATCAGCATAATTCAAGAACAAATATCAGTAGAAAGTCAAAACTCGGTAGGTTCTAAATCTGTATCACAGGAGGAGTTTACTTGAAACCTTTTATTGAAATCGGACTAATGATTCGTACACAGGGACATATAAAAATATTCAAATACACTACGGCTATAAACGAAATTTCCGTTAGGTACAGTTTAACATATTTAAGCTGCAAAAAAAAAAAAAAAAAAAAAAAGAAAGAAAAAGAAAAGAAAGAAAGAAAGAACTTTATACACTTTTCTTGTATACACGAAAGTATGTTTCACTTAAATATGGTATCAGAAAAAAGTTATCCTTCGTTTACAGGGTCACACAAAAGTATTCCGATTCAAAAGTGCTGTTTTTGGAAATGACTCGAAGTGCATTTCAAGTTGTGCTAGTTCTTTTCTGTGCTAAGTTTAAGTACATTGCTCGTACATATATCGTTTATAATTAATATACAGGTCTGCTGAAAATTAATCCAATAAGTTTCAGACAGGGGTGTGGGCGAAATTTTTTTGAATAATTTGAAATAAAATTTAAAATTTAATAATTTATGCTTATGTAATTACAGTATTCAATCGGGGACGATTGTTAAAAGAGGATTGTTAAGAGAGGATTTTTTTTTTTTCTCAAATAAAAATATTTCTCAAATTGTTTTTCACAGTTGTTAAATTTCAATAGGAAAGTTCAGATATAGTAACTTGTATGCTACACGTTAAACTATAATGATATGTTTCTAGTTATGTTGGGTAGGAGAAAGTAGTGTGAGTGCCACATCCGGTAATTCTTAGTAGAATGTTTTGCATTTATGGCTTCCTTGGAAAAAAAAATAAATAAAAAAAAATAAATAAAAATGTTTTCAAAACAACAAAAGTCTTTCAAATTACTATTATATGTATTTTACTAATCCAAAAAGCTTAATTTTTTCAAATTATTAAAAGAAAAAAAATCGTTAGACTGGAAAAATATTTTTAGTCATATATTAAGCCGCAAGAAAAATATTTGGGAGAGTCTGTTTATAAGAAGATTGAGCTTTTAAACGGATAAAGTACTTTATCCTGAGAATTTCATCGGATTTTTAAGTTTTACTTTAATGCATGCATAAAATAAGTACTCACATATTTTGAAAATATTTCATGGAAGGATGAGGTGAAGTTAACCGATAAAGACTTTTCTTTCTTTTGTTCACCTCTTTAAATCTCCAGTTTCCTGCATTAATTTTTATCATACATGTAAGATTGAATTTGATGCATACATAAATAAAATATTTTTATTATTTTTAATTGCAAATGTATAAATAACGAACAATTGAAGAACTGTAAAGCTAGCTTTATATATATATATATATATAAACGACCTTGACCTTTTAAATATTTTATTTTTTTAGAAGATCTATAATTTTCAGCTTGAATAAAATTATCTTTCAAATTGAAAAATACAACGTAAAGCTTGTCTTAAATTTAACTAAATATTATTTTTCTTTAAAATCTTTCATTTTCAACCCAATTTATCAATTTTTTGACTGTGAACTCATAATATCTATTTTTAACCAATTTTTAGTTTTTATCAAAATTGGTTAAAATTTGCGATTATATAATAATAATAATAATAGATTTAAAAAAAATTAAATAAATAAATAAACATCATGTATCATCTAACATGAATTTGAAGGATGAGTTGGATAAAATATTGATTAACAACTCATAAATTTTAAAATATCAATACAAAATGGCTAGGAAATTTAATATTATATATATATTAAGTAATTTTAAAAAATCTCTATAAAATCTCTAATTTTCAACCGAATTTTATTTTTGGACTGTAAACTCATAATCATTTTATTTTGAAAGTGATTGTTTTCTAATTCTCGTAAATTGTTTGCTCACGAAATTTTATTACCATTTAAATTATATCTCGACTAAGAATAGAAAATAAATTATCTGAAAAATTCAAAGCATTCTGAACTAATAAAAATACACATGATTACACTGTTTTTTCTTTTAACCTTAAAAAAAAAAAAAAAAAAAAAAAAAATCTATATATCTATTAAATACTGAAAGCAAAAACAATAATTATAATCACAGCAAATCATTTAGATGCTTGTTTATAGATCGTATTTGATTTTTAACAATGGCATTGTTTCCTATGATGACTTTTTGTTACACGCCCTCGATTTTTTTTGCAAATAGCCAAGATTAACATGGAGAACGCAAGTTAAAATTTAAAATTAACAAGATGATAGAAATGTTGATTGAAAGGTCTTCTAGTATTTATCATTCGTAGTAAAATCAACAATGAAAAAATAACCTGTATCGCAATGTCACGATCACCAGCATGTATTTTAACTTCCTCTTATGAACCATTAATATTGAGATCACGCAAAATGTAACGTAAAAAGACCTACGCAGTTTTGAACAGAAGTATGATATGTATTTCATGAAGGTCGTCTTGTAATCGGTGTCTACTAAGAAAATATAAAACGGCATCGCCTTAAATGATTACAGAAAAGGCATATTTATGCAAATTATAAAAAGAATTGTAATAGTACGTATAATAGTATTTACAAGAGAATAAATTTTGATTGTCCTCTTGCAAATTTTCGAAAGCTGAAATGGGTGATTTGAGTTTCTTTCAATATACATACGCATACATACTATTAAATTGAAAGATTTAATTTTTTCCTGTTTAATTGGTTTTCTTCAGTCTGAATGTAGCAAAAAAAAAAAAAAAAAAAAAAATTCCAGTTATAAAAAAAATATCTAGCAAACTTGTAATTTTTTTTTTTTTTTTTTTTTTTTCCCAATTGAAAATTTAAAAATTATCAAAATTTTAGTAAGAAAAAGAATTTAAATTTGAGTTAAGGGTTTCATTTTTGAATAAAATATTCATAAAAATTAGTATCGTTATTTCGTCTGTTTTATGTTTTATTCGTAGCAAAATTATGCGTGGGCATTTTTTTTTTTTTTAATCACGTTAGAATGAATACACCTTTGTTTTATATCGATAGTTGTTTACATGAAAATAATTTAACCAATTTTTAAACTTAGTAATCTTAAATTGACTAAAAATATTATCAATGTGAAATTTTGGATTGCTTTTTCAAGTAGCACAGTTTAATCTAGTAGTAGCTGATCTAAACAACAATTTATTTTAATTTGCAACTAGGAATGAAATGCGTATATGAGATAATGATTACTTTAAAAAAGAAAATTTTTCTCTCAAAAATTTATGATATTTTATAGACACTTTATTTTAAGAGTTCATATAAGTTAAATTTTGTGTTTCGATTAAAAATTTAAGAGATTGTAAAATAATATATATGGAAAGGATCCCAAAGCATAATTCATGATTACCACTCTTCACTCAAATATTTCCGAATGTTGTACCGGTATATTTTATGTACAATTATTAGTACCAAAATTATTATACACTTTTTTTTTTGCATGTGAGTTTTATTTTATACTGAGTATAGATCTTTTTTTAATTAATTATTATTAAGATTGGGCTGTGTGGCTTAAGGCCGATTGTTTACGACAGGGTCCTAGTCGTATAAGTGGAATGCCCTCCGTGGTGGTCTTTCTAAGTGGTCTTAGCCCGTATTTACGCAAGTTTCGTAGGAAACCAAGGAAAACCCCCGAAGAGCTAGGCCAATGAGCGTGACCAGAGATCGAGTCCGACACTTCCCACCTACCAGCTTTGAGCACAGAACCACTTGGCCATTGATATTGTTTAATTGTTATTAAGAATTATTTCAAACAGACTTCTTTAACCCAAGTTCATAAACGTGGTAGCCAGCCACAATTCTACAGGAAATTATACAACTATCAATTTCCGTTCCTAGATTTAAACACGCTGCCAATTAAGCAATAAATAATAAAAGCGATATTGATTGAATCATTATTTATAAATCTACACACGAAATAATGATTAGTTTTTTAAAAAAAATTATTGGAGTGCGATATTTCATTAAAAATTATATATATATATATATACCTGAATAGTTTTAAAAAGCTGAGATATAAAAAGACAAAAAATGCAGAAATGAACGAGACAACAGGTCATGATCGAATCTTAAATTATCATGAGGTTTTCAAAGTACCTTTTTAATTAAGTGAAGTGTTTGAGGATTCATATAACAGTTTCAAAGTTATGCACTTTTTAACAGGTTTATTCACATATAAAACTTTAGCTTAATTTCACTCACATACGAATAGCTTAGCTTAGTTTCACTTGCGTGAAATTCCCATATAATATATGCGAGAATTACAGGAAGCATGAACTTGCTCTAACGCATGAAATCAATGGATTATGTAATAAATAGCTCTATTCTCCCAAAATAGAGGGCCTTCTGTTATTTTGAAAACATTCTTTTATTTTGAGTACACAAATTTAGCTTAAAATGGTGAGAACAAACGGCTAGTATTTTCCTTGCGTGATTAACCATATAAATATTCATAAATATGTTTCCGTAAATATAAATTACCGATGAATGTAATTTTTAAATATCTAGAAAATGCTCACGAAAATTAAATCACCGTGAAATAACTTATTTATTATACATTCTACCTACATAATTATTACATATTCTTATCCGTACTTACAGCATGTGTGTAAAATCGAATGTAAATTTGTTATTATATTAAAACAGACATTAATTACTCTCTTCTATGTTCAACAGAATTAAGTATTGGTTTAGTAAAAATTTTCGACTTTCGATTTTTTGATAGTTTTAAGAGGTCTAGATCACAATTTGGTCATTTTTAGAAAATGATGTTTATACCTGTGTCCGTGTGTGTATGATAAAAAATTTGTGACAGCTCTAGCTCATGACCTAATTCAGAGTTTCATTTAAATTTATATATGGACCTTACCTTGACATAAATAAGTGCCTATCGACAATAGGACAAAATTTCTTATAAATGTACAAAATGAGAATTATTTTTAGACAATCATAACGAAATTAATATGTATATATATATATACACTGCTCGACATTGAAAATGCAACACCAAGAAGGAATGATAATAACGGAATGAAATTTGTTGGACACATACATTATAGTAGGAAGAACAATTGATTAAAATTTCAAGAAATTTGGAGTAATATGTACTGAGAAAACAGTACATAAAGCAGCGACCTCTGTGAGCAACAACAACGCATGTCTGCCTAGGCATTGAATCGAACAGCGATTGGATGACATGTACGGGTAGAGCACTTCATGAAGCTTTAACACGATGCCACAATTCCTCGATCGAAGTTACTGGTGAGTGGTGGGGGGCCAGTCGCTTTTCAATGATTAAACAGTCATTTTCATTGGTGCGAGATTAGGAGAACGTGCTGGCCAGAGCAACAGTCGAACACATTCTGTATCAAAGAAGTTCCGGACAATACAAACAACTTGCGGTCGTGCATTATCTTGCTTAAATTTTGCGCTACGGAGGCTTCGAATACAGGGCAGAGGGGCGGGCCTTAACTCGACAGAAATTTAATGACCGCATTTCAGAGTTCCGGGGATGCGAAGAAGAAGTAACCGAGACGTGTATCCAATGGGACCCCATACCATCACTGCATGTCGTGGACAGTGTGACGATGTCGAATCCCAGCTGGCATTGTGCATTATTCACAATGCAGTTAAATACGGGTAAGGCAATGTTGATGCTGTAAACAGGGTTGTGATTTGTCTGAAAGGCGACTTCATGCCATCCCTGCGTCCAGGTTCATCGTTGATCACACATTGATGGCGCCCATATCAGTGATGCAGTTTTGAGGGTAATCAGAATTTTGGTAGCCGCATACTGAGTCACCACCTGGATTGATGGTATGTTGTACCACTGAATACACATCCCGGTCACCTCTTGTTTTCATTCCCGCCACTCTGAATACCAGACATTACATTTCTGACGAGTTAAAGCCCATAGCTCTGCCCTATGTTCAAGGCCTCCGAAGTGCAACATTTAAGCAGGACAAGGCACGACCGCAAGTTGTCCATATTGTCTGGACCTTCATTGATGCCGAATGTGTTCGACTGTTGCTATGCATAACATTTCTTATGTTTTTTTAATCTGTTATTAATGTTATTTTTTAAACTTTATATTTTTTTGTTTTTAGGTGTTAAATTAATTATTTTTTATTCTTAAAATCAAATTCATGGTCAAAAAATTATCGAACAGGGAAAGAAATTGAGGGAGGGGGTGGTGTATCTAGAAAACGGTGAGTGACTGGAAAAATGGGAGTCATATTCGGATTGAGGAGAATCAGCAAGAATGGTATCAGATCTCGAAAAAAATTTTTTTTTTTTTTTTTTTTTTTTTTTTTTTTGCAGAGCAGTGCAAAAAAAAATTGCAAATTCACCATAATTGCATTTCACCATTTTTTTTTTTTTTTTTTTGCAAATTCACCATCAAATTTTGGGGTAATTTCTTTCAAATCCCAGTTACAGCACACACACACACACAAAAAAAAAAAAAAAGAAGAAGAAGAAAGAATGAAAAATTCTAAATTCTAGAAACATATTTATCAGTAAGTACAGTGAAATCCCGTTGACACAGCCCCTATAACAGGCATCAATTTATACGCATAATTCATTTGTTAAAAATGGGATAAACGAGGGGGGAAACCTCTCCACCCAACATACAATAAATCCGTGATATGCTGCTCGCAATTGAGAATTTTATAAATAGAATAAAATATTTCAGACATTACTTTCGAACATTTTTTTTTTCATTAGGAGTCAAAAGAAGATTGGTTACTCCCCCTCTCCAACCCCCCCCCCGAAAAAATAAAATAATAATAATAATAATAATAATAATAATGAAAGAAAGGAAGAACATAACTTCTTTTTTTTTACATTAGACTAAAAATTATTATGTACCGTATCTTTTTTCTATCATATATTACAAAACAATGTACATTAATATAAGTAATATTGCTAAGCAAAAAACTATAACAATATACAGACAAATTAAAAACAAAAAGTTTATTTTTATTTTTATTTTTATTTATTTATTTATTTATTTTTGGTTTTCTGTTCCATTTTGAAATAATAATTTGAAAAATAAAATTCCATTCATATTATTGTGCATGTGTAGTTAAGTCATGTAAACTGTACATTTTACTGTCATGTAAAACCTCAGGTGTTTATCACCTCCTGTTATGGATTCTCGTTAATGCGAACAAAAATCGTTGGTCCCCGACAGTCCGTCTTAGTTTATTAATTTATTTTTTCACTTTTCCCTTTTTACTTTCCGAACTACATATAAGGAAAAGATTGTAATCATGAAAAAATTCGATTTGAGATTTTGGTGTATCTATATGTTTTGAGGTCGCATGAGGGTGTATTTTTGCTATTTTTACAGTGATGTGTATGCATGTGTTGTATATATGTGTGTGAGTGAACCCTCTAACATCTAAACGATTTTTTTCGAATGAGTTAAAAGTTGATACGTGTGTCATAGATCACCGTAGCACGAACCTTATTTATTTTGGGGGATCTAACACTTTTTTTTTTTTTTTTTTAACAAGGGCACAAGGAAAAATTCTTTATTATATTATGGCCTATGGGTTCGAATTATTTAAAGTGCGATAGAGTCTATATGCCTTACCCTATTTAGCTGAAAATTTATTTACATGTTATAGGTCCCTGCCGCACGTATTGTATAGATTTTGGTGAATGTAGCGCTTATAGACTAAAGAACATACTATATGCAGAAAAATACTCAAATGTCCTATTATAATTTTTCTCTTTTGTTTATTTAACAATTTCTTTTACTTTAATTTATTTATACAGCCATTAATTACTAAATGTTCAGAAAGTCGAGTGGAGTCATTCCAGATTTTTTTTTTTTTTTTTTTTTTTTTTTTTTTTTTTTAATATTACAACCCGTATCAAAGACAAGACACTTGTTAAGAATGAACGTATTTTTTTATTATTATCATTATATTATTCTGATACAATTTATTATTCCGATCGGTTTATGCGCATATCAAACACGTTTTAAAAAAAAAAAAATAATAATCTGGTGTGTCACTCACACGACTTTCTCTTACCCTGAAATTTAATACTATAAATACAGGTTGGAGAATAAGAGGCAAGATAACGAGTACTGTTATGTAAACCTGTGTTAAAGAATTCAAATTAGGCTTCCGAAGAGTTTTATATAATAAATAGTTCTGTGTGACGGGGACTAAAGCCCCCTCTCAACCCACCGTTTCATTAATGCACCTACATTTATATAGAATTTAATTCGGTTATTAAAAAATAATTCTGTTTTTAAAAAATAATTTATTAAAATTATTATTTAAAATTTATCTTTTATGATAATGCATACGATTTACATATTAGAGAAGTAGTATAACACTAAATATTTAAAAAAAAAAAAAAAAGTTGAATTTATTCTCAATATTACATTTTTTTTTTTTTTTTTTTGTTAAAAATGAAAAAAATCGATAACTTTATTTTAAAATATCGCCGATCGATGGTTCAATCATTCGTTTCAAAGGTATTGGTGAGCTCTTTTGAAAGATACCCATCATGAAAATTTACTGCCCTCGAGAGGGGACTTCCCCCCCCCCCAGGTGGGAAGGCGAGGTTCCTACATACACAAAATTTTTTCCCAGTTGTCTATCTCTATTACAAAAAATATATATTCGTTTCATTTGGTTTAGTGCAGTCTATAGATGTTAAACTCTACTTACCTGCAATTTCCCCCCATAGACGTAATGTATTTGAATAGTTTTGAGTGTCCCTGTACACGAACCATTTGCTTTATCTCAACGAAAAGCTTACTGTAGCATCCCCATATGATACACATTTAGAATACCGAGTTTGGAATTTCTGCTACTTTTTGTTCTTGAGATATGCTGATAACAGACACACAGACAGACAGACCATTCGCTAAAAACATGATTTTCGTATTCAGGGGATCTCAGAGCATGTAAATATAACAAAAACTGACGTTCGAAAATTAGACCTTAAAACAATACTTTCTCGACCCTATGGGTAAGAGAAAGTAAAAATCCGTTTATCGCACATGAATAGAATTAATACAGAAACAGCAAATTTATAAACCTATAAAGTTTAGAATCCCCTAGAATTTAGCATAGCACATGTTTTGAAAAATCGCAGTATAAAAAGATACATACAGATAAATTGATATACACCAAATCACGATAGTATTTGATTATCTCTTTAAATAAATTTTCTGAATTTTATTTTACGCACGCAAGCCCATCGAAACGCATGGTTAATATTCCATTAGTTATTCTTGTTTTTTCTATCTTTGTAAACTATCGCATGTCGTGTTGGTTCAGAATTTTCTAAAACACGTGGATCGAAGATCAATTAATTTAAAATCCAGTAAATATGAATTAATGAAGAAGATTTCTCTATTACGTGACATTTAATTTCTGAAAAATAATGCTGATGATGATAAACTAAAAACTAAAAATAAATTAAATTAGTCTTTTTTTGTTAATGGCGAAAATATGACATACATTTTTATCAGAATAAATTTCAGATCTGAAACATTAGCATACGTTTCACAAGTTTTCGTTTTGAAATTAATTTTTTAAAAATTAGAAAGAAATCTCAAACTCTTTAAATTTCAATTTACCAAAGGTTATTCAGAAAATCAAGAACTTTTTTTTTTTTCAAAAACTGCGTTTTCCCCCCTCCTTAATATTGAAAAAAGAAATACATTTAAATTAGTGGAAGAAGGAGGGGGAAGATGCGAAGAGGGCGGCTTACTATGATCGATAATGCTTTGCAACTTTATTTAAAATAATCATTTGCAGAAAATCTTTATCAGTCTTATACACATGGAAAAGGAAATTGAATTAAAAACAGAGAGAGAGAGAGAGTTTTTTTTTTTTTTTTTTTTTTTAATGTAATTTTAATGTTACATAATTTATTTTGAAAACCTATAAACAAGAAGGTTTCTGTCAAACAAAACCTTGTTGTTTATAAGCTTTCAAATAAAATTATGTAACATTTAAATAACATTAAAAAGAAAAATCTCTTTTTTTTTTTTATTATTTTTTTCTCATTCTGTTTCCCTTTTCAGGTGTATGAGACTCATATAGATTTTCTGTAGAGTTGACTGAATTATTTAATTTTTTTTCTCGTTTTATTTTATCAAACATTACTCTTAAGTACATTAAATCTTTAAAAAAAAAAAAAAAAAAAAAAACTTTAGTATTTTTGACAAATTTGTAAGGTTGGTTTGTTGGTTTTAACGTCGCACTAGTACTGCGCTATGGGTAATAGGCGACGGTCTGGGGCACACCCCTAAGGATGGTCCGGAAACAGGCCATCTCAATTTTGATCCTCCACGGAAGGGATTCACGTAAATTCATTAGGTATATATGAATTAATTTTTGTGATATAAATAACTCTTGCTTTAAATTTCAGTTCGTTTCCAAAACTTGTATGTTACATTAAATGTTGGAAGTTTGGAAGTTAACATAGCTATAAATTACACGTATAAAATTTTCCAATTTGAAGTAATATTTTAAGAAGTAACATTTTGAATTGAATTATCCTTTTAATAATTTTTCATCGAATATTTTTTATCATTTATTAATGTAAAATTATCGCAAATTTCAATACATATTATATACAGACGTATATATATATATATGTATATATATATAAAGAACAAATGAAGTAGAATGCGCAAACTAAACAGATGATTAAATTGTCATGATAATTCATAAGAACCTATAAATAGATTATTAAACGACGATAATACAAATAACTATAACTTTAATATAATTCTAACGATAACATTAACATAATTCCATAATATATATATTATATATATTGTATATTAATAAGAAGAAGTTTATAAAGAATATAATCAAGAGTGTTCTTAACGATCAAACATTAACAAAATTAAACCATAACAACGATTGGAAATCGTAATTAAATATGCAGAGAGAGAAAGGGGGGGGGGGGGGTAGGAGACAAAACATAATAAAAATAAATATTTCCTATAATTTCTTACATAATTTGAAATAGAAAATAAAGCTTATTATGGGGGGAAAAATTATTTCATGTTCAAATGTATTCAGGTTTTGTCTTTCTTAATTTTTTTTTTTATATCAAATATTCCTATAATTTTTTTTTCTTTTACAGCAGCATAAAAAATATAAATAAGTAAGTATAAAATAAATAATAGAATAAATAATAATAAATAATAATAATAATAGTAAACACAGAATTGCGACTGCCGACGACGGGTGCAGTTTGATCCAAAGCTGTTCATGTTGCTGCACAGTAAAAACTGTTTTACAGGAGGAAAAATAAAGCAACCAGTTACAATAATGTTGCGCATTTTAAAACCCACATTATAATAAATTATCAAAAAAAAAATAATAATAAAAAAAAAAAATGTAACATTATATTAAAATTATAGCTTAGAAGATAGCAAGTGTATTACAGAAAATGTAGTGAATGAATAAAGGAATTTTGTTTTAATTTGTTTGTGTACAGTTTCCTATATAATGAAGTTTTTCCATTTCTAGAAAATATTAAAATATTTACAAGGCAGAATTATTAAGATAATAGACATTACACGGAATTTAGCGGTCCCTTAATTAATTACAACTTTTTTTAATAGAAAAATTCAGTAATCGTTTACAGTGATTTTTGAAGCGAAAATCACTATTAATTATTATTGATTTAATCACTATTAAATTATTGATTTTTTCTATTAAAAAAGAAAGAAAAAAAAAATCCCCGTTGATATAACAACAAATGAGATCTTGAGAATGACTTATTTCAGTATTGCAAAATTTCACTGTAAAAAATTAATTTTGAAAGTTTGTACTTAAAAATCTCGTTATACTAATTGCCCATAATATATATATTGTGAAATATTGCAAATTGTGTGAAATGCAGTCAGAATTAAATCGTTTCCTATAGAAAATTAAATAATAAAAAATCCCATTGAAAAGAATTATGTTTGGGATGTGCACAACTAAGCAAGTCGTGCCAGACCGTAGTCCAAAAGGGTAAAAAAAAAAAGAGTGGATCAGGCTTGAGCCTGTAATTTTATTTTTAATTCTCTTGCTGGGCCGCCAAAATTGTTACCATGCGGGGCATACTAGATTAGGGCCCACAATTTTAATTTTACTTCTGGACGAGTCGGGATCTCTATTATGTATAAAAGCGTAGATTGTTTAAAAAAAGTTATTTCTGAAACCCAGGTATCCTGAATGGCTGTCAAACCTTAAATCGTTTTTGAAATGTGAAATCCTATTAGCTTGTTAGTTACTGGTATAGTAAAAGTGAAACTAATGATTAAACAACTTAAATTCTTGAACCATTTCGCTCATTTACAAAAATCTAAACTAGTTTTTTTTTTTTTTTTTCATTTTTATTTCATTTAATTATTTAGTGTAACGTTTACAGAAACAGCAGTTTATCTATAAGTGCAAGGGAAAAAAACAGAAAAAGAAGAAGAAATTAATAAAATTATTTCTGTAACAAACTGTAACTGCTTTAATTTAGCGCAGAGCATGAGTTTTTCAGCTTGTGCCAAACGTTTTGTCGACTTTTGGAAGAAGAGGGTCCCATCACTTTATCAAAATGATCAAGCAAGTTGCTTTTTGTAATGTTCAATCAGTGAACGACAAACGAATACTAATTTTTTCCAGAAATAACAAACTGTTAGATCGATATCTATACACAGAAAAAACTCTTTTTTTTTTTTTTTTTTTTTTTTTTATGGTTAAACTTATTTATTGTAATTTTATTTTCTTCACGGGAGAAAAGCAAATTATCACTGAAAAAATAATTTTCCCTTAAATAACCACCTGTTTAGATCCATTTAGATCCCTACCTAACCCTTCATCTTAAACAATTAAAACTGTTTACTCTTTGTAATGTTTTAATTGCAATAAAGAGAAAATTATCAGTGAAAAATAATTTTGTCGATGATGACAATCTGTCAGATCAAATACTATGAAAATACATATACTGTCGGCAGCAAAAGTATCCGAGCACTAGCAATAATCCCTGTCTAAAAAAAAAAGTACACTTAATACTGCTTTGTTAAATAAATCCTTGTCGAGTCATGTTCTTAGACTGACTAAGAACATGAGAACATGATTCGACAAGGATTTATTTAACAAAACAGCATTAAGTATACTTTTTGATATTGGAATTATTGGCCAATGCTCGGATACTTTTGCTGTCGACTGTATATATGTATTTCTATGTTTTTACCAAAATGGTCAAAACGTAAAAGAAAAAAAAAAAATGTTTTTCTATAACACTTCGTTTAAAAATAGTAATAATAACGACAGATTGAAATAGCAATCAAATAGGATAAATGTGTTGTTTTATTATATTTAGCGCTTCAGCAATTCCATAGAACGAAAAAAAAAAGAAAAGAAAGAAAAAGCTGTCTTTTTTCTTATGAATTTGGGAGACCTCAAATTTTGTAACCGATGATTGCATGGGATTATTTTTATACTGTTAAAAGCCTGATGCCAGGATTATCACCTTTACCTTTGCATGACTCTGTTCATACTAATAAAAAAGTTTTCATTGGGGCATTTAAGGGAGTTCCAAAAGAAATATTAACTTTTATACGTTACTGCAATAAATGAATGCATTTTTCACCGGATTTACTTATTCTCTCCCCCCACCCACCCACCCTCAAAAAAAAAAAAAAAAGAAAGAAAGAAAAGAAGAGAGAGAGAGAGAGTAAAACAAACCTATTTTCATAAAGGGCATATTATTGGATGAAGGTTTGAGGGGGGGGGGATTTTTAAAATACTACAAAGCAGTTTTAAATAAAATTGTTCGGTAATGTCATATTTTTCCGATTAAATTTGAAACTTTAGTTGTGCAAAATTTTATTTAGAAAAAAAATTCCTTTTCATAAAAGAATGAAAGTTTCAAATAAAAGCAAGTTATGAAATATATATATATATTTAAAATATTTTAGAGTCAAATAATTTAAAATTACACTTCCACAAATAACTTAGTGCTTTTTTTTTTTTTTTTTTCATTAAACTTACTAATTAATATTTGAATTAATAACATTTAGAGAATTAGAATTTTAAAATCCTGAATATTTTATTTTTACTCTGCCTTTCAAGATCAAATCTGTTTTTATTTACTTATAAAATAAAGGTGCCGAAACAAACAATAATAATAACAACAACAACAATAATAATCTGAAATTATTACCTCTCCCCCCTAAAAAAAATAGCAATAATATAATTAATTAATTAATAATAATAATAATAATATGCTTTAAGAATTTTTTTTTAGTTAATTTTCTCTTACCTTTTTTTTATTGTCCAAATCCAAAAATATGCAAACACCAATACTTGAATTCCCAATAGAAGTTATTCGTTTGAAACTAGAAACAGAACTGAAGACACTTGCGCTTACAAGCGACCTATTTCTTTCACCGCCAGGGGGCGTAAAGATTCTTCAACATCAGTGGGCTAGTGGGACAGCCTCATTTTCGCTTGCTCTTACCATCGGAATAGCATCTTCACAGGTCGTGATATTTCTTACTTAATTGTGGCAAAACCCCGCAGGGATTATGCTTAATGAACACTGAGGATGATATTAGAAACCATGTTTTATCCATGAGAAAAAGCGAAAGATAAATAGATAAATAAATAAATAAATAAATTTACAAAAAAGAAAAAAATTATCATTAAGTTCTAAATTGTCTCGAAATTTCTATTGTACATAAAGTTATAAGCATATTTCAAAGGTATTTAAAATGAAAATTACAGAATTTTGGAAATTATTCAAAAGTTTGAAAATATTTGTGACTACATTTCGTCTATATGAATGTGCTCATTTTCATTTCCGTAAACATTTTTCGAATTGCAGAAAAGATTCTTTTTTATTATTATTTATGCGTCACATAGGAAATACTAAGTCTAAATACTTTTCAGCATCACTGGAGACTGCAGAAAGCACATAACACAACTGAAAATACACCTCAATAAATTTCTCGTAACGAATCCAAATATTTTTCTATCACCCTGTAAACGAATCATTAATATTAATTACACCATTTCCCATGAAAATAATCTGGTGTGTCACTCACACGACTTTCTCTTACCCTGAAATTTAATACTATAAATACAGGTTGGAGAATAAGAGGTAAGATAACGAGTACTGTTATTTAAACCTATGTTAAACAATTCAAATTAGGCTTCGGAAAAGTTTTATGTGATAATTAGTTCTGTGTGAGGGGAGCTACCGCCCCCCTCAACCCCCCCGTTTCATTAATGCACCTACATTTATATAGAATTTAATTCGGTTAATAAAAAAATTCAGTTTTTAAAAAATAATTTATTAAAATTATTATTTAAAAAAAAATATCTTTTATGGTAATTCAGACGTTTTCCATATTAGAGAAGTAGTATAACACAAAATATCCAAAAAAGTCCATTTTATTCTATATATTTAAAAAAATATAAATAAATGAAATATTCTTTTCTGAGGTTTTTTTTCGGTAAAAGTAAAAAAAAAAAAAAAAAAATCGATAACTTTGTTTTAAATTATCGCAGATCGATGGTTCAACCATTCGTTTTAAAGGTATTGGCGAGCTCTTTTGAAAGATACCCATAATGAAAATTTACTCCCCTCGAGGGGGGGAGGCGAGGCTCCTACATACACAAAATTGTTTTTCCCAGTTGACTATCTCTATTACAAAAAAAATATATTCGTTTCATTTTGTTTAGTGCAGTCTATAGACGTTAAACTCTACTTACCTGCAATTTCCCCCATAGACGTAATGTATTAGAATTCTCTTGATTGTCCCTGTACACGAACCATTTGCTTGATCTTAACGAAAAGCTTACTGTAGCATCCCTATATGATACACATTTAGAATACCAAGTTTGGAATGTCTGCTACTATTTGTTCTTGAGATATGCTGATAACAGACAGACACACACACACAGACCAACCGCTAAAAACATGATTTTCGTATTCAGGAGACCTCAAAACGTGTAAATATAACAAAATCTCGCTTTCGAAATTTTGACCCAAAAACAATACTTTCTCTACCTTATGGGTAAGAGAAAGTAAAAACATCCTTTATTGTATCTGGAAAATGCATGTTGATATCTTATGTTTAGCGCAGTATAGTGATATTGAAATGTTCTTATAAAAAATTGGTCTCTTAGATCGTAATACACCCGAATTATTTTGCGAGCCATTATACACAAATCAGTTGTCCTCTACATTTACGATTTTTAATAGAAAACATTCTAAAGTAAATCTGAAAAACCTAAATAACATATATATAAGATTTATGGAATTCAAAAAATGTTTATGAAAATGAAAGCAGGGACAGACAGATGATGAACAGATGTCAATTACCTTTATACTTTGTGCGAAAGTTTAAAAAATGAAATTTCGCATTAACTTTTTTAATTTCGCAAATTTATAAAAACGTTCAAATTTTAATTCTGAGAAAAACGGATATTATATATACAATAGTTGCAAATGCCTAGAAATTGTACATTAAAACAAATTTAAATTTAAATAAGGGTTATAATATTATTTATAACTCACATAGCGTATATTGTGTTCAGGCAGAAAATTAGAAAAATAAACCTTCTGGTAAGTTTCGGTGAATTTGAAAATAATCTAAGATGTATAAAATCGTTTGTCCTGAGTGAGTGCGTGAGTGAGTGAGTGATTCATCATTGCCTAGCTCAAACCCCTGGACCTAGAAGCATGAAATTTGGGGGAAGTTCCTTATATGACGTAGACATCCACTAAGAAGCGATTTTACAAAATTCGCCCCCAAAGGGGGGGGGGGGATTTCACAAAGCGGGATTTCAGAGCAAAGCGGGATTTCACAAAATCCTTCATATCTCCAAAAGAAAAAAAAAACATATTCGTAAAATTTTTGTTTTAAAATATAGTTAACATAAGTATCTAAAAACTGATTTTTGGAATTTTAGAAATTTGTCCCCAAAGGGGAGAAGGGGTCAAAACGTGATTTTACATGCGCAAAACGTGATTTCACATAATCCTATATATCTCAAACAAACAAAAAACAGGTATACCCGGGATTTTTGCTCTAAAATATAGCTAACACAAATACCTAAAAACCAATTTCTGAAATTTTAAAAGTTTCGCCCCCAAGGGAAGGGGGAGGGGCAAAACGTAATTTCATATAATCCTTTATATCGCAAACAAAAAACAGATAAATGTGATATTTTTGCTCTAAAATATAGGTCAAACAAATACCTAAAAACCATTTTCTGGAACTTCAGAAAAATACGTCGCAGGTGGGGCAGAAAAAAGAAGGGGGCTATGGGACAAAAAAAGAAAAAAAAAAAAATAGAAATACAGTTAGAACGTTTAAAATTGGTACATAGAGACTTTTGATACCTACAAATCGATTGCGGATATTTTCGAATTTGAAAAAGTTTTTGGAAAGTCGGGAAGGGGGACGAAGGAACAAAGCAATAGAAATGGAGTTAGACCGTTCAAAATTGACAAGTATAGGTTTTTGGGACCTACAAATTGAATGCAGATATTTTCAAAAGGGAAAAATTATTAGAAGAGACAGGTAGGGGGGGGGCGAAGGGTACAAATATAGAAATAAGACTGAGAGCGTTGGAAATTAGTATTATTGGGTTTTAAGGCCCGATAATTCGATTGCTCATATTTTCGAAAGTGTAGAATTATTACGAGGGGCTGGAAAGAGGGGACGCAGGGACAAAAACAAAGAAATTCAGATAGAACGTTGGAAATTAGTATTATTAGGTTTAAAAGCCCGAGAAAACGACTGCGGATATTTTTGAACGTGTAATATAATTAGGAGGTGCGGGAAGGGTGGGTGAAGGAACACGCGCGTCGTGTGGGCGTGTATACGCAGCCGCAGGCAGTGTGGGCCCGGACCAAATATTCCACCGACGAGAGAAGAATTTTTTGTATTTTATGTTTACGTTTTTTTCTTAAACGATAATACACAATAGTGATTCATTAAAAGTGTCGAACATAAATACGCGCGCGCAGCACACTATGGTCTCCGCGGCCGAAGGCAGCGGGGACCCGGTGCGGAATTTTTCCCGATCAGAATTTTTTTTTCCTCTTTTTTTTTTTTTACATGATAAAAATTAATGTAATTTTGAGAATTCATTAATTATAGTGATTCATTTAAAAATATAGACCAGCGCAGCGGACGTAGCTTGCTAGTAAAACAATATAATTATAATTTTTATTTTATTTTATTTTATTTATTTATTTATTTATTTATTTATTTATTTTATTCAATCAAAGACTTTGTCCTTGAGTATAAATGAAGCTTCAGCCGAAATATTTTTTTTTTCTTTTATTTAGGGAATTTACGTACAAAAATCTATAAAAATAAAAATAAAAATAACTATAAATTTGAAAAATAATACTCAGTTAAAATAAATTACAATTATACTCAGTTCAACAGAAATCTCATGTATTATTTTAAAACATTAAAGCGAAAAAATATTTTTTTTCTTTTATTAACTTACAAAAAGAACTAGTAATTAGTAAACATTGTTTAGTTATTTTTATATACTGAACTAGCAGGCAACGCCCGCTTCGCTGGTCCCTATTTTTAAGTGAACCGCTATAATTACTGAATTCTCAAAATTGCATTAGTTTTTATCACGTGAAAAAAAAACAGAAACAAAAACTGATTAGGAAAAATGTCGCACCGGGTTCTCACTGCCTTCGGAAAAAAAATCCCAAAATGCTCTAACTCTTATTTCTATTATTTTCCCCCTTCGCACCCCCCTCCCGTCTATCCTAATAATTTAAAAAATTCGAAAACAGCCGCAATCGATTTGTAGGTATCGAAAACCTCTATGTACGAATTTTGAATGATCTAACTCTATTTTATTTATTTTTTGCCCCTCCGCCCCCCCTTCCCGACCCTCCTAATAACCTTACACTTTCGAAAATATCCCCATTCGACTTGCTGGCCTCTAAAACCTATCTGTACCAATTTTGAACGGCCTAACTGTATTTCTATTTGTTTTTGCCCACAGCCTCCCCTTCCCGCCCCTCCTAATAATTTTACAAATTCGAAAATATCCGCAATCGATTTGTAAGTATCGAAAACCTCTATATACCAATTTTGAACAATCTAACTCCATTTTTATTTTTTTGCCCCTCCCCCTTTTCCCTCCCCCCTCCATTCCCGGCCCTCCTAATAACTTTACACTTTCGAAAATATCCCCATACGACTTGCAGGCCTCTAAAACATATCTGTACCAATTTTGAACGGCCCAACTGTATTTCTATTTGTTTTTGCCCCATAACCCCCCCTTACCGGCCCACCCCCTTCCCGCCCCTCCTAATAATTTTACAAATTCGAAAATATCCGCAATCGATTTGTAAGTATCGAAAACCTCTACGTACCAATTTTGAACGATCTGACACTATTTTTATTTTTTTTGCCCCCCCTCTCCCCTCCCCCTTCCTGCCCCTCCTAATAATTTTACACAATCGAAAATATCCCCATTCGACTTTCAGGCCTCTAAAACCTATCTGTACCAATTTTGAACGACCTAACTGTATTTCTATTTGTTTTTGCCCCATAGCCCCCCCCCCTGCCCCCCCACCTGGGGGCTGAATTTCTAAAATTCCAGAAATTGGTTTTTAGATATTTGCATTAACTATATTTTAGAGCAAAAATTTCACGTATATCTATTTTTTTGTTTGAGATATATAGGATTATGCGAAATCACGTTTTACGCATGTGAAATCACGTTTTGCCCCTTTCTCCCCTTTGGGGACAAATTTTGTAAAATCGCTTCTTAGTGGATGCCTACGTCATAGAAGGCACATTGTCACAAAATTTCATGCTTCTAGGTCTAAAGGTTTGGTCTGGGCGATGATGAATCACCCCCTCCCCCACTCACTCACTCAGTCAGGAAGAACGATTTTATATATATAGATAACACATTTTGAGAAGAGAAGTAAATTTGTACTTCGCTTGTAATCGACCGAGAAAGTATTATAGGAGGTAATGGGTCTGATTTCTATCGCTACCCTTGGCCTTTCTTGACTGATTTCCTGAATATCTGTGCCATAAAAAATAAAAAAAAATATGTGACATCGATCAGTTTCCATACAACAAATGTCAAAATTGTTAAAAACTGACTTTTTTCGACAAGAAGTTTCTAACGGTTTTGGTGATCTTAAACAATTCTGTTATTCGATCACTGGTAAAAACGCGCTTCCTATTTTACATTTTATTCTAACTATAATTTTTCCTTGAATAAGCTCTCTTTTAAGTAATCTCATTTGAAACTTCCCTCGCCTTGAGATTAAAAAAAAAAAAAAAAAAAAAAAAAAACTATTTTAATTGTTTCTAAGTGTACTGTTAAAAATATTCCGATAACTTTTGAGCAAACGAAGTTCTTCTGATCACTATATAGGTTAATTTCATTTGTGACAGACATGACAGCACATGGCTTTCCTACCCAATTAAAAATACTGAATTTTAATTTCTCTCAATGAATTTTTGTGTGCCGATGTATCTGTATGTATTGTTTATAAATAATGTAGAATTTTTCACTTAAGAAAACATAACTGTTCTTAATAAGGTAAAAATATAGCATAGAAAAAAAAAGACATATTTTCAGAGACTCATTTTTGTCACTTAATCGCTCTAAACTGAGACACATCCAAAATTCAGAAATTTTAATTTACACAAACAGGACTTTTACCTTAAATATAATTTTTCAAAAAATCTAAAATTTAAATAAATAAATATAAAAAATATTTAATTGTCTGACAGACATGACAGTGATAAAAAATTTAAATTACCTTTTGCTTACTTGAAAATTAAAAAATCTGGAGTGACCCCACTCGACTTTCCGAACATTGAATAATTAACGGTTTTGTAGATAAAGGAAGGTAAAAGGATTTGTTAAATAAACAAAAAAGAGAAAATTATAATAGGATGTTTGAGTATTTTTCTCCATATGGTACATGATGTTTAATTTAACTCTACTGAACTTTGAGCCCATAGATAATTATGATAAAGGATTTTTCGTTGTGTCCCTGTAAATAAAAAAAATGCTTACAGTTAGTGCAACAGTGACTTATAATATTTATATAAATTTTCAGCTCCATCAGATAAGTCATTTACACGCTATCGCACTTTAAAGTTTGAACCCATATGCCACAATATGATAAAGAAATTTGCATTTTTTCCCTGAAAAAAGAATCATTAAGTGCTAGGATTCTCTAAAGTTCATAATGTTCGTGTGACGGTGACGTATAACATGTATATAAATTTTCAGTTAATTTGAATAGGGCATTTAGTCGCTGTCGCACTTTAAATACTTTGAGTCTATAGGCCATAATGGTAAACAATTTTTATTTGTGTCCCTGTAAAACTCTGTAAATGCTACAGTCACCAAAATCTATACAGTTTGTATGATAGTGACCTATAACATGTATATAAATTTTCACTCAAACGGGTGAGGCATTTAGATGCTATCGCGCTTTAAATATTTTTACCCCATAGGCTATAATGATATAGAATTATTTGTTGTGTCCCTGTAAAAAAATCTATAAGTGCTAGATTCACCAAAACCTATACAGATCGTGAAACTGTAATTTATAATATGTGTATAATTTTTTTGTTCAATTGAATAGGGCGTTTAGGCGCTATCGCACTTTTTAAAATTTTGTCCCATAGGCCATAATGATAAAAAAATTTTCTTTGTGTCCCTGTAAAAAAACTATTAGTGCTAGATTCACCAAAATCTATACAGTTCGTGACACTGTGACGTATAATTTTTTTGCTCAGTTTGATAAGGCGTTTAGACGCTACCGCACTTTTAATATTTTGGTCCCATAGGCCATAAAGATAAAGAATTTTTCTTGGTGTCCCTGTAAGAAAACTATAAGTGCTAGATTCACCAAAATCAATAGGGTTCGTGCTACGGTGACTTACAATATACGTACCAACTTTCAGCTCATTCGAGCGAAACGTTCAGACGCTAGCGTGTTCACTCAGACACATACACACAGCAAAATCTGAAATTCGGATTTTTGACATGATAGCAATACTTTCCTTACATATGTATGTTCGGAAAATAAAAATGGTTGAAAATTAAAAATTACTTGCAAATTAAACAATGTTCTTTATGTCCATTTTTTTCATGAAATTTACTTACATTAAAACAAGTTTCCTGTAAAGTACAAGTCGTTATAATTACAAGAACATTCTGAATTTTATGTATATGTAAAATTTATTGTATATCATGGATGCATAGACTATAGCACTTTGTTGAGTTCCTTGCGGCCCAGTGCACCAGATCATGCAAATAGTATTTCTGTACTAATATTTAGGTGAAAGTCTTTCAAGTTTTCTGTAGTCTCCTGACTGGGAAAAGCAATCCTTTCACGGTTTTGATTATGATAAAATTTTGAATTTTTCCACATGCTGAAATCAACATTTTTCGTAAGTTTTTGTATTGCAATTATTTGTTTTTATAATTTAACCCTTTGCCGGTCCTATTTAATTTCACTCCTCTGATCAGTGTTGCCAATTTTAGGGACTTTTTTATTCAGTGCGCCCTACTGAATTTTAACTGTAACGGTTGCTTAATTATTTCGAAGTTTATTTTTCCATTATGTATATCAAATATCATTCCTAAAAATTATTGGCGAAAGTTGAATAAAAGAGTCCCTAAATTTAACAACACTGTTTAGAGCGCTTTAGAGCGTTAGGGCCGCAAAGGGTTAATTTCGGCTAAAAACGGCTTTAAGATATTATTTTCGAAAACTGCGTTAAAAAAGGGGAGGGAGTCGAAGAGCATACGAAGCTGCTACTTAAAAAAGTTGACCAAGATTGCTTAGTTTTAAGGAATGTTGTGCGTGAATAATTTAAAATACACTCTTAAATTTAATAACAACCTTAAGTATTTTATGAATACAGCTACCACATTTAAATGGAGAAGATGGGGAGTTGAAAGAGTCACATAGAAATATATTCTAAATAAAGCTTTTAGCTTACTTCTAAAATAATTTTGAGCTGTTTATAAATTACATTCAATTATTTTGATGTTACATCTTAATATATGCCAATCTGTCTGTATAGTGTTAAAATGCTGAGTAAGAAAAAGTAGTGTGAGTGTTACACCAGATTATTTATTTTTTATTGAAAAATTCTTACACCAACTGCGTAAGCAACGCAATTGGTGTTCAAATTGACATAATAACTGCAATCTAGTTGCTATAATTTTGATATGGAAAAATAAACAAATTCTTGGTGAGCGAAAAATTGACCAGGGTTGTTTGTACTCGGAGAAATTTTAACTTGAAAAAACAACGCTGAATTTTAAATTTCAGAGTTAGCTAAACAATTAATTTTAAAAATTCCACGACCTTAATCACCAGCAGCATAAAAAAGCTTCTTAAGGACATAAAAAGCTAACTAGTGATTTCATTTTTCGAACAGAAGTTTAAATGGCCTTTCAAATACAGCATTATTATGAAGAACACAAATAAAAACGAAAATTTTTGGTAAGCTCACTTTAAAGTTATTTTTTCCCCTTATTTTTACAGATATTTTATAAGTTAAAATATTTGACCTTGATCGTAACAAGTTTGTGCATCTTTGCTGCACCTGATTTGTTAGACCTGAGTTAATGTGTTCCTTTATTGGACAAGAAATAGCCATCTTTTGCTATCATTATTTCGATGAGGATTGGTAAGTAATAAAAAGAAAGAGAAGCGAAAACAATCAATATAATAGATTGATTATAGTGTCCACAAAATTAAAGTTCTCGTTCTCCCTACAAGGGTTAGAACACTGACGATATTTTTGATTCCTCAACTGATAACACTTGTATTCTTAATAAAGTTTGATACATTATTAGAAAGAAAATATATATAGAGATGTATACCACAGTCGGATAATAAAAGAAGCGCCGTGTTGAATGATATTTTTGCTGTAATTGAATTGTATTCGTTAATTTTAAAGTAAGTATAATTTTTTTTTTTTTTCATTTTCAGGGGACGAATTGTGATATGGTAAGGTTTTTCTGTCGAAACTTTTACAGAAGGTGCTTTGGGGAGGAACAAATTTTGAGGATTTTCTAAGATACGTAGAGGCAAAGAGAGGGTTATATTGCCCTTCCATTGATGATGTTTTTACAGAATATGTAATTTTACTATTTTACGCTAAATGCTACAAATTAAAATAAAAGAATGCCTCTCTGAGAGATATGCCGTTGCTTCATACATATACCTTCATACCATCTGCCACACAAAAAATTAGTATTTTATAAAAGATATTCATTTCTAAATGCAGAACTGAATTCCCCTCTTGTTATATATTGATCTTCAAGAATCATTCATTCAATATGAATATCATGTAGTTGTGTTCAATTCCAATGAAAGTAAAACTTTTAGTTTCCTTAAGTTTCATGTTAATAAAGTTAAAACGCAGACCGCGAATTTAAAAAAAAAAAATGTCATAGAAGGTAAATTTGCATGTGCACATATGTTCATAAATGTATAAAACTTTTCTTAAAATTCATACTTGTAATATTCAACATTAACCAGAAATAGATTAATGTTGTTAACCTGTGTTGATATTAATGGTATAATTAATGTTAATGTTAATTTCAGTTTCCATTACAGAACCACAAGTCACGCAGTACTAACTACGGTCAGTACTGGGAAGTGTCTATCGACTAGTCTGCGGAAGGACCGAGGGTTTGTGGCATCATTTGGACCTCGCTAATTACTGTTGCACCGTCCAGTGCTTCAATTTATGTACATGTATTCTATCCTCTCCCTGGAAAATCACAACGGTGATGGCATTCTTTTGGACCATCCTTCAGAGTGATTCCCAGACCGATAACAGAATGTCTATTTTTAGTGTGAAGTCATTCAGCTGACTAACCAACACCAACTAACATGTGCAAATTAGTTATTATGCATTCTAAATTTACTTTAAATGTAGCTAACTATAATTCTGATATTGCTCAACGACCTATATTTAAATGAACATTTTAGATAGAATAATTTTAAAGGGGGAAAATGTAGTATGGCTAAAATTAAACAAGTAAGATTCCTTCGTTTTTAGTGAAAATAAATTTTATTCTCTTCGCTATTAACGTATAAGATTATTTTGAAATCTTTAAAAATGATCATGAACTTAAAATCATGTACTTAATTTGAAAAGTACCTAGGAAGACATTAATGGTTCAATACTAAGAAAGAACCACAGAATTGGCGTTTAAAGTAATAAGTACAGAACTTTGGATAATATTTTTGTTGCTGCTTTGGGCTTCTGCCAACAAGTAGTTTTGCGAGTGTTTCCGTTCTCTTTTTATTGTTTTAATAGTTAAATTCTGCGAGTTTATTGCATTTTATGATGTTTATTCAAAGTTTTGTATTTATTGATGGTTCAAGTCACATTAAGGTTGTTTGAAAAAACTTGAGGGGATCTTTAGCTCTCAATGCCTTTAATATTTAAAAAATAAATAAATAAGGTGAATTTGCCTGTTTTTATAAAAATATCTTCATTAAGATTATATATAATGCTTGTTCTACATTTTGTTTATTTTAAATCAAATAAGAAAAAAACAAGAATGAAAAATCATGAAATACGCATTGATTATTAACACTTTCCAACTGTATGTACTTGTTGTATCATATAATTTTCAATGTTCTTTGCCTACGTTATCAGACAACGGGCAGACAGAAAGACTAAAAGGCATACAGATAGACTAGCTATATGCATAATCAATCTTAAACATTGTTAGAAAGTGTTAAAAAGGCTTAACGCAAAAGAAAATTCAGCTGTTAGATTATAATTGCAGCCCTTAATGTATCTGAATATTTTAGTGTAGTCCTGTAAATCTGAAGGTTATCCATATCACATTCTATACAAAACATTATTTTAGCATATTAACAATAAATTTCACCTTTTTTGTGATTTTTGAAGTAGGCTCTGTTGTTTTAATGTGAGTTATAAAAATGTCTGTCCTAAAACGGAATGCATTGGCGTTAAGCTAGTTGTACAGGAACTATTAATGCCATTTTAAATTGGAAACAGTGTATAGAGAACATGAATAACATATATCGTTCTTTAAAAAATCTAAAAATAATTACGGACATTGGAGATGGGCAGACGGACAGATAGACATATGGATAGTCAGACAGACAGATGCACTAATTCAAATCGTATTCACTCTTAAACGTTATTAGAAGTTGTTGAAAACGCTTAATGTAAACAAAAATTTCAATTCCAGCAAATTTCCAGTAATAATTCCAGTAATGTAAGTAAATATTTTTGTGTGACCCTCTAAATCTTAATGCTAAACATTCTATATTCTATAGAAAACATTCTTTTGTGCATATGAATGACATATTTCAATTGCATTAAAATTTGAGCAAACTAAAGCTATTAAAATTTGGTTTATAGAAATACCTCTCATAGAACGCAGTGCTATGGAATATTTTGTTGTATCGCTGTACACAAACCAACTGTGGTATTTATTTCCTTTTCTGTAAAGAAAGAAAAAAAAAGCATCCGATAGTGAACTTGAATAACATATTTTAATTTCATTAAAATTTGTGTAAAGTAATTAAAATATGGTTTATAGAAATATCTCTCATGGAACACAATGCTTTGGAAATTTTTCGGGTGTCCCCGTACGCAAACGGTACTCACTTCATTTTCAGTAGGGAACATCCGATAGTGCGCTTGAATAATATATATCAGTTTCAAGAAATTCCACGAATATTTACAGGAGTTAGAGCGCGGGCAGACGGACAGACAAAGCGAACACTTTTCAACTTTGTTGAAAAAAAATTTTTTTTACAAAAAAAAAAAAAAAACCTTTTATTCTACATCAATAAACATTTCTATGAAACTAAAACTATACAAAACATATAAACTATATTTGATAAATGTTACTGTATGAATGCCCTTTTGTGT
This sequence comes from Salticus scenicus, assembly GCA_963930645.1. Taxonomy (NCBI): domain Eukaryota; kingdom Metazoa; phylum Arthropoda; class Arachnida; order Araneae; family Salticidae; genus Salticus; species Salticus scenicus. The sequence goes on along the minus strand of OZ005652.1, from coordinate 289,294,200 downwards.
TCTAACTTTTTTAAATAATAATAAGAAGGAGAAGAAGAAAAAGACCAACCGTCCAATATAATATTTTAGTATGTTCTAAGTTATACAGGCCGTTTTCGCATACTAAAAATAATGATAGCATGGTTCACAATCTTATTTTTAAAAAAATACATAAAAAGGCCTCGAATCATCTCAAAATTTGAATATGTTGGTAAGTGTAAAACACTATTTTTTTATTAAAAAAAAAAAAGAAAGAAAGAAAGAAAGAAAAACTCGCATTTATTGTTTTACAAGTATACATAGAAATTACAATGCATTACATATATTTCAATCTTTCTTCTCATATTTCAAGTTATCTTTTAATATTTCAATCTAATCTTTTTCTACAAATTGTTTTTGCAGATGACTTTTGTTTACAAATTTCACTATTAGCTTTTTCTCAATTTGCAGTGATTATGTTCTTGCTTTTCCAATCACAGTGGACCTCGGTAGCCCAGTCGATAGAGCGCCGGGCTCATAATTGGAAGATTGCGGTTTCGGTACTCGAGCCGGCCAAAGACCGTCGTGTACACCAACGATGGCTGGTGCACGTAAAATCTGTCGTGGCTACAATATCCTCCATGTTCCCATCAAAATTATACCTCTGGGGGTTACCGAAGCGGGGGTGCCATCCTCTCCGTGTAGGATCAAAATTGTGATGGCATGTCTCCGGACCACCTCTAGGGGTGAGTCCGAGACCGTCGCCAATCGCCCATTACGCAACACTAGTGCGACGTAAAATCCAATCAGCCAACCATCAACCCAATCACAGTAACAACAGTTAGCGCAAGTACTTGTTGGACATTTTACAAGATGGATCACAACTCAAAACCAAATATTGAATAAAAAAATTCTTCCCATTTAAACAGTGTATCACGGTTTTATATATTTTTAAATAATTACTTCCTTTAGAACTTATTCTTCTATTTACCTGCTTTCAGAAAAAAATATACGCATTAATGAATGGATTTTAGCACTTTCTAAGAAAGTGTTTTCTGGCAAGGTTGAAAAGTGTTCGTGAATTTTGTTTGTCTCTCTGTGCATACATTGATTTTCGTAAACAATTTTAGAATATCGTGCGAATTCTTTTTGTAATTTTTTTTGTTTTGTGAAGATAATTTTTACGAAATTTACTCCTGCGTATTTAAAAACAAAATATATTTTAAGGTATTATCACAGAGATAAAATACATTGTGTGGCCAACCTATATTCCCCTTATAGCCATTTTCCCTAATTTAACAGCAAATAGAGAGTGCTGTTGCCATTCTTTTGGCAAAATACTATTAAATAAAGTGAAGTAAAGTGAAAAGAATAAGTTCAGTGTTGAGAATTTTAATTGGATGTGTATGTAAAAAAATGTTTTTTTTTTTTTTTTTTTTTTTTCTTTATGCGCACAAAGATCTTGAAAGTAATTTTGTACGTATTTATTTTGTATCTCTGGTGCCTGTTATGAAATCCTTATTCAGGAAACTGTTTTATATCCGCGTTTGTAATGATCGATAGATGGCGCTTTTTCAGCTTTTGTTGTTAATAAATATAATAGCCACGTGTATTTATTATTGTTCTTTTTGTTATTCTACTTAATATTCGTGCTATAATTTCTCCGCCATTATATCATGGAAAATTGATTGCTTTTGGAAAAAAATATTTCAGTTTATTCAAAGTTCGATCGGACGTAGATTTTTAACTGAAGTTGAACAAATATTAGTTTCAAATCATCTGATTAATTCTTTACTTCCATTAGCCGAAACAACTGAAATTTTAAATTTGTCATTTGGAAATAAATGGAAGCTTAATTCTGGATTTCTTGATCCTTTGGAGTTACACTGTAGCACACAACAGTATGTGTTATCTTTTTTTACCGCATTTATTCATTTTTATTCAATAAATATATGTGAAACTAAACATCGGCAAGCAATGGCGGCTTGATGAAAGCCAAATTAAAGCATGTTTATTGTAATTTCACCTTAGCCCACCAGAGGGCGAACATTTCATTACAATCGCGGGTAACTCTCACTTCTCAAAATTGAGTAAATTAGAAGAGATAATTGAAAACTAAACGATGTAACGGATATGTTCATTTAGGAGGTATTTCATAATCTATGCTAACAACGAGATTTTTCTCTCCTATTTATTAACTGATTAAAAATTTAGCTGCTGAATTTGCAACCTCCAACATTTTAAGCCGCCATAATATATTTTAAGAAATTAATTAGGAATAATGTGATAGAAAGTCGCAGAAAATTAATAGTAATCTGTATCGTAATTGTTCAAACAACTTTTTTTATTAGTATTCTTATTACCTTACAAACATCAATAATAAGTGTAACTTCTGATGTGGATCAGTCTTTCAGTGAAAGAATGGAATGTAATTATCTTCCTACCTCATTAACAGTCTGTGAAACACTAATAATCTTGACTCTCGACTTTTCTTGCTCTACTGAACAGAAATACACGTGCTTCTGTTCTGTTTTTGGTTGTCAAATGATTTCAAAGAAATTTGAACTGTTTATTTATTTATTTATTTTTTAAATAAAAACTCTTTTACAGAAAGTACATCCGTATAATAGAAGGCGATGTTTCGACTTTTTAGCAAGGAAGGTGTATCATTTTGAGATAGTGTTGTGTTGTGTTAATTACTTCCATGCATTTTCTTAATACGCTATTATAAATACTTCATTTACGCATGATCTAACATAAAATATTTTAAAAGCATTTTTTTATGGATCTTTCAAAAATAAATAAATAAATATATCAAATAATAAAAGGAAAGGAAAGGAAAGAAACAAGGAAAGAAAGAAAAAGAAAAGAAAAGACAAATCTATCTTGTTTTCCTGTAAGTCACGTTGTTTTTCGAGATCTTTATTTTACTTCATTCCATGGTGAATAAATTGCATCTTTAACATTAATTTTAACAAGCAAATATTTCATAATCTTAAAACAATGAAAAATGTTAAAAAAAAAAAAAAAAAAAAAAAAAAAAAAAAGTTAATAATAAAGATGATTAAAATGTACTCCACTAAAAATAATCTTAAATTAATCTTAAAAAAAAAAAAGTCTATAGAACATCTTAAGTTATTTGGCCCACTTCTTAAACCTACATATTGTGCAGATTTTCTTCATATTTCTGAAGAAAATTTACAGAATATAATCTTAAGATTTTTTTCAAAGTAAATAGGCTTAAAAGTGGGCCAAATAACTTAAGATATTCTGCAGATTATATTTTTTTAAGATATTTTAAAGAAGTTTTAGTAAAATCTACAGAAAATCTGCAATTTTTCCCATACATGGTAAATAATTACAAGAAATATAAATAAATAAATAATAAAATACAAATTTTAATTAATTTATTTTTTATTTAACATTCTATCCATTTATATATTAGTTAAAAAAGCTTTTTCAAAACGGTGCTCGATATTCAGAATAAAATATAATTTAGTTGTCATGAAATTTTTCTTTTTTTGAAATTTTCTATTATGAAAGATAACAGACGAATAATTCAGATCTGTCTTAAAAGTTATCAATTAATCAAAACGTTTAAAAAGCCGTTAAATAAGTTATACATTCAAAATTTAACTTGTTTTATTTATATATTTTTAGGCTACATTTAAAATTGAAAAAAAAAAAAAATCTTAGAAAATCTGACTTTATTTACACTCATAACAAAACGGGAAAGAATTTTTCAAAAACATTAATAGTTATTAGCAAAAATTTAGTTATATAACTGCATTAAAAATGCTTAAACAACCAAAAAAAATAGCTTTGTAATAAAAATAAAATCATGAAATTTTTTAAAGTAATAAAAAGTATCACAAACAATTGACATTCGTCATTCAAAATGAGTTTTAATCCCTATTTTAATGCTACTATCAGACATTTTCTACAAAATTCAGACTATTTTGTATGTGTGTGTGTCTGTTTAAAAACTTATGGCAATGCTTTTATTTAGATCTTCATAAAAATCACCTTATACGTATTTATACATGTATGTATACAAAAGAAACATGTAATTTACTTAAACAAAACATGCCATGAAAGTGGTTTACTTTATATTTACCAAAAAAAAAAAAAAAAAAAAAAAAACCTGCTAATTAAAAAACATATATATATATATATATATATACTAATCAAACTCCAATTTATATCTATTTAATAATGCTATCTACTATTTTCTTTCAAGTGGAGCAAAAAAAAAAAAAAAAGTTTTTAAGTGTATAAATTTTTGAATATGAGCTCATATCAGTTTGTGGCTTTCGATCGACACCGTATCTCGAAATGTGGAACATAATTTCTTAAAAATTTTTATAAAAAGCACCATATTTTCCTCATTTATATTTCAATGCACAAAAGGAACATGAAATTCATCTGAAATGAAAACATTTTCAAACCTTTTACTGTATATTTACAATAAAACTTACCAATAACTGCTAATTTTTGAAAAGCGCTAAAAGGAAATTTTTTTTCACATTTATTTCACAAAAAACAAAAAAATCATACTGAAAATGCAATCTGTAACTACTCTATGCTTTTATCTATTACCTTCTTTAAAATGAAGCAAAAAAAAAAAAAAAAAAAAAGTTTTCAAATATATAAATTTTTGAATATGAGATTATATGAGTTTTCACTTCCGGGCGACATTGTACGGCGAAATCTGAAAACTAATTTCTCAAAAATTTCCCTCAAAAGCCGCTTATTCTGCATACATATACTTCAATCCACAAAAGGAACATTATATTCATCTAAAATAAACACATTTTAAACTTTTTACAGTACATTTACAATAAAACTTACCAATAATTGCTAATTTTTGCGAAGCGCTGAAAGGAAATTGTTTTTCACATTTGTTTCACAAAAACAAAAAAAATCATACTCAAAATGCAATTTATATTTACTTTATACTTATATCTATTAATTTCTTTAAAATGGAGCAAAAAAAAAAAGCTTTTAAATATGAAAATTTTTGAATATGAGATTATATGAGTTTTCACTTCCGGGCGACATTGTACGGCGAAATCCGAAAACTAATTTCTCAAAAATTTCCCTCAAAAGCCCCTTATTCTGCATACTTATACTTAATGCACAAAAGGAACATTATATTCACCTAAAGTAAACACATTTTAAACTTTTTTTAGTATATTTACAATAAAACTTACCAAGAATTGCTAATTTTTTCGAAGCGCTAAAAGGAAATTATTTTTCACATTTGTTTCACAAAAAACAAAAAAATCATACTCAAAATGCAATTTATATTTACTTTATACTTTTATCTATTATTTTCTTTAAAATGGAGCAAAAAAAAATAAAATAAAATAAAATAAAATAAAATAAAAATAAAATAAAAATAAAAACTTTTAAATATATAAATTTTTGAATATGAGATTATATGAGTTTTCACTTCCGGGCGACATTGTACGGCGAAATCTGAAAACTAATTTCTCAAAAATTTCCCTCAAAAGCCCCTTATTCTGCATACTTATACTTAATGCACAAAAGGAACATTATATTCACCTAAAGTAAACACATCTTAAACTTTTTACAGCATATTTACAATAGAACATACCAATAATTGCTAATTTTTGCGAAGCGCTAAAATAAAGTTGTTTTTCCCATTTGTTTCACAAAAAAAAAAAAAAAAAAAAAAAATCATACTCAAAATGCAATTTATATTTACTTTATACTTTTATCTATTATTTTCTTTAAAATGGAGCAAAAAAAAAAAGTTTTTAAATGTGTAAATTTTTGAATATGAGCTCATAAAATTTTTTGCGTTCGATCGACATCGTTCCTCGAAATGTGAAACACAATTTGTTAAAAATTTCCCTCAAAAGCCCCTTATTCCGCATACTTATACTTCAATACACAAAAGAACATTACATTCACCTAAAAAAACACACATTTTAAACTTTTTACTGTATATTTATAATAAAACTTACCAATAATTGCTAATTTTTGCGAAGCGCTAAAAGAAATTTGCTCAACATTCAAAATTGTGCAAAACATAAAAACCGTAAAATATCTGTTCACTTTTATTTCACAAGAAAACTGAAAATTCAGCAATAAAACTGAATTTCAATTGTTAATAAAATTTGTACATGTTATGTATTTCAAAAGTGAATAACAAAATCCATTTTTAACTAAAAGATTTCTTACTAATGGCTTAAATTAATTTCTGGGAGGGAGCGAATATAGGCGATGAAAATAAAGTGTTATTTTTTAAAATTTCCATGAAAATCCCTGTATTATTCTATATTTCATCTGAATAATTCAAAATAATCATGAATTACACTTCAAATATGCCTATATGAACATTTTTACCATATGTAAACAAATAATTTGCTCAACATTACAAATTTTTACAAACATAAAATTTTGAAAGTGTTTTACATTTTTTGAAAATATACTGAAAATTCATGAATAAAACTAAATTTTAGACCTTGAAAATACAGTTATGTACTATTTATTTCAAAATTGAGCATTAGAATTCATCTTTATCAAAAATATTTCTTACTAATGGTTAAAAATCAATATTTTCAAAACTACCGAATGTTGGCGATGAAAACCAAGTGTTATATTTTTGAAATTTCCAAGGAAATACCTATATTATTGCATATTTCACCTTAATAAAGTAAAAAAGCTCATGATTCATATTTCAATTAAACTTATTATGAATATTGTAAATATATTTTTGAAAGAAATTTGCTCAGCATTCAAAATTATGCAACACATAAGTATCGTAAAATATCTGTTTACTTTTTTTCAGAAAAAACTGAAAATTCATCAATAACACTGACTTTCAATAGTTTATACAACATATTAAATACTAAATTTTATGAAAACAAATGTAATTAACATATTTACACAACACATGAAACACAAAATATTTTTAACAAAATACAATAGAGCAACTACGCTAATCGCCATTTTAGGTGTATCCCTAACGCCAGCACGCTTTGCTTAGTAAACAAACATTTATTTATTTTTACCTGGTCACATCTTCGAGTTGAGTTGTAATTCTCTAAACTTGAATGAATTCCATTGCAGCAAGCAAAACATATGGTCGTTGTTTTATATTTATCTAAATTTTAATAAAAGCAAAGAAATGGATTATCATAATTCACACACGCCAACACCATGCACAAACACGTACGTACTAAAAGCTGTTTATGATTCAAAATGCCCACAAAAGTTCTACAAATATTTTTCAGATTTAATTTTAACTTTTTGCTTATACCTAAAATAATAAAAGTGTTCGTGTTAAAACTTCAAGAAATCTGAAGTTATTTTAATGATGAAACAAAATCTTTATAATGCCTATAAAAGTCGTAAAAAAATCTGTGGTTATTTTGGTGATAAATCTAGATCTGCAAAATTTATTGAGATATTTTTAATATTTCTGTAGAAAGTCGAAATTTTTTAAGATTATCTCAAGATAATTTTTAGTGGGGTATATCGATGCAATTTAGCGGAAATCAAAATATCTACTTAAATTTGTAAATGGTAAAAATTTTGATTCCATCTGTTTTTACTTTCTTCTGTTTTGTAGAAGACATCACTGGATTCGTAAAAACTTTTTACTTCTGGTTGTTGACGGATTAAAACTTTTCAGTTGTTTAGATCACAATTCAACCCTTATTAGAAAATGCCCACCTATCTCTCTGTGTGTGTGTAACAAAAACTTTTTGTCAACTTCAAATCAAAACTAATGCACAGAATCCTGTAATAATTTGTGTTCAGCTGAATTTTGACATAAACTGAAGTCTATTAACTTTTATTGCATATCGCCCAACTGGTGACGCTGCTATTCAGTTATTTACTCCATTTACGGGAAAACTACAATCTCGGCTTCAATAGTGTATAATTGCACAAAATTTTATACATGAGATGATGATTATGAAATAGAATGCTGGCTTCTTTTGGGTGTATATTTGGGACCAATAGGTGGCGCTGCTATTGCACACCATCTGCAATTTTCCATATGGCTATCTCATATCAGCATTTAATGGTTAAAAATACACCAAACTGCGTATGTAAAATCTTTATCGGGATGGGTTATATTGATTAAATTTTGTACATGTTAACTGGTAGGTGGCGTTGTGATATAGAAGGATATGTAAGAAACTTTTTTGGTGGCCACATAGCAAACTAATTTCGTTTTAAATGGTGCTCACATATTATCCCGTCGATAGGAAATAAAATTGACGAGAAAATACGTCAGTAACAACAAATCTTTTCATTATTATGCTAAATATTTCATATTCTTATAAGCTGACTATATTTTTTAATCTATCTTCTTTGATCACCTCTTCCGCTAGTTGGAGTGATTGAAATTTCTAGTACTCCTTCTGAAATTACTTCATTTTACTCAAGACAATGTAAGATGTCTGTTAGGCATGTGATTGCAGTATACAGAAATTAATAAAAGTATGATTGAAAATTCTCGTATGGCTTTCGAAAATATCATTTTATAGTTTTGATTAAAAAAGTGGAAAAATAATAAAATTTACAGCAAATATTGTTTGTGTTGCTATATGTTATCATCTCTATCTTTCACAGGCATTATTTATAAAAATTAGATGATATATTTCTTGAAACATATTTTAAAACAAACTGAAGAACTGATAATTTAAAATTGTCATCCATTAGTTAGAAATCAAGTTTCTATTTTCTATTTTTCTTATAGAACACGCCATAAGTGTTTCAGATTATAATTTAAAAAAGATAAATAAATAAATAAGTTTAATTTACTCATTCACCCTCAACAAACATATTCTTAGTGATATGGAACTGATATACGGGGTGTAGTTATAATTAAATTTCCGATAAAAACTGAATCCCGCAATTAAAAGGGGTGAGCGGATTGGTTTGCTACAAAAATCTGATACGTGAAAGATTAATGAGATGCGCTCAAGAATTTTAAAAAATAGCTCAAACATGCCCACTAGATGGCACTTTGAATTGAAAAATGAAAAATGAAACAAAGGACATAAGTCATACAAAACGTATAAACGATTTATTGATTACATTTCGATGCAGTATGGATCATCTTATTCGACAATTTTTCCATTTTTTCATTCAAAGCACCACCTAGTTGATATTTTTTAAACTATTTCTTTTTTTTATTCCATGAGTGCATCTAATGAATTATCCACATACCAAACTCGGTGGCATTATGTGTTGCCCACTTGAAAGATTTTTTATTTAACAATTACCATTAATTTGGAACAGTGATGTTTGATATATATGACAGTCGATTAGACAAAAGCACAATTAGCCAAATATTACAATTATAAATTTGTGATGGCTATTGAATATACAATTGTCTACAAATGGGCAACACTGGTGGCAGTCTGCAAATTCGTTTTCACTCCAGGATGCTATTTATAGCAAAAAGTGAATTATAAGTATTCCGCATATAGGGAATTTCATATTGATAATATTAGTATAACCAAAAGGCTTGGCATTGTTAACTTCAATGTAAGTTGGAAAATTCCCAAAGGAATTAAAAAAGTCTTATTTGCAATTGTTCTTTTAATATCCCTATATCACAATACACACACACTGGCCAATGAATTAGAAACCTGTAAGAGGTATGCAAAACCTCTTAAGTGCATCCCTCAATGTTACATTTTTACTCCGAAGTTAACAGATACTTTGTGCTCGATAATGCAACCATACATCGTGGCAGAATCGTTCAAGATTGGTTCAGTGAACATCAATCTGACCTCTAACAGTTTCCCTAGATTCCGCAAAGCCTGGATCTTAATCCAAAATAAAAAATGTTTGGGACATGCTGGAAAAGAGTAACCGTAAGCAATCTCCTTTTCCATCCAATGCGCAGGATCTTAAAGTCTGTGCAGTCAATGTATGGTAAACTCTGGACATAAATGCACACTAGAAGCTTGTAGAATCGCTGTTCACACAAATACTGGCTGTTATTCATGAAAAAGGAGGTCCAACGTGCGAAAGAAGGTCCAATAAAATATTAATTTAAAGGTTTCTAATTCATTGGCTAGTATGTGTATGTGATTAATTTACTTTTCTTAAAAGAGCGAAGGACCAGCTGCGTTAATTCTTCTTCTCATCATCATCATCATCATCATCATCATCATCATCATTATTATTATTATTATTATTATTATTATATATATATATATATTTATATATATATATATATATATATATATATATATATATATATATATATATATATATATTAGTTTCTAAATTATGATCATAGGCATATAATATTTTCATCTATGTACAGCGTAGCAATATTATTTTTTAAATAATAATTTTGAATTGTGGGCTTCATTAAGTTGCTAGTTTCATTGTCCGTCGATTATTTTTGGCGTTAGATATACAAGTATCAGTTGCGCATGTTCGCCAAAATACGTAAAATGCTTATTATTATTAGTAGTAGTAATAGTATGAAAATTTCCAATGTGAGAAAAATCTAAAATGTATAAAAGTGCGTATTTGGAAGCTCTTATAGTTAGTTACCCACTAACTAGTAATTGCTAAACCATTATATTGAATTGATAAAATATTTAAAAAGAATAAATATTCTGTTATTCTGTATAAAAAACCTTAAAAAAATTAAACTTGCATTTTACAATGGATAGAAGCAAAAATTAAATAAATATGTATATGTGTGTGCGTGTGTGTGTGTTTGTATTACATAAAAAAATAAAATTAAAAACAATATTTTCAAATTAATTAGCCTGTTGTAAATATCTATTTTACGGTTATTTTACACTGATGTGTAATTTAGTTACTAAGCAAAAATAAATAAATAAAATTACAAGAAATCACAAGAAAAATTATTGCAATCAAATATTCTAAGTGCAGTTTACAAATGGTAAAAATGTTTATTCCATTCAAATTAAAATTTTATTATTAAACATTTTAGCCAATTACGTGGCCTGTTATAAACTTTTATTTTTTAGATTGCAGTGTTTTATGAGTAACCTAATCACATAACAAAAATAAATAATTATAAATGTTCTCACGCACAAAATTACATATAATTAAAACATATTTTAGTTCAAATAATCTGGCGTATCACTTACACGACTTTCTCTTACCCTGAAATTTAATACTATAAATACAGGTTGGAAATTAAGAAGTAACATAACGAGTACTGTTATGTAAACCTATGTTAAAATAATTCAAATTAGGCTTCGGAAGAGTTTTATATGATAATTAGTTCTGTGTGAGGGGGGCTTCCGTCCCCCTCCACCCCCCGTTTCATTACTACACCTACATTTATATAGAATTTAAATCTGTTATTAAAATTAAAAGTTCGCTTAAAATTATTCAGACAACTTTCACACGCAACATACCTTGAAACTTATCAGTCTTGATCAAATTTTTCCAGCAACAAATTTATATTAATTTGAAAATACAACTTCTGGATCTCCTGAAATTATTCGTTTTTAAGTTTCTTTAAGAGGCACAGACAATAATCAAACTTTTAAAAATTTGACTTTGGTAACCAGAAAGCCTCAAAACGTGTAAATACCCCCAAAACAAGCGATGAATATTTAGCTTAAAATCACACATTATTTATCATGTCTATGAGGAATTCCTTTCCATGCTGAAGCAGCTTTCCTGAACATGGTAAAATATTATAGTAAAGCACTTCCACTAACAATAAAAAAGAATGTTATCGCTTAAATATTTGAAAGAAACATTACTCTTCATCAGGCGAAGAAAGTAGGCACGAGTGCTGCGAACAAAGCTGCATTACACAAACAATTGTTACGAGTTCTTGCAAATTATGGTGTTTATTCAAAGTTTTGTATTTATTACTGAATAGATATACTGGTCACAAAAAAACATCATTCGTCCAACACACGAGATTATATTTCGATGGTAATGAATCGTAACTTTTCTGTTTCAAAAGTGTCCGATGAATGGATATCTTTACTAATATGTGAAATGATTATCGATCTGGTGCCAGAAACCCAACACAACTCTGAGCGTCAGCGATAGTTCAAATGCATAATCAACAAAGATGTATGCGAACTCCGACATCACCGGTGCGGAACTGAAGTAAAAACAAGACCAAAAAAACATTCGTTTCGCATAAATTATTAACACTTTCCAACGGTACGTACTCGTTACATCGTTTTACCGTCCAATGTACTTTGCTTATGTGATCACACAAGTGACAGATTGAAGAACTGAAAAACAATTAGATTAACTAACTGGATTCATAATCACTCATACACATTTTTAAAAAGTGTTAAAAACACTTAGTACAATCCAAAATGCAATTCCAGCAATTTCCAAATATAGTTCTTAGTGTATCCGGATATTTCAGTGTTTCCCTGTAAATCTTAACGCTAAACAAGTCCCTGCACGTAATCAATTGTGCTATTTATATCATTTTAAATAGGGAACATGCGAAAGTGAACTTGAGTAACATTAATTATTTTGAAGACATTCTGGAATTATGTACGGACGCTAAAGTTGGACAGACGTATAGATAGACAGACGGACAGACAGATAGAGGAATTTAAATCGTAACCACTCTTAAACATTGTTAAAAAGAGTTAAAAACGATTAATGCAAGCGAAATTGCAATTCCAGCAATTTCCAATTATAGACCTTAATGCGAGTGAATCTTTTTATGTGATATTTGCCGAAACATCAGTGGAGGCCGTCTGTTGAGACTAGAGCCCCTAAATAAAATAATAGGCCGGCGCATCACCGCCATTTCTTTGCCTCCGAAGAGGACAGCATTCCCGCTTAGCGTCCTTATCGCTTCCCTAATGATTTTAAGAAATCTTGATCTGAAATTAATCCGGTCAAGATAAGAGCAATAAGCAACAATAATATTTCTAAAAACACATTTTTTTCACAGTACATTCTCAGGATGACATTTTATTCTGAGGATATCCTATGGATGTACTGGGGTAAGATGTGTTGTTAGGGCGGTTTGCTTCTTTTACAAAATGTCACCAAAACTCAAATACACAGTAATAGAAGGTCTGTGAACACTTTATATTTACTTTTTGAATGATTATAGCAGTTTATCGCTAAACAAACTTCCATATCATAGTTTACTTAGCTAAAATAATGAAATATAATAAAACAAATTACTCTAAAGTAACGTAAGACGATTAAAAAAAATAGATATTTGTTGTTTATTTATCAGAGAAACGCGCTGTGTACATGTGGCAACCCTAAGGCAACAAAATGCCTGATGCGCCAGCTCGTATATATAGGAGCCTTACGTGAGACTGAAAATGGTTTTGGGTTCCGTCTGTGTGTTTGTTTGTCTGTCTGTCGCGCGATAACGGCCGCAAAAATCACGTTATTGACTTGAAATTTGGTACACATGTTCATGTGCCCCACGGAATCAGCTGTAAAGTTTTGGGTGTGCATTCCATTTGTAGTTCGTGTACAGGGACACGCCAAAGTTTTTTTTTATCATTACGGCCTATGGGAAGAATTTGTATGTACCCCTATAGCCTCCGCAAAAATCAAACTATTGACTTGCAATTTGGTTCACATATTTATGAACCACACTGAATTTTAGCTGCATAGTTTTGGGTGTTTATTCCATTTGTAGTTCGTGTTGTACAGGGACATACCAAATTTTTTCTTATCATTACGGTCTATGGTCAGACTTTGTATGTACCGCAATAGCGGACGCAGAAATCCTCAGATTGACTTGCAAATTGAGACACACATTCAGGCTCTGTATAGAAATAGCTATATAATTTTTATGCCTGTATTTTTCATGAATTGTGTACAGGGACACGTCAAAATTCTTATCATTACAGCATATGGGGTGAATTTTGTTTAACGCCTTTTGACATCATTACTTTGCTATCAACAAAATGAAATTAGCCTACATTACTGAGATGCTTAAACTTATGTTTTCTGAAGAAAATGTGTGCTCTTAGGCTTCCTAATTACAAGACCATACAAAAGTGTTCTGACAATGTAACGTAATCAGCCAAATTATGTCAAATTTTGATCAATTATTCATAAAAAACGTAGAATAAACTGAATAGTTTTTACTGGTGTATACAACGTTTATGGTTCGTTTACGGAGACACACAAAAGAATTTCGTGACATTAGAGCCTATGATCAAATTTTTATGTAAATGCACTTCAATGCGTTTATGCTGCATTCAACATAATGGAATTAATATACATTATAAAGGTGTTTAAAAGTATGTCTACTCTAGAAAAGGATATGTATAGACTAAATAATTTATTTACGGGACCCCACAAAGAATCCCGATGACGTACTGTAATCATCCAAATGATGTCAAATTAGGTTGAAATATTAATGAGTAATAATTAATTAAATAGGTGTATTCTTTTTACTGTATATAATTTCTGTGGTTCCTTTTCTGGGATACATAAAAGAATTTCGTACTATTACGGTCTATAGTCGATATTTATTAAAAGTGTATTTTAACATGCTTACACCTCGTTAAGTATAATGAAATTTTATTAGAATTTTAAAAGAATGCTTTTCAGTGGATAAGTGTGGGCATAGAATTGGTAATTCATTTACAGGGTTACACAAAATAATTCCGATATGTTATGTAATCTTTTTCCATGAAATTTGGTACAAGTATTTATGAATTACAGAGAATTAACACAAAACTATCAGTTATTAGGAATACATATATTCCTAATATAACATATATAACATATATATATACAGATAGTTATAGAAAGAGAGTTACAGCGGGCGTGGGGGTTGAGGGAGGCGGCAGCCCCCCTCAGAAACGTTTCTGTTTATGTAGCAAATCAATCGAATCAATATATATATATATATATATATATATATATATTATATAATAAGGAATAAAAAAAAGTGATCTGTTGAATAATGCGTGATGCATATAGGACGTGGAGGCTCCTGATCTGCAGATCAACTAGTGTAAATCTTAATGCTTATCATTACTATATTCTATGGAAAGCATTTTCTTGTGCGTATGAATGATGAATGTCAATTTCGTTATGTGTCGTACAAAATAAAAGTACTAAAATGTGATTTACAGAAATAACTCTCATAGAACACATTGTTGTGGAATTCTTTCCGGTGTACCTGTATGTAATAAAAATGGTGGTATTTACTCCATTTTCAATAGGAAACATCCCATATTGAACTTGAATAAAGTATATCAATTTCAAGGAATTCCAATGAATATTTACGGTAGATAGAGTGCAGATAGACAGACAGACAGACAAACGTAAACATTAGAGTTTTCAACTTTTTTGGAAATTAATTTCACCGATAAATTAGGGTTATTTTAGATTTAATTTTTGATACATATAGTTCTATTTTGCTCTTTCATGTGAAGGGATTCCATATTTGAAAGGCTACCCCTCCAAGAAGTGGGCTTTATTTTTCCTGATGGTAATTGGTTGTATATAACTTAGTACAGGGCGAAAAATTTCCGCTCGCCAACTCGCCATTGGCGAGTGGAATTTTTACTGTAGCGAATAAAAATTTGGTCTAGTTATAGATAAAATTTTTACACGACACGGTGACAGAAAACATTCTTTTTATAAATTTAAATATGGCAAAATCTTGCCATTTTTAACCTCTCCTTTTTAGATTCTCGGAGAGCTGAGTCTGTCTGTGCGCTGCCCGAGATCGTCTCAGCCTGGGAAAGGTAAAATACTTAGTGTACTATACATAAAAGTTTTGATCTCTTTTGCAGTTTCGTTTCTCTCACTGTTATTTCTCCAAGCAGAGTGAGAATAGACGAGCAAAGCCTCTTTGCCTATAGCCCACTATCCGAGAGAAGAGATATGCGAAAGTTTACCTATACGATATTGTCACATGAAAATGAGCCCAAGCCCTTTTAAAGATACCGCCTATGTTTTTTTTGTTGAATAATGATCAAAAAACAATTAATATTTTCCAGTTTTTTACTGAAACGCCAATGATATGATCTTTTAATAATTTGTAAACAACGATTTTATCGAAAAAATTATCCCGAAATGCCTATTTCAAGCAGCAACAATGAACAAGTTATACACATAGACATTTCGTCTGATTACAAAAATAAAATGGACGAAAAAGACATTTCTAATATAAAAAGTTAAGTAAATAAATAGATAAATAAGGAAATATAATCTTTTATAATAAAAAGATTTCCACAGGATATTGTTCGACACAGAATTTTTTTCTTCTTCTTTTTTTCTTCAATGACTCTTTGCATTTGTGTTATTGCACTCATGTTTGAAAAAATTGCAACACCATGAAAGAACTGTCAGAAATTAATTAAATTTATTCCACATATAACTTATAGTGGTACAAATAAACTATCAAATGTACAAGAGAGAAAAAAAAAAGAACGTCTGAATCAGTACTTTGCGTGTCCGCCACGATGAGCAATGCGAGCCTGTACAAGTCGTGGCATTGAATCTTACAGGTTCTGATGTAATCCTGGAGAATGGCATTCCAGATGGCTTCGACTTGACGCCAAAGTTTAATCTTACTGTGCGCCCCATCTCTTGTACGAGCGAGCCGCCGACCAATGAAGTCCCACACATGCTTGATGGACAACATATCCGGGAAATAAGCAGGCCATGAAAGAAGCGAAACCTGTTGTGAACTGAAGAAGGCTCTTGCAGTCTGAGGGTGCTACCACGAATACATCGAAATGTTTTGATCGTCGAATAGTGACGTAGAAATATGTTTTCAGAAATTAAAAAGTCAAAGATATCGTAACAGCAGTTCCGCTTGCTAATTCTACATGGAAATTATTTGATATGTTTGCTATCAAAAATTTTTTCCAATGTACTAAATGATTAAAATATTACATTTATTTTAAAATATTACGTCAGAATGATGTCACATTCGACCATCGAAAGATTTCGATATGTTCGTGGTAGCACTCTGAGAAACACGTGCACGGGCATTATTCTGCTGAAATACAGCACCCGGAATGTATCGAAGAAAGGGAAGGACCTCTGGCTACAAAATTTCCCTTATGTAGCGATCACTGTTGAGGTTGCCCGCAATGTGCACTAGATGAGATCGACAGTTATACCTTATACCCAATAGCTCTCCACACCATGATGCTAGGCATTTGTGAAGTATGACGCTGGATAACACACCGTGGGAGTAGACGTTCCCCCCTGTAACGTTTGACACGTACTCTTCCATCATTGTACTCCAGACTGTAGCGAGATTCATCGAAGAAAACAATTTGTTGTCATTGGGCACACCACGTGCTCTGTTGCTGAGCCCATTAAAGTCGAAAGTGTCTGTGAATCAGCGAGAGGGGAGTCCTGCGTAGAGGAACACTTGCACGGAGTTCATGCTGCAGCAAACGGCGACGAACCGTGAAGCTAGTCAACAAAATACCTAGCCGTGCATCAATGTTGTACTAACACACGAGAGGATGCTGTACTGTCCGTCACAGCAATGCGGATGAGGTGTCTGTCGTCTCGTGTAGTTCTTCTATTGCGTGCCCCACTGCCAGGTTTTCGGCTTGTTTGATTCTCCTCTGTCCATTTCTTCCAAACACGCATCGCTGTTGTGGCATTACACTGCGTGTGAAATGCGATTTCTCGATACGAAAATCTACCCTCTCGCATACCAACGATGCGGTCTCGTACGAACACCGTTTTTATTGGTATGGCACCCTCCTCTTTTCACGAGGCATAGTGACCACCAGTTAAATGTTTACCGCGGACAGAGGACGACAAATAGATTTCAACGCACCTTTAAAGTCCTTTATATACCTGGAACAAGAAACTAATACGAAGTCGGTTCTCGTTCCACGCATGCGCAATCGCTTTGTAACTATAACCATTTGCACACCTTGCTTCACTTTACGTTTCCTGTAAGTTTGATTCAATTTTCACAAACTTGAGTGTAGTTATTTTAATCTTTTCCAAATCTCAAATACAATACATAATAATGATTTTTAATTACAGATGATTAAGAAACATGAGGATATACGACACACTTTTAATTTTAATATATATAATTTTAGACATACTTCTAAAAGCCTTTCAAATAGTTAAGAAAAGTCAAAAACCCAAAATGCGTAAAACAGAAAAAAAATAACAACCCTATTTTGTGGCGAGTAAAACTTTTTTTGCGGCGAGTGCAATCTGAGTTGAAATTTCGGGCCCTGACTTAGTATGATTTTGTACTTAAGTATTCTAAATTTTTAGTGCATTATACGGAACGTATTATATTTTTAACTTATGTACCGGGCTATATAAAAGCAATTTATTGTTCCATGACTAAAACAAAAGCACAAAAAGGTTTGTGTACAGTAACCGACAAAAGGATTGTGACACATTATGGTTGCTGTAAAGAATTTCATTAAAATATAATTAATGTCATTGTGCAGAACAAAACATAACGATTTTTACTTGTACAAATTAAGCGCGAAAAAGCATGTTTTGTAAATAATATGGTATGATTAGAATTAATGATTTGTTTAAAATTCCACACAAAAGTATTTTAACACATTTTAATTTTTAAGTGGTAATTATTCTAAGTACATTTTCAGTTATCTTTTGTAACTTTAATACTTCAAACAAATTTGAAATGTTAAATGCTAAACGAATAAATAAATTTTGAAAATGTTTCATAATCCAGCGAACCGAGCGATTTTCCTTTTTTGCTTTTTATAAAACTAGGTTCGATGTTTTATTTATTCAAATACATTCTGTAAAAGTAAATTGAAAATATTCACATAAAAAATGAATAATTCTGTAAACCTGAAGCAGAATTTCCTTAGACGCCCATATTTGCAAATGTCACTTTTGTAGAAACAGCTTTTTCATCCTGAACGAGTACATATTTTGGAAATCTGTATCCTAGTACTGCTTTGATAAAATAAGAAATGAAAAGAGACACTTTGGGGTTAAAAAACTAGGCTTTATCTCATTAAAACATATACATACAAGAGACACACATGCTTGGTTTAAAAAAAAAAAAAAAAAGGTAAAGGGGGAAAAAAAGAGAAAGTTAATGTTACAGTTAATGCAAAAGTCAGTGGCAGAATGTTAAATAAAAGAAATCTAAATAAAAAAATAAATAAACTCGTATGCATTCAAAAGGAACAAATTTTAGCAAAAAAAATTTAAAAAATGCATACTGCAGTTAGAACTAAATTTATAAGAGGAATTTATTTTACTTCCATTGTGTTTCTAGTCTTGGATTCAAGGATATAAGTTGGTAAATGGAAAAGAAAAAAAAAAAGAGAAAGGAAAAGAAAGATAAAATGAATGTGAACAGTTATTAACACTTTCCAACAAAGTTGAAAAGTGTTTGTTTATGACTTCGGTTTTTCTACCGATTTGTCCGCGCTTTAATTGTCGTAAATATTCATGTAATTTCTCGAAACTGATATATGTTATTCAAGCTTAATATGGGATATTTCCTATTGAAAATGGCGTAAATAGAACCACTGGCTTGTGCACAAGGACACCTGAAAATATTCCAAAGCATTGTGTTCTATGAGAAGTACTATAAATATAAACTACAGTACCTTTATTTTGCACAAATCGCAATGAAATTAACATTTGATATTCATATGCATAAAAAATATGTTTTCTATAAAATACAGTATGTTTAGCATTAAGGGCACAAAAAAAAAAAAAAAAAAAAAAAAAAATCAGATACATTAAGGACCACAATTTAAAATTGCTGGAACAGCATTTTTGTTTTATTAAGCATTTTTAACACTTTCTAATAATATTTAATAGTGATTATGATTTTGATCACTATCCGTGTATCTATCCACAAGTCCGCCTGTAGGGTCTACAAATATTTTCAGAATTTCTTCAAAACGATATGTTACAATTCGGCACGCTCCCTATTTAAAATGTACAAACAGAACTACTGGTTTCTGTGCAGGGACAGCCAAAAGAATGCTTACGCATCGCGTTCTAAGAGAGGAATTCTTATAAATCCTATTTAAATAACTCTGTACTGCACAAATTATAATGAAATTGACATTGTCATTTCATATGACTTCTGAAAAGTATAACGATCTTCTAACGATCGCCGTTTAAGAATTTTTATGGGTTTATGATGAGACTTCACGATATCTGTAGAGAAATTCCATTAAAGTATTTATATTTTATAATTTATTTCTTACTTTTAAAAGCGTTCCGTTTAGTGAACCCTTGCAAAATAAAATAATTGCGAATTTAACTTATCTGCTGTACAATCTCTTGTTTAAATATGGAAATAGCTTCTTTGCACAAACTAACGGGTAAAAATACCAATCAAATTACTTGTATTTGTTCTTGCTTAGTTTCAGTTAATATTCTTCAGAGATGTTCTGCTTCGATGAGCAAACAACAAGCTTCTTTGTTTTTCCACTGTCGCAAACAAACTACATCTTTATTAAACTCGAGCTTTCACAGACTCTTTGCTGAATTACATGTTTTAATATTTCTCCTGTAATTTTAGGTTAGAACTTCAAGCAGGAAGGCTTATGATGATTTAGTAATTCTATAGTTATAGGTCAGGTTTAATGGGACTATTCTCTTTCCAGAAATTATACAGAATGATGATAGTTTTTGCATTCCATCCATTGGCAAGAAAAGATGATTATCTTTTTTTAACCGTAACAAATGGATATTCTGTTTTCCTTTATGTATAATTCTTGCGCAGCTAATCTCTCTGAGAATGCATTGTTTCTTTTCAATTATTTCCCAAAAGAACGTGATAAGAGAATTGTTCTGTGTTTATGGACAAGTTATATGTGCATCAGAATTTATAGACTCTCTACTTTAAAAATTTCTAAATAGATCGTTTTTACTTAAGTAGTACAAATGTAATTTCCGTTGAATTGTTTTTAGAGCTTTGCTATATTACATAATTTTTCAACAATTACGAATTGGTGTGGCACTCAAATTACTTTCTCTAACTTTATATAATATATATGTGTGTGTGTGGATTTATATCCACATACTAGACTGGAATTAGACGACTCCACAGTCCGTAACTCTACCCTAACGGCTTTTCAGTGTCACTTTCTTGACAATTTTCATGAATTTTCTGACAGATGTCAGGAGTTTTTCTTTTTTTTTTTTATACTTGTGATTGTACATTCTTTTTTCAGTGTTTTCTCTCTCTCTCTCTCTCTCTCTCACTCTTTTATGTCTCCATGCAATAATTTAAATGTTTAAAATTGTGCCTACCATAAATAAACTTCACCCATAGACGTAATGTATTTGAATGCTTTTGTATGACCCTGTGTACGAAAAATTTGTCCGATTTCAATAAGAAATTCATATCATATGCCCATGTGACACAGAGATAGAACACTGTGTCAAGTAATCTTACTAATATTTCTATTTGTTCTTGAGCTATGGTGTAACGATATTCTTCCCCTTTTTCATTTTAAAACAATGTTTCTTAAATTTTGTAGTCTAGCAATTCACTTTGAATGGACCATATTCCCGCTTTGGGTTCGAGGCTACAAAAATATCAGCTGGGTAGGGAAACAATCCTCAACTCTACCATAACAAAGCATTGTGGCTTTCAAATTTTTATCTTGCAATATTATTTATAAGAGTTACAGATTATATGAAATTGAAGTAAGAGTGATATAGTGATACCTTTGTTTTATTTTTAATCCAGTTTTAGTAATATATTTTAATATTAATCAACATATGTAATATTAAAAGTTGCCATGTGAACTGTGGCGATGTTAACAAATTTAAACGGATGTTCCATTTAATAAATTCCTTTATTAAAGTGATTGAAATTCTAATTATTTAAGCTTTGATATCTATAGGTATGTGTGTGTGTATAAAATGTTCTTATTAATCTTTAATTCATTATATATATGTGTGTGTGTGTGTGTGTGTGTATACATAAAATGTTCTGCAATTTTACGATATGGAATAGTCTTAACTTTATCATTCGATTCAGTTGTTTACATTTCTCTTTTGTTCTTGTTTGAACATTATTATTAAGTTTCACTGCAGAAATATTTAGAAAAATGGTATGCGTAACAATAAAATGGCATCTTGAATCTAATTTGTTTACAAAATATCGGCCACGTGTTCGGCGATTTTACCTACGGTGACGTCACAGGAATATTGTCCATTTAATAATAAATATTTCCTTCAAATAACGTCATAAATTTAAAAATAATTCATGTAACTTACAGGTATTTTTATTTACTGAAAAACTGATGGTTGTAAAGATAAAGTTAAAAGCCAAAGAATTTATTGATTAAGCAAATATTGCTATTCAATTTATATGTATATTTATATATATTTTTTTAATTCATAATTTTCTGAAAAGAAAATTACTTATACAGGGGAGAGTGGGGTTGAATAGGACGCAGGATGAATGGGACAATAGCTAGATTTTTATATTTTGCAAGCACCAGAAACTTGACATTTTTTCTAATATATGGCAGCACTGACATCATTCATCTCATCAAATGTAGTTTCAGAATTGTGAAGGGCATAGAAGGAGATAGAAGGGCAGAAAAAAAATTAAACTGTCTTTTTCAGCTGGCAAAGTAAGTTTTTACTGATTCAATTAGGTAGTAGTTAAGACATTAACTATTTGCTTAAAGTTAATATAACTCTTATATGGTGAAAAGGCATAATCTTTTATTGTGTTCATGATATTCAAGAAGAATATTGACAATTGTTCATTAAGCCTATTTCCTGTTTTATATGATCATGTGACGGTTGGGATGAATGGGACACGCTCCACTATGTACTAATTAAAAATTTTACACAAGAATTATATTAAAACGTAAATTAGCCATATTGATTATCAGGATTCTTAATTTTGTGGACTTAGAAAAAAAAAATGAAATTAATTATTCTGATATTTGTTTATAATAATTATGATTAAAAAAATTATAAGTTAGAATATTCAATGCAACTTAAATCAATAATTAAAATAAATAAATAAATAAACTAATAATAATTGGATTAAAATCACAATTTCAATCAAGCTAATTAAATAACTCCTGGTGATTATTAATGTAATACAGAATAGAATGCTGATTTTCAAATCAGTCGAAAACAAAAATTTATCTCGATAGTTTGTACTCTATTATAATGCTTTATCTCTTTCTAGTGTCTTATTTATTTATTTATTTTTAGATATTAGATTAAATTACCAAAAAGCCTAGAGCACTAGGAACTGTGCGAACCAAAGGACTTTTGCTTTTTGACGTTAATTTGAGTCAATGCATCAGTTTATGTTAATTTCAGTAAATTCATAGTGTGTAATAAAATCACATAAACCAATTTAACTTAAAAAAATTATTTACTTTCCATTTTGTTTTATTTTCTTTGTTAATTCCAGTCCTGTCCTATTCATCCCCAAACATGTCCCATTCATCCTCATAGGTGGGGATGAATGGGAAATGGGACAATGCACATGCATGTAAGAAAAAATTATTATTAATTAAAAACGATAACTTTTTATTTAAGTTAGTATGTTTATATGTAACTGATTACTGAAGTGTACTTATGAGCCATGTTACAAAATTCTGAATTACATATGGCCAACGTTATCAATAAAAACGTGAAAAATGTCCCATTCATCCCCACTCTCCCCTATTATCAAAATAAACATCCATATTCGAAAAATCAAACTACTCTTTTTTTTTTTTTTTTTTTTTTAAGCTTATTTTTGAAAAGCACTTTCAAAATTATCAATCTTTACGTTTTATATTTTAAAGCAATTTTTTTATCTATTCACTCTGAATTTAATAATATTTATCAGAGAGATTTTAAATTTTAAATATAATTATAATTTTGTTTTTATTTATAACGAAAAACTACTAAAAAAATTAATAATAATGATTTTTTTCCCCCACCTACTTCATTTTAAATGAACGCCACTGATGTTGATTTTGATAAGCAATCCACTTTGAATTCAAGAACATTTAAATTTAAGCAAACCTTATAAAATTTTATTCTAAAATAATATTACGTTTAAATTTATTTTAAAAAATAATTATTGAATTTATGATAAAATAAATTTTAGCAATGTAAGTTCATTTATTTATAGGATTTATTTACATATAAGCATTTTCAAAAATATCTTTTTTCATCGAAAACATTCTACAAAAATATTGTTTAACTCTTTGCCAGTCCTATTTACTTTCACTCCACTGGTCAGTATTGCCAAATTCAGGAACTTTTTATTCAACATCAACCACTAAATTTTGACTGTAACGGCTGCTTAATCATTTCAAAGATTATTCGTTCATTATGTATAGGTATCAAATATCACTTCTCAAAATTATTGGTAGTAGTTGAATAAAAGAGCACTTAAATTTGGCAACACTGTATAGAGTGCTTTAGAACGTTTTTTGACGACAAATGGTAAAATATCTTCTGTAAAAGCGATATTCGCTTTCTGTGTATTATTATCCTTTCACAATATAACGTTTAAATCTATATATTAATAGGCAAGCATAAAATTTGTTGTCCCTTTTTAACATATTAATTATGGGAGTAGAGGGTTGAAAATGGTATCATTCGAAAGGTATGGTTAGCCGGAAGGTGCGAATACAAATATTATTTTCTTACGATGTCAAGAAGATATTTAAAAATACATTTATTTTTTATGCATTTTCCCCCATTTTTCCCTTTTATACACGTATTCCTTCACATTAAAAAATACCTAAAAGTAGAAAGTTGTTAAATCTGGCAATTTCATAAAGCTCAAATAAAACCATAGACACAGTAATTTGTATAATGTAGCATCACTATACGCAAGCGAAGTGATGACGTCACTGTCTGTCCATGGAGCCATGTAAAAGATTTTCTATGTTAATTGTCCATTGAATTTTTTGTAAAAAATTATTAAAAAATAACGGAAATTATCTGCCGATTTTAATTCCGATATTTGGGTATAGTTATATATAAGTTACTGTCTACATGTGTTTGATTGAGTTATTTTTTCTGTAAAATTGATAAAATTTTAATTTAAAATCACAAAACTCCAGAAAAAAAATGGCAAACTTCCAGTTTCGAATGTAAACATAAACATTTCATTTCAAAGGGTGATATTTAAACAATAAATATTCAACTAATATACTAAATAAAAGGAAAATGGATTTGTTACTAACTGCTGCATGTATAAGTAGACGATACGGAAAAAATTCCGATTTCCGTTTTCTGCTGAATTTACATGTTTTGAGCTTTCTTTACGTTTCAATTAACTGAAATTGGCTACTTATTTTTTAAAAAAGTGTCTTTATTGCTAGCTTTTGTGGGTAGAAGAAGCAAGTAGAAGATACATAAAAACTTTTGATTTCCAGTTTTCGATGAATTTACACGTTTTGAGATTTCCTTGCATTTTAATTAAGTGAAATTAGTGAAATTGACTACTTATTTTTATTTTTTAAAAAGTGGATTTATTATTCTTTTCTCTGCATATATAAGTAGAAAATATAAGATTCAGAAATGTTTTAGATTTTCGGTTTTCGATAAAGTTACACGTTTTGAAAATTCCCGAACTCAATTCGACCATTTTTGAAAAATATCTTTTTTTTTTTTTTTTTTTGTTCAAACACTGTACTTTATGAACCAATCGAATTAATTTAACAGAATTTGATACTTGGTTGGACCTTGGTCTGACATGGTACCTATTAGCTTCTGGGCTGTATCACACAACAAGGGGCGTTTTCACGTTGCGATTTTCTCTCATTTCAGGAAAGGCTAACATCTACAGAGAGAAATAGTTATATTAAGTAAAACTCTGCTGATTCAGTTAGAGTGAATATTGGCAAACAATTGCCGCAACTGTGTTGCACTTGCATTCCGTTTAGGACAAGGCAATAACTTTGCTTTGCCTCGCTTTGCAAAAAAATGGTCGAGTTTCGACCACTGGGCGATACTAGTTATAATAATTGCACGAAGAAAAAAAAACTCTCAGTATTATTGAGCTTAAACTGCTTATTCTGTTAAAAGTGTAATAATAATAATAATAATTATTATTATTATTATTATTATTATTATTATTAGTAGTAGTAGTAGTAGTAGTAGTATTTTAATGTTATTCACCAATAAAGGAAACTTTGATATATTTTCAATTTAATTTACCTTTTAACATAAGTATATACTATAAAAATTAAATAGAGTTTGAATTTTAATAATTTATTATATAAATATTTTTAATGAATATATATATATAAACATGAATTAAATATTCTTTTTTTTTTTTTTCGGCTGATCACCAGTTAATAAAAAATACAGATGAAATTTTAAAATAGAACTTAATAAAGTTTTGAAAAATCTATGTTGTGTCCATGACAAACTATAGACCTTCTCGTATTAAACGCGACGTAAACATGTCTTCATTAACACTAAAAATATCTCTGATATTTTTGAAAAGGTGAATCCTGACAGGCTTGACTTTCGTAAATAGACTAAGTCAAAAGTTTTCACTCTAGACATGTTCAAAAAATAAATACTTACAAGTTCGTGTTTTGAATGAATATTTTTTGCATAAAATGACTCTTTAAAATATTTTTCCCTTTGTAATTTGACAGATACGATTGACCTTAACTCCTGACCAATTTTTTCATTTAAAAATACGTACTCCCGCAACAGATTCAGAAACATTTATATTCAGTAGGTTTTTAATTCAGTATGAGCAAGTTTTCTAATATTTTGAAATATATTGGATAGACAAAAATTAGAAATTGCTCAAGCAATTTTAAAACGAACCATCTTGATAAAATATGTTATGAAATATATACAGTATATATTTTTATATGAACAAGGAATATTTGTGGTAGTGCAAGTTCGTAGAATTTCTCATATAGTTTTCGAAATATTGTAATTACCAGTAATTGAATTAATTACCAGTGAATTTGTAACAGTAATATGTTTATCCAAACCATTTTTTTTTCAAATACCATACATATTCTCGAATAAGCATAGTTATGAATATTCAAGAATATTATTAAAGTTTAAAAGAATTGGATTTTATTGTGTTCACTGTTATATATTTTATTTATTTGTTTTGATTTATTATTTTTTACTAATATAAAATAAAGTTTACCCCTTACAATGCTAAAATAGATACGTAATTGTTAAAATTAAAAGAGGGGGAAAAACAGAAAAAAAGACGTGAAAGCGTATTTAAAAAAGGAAAAAGAAAAAGAAAGAATAAACGAAAAGGAGGAGAAAAGAGAAGAAAGAAATTTAATTAAATTTTATATGTAATTGGTGAAATGCATTATTTAATTTAACTTAATAAAATTTAATAGAGATTCAATGTTGTACTAGATATTCGCAATAAATTTGAATCATTTCGATTTTTATTATTTATTTTTCTAAAATTTGTTCGTTATGCAAAATTGTATAATCTACAATTTTTAAGCTTTTCTAGGCCTAAATTATAGTTACCAAAAGTATCTTAAATCAAAATTCTTAGCATAATTTTGATAGTTTTTAGACTTTAACAACTTTCATCTAAAATGTAGCCCCATCTAATATCTTCTAAAATGGGTATTGCATATTAATGAGATATGAATTTTGCCTTAAATTGAGACAACACAAAAATAATACTTTATTTATTAATGCAAGTTAATGACAAAAAATAAAAATAAAAATACTTCCCCTTTCTTTTCTTTTTTCCCCTTTTCGTTTTTTCTTAGAACGTGTGTGTGTAAGTATTTTTTTTTTTATCACCAATTTATAAATCAGTAAGTTGGTGATTTTAAAAACTAATCAATATCTTTTATTGATACTGAACAATACAAAGCTTCAAACTGCTAAAAAAAAAAAAAAAAAAAAAAAAAAAAAAAAAAATCGTATCAACCAATGTGGGTAGGTAGGTAGGTAGGTAGACGGGTACTGAACTGTTTACTTTGCCCTAACATCAACCAGTGTATCATTTTTGTTGCTTGGTTTGCAACAAAATAAACAACAAAATCCGGCAAATTCTTAGTACCGCCCCTTTTTTTTACATCACTTAATTTTTAGAGTATTTTTCTTCATCATCGTAAATAAATTTGAAGAGAATTACTTTAAAAATTAAGTGGTGTAGGAAAAGGGGCGGTATGAACAATGCAGCTCTTCAAAGTGACCGACCTGGCCGAAATTGCAGATGTTTTGAATCGAAAAATTGTCAGTAACAACAAACTTTTAACTGAATAATAAAACAGTTAAACATTAAAATAATCTGTTAAAGGAGCATTATCATTATCACTACGATTATTCTTAAAGTGGTGTTTTATCCTTATTACTTGTCTGATTTTATTCTTATTATTTACCGGGATAAAATAATGAATATATATACTAAACACCTATCCGTAAATAACGTCTTGATATTGATTTGTTTTAATTATTTCGTTTATTTTCAAGAGTTTCATTTCCAAGCTGTGTCCTTTTATAATTAAGCGTAAAATATTTTACATAAATAAAAGTACATTTGGTAGAATTTGTGTTTAAATGTTGGGTAAAAGCACCAATAATGGACTCTGTACCAGTCATAGATATAGTAATTTATCTAGATCTATCTATCATGTTACCGACCACAGATTTTTTATGCCGAAAAAATCATCAGCAGATATAATATTCAGCAATAATAATAGAATAAAATTTTGATGAATTTTCAAATGCCAAAATGTTGCGTGGCTTTTAATTCTTCTAATAAATATATGAAAAGAAGTGGGATAAGTTTTCATCAGTAAGTTATATTGGACTATTTTATGAAAAATATAATTTTTATAATCAATTGCTTTGGTATTATTATGAAATAAAAACTGTTTTCATATTTAATGGAATACTTTTTTTTTCCTTTTAATTTTAATATTTTTTAATATTTTATATTAGTAAGTAATATGGAATTTGCTAAATTATTTATGTGTGTGCCGTCTTTCCCCGAATGAAAAGTAATCATATTTTCCCCCCAGGATGATCAACCTATGCCTTATTACTATATCTATGGTGCCAGTCGTGGACACTTTTTACATTTAAACGCTGGGTGGAAAAATATAGATTTGTGGTTCTGGCATATATTTAAGCAACGTCTAGAGTTGGTGTTACAATCCTCTGTAATATTCATGTTTGAATACAAATATTTCTCGGCATCAGTTTTTGAATATGCACCTTTTGTTTTCATGATTAAAATAAATATGCAGGATTTATTAGTTGTTATAATCTTTTAATTTTGTATTAACATATAATAATCTTATCAGTGTTTACTATTGGGACCACAAAATGTAATCATAACCAGGAGTGGACAGCTATGAGCAACTAGCTCACTTGGTTTTTAGGAATAGATACAATAATAACGGGAGACTTGGAATATTAAAACCCGAATAAACTACTAAGTCAGAAACGCCAAAAGAAAAATATTTGCGATGCATACAGCTGTTTCAGTAGCCTTAAGCGTACCGTCTTCAGTGCAAAAAGAAGACGGTACGCTTAAGGCTTCTTTTTGCACTGAAGACGGTACGCTTAAGGATACCGAAACAGCTGTATGCATCGCAAATATTTTTCTTTTGGCGTTTCTGACGAAGTAGTTTATTCGGGTTTTAGATACAATAGTTGAATATCTCAGTGTTCTCAAAAATTCAAAATGTGAATGAACATCAATTTATTTCCCTCGAAATTACATCGGAATGTTTCAATATAGTAATATGAAATAATTTTTATTTTCCAAAATTTTAGAAGAGATTAGCATTTTTGAAAATAACAAGTAGAATTCAAATAAATATCTCAATAAAAGGCTGGCTGATTTTGGTGTTTAGAAGATTATCCCAGGGGGTTATTAAATTGTTTACAATTTCAGACTCGTTTTAAATGAAACAATGGAGCTATTTAATTTTTCAGAGATAATTTGTTATCAATTTACGATACAAGTTTAATTATTTCTTTTTAACTGCATTAATAAAACACAAAAAACCTTCTGTAAATCAAGTATACATTTTCAAGCAATTTGCATTTTATTTTGTCATTTTTGAAGAAATTCAATGGTGTCCACTGCTGAATTTCCAAGTATCCACTACTGGCGCAATTTTTAACTCTCTGGAAAATTAATGTTTCGTGTATAAGAATGATTCAATTGGCCTTTTTCGCAGTACAGTCATGTACAGAAAGAATTAATTGAAGTATTGGATATTAGTTATAGTTGCAGCTTCTAAAATTAAAAACATTGCACAAGAAATATCGAGAAAATGTCTTTAAGGTGCCTGCTACTTTTAGAATGCAATTTTCATTCAAAAATCCTATTTTCTATTTTCAGTTTAATATTAAAGCCTGACATTTTAGATTTCTAAATCAGTTTGAATTTTGTTTCTATCCTGCTTAGAACTTGAGTTACAGGCATTTTAAAATTAGTCACTCGCAAGTTTTTGAAACCGGAAGTGATCGTAAATGTTTTTTACATTAATGTTTTACTCAATATACGCATCAAAATTTGTTACTGCATACAAAACGAATTTAAGAAAGAAAAGAAAACTTTGAAATAAATCAGGAGCTTTTTATTTTTTATTTTATTTATTTATTTTATTATTATTATTATTTTTTTTTTTTTTTTTTGTGAAATCTGGTTTTTAATTATGTTTTCTGTTTTTTTTTTCCTCAAAATGAGATTTTTAACATTTTATTTTATCGCAAAACATCATAACTCAAAAAATTGTATAATTTTAATGTTATGAAACTTTGACAAAATACTCTAGAGGAATTGTTTTAGGGACTGAACTACTGCAATGAATCTAGTTAAATTATTATTATTATTATTTTGTCGATAGAAGTTATGAACTGTCATGTATATTCACGATTTTTCAGCGTGTAAAATGTTAACTTCTCTAAAATATTAAATTAAATAACATGGTTAAAGTTTTGAGAATAGTTCACTCCCTTAAGAACCTTTCAGTTATCGAAATAAAATTTACAGAATAAAAATATCTTTATTTCAATTTGACTTGAAATAAAGAAAAAGTGCTTTTTTTCGCAAATTTTACGTATATTTTGAGCCTAAATATCAAAATATTTTAAAATTTGCATATTTTTTCATGTTATTCACTGTTTTTAACTATATTATATTATATAATGCACATAAATTGGCAATTTTTCAATTGTTAAAAAAAATCCCCTCCGACAGTAGGCAGGCACCTTAAAGGGTTCCCTATTAATGCAGTTATCCTACATCAAAAGAATGTTAAAATAAAACAAAACAGTTGATACAAACAAAAAACGTTTATTTGCATCTTATCATATAAAAAATCTTTCATTTTAATCAAACTGTATTGACTTTATATAAAAACAGTGATGAAACCGTTTTCAGTGTGATATAAAGATTAACCTCGTTTTTATGAAGCAGCTGTAATAAAAGCTTCTTCTTAATATTCTTTTTTCCAATTTGCAAGCCGATTACCTTTCAGTCATCTTGTGTGCAACAAAGAGAACTAATTCTGCCGCCTGGGAAATAAACGTGAATCAAAACAAAAGATGAAAATAATAATGAAAAAGGTAACTCTTTTTTGATAGCTATTTCAATTGAATTTAAAGCAGCTGTCAATAGTAAAACAGTTTATCCATCGAAGCAGATCGTCTGCTGAGGAGTTTAAAGAGTTCGAAAATTGGGTTGGCAAAGAAATCAAGGACACGAGCTGCTCCAGGGTATAAAGAAAAAGTGTATATTGCTATCAACCAAACAGGTAGATTTCTGGATGTGGACATTGTAATGTTGCTTTGATAAGGAAAAAGGAAAATGCGACATTTTTATGGCTCGTAATTGTTAGGAATTTCAATAAAAAAAAGTGTATGTGATAGTGTGATAAAAACTTATATACGCTATTAAATACTTACAACAGAGAATCTGCTGCCAATAACTTTTTTAAAGATATTTGTAAATTAAAGGAAAAAAGCAAATGCTTTATATCAAATATTTACATTCAGTACTCTTTTTTTGGAAGCAATTTTCATCGGGAGCAAGTACCATTTTCATCTGTCAATAATTTATGCTCATTATTTGGATCATTTGTTCCAAATGAAAATCCAAATGAATTCCAGTTGAAATAGCAGGGCTCGCAGAATTCCTAAAATTTTATATGCGTTTTATTATATTGTCACCACTATCGAAAAAAAAAAAAAAAAAAATTCCTGAATATTTTAATGTTAAAGTATTATGTAAGAAAATAATATTTTAAAATAGTGGTTTCAATATAATGAAATGAGCGTAAAATTTTAGGAACCCTGCAATACCTGCAATAGGTAATTTTGTTTGAAGTAAACTTCTTGCAACAGTATAATACAAGTCCTTTTTTCTTTTTTTTTAACACTTTCAGCAAACTTTAAAAGTGCTTATGGTTTCCGTTTGTCTTTTTTTCTCTTTTCCAAGCCTACTGACAATCTACTATAAACTTTAATCCTCGTAAATATGTTTGAACATCTACTAAATTTAACTGTATTTCTATGAATCACTATGGCATATTTCATCTTCTATATAAAACATTATGTGCATAGCATAGCATATATATATATATATATATGTGTGTGTGTGTGTTTACAGAAAAGTATTCGGGGGCATTGTATCCTATTAATGGAAATTGTTCGATTGCTTACCTATTTCAAAGAAATGGAAAGGAAAATTTGTTATAAAAGCTTTCATTGGCAGGTTTTTGATTAAACTTTACCTATTTGTGTCTTTATATATACACATTAAAAAAAGTGAAGGAAAATGTAACGGGGATTTAAATTTATGATCACATACTGCCATAGGCGACAACTTTTCAAAATTTCATGGTGTAGGGAGAGTACAATGAATCCTGAAGTTCTCAGATGCGATGGTAGAAATGCAAGGATTAATGTTCCAAAAATCTACCCGGATCAACCTGGATCTCGTCTTTTTTAGGCGACCAGTTACAAAATATTCTCTTCAGAAAAACTATTTGAATCTTATTGCCATCACAGAAAATAAAATATTAGGATATAAAATATAAATTTTAATTGAGGCACTGAAAAATTACTCTTCAAAAATTCTGCCTGGACTCTCTTTTCAACAACTTAAAGTCAATTGATATTTTGTTAATAAGATAATTTTAGGAAACAAAATTAGCAATCTAAAGTCTAAAATAAATGTATTGTTTAAGCTTAATCAATAAAACATTTAACAAATTTTGAATGAATATTAGGTTGTAAGAAAGCACCAAAAATGAGATTGTTCAAATTTTCTGGAGAAATTATTGCTTAAATTATATTGAAACAAAAGTTGGCGAAAATTATCAATTAAAAGTATCTAGACAATTATTATAGAATGTACTGAGCTATGTAATATTTTTATGATAATATCATTCTGAAACTCCTCAAACATTATTTATTTTATTTAATTAATTTTTTTTTTTTTTTTTAACTTTAAATTTATTTTTCTTGGGTTTCAAATTTTGGGAAATGACTTATAATGCTCCTTGCTAATTTGATTTCATCCAATTCTCTTGAAAATTAATATTAATCAGTGTATTTGTCACAAAACTAGACATTCTTCTTGAAATCGAGAAAGTATTAGGTTTATTACGAACTCTTAAATTCAAACGCATGATAAAAATTAATGAAGATTTCAAGTTTTAAACTTTTATTTGTTTGTAAATCATGACGTAAAAAGAGATATAAAACTTGATATAAAAAATTCAGTGCACATACGTGTTCAGTTACATACAAAATACACATAGAAAAAAAAAAATTGGAGCTTTAAAATAACTTAGAATTAGCATGGAGCTTTTTTAAATTGGGCGTTACTTGGCACTATTACTTTTATGAAAGAAAATTTTTCATCTCCAAAATCATTTTCTATCGTTCAAACTATATGCATAAAAATGATAGATTTCATGGCTGTGCTTCATTTGAGAAGCAATAGAATGTAAAACAAAAAGAATTAATTTCAACATCCCTTGTCCCCTTGACATGACTGATATTAGTTGTAGCAGACTGATTACTAAATGTGATTATATATACAGGGTGATTATAATTAAAGTTACGATTTCAAAACGCTATAATTTTGAAACTACCCATCAGAGCGATTTGGTATTTTACCAGAGCAATCGGGAGTCAAGGAAATTTTGTTTGGCAAAACAAAAAAAAAAGTTTCAAAATGAGCTGTTAATTATTCGTAAAGTATTTGTTTCATGAAGCTCCTCTTTTTCCCTTTTCACTATGCTTGTTTCCACTGTAAACACGTATTCTTGTCTTTTTGCTAAAAAAAATTGTAGTAAACCCTTGAAGTCTATTGTTTCCTGCTATTCCATTGTGTTGCTAACAACATTCCTGTGTTTAATGAGTCCATTTAGGCGTTTACCCCTGACATTACCCTGACAAAGCCATCTATAGGAACATGAGTAGTGATATAATGGGGGTTCACCGACAGAGGCGTAAGAGGCGTGATGTGCTGATGTGCTAACGCGCACATCGAACGCATCATCCCCATTCACTACTACCATTTCGACAGATATAAGCTTGAAATTTACCTTATATAGTACTAAACAAATTAGTATACATATATAATTTATCAAATACAACAAAGTTTGCAACATTCAGTCTTAATCACTTTTTACAAATATTCATCTAGTAAGTTGACATTACAATAATTAGTATATACATACAAGTTCATCAACAATAACGAAGGTTACAATATAAAATCTTGAGCAATTTTTACACTATCTACAATTATTTTCTAAGTTTCCATGTATTAAGTTAACATCATAATTATTACAAACATATAATTTCGACACCTATAACGAAGTTTACAGTAGAGTTAATTACAATATAGTTTACAATATCTTCATCAATTTTTACAATATTTAAGCTTAAAGTTCTACATCTTGCTCAATTTCGCAATGTCCATAAGCTAAACTTGTTATCCGATCATCTAAGATGAATCTTTTATCATCGAAGGGACTTAGACTTATTTTATTTTGATGGATTGTATACAGTTTATGATTTACTTGGCCTATTTTTATTTGTTTTTCAATGCTTGTTTTTTGTTGTTCTAAACACTGTAAATAATCTTCATGTCTAATTTTATGTCGCACAACCTGAGTGGATACGCCTTTCGCTCTCTTTTTTTCATCTTTACATAATTTTATGGAATACATTTTGGCCTTTAATCCGACAAACTCTAAAGCTATTTCACCACTCAGTTCATCTTTAAACTTTCCTATGACCTTTTTGTTTTCAGTTGAATAAAGAAGATGATCTGTAGGATAATCAGAAAAATCAAAGATAGATGAATTATTTTTCAAATCTTGATAGATGTCATCTGTTGTAATACGATACGTTAGTGAATCAGTATCAGTAAATAAGAGTGTCGCTCGGTCGTTATATAGTGGCTTTATGTAATTATAGTGAAAATTATACATTAGGAGTTTAGAAAGTTCAAGAATGCAAAAACCAACATAAATAGGACGATTCATTAAAATAGTTGTTTTAAGTCTTTCGAAAGTCTTGGTGTTCCAACATATTTTCTATTATGAAGCATACTTTTGGTATAAGGTGACAGCATTTCTTCAGTTAAGGTTAATCTTTCAGGTGCAAGTGGATAATCGTTATGGGTATGATGAAGGTGCTGAGGGTAATCAAGATCAACTTAAAAAATATAACCGATATCAGAATCATCTCGAAGAGATAGAATCCAGTCTTCAGTTATATCATTTATATCGATCCATTTAAAGTTCCCGTAGGGTAAGTACTGGGACATAGCCCAACCGTAAAGGTTATTGGCATCCCAGTACATTATGTAACTATTTGGTTCATCTGGATCATAATAATTCATATAAGGGTTGTTTGCTCTGGCCAATCTTTTACTAATCATACTAATTCCACCTCGAATCCCTTTTTCTATTAACAGCAACATATTAATATCTGATAACAGTTCCAAGGGTGTCTCAGTCATTTTTAGACAAGCTTGCCATGCAAGTCCAGGAGTGGTAAAAAGGTGTGCACAATCAATTTCATAATAACGCATGCAAAGTTCTCTGAAATTCTGAAATACATCAGCAAGCAATAAAACATCTGTTTTTACATACAAATCATGATAATCACCAAGATTTTTCATATTAAATGTATTCCAAATTTTTTGGGCATGTTCATAATCATCCTCAAAAATGGGCTCTTCTGTCAAAGAATTATAAAATGCAGAAGGAGGAGGGAGTGATGATTCTTCGAATTTATTAAAGCAGTTAAAATAGTCGTATGGGTAAACACCTTTGCGTGTTAGTAAATCTAAACATGTGTTAACGGGGAAATTTTCTTTCAAAACCTTAAACTGAGAGGAGTTGAGGTTTTTCACAAGTTTTTCCAATGAAGTGGGAAGAAATTGAAACGAATCCAAAAATATTAACTGAATAGGATATCCAGGTTTTTTAATCTAAAGGTAATGTAATTTTCTAGGGTTGTGGCAATAACTTCTATTTGATGATCTTTATATTTTCCAAGTTTTGTCATAATATGATGACCATCATAATTTTCAAATTGTGAAATATGACAGGAATATTCTTTGATTGTTTAAAGTTAAGGTTGCAGGAAGCATGTAATACTCCTCTATAAGCTCCCGAAATATGACAATGATCTCTGACACGATCATTATGTAAAGATTTTTTACACAAAGTGCAAAGTTTAGCTTCTTGAAAAGCTTTCTCCTCCTCTAGAGTTAATTTCATAGGCTTTATTTCCATTAATTTTTGAGCAAGCATCTCTTTTTCTTGCATAATTTGGTCTAAAAAGTGCTCAACAGCATTTTCACCACGATAAATTACAATTGGTTTAATAGAGTGTCCATCAGGACCGATAATAACATATGCATAACCACAAGGCTCATGGTATGCAATTTTTTCACTATGTGAAATATCTGAAGAAGGTGGAACTGAGGTAATAGGTACAAGAAGACTTTCAAAATCGACATATATTGTATAGGCAACAGGGTGTTGTAAGTGTGTACCAGAAAATTTTAAAATATTATTTTCCTCAGAGGGCATTTTAATAACTTGCACTTCATGTTCTTGACAGTACTGGATATGTGATTTCAATAAATCTTCTCTAGTGAAACGATGCAGACATCTAAAGCAGTAATATGCAGCAGTCTTGTGTTTGGTTAAATCACCAAGAAGACGTGAAAAGTTTCGGATGAGACAATAATGTTGTCTTTCATCATCAGAAATTAGTAATAAGTTGATTGTATCAGTGTCTTCTCGGGGAGAAATGTACAGGGGACACACTTCATCGTCTTCATAACCGAAGACATTTATCCGTAAATCATTAATCTTTTCAATGATAGGTATCTTTGTTAGAGGTACAGGACATGTTACATTACCTAGTTTAATCGAATTTTCATAGGGTGTGTAATGAGATACACGTTCTGGTTTCTCACTAAAATGCAAATTCAGTTTATAAGCAATTAAGCACCAAACGAGGCATTTATTATCTTCATTTTGAATGTTTAGCACAGCTTTTTTTGCAGCGTGTTTCTGAGGTAGCTTAATATAGCTACTAGCAGCTAAAGGATGGTATTTAGCTATTTTCATTTCCAAATAGTGAATTTTTTTAAAAATCCATCCGGATCCTCGCTGGATGAATTCTTCAAGTGACTTATTAATTTTTGCATATCCTTCACTAATATGCTGTTCAATGGTATCTTCAATAAGTTCGATAATACAGGAACTTCTAAAATATGTATGTGTCTCTTCCATGTCTTCATCAGGTTTTTTACGTTCTAACGAAACTTTCATGACCATATACCACTTCAGGGCATGCTTTTCTTGTAATTCAGACTTAAGTTTTTCAAGTACTTGAGACTGTATATATGACTGAAATACGTCTAAATCACACTCATTATTCTCATTGGAATAAAACATCAGTGTTTTAAACATGCTAGAAGCGTTAATCTCTTTTCTAACCCTTTTTGAGATTGTAACAGGTGCAATTATCTTCCTTTTTCTAGTAACAAGTTCATGCTCTTGACGCTTGTGAGAAATCAGTTCAGATTTTCGATCAAACACATTATCACAGTCACTGCATGGATATCGGGAACTTTCGTGAAATTTTAAATGTCTTTGAAAATTATCTAAGCGGGAAAAAACTAGATCACACTGTTGACACTTTATAGAAGATACTTCATCTTCACTTTTATGAAGTAGCATATGTCGTTTCAAGCCCCACTTCCGAGTAAATGTCTTTTCACAAGAAGAACAATTAAAACTATGTGACGCTTTCATAACATTCTTGTCAGCAGATATAGATTGGTTTTTATGTATCAACGTATGACGAATCAAGTTTGATTTTAAGCTGAATGCTTTTCCACACTCATCACACTTGAATAACTTTTCATCTGAATGGCTCATCAAATGTCGATTCAGTAAACATGTTCTTGAAAATGTCTTCTTACATATTGGACGATTCTGAAAAAAATTTAAAAAAAGGTTTGTTTTAGAATTTTTATACTCATAAATAGTAATTAAAAAAAGTTTTCTTAACATAGTTTTATTAAACGTGATTCTATTTTTACTAATGCAATGTAAAAAAGTACATTTACATAAAAATACTTGTTATCTTAAACAATTTTTCTTAACATAATGTTGTAAATTTTTATTCGTGTAATGTTTAATTCTATTTTGAAAAAAGTTTCTTAACAAAGGTAAAAAAAATTTTAATTTTATTAAACTTGATTTTATTATTTTTACTAATGCAATGCAAAAAAATACATTTACATAAAAATATTTACCATCTTAAGCAATTTTCCTAACATAGTTTTACTAAGGCATTGTAAAAAAATACATTTGCATAAAAATATTTACCATCTTAAGCAATTTTCCTAACATAGTTTTACTAATGTAATGTAAAAAAATACATTTGCATAAAAATACTTGTTACCTTAAACAATTTTTCTTAACATAATGTTGTAAATTTTTACTCATGCATTGTTTAATTCTATTTTGAAAAAAGTTTCTTTACAAACGTGAAAAAATTTTCCTATCATGAATATTTACTAACGTAAAAAATATTGTATTTCTAAGAAAAAATACTCAACTCACCTTATTTTTATCACCCAAAGAGCTTGAGAGCAGGGGATTATCAACAGTCACTGGATGAGACTTGTCATTAAACATCTGAAAGGAATAAAAAACTTAGGTTAAAATGGTTAAAAATCTCGAAAAAATCTTTAAAATAAAATTAAAAAAAATCTTTAAAAATGGAAAAATGGAAAATAATTAAGATTGAATTAATACAAGTTTAAAAAAGATATTGTTTCATTAAAGAAAAAACTTACAAAGGATGGTTGAGGTTCTTCATGCTTATTCTTTGCATACGATTCTTCAATCTTCGACATTTCTTCTCATGTCAAACCGTAGTCGATGAAAAACTAAAAAAAGTAAATGGTTTTCATTTAAAATATATTAAAAGTTCCCTATTGCAAAATAATTTTTAAGTTATTAGAATCCTTTTAAAGAAAATTAATTCTTTGAATCAATCAAATGCTATCCTAACAAAATACTATTTCTAAAAAATTCTTCATTACAATGTGTAAACATCAACAAAATGTAAAACCATGTTGAAAGATCTTTATAAAGTTAAAGTGAAATACATACAAACACACTCGTTAAACCAGCGGAGTTTACCAAACTTGTATAAAAAAGTGAAAAAATTAACCATAGAAAAAGTATAAACATAAGAATTAAAAGTATAAGCTTAATAAAAATGTTCAGAAAAAAAATACATTGCCAATTTTAAAACATTCGTAAAAGAAAAAATATATTTTTGATTTCAA
Organism: Salticus scenicus; assembly: GCA_963930645.1. Taxonomy (NCBI): domain Eukaryota; kingdom Metazoa; phylum Arthropoda; class Arachnida; order Araneae; family Salticidae; genus Salticus; species Salticus scenicus. The sequence goes on along the minus strand of OZ005652.1, from coordinate 289,254,461 downwards.
AAATGTATATATATATATATATATTATGAAAAAATTCTTTTGTATGATTAAACAAGCATTTTACCACGATTTTTAATATAACACTGATTAATAATTTTCATATGAATTAAAGTGAATGAACAACTTACTTTATCATCTACAGGTAACAAAGTTGAATTCTTGTTAATTTCCATGCCGAAATAAAAAACACGCAAGGTCAATGCAAGGTCAAACAAAATGCAAGTCTAATCAAGTATGAAAGACGATATAACAAAGTCTGAAACAGCAGAGAGTAGAAATATACGTCCGTTCAGATCGAATGAATGCGAGCGAATGACAATTAGATTCAATTTCTTAATTACTAATGGAGGAAAAATAGGTCATTCCATTTTTTTAATCAAGGGGTGTCAGGTTCATGGACAATTCCATTACATCCAAGAGGGGTGACAGGTTTTGTGAAATAAACTAACAGTGAGATTAAATGATTATTATACATCACATTTTGATTAATTATTATACTATGTCAATCTATTTTTCATACAAAGGAAAAAAAAAATGTATTAAATGAGAACTTTCACAAACACTTGTTATTAATGATACACAAAAATATTTTTTAATTACAAAAAACTTACAAGTTTTAATCATGTAGAACTTAGGTTAAAATTTTAGAGTATAAACACAATCTATACGTGGAGAATTTTCCTTAATTAAACATGAAAACAACACGTAATCACTCTAAAAATACTTAATTTTGTTAATTAATCATGCTTTAATTAACAATTAACATTCATTGTATACAATTGCAGACTTGTATTGCATTCTAACGCACTTTCATTTTCATAAAAACTGTAAATTCGCTACTTAAACATACGAAAAACAGCAAATTACCTTAATTAATTACTTTAATCAACAATTATCAACCATTTCATTAAACATTGGACACACTGGAATTGTATTTAAGCACAATTTTTCAATGAAATATAAATAAAACTGTAAAAACGTCGCTTAATTGCCTAAAATCTACTTAATTACTTTAAATTAATTACTTTAATCAACCATTTGTTAGCTTAAACAGTCATGACATTAAACATTTTACGTATTTGAATTATATTATAGCACCATTTTTCATAAAAAATACTAATAAAACATCAAAAAGTGAATTATTTCCCTGAAAATTCATTAATTTCCTTAATTATCATTAATTAAAGCTAATAAACAACACTTAAACACCTGAAAAATACTTAAGCACCTTAATTGAGCATAACTGACATAAAAAACTCAAAAAACAAAGCAACATTTAGTAGGTAAGAAAGGCCTAGGTTCAAACAATCGTCACCTTTTACAAAAAATCACTAATTAATTTTTTTAATTAATATTCCTCATTAACACCCTCGTCATCTTTTACGATTAAGTTAGAGGATGTCTCAAGGTCAATACCAACCCATCTAGACCCTCAGGGGGTGGTGTGGTACCCGCACGGCTTGCCGGTGCCGCAGTGCCACCGCCGGCTGACCTAGAACCGGTGTTTCTTATCTACTAAATGTTGCTTTGTTTTTTGAGTTTTTTTATGTCAGTTATGCTCAATTAAGGTACTTAAGTATTTTTCAGGTGTTTAAGTGTTGTTTATTAGCTTTAATTAATGTTTATTAGCTTGTTTTATTAGTTGTTTATTAGCTTTAATTCATCCAGTGACTGTTGATAATCCCCTGCTCTCAAGCTCTTTGGGTGATAAAAATAAGGTGAGTTGAGTATTTTTTCTTAGAAATACAATATTTTTTACGTTAGTAAATATTCATGATAGGAAAATTTTTTCACGTTTGTAAAGAAACTTTTTTCAAAATAGAATTACACAATGCATGAGTAAAAATTTACAACATTATGTTAAGAAAAATTGTTTAAGGTAACAAGTATTTTTATGCAAATGTATTTTTTTACATTACATTAGTAAAACTATGTTAGGAAAATTGCTTAAGATGGTAAATATTTTTATGCAAATGTATTTTTTTACAATGCCTTAGTAAAACTATGTTAGGAAAATTGCTTAAGATGGTAAATATTTTTATGTAAATGTATTTTTTTGCATTGCATTAGTAAAAATAATAAAATCAAGTTTAATAAAATTAAAATTTTTTTTACCTTTGTTAAGAAACTTTTTTCAAAATAGAATTAAACATTACACGAATAAAAATTTACAACATTATGTTAAGAAAAATTGTTTAAGATAACAAGTATTTTTATGTAAATGTACTTTTTTACATTGCATTAGTAAAAATAGAATCACGTTTAATAAAACTATGTTAAGAAAACTTTTTTTAATTACTATTTATGAGTATAAAAATTCTAAAACAAACCTTTTTTTAAATTTTTTTCAGAGTCGTCCAATATGTAAGAAGACATTTTCAAGAACATGTTTACTGAATCGACATTTTATGAGCCATTCAGATGAAAAGTTATTCAAGTGTGATGAGTGTGCAAAAGCATTCAGCTTAAAATCAAACTTGATTCGTCATACGTTGATACATAAAAACCAATCTATATCTGCTGACAAGAATGTTATGAAAGCGTCACATAGTTTTAATTGTTCTTCTTGTGAAAAGACTTTTACTCGGAAGTGGGGCTTGAAACGATATATGCTACTTCATAAAAGTGAAGATGAAGTATCTTCTATAAAGTGTCAACAGTGTGATCTAGTTTTTTCCCGCTTAGATAATTTTCAAAGACATTTAAAATTTCACGAAAGTTCCAGATATCCATGCAGTGACTGTGATAATGTGTTTGATCGAAAATCTGAACTGATTTCTCACAAGCGTCAAGAGCATGAACTTGTTACTAGAAAAAGGAAGATAACTGCACCTGTTACAATCTCAAAAAGGGTTAAAAAAGAGATTAACACTTCTAGCATGTTTAAAACACTGATGTTTTATTCCAATGAGAATAATGAGTGTGATTTAGACGTATTTCAGTCATATATACAGTCTCAAGTACTTGAAAAACTTAAGTCTGAATTACAAGAAAAGCATGCCCTGAAGTGGTATATGGTCACGAAAGTTTCGTTAGAACGTAAAAAACCTGATGAAGACATGGAAGAGACACATACATATTTTAGAAGTTCCTGTATTATCGAACTTATTGAAGATACCATTGAACAGCATATTAGTGAAGGATATGCAAAAATTAATAAGTCACTTGAAGAATTCATCCAGCGAGGATCCGGATGGATTTTTAAAAAAATTCACTATTTGGAACTGAAAATAGCTAAATACCATCCTTTAGCTGTTAGTAGCTATATTAAGCTACCTCAGAAACTCGCTGCAAAAAAAAGCTGTGCTAAACATTCAAAATGAAGATAATAAATGCCTCGTTTGGTGCTTAATTGCTTATAAACTGAATTTGCATTTTAGTGAGAAACCAGAACGTGTATCTCATTACACACCCTATGAAAATTCGATTAAACTAGGTAATGTAACATGTCCTGTACCTCTAACAAAGATACCTATCATTGAAAAGATGAATGATTTACGGATAAATGTCTTCGGTTATGAAGACGATGAAGTGTGTCCCCTGTACATTTCTCCCCGAGAAGACACTGATACAATCAACTTATTACTAATTTCTGATGATGAAAGACAACATTATTGTCTCATCCGAAACTTTTCACGTCTTCTTGGTGATTTAACCAAACACAAGACTGCTGCATATTACTGCTTTAGATGTCTGCATCGTTTCACTAGAGAAGATTTATTGAAATCACATATCCAGTACTGTCAAGAACATGAAGTGCAAGTTATTAAAATGCCCTCTGAGGAAAATAATATTTTAAAATTTTCTGGTACACACTTACAACACCCTGTTGCCTATACAATGTATGTCGATTTTGAAAGTCTTCTTGTACCTATTACCTCAGTTCCACCTTCTTCAGATATTTCACATAGTGAAAAAATTGCATACCATGAGCCTTGTGGTTATGCATATGTTATTATCGGTCCTGATGGACACTCTATTAAACCAATTGTAATTTATCGTGGTGAAAATGCTGTTGAGCACTTTTTAGACCAAATTATGCAAGAAAAAGAGATGCTTGCTCAAAAATTAATGGAAATAAAGCCTATGAAATTAACTCTAGAGGAGGAGAAAGCTTTTCAAGAAGCTAAACTTTGCACTTTGTGTAAAAAATCTTTACATAATGATCGTGTCAGAGATCATTGTCATATTTCGGGAGCTTATAGAGGAGTATTACATGCTTCCTGCAACCTTAACTTTAAACAATCAAAGAATATTCCTGTCATATTTCACAATTTGAAAAATTATGATGGTCATCATATTATGACAAAACTTGGAAAATATAAAGATCATCAAATAGAAGTTATTGCCACAACCCTAGAAAATTACATTACCTTTAGATTAAAGAAACCTGGATATCCTATTCAGTTAATATTTTTGGATTCGTTTCAATTTCTTCCCACTTCACTGGAAAAACTTGTGAAAAACCTCAACTCCTCTCAGTTTAAGGTTTTGAAAGAAAATTTCCCCGTTAATACATGTTTAGATTTACTAACACGCAAAGGTGTTTACCCATACGACTATTTTAACTGCTTTAATAAATTCGAAGAATCATCACTCCCTCCTCCTTCTGCATTTTATAATTCTTTGACAGAAGAGCCCATTTTTGAGGATGATTATGAACATGCCCAAAAAATTTGGAATACATTTAATATGAAAAATCTTGGTGATTATCATGATTTGTATGTAAAAACAGATGTTTTATTGCTTGCTGATGTATTTCAGAATTTCAGAGAACTTTGCATGCGTTATTATGAAATTGATTGTGCACACCTTTTTACCACTCCTGTACTTGCATGGCAAGCTTGTCTAAAAATGACTGAGACACCCTTGGAACTGTTATCAGATATTAATATGTTGCTGTTAATAGAAAAAGGGATTCGAGGTGGAATTAGTATGATTAGTAAAAGATTGGCCAGAGCAAACAACCCTTATATGAATGATTATGATCCAGATGAACCAAATAGTTACATAATGTACTGGGATGCCAATAACCTTTACGGTTGGGCTATGTCCCAGTACTTACCCTACGGGAACTTTAAATGGATCGATATAAATGATATAACTGAAGACTGGATTCTATCTCTTCGAGATGATTCTGATATCGGTTATATTTTTGAAGTTGATCTTGATTACCCTCAGCACCTTCATCATACTCATAACGATTATCCACTTGCACCTGTAAGATTAACCTTAACTGAAGAAATGCTGTCACCTTATACCAAAAGTATGCTTCATAATAGAAAATATGTTGGAACACCAAAATTAATACCTAACCTTCAAAACAAGAAAAATTATGTGGTGCATTATCGAAACTTAAAACTCTATATTCAATTAGGATTGAAAGTTTGTGCAATTCATAAAGCTCTCCAATTTAAAGAAGCTCCTTGGTTGCAAAAATATATATTATTCAACACCGAAAAACGTAAACAAGCTTCATCATCCTTTTAAAAAGATTTTTTTTAACTTTTAAACAATAGTGTGTATGGGAAAACCATGGAAAACTTACGAAAAAGACGTAATATTGAACTTTGTAGCAACACTTCTAAAAGAGCAGTAAAATTAGTAGCATCTCCTACCTTTAAATCCTTTAAAACTTATGACGAAGATCTAACTGCTGTCGAAAGACTTAAAACAACTATTTTAATGAATCGTCCTATTTATGTTGGGTTTTGCATTCTTGAACTTTCTAAACTCCTAATGTATAATTTTCACTATAATTACATAAAGCCACTATATAACGACCGAGCGACGCTCTTATTTACTGATACTGATTCACTAACGTATCGTATTACAACAGATGACATCTATCAAGATTTGAAAAATAATTCATCTATCTTTGATTTTTCTGATTATCCTACAGATCATCTTCTTTATTCAACTGAAAACAAAAAGGTCATAGGAAAGTTTAAAGATGAACTGAGTGGTGAAATAGCTTTAGAGTTTGTCGGATTAAAGGCCAAAATGTATTCCATAAAATTATGTAAAGATGAAAAAAAGAGAGCGAAAGGCGTATCCACTCAGGTTGTGCGACATAAAATTAGACATGAAGATTATTTACAGTGTTTAGAACAACAAAAAACAAGCATTGAAAAACAAATAAAAATAGGCCAAGTAAATCATAAACTGTATACAATCCATCAAAATAAAATAAGTCTAAGTCCCTTCGATGATATAAGATTCATCTTAGATGATGGGATAACAAGTTTAGCTTATGGACATTGCGAAATTGAGCAAGATGTAGAACTTTAAGCTTAAATATTGTAAAAATTGATGAAGATATTGTAAACTATATTGTAATTAACTCTACTGTAAACTTCGTTATATGTGTCGAAATTATATGTTTGTAATAATTATGATGTTAACTTAATACATGGAAACTTAGAAAATAATTGTAGATAGTGTAAAAATTGCTCAAGATTTTATATTGTAACCTTCGTTATTGTTGATGAACTTGTATGTATATACTAATTATTGTAATGTCAACTTACTAGATGAATATTTGTAAAAAGTGATTAAGACTGAATGTTGCAAACTTTGTTGTATTTGATAAATTATATATGTATACTAATTTTGCGATATGATGCAAGCATGTTTAAAGAATTTTGGAAACAACATGTGAAAATAATGTAAAATATTGTTGCAATAAAGTTTTTAATTAACTGTAAACCGTGTCTGTTTTATTTCAGAATTATTACATTTAGAATGTTTGTGAATTTTACTAACATGTTAAAAGAAAAAAGAAAATGAAAATGTTTTATTAAAAAGAAATATAATAGAACAACAGAAAGTAATTTGATGATTTAATTTAAACATTACTAACTTTAAAACTAACACTAAATACAAATTTTAAGAAAAGCACGATTATTACAAAATTAATTATTAAAAAGAAAAAAAAAATGAATTTTTTTTATAAATTTATGTTATTAAAAGACAAAGAAATGTATTTAAGGGAAAATTGATTTACAATTTTTCTAAAGATTGTATATTCTAAGTATGAAAAGTAATTTCACGACTTAATTTTAATATTACAAACTTTTCTAACTAAACTTAAACGAAGGTTTTGAGAAAACATGATTATTTTTGTATTATACAAAAACTTTTAATAAGATAATACAATACCTAAAGCCCTATGTTTAGTACTATATAAGGTAAATTTCAAGCTTATATCTGTCGAAATGGTAGTAGTGAATGGGGATGATGCGTTCGATGTGCGCGTTAGCACATCAGCACATCACGCCTCTTACGCCTCTGTCGGTGAACCCCCATTATATCACTACTAACATGTTGAAACTACTTTTTTTCTTCCCCCAAACAAAGTTTCATTGCCTCGCGATTGCTCTGGTAAAATGTCAAATCGCTCTGATGGGTAGTTTTAAAATTGTAGCGTTTTGAAATCGTAACTTTAATTATAATAACCTTGTATAGTATAAGACTTCGCTTTCATGTGTGGTTGTTTACTGATTATTTTAAATCTTTCTTCCTGATGTTTTATCATTGTAATGATGAATTAATATTATATATGTGTGTGTGTGTGTCAGATTAAGAGTAAAAAAAAAAAAAAATTATATGTAGGGGAGTCCGGGACACAGTGGACCACTTTTACATTTTTAATTTTTTTTCACCAAAAATAAAAGCAAGGTTTTTGAAAAAATTAGCAAACATTCTTTAAACCTTTCTTGACATGTCCTAATTTTTTATAACAATACTTCGAATACATTACGAATAAAAAAATTAATTGTGTGCACTCACAAAGGGGACCACTGTGCCCCAGCACCGGGGCACAGTGGTCCACAAACCGGGGTACATTTGACCAACCACTGTTGTTGATGTTCAATTAATATAAATTACTCAAAATTTTTTTTCTAAAATTAGTTTCTTATGCAATTCTAGTCTAAATAACATAATTCGAACATTTTCATGAAATAAAATTACCAAAATTTAAAGGAAATCAAAATAAATAAGAAATTAAATTAGAGGAAGAATACTATATCATATTTCCTTTGTCTTTTACGTGCCATCACTAAAAGCAATAAGATATATTTTTAATTGTTTATTAATGATATAGTTATAAAAATTATCAAATATATAATTAAACATTTTATTACTATTCAAACATTTTTATTAATTATTTTGAGATATTAATACTTTACATTATATTTGTAAGATAAGTTTAACTAAAATTATTATACTTTTATCTTTTACATGTCATTTCTAAAAACAACAACAATAAATTTATATAACCTACTATTTATTATATCACATAATCATTTTATTTACTTTTTTAATATTAAACAATTGAAATAGTTATTAAATTTAGATATTCATAATTATTATACTACTATTCAACTATTTTCCCTTTTCAGAAATTTATTTTATTATAACATTAAGATTATTATTCTTTTTATTAATTATTTTGAGTCACATTGTATTTGTAAATGTAAATTTAACTAAAATAAATAAGGTATTAAATATAATTTGGACTTTTTGGCACATTGGGAGGCGGTCCACCGTGCCCCATGTAGCGGTGGTACACTGTGCCCCATGTCCAGACAAAACAGATAATAATATTAAAATTATATGTAGACTATAAATATGCTAATAATTTTTATAAATTCAAAAACAACAATATCTTAGCTTTTCTTAACAACTATCCAATACTTGTAGTCAATAGTTCAGTCCTGATAAAATTAAAAAAACTTCAAACTTGAAAAATTACTTTGAGCAGCTCAAAACATAAAAATTGTACAAAATGGCTACCTTAGCATTTACCATGTCTTTTTTTGAATGTACACAAGTAGTACCATGCTGCCATATATGAGTCTCAATGTAAACTAAAAGAGTTAATTATTAAGAGATTCAAATAGGGGTGGTCCACTGTGCCCCAGTCTCCCCTATACTATTCTCAATAGGATTGTTCTGTAGTGAATCTTCATAGTATATTACAATATCACAGCAAATTACGATCGACTTTTTTCATCACCATTTATAAATAGCAGACTTTTGTAGCATGTTTATACGATTTAAAATATCGAATATTTTGTTTTTAAAAATAGTAGTAAAATATACTTGCTGAGGTAACCCAGCCTATTTACAAATAAAAGTACTGCCGACTGGGTCGTCTTCTAGAGAGTCCTTGACTTTGAGACACAAAATTTAATTTTCAATTAAAAAAATATATTAATTAAAAATGCATAAAAATGTTCCTGAAAACAACACTTCTGTTTTTTTTTTTTTTTTGTTTTTTTTTTAGGACTGAGGGCCTATTAATCTAAGACAGGGATTTTTGCGTTGTCGTTTACGATAGTTGGACATTTGTCGAAATCATTTTTCGATAGTTGGACATTTATCGAAATCTAAAATTTATCCAAAATATAATTGAATAACTTGAAAGCGATGTTATAATTGGGAAGAAAAAAAAAACTAATAGCCCTTCGTCCTAAACTAAATTCTGCTTTTGCCAGAATTTCATCGCAATCTTTTTTTTTTTTTTTTTGAAAGAAAAAGAAAAGAAAATTAATAATAATCAGTATCGTAACAAGAGATATCGAAAAAGTCTTTTTTTAATAATTTTGAATTATGAAATAAATAGTGCGCGTGCAATAATATGAAATAAAAATAAATAAAAATATGAATTTAATGATTTTATTTTTATATAAAACACGATCGCGTGCTATCTTAAAAAGTAGATGTAAAATTTGAGGTTTAATTTGAAGTTTAATTTTCTTGGCAACAATTATAAATTAAAATAAATAATTTAATGAAAGTTTAGAAGTTAGAATTTCTAATTTTATTGTTTATATATTATGTTGAAAAAGATGACAAGAAAAGTTAACTTGCATATTACTATGTCTGTGGTTTTTTTTTTTTTTTTTTTTTTTTTGTAGTTTAGTTAGTAATATTGCTGCGATACCATTAAACAATTACAATAAAAATCTAGCTGAAGGAAGTTTTTTCTTTAAAATTTCTTTTTTGAAAAAAAAAAAAAAAAAAAAAAAAAATTAATAATATGAAACATTTAAAGCAAATTTGTATAAAAAAAATTATAAAAATTTATTTTTCATTATTTTTTTTATCTTTATAGGCTTCTTTATATTATGAATAAACAAATGAAAATAAATATTACAAAGAGATTAAATGCATAAAATTTTTTCTATTTTATAAATGAAGAGAGAATTTTCTTTCTTTCTTTCTTTCTTTCTTTTTTTTTTTTTTTTTTTTTTTTTTTTTTAATAATAATAAAAGGGGATTTTATAGTTGATAATTTGAAGGTACATTTTAATGGTAATTGTTTCTTTAATTAATTATTGTGGATAGAAATATATTGATGCATAATAGTTTTTCTCAAGTAGAAACGGTCATTTTAAACTTTTTTTTGAAATAAATCTTTAAGAAATTATGCAATAAAAATGGATAATCTTTGTTTTTTTTCCTAAAACCGAAATGAAAAATTTTACAAATGAACTAGTTTACTCAAATGTGCACTTTTGGTAGAAATGGGGATTTTTTTTTTTTTAATAGGGTGGAGAAAAGAATAGGAAAAATGTTTTTACATGGACTAAAAAATGTCTTACCAATACTGACTTATTGCTCGTGTAACGTTTTTCCTGCATCAAAAATGTTTAATATTTTTTTTCTGCCAGTATATTAAAACATAGGTAAGGGCCCTTAATGCACATTAGGCCTTGGGTTCACTTTTGGCTTGATTAGGTTCTGAATAAAAGTATGAGCGAAGACAGAATAAGCAAATATAAAAATTAGCTTTCGGACATTTTCTTTAACTCAAAATATTATAATATGGCCTTCTCATTATAGGAATATTCATTAGTACATTTGTTCCAAACTAGCAGGCTACGCCCACTTCACTGGTCACTAAATTTAAATGAATTTTCAAAAGAATTGAATCACTATTTATTTTTTATATCACATTTTGGGTTTTGTAACATAATTAAAAAATCCTTTTAAGGTCAAATAGTCAAAATAACATATTAAAAATTAAATTAAATTAGAGATTTCTTCCGTTTTGCAACAATGCTCAATGGTCTTATGTGAATGATTCTCAAGAATGAATCAGCAATTGTTTACAAATTTAATGCATTATGTAGGGGAAATAAGTACGCTGTGATTTAAAAATTGCAGCTCTTGGAACTTCAAAACTGATAATTTTTAAAAAGTTATTCATTATTCTTTAATATTAGACTTTTTTGCTTAATATTAGAATCATATTTTAAGGTAAAAGCAATCGAATGATATCGCGTTGTAAAACTTTGCAACGTAATATCTTTAAATCTAATAACTTGGTGTATATAGTGGTCCTCACAAAAAATGAATAGTTTTAGAGCTCTTTTTAAAAAGTATAACATCTATGCAGTATCTTTTAAAAAATTCATCAGTTTTTTCTAAAATGGTCGACCTTCATTACCAAATTAGTTAAATCTAGACCAATCAAAAACAGGAGTGGTCCGCCCGGATGTGTTCCTCTGACAAACTCTTTGCTTTATTTATATAGATTCTTCTCGTGAGTCATTATATGTTGTTGTTATTCTTGTAGAGTTTAAGGCCGATTGACTACGCTAGAGTCCTAGGCCTATAGGTGGAATGCCCTCCGTGAGGGGTCTTTCTAAGGGATCCTAGTCCATATTTACGCGAGTTTCGGAGAAAACCCATGGAAAACTCCGAACGGCTAGGTCGATGAGCACTTCCTGGGATCGAATCCGGCACTTCCCCATCTACCAGCTTTGAGCGCAGAACCGCTCGGTGAGTCATTATATGATTATAAAAGATAATTTTAATCTAGAAATAATTTTCTACGGCATCTGTCTCTTTTCTAATCTTTTTTCTCCCCTTCGCGTAACAAATAAAACTCCTCATTTATTTTTAGAATCTAAAATTTTTCTACATTACTTATTATTATGCAGCCCTGAGTATATAATCCTGTCCATTGAATTTTCTGTAATTGTCTATTTTAAATTAGAAATATTATTATGCTACGCGTTTTGATTAAAGTTATTTCGTATCATATATTTTTGTACATATTAATATCATAAGCATGTTCAGCATTAGTTAAATTTTTATTTGTCTAACAATTATTGAAGTTTCTTACACTTCAGGAATTATATTTTACATTTATTTTAAAAAAATTTAAATTATGGATTTTATTTACTTAAATCTCAAAAGAAGAATCGACGAAACTTTGAACACTTTTCAAATATTTCTTGAACTAAAAGTGAATAATTTTTAAACGAAATCAATTTCTCTACAGATTAAACTTGAACCTTTTGTTTATCTATACTTATCCAGGAAATTAGAACAACAGAATTAGATCTCGATAGTCCCGATCAACAACATATTTAGACCCCTCCTGGCAGGAATTCCTTTTCTGAATTTAGGCCACTGTCTTAAAAACCGATGATGGAACACTTGTCAATGTCTTGGCTTCTGAGCTAAGAGTTCTTCCACATCAGAGGGAAAGTTCATAAAAAGCCAACAGACCCGAGGCCGTTTGTCGTATATCATTCACATTTTTCACACCACGAGGAAATTCTAGCGAGAAAGAAACTTGAAGAAGATTCATCTGCAGATAAGACGTTTGTTTTTAGAAATGAGGCACACCTGTAGGGAAAAAGTGGATAAAATGTAGAGATGATTTAGGGATTGACAAAAAAGTAAATCATTGAAACATGGAGAAAGTTCGATTCCATCGTCATAATTTAGGAAAAGGTCGAGTTTTATGACATTCAAGTGTGAGAATAAAAAATAAAGTTTAATCTTTATGCAATTTAGTTGTGTTTTGTCAGTTGGAATAATCTCTTTGTTTTCGAGGTTAATGAATGTTTCATGAAATATTTATCAGATGGTGCCAAGTAATAACTTTCCTTAAATTCCACATCACTTGGCGGGGATAACAGTAAAATATCAACCGTTATCCTAACAGTTTGCACAAAAGATATTATTAATAATTCAATCTGTTACATGTCAGTGTACAGTTTTTCTATTCAACTGTAAGAGCCAGTGAACTGTATCGGCTAACAAATGTTTTAACTGGAAAATTTTAGCATTTGCCTACAGGTAAAAGAAAAGTCATACAATACTAATACATATAGATTATAAAATTCATACAAACATGAAGAGGATATAATTCTTTATTTTTATAATTTTATGCAGCATGTGAGTATATGTAATATACAGAAGCATTTCTTTAGCATTATAATTAAACATGAAAAGTGCAAATACATTTTTCGACAAATTTAACACGCATCCTTCTCATTTTTGTTTTCTCTGTGCGCACAGATGGTGTTGTAATAGTCATATTGCACCCCGAAAAGAAAAGTGGTATAACTCAAAAATGCAGTTCTTAAGAAAAATCAACGCTAAAAACTTGGAATAAGACGTATACAAATGCCTCTTAGGTCGATAAATTTCAAGATAGAGATGCGACGCATTACGTGCACATTGGAGCAGTTCATGCGCATTTTTCAACGACATTAAATTAACTCAAAATTGCCCATTTTTTCACCAATGTTACTTTTCTTGCAAGAGTACGATAAATATAAATTGTATCGTAGACTGGTGAGGCGCTGAAATTACATTTAAAAAATGTTTAATAATTTAACCCTTTCATTCCTAATTTTTTCCCTCTATAAAACAATAAATCTTATATTTAGTCATAAATTTATTTCAAAGCAATATATATCAATATATATTTTTTTTAATAGGAGTAATAGCAGAGTACGAATTAATATAGCTAACAAAGCAACTGAGATGTGTTTATTTATGTTTAATATAACCACTGATGCCATTTAAAATCATAACTTTTCAGTAAATAAAAATATCAAAATTTTGGAAGAAAAACATATTGCAATTAATTAAAACACAAATTATAAACATTAAAAAATAAAATAAATAAAAATTAAAAAATATTTCAAACAATTAATTTATTTAAATTGCCCAAAACAGGAAAATGATTCCAATATTATTATCAGAATAGAGTAAAATATACTTTCAATTCTCAACAAGGATAGTGAAATTATCTAAAAAATATTTTTTTTCAGTGGGAAAATGTATATAGATTACAATATTGTTCATTTTGAATCCGCAGGAGTGTTAAATGGTAAGAAAGAAAAATCTGAAATGTTATGATTTCAATTGGAATCACGGGGAATGAAAGGGTTAATAATAAGAAAATTATACAAATTAACGATTTTTTTCACAAAATTGAAGTAAGGAATCACAGTCAGTAGAATATTATTATAACTTAATACAATATTTTTAACCCTTTATATCACCATGTTGCATATCCATAATATGAGCAAAAAATCAATACCATTTCCACAGTAAGCTTTGAAAGACAATTTATTAATTGTTACCTATTTCTTCTTTATTCTGTAATAGTTAGCACAAATTTTTGGTAAAATTTTCATCAGATGGCGATGCTATGTTATGTTTTCCTATACCAAGGTTTAATTTATTAAGAAAAAATATTTAAAAAAGCATAAATATCCAAAAGTTTAATCCAATGCGTTTAAACAGGTGCATTTTATGAGGAATTTTGTGTAAGCTTTCGTTTTAACAAAATTAAAGGTTGTTTCAAAATCTCCATATAGGGTAGAATGGGGTAAATTGGTGGAAAATTTAGTGGGTTTTTTTTTTTTTTAACTCTCAAAAGTTTTCCCATTATAAAAATGGCTACAACAGGGGAATTCATTAATGTATCACGCTGAGATGGTTTTACAAATAAATAAATATATATATATATATTACCCATATAAAATTAAAATTAAAGTTACCTCCCATTTACCTCGCATGGGGTAATTTGGAGGTATGACTGTAAACCCTATTCAGATTGATATTAAAAATGTGGGGTAAAACTGTGCTCAAACAACAATTTGAACTTTTACGGAAAGCACACTTCCTTAAAATAAATAAATAAATAAAAATAAATAAGCCTTCAAAAAATTGCGGTTCAAAATAAAAACGTCCAATACTGACCATTTTTGTTTTATGCAGGCCTTCTCCTCAAAGACGTAAATAATTGATATTGCTATAAGTTACTAACTAGTAGAATTGGATTAAAATAAACAATTCCCCCCCCCCTCCCTTTTTTTTTACTTTCTCTTACCCATAAGGTAGAGAAAGTATTGTTTTTGGGTCAAATTTTCGAACGCGAGATTTTGTTATATTTACACGTTTTGAGGTCCCGTGAATACGAAAAACATGTTTTTAGCAAATGGTCTGTGTGTCTGTGTGTCTGTGTGTGTGTCTGTGTGTCTGTCTGTTATCAGCATATCTCAAAAACAAATTATGGCAGAAAGTTCAAACTTGGTATTCTAAATGTGTATCATATAGGGATGCTACAGTAAGATTTTCGTTAAGATCAAGCAAATGGTTCGTGTACAGGGACAATCAAGAGAATTCTAATACATTACGTCTATGGGGGAAATTGCAGGTAAGTAGAGTTTAACGTCTATAGACTGCACTAAACCAAATGAAACAAATATATATTTTTTGTAATAGAGATAGTTAACTAGGAAAAAAATTTTGTGTATGTAGGCTCCTCGCCTCCCCCCCTGGGGGGGAAGTCCCTCCTCGAGGGGAGTAAATTTTCATGATGGGTATCTTTCAAAAGAGCTCGCCAATACCTTTAAAACGAATGGTTGAACCATCGATCTGCGATAATTTAAAACAAAGTTATCGATTTTTTTTACTTTTAACGAAATAAAAAACTTAGAAAAAAAATCGTTTTTTTTTTCGAGAATAAAATGGACTTTTTTTGGATATTTGGTGTTATACTACCTCTCTAATATGGAAATCGTCTGCATTATCATAAAAGATAATTTTTTAAAATAATAATTTTAATATATTATTTTTTAAAAACAGAATTATTTTTTAATAATCGAATTAAATTCTATATAAATGTAGGTGCATTAATGAAACGGGGGGTTGAGGGGGGCAGTAGCCCCCTCACACAGAACTAATTATTATATAATACTCTTCAGAAGCCTAATATGAATTATTGAACACAGGTTTACATAACAGTACTCTTTATAATACCTATTAATCTGCAACCTGTATTTATAGTATTAAATTTCAGTGTAAGAGAAAGTCGTGTGAGTGACACACCAGATTATTTTTTTTACTTTTACTTTTACAGAATTTTTATTAGAAACCTATAAAATTTGATAAAAATCAATGTTTTAGGACCTGAACAAACTAATTTTTTTTTATTAAAATCACAATCAACTGATTGGAAGAAAAACATATTTAATGAAAATTTTTATTTTTCCGACTGAGTGAAAATAATGTCTGGACCGGGAGTCGAACCCCGGATCTTTGACTTACAAGGTCAAGGCTCTACCAATTGAGCTATCCAGGCCGACAGCATAATGCCGACCGGTCAGCATTACTCACTCAGACAACCTTTAGGCAGAAAACATCTGCTCTATCATTTAGATAGCTCAACAGAAATAAGCCGCAGGTAAAGGAAAACACCATTAAACAATGGGAGAAAGAAATACAATTTTTTTATTAAAATCACAATCAACTGATTGGAAGAAAAATCCAATCAGTTGATTGTGATTTTAATTTTAAAAAAAATTGTATTTCTTTCTCCCATTGTTTAATGGTGTTTTCCTTTACCTGCGGCTTATTTCTGTTGAGCTATCTAAATGATAAACCAGATGTTTTCTGCCTAAAGGTTGTCTGAGTGAGTAATGCTGACCGGTTGTCGGCCTGGATAGCTCAATTGATAGAGCCTTGACCTTGTAAGTCAAAGATCCGGGGTTCGACTCCCGGTCCAGGCATTATTTTCACTCAGTCGGAAAAATAAAAATTTCACTGAACAAACTGAGACAATTAATTACTTTAAAATTAGGAAATTTACTTATAAGAAAAGAATAATTTAAAAGTACAATGTTAGGCCATCTTTTAAATCTACATAAGCTCTAAACAAACATCTCAGCTGTTCACGTTTGTTATACAATAGTGTCTTTTCTTTACTGTAGTCCGTCTCAGTACGACCGATGTGCCTAGAACTGACTATTAAATGTTCAAATTAAGTTAAGAGTTCAAAGGAAATGTCTTAAGCAAGTTGTTTATAACATTTTGAAATAATTCTAAATAAAAATAAATTGTAAATAAAAAAATAAAAAGTTCTATAAATAAGTTTAATTTTCCCCCATGAGGTAATTTGGAGGTAAAATTTTCAGCCACAACCCCATTTACCCTGTAATATAAAAAAAAAATAATTGCATATTTTTAGATAATTATAGCTTAGGATATCCTTTTTCTTGTGATAACATTTTCCGCCATTTTTTTTTTTTTTTTTTTTTTTTTTGTCCAAAATGTATGTGGTCTACAACATGTTTTGTTTTATAGAAACGAAAATAATTTAAGGTTCGCAATATTAAAAAAAAAAAAAAAAAAACTTTTCTCTTTCCTTTTTTTTTTTTTTTTTTTTTTTTTTTCGCGTAATAGGTATCTGAACATAAATATTTTTTTTTTTATTATTAAGAAAAGTATAAACAACATTTTGGCATTATTAAAATTCCTTTAATAAACTATAAAAAGTATTAAACTTTTTTTTTTTTTTTTTTTTTTAATGTTACCGCCGATTTACACGTCCTACTCTAAGCTTAAATCTTTAATATTTCGATACTTTGTGTGTCATTTTGTATGATCTTACAGCCATCCAACAAAAACTTTTTTTGACAATAAATGTTTACTTTTCTGTTCCATAAATTTAAAAGTATTTTTTGCATGCTTCTGACAGTGTATTCAGACATGTGGTTTCATTTTTGAAATGGATGATCTTGAGTTATGAAGTATTAAAATTAGTTTTAGAATGGATATCACGGTGTATAGGTTATTTCCTTCTTTTTTGACTTCCAAGCTTTTTTACTGAAATTAATACATAAAATTTACTCTTCGCATATAGAGTCATTTTTACCTATTAGCATGGCAAATTCTTTTATAATCCAAAATGTGAAAATGTTGCAAAATAATTCTATTAAAAATAGTTTATTGTTTTTATTAGTTCTGAATAGATTGCTACGAAATTTAGATAAATTATTATTAGAGCATGTTATTTAGAAATATTATGCATTGTTCTTTACTGACTGGAAATTCTTTTGATTTTCATCTTAATTAAGTTAAACTTTTTCAAACACTTTTGAAATAATATTAATAATAATAATAAGTTTTATTTATTTTTAATATTTGGTTTAGACAGGTTTTTTTTTTTTTTTTTTTTTTTAGCCATAAAAATCATAAGAATTGCGTAATAGATATATATATATATATATATATTTTTTTTTTTTTTGTCAGAAAAGACTTATAGCAGCTTAACCCGTTGACGCCCGAATTAATTTTGCTAAATATATTTTGTTGAATATTTCGATTCTAAGCTAATGTGGACTACTGAGAATAAAATATATTAAATTCAACCAATTCTTTTGTTAATCTATACTCATTTGGGGGTGTTTAATGTTCTAGTTTAAAAACTTCAAGTTAGGAAAACAGAGATAATAGATTACTTTCCTATTATATGTTGGCAAAGGCCTCGAAGTTGAAGTATTACAAGATATATTATTATTCAACTTCACTTAAGTTCGTATATCTTCGCTAAAAGCAAAAATATATGCGATGAAGGAAAAACCATAAAATAACTATCTAAATTATGAAATAATAATTTATATCGGATACATAAAACTCTGTTGAATCATTTATAGGAATACCATAAACTGTTTCTAAAAAGCAGAAATCATTCCAAGAAACCACCAAAAATATACGCGCTATTTTATTAGCTCTCTTCAAATGAGGACACTAGGCATTAACGGGTTAAAGCGGAAAAAAAGACTTTTGAGAAAAAAATAATTTAATTTTTTATTATATATATATACATTCATATTATTATATAGCTTAATATATGTGTGGCAGGCAATTGTAACATACAGTAGATAACAAAAGTGTCCAAACACTAGCAAAATTTCCTATCTAAAAAAAGTACACTTCATACGGTTTTGTTAAATAAATCCTTGTCGAATCCTGTTCTTAGTCAGTGTAAGAACATGATTCGATAAGGATTTCATTAACAAAACCGTATAAAGTGTACTTTTTTTACATAGGAATTTTAGGTAGTGTTCGGACACTTTTGTTACCGACTGTACTTAATCCTAGGAATTTGAATTTCAATTCTTACTGAGTACTTCTTAAAGCAACAAATTTAAAAAAATGGTTATATTTATAGAGAGGGAGGGAGAGTAAATTTTCTCCTAAATTTGATCCCGATAGATTATTAAAAATATATAATTATTAAAAGAATTCCATGCATTTTATGGAAGCTAAGATACATAGGTCTGCAAAATACATTAAAAAAAATATCTTTATTAGTTTACATAATTTTGTAATGTTGGTATTTTCATTTATCTTTTGATTGCTGAGTATTATAATGGTTTTAAATTATTCCATATATTTATATATACACATATATATATGTATATATATAAATAATAGATAATGTAATAAAATTTAATCTAAAAATTTAGCATATATATTGCAACATCCTAAAAAGATTTAATTTTTCTAAAAGTATATTGTACTTCCTGGATTCATTATTCCTAAACGTGCTCTAATAGGTAATTGAAAAAAAAAATTAATAAGATATCTTAACCTTAATTAATCTTAATTCGTCTTAGGTGATGACCAATTCCTTTAATTATAGTGTGACTACTGCTGGGTAGGCATAATGGTCTGTTATTTTTTGTTTTCTTTATTTTGTTGCTGAGTTCACGCCAAATTGAACAATTATTTACAAAAACGGAAGAATAAAAAATAACTAGTTGATCACACGATTTTTAAATTTTGTTTTTCATTTAAAACTAAGATTTTTTTCTTTTCTTTTTTTAATCGTCGCTAATTTCAGGATTGTTTTCCTAAGGCTGAATCAATGTTTTTATGATAAATTTAGGGTACATAATACAGAAAAGCTTCTTATTATTACTATTATTATTAATGAAGGCAGATTTTAAAGATGGTATTTGACAAAAACAATCTATATAATACTTCTCTAACGTGGACCAGTTTCAATTATTTTTTGTCGAAACGATTCGATACGCAGGATAAAAAAATAATATTTATACATGAATAATATTTAAGCACGCGGACTTAGCTCAATGGACTAATAAGAAAAAATGATGACATTTGTCTGATGAGATTATTTTACGAAAAAAAATATTTTTAACAGTTGTTGCTTCAGAATCTTTGCAAGCGCCATTTTAAACCTAGCAATATTTTAAAGATATATACAGAATATGAACTTTTGTGTCATAAATTGACTAAAAAACACAATCATAAAAAATATAATCAAAATAGGTATTATTTTCTTTTCTTTTATTTATTTATTTAATATATATATATATATATATATATATATACACCAAAAGTAATAAAAAGTCATCGCCAACATGACGACAAAAATTTAAAAGGCATCGTGGGAATATTAAAATTGTACAGCCTGTGGAAGTATGAAAATTGGGTCGTGAACCATGAACTTTACGTGGAAACCTTTCTTTGAATAATTTTGGTATCACTATAGTGCAATGTTAATTTGGTTTTAATAATAATTTGGCTTCTGGTAAATTAGAATTTTAATTAGGTGCTGAAATTGGTATAACATTTCTGAGTTTCAAATTTTAAAAGTAAATAAGAAAAGAAATAAGGTGCGAATATTTCGCACGGGTTTGCTAGTTTTAAATATTGCAATAAACCAAAATAAATAACCCATTTGTTAAATCAGAAATGCACTACCAAAAATAATATATATATTTAATAATCTTTTGATAAAAATGAAAATATTGAGAGTATAATCTTTAATAGATTTTTCTTGCTTTGTACATAAGGTAACCAAATCGAGGATTTAAAAAAATCTGGAGTGACTCCACTCGACTTTCCGAACATTGAGTAATTACTAGTTTTGTAGATAAAGTAAAGAAAGAGGATTTGTTAAACAAACAAAAGAGAGAAAACCATAATAGAGTGTTTGAGTATTTTTCTCCATATATTACACGATGGACATTTATTTAACGCTACTGAACTTTGAGCCCATAAGATCATAGTGATAAAGAATTTTTCGTTGTTTCCCGTTAAAACCTATAAATGCTAGATTTACCAAAATGCATATATTTAGTGCAACAATGATTTATTATATTCATATAAATTTTCAGCTCAATTGAATAAGGCGTTTAGATGCTATCGCACTTTTAAAAATTTGGTCCCATAGGCCATAATGATAAAGAATTTTTATTTGTGCCCCTGTAAAAAACTGTAAGTGCTAAATTCACCAAAATCTATACAGTTGGTGCAACTGTGACCTATAACATGTGTACAAATTATTTGTTTAGATTAATAAAGCGTTTAGACGCTATCGCACTCTTAAAAATTTGGCCCCATAGGCCATAATGATAAAGAATTTTTCCTGGTGTCCTTGTAAAAAAACTATAAGCGCTAGATTCACCAAAATCTATAGGGTTCGTACAATGGTGACTTACAATATACGTACCAACTTTCAACTTATTCGAACAAAGAGTTTAGACGCTAGCGTGCTCACTCACAGACATACACACATACATACATACATACATACATACACACATACATCATCGTAAAAATAGTGGAAACGGACTCAGGGGACCTCTAAACGTATAGAAACATCAAAATCTCAAATTCGGATTTTTGACATGGTTACAATACTTTCCTCACTATAGTGTTCGGAAAGTAAAAATGTTCGAAAATACGTAATTAATAAATTATTTATATAAAAGTATTCTGTCACAACATTCTGAAACATTAAATATTATACCTAACTCAATTTTGTATGAGCATGGACAGTAGCTGCTTACCAACATTTATTTTTGTTATTATTACTTTCAGACAAAAGGAGATATATATTATTACAAATATCATACAATTTATCCTAATTTTTATTTAAAAGCTGTTGATTTTCTGGAACATATAACATAGTTCTCAGCATTTTAGTTTATTCTGGAGCATTTTTAGCCCCGCCTTCAATCCGCACCACTTTATTTATAGAACATTTTCTTTTTTTTTTTTTTTTTTTTTTCAATATATAACTACGATAAAATAAGAAAAAAATCTGGAGTGACTCCACTCGACTTTCCGAACATTGAGTAACTAACAGTTTTGTAGATAAAATAAAGAAAGACCCAGACAGCACATCGCCTCCTCAGGATATCTTCAAGATGTCTTCTGGATGAAAAGGCATCCCAGAAACGTCCTTAAGATGTACTGTGGATAAGTTAAGCCTAAGTGTGCTGTTAGGGGAGGAGTTGCTAAACAAACAAAAAAGAGAAAAACATAACAGAGTGTTTGAGTATTTTTCCCCATATATCACACGAGGTTTTATTTAACGCTACTGAACTTTGAGCCCTTAGATCATAAGGATAAAGAATTTTGCTTTGTGTCCCTGTAAAAATCTATAAATGCTAGATTCACCAAAATGCTTATAGTTAGTGCAACAGTGATTTATAATATTCATACAAATTTTCAGCTCAATTGAATAAGGCGTTTAGATGCTATCGCTGGTCTCATAGGCCATAAAGATAAAGAATTTTTCTTTGTGTCCCTGTAAAAAAACTGTAAGTGCTAGATTCACCAAAATCTATACAGTTGGTTCAAATGTGACCTATAACATGTGTACAAATTCTTTGCTGAGATTAATAAGGCGTTTAGACGCTATCACACTTTTAAAAATTTGGCAAAGAATTTTTCTTTGTGTCCCTGTAAAAAAACTATAAGTGCCAGATTCTCCAAAATTTATACAGATTGAGTATCTGTGACCTATAATATGTGTATAAAGTTTTTGCTCAATTGAATAAGGCATTTAGATGCTATCGCACTTTTAAGATTTTGGTCCCTTGGCCATAATGATAAAGAATTTTTCTTTGTGTCCCTGTAAAAAAACTATAAGTGCTACATTCACCAAAATCTATAGGGTTCGTACTATGGTGACTTACAATATACGCACCAACTTTCAGCCTATTCGAACAAAGCGTTTAGACGCTAGCGTGTTCACTCACAGACATACACACATACATACACACATACATACACACACACATACACACATACATACACACATACATACACACACACATACATACATCATCGTAAAAATAGTGAAAACGGACTCGTTGGACCTCGAAACGTATAGAAACATCAAAATCTCGAATTCGGATTTTTGACATGATTACAATACTTTCCTCACTATAGTGTTCGGAAAGTAAAAATTACTCGTAAGAAAAAAGTGATATGAATTAGAGGCGCAGCTAAAAACGTTCCGGAATAAATTAAAATGTTGGCATCTCTGCATATAATCAAATATTTTGCACATTTCATAAAAATTCATGATTTTATCCAAGTTCTTTTCCTTTCCTAATATGCCTATTAACTGGAAGGGGGTGCTGTTACATAGAATAATGTTGAAGGAGGTTTTGTAATAGCCACAACATATTACTAGTTTATTTAAGGGATGCATGTGCTTCGAAAGCTGAAAAGAAGTATATGTTCTCTATTTTTTATACATCTAAAATAAATTATTTTATTAAAAATTTTCAGAAAATAAAAGAGCAACATTTAAACTGTATTTTATAAAATTTTCTTTAAAAATTTTGTAAAATCTTACCGGTGGATTGTGGTTTCCTAGACCTTTCAGAAAAGCAACATACACGATTTCTCAAAAACTAAAGGACCGATCTAGAAGAAATTTTGCACACTTCTTCAAAATACAAATGACTAGTGCTTGACCGGAGGTTTATTATTATTATTATTATTATATTACAACTAATTTTACAAACCTATATGTGGGGTAAAATGTACCGAAAATTGTACCTTTTTTGCCTACAACGCTGCCCAAAATTTAAATTTAAATTTTTTTTTTAAATCCTTCGTTCAATCTCTAGTCAATTCTATTTTGAAGAAATGTGCAAGATTTCAATAAAATCGGTGCTTTAATTTTTGAGTACACCTGTTTTCTGAAGGGTCTCAGAAACCAGGACCCACCGGCTGTATTTTCCAATTTTTTTAATGAAAATTTTTATAAAATATTGTTTATAAATTGTTATATGAACAAAATTTTCGATAAAAAAACATTATTTGTTATATTAAAAAGAAAAAAATTGAGAATATATGCTTTTTTTCTAGCTTTTAAAACTCACGTAACCCCTTAACAGAATTTTTTTTAAAAAGCACCACAAAACTGGCGTTGTAAAAAATAGTACTTACAAACTTTGAAAAAACACCATAAAATGCAATAAACTCGCAACATTGCCGCTTTGACTGCAGCACTCGTGCTTACTTTATTCGCCTGATGAAGGGTCGTGTGTGTTTTCGACCCGAAACAATTGTTGCGAGTTTATTGCATTTTATGGTGTTTTTTCAAAGTTTGTAAGTAATATCCCTTAACAGAATGATGTGAACGAAATAAGCAACAATTTCATTTATAAACAACTTTTATTTTTAGTTTAAGTTTTTATCTATACATCAGTTTGATATTTAATCACAAATAACAAAATTGTTTAACTAATTAATGCGTAATAAAAGAGTTATTTTCTGTGAAAGTACAATTATTGTTCTTTTTTTTTTTTTTTTTTCTATTTTAATATTTGAATGACTTTTTTATATGTTTTTGATAATGAATGGCATTTATACGATAATTTCCAATCGCTGTATATCATTTGTTTCACTTGTGAAAAGTGTACAAACAAGTGCTAGATACAAGTAACATAATCTACTTCACTTAGCTTTCTTTATCCAATGAAGCGATGAAAAAGTAACTGGCAGATACGCAGAGAAAATTTTCGCTGGTGGGAATAGCAATGATAAATTTGAATGGAATTGGATCAGTTGTTAAATTGTAATAAACATCTTATAGCAAAGGATAACACATTTTGATAGATGATTTAAAACGAATTGTACCCTGTGATTCCCTTCCAGAAATCGGTATCATTTTTGCCATGTCAAAATCTGTCACTGATGTCGAATTATAATTGATAGATCATGTCAGTTTGCTCATTGGTATTGAGAAAATTTTGGTAAAATTTCTTTTAACTTCCTGCATTTACTGTGAATCCAATGTAATTCACAAAAATCTAGGCAATTCTCCACAAGATTTCTTTCTTTATTATTTGTCATTAAATTGAACCCAAGTCAAACTTACTGACAGAATACGGAACTTCAGACTACTTGAATTGTGACCCAAAAATGAATTACGTTTCCTTTTAAAATTTATATATAATGTGGCTGCAAACGAAAAGAAAAATAATTATTTCATTTTGAATAATTGAAATGAAAATTAGTTGGAAAAATGAATCTTAAATGTAATAATGCTGGGGAAATAATGTAGTGAAAGTGAAAGTTAAATTACATTCGAAGTGAAAGTTAAATTACATTCCAGGACAGTTTTAATAATGTCGGGATTTTTTTTTTTTTTTTTCAAAATGTTATTTATGAAGCCAAACAGAAAAATGTCTAGTTAATTTTTTTTTTTTTTTTTTTTAAGTTGACGATTAAAATAAATAAGTAAATAAATAAATAAAAATAAATGAAGAAATGCGTAAATTTTTCACGTTTTTGAAACCGCCATATCGAAGTAGCTTATTTCTGGATTTCGATTCCTGTTGGAAAGTTATGACTTAAAACATTTTATTTATTTGATTTTCTAAAAAATTTTATTGAAACAGGTTTCATGGTTTTCGTGTTGTTATCTTTTCATTTAAATGTGTAAAAAGCGGGAAAATAATAATAATAATAATAATAATAATAATAATAATAATTGATTTGTCTTTTTTAAAAATAAAGCTTTCTTTTTTTTTTTTTTTTTTTTTCTTTTCCCCTCAACAGTTACTTTAACTTTTTTTAAGCTGGATTTTCTTTTACAACATAAGATGCATTTTTTTATATCATAAGTGAATATACTTTTGTTATGTATGCATTTTTACTTATCAATTAATTAAATATGAACTTTAACTTTCTTTATTTTTTATTTATTTAATTTTTTTTTCATAAATCCGTAATTCTAATTAATAACACTCAGGATTTTTTTTTAATTAAATTTAATTTATACAGAAAATTGAAGTCTTTACAAAAATGCGTGGAGATAAATTACATTTTTATTCTCCAGTATAAGCTGATCTTATTATTTCATTATTCTTAACTGCGAAGACGGAAAATTAGGGCTGTTGCCACGAACACATCGAAACGTTTCGATAATCGAATAGAGACGTAGAAATATGTTTATAGAAATTATAAAGTCAAAGATAGACATCGTGATAGATTGATATCGTGACAGCAGTTCCGCTCTCTAATTTTACTTCGAAATTGTTTGATATGTTTACTATCGCAACTTTTTTTCTAGAGTTGCAAATTATTAAAATTTTAAATTTATTTTAATATATTATAAATTTATTTTAAAATATTATTTTACTATATTAATATTATTAAAATATATTTTTTATAATATTATTAAAATCATTAGTCAACATGATGTCACATTCCACCATCGAAAGACTTCGATATGTTCGTAGTAGCATCTAAGGATATAAGGGTTATGCATGAAAAAAAAAAAAGAGAGAAGACTTTCAATAGTTATCTGGTACACATGAGACATCAGAAAGTTTTAATACGTAATGCTATAGTGAATGTTTACGCAACAATTCGGCATGGTCAATTTTATGTCCTAAAAAATCCAATCCCATCCACGAAGGATTAAAATTTTGATAGTATGTCTCCAGATTACCCTAGAGAATCTACAAAGAGCATTGATACAGTAATAAGGTATAGATTGATCATCGAGGAGGAAGATGTGATTCCTTTTCATCCGGAAAAAGACGACCATTTTACCGTCTAATGGCCGTCTTTCCCCGAGTGAATACACACGAAAATACACGTGAATAATTTAGTAAATAAAATTATGAATAATTTATGTACTAAAAAGGAATGAAAACTCCAAATACAGTTTCAAATTCAATTTTCCTTTCTTTTTTTTCCTTTTTTTAACTATTTCTATTAACTTAATTAATATTTAAACTTTCTTTATATATTAAACTAAGGGGATTTACTTGCGCAATATAAAATATTAAAAAGTATTTAAATCCATTAAATAAGAAAGCAGTATTTATTTCATAATAATAACAAAGCAACTAATTATAAAAATTATATTTTTTATAAATTAGTCCAATATAACTTACTGGTGAAAACTTATCCCATTTCCTTTCATATATTTATTAGAACAATTAAAAGCCACGCAACATTTCGGTATTTTTAAAGTTCATCGACATTCTATTCTATTACTATTGCCGACTTTCAATAACTACTGTAGGCTGATGTCAAATTTTTTTTTCGGCATCATAAATCTCTGGTCGATAGCATGGCGATGATAGATCTATATAAATTACTATATCTATGACAAGGAGAGAGGCGACAATAGCGAGTCGGCTTCTGATTGGTTTAATTTTTTTTTTTTTTTTAACTATCATTTAAATTTAAAAGTGTTCTTGATGACTTGTGTGCTCAAAAGCACTGTGCTCAAAACTATAGCTGTAATAAAGGATTATTACCAAAAAACAAATTTTGTTGCTGTTGATATTCAACTGAGAAGTGTGTGAGTTTTTTTACCCAAACCCAGTTTGGTAGGGAAAAAATGTCTGCTATGAGCATACGCCACAGAGTAATTTCATCATTTGTCGTCTCTCTCCATAAAGGCTTTCTAGTTTACCCCTAGGGACGAATCCCAGACCGTCGACGATTGTCCACTGAGTAGCTCTATTGTGATATTAAAAACAAGCAAGCTAAAACAAAAGAGCCAACCATAGATATAGTAATAAGACATGGATTGATCAGCGAGAGGGAAAAAGTTATTCCTTTTTCTCGGGAAAAATCACTCTAATGGCTGTCTTTCCCCGAGTAAATTACACACAGGAATACACACGGATAATTTAATTAATAAAATTTATGAATAATTTATTTACTAAAGGTGAATGAAAAACTCCAGATACAGTTTCAAATTCATATTTCTTTTTTTTTTTTTTTTTTTTCAATACTCTCTAATGACTGATTTTAGAACTTTTTTTCGGCATCAAAAATTTTTGCTCGATAACATGGGGATGATATTACTATATCTATGGAGCCAACCCATAGATATAGTAATTTATATAGATCTATCATCCCCATGTTGTGCTATCGACCAAAGATTTTTGGCATCAGCCATTATCGGTTATTGAAACTTGGCAATAGTAATTGGATAGAATGATGATGATGAATTTTGAAATTGCTGAAATATTGTGCAGCTTTTATTGTTCTAATTCTAATATACATATGATAGGAGATGAGATAAGTTTTCTCATCGGTAATTTATATTTCAGTAATTTATGAAAATTGTGATTTTTGAAATCAGTTG
Organism: Salticus scenicus; assembly: GCA_963930645.1. Taxonomy (NCBI): domain Eukaryota; kingdom Metazoa; phylum Arthropoda; class Arachnida; order Araneae; family Salticidae; genus Salticus; species Salticus scenicus. Next base: position 289,225,957 of record OZ005652.1, on the reverse strand, counting down.
CTTTGTTATCACTATGATGTAAATACCCTTAATATAATATATAATGGATTTTTTTTTTTTTTTTTTTTTTAGATTTTTTTTAGATTTTAATATTTTTAAATATTTTTTAAGATGTTTGCATGTAATTGGGTATCTTTACATACAAACCAGTAGTAGTATTTGCACCATTTTCAAAAGGGAATATCCCATAATATACATCCGTTTTAAGCGATTCCATGAATTTTTGCAGAAGTTAGAGCACGGACAGACAGACAAATCGAAGTCATAAACACTTTTCAACTTTGTCACTCAGTGTTAAAAACAAAGTAGATGCAAATGCAATTAAATTTTATCAGACAGAAGTAGTAGATGGAAATGATAAAATTATTTACATGTCGTTATTTATTCAAAAAAGAAAAAGAAAGGAAAAGAAAAGAAAAGAAAGAAAGAAAGAAAGAAAAATTAATTTGAAACTGTGTCTGATGTTTTATCATTCACCTCTAGTACATAAATTATTCATAAATTTTATTTGCTAAATTATCCGTGTGTAATCACCCGGGGAAAGACGGCCATTACAGGGTAAAATATTCGTCTTTCCCCGAATAAAAAGGAATCACATTTTTCCCTCCCGATGATCAGTCTATGCCTTATTACTATATCTATGAGCCAACCGAGCCAACATATAATGATTTTGCTGGCAGAATAATTAAAGCATGTGAAAAAGATCCACTTAACATAATAATTTATAAATAATTAATATAATTTTATTTTCAAAAGATTATACATGTTTTATAGTTTTAATTATATAAGTTTAATGTGAGCATTTTTTTAGTTCCCCATCATACTATAGGTATGGGGAACTTAGGTAATCGTGAAAATTTTCGACCTCGGTTTTTTTACTTTTTTACACGTTTTCAAGTGTGAGGAATCCGAAAATGACAAAATTTGTATGGTGTCTGTCTGTAGGGTGTCTGTTAGTGTGTCAGTGTGTTAGTCCGTTAGTTTGTTAGTCTGTTAACACGATATCTCACGAACAAATGATCGCAGAGAGGTCAGATCAGTTTTAAAATATTACTTTCGATACTGGCAAGAACCCTATTCTTTTGCAACATTCGAATTAAAAAACTTCGTAAGTTATGAGAAATTTACGATTTTCTTAACATGGGAGAATAGGACAAAAATTCACATAAACGTCAATTTTGAGAGATATTTTCATCGTAAAGATGTCAGACTACTTTTGAAATATTATTTAGAACACTGGCATGAATATTAATGACTATGAATTTTCCAATATAAAAATTTCGTAAGTTATTGGAAAATTATGAATTTCTTAACATGGCAGCATAGAGCCAAATTTCACATAAACGTCAATCTTGAGGGATATTTTCATCGTAAAGATGTCAAACCACTTTCGAAATATTATATAGGATACTGGCATGAATATCATAGACTATGATTTTTCCAATTTAAAAAATTCGTAAGTTATTTGGAATTTACGATTTACTTAACATGTCAGAATAAGGCAAAATTGAGCATAAATTTCCATTTTGTGGATCCTAAATACATTAGACAACTTAAAAATTACATTTATGATATTTGTTTGAATATGATTGAATACAAATATTCTAATAGGAAAATTTCGTAAATCATTCGTAATTTACGATTTTATCAACATAGCGAAATTGTAAATTTTTCATATAAATATGAATTTTGAGGATTATTGCATTGGAAATAGTAGCATGAAAACTAAACAACGGAATTGACCCTGATAAAATAAATTAATAGATTAGAATAAGATAAATATATGGAAGTGAACGGTGGATAGCCTTGTAAAGGAGTTTCTTGACGCAGTCGTGATCTTTGGCTAGTGTAGATATCTGCAAGAGAAGTTGAATTAACAATATTTCAATAAGGAGTCCAATGGCAGTCATCAGGAAGTCTTTATTTTGTGAAAAGTCTTTTAAAACAAAATCAAGGATAAATATTCTTAGAATCTTAAAACACAAAGCGTTGGTTATTATAATAAAAATTCAATAACCCTAGTGAAACGTTGAGATTGTCGCATAAGATGGGGGAGAGAGCGAATGTAATTACGTTATTATTATACTATGATCTGGAGCAGTTCTGAGATCCTTACCCTAGAACAGATCCGAGATGTCTGAAGAAAAAGAGCCAAATTTTAGAAAAACAGCCAAATTATAGGGCTAAATATTTTCATTGTTTATCGGATAAAACAATGTTAATTTTTTTGAATTTGCAATGACGGTTTATAATTGTAGTAACCCTTCAATCGCCAATATTTTGCCAAATTACCGTTAGACGAGAGAAAGAGACGGTTAAGAAATGCAGTCATCAATAATTGCGCAATCTAAAATAAATTACATCCTGTGTTGAAATAATATAAATTCTGACAATGAGTTTCCTTGTTTTATGACTATTTGAGAACACTTTTTATTTTATAATTACGTTTAATGTCAGAATTTCCGTTAGATATTATTATTTTGATTTTCTTTTTATCGCATAAAATAAATTACTTCTCTAAGATCTAATAATAAATTACTCTCTAAAATAATAAATTACTCTCTAAAATAAGATAAACATGTTATTTATAATTTAGATATAAAACATATATAATTTAGATTTCTGAATGATGTGTGTTATTGTTTTATGTTAATAAATAGTGTAGGTCGTATGTATAATTAAAATTGTGTAATTTGTAATGACACCTAAAAAAAAACAATTCTTTCCCCAAATGTCTGAAAACAAATTATGTGAATAAAATATCACACATGAAATTTAATTATTTTTATATTGCGAAAATGCATTACTTTATCATTAGATTTTGTTTTAAATAAAAACTCAATTAAAATTTAACTAAATATATGTGAACACCTTCACATATTTCTCCCCTTCGCCTAAAAAGAAAAAAAAAATCGAAAGGTAATCAAAAATATCGCTCTCTCTCGCATCAAGACAAAAACATACTACAAATTTCAAAATAACTTTCTATATAAAATCAATAATACTTTAAAAATATTTTTCATATTACAAAGTGGCTAATAATGTAAAATTAAACATCAAATATATATAATACCAATAATTAATTAGAACTTGTTTGTATTGGACATAGTTATCTTTCATAAGAAGCAACAATGTATATTGAAATCATGACATTATAATTATAAAATAAGCAATGCAATGTAGTATTTATAATAATTCACAGCTGTATGACAATGCATTCTCAACAAAATTTTCTTGAAAATGTATGACAAATTGAAGGCAAGGAAAAAGGAAATCAATAATTACAAAATTAAAATATTTTAAGTATTCACAAGTTTATGCAATCTATTAATTTGCCTGAAATTATTTATTATTTACTAATTTCATTAAAAGAATATTTTGATGAGATATTTTGGTATGAGAAATTTTTTTTTAGAATATAAAGAAAGTACCAGAACGCCAATATGTGAAGACCTAAAATTTATACAAATTGAGCCAGTGTGTGTGAATCAGTATACAAATTATAATTGACATTATGGGTTGTGAGGCCACAGCCAAAAATAACTTACTGAGTTAGGGTGTGAGGCAGAAGAGGCATATATATTATGTGTAAATAAGATTACAGCAAGCATTCTGCAACACGACATAATTAAATGTCTTTTGTTTGTGTAAAGTGAATTGCGAAAATGAAAAAAAAATATAGCCCAACCAATAAAGTAATAGGACACAAGTATGAAGTCTGGAAAGTTTTTAATAGAAAATGTAATTAGTTTTTTTTGTTCAATTATAGTTAATCATTTCTAAAAAAAAATGAAGTAAGTTCATTTTTCAAATATTATGTGGTTTAAAAATGAAGAAAGATATCAATATACTACTAATTCCCTTTTCCTTAACAAATATAATAATTTATAAAACATGAATCACAACTGAAAAGTGTAAATTGTCAACATGAACAAATTCTAATAATATTTTAATAATATTTATATTTTATTCTATTAATAATATGTATTATTCGTGATGTTTGTATTGAATAATGATTAAATAATTGAGAAATACAAAATGTTAAACTTGTTAAGTATGCATGATACGATACTTTTTTTTTTTTTTTTTTTTTTTGTGTGTGTGTGTGTGTGTGTGTTTAGATCACTTACGTCTTGGACGAAGATGTGTAAATGACTTATTTATTATTAGAACCCATATATTTTATATTCATTTACTTATTTTTATACAATACTGCAAGGTAAGCCATGTGAAATAATGTGTAAGATGGATAAAATTATGTGCATTTAACAAAAGTAACCCTATCGCAAGACTAGAATGACTAGATTTACATGCAGGTTACCTTAAAAGTGTATGTATATAGTGTATAAAAATTGAATAGTTCCTTTTTTTTTTTTAAATAAGGAATTTACCTTCAAATTGGACAATAATATTAAGCAAAAATTTAAGTATTTGTGAAAATTTTTGTAATTGTGTATGTGGTATTTATTATATATGTATAAAATAAATAAAATATAAGTGTATATGTGTACAGTTAGAAAACATCTGTATCTCGAAAAACTACACATTCATGTGAATCATTAAAAATTGATTCACAGTGTTTGCAAATTGGAAAAATACCACAGAAAGAAATAAAAATGTTCAAGTGTAAAAATAATTTTTCCATACCCATAACATGAAACAGTAAGAAATTTATAATTAACATTCTGCATAATTAAAGAGAAAAATTGTGTGATAGACTCTTTAACTTTATCTATTTATTTATTTTTATTATTTGTGTGTGTGTATGTATAAAGAAATTAAAAAATATATATTCAATACAAGCGAAAATTTTTAAACTTAAGGCTAAAAATAATCAATTGAAAAAGTCTTCTGAAAGAAACTGCAATGTTTCACAAAAATGTCTCGTCATTTACCGTCCAAAAAAAAATATATATATCGATCCAGCCGAAAAAAATAATGTTTAGACAATGAATAACAAAACAGTAAACGTCCCATACACATAAAGGCCTAAAAAATGCATGAGCCATCCTTCTGCAAAACACAACAACCCCACACAAAAAAATACCTTAAATTTTGACTAACGAAGACGAAATAGCTGCATTAAAAATTTAAGAATTTATAATTTTAGAGAAAAATATTCAATAACCAGAATTGCGAGAAGAGTCCATTCTACCTTCTGTTGAATGTTACGAGTAAGATGGATAAAATTATCATTATTATTATTATTATTATAAATAATTTATCTTTTATAAATCTCTAACTATATTTTATAAAAATAGAATAACAAAAATTTAAACTAAAAAAAACTGATCACCTGACATGTGAACACATGACATGCCAAATATTTAAGTCAGAGAAAAGTGTATAAACTCAGAAGAGAACATGGCTGAATAATTGGGTTGTGAGGCCAATTAAAACATGCCATAATGTGTGAAATGTGTCAAAACGTGTAAAAATGTGTAAAATAACTATTGAAAACATTGCCATTTAACCGTACTCCAAATTAATCAAATGACAATGAAGTTCTGACCTAAAAGCCAGCACGCATAAGAACTCATGTACATAATGCAGCAAAAATGTATACAAAAAGAAGCACATAAATTTGTTACTTATTTGTGATGATTTTTTTTTTTTTTTATATATAGTTTATCGGTAAAATTACCTTGTAAGCAAGTAAAAAAAACATAAAAATGAAAAAAACATTACATTCTCTATATATATTACTAATAACTTTAAAACAAAGTGTATGTTTAATTGTATTCGTATATTAATCATAAAATACTTCAAAATGGAGAGAATAAAATGTAAACAATAGTATAATTAGTGTATTATTGTGTTATGAAATGTCATTTAAAATTGAGCAGAATTATAAATATTATATATAATGTATATCCCTTTATATGCTCATGATTATAAAAATATTTGATTTTTTTTTTTTTTTTTAGTATGAAGATTGCATGTGTGTGTGTGTTGAAAAAGGTGAAAATATACATACTTTACATCTAAGTATATACAGTAAAATAACCAATACAATATGTGTTTATTTAACTTATTGTATATATTTATTAAAAATAATTAGTGAATGTTTGAAAAAAAATGTTCGAATAATAAGATTAATGTAAGATGTGGTTTACCCAACACAATTTTCGGTGTTGAAAATTTAAACTTATAGTCAAATATCAGCACATTATATAAAAACAATCTGCAGAATATACAGACCAAAGCAACACAATTGTGTGAACAGGGAGTGAGTGTTTATGTATATTTATTTTATTTATTTTTTAACAAGAAGCTGTGATAACATAGTTAATTTAATTTAATTTTTTTTTTTTTTTTTTTTTTTAATTGCGAGATTAAAATTCTCAATAACTTTCAATTATGTCCGTAAACATTCTAGAATGGTATTACTGATGAAAAAAAAAAATATATATAGCCACAATATTATTATTTATGATCTCTGATGACAGCTCTTTAATTAATAATGAAATAAAAAAAAATGTGCACATGAAATTGTTTAAAAAAAGGTCATGACAATATAAACTTCTAATGAGTTCAACGAGGCCTCTTAAAATGAGCTTAAAATCAATATAAAGACTAGCTACAAGGGCTATCATAAATGCTCATATCAAATTCCATAAAAACTCGAGTAAAGGAAGTATAAATAACTTCTCAATAAAAGATGAATTCAAATTGTTCATCAAGTCGACTAAAAATTAATCATAATCATAATCAGCTGACATGTATAAAAAGGCAAAAAAAAATATTTGCTCAAAAGTTGCGCAACGCTGTTGTTCTAAAAAAAAGGATGCATCGAATACACAAGGCCTGATATTTGATGTTATAAAATTTGCTAGCAATTAGATGTAAATACTAATATTAATGTACTATACATATTAATAAAAAATAAAAAGATACACATACGAATAAGAATATAAACCAACAAATAAATATTTATGATAAAATGTGAGTAAATAAGTATATATGATGCTTTAACACAGTTAAATTATATTTACATTAAAAAACATAAAAATATTATCATTCTTCTGATTAGTATTTCCCTTAATATTATTTTATGCATGCTGAGTGACAGATACGCATCTCAGTCTTTCAGAAAGAATAAAAAAAAATAAAAATAAAAATAAACATGCTTCAACAAAATATTTTCACCATTGTATGAATAAAAAGGGTGTATTTATTTCATTTCTTTTTTTATTTATTTATGCATTTGTTAGCTTCTCAGTTTCTTTGTTTATAAATTTTTGTTTAATCAGTATAATCCAGTTCTTGTAATATATGAAAAAAAAATAAATAAACTTGATGTGTGTAAAAAGTGTAAACAAAAATATAAAAATCTGCTATTGCACAGGGTTAAAAATATATATATAGGCATAGCAAATTAATACGAAAGTGAATTTTTGAATGTACGTGAAAGATGAAATGTGTAAATTTATAGCAATGTGTGAAAATAAGAACATCATGCATGTAAAATATTATGGGCGGGAAAGTCTTTTATGAACAACAGCTGTTTTACTGTAATGACGTAATCCCGTCACATCTACATGCAGTGAACAAATGTAAAAAAATGAGAAAAATATTTAATAAATAAAGAATCAATGTTTATCAATTTAATTACCTTATTGCCTTCATTTAATTATTATTTTTTTTATTTATATATGAATATGAAAAACAAATGCAGAACTGTAAATTTAGCAAAGTAAATATTTTGTATTAATGAAAATAAAATTCTAGCAAAAGTAAAATTGTGCAATGCAAGGCAATCAAGGCAGATCTCTCTCCATAAAGAAATCTGGCCAGGATTTCCGAAGAAAGAAATACACCCCGAGTACCAAGCAAACACTACTGCATTCAAGACGTCATTAAATGCAACAGTGGGGCACAAAATTACAAAAATTTAAATCTTAATAGGAAATGTGTAAAAATTTTGAATTGTAGAAAGGATAAATATAATGTGTACAAATTATCATTAAAAACTTTACAACTCGATATTATTTAATAGAACCTAGAAATAGTGTATGTATAAAAACATGATTGAAAATGTGTTAGTGTAAGAAAAAAATTTTATTACAAACGTCCGAAAACAAATATTTCTAAAGTTTCAGGATGAGCCAAACCAATCAATTTATCGATGATTAATTACTAATATTCCCCACAAGAATTGAAAGATCAATTTTATGAAAATGTGAAATGTGTAAATGCAAAATATTTATTAAAAAAAATGTGTTTGTAAGTGTGTAAATAGTGGGAAATGCTCACCTGCCGCTTATAAACACCTAGTTCCGAACGACTGCAGAAAAAATTCTTACTTAAATTATTTTAACTTTTTTTTTTTTTTTTTTTGATAAAGTTATAAAATGTACATGTAAAGAAAAGATGCCTAAAATCATAATGTAAAATTGAAGTATTTTGAAATGTTTAGCAAGAAGGTATGAGAACATTTTAATGAAGGGCTACCTATTTGTGACAACAATGTAAACTATGTGTGAAATAACTTTGTTTGAGTGTGAAACAAGAATGAAGAAAAATTAGAAATAAGTTTTAAATATATAAAACAATGTATAAATAGATAATACTTAAAAAATATTTATGGTCTTACCAAAATAAAGTAAAGCATATTTCAAATACAAAGGCCAATATAATTTATGTAGAATTCAGCCTGAAATACTGAGAACAGATTTAACTCGTTTATCTTCTTATTCGATATAAACAACTTTGATTATAGATGTGCAATTAAACATCACTCCCTTCAGAAAAAGATGAGATATTATAATATTTATTACTTATTAAGTCTAGATATTCCATATTTTCTTTTTAAAAAGTAAATCTATTTCAACTTTTATAACATATAAAGTTGATAAAATGTATATATATTCATGTGCATTTTAAATTATCTGACAGAAAATTCAAAAATCTCAAATTCTCTAAACGAAATTATTATGAATCTAAAAATGCTTCCCTATAAAATTGATAATATATATATATTTGTATGGATTACCCATCATTTTAATATATAGATTAAATACAAGAAAAAAATATATAGAACGTATAAATAAGCAAGAGTACTACTATACAAGTAAAAATTATAATAAATATAAAACGAGAAAAATATAAATTTTAAATTATTAATACATATACTTTTTAATTAATAATTAATAGAATTGCGTGCTCCATTCAAAAATTATTTAAGTGTTCTAGAATATACAAATCTTAATTCCCTATTCATTTATTTCAAGACCAAGGGAAAATTACTTACCAATCTTGAAAAATCAAAAAAAAAAAAAAAAAAAATTATCTTTATTTTTCTTCCTTTTTGAAGCATTGTAATTCTCATATTTTGGAAAACGAAACCTATTTTCATTACAGCAACTTGCTCCTCCGTGACAAAATATTTCGTTTTCCTAAACTATCGAAGTTTTAAAGGAGAGTTTCAAATACAAATGTACGTAGATTTTTTTTTGACCGAATGAGGGAAAAATATTTCAAATATGTTTAAGGTTTTCCTCCTGTATGAATGCGTAGATAATACTGGAATGTCACATTTTTTTCTTGTGTTTGTACGAAAATGACGATTTTAATATAAAATTTCTTAATGCAGAGATAACAATGTATGGTTTATATACTTTTCTGCAAAACAGCACACACAGGGAGAATCCATACAGGAATGCAAATACAGCAGCCCCTGCCAGGGATGGAAATGCACGATCATTAGAAAACGAAAAAAATATCGAGAACTCTGTTTTATTATTAACGTAGAATTTTTGTTCACAAGAAGAGGTGTAAAATATGATGCGGAAATTATTTTCTTAAGTTGAACAGAAGAAAACACAAGTGGCAAAAAAATGTAGAATATCACTGTATTGTTTGGCGTAAATTTTGATCGGGATTGCTTGAATGGAAAATATCCGAATACGATGAAGGTTATATTGGGTCCGAAACAGCTGCAAGTAAATCGAGAGAATGGCACACACTCCAAAGTACTGTCGCCTGAACAGAAAGACAGGAGTTGGGAAGTCCTTTATCCAAAAACTAATCCATTGTCTCTGTAAGTTAACAGGTAAAAATGCTGTTACTAAAGCAACTAGTGTATCCATTTTCTCTTTAAAATATAATAATTCTTGGAATTTTTCTTTAGCACTATTCATTATACAAAAAAAAAACTTCTTCTTTAGTCCTTTTGAAATTTTCAAAACAAAGAGTGTAAATAGTTACTTCAGTTTCACCTAAATCTAATCACCATTCTACAGTCTTTCAAAGTACTCTAGTTTTTTTTAAAGTTTCTAGAGTCTTTCTTCTAGAAAGTTTTTCAAAACCAAAAATATGACTTTGATGCTTTTCGATGGCAAAGTTTAAGTAACAACTTGCGAAAAATATTTAATAAAATATATATAAGAATAAATACAGCCCCTCTCCCCCATGTCGACCAATCTCAACTCCTGGTGCTTTGGCACCAAGATATGTAAAGGAGTTTCTTGACGCAGTCGTGATCTTTGGCTAGTGTAGATATCTGCAAGAGAAGTTGAATTAACAATATTTCAATAAGGAGTCCAATGGCAGTCATCAGGAAGTCTTTATTTTGTGAAAAGTCTTTTAAAACAAAATCAAGGATAAATATTCTTAGAATCTTAAAACACAAAGCGTTGGTTATTATAATAAAAATTCAATAACCCTAGTGAAACGTTGAGATTGTCGCATAAGATGGGGGAGAGAGCGAATGTAATTACGTTATTATTATACTATGATCTGGAGCAGTTCTGAGATCCTTACCCTAGAACAGATCCGAGATGTCTGAAGAAAAAGAGCCAAATTTTAGAAAAACAGCCAAATTATAGGGCTAAATATTTTCATTGTTTATCGGATAAAACAATGTTAATTTTTTTGAATTTGCAATGACGGTTTATAATTGTAGTAACCCTTCAATCGCCAATATTTTGCCAAATTACCGTTAGACGAGAGAAAGAGACGGTTAAGAAATGCAGTCATCAATAATTGCGCAATCTAAAATAAATTACATCCTGTGTTGAAATAATATAAATTCTGACAATGAGTTTCCTTGTTTTATGACTATTTGAGAACACTTTTTATTTTATAATTACGTTTAATGTCAGAATTTCCGTTAGATATTATTATTTTGATTTTCTTTTTATCGCATAAAATAAATTACTTCTCTATTTAAAATAAGATAAACATGTTATTTATAATTTAGATATAAAACATATATAATTTAGATTTCTGAATGATGTGTGTTATTGTTTTATGTTAATAAATAGTGTAGGTCGTATGTATAATTAAAATTGTGTAATTTGTAATGACACCTAAAAAAAAACAATTCTTTCCCCAAATGTCTGAAAACAAATTATGTGAATAAAATATCACACATGAAATTTAATTATTTTTATATTGCGAAAATGCATTACTTTATCATTAGATTTTGTTTTAAATAAAAACTCAATTAAAATTTAACTAAATATATGTGAACACCTTCACAAGCCTATTAGGCGGGGATTTCATTCTGTCACTGTATCAAGCTTTGGTCAAATTCATTTCTTTTAACATGATTATAATATGTCTCTGACTAGAAATTTATGAGAACATAAATATGATGGGGAGCTGAGCAGAGTCCACCTATGCCAACTAGTTTAATTGGTATATATATACTATACTGTTCGAATTAATTGGGACAAATGGAAAAAAGGATTTTTTCTAAAACCTTAGCATTTAATATTTACATACCTTAAATAGACTGATAAATATCTATATTAGTACGAAGTACGTCCTCCTTTAGCAGAAATGACTCTTCAACACGTCTTGGCATTGACTCCTCTAGTGTAGCGCTCATATTCTTGACTTCATCATCATGGAACCACACTTTTAGAGAAATTTTTATCATTTGTTCTGTTGTCGTGCAATTCATCTTAGCTAAATGATTCTTGAGAATATGCCATAAGTTCTCAATTGAATTTAGGTCTGGCGAATTACCTGGACAATTAAGCACTTTTATTTTATTTCCTTGCATAAAAGTCTGGGCCAATTTTGAATTGGGACAAGGGATCAAATCATACTGAAATGTTCCGTCAAATGTTTCCATGAATGGAACAATCCTACTGCTTAATATTTCTATGTATTTGACAGAATTCATCATGCTTTTAAGAGGAACTAAGCTTCCAATGTCATTTGTTGTGAAAAAAAACCAAAAACATCTGTTTAGAAGGGTTTTTTACAGTTTGTTGGATATGATATGGTCAGAAAGTTTCCCCTTCACTTTGTCTAATTACACTTTATTTGTATTCCTGCACAAATAAGTGTGTTTCATCACTAAAAACCACCTTCTTCCAGTCATTAACAGTTCATGAACGGTATTTTTTGGCCCATGTTAAACGTTTTTTCATCATTTTCTGAGTTAGAAATTGTTTTTTCCTCAGTCTTGTTGCCTTATAGCCAACTTTCAGAAGCCTTTTCCGTACAGTTGAGGTGCTTACATCAACACCATAATCCAATAAATCCCTTCAAAGGTCTGTGCTTGTCTTTCTTGGATTTATTTTGCTATTTCTTATTAGAAATTTATCAGTTCTTGGAATAGTTTTCCGTTTGTACCCACATTTTCTTTTTCTTTTTGGAGATGATGATCCAGGATCTTGAAATGTTCTTAAAATTCTTAAAACACTTGAATTGTCTACACCAGCTGCCGTAGCTATATCTCTCACAGTCATAGAAGTGTGTTTATTAAGTGTGATTACTTTAGAACGCTTCCTCGGAGTAATATCCATCTTTGAACAAGCAAAAGTATCATGTGTTACATAGAATGCAAAATTATAACCTCCAGCTGCCACACAGAAAGGCTCACAATTGAACTAGTGATACTCTAAAACCAGTCAAACGAGTAAATTATAGTCAATGTCAATCCATTACACTACCTCTAATCAGATATAAACGGTTTGAGGCAGTTCAGGACATCACATACCAACTCAGACAAAACAAAAAACATGTTTGTCCCAATTAATTCGAACAGTATAGTATATATATATATATATATATATATATATATATATATATATATATATATATATATATATTGTTGTGTATATTGTGGTATTTATATATTGGCTAAGATTATTAGGTAGATTCCTTATAGGAGATCTACCTATTGCAATGGTTCTCATGACACGACTTTTGGAAAATTTCTTCATATCTTCACCGATCATGACCCCTAGAACCCAAAACCACCCTCCGTTCAAAAGTTTATATATATATATATATATATATATATATAGGTATATATATATATATATATATATGTATAACGCTTTTTCCCATGTTAAGTTGTGAACACGATAACTGGAGTAATTTTTATTTAAATTTAACTAGCTCAGGATATGTTGTCAGGACAGTAAAAATCTCGGTCGAGTTCGTAGATGGGGTATCCAGCTCAAAGGGGGTGGAAATGGTGGGGGGTGGAAATTTTCATTTGCCCATAATTTCTTTAATATTGAAAATAGGAAAATACTTCAAATCAGACGAATTACCGCCTTACCCTAAAGAACAATTTTTGTATTTAAACTTTTTCGATAGCTTTAATTGCTTAGAAGTTACAAGCTAAAAAGTGATTTTTCGTCAATTGTTCTATATAGCCGACATTTGCTATGTAGCTTTCATGGCACAAATTTATAATCTGATGCGTATGTCACGTGCAAACGATAATAAAAAAGATCACTGAAAATATAATAAAATTTTAATAATGTTTTTAAACAATATAATAATCTGATTAAAAAAAAAAAAAATGTTAAATTTAACAGAAAATATGACGTCATAATTACAACAACGTACTGAGAAACATAAAATAAAATTTTATCCGTGATTGTAAATTGTAAATAAATAAAATAAAAGTTAATAAATAAATATGTAAATAAAATCAACATATCTTAGGGCTAAGCAGATTTAGACTTAGCTTTATGACATAGATGCTATAATGTAAAAGATAAATGTCATCGTTAAAAAAAAAAAAAAAAAAAAAAAATCGTGTAAATCGATGCTAAACGAATTAAACTGGCATGATAGAAAAAGTAATAAATTTGGGGACATTTAGGTATTATCCCTTTGACAAATAAACTAGGGACGATTTTAATGAATTTTCCATTGAAGTTTACTTTTATAAAAACTTAAATTTAAATTAAAGTATTTCATTACTCGAATTCCCTTATTTTGATAAATTGCATCCGAATCCTGTGTCACATACGATAGTTTTGTATATGTATAGATTTTTTGTTTGCCCCTGGAACCTGCCCCTGATGAGAAAAGTGCCTGGAAGCAATTATATCTAGTACTGTCATTGATTATGAAGTCGTGGGCAAAACTTCAGGTTCTTCGGACGAAAAGAAGTTACCGAAAATTGAATTTCAAAACTCCGTTACATATATTAATAGTTGCCTCATATCAAGTTAATACAAGTGTGTTAATTAAAAATCATGTCAAACGCTTTAATTAATAATTAAAAATATAAAATAAAAATAATACATCAATATTAATTCAAATATCGTTTGTAGTGAATAGTTTAGAATGTCGGTTTAGGCAAGAATTTAAAACTTACGATTGAGAGTAATACGTTACAGTTAGCTTCCTTTGACTTTTTATCTTGTCGAAACAAGATATTGGTCTGTGAAGAGATATGAGGTTTTCGCGTGGAAAGAAAATATAATGACGCCAAAGCTGCCTTTCTCCATCGCCAAGCTCGCCAAATTTTGTCGCCAAGTCAAAAATTTCGTCGTCAACTATCAAATTTTGCCACCAAATCACAAATTTCCTTGCTAAGTCGCAAGTTTTGTTACAAAATATCGCCAAATCATACAATTTACTAAATTCATAACAATTAACATTGAAATTCAGCGGTGCCAAATGATCCAATGTTAACTAATGTTAATGTTAATGTTCCAGCTTATGTGAACCAAAACAGTTTCACTTTACAATTTTTACTCATCTGACAATAAGAATCACAAAAACACAATACAAAACTTTCAATAATTCAATAAAAATTATAATGAAATAACTATCTAAAAACCGCTACCACTTAACTGTATTTGACTTGACCATAGTAACGCCAGCCTTACCAGTGCTTGACCAATAGTAAGGTCAAAACTGGATTTTCACGTTTCTATTATTTTTTTCTTTAAAAGAAAGATATTCAACTTCAGTTATATGGAAGTTAAATAAAAACTAGTATGTTGTGGCCACCACAAGACTTTCTTCTATATTTACCTATACATATTCAATGAGTAACAATATTAAAAAAAAAAAAAAAAAAAAAAAAAAAAAAAGTACGATTTTTTTTCTTTTTTTTTTTTTTTTTTTTTTGTTAAAAGTGAAAAAAATCGATAACTTTGTTTGAAATTATCACAGATTTATAGTTCAACCATTCGTTTTAAAGGTATTGACGAGACCTTTCGAAAGATACCCATCTTGAAAATTTATCCCCCCGGGGGGGTACTTCCCCCCCAGGGGGGGAAGCGATGCCCCCCATGCAGAAAATTTTTTTCCTAGTTACATACTACTATTATCAATAATTCATATTAGTTTTACAATCACAAGTTTAAAACAACTCTAATTATGCACATTTATACGAATTTTTGTCCTATGCTGCCATGTTAAAAATTTAGATAAAATGCTATCACAGCGCCACCTGTTGAGCTATTGATCCCCAAACATAATCAGCACCAGTTTATGTCGGGGACCAACTAAATACCAAGTTTGGTTAAATTTCGTTAAAAAAAAAAAAAAAAAAAAAAAAAAATGCGATATTTTTCTAAGTTTTTTTTTGTTAAAAGTAAAAAAAATCGATAACTTTGGTTTAAATTATCACAGATTTATCGTTCAACCATTCGTTTTAAAGGTATTGACGAGATCTTTCGAAAGATACCCATCTTGAAATTTTGCCCCCCCGGGTGGGAACTTCCCCCCCCCCGGTGGGGGGGCAACCGATGCCCCCACATGCACAAAAATTTTTTCCTAGTTAACTACTACTATTATCAACCTGATCTTTCGAAAGATACCCAATGTGAAAATTTACCCCCCTGGGGGGGTATTTCCCCCCTAGGGGGGGGAAGCGATGCCCCCCCATGCAGAAAATTTTTTTCCTAGTTACATACTACTATTATCAATAATTCATATTAATTTTACAATCACAAGTTTAAAACAACTCTAATTATGCACATTTATACGAATTTTTGTCCTATGCTGCCATGTTAAAAATTTAGATAAAATGCTATCACAGCGCCACCTGTTGAGCTATTGATCCCCAAACATAATCAGCACCAGTTTATGTCGGGGACCAACTAAATACCAAGTTTGGTTAAATTTCGTTAAAAAAAAAAAATTGCGATATTTTTCTGTTTTTTTTTGTTAAAAGTAAAAAAAATCGATAACTTTGGTTTAAATTATCACAGATTTATCGTTCAACCATTCGTTTTAAAGGTATTGACGAGATCTTTCGAAAGATACCCATCTTGAAATTTTGCCCCCCCGGTGGGGGGGGCAACCGATGCCCCCACATGCACAAAAATTTTTTCCAAGTTAACTATTACTATTATCAACGAGACCTTTCGAAAGATACCCATCTTGAAAATTTACTTCCCCGGGGGGGGATTTTCACCCCCAGGGGGGGAACCGATGCCCCCCCCATGCACAAAATTTTTTTCCTAGCTAACTACTACTATTATCAATAATTCATATTAATTTTACAATCACAAGTGTAAAATAACTCTCTTTATGCCCATTTATACGGAATTTTGTCCTATGCTGCCATGTTAAAAATTTCCATAAAATGCGATCACAACGCCACCTATTGAGCGAGTGATCCCAAAATCTAATCAGCACCAGTTTATGTCAGGGTGCAACTAAATACCAAGTTTGGTTAAATTTCATTCATTGGTTCGTGAGATACAGCGTCCACAAAAAAATAATACAGACAGACAGACAGACAGACAGACAGACAGACAGACATTTTCTAAAAACTATTGATTCGTGTTCTCCATATCCCAAAACATGTAAATCCATCAAAAAGTGGACTTCGAAAATTTTCGCGAATCCAATACTTTCTCTATATTACATATAGAAGAAAGTAATTATAATTTTGATTAAGCTTGGGTGGGGAGAGGGGTGTAACCCAACAGCCCCCCTCCGGGATTCACCATTGCTGGGATTGTATACCTTTAAGACTTCTATTTGTTGAATGATTATGACCTTGATTTAAAAAAAAAAAAAAAAAAAAAAAAAAAAATTGAAGCATTTACAGACCAATAAATCTAGCCTAAAATTTTAAGTAGATTGAATAAAATCCTTTTTTAGCTGAAAATTAAATTTCCTGAAAACAGAATAGAGACGTAAAAAATTCATTATGTGAGAACAAAGCCATTGGCTAAGTAATAATGCATATGTAAAATTTCTTTACATTTGTAACATTAACGTAAAGGAATCTACCTTTGCCTTTAAGCTTGCCGAAAAGGGATTTTTAAATATTTTTTAATCTCATTTTCAAATTTATAATTTATCCGCTGATGCCCTTGCGAGTGATTTATTTGACAATTGGGAAGAAAATAATCTCTTAATTAGATAAATTCTTTGTCATTCGTTTCCAATCGAAATGAAGATGAATTCCGCACTAGTTTCACGATCTAAGAAAACAATAAATACTCTGCTTCTGAAAGGAAAGGAAAAATTCATAAATCTATATATATATAAATGAATTGCTGTTCGTTAGTCTCACTAAAACTCGAGAACGGCTGAACGGATTTATCTTATCTTAGTCTTGAAATGTTCGTGGAGGTCTAGGGAAGGTTTAAAAGGCGAGAAAAAATCGAATAATTTCCGGGAAAACCCTAAAAACAGCCCTTTTCTATTTCCCATACAAACGTTTTCTAGAGTCAATTTGAACTTTATTGCTATTCAATAAAGTTTAGGTGTGTTCCTAACGGCTGATGACTGAGCTACAAAAATTTGCATGTTGATTCGTAATGACCTCCCCTGATGCACCTCGAAGCCGGATTTTCGAATTTTGTTTTAGTTTTCTTTTAATTAATTAAAATGTTAAAATAAAAACCTTCTAATAACTGATAAATTGGCCATTTAATTTTAATCCTTAATTTAATTGTTGCCAAAAAAAATTATTCTTTTTTGGACAGAAAAAAAGAAAAAAAAAAACGTGAACAATAAAAATTACATTTATTTAAAATATTTAATTTTATTCCTTAATTTAATTGTTGCCAAAAAAATTATCATTATTTTTTCGACGGAAAAAAAAAAAAAAAAAAAAAAAACGTGAACAATAAAAATTACATGTATTTAAAATGAGGAAAGTAAATTAAAAAAATTAGAAATATCAGTCGTATCGTTACAAATAAGACACCAAATGAAAGATGCAATTTTTGTGAATCCAACGGATTAAACAGCTTATCGATCGGACAATTAGATTTTTTAAAATTAACTAATGTATGTATTTTATAAATTTTCTTTCACAAACACAAACGTGTAGTATACAGCCTGTACAACACTACACCAAATTGAAGTTCAAATTTCATCAATATTTAAATAAATAAATGAAAATAAAAATATGCTTTATGGGAAATGTATATAACCATTAAAAGTTTAGTTGTCTAAAATATGTCAGAAATAGCGCTCATAGCATATTGTTACAAGGTATTAAGTCTTATTTTTACAAGGGATAAAATCTAAAATGGTGACAAAAATTCAAAAGTCGCCAAAGAGAGCTATACTAAGGCGGTACTATGATCATGCTTACAAACCATGAATACTAATAACCACAAAAAATTAATTGTCTCATACAGCAGACGTAGCCGGTCATAGCATATTATAATATTTAGCGTGAAATTGTTATCATTTTTATGGTTGATCGGGGATAAACAAAATAAACATAGGAAATAACGTAAAAGCAAATATTATGTGCACCACGTATAGTGTTGTTCATATGTAACTGGGATTCAAATATAAAGGGGATACTTCATTTTTTTTTTTTTTTTTTTTTTTCGATACTATCTATTTCGAAACTGTTATCTAATAAGGACTTAATGCAAGCCTATTGGTAAACCATTGTCTCAGGTAATAGGGACAAGCGCCCGAGTTTTAGCGGATGACCAAATCGCTACCGAAGGCAGCAGGGATCCGAAGCGAGCTTTTGAGCAATTTTAGTATTTTATTTTATTTTTATAAAGCTATATAGAAAAGAGTTTCCTTTAAATTTAGTGACCAGCGAAGCGGGCAAAGCCTGCTAGTAATGAATAAAGAAAAAAGCTCAAATAATTAAATAATAGGTACTTTTTTAATTATTCAATAACCTACTTAGCATTCAAGATAATTTTTCTTTTCATTCTCTCTATCCCTTTTTAAGAATTTATAGTCAGATTGGGGAAATATAATTCATAATTGTCAAAAAGCATCATAGAAAAATATTTACTGAACCAAAACATTTTACTTTCAAATCTGTACGCATTCGAATGTGTGTCAGGTATAAGCAAATAAATCGTATTTTTACTTTCATACACAGTAACATTTGTGAAAAAAAAATGAAAATAAAAATTAATTTTAGATTTTTTTTTTTTTTTTTTTTTGTCTAAATAGTATGTTTTGGCATGAATCACGCTTGGCATGAAAGATAATTCAGCATTATATTAAAGAGCTTTACTTATTGATAATCCTGGGTAATTTAAAAAATTTTGATGCTGAAATAGAACGGACATTTTTCGCCAAGAACTCTACTTTCGCGAAAGCCACTTTAAGCCAAGTAGCGCATCAAAAATATAAATGAATGATAAATTATTGAAAAAAAAAAAAAAGAAAGAAAGAAAGAAAGAAGAAACCAACAAACAAAAACAATAATCGCTTAAATTATGTATTTTTGTCTAAAAAAGGGCTTCTTCAACTTTTTCGATACTGTCCGTTTCGAAAGTGATTATTATTAATTTTCTTTTCTTTTCTTTCTTTTCTATTCTTCAATATTTTATAATTTATTGAAAAATAGAAAGGAAAGGAAAGGAAAAAGAAAAGAAAAGAAAAGATAGAAACAGAAAAAATAATCGCATAAATTATGTATTTTTGTCTAAAATGGCGATAAAAATTAAAAAGTCGCCAAGAGGAGCTATATTAAGGCCGTACCTTGATCAGGTTTACATATTTAATTATTTATTTATTTATTTTTCTATATACCAACTACTATTACTCACTCAACTACTATTATAACCAGAAAATATTAATTGTCTCATGCGATAGACGTTCATTTATTTCTGTTCGGAGATCTTTTTAGTGATAAGATCTACACTACCTTCATTGATTTCATGAATTTAAAAATGGTTTCGTTAACAAACTTTGATCTATTGGCACACAAACAACATCTGGTTTTGCACATTTAGAGTTTGATTTTGAAATTTTTCCCGCATTCGGAATTTGGTTCGTTCACGAACTGGGGCTTTTCTAGTTGTATAACAATAAAATGTCTATATTTAATTTACTAATATCTGGGCAGTTCTGCTTTTGGACTAAGTTATACAGGAAGCAGGACATTAAATTAAAACATTATCGGAATTACTCTTTTATTACTTTTTTTAAATTGAGATAAGGAAGTATTGAACTCGTAAAAGTTTTTGACTTCCGGTTTTTGATGGATTTATAAGCTTTGAGATGTCCTGAACATGATTTCATCAGTTTTATAAAATGTATGTCTGTCTGCTGTCTGTGCGTGTGTGATGAACATTTTCTGGAAGCTCTAACTCAACAACTAATACACAGAATTTTACAAAAATTTATATTTAGTTGCAGCTTGACAAAAATTAGCGTCTGTCAAGTTTTGGTGCAAATCAGCCAATACTGACGCTGCGATTTGTCCCATTTGTGAGGTATATAAGTTTCTTTTGTGTACAATTGTGCAAAATTTGGTATGTAAGAGGTATCTAGAAAACTATTTTGATTTAATCTGGGCACCCATTGACTGGCAGGCTGCACTGCTGTACTCACTGCTGCTGTTCTACTACTTGTCCTCATAGTCAGGAAAGCTGTATATTAGCTTATTTAGCGCATAAATGCATCGAATTTTATATATGTGAGATGGTCATTATGACAAAGAAGGCTGAATTAATTTGAATGTATATCGGTCGACAGATGATGCAGTTATTACTTACCTTCTGAGTTTTTCTATATGTCTACTTCGTACCATAAGTTGGTTAAACCAGCACCAAGTAACATATGTAAAACTTTTATTGTGAAAAGCTAGGCTTAACTATGTTTTTCATGTTAATTAGTACTTGTAGTTGTTATATAAAAAGGTACATTACAAAAAAAAATATACATGTATATATATATATATATATATATACATATATATAAATGAGAAAAAAAAGAAAGAAAAGAAAAAGAAAAAATGCGCCATGTTTCAGACAGTGCATTTCTCTTTCAAATTACTTTGCGTGTAAGATAAATAATTTACAACTTTTTACAAAAAAATCAAAAATTCTTTTTTTTTTTTTTTTTTTTTTTTTTAAGTTTTTGTGGTTTTCTAAATTAAATACTCAGAAATTTAATTGAAAAGTTTTATTTGAAGCCTGTTTTTTTCACGCTCAAAGTTACAAGTTACAAAACACTTTGTCAATTATTTCTCTAAAATATTTAACGGAATATCTAAACCCTAGCGTCTCGTGATTGTTGTCTACATAGTAATAATATAAATGGTCACATCTTAAATATATTTACAATATTATATTAATAATGTTCTCTAACCTCAATTTTCCACAAAAATACTATATACTGATATAAGATTAATAATATGAATGGTCACTACTTAAATATATTCATAATATTACATTAATAATGTTTTTTAACCTTAATTTTTCATAAAAATACTATCAAGCAGAAACGGTCGTTTTGCCAAGCCAAGCTCAGAGAAAAGCAAAACAAACAAACTACCACTAACACAAAGCAGAACGCGCCAATAATAAAATCGACAGAAATAACCCAAGATCGTTAAATGCTTATTATACAGAAACCAACTTTCCCATGTTAAATCGGCAAATTTTTTTTCCGTAAAGTTTTAAATATTGGACGAACCAAATATCGCAGTAAAATGAAACAAAAAGTAAAATATTCGTATCAACGAGATCTTTAACTTGAGATAAAAACGAACTTTCTAAGTTAATAAGTAAAAAAATGGGAGCATTTTCAATTTAGCGTAAAGTTAGATGTTTTGACAACTTTTTGAAAAAATTTCTTCTTCAAGAAATTTTTTTTTAAACAAGCTAGAGAATTCTTAAATGTGCAGCATTATTTGAAAACTGGTTTTTCAGATAGACAATTACTTAATCTAGGAACTTTTATAAAATTTAGCTTTTAAAAATCAAAATTTCCTATCCTAATTGCTGAAAAACTGTTATATATCGCCAAAGAGACATAAATCGCCAAATATGAAATTGCTTCATCTCAGTTTACCAGAAAAATATTAATTTCAAATTGAGCTGCTTTTTCTTTTTATAAGTTATTTTTTTAACCAAAGAATCTTTGCTTTTATTATTTTGTACAATTTTAAATTTTATATCCCTGAAAACAGAAATGAATACATTTTTTAATAACATTTGTTTCAAATCTGTAGCTTGAATTGCTGATTTTTTAATATTTTTCATACCTTAGAATAAAAAAGTCAGTACACGATATAGTATCCAATTTTAATATCCTTCAATTCAATCTGGCAATGATAATGGGCTCTTCCCACCTGACGTCAGAGGTCACATGATAGAGGAAAAACAAATAGCAGACGAAGTCTTGTTTATCTAGAGTGATTGCTGAAATAACATATTTTCTATTCTTATTTTTGATCAATCGTATTTAATCTGTATTATTTTTTATACATCATCATTTTTAATCAATTTTATATCATTATTCATCATCTTTTGTTTGCTGTATACATTTACAATCATCATTTAGTTTATACCTGTTATTGATGTTCATGAAGACATGTTTAAATACTCTGATTTTTGGTACTTAAATCAGTGACAGTGCAATATCGTATTACGTAAATCCATTTAGACCAGTAACTAAGTTAATTAACTTGTTGTAACACCTTTATGCAATCAAATTAAATGAAAACATTTTAAAATTTCAATTTATAATAAGTAAACATTCCACAAGAAGCTATTATTTATTGCTAGATCAGTTAATGTTACAGTTACACTACAATATACAAAAATCGATTCGTATAGGTAAAAATAAATAAACACATAAAATGTTTTGTAAAAATTATTAAATTTACAAATACAATTATTCTACTGTTTACAAATGCACAATATTACTTTTACTTTATTTTATATTAAATATTAAAATTTTTGTTCTTAAGAACAATATTTAATTGAATTCGATTCTCAGAAATCGATTATTCGTTTTCCTCTATCACGTGATTGAGCAGACGACAGTGGGAAGAGCCCATTATGATGCATAAAGATTTCTACTTCCTTCTATATAGTATACTAGCAGGCTTTGCCCGCTTCGCTTGTCATTTTATTGAAATGAATTTCGACTTTCAGTTTTTAATGGATTTACACGTTGTAAGAGCTCCTGAAAACAATTTGACTATTTTTAGAAAATTTCTATTTGCGTGTGTGTGTTCTATGTGTGTGGCGAAAGTTTTGTTCCAACTAGATATCAGGAGCTACTGCTCAGAATTACATATAAATTTATATGCAATTGAACCTTGATGTATAATAGCGTTTATCAATATTTGGTGTCAATTGCTCAACATGGTGCTGCTATACAGTGATTGCCGCAATTTCAGAGAAGGCTATATCTGAGTAACTAATTTACATTGTTACAAATTATAGTGCTTATCAACTTTTGTACCAATATCTCAACATGTGGCGCTGCTATACAGCGATTTTCGCAATTTAAGGAAAGGTTCTGTTGCATATAATGAAACAAAACTTGATATATGAAAAGGCCATTATGAGACATTATGCTGATTCAATCTCGATGCCTGTCGGCCGATAAGTGGAGCTCATATACTACAATTTTTTTTTTTTTAGAACTGAAAGGATGCCATCTGCATGGTGAAAATTTACTTCCGTTGGACATTTTGTGCAACAATACCTCTCTGAGTTGATAATATTCAGCATTCATAATGAAAAAAAAAAATAAATAATTTGTGCTGCGTTAATATGCATAGGAAAATGTAGAAGAAAGTTTTGTGATGGACACGACATACTAGTCTGCATAGAAAACCCATGGATAATGTCTAGCAACCAGAATTATGGAAAGTTTAACGCAAAGAACAACATCGCACGAAAGCTGAGTTGAAATCCAGGACATATCTGATGTAAAGTATCAGGTTAATTCCAGTAAATATAAAACTATTAAAAAAAAAATAAATGATATCTACAAAAAAGACTCTTAAAATGTACAAAAAAGCCAAGCTCAAAGAAAGAGAATTGATTAAAGTTGTGTCTAAAAAGGGTGTGATATCAAATTCCCAAGCTTACATTCAAATACTTATTTAATATTCCCTTTTAACTAAATTTTCACATGTGAATCATGTGCCTTATGATATGTTGATAGAAATCCTTCTTTCCTGTACTAAATACATCATAGCGTGTTTCTGAAAAATATTATTATTTTTATTTATGTATGATGGGCTTGGCGGCCATCTTTCAAGTAATGAATAAACATTCACACAATTTGAAAGAAGTTTCTTAAAATATATCTCATATAAAATTAATTTTGCTATTCCATTCAGCAGAGACGGAAATATTTCGATAACATGATTTCTTATAAGTATTTAGTATTAAGTGCACTTCCATCCTATAAATGCCAGGAATAAAAGAATATAAAAATTTAAATTAATGTAAAAACATGAAGGAGAGGGAGGGGGAGCATAGAAGCTTCCACCCCCCGTTATATTTACCCAATTTGAATTTAGCTTCTTGGAATAAATATCTCGTAAAAAAATAATATGGTTATTCCATTCAACAGGGGTTGAAATATTCAGATTAAAAAAGGAAAAAAAATGCATTAGAAACATCGCAAAAGCCCCGTTAAGCACACAAGTTGAATCAATTTAAGTTTTAACAGTGTTAAGTTTGGCGCACTCCCATCCTCCCATCCTATAATTATTTCCCATTGCGCAGCACTAGTGCGATATAAAACTCAATTAACCTACCAATCAACCAACTCATCCTATAATTGATGAGATTTATAGAATTCAAACTAACGTAAAACTTTGAAAGATGGCCGCCAAGCCCATCATACATAAATAAAAATAATAATATTTTTCAGAAACACGCTATGATGTATTTAGTACAGGAAAGAAGGATTTCTATCAACATATCATAAGGCACTTGATTCACATGTGAAAATTTAGTTAAAAGGGAATATTAAATAAGTATTTGAATGTAAGCTTGGGAATTTGATATCACACCCTTTTTAGACACAACTTTAATCAATTCTCTTTCTTTGAGCTTGGCTTTTTTGTACATTTTAAGTGTCTTTTTTGTAGATATACTGATATAAGATTAATAATATAAATGGTCAATACTTAAATATATTTATAATATTATATTAATAATGTTCTCAAACCTCAATTTCCCACAAAAATACTATATACTGATAAGATTAACAACATAAATGTTCACTACTTAAATATATTTATAATATTATACTAATAATGTTCTTTAACCTTAATTTTCCACAAAAATACTATATACTGATATAAGATTAGTAATATAAATGGTCCCTACTTAAATATATTTATATTGTTACATTAATAATGTTCTCTAACTTCAATTTCCTACAAAAAAAAACTATATACTGATATAAGATTAGTAATATAAATGGTCACTACATAAATATATTTATAATATTATATTAATAATGTTCTCTAACTTTAATTTCCCACAAAAATACTATATACTGATATAAGAAATCTTACTTGTTTACCTGTCAAATTTACTTTCAGACACGCTAATGAAAAACTCTACAAAAACTAGTATAGATTATATTTGAACAGATTCAGTTATTTAGAAAGTTTGGTGTTTTCTATTGGAAATGGACGAACAAACAAATTATATTCAAGAATAAAACTGCTTTCTTTGGCCAAAATAAAGCCTACAGTACATAAGTTTTGATGCAATGTACTACATGTCTGGATAAACATTATGTACAAAATTTCTGAAATTTCCTCATTTCTACCGCCATCAGAAAATTAGTTCCTTAAAACTTTTATAGTTAAATTTCTATAAAAAATAATATCTATTAAATAAAGAATTAAAAAAAAAAAAATTAGCAATATTTTGCCTAGCAACTGGCTAGATTTCGATTAATTTCCGTACATAATTTATTTTAATTTTTAATATGAGCATCGAAAAATACAATTAAATGAGGACATTGTTCAAAATTGTTGGGAAAAAAAAAGAAACATAAATTAATTTTAAATTTGATTTTTCTTAATTGAGGATCAGGTAAAAGCAATATCAGGCACGATTTTTTTCTCACGTTAGAAATACGTTTTTATGCAACTCTGCGATATTGCTCGGTCCTATTGTCTAAGTAGTCTGGCATTGTCTCATTCGTTTCACTCGAGTTGTTACGATCGTTGTGCAAGCAGTTTATTCTTCTGAAGCATTCCGAACGGTTTGCTCTTTGTTTGGCAGATAATGGCATCCATTAACCTCCCGAATATGACAAATGTCCACCAAATAATTCAAAAGAACTTTCGATTTCAAGACGAAGATAGGCGATATGATAAGAGTTCAAATAAAAATGAGGTGACGAAAATTTGTGTTGTGTTTTTATTTTGCATGAACAAGCTAATTTCACTCCTACTTCAGAATACAGATATTGAAATCGAATGTTTTGTATTGAAATGGATTGTTTTCAGAACTTAAACGGTTATACTGACAAAATAAAAACAGATTTTTTTTTAAACAGCTAGTAGCAATGCGTTTTATCATACGGTTTTTAACATACGGTAATTAATTTCTGTTGAATATTTGTTTAAACTGCAAGTTTGTTTTTTCTTTTAATTTTCATCAGTAATCATAATCCTTGGGGAAGCCTTATCCGAACGTTGTCGGAATGCGAAGGTAAGCGGTTTGTGATCAGTGAAGATGATAAAAACGCGACCTTCCAACATATGTCTAAAATATTTGATAGCTTCGTAAATCCCAAGCAGTTCTCGGTCGTAAGTGCTATATTTTGCTTGTGCCGGGGAGAATTTTCTTGAAAAAAAACGCAAGAGGTTCCCACGCGCCTTGATTTAGCTGTTGTAGGGCCTCACCCATAGCTGTATCCGATGCGTCAACCATAAGGGCCAAAGTTTTAGACGACGATGGGAAAGCTAATGCAGTAGCTGAAATAAGGTTATCTTTACACTTTTGAAATGCATTGCGGGCTTCCAGGGTCCAAGAAATAGGACGTTTATCTTTCTTTTTGGAGTTTACTAGAAAACTATTCAGTGGTGCTTGCATAGCAGCTGCATGGGGAAGAAAACGTCTATAAAAATTTACCATCGCCAAGAAACGACGCAATTCTTGAATTGTGTGTGGCTCTGGAAAATCCTTTATTGCGGATACCCTCTTCGGCAGTGGACGAACACCGCCAGCAGAAATTTCATGGCCCAGAAAGGAAATCTTTGATTGACCAAATACGCATTTAGATGGATTGAGGCTCACTCCATATTTTTGGAAACGCTCAAAAACTAAACGAAGATGTCGCAAATGTTCGTCTTCAGACGCGGATGCAATTAGGACATCATCAAAATAGGGAACACAAAAGTCAAGTCCTAATAAAATTTTGTTCATAAAATGCTGAAACGTCTGCGCAGCATTACATAATCCGAATGTCATTACCGGAAACTCAAACAAGCCGAAAGGGGTAACAACGACAGTCTTAGGTACGTCGGCAGGGTTGACAAGAATCTGAAAATATGCTCCTTCTAAATCTAGAGTTGAAAATATGTTTTTGCCTTCCAAAACTTGCATGCAGTCTTGAATGTGCGAAACAGGGTAACGATCCGGTATTGTGACAGCATTGAGCCTGCGGTAATCTCCGCATGGGTGCCAATAGTCATTACGCTTGGGAACCATATGTAGAGGGCTCGCCCAAGAGCTTTTGGAAGGGCGGCATACACCCTGCTCTAGCATATATGCAAATTCTTCTTTAGCGGCTTTCAGTTTTTCGGGAGGGAGGCGTCTCGCTTTAGAAAATATAGGTGGACCAGCAGTCTCGATGTAATGCATTACGTCATGCTTCGGAACTTTTGTACCGACTACTGGACGAGTTATGTCTGGAAATTCTTTAAGGAGTTGGTGGAAAGGGGAATTACCAGATATTAGCTTAATATTGAAATTTTGTGCATTACGCACGAAACCCACGGTTGACAAGTGCGTAATGGAATCCAATAAGCGTTTATTTTTTATATCGACCAAAAGGGAAAATTTTCGAAGAAAATCAGCACCGATAATTGGATGGGAGACAGCGGAAATAATGAATGGCCTCTGAAATTTCCGACGTAGGCCTAAATCGACGGTAAGAAGTCGTCTGCCTAAGGTGTTGATCGGAGTACCGTTTGCAGCAAATAGCTGAACTTTTTCGGGAGGGCGTTTTGACTCGCATGGCAAAGGAGGGACAACGGAAATATCGGCTCCTGTATCCACAAGAAGACGGAGGCCGGTTAGCATGTCGGTAACAAATAGTCGAGCAATGCATCGGCCTTCGTCACTCATGACTTCGAGTGACGGCTCTTTTAGTTTTCCGAATTTGATTGATAATTGCAGGGAGAGGTACATTCACGGCCGTTATTACCGAACTTACGGTGATAATGTAAATATCGTTATCAATATTTCGTCCTCGGGAGGGTGTACGGCGTCGCCAAAGTTGGCGGTTTCTCGACGGTGTGCGACCACGCAAAAAGGGTTAACGTTGGGTAG
The DNA here is from genome assembly GCA_963930645.1 of Salticus scenicus. Classification (NCBI taxonomy): domain Eukaryota; kingdom Metazoa; phylum Arthropoda; class Arachnida; order Araneae; family Salticidae; genus Salticus; species Salticus scenicus. The sequence goes on along the minus strand of OZ005652.1, from coordinate 289,197,008 downwards.
TTAACTTGGCAATCTGTTCAGTTAAAGTATTAATTTGTTGTTGTAAGGCTGCAATAGTCGGTGAGGAAGAATGACCTTCATTAATTTGATGTTAAATAGTCAATTCCTGAATTTTATCAGCCATATCAGCTAATTTGGCCAAATTAGTAATCAGAAGGTTGCGTGTTCAAATCACGTCCGGGTCACCAATGAAGAAAAGTGCGTGTTTGTATTCGAACCGAGGTCTTTTTGGTAGTAATCCAGAGACGTACCTCTGGACAAAAGGTTAACTCATTGTTCATCGGTAAGTTAGGATTATCTACCCTTGAATGGCTTTGATGGTGTCGTTACATCTTGTTTCTTTTTGTTTATTACTTCATTCTGCACGCGCGCTTTTTATTTCCTAATTCAAAATTATTTAAAAAAAACTTTTTCGTGTTTGTTTCTATCCGCAATTGTAATGAAATGCTCGCCCTCTGGTGGCCTAAGGTGAAATTACAACACACGGATAGCTGTCGTCAAAACGCCATTGCGTTCTGTATATTCAATATTTAGTTTCACTTATTTATTGAATAAAAATTAATAAATTCGGTAAAACAGACTACACATACTATTGTGTACCACAATGTAATTCCAAAAGATCCAGAAACCCAGAATTAAGCGTTCATTTTTTTCCAAATGACAAATATAAAATTTCTGTTGCTTCGGATAATGGAAGTAAAGCTTTAGTTAGTAGAAAATCTGAATGGGTTAGACTTTTACGAATTGGGAAATAAGTACAACCGAGAATGACTGTTTGTTCAAAACATTTCACACCTCAGAATTTCACAAGTAATATGTTTAATTTTGCTTTAATTATAAAATCTTTCAGATGAAGCTGATCGTTTCCTTCACTAACGAGCAAAGCAAAACGATCACATTTCATGGATGTCATGGAACAACTATAGTGTTGGTCCACAAGTGCATTTGGCGATTTTTCTTTGGTGATTATGGCGAAATGCCATTTTTGCAAATGGTTGCGATGGATTCCAAGCGTAAACAAAAGCGTATTGTATTTCAAAGAATCCAGAAAGGCATCGTTATCGTTCAAAACGGTGCCAAGGAAAAATTGCCAAATCCAGTTATAGACCAACTATATAGTTGTACCTTTTTTTCTTTTTTCTTTTTTTTTTTTTTTTAATGTACCTTTGTTATAAGATAACATATAGATGCAGTTAAAATACAATGGAATTATTAAATAATAAAACGCAATAATTTTCATTGCATCATATTATTATGTTTTATTTCATACATATTCTGTTTAGTAATTATTTTTATTGCATTAAAATAAAATGGAACGACGATGTATTAAGAAAATAACAAACTACTTACCTATTACAGTACAACAAAACTGCAACGTAATGTTTGCAGGTAATGCTTCCAGTTATTTTTATTTTTTTAAACCATAATTTTTTTTTCTTTAATTTCTACATAATGCATTTCGGTAAAAATATACATTTTTAATTAATTGTTATTTAATAGTGCTGCATCTTATTGTATTTTACCCTCGGTTAAAAATATGCCTGATACTTTAGAAAACGTCAGTGACACGTCCGCGTCCTCTCAATTAGCTCGCGTTGCAGTGAAACCGCCTCCTTTTTGGCGTTCAGATCCCACTCTTTGGTTTCTGCAATTAGATGCTCAATTTAGACTCGGTAATATAACCGTTGATAAAACGCAGTTTTACACGGCTATTTCTGCTTTGGATACTGAAATTCTTCAATCCGTTAGGGACATTGTGCTTAACCCACCTCAAACTAATAAATATGATGCTCTCAAGGCAAAATTAATTTCAGTACTTGCAGAGTCTGAAACGGTTAAATTGATGCAGCTTTTGCAAGACCTACAACTGAGCGATATGGAACCGTCCCAGATTTTATCTAAGATGACAGATCTTTCGGGTGGTAATCTCAAAGACAACGTTTTAAAATCTCTCTGGTCAAGTAGACTGCCCAACAACACACAAGCGATATTAGCTGCTAACAACCTATAGCCAACACGCAATACTTTCCTTCATTGGTGACCATGGACGCTTCGGGTTACTAACTTCGCTCTATGGCAATAGATGGCAGCACCACAAAAACCCTCCGAGCAACAAAGCCTGTGAATCGCTGTTCTCACAGCACAAAAGCTTGTCACGTCCCAAAACTTTACAAGCGGGCATCTGACAGCACAATCTGATAACCGCTACCGTCCAAACGAGTAATATCGCTCGTACGACGGCGTACTCTCTAGGAGGGGGAGCACTGTAGCGACGCCATCAAAGCCATTCAAGGGTAGATAATCCTAACTTACCGATGAACAATGGATCAAGCTTTTGTCCAGAGGTACGCCTCTGGATTACTACCAAAACGACCTCGGTTCGAATACAACCCATCTCCAAACACGCACTTTCCTTCAAAGATAATTAAGTTTGAATTTGAGTTTGTAATTTAAGTATGCCATTGATATAGTAACTTTTTTGTTGTAAATTGTTTTGAATAAATTAAAATGCAGATATCATAATTGCCCTAGTAAAGACCTTTGCGAGAAACATCCGGGTTTCAACGTTGACAAATTTCACCAAAAAAGGCTTTACTAAAGCTGTTTTTTTTTTTTTTTTTTTTTTTTTCTTTTTTCCTTTCAATATTTATAGAATCGATGAATTATGTTGCTGTTTTTATTGGAAAGTTACTTTTGATTGGTTGGTTGCTTGACTAATTTTATACATATCTGTGCGGATACATGAAAATGTTGAACAGAAATTAATTTAATCCCTAGATCTGAGAACTCTGATTACAAATCGATCAGTACCAGCCGCATGTCTCTTCGATAATTTACAGCGAAATCATTTTTTATATTGTTTTTACTATCATATCGATAATTTACAGCGAAATCATTTTTTATATTGTTTTTACTATCATTGCACAACCTAATTACAGGTTGTTTGAGAGAAAATATAATTAAAGGACTTAAAGATTTTATACGACCGAGAAAACAAATTTTATTATCTTAAAATATTTGTCATAGTTTCCGCTGGTTTGAGTTGTATATTGTACTATTGTCAAAAGAGGGATACAGGTTAATAGTTTCAGAGAAAATTGGTTTCTCCCGCGCTGTACAGGATGCAGAGCCTGATTAATAGGGAAGCACACATTATTTATACTTACACCGTTATTTTTTAACAAATACTTTCCTGCTATAATAAACAGAAAATTCTCATTAAAAATTATTTTAAAAGAATTCTGGTGTCTAATAACGGTGAGTAAAGTGGATTGTTTTACACAGTTCATTTTTTATAAAAAAATATTTCCTCGTCAAAGCGTGGAATTTCTATGACATGAAGTAAAAAATAATTGTAAAAATATTCCGGTGAGAGCGGAGATAATGTGTGCTTCCCCCTTAATCAGGCTCTGACAGGATGTTTCAAAAATTTAGTAACATATGTTAGGAAGTAATAAAAGAGCTCTTTGTGGAGCTCAAATCAACATAGAAATCCTGTCCTATTCCTAAAATATTGCAGAAAGAATAAAAAATGCCGCATTCTTAAAATACTAAGTCTAAAGTACTAAGAAATGTTTCTAAAGTATAGTCACCAAAAAAAAAATCGCCACCCCCCCCCCCCCCACACACACACACACACCTAATTACGCCATAAATTGTCGTAGAAACATGTGGTTGGTACCAATCGATTTGTAATAAAATCTAGTTTATAATGGTATAGTTAGATTTTGCTTAAGGGGTCGTCTACATATTAAAACTGGCATCAACTTCATTTCTTTCAATGGTAACCCCCACTTTTTATAATTTATTTGAATTCTTTGGATCAAATCATCGCGGAAAATGGTATAGTTTATATATTTTGTTCAATTTTTCACAGAGTTATAAGCTGTCAAAATATGAGGATGCTAATGTTAAATGAATGTGACAAACAATAATTCATATCTTCCAAAATAATTATAATATTCAAATTTTGTTTTTTTTTATACGATAGAATGAAGTGACCCAAACATATTCCATGCATATTTTTGATAAAAAAACATTTTTTGAATTATGAAAATTATTAATAATTTCATATTTGAAAAAAATATGAATTATGACCTATGTTAATTTTTGCATGAATAGAACGGGCATCAACAAAAACATGGGTTTCCAAATTTACAGCTCGTTCCTAACATTATTTTTTGAGTTACAGTGATATTTCATTTTTTACTGTTGTTAGGGGGCTGTCACTTATTATAATTTGTATCCTCTGTGAGTAAATATCTGTATACATTTTGACGAAAAACTATTTTAATTTACCTTTATGTTATTCTAATTGTTTTCTAAGCAGCATTTCGATGTTTATGATATAAATTGGATTATTTTTTATAAAATTATCGCAATGCAAGGGAGAGATTGTGAAAGAATTTCAAAAGAAATGAAGCCCCGCCTCTATATTGCGGAAACAGTATTTAAAAAAAAAACTAGTTTGCATATTCGTATGTGACGCTGGTATGCATAAATGTCAATGGCATTTGCTACATCGAAGGGTGAAGACAAAATTTAAATGATTTAATTGAAAGTATGTAAAATAATTTTGTTTTATAATGTAAAGTTTTATAAAAAAAATGTGTAAAGGCGTGGCTTTCGTTACAAAAAGGAGTATACTTGATTCTGAAATGTTAAGTCTTTGTTCTTATATATTACATAACTTTTCCTAGTTTCTCACTGCTAACATTCTATTTTATCCCTGTTGTCGTTTTTTTTTTTTTTTTTTTTTTTTTTTTTTTTACTTGAATATTCTAGGATTCATGCACCTCAAGTTATATGTCATGATTTTGAAAATGCGGTAAGACGAAAATTATTATTTGAAAGAGCAATACGCAATGAACAATACTTTTATTTTTCCTTTTTTTAAATTAATATAATTAATATTTATTATTTTTTACCAGATTTTTTAAAACAAATTTTCTGTTTTAATCTTGTTGTGACATTTTCGCATTCGTTTACTCTACCGTTTATGCTATTTAAATTTTATCGCATAACGTAATATAATAAAATATAAAATTTTTATTAAAGGTTTTTTAACACTGAATAATATAGTGGATTTTTTTTTTTTTTTAATCTGTTATTGAAACAAAGCGCAATATTATTTATTTTCGATTATTCTAATCACGGCGTAAAACTGACGTCACATTTATCATGGAAAAAGAATTTAAAACATAGTAATATGTCTTATTACTTTTATAGATATAGATTTTTCACATTTAAAATTAAGAATTCAAGTACAGAAGACGACTGCAGAACGGGGAATATTCATGCTAGCCAATCCGCGTTTGTAATGATCGATAGATGGCGCTCTCTGAACTGCAGTTGTTTGTAAATATAATAGCCACGTGGATTAATAATTGTTCTTTCTCCGCCATTACATCATGGAAAATCGATTGCATAATATGATGATATGCAGTGGTGTGATAATTTCACCTTAGCCCACCAGAGAGCGAGCATTTCATTACAATCGCGGATAAGAAACTGTTTTTTCTATATCCATATTTATTTTACATATGAATATACATAATAATTATACTCTTTCTAGTGAAAGTATTTGTATCCATACTATATTGTTTATATAAATATGAAGATAAGGAATATTCTTAAAAAATATCGTAACACACAAATTGTGAAAAAAACGCCCATTGTAGGAGTTACAGATTTCCAAATGACGTGAATCTATGTCAGCGGTCACGAAAATGTTAAATATCCTTTCTCAGATTTTAGTTTAATTTTTTATGGTTGGTTTGTACGCCTAAAATTGAATGTAAAACTTAAAAGTAATATTTTCATGCGGGGCTTACTGTATAAAACAAAAATATACCCAACAGAAGTAGATAATTTTCTTAAATATTAAACCCTTTTTTTTTTTTTCTTTTTAACCGCTATTAATATTATTATTATTATTAATATTATTCTTTTACCTCGGTATCTAGATTTTTTGTAATTCAACATTGTAGGGTTCATATGATTCAAGCTATTTAATTTTCTTCGTATGAAGTGAACTATTTGATGTTAAATCAATAGAAACCAATAAATATCTTTCAATTCATAAACTAACTCGGAGAATTCTGTGAACTGGAACTGGAACTGATATTAGCATTGGTGGACTTCCTAGTGATCATCACTTTACGTCCAGGCTATTGATAATTGTCTAGCTATACATGTGAGCCAGTAAAAAATAAAATCTAACTGCAGAGAAAATAATTCTGCGTGTAAAAAAGATAAAAATTTTAAATTTAAATGTTAAGCAAATTAAATGCTGGATAAACTAGTCATCGAGGACCATAGAATATTTAGGTCGTTTTCGTTTAGTTGGGGAAAGCATATCATAATCGGGTAATTCCGCTATGATTTCATTATTAATATTTCCAATGGAGTCATAGAAGTTCTTAGAGAGTTTTCTGACTCTATCGTGAAAAGACTGAGTCCTGAGGTCATTTTGAATTGTGGTATTTCGTAGGTATCTGTTTCCGTTACGAATTTGTCTTAGAATTTTGTTATGGGTGCGGGCCAATAAATTAAATGAGGATTTACATGTACATCCCCAGATGGGACATGCGTAGGTGAGCATCGGGAGGATACATGAATTATAAAGTAAGAGTTTGTTGCGTATAGAAAGCGTTTTGCCTTTAAAGAGGGGGTCGAGGGATTTTTTAACATTGGTAGCTTTTGCTCTAGAGGTAATGATATGTTTTCTGAAAGTTAATCTACGGTCAAGGTAGACACCAAGATACTTGGTGTCATCTTGCCAGGGGATGGTAGTATTGTTAATGGTTATGCGGTTAGGGTAAGTTAGTTTTCGAGAAAAATAAATAGCATTTGTTTTAGATTCATTAATGTTGACGAGCCATCGGTTGAACCAACTCATAAGTGTGTCTATGTGCTCTTGCAGATAAAAGTATAGTGTAAATGGATGTCTGCTTGCCATGTAAATTACAGTGTCATCAGCATAAAGAGCTAAATTTGTGCGTGGGTGTCTGGGAATGTCGTTAAAGAATATGTTGAAAAGTGTAGGTCCAAGTACTGAGCCTTGGAGAAAGCCTGCAGTAATATTCTTGTGGTGTGATAGTGTGTTGTTGACGCGAACAACGAAGGTTCTGTTGCTAAGATACTGGTGTATAAGATGTATGAGGTAGGCAGGAGTATTTAGCTGAATTAATTTGTATATGAGGCCTTCATGCCATACCTTGTCAAAGGCTTTAGCAACGTCGAGAAAAATTGCGGCAGCTGGTATCGATGCGTTGAGGTTTTCACTAAGGAATTCCACAACCCGAAGCAGCTGGTGTTCAGTGGAATGTTGGGCTCTGAAGCCAAATTGTTCAGGCATGAATGCGTTGGTGTCTTGCAGATGTGTAATGAGTCGTTCACGAATGACTCGTTCAGCGATTTTACTAAGGCAGGGAAGAAGGGAGATCGGTCTGAAATTAGTGGGATTAGTTAGATTACATGATGGTTTAGGTATTGGGGAAATGACAGAAGTTTTCCATAATTTAGGGAAATAAGAGAGTTTTAGAATATGGTTAATAATATGAGTAAGAAAAAGGGTAAAATTAAGTGGAAGATTTTTAATAGCAACATTAGATATTTTATCAATACCAGGTGCTTTACGATTCTTTAAAGATTTAATAATATTAATAATTTCAATAGTTCTAACATTAGTGTCAGGGGGAGAAGGGGGGGTAGAGAGAAAGTTGTTCAAAACGGAATTAACCTGATTAAGATGATCAGCGTCGGTCGGGTTATTATTGGGTGAAAATTGAAGTTCATACGAGGAGGCAAGAGCATTAGCTTTGTCCTCATCCGTATAGTGAGTAGCATTATTATAGTTTAAAGGTGGAATGGCAGTATAATTGTTGTTAAGGCGCTTTTTAATTTGCCAAAGGGAGTTATCCTCTGGCGAGAGATTTGAGAGAAAGTTGTTCCAAGTTTTCTGTTTTTCTTTATGAATGCAGTTTTTAATTCTGTTATTTAGGTTGTACATTATTCTTTTTAAGTTGGGATCACGTGAATTTTGGTAATTGCGTCTAATTCTATTTCTATTTTTAATCATATTATGGATGTAATTGGGTAAGAGGAAGCGTCTATCATTTTTGAAAAATTCATGAGTAGCATGTTTTTGGGCGTTCGCTATATGTTGATGAAGTGTGGAAACTGCAATGTCAATATCATTAGTATTATTGATGTCAGGGTTAATGATGTTAATATTATTAAGGTATGTTTTAAATTTATCCCAATTAATGGCAACAGAAGGGGAAGGTGTTATAGGATTAATAAAATCAATTTTGAATGAGACAGGGAGGTGATCAGAGCTCAAATCATTAATAGTATTAGTAGTGATGGGATAAGGGAGATTTTTAGTGATTGCAAAGTCAATTATAGAGGGATGAGCATTATTATATGGGAAGTGTGTGGGTGTATTAGGTGCATGTAGACTTAAATTTTGGTTGTGGATGAAGTTGTGTAAGGTCCTACCACGAGAGGTGGTACTGACACAGTTCCATCGAGAGTTATGTGCATTGAAGTCACCAGCTACAAAACTACAGGTGTGATGATTGAAAAGATTACTTAAGTCATTAATCGGGAATTGTCTAGTGTGTCTAACATAAGCAGAAGCTATAAATAAATTAATGTTGGGGAATTGGATAACAATGCCCGTGTAATCAATATCGTTAAGTGTGTTTTGTGTATATGTGTGGTGTGGGATATGATTTTTAATGTAAATTGCAGTACCACCTAAATTAGAGTTAGGTCTTTGAGTGCGATAAAGTGTGTATCCCGATATATTAATGCTGCAAGAAGGGTTACCAATTTCTTGAAGTAAGATTATATCAAAAGAAGGGTTAAGTGAGATAAAGTGTCTCAGCTCGTTGATGCGGTTAGTTAAGTAATTGCAGTTCCACGAAAGAAGCATAAGAGAAAAGAAGTTATTTGTATTAGCCATGTTGGATGGTGGGGAGTTCATTAGCGAAATTGTCGAACTCTTTAATAATAACTATGATTTTGTCTAAGGGGTTGTTATACTGTTTCATTTTATTTGCTATTGTTTTGAAAAAGCTAATAAATTTGGCTATTTCAAGTAGTTCTTTTAGGTCTTTAAAGGTGTTAAAAATTTCGCCCAGTTCACTTGTCACATGCTCTGTGGCGTTAGTAGTAGTAGTAGGATTTAGTGGTGGGAAGTCTTCCAGGTTATTTGGTGTAGCTGCCGAGTTATTATCAGCTTGAGGATTAGGGTTTTGAATTTGCTGCGTGATTTCTGTGGTGTCAGGAGTAGGTTTACTATTGGTTTTATTGGTGTCCGTCGATTTGATGTCGGAATTGGTATTTTTAGTGTAGTTAAAGTCTCTCAATATCTCAGCCAGTTGGTAGCTCTCTTGGAGGTGTTTTTTTTGGGTGGTGGGTTTAGTCGATTTATTTTTGTTGGAAGTTTTTTGATTATTAAATGGATTTTTAGGACATCCACGATACGTGGCTGGGTGTTCCATACCACAATTTACGCACTTGGGGACGATTTTACCCTTTGTGGGGCAGGCTTGCGTGAGATGCTCCCCCGCGCATTTGACACATCTGGGGCTCAAGCCACAGATTTCAGATGCGTGCCCGTATTGTTGGCAGCGGTAACACTGCTCAACAGGGTTACTACGGAACCTTTCAATGGTAACCGACATGAAGGATAGGTGTTTTATTTCATATATCTTTTCAAAATCTTTACAGGGCAAAATATTGACCATGTATATTGGCATGGCCTTACCGGTTTTCTTATTTTTTAACATTGAAGCCCTAGTGGCTATAAAACCGTGCTCCGCGAATCCTTCAATAATGACTATCTGATCAGTAAAGCAAGGCATACCACGAAGGCAAACTTTTTTTGGGCGCTGGTCGATAGGGTTGAGGGTGGTGAATTTAATGTTATTAGAAGTTAGGTGATTTTGAATAATTCTAAAATCCTCAATAGTTTTGTTAGTTACCTTTAGTAACTGTCCAGATAATTTTATTAGGGGAGGGTCCTTGCAGAGTTTATTTAATTCAGTGGCTAAAGAATTCCAATTATTGTCAAATTCAATAAAAAATGGATTTGGTCTATCATTAGCGGAATTACCCGTATTCGTTGTTTCATCATCGGAGACATTATTGTTATCAATAGATGGACTGTTGTCCATTTCTTCAATGTCGTTAGCCAATACGGCAAAAGAATTTTTGGTTGGTATGTCAGATACATTTTGGTCAGATTCATTATTATCGCGAAAATTTCGTTTTCTTTTGTTTTTAGCAGGTATAGAAAATTCAGCATCTAATTTCTTAATTAGGGCAACATTAGTCATTTTATAATGATAAACACTAAATTCATTAAAAGAAATTAAATCTAAAAGTGTATCAGTGGCTGGCTCACGTATAGCATGCAAAGATTCTTTACAAAGGAGACTCACCGCTTCCTGGATACTTGGATCGTCAGGAGTTTGCTCCGATCTTTTATGTAGATCCGTTATACTGCGGTCGGTATAATCCAGATATTCTTCAAGAAGCTGGTTGAGTTTAGTAGATTCAGTATACTTTGATTTAAATAATTTTTGAAACTTTGGCTTAATCCCACCAGAGGTTATTCCAATTATGAGAGATTCATCAGTAACTGTATGTCCGTTCATGACAATTGCCATAATTGCAGCAAAATTTTTCACAAAAAATCGTTAAAATATCAAAATAATAATAGTTCAGTAAACTTAAGCAAAAAGCTCAATTCCAATATCCTATGGTCGAAATTCAAAGTCTATTGACCAATAGGAATAAAGAAAAATAATATTAATAGCGGCAGACGCCACTAGATGGCGCTGCAGATCGAGCACTTAATAGCGTAAAAAGTTTCGCTACACTAGAGTCGATATTCACGAAGAAACAGCATGAGGAAGATTAAAATTGGAAAATAAAACGAAAAAACAAATTAACTACATAATTCGCCACCAGGTGACAGCACTTGGCAGCGAAAAAACATGCGACCGAACTCTATGAAAGCAGACGATGATCTGTGTAATTCTGTGAAATAAGACATTTTAATTTTATAATCAACATTTCTGAAATTCTTTTCCGGTGTGAAACTTAATAAATAATGTATATTCGGTGGTAGATCACGATTTATATTTTCTAAATGTATAGACGGACCCCTAATACATTTTCACGTGTAACTCTATTTAGAATTGATTTAAAGTATATAAATAGGTATGTTTTCCGAACCGCCTTGATCTCAGAAATCTGAATATGAAGTTTACCCCTGTTTTAATATGTAGACAACCCCTTAAACAAAATCTAACTGCACCATTAAAAACTAGACATTATTACAGATCGATATGTACCAGCCGCATGTTTCTACGGTAATATATGGCGAAATTAGGTGGGGGGGTGGCGATTTTTTTTTTTTTTTTTTTTTTTTTTTTTTGGTGACTGTACATTTCCATCAGAATAAATTTAAATTTTTATTTGGTACAGAGCAATAAATTTCGCTTTTCGGGAAAAAAAAAAAAAAAAAAGGCGCCCATCGTATACTTTCATTTAGCATTTAGTTAACTTTTCGACCATATTTATGAGCATCAGTTTATACTAAATTTATTACACAGGTAATAATTCCATGATTATTTGTATCATAAAATTGTGATATGCACTCATTTATTTTATTTAAAAAAAATTCATTAAATAAACAGATATAACATTAAGAATAAACATTAAATAAACATAGACAGATTTTCTTTTGTTGATTAAAATTAAACATTTGCAAATAAAGTGTTAAGGTTACAAAATCGACGGAAACAAACAAACAACAAAAAAAGAAATGAAAAGGGAAGCACAAAAAGAATAAAACTCCCGTCCATACTTGCCAACTTAATCCGGAGTACTGTTACTACCATACTTGCCAACATCCTAATTAATATTCCGTAGTGTTGTTAGTCCCGCCTTTTTTCCACACCAGTAAATTTTTAGAGTAATATTCTCCAAATGCAATTACGATTAAATAAGAAGGAAAATACTCTAATAAGATACTGGTGTGAAAAAGAAGGCGGGGCTAACAATACTACGGAATATTAATTAGTATGTTGGCAAGTACGGTTACTACCCACCCATCTTTCCACATAACTTCATTTTTATAGTAATTCTCTTTATATATATTTACCGTGAAATAAGAAGAAAAGTGCTCAAGAAAAAAAAAAAAAAAAAGACTGGAGAGAATAAATAAAAAGGAAATTAAAAAAAAGTTTGCCTTTTGTTTTGCGATTTGAAGGTATTTTTAAATTGAAAATGAATTCCTTTTATTTTTAAATTGAAAAATTTCTGTTTTACTGTTCAATTTTTATCAAAAAGTATATCACAATTTTAGAATGTTAATAAAACTATTCTGTATTTAATAAATAATTCGAGGAGGCATGTGTATTTTGATGTTTCAAAATATAATCAAAAGTGATTTAGTAGCTAAGTGTAAAGCGATAGGCGGAGCTTCTGCTTTGAGAAATGGGAACTTCAATATTCATGGCTGTCAACATCAGTGCTGCCAAATTTAAGGGAAATTTTAATTGAAACAGTTTCTTAATTATTTCCAAACATCTGGCAAAGATATCTTCGATGTTATTAGATAACCGTTACAAATAAAAGTTAATGGAGGCCATTAAATAAAAATTTTCCTTAATCTGGCAGCACTGGTCAATATCCGGAGTATTGTTAGTACCCGCATCTGGATTAGGTTGGCGGCAACAAGAGTCGTACTCTCCGCCCTTTTTTCAGGACATTGCCAGGAATAATATTTTTTTTTTTTTTTTTTTTTTTTTTCCCGATAATTTTATACACAGATATTTATAGTAATGTGTCGCGATTGAATAGGATAGATTACTGTGTAAATATTGTAATAAAGGCAGGAAACATCTAATCCTTGAGGGTGTCCTAAAAAAAGGGCGGGGAGTACGACCCCTGCAGCTATGAATACTCTAATGAAAACAGAAATTTAAATCGCTTTAAACGAGATGACAAACAAAATTTATTATAAACTATGTAAGCAGTATGGTGCAGCTTCTTTCAAAGCTGTTAGAATGGACGAGTTTTTGAGGAAAAGTGAATAACTCTACCACAATTTGATTTCGCATTTTTCATTTGTTTAAAAATTATTACACTCAGTGATGGGAGAAAACATAAATGAAATGCCAACCCCTAATTAATTTTGCAAGAAATTCTATTGTCCTATAAGTATGCGGCTTAAGCCAACGATTAGTAATGATGACTAATTTACAACGGTATAATAGTTGGAATTTGTTCAATGGTTCGCCTGCAAATTAAACCGGACATCAACTTCGGTTTTTTTTTTTTTTTTTTTTAATACGATAGCAACCCCCTCTTTTTGATATTTAAAAAAAAAAAAGTTGTTTGTATCAAAACATTGCAGGAAGTGTTATAGCTTATATATTTTTCTCAATTTTTCATAGACGAATATGCTGTCAAAATTTCAGGATGCTAATGTTAAATGAATGTGATGTTAATTATTGGTCAAATCTAAAACCTGTAGATGGCGCTGCACGCCAATATTGATGTTCTGTTTCTTTTTTTCTTATCAGTGTGTTCTTCGTGTTCGTCTTTGTAGTAGTAAAAATAAATGTACGTCTCAGTAATTGAAATCCTATTATTTCCGATTTATGTCTTCAATCGACACCAATGAATAGGAATGAATTATCAGTGGCCTGCAGTCCCCACGACTCTGGACCGATAAGGTAAGCCATTTACCTTATTTCAATTTAATATTCTGAAAATGACTATTAATGACTATTTATGAAAAGTTATATCTAAAATACGTCGCCAAAGTAGCGACATGGTTTTGAATGATAATTTATATAACGTCGTTAAGAGTTTAATGACATAAATTATGGAGCCCGAACAGGGACTGCCAGGCCCTTAAAATGTGAATTAGAGTTGTTCTTTATTCTATAGTCCAAATTTCTAAATTAAATCAATATGGCAACCGAACTCGATAAATTAAAAAGAAAACGAACTACCCTAAGGGGATTGTGTACTAAATTAATGAACACGATAAATATAAAGTTAAATGAACCCGACGAAGGGTTAAATGTTTATGAAATTGAATCCCAGTTAGAAAAACTGCAAGTCAAGAATAACGAAATTATTGAAGTTGAAGATCAAATTGAGGCTAAAATCACGGATCTCAACGAGCTACAAGCTGAAATAGAATCGAGACAAGAATATAGGGATTCAATTATTGATGTAAAAGCTCAAATTATGAATAAGATAGAGAAAATTAAAAATTTAAATGTCACTCCGATCTTATCACAGCCAAGAAATGAGCAAATATCTAATTTGCATTTAGAAAGAATTAATGCGAGTACGGTGAGATTGCCCAAGATATCAATTCCTGTTTATGAGGGTTCTCCTGAAAACTGGATGGAGTTTTGGAATCAGTATGAAATCACAATACATAATAATAAGGATATATCTAATGTTCAGAAATTTGTGTATTTACGCAGCTTTTTAAAAGCCCAAGCTTTAACAGCTATTCAGGGTTTAGCACTCTCAGATCAAAATTACAATACCGCAATTGATTTATTAAAATCTAGATTTGGAAAAAAAGATATTATAATAAGATATAAAATTGACGCGTTATTAAATTTGAACCCTGTTAAATCTCCAAATCAAATTAAAGAATTACGCTTACTGCACGACGCCCTTGATGTTAATATTAAATCTCTCGAAAATTTAGGAGTTGATTTAAAATCCTACGGAAATTTGTTATTTCCAATTGTTACAAAATTAATACCTACCAGTATTATGATAGACTATAATAAAATGAAAACAGAATCCGAGGAATGGGATGTACAAGATTTGTTAAAACATTTAAAATTAGAAGTTCAGACTAGGGAAAAAACCTTTTTATTTTTAAAACGCGAAGTAGAAACTCACAATAGAGGGTATAAAAACTCAAATTCCAGATTTGATTCAAAATCATCGGAAAATAATAATGCTTCCTACCGGAAATCTGGTTCGGGATATAAAAATTCTAACACAATGCAAAAGGCATCAGCCTTTAAATTAACTGTTAGTAAATGTATATTTTGTGTTGATGCAGTAAATGAGCACGATAGTAAAATGTGCAAATTAAATTTAGAGGACAAAAAATTGTCTTTACGCAAACAGGGAATCTGTTATTTATGTTTCAAAAGAGGTAAACATACAGCTAAATATTGTTTATCAGGTCTCAAATGTGACACATGTTCAGGAAAACACAATACATTAATTTGCTATAAGCAAAAATCGGAAACTCCAACAACGGCTCAAATGAAAGATAAAAATCACATCGAACATACCCAAACAAATACTTCTGAGAACAATGCTTGAGAAAATGATAATTCTGTATTGTCCTATAAGTGTCCTGTACAAAATCCGCTTGAGAATAATGAAATATATTTACAAACTTGTTTCGCAAGAATAACAAATAATTCTAATTTAAACTCTCTAAAGTGTGCCATATTATTTAATAATGCGTTTCAGCGAAACTTCATAAATATATCACTCGCGCGTCAATTAAAATTGCCGGTGATTAGAAAAGAAACTCTAATCATATATCCGTTTTCTTGTGATCAACCCCAATCAAATGAATATTCAGTCATAAATTTCGAATTGTCTCATTTAAAAAAACACAAACAAAAATGTTATGTAGAGGCATTGGTCGTAAATCAAATATCTTTCACGAAGTTAAAAATACTAGACGACGCATTAATTCGAAAAGTTATGGTTTCGAATGAGAAAAAAGAAAATAATTTTTCTCAATTGCATTCGAAGGAGCCAGAGATATTAATCGGCGGGGGGTTATTTTGGAAACTGCAAAAAAATAAAAAGAAAATTAATCGTTCGTTGTTTGCGGTAAATACATTATTGGGATGGACATTGTCAGGCAATAATAATTCAGGAAAGAATCCAGACAACTTAATTACTGGCGCCTCTGTGTTAAAGATTGAATGTTGTAACTCTAATTGTTTACATGAAAACCATCCATGCAGGAAAAAAAACGAATCATCTGATTGTACGGGTAATGATTTGCAAAGGTTATGGTCGTTGGATTTTTGGGGAATAAATGATGATAAATTGATTTCTACTTCCGATCTGGAAATAATAAATAAATTTGATAAACAGTTAGAATATAAACAGGGTCATTATGTTACTCATTTATTATGGAATGACCATGGTATTGATAAATTTGAGAATAATTTTGAAAATGCTAAACGGCAATTCAATAATTTGAGAAAAAGATTAAAAGCGGATAAATGGATTTTTGAGCAATATAGGCAGATAATCACAGAACAAAAACAACGAGGGATAGTTGAAGAATGCGGTCGTTCTCAAAAGGAGTATTTCGCCCCACACCGAGAAATTATTAGAAAGGAAAAACAAACATCAAAGGTACGAATTGTTTTTAATTGTTCCAGTAGAGTTTCAGGGTGTAAATCTTTAAATGATTGTCTCGTAAAAGGGCCATGTCTTACACCATCAATTTTGGATGTAATTAATAGATTTCGAATGTTTAAGATTGCGTTTTGCGCAGATATTGAAAAGGCGTTTTTAATGATAGAAATCGCGGAACCCGATAGAAATTTTCTGAAGTTTTTATGATTTGACGAGGACACCCAGAATTACAAAATAATGCGAATGACCAGAGCGACATTTGGTTGTACAACTTCTCCTTTCTTTTTAACGGCAACAATTAAGAAACACATTAAGGAATATAGGGAAATTTATCCGGATAGTTATGAAATGTTAAATTCAGCTCTGTTTGTGGACGATTTGCTTTATGGCTCCGATACCGTAAACGGTGCCTATGAATTAACTTCTACTGCGGTAAATATTTTAGCAAAGGCTGGAATGAAATTGAGAAAGTTTAGTACGAATTCACAGAAATTAAAGAACATGTGGGATAAAAATGATTGTTTTTCGGAGGTAAACAATGATAGTGTAATAAATATTCTTGGATTGGTGTGGGATAAAGATAGTGATAAATTAGGATTAGCTTTGAAATCTATAGTTGAAAATTTGGATATATCGGTATGTACGAAAAGATATGTATTGCATACAGCTGCAAAATTTTTTGATCCTATTGGGATTATATCTCCCTTTTTAATTAGGATAAAGTGTTTTCTTCAAAGAATGTGGGAAGGAGGTATGGATTGGGATCACGAATTGCCGGATGATCTTAAGGGAATTTGGATAAAGTGGTGTAACGAAATTAAGGATTTATTAGAAATTCGAATAGATAGATGCTATTTCACGTATGTTGATTTGAAAAATTCGTGTGTAGAACTACACATTTTTTCAGATGCTTCACCACTTGCATATGGTTGTGTTGCATATTTTAGGGTTATCAGTAATGATAAAAAATGTTATGTAAGCATGATTATGTCAAAGGCTAGAGTTGCGCCGCTAAAGAAACTAACGTTACCTAGATTGGAGTTAATGGGAGCGGTGATAGCAGCTAGAGTAGCGAAATATATTTGTGATATATTTAAAGAAATTAACATCGAGAAATTTTATTGGACAGATTCTACTATTGTTTTACACTGGGTGAAGGGATCGGCGAAACAGTGGAAACCCTTTGTTAAAAATAGAGTAGTCGAAATTCAGGAATTGTCAGTACCCGAAAATTGGTCATATTGTAATACAAAGGATAATCCCGCAGATTTAGTTACTCGTGGTATTAGCGCAAATGCGTTAGTTAATAATGATTTTTGGTTTAAAGGTCCAAAATGGTTATCTGAGCTAAATGGTAAAGGTAATGATATTGGGGAAAAGGTAGACACGCAATATATTACCGAAGAAAAAAGGAAAACACCTGAAAAAATAATTCAGTTTAAAATCTCTATAGAAACAGTTGAACCAATATTGGATCTTGAAAAATATAGTAACATTTTAAGAGTCCTCAGAATTACGGCATGGATAAAGAGATTTCTTAACAACGCGAATCCTAAAAACGAGAAAGTTAAGGGTCCATTATCGGCAGAAGAAATTGGTAGTGCGCAAACAATGTGGGTTAAATATATACAGAAAATTAGTTTTCCGAATGAATTAAACTGTTTGATAAATGGGGAACCTATTTCGAAAAATTCAAATTTTATTGAGTTCTCACCATTTTTGGATTCCGAGGGAATAATGCGTATCGGAGGAAGGCTTCAGAAATCAAATTATTCCTTTAACGAAAAACACGCGATCCTGTTGCCTTCAAAGGGTAAATTAATTGATTTGTTAATTAAAAATGCGCATGAAAGAGTTTTCCATTTTGGCATTAATGATACATTAGTTCAATTACGGGATTACGGGAGAAATTTTGGGTAATCAAGGGCAGACAGGCAGTAAAAAGCGTATTAAGAAGATGCAGAATTTGCATAAAATTTAATTCTAGATCTGGAGCCCAGATATCAGCTCCGTTACCTGCAGATCGCATCAATGAACAAAAGCCATTTGCAGTGATAGGCCTTGATTTTGCAGGCCCCTTATACATCCGAAATAATGATAGCAAATATTATATATTGTTGTGCACATGCGCAATAACTAGAGCAGTGCACCTAGAATTGGTAGATAACCTATCAACCGAAACCTTTCTACTAGCATTCAAAAGAATAGTAGCAAGGCGTGGTCTTTGTCATACGGTATACTCCGATAACGCACGAACCTTTCATCGAGCTGATGTCGAATTAAAGCACATATGGAAAATAATCAGCGATCCTATTGTGAAGGATTAATACAGTAATAACAAAATAATATGGAAATATATCATGGAAATGTCGCCATGGTGGGGTGGCTTCTATGAAAGACTGGTTCGATCCGTAAAAACTGCATTAAGAAAGGTGGTTGGCAAAACCACTTTAACACACACACAACTACATACAGTTATATGTGAAATTGAAGCTTCAATAAATTCGCGACCCATAACATATATATATGCAGACTCAAGAGAACCTTCTCCAATTACGCCAGCACACTTCTTGGTAGGTCAACGACTAACTACCCTACCTATCGTGCATATGAAACCCCATGTGCTTCCTGGAACTTCTCTAACATATGTGAAACGTTTCAACCAAAAAGAACGAATATTGGACCAGTTCTGGTCAAGATGGAAGAAGGAATACCTTCTTCAGCTGAAAAACGCCATGACAAGTCGACACTCCAGTATTCGAGAATATTCGCCAAACGATGTTGTTTTAATCCACGATTCTAAATTGCCAAGACACTTATGGAAATTAGGAGTAGTAACGCAAGTGTTTCCCGGTAGAGATGGAAAGGTACGATCTTGTGAGTTAAAAACAGCTACAGGTACATTTAGACGTCCTTTCCAGTTGATTTATCCAGTTGAAATTTATGAAAGAGACTAAAATAAACTTTAAAAACTTTTATTTATAAACTATGACATTTGTGTGGACTTTAAATTCTCTTTAATATAGTTACAATTAGAAAATGAACATAAAGTTAATGTTCATCCGGGGGCCAATGTGTTAATTATTGGTCAAATCTAAAACCTGTAGATGGCGCTGCACGCCAATATTAATGTTCTGTTTCTTTTTTTCTTATCAGTGTGTTCTTCGTGTTCGTCTTTGTAGTAGTAAAAATAAATGTACGTCTCAGTAATTGAAATCCTATTATTTCCGATTTATGTCTTCAATCGACACCAATGAATAGGAATGAATTATCAGTGGCCTGCAGTCCCCACGACTCTGGACCGATAAGGTAAGCCATTTACCTTATTTCAATTTAATATTCTGAAAATGACTATTAATGACTATTTATGAAAAGTTATATCTAAAATACGTCGCCAAAGTAGCGACATGGTTTTGAATGATAATTTATATAACGTCGTTAAGAGTTTAATGACATGTGACAGACTGTAATTCACATCTTCCGAAAAAATTATTAAACGGACTCTCTACTTATCGTCTCCGAAAGCTGAAGCCTTGTTATTCTATAGCGAATTTCGTTCGTTTATAACTCATTAACTAATACATATTTTAAATTCCGTTTCCACATTCATAAAATTTCTAACGGTTGAGCAGGTTATCTCTTTTTAAAGAGTGATTTCCTTAAATTTAAGATTTCGTTTTTACGCTAAAAAAAAAAAAATAAATAAAGCAAGTTTTCATATTGTGAAAATTCGCATTTTACAAATTCAAAATAAAATATTAAAAATTAAATGAATGGATTTGTAGAAAGCGGTAACGCGTGTACCAGTTTTCAATTTTCTGAATGTGAAAACGGATTTCAAAAATTTGTGTTAGTTAATGAGTTATAACGAAGCAAAAGTCTTTATAGAATAATATTAGCTTTAGCATTCGGGAACGATAGTCAGAGAGTCCTCTTAAGCTAAGATTTATTTTTTAAAAATCGTGGAATGGACCGAAGGAAATGACCCAATTTCGAAGAAATATCATATTTTTAATTATGGAAATTATTTGTACCTTCATTTACCAAACTAGTTGGCATAGGTGGACTCTGCTCAGTTCCCGTCATATTTATGTTCTCATAAATTTCTAGTGCGAGACATATTATAATCATGTAAAAAGAAATGAATTTGACCAAAGCTTGATCCAGTGACAGAATGAAATCCCCCCCCCCCTCCCCTAAATAAGCTATCCACCGTTCACTTCGATATATTTATCTTATTCTAATCTATAAATTTATTTTATCAGGGTCAATTCCGTTGTTTAGTTTTCATGCTACTATTTCCAATGCAATAATCCTCAAAATTCATATTTATATGAAAAATTTACAATTTCGCTATGTTGATAAAATCGTAAATTACGAATAATTTACGAAATTTTCCTATTAGAATATTTGTATTCAATCATGGTCAAACAAGTATCATAAATGTAATTTTGAAGTTGTCTAATGTATTTACGATCCTCAACATGGAAGTTTATGCTCGATTTTGCCTATTCTGATATGTTAAGTAAATCGTAAATTCCAAATAACTTACGAATTTTTTAAATTAGAAAAATCATAGTCTATGATATTCATGCCAGTATCCTAAATAATATTTCGAAATCAGTTTGACATCTTTACGATGAAAATATCCCTCAAGATTGACGTTTATGTGAAATTTTGCTCTATTCTGCCATGTTAAGAAAAATTCGTAAATTTCAAATAACTTGCGAAATTTTCAAAGTAGCATATTTATAGTTACTGATGTTCATTCCGGCATCAAAACTGATATTTTAAATCTGGTCTGACATTTTTACAGTAAAAAGTGTCCATTTAATGAACGTTTAAGTGAATTTTTGTCCTATTCTCCCATGTTAAGAAAATCGTAAATTTCAAATAGCTTACGAAGTTTTTTAATTCGAATGTTGCAAATGAATAGGGTTCTTGCCAGTATCGAAAGTAATATTTTAAAACTGATCTGACCTCTCTGCGATCATTTGTTCGTGAGATATCGTGTACACAGACTAACAAACTAACGGACTAACAGACACCCTATAGACAGACACCATACAAATTTTGTCATTTTCGGATTTCTCACACCTGAAAACGTGTAAAAAAGTCAAAAAACCGAGGTCGAAAATTTTCACGATTACCGAAGTTCCCCATACCTATAGTATGATGGGGAACTTAAAATTGTGTATTATGAGATATATTACTTTTGCACATGTGGAATAAGCATAATCAAAAACATGGCTTTTCAATGAAGTTTACAACTTATTCCTATCAATAGATTTTTAGTTATAGTGTAATGGCCAACATTTTTATTTATTCTAGAGCATTTTTAATCCCGCCTTCGTTTCGTACCACTCTATTGTTAGAATATTTTTCTCCAATATATAAATACGATAAAATAAGAAAAAATTACTCTTGAAAATCTGCCTTACTCCCAGAACTTAACTTTTGCGAGATGCTAAAATTTTTCAAAATATTAAACAGTCAATATATATATATATATATATATATATGCGGTCGGAGACTCCCGTCAGAAACAAAGTTTCTTACGCCTTTTCTCCAATTCCGAGTTTGATTAAATATTTGAATGAAACATAAGTACTTCAAAAAGGAATATAAAAAATTTATATTATCAATAACTTATCACAAAAATAATACTGAACTGAAAATAAAACTGAATATGATATAAATAATATTGAAAGTTTAACAATTTGTTCTAGTACGAAAAATGCTTTTTGAAAAACAAAATTATTCCTGAAAAGCTTTCATGATTAAAACAAATTAATATTAATGATTGTCAGAAAGATATATAGAAATATTATGCAAATTTGAATAGTTAAAATCATTTAGAGTTTGTTTTATGAATTAAGATTTTTTGAACCTCTATTAAAAGGCCACCTCTGTATAGGTACAGTCGGGGAAAAAAAAAAAAAACGCAACACTCAACGTAACTTCGTTGCTAAACGATGTAGAAAAATGTAATAGGTATCATTCGACGGGGAATTGTGAGTAGTTTCAGAAAATGAACAGAAATTTTGAATTAGGGGTCGTCTACATATTAAAATGCGCACCAACTTTGATTTTTTCAATGGTATTGCCCCATTTTTATTTTATATTTGAATTTCTGGGATCGCGACAACCCGAAAAAGTATATTGGTTGTATATTTTACTCATTTTTTCACAGAGTTATAAGCGTTCAAAGTTTGAAGGTGCTAATGTTAAATTCATATTTCAAACTTTTATTAATATCTTCACAAAAAGTAACTTGATCGATATAGTTTTTTTTTTTTACGAGATACAGTGAAGAAACCCAAACATGATCCATCATTACTTTTGATTCTGAAAAATATTTTTAATTCTGAAAAATAATAATAAATTCATATTCATAAAAATTATGAATTATGACCTATATTAATTTTTACATAAAATGTATCCTAATGCTGAAAAATATGGGTGTGCAAATTTGCAGCTCATTCCAGTTATTAGTTTTCGAGATATAAATAAATCTTTCTTTTGGAGTGGCTTAGGGGGCCGTCTCTTATAAAGTTTTGCATGAGATAACGAATCAAATCTTTAAAAATAACTAAGAAAATTAAACAAAATATTTTTATTTTTTATTTACGGGTCAAATTATATAACAACAACGTCAAACGCAAAGAAATGAAACAAAAATGATGATTTTTAGACATTAGTGTTAGCATCAAGACTTCCTGTTTTCTAAAGAAGACCAGCCCCGCCCTTCATCGTTCTTCAAAACAAAACAATACAGAAAAAAAAAAAAAAAAGTAAATGTGACATTGAGTATTCGTGTTAAACACCTTATTTTATGTTGACAAAAATACGCACAAGTGGTATTTACTTCATTGATTAATTGGTGATAAATTTTGAATCGTTCAAACGAACACTAGAAGAAAAAAAAATTACTAAATAGGAGGGGTTTACTGTTTTAAATAGAAAAATAGGTTTAATGTGGGATTGTCAAATATAAAAAACGAATGGAATTGTAAAATCGTTTCTTAACTACCGTCATAGTTCAGAAAAGGCTTAATCATTTGCTTCATATATTGCTTTATATTATTTTATTTATTTATTTATTTTGTAGGGGGGGGGGGTATTATTATTTTAAGGACACTTTAGTCTTTAAAATTTTATTAATATATTTTAACTTTATACATTTTTAAAAACATACTTTAACTTTTATAAATATATTTT
This sequence comes from Salticus scenicus, assembly GCA_963930645.1. Lineage (NCBI taxonomy): Eukaryota > Metazoa > Arthropoda > Arachnida > Araneae > Salticidae > Salticus > Salticus scenicus. The sequence goes on along the minus strand of OZ005652.1, from coordinate 289,173,320 downwards.
AACACTTTTTCGACCACAGGATTTTGTCTTTTTGACAGTAAGACCCGCCTACGGGCAGGGCCGGCTCGACCATATAGGCAAACTAGGCGATGGCCTAGGGCGCTCAAATTTAGAGGGCGGCACAATCCAGACAACAAGATTTATTATATTTATTACTATCTAACAGCACTTTAAAATAGATAAAATGTAGTCTTGGAAACACAGCACTCATGTTGTGTGAAAATTTTAAACACTTACAATCTTTGTCTAGAAAAGACTAAAAAGTACAAGTCTGCTGCTATGACTTGGAAACATTTACTGAGTTTTTCTTGGGGCGTTTTCAATTGGACGTGTAAAAATGAAGTAAATGGATAATCCTCGAATTGACTTTTCAGGGCCTCAAAGTCAATCTAATTTATCTGATGAGAAGCGCTAGAGAAAGAGTCACATACGAGTAACACTTGAGAGTCACACTTGATTTTACCATAATAACGATATATTTATTTCAAAAACTTACAATGTCGAATTGAGTTTTGAAAGCAGTCCGTAATTAAATCTGTCCATCTAATTGTTAACAGCTTTACACTATATCTAAAAGTCACCGAGTCATTATTTAATGGGGCTGTACTTTATTGGAACTATAAAGTTTTGACTTTCCATTCAAGGGTCTAAATTGTACATCATGTTTCATCTCATGAACCATCCCTTGCACATCTTTCATGTTTCGGTCTTTCCTTTGTACACCCTTTCTTATTTTTAAATACTTTCCCTAAAAGCTATCTTTTATTTCTGGATCGTAGGAAAGTGAGTTTTATGTCGCACTAGTACTACATATGGGTAATTAGAACCTTTAATTTCTAGAAACTTTGCATGAATTGTCTTTTCAACTTTAATTTTCGTAAATTTTATTTTTTCCTCAAAAATTTCTCTCGCTCTTGCATTTTCTCTTGAATTACTTTAACTTTTCAACGAATCTCTTCTTACATGGCTTCTATTTTATCCTTAACTTCTCTTGTCAGGGTTTCAGCTATTCTCTCAATTCATGTTGTCTTGCTTTCATCTTCTTTTATCCATCCTTCATCTCTTCATGTCCGATTTTCATCTCATGTTGTGCTGCTATCATATGATTTTGTCCAGCTTTCAATTCTTTTAACTAGACAGTCTAAGCTTCAAGTTCTTTCATGTTTTCTGCAAAAATCATTAAGTGCATGTATCTGCCTTACATCAGGTGTCAAATCATATGTTACAAAACAGCGACTTTCTTGTTCAAGAAAAGAAGATCGTAAATGCACATATAGGCTCAAGTTGATGAATGAGCTTTATTTAACTCATATTCTCAAAACAGTCCAGCAAAACTGTCAATTCAATGTATATTCTCGAAACAAACAAATAAAACTAGCATTTTAAAGAGTATTTTCGAAATAGTCCTATTGGACTGTTTCGATTGTTTCGAATCCTTGGGCAAGCAGTCACTTGTATCACAAAAGTAAAGTAAAGAGCATTAATTACATTACACTATAGAGCAGGAATTTCACTTATTCAATTTTGAATTTCAATTATGATCAGGAATGATAATCAAATGATTGAAGCGCAATCTCTATGATACGATTGCTCAGAACAATTTACTGAATACAATCGACTTCTCGGGAGTTAATCAGTCTTTTTAAATTCTTGACTACAAATGGTAAAATATCGGGTTAATTCTATGCTAAAATGTAGCTGGAAATTCCAGAAATCGGCTTCTATTGAAATTAGAACTTCGAAACTTTGGCAACACGAAACTACCATTTTTTACTGAATACTCATCAATTTGTCAAGGTCGACCTTAATAGAAATGTATAGACTGCCATTTTTGTTTCCAGTTTAACTGTAAATTTCCTTTTACTGCAAGAGCACATTTTATGAAGCGAAGAGGTTTGATGTATCGGCACAATGTTGAGTTTAAGGATTATAAAAAAACTGACAAAAAAAAAAAAAAAAAAAAAGAAATTTCAGCCTTTTTTTTTTTTTTTTTTTTTAAACTTTGAGTTTGTTTTGCACGCAAAAGATATTTTTTGATTCGAATTTTCTCAGTTTCTCAGCTCGTAGAAAAGCAATTTTACAGGGTATAGCAATCGAAAGAAAAAAGGATTACTTCAGATTACCTTTGTATACACGTCTGATGCAGATGATTGATTGAAAAAGATTATAAAAGTAAGAACGTGTATAAGTATTGCATTATTATTTATCTTATTACTTTTTGTTTTATATTTACTTTATATACGAAAAGTTATAAATATTTTAATTTTATAATTTTGAACTGACATAAAAAGAAAAAAATAAAATAATAATAATAAGATTTGAAGGAAGCTCTAGCTCTAACTAGAAAGAAGTTTTAGCTCTTTAGACTAGGTGACTTTGTAGGGGCTATTCGTGGGGGCTTTTTGGAATTTTACAAAGTGATTATGTTATAGTTTCTTTTTCTAGTAGCTCAACTTAGTAATAAAATGTGAAATTTCGTTTTCAGTACAGTTGATACTTGAGACTAGCTGTTAACAGAAAAAAAATTTTGGAGTACAATTTTGTAAGAGAAAATTAGAGAAAAAATATCATTAGCAAAGCAAATTAGGCTCATTTAAAAAGTTATTTTCGCCCGAATCCTAAAGAAACACTATCAGGATAATAATTTGAAAAAACAAAAGATTTTTCCACCTGAATCTGAATAAGCAAAAATCTTGCTTCATCATCCAAAATAATTAGTAAATAAACAATAGTTTGATATGAAAGAAATAAAGATCGAGGCTTTGATAAACAGAACATGGAAAATGCTTCCGGTTTTACTTTGAGTTTTTGTATCCTTGCAATGTGAGAAAATTCTATGGGTAATCTGCAGCGAATAAACGACATGACTCTCTGACGTCATTCAAAGTCTTGACGATTTTCTTTTATTTAACCTGTAGGAGTCTTCTTTTAACCCACAAACAGTGGGATGTAGCCTATCATAGCACAGCTTTTTCCCACAAACATTGAAAGCTCCGCCTCGTTCTAGTTGTCCATTCATGACGAACACAAGCCAGATCATGTATAAAAAATGTTAATTTCCCATTAGAAAATAAGTGAAGAAAGTTTTCGTCAGTACATAACAAAAGACGACGCGCCAATGGTGAAAATGTGACCCAAACTCCCCTACTAATGCACTACTAAAAACAAAATTTTTTTTCATGGAAACTATAAAAGAGATTTCGGATTTGATAAACATTTTCAGAAATAATTAATATTGCGGTATCATTCCCATCGGAGTCAGAGCCAGCCCGATTACGAAAAATGAAAAAGGAGTTTAATTATGCAGTCAGCTGATAAATCAACAGGTGATGCTAAACATCATTTCAAGATTAATTTTTATATTTCTTTTCTTGATACAGCAAGAAATTCGAATGATGAGAAGTTCAAACAGACAAAAAAGATAAATCATGTTTTCTCATGCCTTTCTAACGATTGTGAGTCGTAAAAAAAACTTTCAAAGTGATTTTGAAATTATGTAGAAGGTTAGGAGATTATCTGACTCAAGGAGACTCTAAGGATGTTGATGAAAGTACACTACAGGAAGTTTTGAATAATTTTTGTGAAAACGAACTAGTACATTGCGTATTGAATTTAGGAACAGCAATAAATTGCTGCTGACACTTCCTGTGTCTATGGCCAGTGGAGAACCCAGCTTCATATAATTGAAATTAATAAAAACTTACCAGTGTTCTATAGTGACGTGAGAACGATTTGTAGGACTATCCCCATTATCAACAGATCAAGATGAAGCTAAAACAATTCATTTGAAGGATATTGTTTCTACTACCGCTAAAAACAGCGCCGAAAAAACAATAATATACAATATGTAATAAAAATAAATAGTTGATTATTTATTACAGTATTTGTATGTGTATAATTGTCTGTATAATTGTTTGTGTGTCTTACATTTTTTAAAAATTTGTTTTAATGGGGCGCCACGAAAAGTTTTCGCCTAGGGCGCCAAATTTGTTCGGGCCGGCACTGCCTACGGGCATTATACTCTCAAAATATAATATTTTAGAAGATTTCTGTAGATTTCTGTATTCACGATTATATTACAAATGGATATACATTATAATTATATTCTTTCTAATCAATATATTTCTATCCGTAGTATATTTTATTGCAAAAATATGAAAACTGGGTACACACTTAGGAAATATGTAACACACAAATTACGAAAGAAACAGGGCCCGATCTAGGGCAGGGCAACCCGGGCAATTGCCCGGGGCGGCAAATTTCTGAGGGCGGCAGTTTCAAGTGGCAACAATATTAAATTTAAAAAAGTGAAAAACTGAGGGAAGAAAAATATTTTTTTTTTAACTTTTTTTTTTTTTTTTTTTTTTTTTTTTTTTTTCTTACGGTAAAAAATAAAACACCTTTCTCAAGAATTCCAATTTCAATGAAAAATTTTCTTTTCATAACAAATGCTTTCTCTCTTTCTTTCTCAGAGAAAACAGCAGATGACGTTTGTACTTTGCATGCGAAAATGAGTAAAGGCGGCACAATGGGGTTCAGATAAAAATTAACTACTTCTCAGGCAATGTAGAATCACTAGTTTACATAGAGGACAGGCTGACACCTATAGACTGGACTGGAAGAAAAAATACTGGAAAGGAAACTTATATGACTTTCTTTCTTTTCTTTTCTTCTTTTTGTTAGGATAAGAGGACGGGGGGGGGGGGATGTTCTTTTGTGTATTGTAGTTCTGTTGTAAAAATGATTTTTTGTCCCAAAACTGAACTTTAAAGCAATCAGCATGGGTGGGAATCTGTATGCTCTAGGGATAAAAGAAAAATCTTGACGGGACTGGACGAACTCTGGATGTGGACAAAGTAAATGTACATCATTGTCTTTTCGTCTTCCAGTCATATCATTAGTGCATATTACACTTGATTTTTATATTTTAAAAGTATTAGTTTTTATAGCAAAAGTATTTTATGTACTTCACAATATAAAAACCTATAAGACCAGCTTCGAAAGAAAGAAGTTCTCAAGGTAATTATAATATATTTTTTTCTATTTTATATAATTCTATTTCGGTGCGCTATTATTACTCTCTTGTGTTTCCAGTAGCAATACAAAACTTTTTTGAAAAAATCAAAGTTATGGATAGTTATTTTTATTCATTCATAAATGTATTGTATAAAATTTAGATTAATTAAATCAAAATATATCGTATCTATCTATCAAACTATATATATGTATAATTAGTCTTCACATTTTGACTATTTTTCGTCCTGAATATCCACTCAAAACGCTATTTTTTAAATATTTACAAAAGAACCTTTCTCTTTATTCTTCATAGGAAATAAAATCTCTGTATGATATAATAATGCAGTTGGGATAAAAATACCATTAAATTATATATTTATGAATAAAAATGAGTTCAATTCGTGAATATAAAGTAAGGAATTTGAATTTGAGAACAGCCTCAAGTAGATTACTTAACCATAATTAGTTTCTCATCACACTATAGATATGGAGAACTTGAATAATCATAAAAATTTACAACCTCATTTTTTTTTCTTCTTTTTTTAAACAACAAATGATCGCAGAGATACCACACCAGTTTTAAAATATCACTTATGACACTAGTAAGAACCCTATTGATTTACAACATTTTAATTTAAAAACTTCATAAGTTCTTCAAATTCAAGATTCTTTTAACACGGGAGAAACGGCAGACTAGCTTTAGAATATCAGTTATGAAAATTCAATTTTGAAAACGTCACAAATTATTTTATTTTTTATGAATTTCTTAACTTTGCAGAATAGGGCAAAATTACACAAAAAAGTGCCTTTTGAGGAATATTTTCATTGCAAAAATGTCAAACTACTTTTAAAATATCATTTATCATACTGGATCGAAACCATTGATTTTGAATATTGTAATTTGAAAATTTCGTAAGTGATTTGGAATTAAAGATATTTTTAACATAGCTGAATAGAGCAATCTCATTATGGTGAACATTGCATTAAAAATAATATAGAAAGGAAAAATAAAATATAAAGCTGAACCGAATAACATTTATTAACAAATTAGGATATGGCAAGTGTATGGAACTAAATGGTGGTTAGCCTATTAGGTAAGGCATTTCAATCTGTCACCGTGTTGAGCGATCGATCAAATTCACTTCTCTTAACATGAGTGTAGTACATACTGTAGTAGAAATTTATAACAAATGAGTAGGAATTGAGTAGAGTCCACCTACACAGCTTATTCCTTCTACTTACACACACACACACACACACATATATATATATATATAAATTAAAGAGGAAAAAAAATAATATGAAAGGTTAAAAAACCAAAAATTAATAAAATAAACGATAGTATTAAAACTAAATTTACATACTTAATATGCAAAAAAAATTTTCAAACATTTTACATTTTACAATACATATATAAATATATATATCATCAGTATAATGCACAGAAACCAGGAAGTAAAAACATGTTTATTAAATTTATAATTACAATCAGTTTATTTAAATTTCAACTTGAAGTCAATATTTCTACTTTCAATACTGTAGTCGTACTTACTTTTTTCTCAAATAAAGAATTCTGCTTTTTTATTTCAATCTATCTATATATGCATATTCTTGTTGCATTACAACGTAAGATTTTTTTTTAATGTAAAACCGTGATTTTTAGTTTATTTATGCTTTTGTTTTTCTCATCTTTTAAAATCTGTTAAATGAAAATTCAGACATGAACGTGTTTTCTGTTTATTATTTTTTTAATTTCTTGTTTTAATGAGGTAAAAAATAATATTTAAAAAAATATATTGTTAGATCAAATAATTTTTTTATATAGTCTAGATAAATTCTTATAACTGTTACTCGTAGTGTAAGATGATTTTTTATTTATTTATTTATTTTTTAATAAAATATTTATCAAGAGAAATATAAAATAAGAAAGATAAATTGAAATTCTGTCCAACATAGAATTTATTTTAGGACGAAAGGTCTGATGTTGTATTAATCAATTCTTCCTTATAGAATCCTTATATTTAAATACAGGCTACAGCCAAACCTTATTAAAAGACTATCCATGGAGTACACTACACACAAAAGTGAACTTATATGAAATATAACTATAAACAGGAAAAATGTTTTCTTTGAAATTGCATGGACACCGGGAATTATCACAATATAAACGAATTACTACTGTGTGACGGTAGCCTTAAACTGAGGTTTGGTTGTATTTATTTAAAACCAATCATGAAGGGCGGAAAAATTATACTTTGCCCGGGGCGGCGGATGAGCTAGATCGGGCCCTGGAAAGAAACGCCCACTGACAGAGTTACAGATTTTCAAATGGCGTGAATCTACGTCAGCAGTCGCGAAAGGGTAAATTAAGAAAATATATTTTCATAGAAATTATAAGACGAATCGTACAGTTCCAAAGAGTTCAACTGACCGAAAACTGGTAAGTGCGATTAAAATTGTTTAATATTTACTTCATGAACCCTTACAATAATTTATCCGAATAGGTTTAGTTTATGCGTTGTTGTATATATATATATATATATATATATATTATTTCATTTCGTCTATTATGTTACCTACGAAAGAAAATTTAAGCTTTATTGGTGATCAGTACAGCTATAATAGACACTTTTACTTGAAAAATATTGCACTTTTTCAAAGAGTACTGTATGGACTAATCGCAAGTAATATGTATTTAAATAGACCTAAAATTATCTAAAAAAGTACTGAAGTATATACAAATCTAAAAAATATAATTTAGCATAAATAACGAAATGGAAAAGACGCAACGTTTTATTAATTTTTATAATTATTTTTTTCCTGAAAGATTTCCGGTGTGAAACTTTAAAATTTTGTTTATTTTTTAAACGATTTTAATTTTATTTTTCTACATTTACAGACAACCCCCTAACACAATTTTGATTATAACTCTATAAATACTAAAAATAAAATATACAAACAGTATACTTTTCCGCCCTGCCAGACTCTCAGAAATTCGAAAATGAAGTCAAAATTGGGTGTTGCTATTGAAAAAATCAATGTTGGCACTCATTTCAATATGTAGATGACCCCTAATTCAAATTTTGAGGACATATTCAGAAAGTGCTTTTAATTTCCTGTTGAATTATGTCTATTAGATGTTCCTGCGTCATTTAATAACGAAATTACAGCGAGTGTTGCGTTTTTTTCCCCCGACTGTACAATATTTAAAGGAATAGTGGATGACCGTTTTAGAGAGATTTTATCGTATTCCATTCCTAATCAATAATTTTTTTGATAATTGTAATTTTTGTATCCCACCAGTGGTCGAGAGGTTCTTCTGTCGAAGCTGGAAGACAGGAAGTGTCGGGTTCGATCCCAATTAGCGCTCATCCGTTTAGCTGTTCGGATTTTGTCGTGGTTTTCTCCGAAACTCGCAAAAATACGTGCTATGACCCGTTAGAAAAGACCCACCCCCCACCGAGGGCATCTCCCTTGAAAAGAATTCCCTAATAGACAACTGGTCTTAATCCGAATACCATACCATAACGTTTATTCATATATATTCACATTTAAATAGAATATAAGTACGTCAGAAAGGAATAATAATAATAATAATAATAACTCGCGATAAAAATAGTGATCTGTTTGGTATGTGAAATATATTTTGAAAAACAAAATTATTTTTGAAAAGATTTCAAGAATAAAACAAACTAATATTAATAATTATCAGAATGCTGTATAGATAAATTATGCAAATAAGAATAGTTAAAATCATTATTTAAAGCTAGTTTGTGGCCTTTTAGAGAGGTTTTACTGTATTTTGATTCTAATCGATAATTTTTCATAACTGTAATTTTTATTAAAATATTTTTACATTTACATGATACATTTGTACTTAAAAAAAAAAAGAGAGAAAGAAAGGAAAAGAAAAAAGAAAAAAATAGGTTGGCTGGTTGGGTTTGACGTCGCACTAGTGCTGCGCATATGGGAAACTGGCGACGGTCTGGGACACATCCCTAGAGGTGATCCGGGGACATGCCATCACAATTTTGATCCTCTACGGAAGGGATGGCTCTCCCGCTTCGGTGACCCCCAGAGGTATAATTTTTGATGGGAACATGGAGGACATTGCGGCCACGACAGATTTTACGTGCACCAGCCACCATTCGTGTACACGACGGTCTTTGGCCGGCTCGAGTGCCGAACCCGCAATCTTCCAATTACGATGCCGGCGCTCTACCGACTGGGCTACCGCGGCCCCGAGAAAAAAAATATAAATAAATAAATAAATAAATAAATAAATAACCAAAACTTTTTTTTTTTTTTTTTTTTTTAACTTATGCTTTTGTTAAATAACTTTAAAATTAAAACCTCTTGACTGATATAGCATAATTTTTTTTATAGCCTAAGAATTATAATTTTTTTTAGCGAAAATATGGAATATCTTTACTTAACAAGATATTTTAATTTGCATTCTATGTTAAAAACACAAATATTAATATATTATTCTTATTTAAGAAACATAATTAGCAGAACAATTAATAGGAGGTAAATATTTCTATCAAAACTTTTTCTCCTGATAACAACATAAGTTTAAAAATAAATAAATAAATGAAATAAAGTAAAATGAAAGAATATTCAGTATTGCTATTTATTTTTAAATGATAAAACGAAATAATTGCATGCGTAGTGCTTGCATAAATCAAATTAATAAATACATTTTCTAGTTGTGACAACAGATGGCGCTAGTCATGATACATGAGTCCTGAAAGGATCGTTTTGGGACCGGATTTTATTCTATGCCGTTATCGTACCTGAGGATTGTACTACCATGGTTTTACCCTATAAACAAATACACTATAGACGGTGCTATGCGTAGTTAAACAGTAGTAATTCTCACATCGACTAGTTCGAGATTTGTGGTGCTACAATCTTGCACCCATTTGTAATATTAAGTGTCAATGTTTCTAAATGTATTCAACTTTGGGTATTACAACCATAGATATAGTAATTATAAGACATAGATTGATCAGCGAGAGGGAAAAAGTTATTTCTTTTACTCGGGAAAAGTCACTCTAATGGCCGTCTTTCCCCGAGTAAGTTACACACAGGAATACACACGGGTAATTTAGTACCTAAAATTTATGAATAATTTATTTGCTAAAGGTGAATAAAAAACTCCAGATACAGTTTCAAATTCATTTTTCTTTTCTTTCTTTTTTTCAATACCGTCTAATGGCTGATTCCAAAACTTTTTTTCGGCATCAAAAATTTTTGCTCGGCAACATGGGGATGATAGATCTATATATATTACTATATCTATGATTACAACTAGATAGATAACTATGATCATTTAAGGAAAATTAACTACCTCTTATATTGCGATTTTGAACTGCCTGGAGAACACAACCAGTGTTGCCAAATTTAGTGATCTTTTTATTAATTAATCAGAATCACCAATAATTTTGAGAAGTGATGTTGGATATACCTAATAAACGATTAATCTTCGCTGTGATTCGACAAACATCACAATTAGAAATTAGCGGTACATATTGAAAAAAAAAAGATTTCTAAAATTAGCAGCAATCCGCGTTTGTAATGATCGATAGATGACGCTTTTTCAGCTTTTGTTGTTAGTAAATATAATAGCCACGTGTATTTATTATTGTTCTTTTTGTTATTCTACTTAATATTCGTAGTATAATTTCTCCGCCATTACATCATGGAAAATTGATTGCTTTTGGAAAAAAATATTTCAGTTTATTCAAAGTTCGATCGGAAGTAGATTTTTAACTGAAGTTGAACAAATATTAGTTTCAAATCATCTGATTAATTCTTTACTTCCATTTGCCGAAGCAACTGAAATTTTAAATTTGTCATTTGGAAATAAATGGAATCTTAATGGATTTCTTGATCCTTTGGAGTTACACTGTAGCACACAACAGTATGTGTTATCTTTTTTACCGGATTTTTCATTTTAATTCAATAAATATATGTGAAACTAAACATCGGCAAGCAATGGCGGATTGATGAAAGTCGAATTAAAGCATGTTAATTGTAATTTCACGTTAGCCCAGCAGAGGGCGAGCATTTCATTACAATCGCGGATGAGCACAACTTTCTTGCTAAAAATGATATGGCTATCAAACATAAACTCGTGCCGAGCAATTTGTTTATGTTTAAATATAAATATCTTTCTATGAAAATACTGGTGTGTCAATAACTTTCCTTCAAAATTATTATGTTAATTTATTATAATATAATTCTCAGTACTATTAACACTGCTAACATTTAAATTGTAACATTTTGCATTATAAGAAAAATTAAGGCGATGATATTTATTAAAGTTTTACGCTACATGTATTAGACATGCCAACTTTTTAATTTATTCCGAAGCATAGATATAATTACAAATTATAGATTAATCATCGCGGGGGGGGGATATGTGATTCCTTTTCACTAGGGTAAAGACGAACATTACAGGGTAATTGTAACATAAAATTTGGGAAAATATAACTTACTGATAAAAACTTATCCCATTTCCTTCCATATATTTATTAGTACAATTAAAAGCAACGCACGATTTCGGTATTTTCAAAATTCATCAACATTCTATTCTGTTCCTATTGACGAGTTTCAGTCCCTGTAATGGCTGATTCTAAAACTTTTTTTCGGCATTAAAAATCTTCGGTTGATAACATAGAAATGATAGATCTATATAAATTATTATATCTATGTTTCGAAGCATTTTTAGTACTTGTCCTTTTTACACCACTTTTCTTGAAGGGTGTTTTTCTTCCAATTTAGTTTTAATTACATACTAATGAAAATTTCACTATAAATGAAATGGTGTGAAGAAAGGGCGGATACTAACAGTGCTCTGGAAAAAATTAACATTTTGGCATGTCTTATATATACATATTGATTGCAAGTCTGTGGCAATACTTTCAATGGACTCTTCCCACCTGACGTCAGAGGTCACATGATAGACGAAAAACAAATAGCAGACGAAGTCTTGTTTATCCAGAGCGATTGCTAAAATAACATATTTTCTATTCTTATTTTTGATCAATCGTATTTAATCTATGTTATTTTTTACACATCATCGTTTTTAATCAATTTTATATCATTATTCATCATCTTTTGTTTGCTGTATACATTTACAATCATCATTTAGTTTATAACTGTTATTGATGTTCATGAAGACATGTTTAAATACTCTGATTTTTGGTACTTAAATCAGTGACAGTGCAATATCGTACTACGTAAATCCATTTAGACCAGTAACTAAGTTAATTAACTTGTTGTAACACCTTTATGCAATTAAATTAAATGAAAATATTTTAAAATTTCAAATTATAATCCGTAAACATTCCACAAGAAGCTATTATTTATTGCTAGATCAGTTAATGTTACAGTTATACTACAATATACAAAAATCGATTCTTGTAGGTAAAAATAAATAAACACATAAAATGTTTTTTAAAAATTATTAAATTTACAAATACAATTATTCTACTGTTTACAAATGCTCAACATTACTTTTATTTTATTTTATATTAAATATTAAAATTTTTGTTCTTAAGAACAATATTTAATTGAATTCGATTCTCAGAATTCGATTATTCGTTTTCCTCTATCACGTGATTGAGCAGACGACGCTGGGAAGAGCCCATTAAAAACTATTAAATACCCATAAATATACGATGGTAAAAATGGTTTTACTTATAAATACATAACAATTATTTTTCATGCGTCGCAGAAGACAAAATGTAAAGACCTTACATTTAGAAATAAATAAAAACCCTATTAATTTCTTCTAGTACAAACTAGAACAAAAAACCCGAAATTATGAAAAATTCAATATAAAGTCATACAAAAATGGATTGAAATATCAGTATTAAAAGATCATGAATAAAAATTTTCTGAACAAAAACCAACCCCAAATTACAAAATATGCACCATTTCTTTCTGCCAGAAGTAATTAAAAAGGACTGTTTAACCCTTTGAGGGGCAAAGTAAATACGTTAATTTAGTATCAAAAGCCAAGCAAGATTAAAAGAAAAAAAAAACTAATATTCTTCTTGTTGGTATAAATGGGTCCGCAGAGTGAAAAGCAGAGTCTTTTGAACAATCACAACATTTAATAATATAGAAAAGTAAAATAACATAATGCGGGCATTTCTTGCCGCTCGCTTAGTAAAGCTTTCTCGTACAGACTCATATAAACTTCTCTCTCTCAGAGAGCGAAGATGCGCCGTTGATTACGTAATACAGTTACGTCACATCTGACGTCATGACAGGTGTTCGCTGGTTAACAGCTGATATGAGGAACATGCATTGAAATCCTTCATTTCCCCCTTTTTCAATAAATGTTTCGAAAATAAAACATATTTATGCATTATAATAGCATATTAAAAATTACAGAAAATTATTTTTATGCAAGAGTTACTTAAAATAAGAAAAGTGTTAGTAAAGAAATAGAATTATAAGCAAATAATTATGGTTAATATAATAAAATAAAATACGTAAAATATAAGCAGTTAATTTCTTAATGGAAACACAGTTTAAATATATATATATTTTTAAGTTCATCAGTCCTGAGTATTAAGTCCTATAATATCACAACATTTTTCATGTTTATATGCATTTAAACTTTTTGTTAAAATATCTGCAGGTTGTTCATCTGATGAAATATATTTAATGTCAATTAGTTTATTATTGTAAACTTCTCGCACAAAATGATGACGAATGTCAATGTGCTTAGATCGATTGTGATGAACAGGATTTTTTACTAATCTCAGTGCAGATTGATTGTCGCACATGATTGCAGTTGGACTTGATACAATTTCAGGATCCAATTCTTTTAAGAAATTTCTAACATGAATTGTCTCTTTTGCGGATTCGGACAGAGACATATATTCAGACTCTGTTGTGGATAGAGCAACGGTTCGCTGCTTTCTAGATTCCCAAGAAATAGGTCCACCGGCATATTTAAAGACGTATCCTGTATATGATTTTCTATCATTTATATCGGATGCCCAATCGGCATCAACAAATGCTGTCAATGGTTTATCGTCTCTGTAATACATAATTCCTAAATTTCTAGTGCCATTGAGATACCTTAGTATTCTTTTAGCAGCTATCCAGTGAGGTTTTCCTGGATTGTTATTAAACTGACTTAAATAATTTACAGCATGGGTGATATCTGGTCTGGTAGCAACCGACAGATACATAAGAGAACCAATTAATTGTCTATAAGGAATCTTTGACATATATGATTTCTCTTCTTCTGTATTTGGACACATTTGTTTAGTTAATTTTACACTGTTATCTAAAGGTGTATTCACCACTCTAGAATCTTCCATATTAAATTTATTTAATAAATCTTCAATGTATTTCTTTTGTGTTATAGTGATGCTGTCCCTATCTTGATTAAATTCAATGCCTAAGCAATAATGCAGAAGGCCCATATCTTTCATTTTGAAAGATTCTGCTAATTTATTTCTTATATCAAAATAGTGCTCTTCACTTTTAGTGAGACAAATTAAATCGTCGACATAGACGATTATAATAGCATCAAAAGGATATTTTGAGTAATAGACACATTTGTCGGAATTCAAAGGGTTAAATTTCATTTTTCTCAATTTCTCATCTAATTTCTTAAACCACTGTCTTCCTGACTGAAGTCCATACAAAGACTTCTTTAATAAACACACTTTATTTTCGTGTATATCATTTTCAAAAAATTCAGGAAGCTCCATATAAATTTCTTCATGTAACATTCCGTTAACATATGCCATAATGAAATCTAACTGGTATGCTGTGAAACCATTCTGGATAGCATACGCGATTGCAGTTCTTATAGAACTTAATCTGGCTACTGGTGAAAAATTTTCCTCAAAATCTATACCTTGTTTCTGTGAACACCCTTTGGCAACCAATCTGGCCTTAAATTTTTCAATTTGACCATCTGGTTGGAATTTTGTTTTTAAATCCCATTTACACCCAATTACCTTTTTATCTTTTGGTCTATCTACAATTTCCCAAGCGTTTTGCTTAACTAAAGAATCATATTCTAATTTCATCGCGTTCTCCCAATTTTTAGCATACTCTCCATTTAACGCGTCGATTACGCTGGGATTAATTTCATTAAATGAGTTATCAGCTAATTGAGAAGTTTCATCTTTATATTTTGTATCAGTAATACACTCCTTATGAGACTTTTGAAAGTTCCAACTTTTACTTTTTTTAGGTCTTCCGGGACCACGTTTAAAAATAGGATTGTTTTTATTAATCCCTTTCTCTTGTTTACATATATCGTCAACACTCTCCTCCCCTCCACTCACATCTTCTACGTTCCCCCCTTCAGAAAGCGAGCCTTCCCCCCCTTTCCAAAAAGAGAAACTCTCTCCGTTGCATTCAGGGGGATAGGAAATCGATCCGCTGTTTTCCCCCCTGTTTGCGGTTTGAGTAGGAATAGGAGTTTCATTTTTAATATTACAATCATTGCATTTATTCTCAGACGGAAAAATTAATTCTAATTGATCAGTAGTGGCTGAATCATTTATTTCAAATTCGTCTATAAATCGAACATCACGACTTATGACAATTTTTCTAGTATCCTTATTCCATAATCTGTAAGCGCGTGATTCATTTGAATAGCCAACGAATATATGTTCGTGTGACCTAGCTTCAAACTTCCCTTTTGATTTTTTATTTAGAACAAAACATTTCTGTCCGAAAATTTTAAAATAGTTAACAGTTGGTTTATAACCGAAAAACAATTCAAACGGTGTTTTATTTTCTTTAATTCCTTTAGTGGGACACCTGTTTCTAATATATGCAGCGCAATTTACTGCTTCGGCCCAGAATGTATTTGGAAGGTTTGATTGCATTAATAAACACCTCGCCATTTCGCATAATGTACGATTTTGTCTTTCAATTCTAGAATTTTGCTGAGGGGTCATTGGCGATGAAAATTCGCGTTTAATACCGCATTCTTCAATATATTTATTGAATTCTTCGCCACAATATTCCAATCCATTATCAGTATGCAGTATTTTAATTTTTTTTCTTAATCGATTTTCGACTGCTGCTTTATATCTCCGGAACGCGTACTTAGCTTCGTCTTTTGTTTTTAGAAAATTTACTTCAATGTAACGAGATTTATCATCCAAAAAAGTAATAAAGTAACGTGATCCGCCATGGGATTTAACATTTATAGGGCCACATAAATCAGAATAAACTACTTCTAATAATTCATCACTATGAAATTTGTTTTCTTTACAAAATGGTTTCACAGTTTGTTTAGACCTAATACATACTTTACAATCTTTTAAGGAATCTTTTTCATTAAAATTTAAATCTCTTAACATATTTTCAGATTTTAATAATTTTAAATCTTTTTCATTTAAATGTCCTAATTTTAAATGCCATTTATGAAAGTTGCTTACCTGAGTTGATGCAGCGATATCCACATGCGGCTGAAAAAAATATAAATCACCTTTTCTCGTAGCACTTATAATCAGAGAGCCGTCCTGCTCTGTGATTTTTGCACATTTTTCGGTAAATACAACTCGGCAGTTGTTTGATGTAGCTTTTGATATAGACATTAAATTGCATTTCAATTTTGGAACGCACAAAACATTTGTCAACTTTAAATTGGTTACACCGTGATTACCGGGAACTTTTAATTTGACTGTTCCAACACCTGTGATCTCCGCTGTTTCATCTACAGCTAATTTTATAAATGATCCAATTCTAGGTTCGAAATCTATAAACAAATTCTTGTCATGAGCCATATGTGATGTCGTACCGCTATCGAGACACCACTCGGAATGTTCTTGGAAAGAGTTACTGGCTGCCATCGTGAACTCTGTACTATCTTCAACCATAAAAGATCTATCTTTATATTTATTCGATGAAGTGAATTTTCTGTCTGAGATCTTCTTTCTGCATTCTGAGGCTTTATGCCCTACTTTTGAACAGTAATTGCATTTGAAGATTGCATAATTTCTTTCGCCATACGTGTTCTTGTTCTGCACAGGCTTTAAGATTTCTCTTTTGTTCTTTTCAGGAAGATTTTTCTTGTGAGTCGTAAAATACGCATTTGATGATTCTTGATTCTTTTTATTTTTTCTTGACTCGTATTCTTCCATCATTTTAATTTTCAGAGCTTCAGGCTGCGGCAATTCATCTCTTGCTTCTATGGCGCACCTGAAATTTTCATAGCTGTCAGGAATACTGTATAAGAGCAAAATTGATAATAGGTCTTCGGCTACTTCAATGTCCATTTCTTTTAGCTTGTCCACTATATCGAAGAAAATATTGAGGTGATCGGACATATTTTCACTGTCAGTCATTTTCTTAAAGAGGAGCTGCTTCAATAGGGTGGCTTTCTTTGCCGGTCCTCTCGATTCGTAAACTTCTTTTAATTTATTCCATACTTCATTTGAGGTGGTACAATGTTTAATATGACACAACTCACTTGGGGTAATTGCTAGGATTAAATCGGCTCTAGCTTTACGGTCATTTTCGAGCCATTTTTCTTCGCCTTCGGCGCCTTCATCGGGCTTAATTTTCGTTCCGTTAGCATAACTCCAGTGATCATTCTTGATTAAAACAGCTTCTATCTGAAGCTTCCAGGTGTCAAAATTATTTTTGGATAACTTTTCTATATTTAATACTTGCGACATATTTAATCAGCTATAACAGCTTCGTTATAAAAACAGAATCAAAAATACTTTCGATTTCAGCCCTTAGGCTTAACAGTAAGTCGCACTTTCGTTTTAACGAATGTTAATTTAAATTTTTAAAAAGTCCGCAGTAAGATGCGTGTCTCTGGGCCCATAACCATTGTTGGTATAAATGGGTCCGCAGAGTGAAAAGCAGAGTCTTTTGAACAATCACAACATTTAATAATATAGAAAAGTAAAATAACATAATGCGGGCATTTCTTGCCGCTCGCTTAGTAAAGCTTTCTCGTACAGACTCATATAAACTTCTCTCTCTCAGAGAGCGAAGATGCGCCGTTGATTACGTAATACAGTTACGTCACATCTGACGTCATGACAGGTGTTCGCTGGTTAACAGCTGATATGAGGAACATGCATTGAAATCCTTCACTTCTCTCCCCCCCCCCCCCTTTCTAGGTTGCAAAAATAAAATATTGTTGAAAATTTCCGGGGCGAGTTTTTGCTGTTGGGTGTTTAAATTAGGTGATATAAAATATTTATCACCACCTTCAATCAAATATTGTTAACAACAATCAACCATCATGTTATTTTATAGATAAATTTGTTATCACAATTAACAACAACCTGATGCAACATTTACCAATCTTTGTGTATACAATGTATACCCCTTCCCCATCACACCAAATAACATAAGAATTAATACATTATCGCAGGGATCAAAACGTTCCTGTTCCTATATTTATACGTTTGTTTTATCATATTTACACCACTATTTCAAACCATTTATTCTCTAACTGTATCATTAAAATATCCAAGATTTTTTTTTTTTTTTTTTTTTTTTTTTTTTTTTTGGTAGATAAATAATGGTAACAAATTAATAAAATGCTAAATTCATGTAAAAATATAGGAACAATTGAACCTCTTATTACGAGGTAGTGGAACAATTCTGTTTTATAAGCGTATGTATTACATCAGTACATATGTTTCATTTTTTATGATCTCAGCATAACTTCCAACTTTTTAAATTTATTTTTGAATGCTGTTAATCTCGCTTTTTTTTCACACCATAAACCTTCTAGAAAATTTTTCTTCAATATGTAGTTACGATTAAATATGAAAAAAATTACTCTAAAAAGATTACGGTTGGAAAACAGGACTGGACTAACAACATTCCGGAATAAATTTAAAATGCTGGCAACTATGTCTCAGAATGAATTTTGAGTTTGTGTTGCTTTCCTTTCAGTAAATTAACCTTTTTGAAAATATTTTATTTTCAATATGCTCACACCACCCAATTATTGTCTCCACGCCCCTTACGCGCGTGGCCTTAAGGCATACTTGCCAACATCCTAATTAATATTCCGTAGTATTGGTAGCTCCACCTTCTTTTTCACACCGGTATCTTTTTTGAGTATTTTTCTTCTTATTTAATCGTAATTGCATTTGGAAAATATTACTTTAAAAATTTACTGGCGGGGAAAAACTTATGGGCGGAACAAATAATACTACGGAATATTAATTAGGATGTTGGCAAGTATGCTACATATACATCAGTTAGATGTAGAGGTATTTCTCCTGTATGTATATGTATTTCTCCTTAGATGAATATGTATTTCTCCTTTCCATTTTATCCTACGTGATTTTTGTTGCTTTTTTTTTTATAAAGATATCTCATTCAAAAGTGAAGTTTTTCGAATTCTGTTTTTTGAATGTTACTCTTAGAATATACTCTCCTTTTAGCTTTGTGAGCAATTTTTTGAAAAATTAAATTTAAATATTTCGTTTAGAGATCCATACTTACAGTCCTAAATTTACTTATTAAAGTAAAATATTTAAATCTTTTTTTTTTTTTTTTCGTTTTTATTGTCACTCAGCTAAAATGTGACCTATTCAAAGAGTAATATTCGAAAAACTTCATTTTTGAAGGAAATATCCGTATAAAACGAAGCAACAAAAATTCCGTAGAATAACACGGGAAGAAAGGAAGAGGGAATCTGACTGATGTGCAGCCCAGAGCCTGATTAATGGGGAAGCACACATTATTTATACTTACACCGTTATTTTTTAACAAATACTTTCCTGCTATAATAAACAGAAAATTCTCATTAAAAATTATTTTAAAAGAATTCTGGTGTCTAATAACGGTGAGTAAATTGGATTGTTTTACACCGTTTATTTTTTATAAAAAAATATTTCCTCGTCAAAGCGTGGAATTTCTATGACATGAAGTAAAAAATAATCGTAAAAATATTCCGGTGAGAGCGGAGATAATGTGTGCTTCCCCCTTAATCAGGCTCTGGTACAGCCTTAAGATGGAAAATGTATTTATTGTTATTATTCCACGTTTACATTCAGAAAAATCATAATCTTATACTATTAAGTCAGCAATATTTGTATATACATATATATGTATATTTCACTGTTCTCGAAAACGGTAGCTCTGACAGTCACGTGATTTAACACAAAGGCCCTCCGTAGGGTCATTGTGCACATCGAAGTCAGATTTTCGAATTTTTGATTAGTTTTCTTTTAATTAATAAAAATATGAAAATAAAACTTCCCATTTCTATAATGACGCAGAATGGAGAATCTTAGCAGAGATTTGATTGGTTTATTTGATTTTCATTGATCTGAGCGTATTTTACATTGAACTACAGCTACGTTATGAGGAATTACAAGAGATTTGAATGGTTTATTTGATTTTCATTGATTTGAGTGTATTTTACGTTCAACTAGAGCTACGTTATGAGGAATTACGAGAGATTTGAATGGTTTATTTGATTTTCATTGATTTGAGTGTATTTTACGATGAACTAGAGCTACGTTATGAGGAATTACGAGAGATTTGATTGGTTTATTTGATTTTCATTGATTTGAGTGTATTTTACGTTGAACTAGAGCTACGTTTAGGTTTTATTTAAAAATATTTGAATTTTTAATATTTTAATATTATGCGAATTGATAGATATTTTTAATCATTTATTTTGTGAAACACCTCAACTTGTATGATTATGTAACTGTATGAAAAACGGTAACCGAAACCGGCAGTTGTTAAGATGTAGTTTGTTGATATGTGCACGTTATGATTTAAGATAAGTTTTTTCATTTATTTTATGCTTAAAATATGTTTCACCTTATATTAAACAAGATTTTCTTATGAAACCGTGTTCTTCAAATTGGTAGCAGAACGTGATTTAAACAGTTGCTGGAAAGTTTAAAATAAGCAGCGAATCCAAGATACGCGTGTTAGGCCTAACAGCTAACAGCATAGTAACGTACGTTAAAGATTTTTTTTTTCCTGCTTATTATTTACGAAATGGATCATCTGAATTCAGCCAGAATCGAGCAACTGAATGAAAATAATTATGCAATCTGGAGCATGAAGATTGAAGCATTATTGGATGCCAGAGAATTATTTGAGAAAGTAATACTAAAAGAAGAACCGGTGAAAGACGAAGCTAATGCAGATAGCGTACGCGATCATAAAACGTGGTCGAAGAAAAATAAGGAAGCATTGGGAATAATTGCTCTTAGCCTAACAGCGGAGCAAGCTATAATATATAAAGTAATAAAACAGGCAAGACAGATTTGGGGAGCAATAAAAATACGTTTTGAAGGTGCAGTAGAAGGTAGAAGAACTGATTTGTTGTTGGACTTAACAAGATTGAAAAATATGGAAAATGAAAGCATTGATGAATATATTACAAGATCGCAAGGCCTCTCACAACAAATAAATGAATTGGGAAAACAAGTGACAGAAAGAGAATTAGTAAGGTATATAGTAGAAGGTTTACCACAGAAGTATGAAAGCATTATGTTGGCTTTATCAGCTAATCGAGGGATAAAGTTTGTGGACTTAAGACAAACGTTATTAAATTTTGAGAAAAAAGAACAAGACAGAAAAAATGAATTTAGAGCTTACAGAATTCAAGATAAGTAAGCCAAAACCAAAATCCTGTTTTGTCTGCTCCAAGCCAGGACATCTACAAAAAGATTGTTGGTTTGCAAAGAATAATAAGAGGAGAAACCCTGGAAAACCAAATACAGGTATGAGGAATTCAAATTACAAAAATGAACATGCAAGAATTTCAAGAGAGAGAGATCAACATCAGGGAAAGAATCAGTTTTAACAACTAATGAAGCATTGATTATTAAGACAGGTGACGCGCTTGCGCGCCCCAACACCGACTGTCCCAGATACTAAGGGTATCCATGCAGTCCCGTCAAAGCATTGATTATTAAAGAAGACATGAGTGAATGGCATCTGGACTCTGCTTGCACATCACACATGACCCCTAATGAAACCTGGATGGAAAACATTAAAGAAGAAAACAAAATCATTAGTGTGGCTGAAGAAGGCAGAAATATTGAATCAACATACAGAGGTGAAATAAGAGCCACTACAACTGAAGGAGACGTGAACAATATCAGGTTAAAGAATGTTTTATGTGTTCCAAAGCTGAGATGTAAAGTTCCAAAGGTTGATGTTCCAAGCTTGATGAGTTCCAAAGCTTGATGTCTGTACCAAGTATTGTGAAAAATGGAAATGAAGTTGTTCTCAACAAGCAAGGAGCTTACATTTATGATGAAGATGGAGTATGGAGAATTGATATGTGAAGGGAAATTAAAAGAAAACATGTTCATTGTGAAATTAATGGCCCAGAAGGTTGAAGAAGATGAAGCGTGTTTCAAAATAAAAGAAAACTCGTATAAATTATGGCACAAGCGACTTGGCCATGTTAATCCAGAATATTTGAAAATGATGTTGACAAAGAATATGGTTCGAGGACTAGAAAAATTGGAAGGTGATATAAAAATCTGTGATTCATGTATAAGAGGGAAGATGACAAGTTGTTCGCATGAAAACACCTTCTCTGAAACATCAAAAGAACCTCTTGAAGCTTTACATGTGGATTTATGTGGCCCATTCAGAATAGCCTCCTTGAATGATAAGAGGTACATGATGACGGTTGTTGATCAATTTTCAAGAAGGTATTTTGTTGAGTTTTTGAAAACCAAAAATGAAGCAAGTAGAGCTTTGCAAAACCTTATAAGAAGGAGAGAAAATGAACTTAGTGCTAAGGTTAAAAGAATCAGATCTGATAAAGCAAGAACTCTTCTGATATATAGTAATCTACCATTGTACTTTTGGGCCGAAGCAGTTGCAACTGCAGAATACATGCACAATATAACTCCTACTAAGAGTAGAGATGTGAGTGGGGAAAAAACCCGGGTTTAAACCAGGGAACAAACCCGGTTTTTACTTTCTTCTATATGTAATATAGAGAAAGTATTGGATTCGTAAAAATTTTCGACCTCGGGTTTTTGATGGATTTACACGTTTTGAGAGCTGTAGAACACGATTTGACCCTTTTTAGAAAATGTCTGTCTGTCTGTCTGTCTGTCTGTCTGTCTGTCAGTCTGTCTGTGTGTGTGTGTGTGACAAAATTTTGTGGCAACTGTATCTCAGGAACTACTGCACAGAATTTCATACAAATTAGTATGTAGTTGCACCTTGGCATAAATTAGTGCCTATCAACTTTTGGTAAAAATTGTCTTACAGGTTGCGTTGCCATCCCGCTTTTTCTAAATTTTTAACATGGTGATATAGGACAAAATTTTGTATAAATGTGCATAAAGAGAATTATTTTTTAGTAATCATTATGAAATTTACAAGAATTATTTATAATAGAGGTAGTCAACTGGGGAAAAAATTTTGTATGCGTAGGAGCCTCGTGAACCCCCCTGGGGGGGAAGTCCCCCCTCGAGGGGAGTAAATTTTCAAGATGGGTATCTTTCGAAAGGTCTCGTCAATACCTTTAAAACGAATGGTTGAACTATAAATCTGTGATAATTTAAAACAAAGTTATTGATTTTTTTCACTTTTAACAAAAAGTAACTTAGAAAAAAAATCGTATTTTTTTTTTTTTTTTTTTTTTTTTTTTCTAAACGAAATTTAACCAGACTTGGTATTTAGTTGGCCCCTGACATAAACTGGGGCTGATTAGATTTGGGGATCAATCACTCAACAGGTGGTGCTGTGATCGTATTTTTTCTAAATTTTTAACATGGCAGTATATAGGAAAAAATTTCGTATAAATGTACATAATGGGAGTTATTCTTAACCTGTGATTGTGAAATTAATATGAATTATTGATAATAGTAGTAGTTAATTAGGAAAAAAATCTCGGTCATCGCTTCCCTCCCCCCAGGGGAAAGTACCCCCCGGGGGAGGGGGGGGTAATATTTCAAGATGGGTATCTTTCGAAAGGTCTCGTCAATATCTTTAAAACGAATGGTTGAACTATAAATATGTGATAATTTAAAACAAAGTTATCGATTTTTTTTTTTTTTTTTTTTTTTTTTTTTTTTTTAAATATTGTTACTGTGTGAATTTGTATAGGAAAATATAGAAGAAAGTCTTGTGGTGGCCACAGCATACTAGTTTGGGAAGGGAATTTTGAAAGTTTTCAAAAGTTACAAATTTAGCTTTTTTTTTTTTTTTTTTTTTTTTTTTTTCTGAGTTCAGATATGCTCTAAGGCATTTCAAAATGTTATCTCACATTTAGATGTTTTTTTATGATCTTTCAATTTTTAAATAGTGCTTTTAACGTCTATAAATTTAAAAAAGTGCAAGTTTCAAATTTCATTAATTAACAGACCTATTTTCTGTTATTGCAATATATTTATATCTTAGTTCTGACTATTTACACACTGAGTTCAATATAACATTTCTTTTTTTTTTTAATCGCAATCGGAGTTTATCATGTTTCAGTTGTATATCTTTAACATTTTATTTCAAAAATAAAACAAAAATGCTTCAAAATATTCTGCATTTACTAAAATAATCAATAATATTACAATGGAAAATATTATTTTAATTAAAATTTCAACAATATTAATAAAGAAAGAAAGAAATTAAAATAAAGAAAGAAAGAAATAACAGCCAAATTATTAATTATTAGCTATTGAATATTTTATGTATTGATTTGATGCATTAAAAAATTATTGCTCTAATTCTTAATAACCGAAGAACTCATGCTCGATTTTGTTGCCCGTGCTCTTTAACTGATTATAACGAAATTTCATGAACTATTGTGAAATTTTGTTCGATGAATTAGAATAAAATTTAATAATTTTAAAGTATTCTAAACATAATTTAATTTCAATGTATTATTTTTTATAACATATTTTATTATGGTATTCATTAAAAAAAAAGAAAAAAGTTCTAAAGTTATTTAAATAGGCAGACAAAACTTCATCATTTATTATTGTCAATAACGTAGTTTAATTTTTTACAATTTTTTGTAAAATAATCACATAATTTTTTATATCACTTTTATTTAAGCAAACAGAATAAAAATGATATTGAAACAAGTTGTTTGTACACTTAAAAAAAGTGAAATTAAATCTAAACACTGAATATTAGTTTCTTCCCATCAAAGTTTCCAAAGTTCCCAAAATTCCCGGTTTAAACCCGAAAATTCCCATGTTTATTCCCCTGAAACAAAATTCCCGGGTTTTTTCCATCTCTAACTAAGAGTCGCAAAGACAAAACACCAACGGAACTTTGGAGTACTAAAAAGCCTTATGTTCGACATCTCAATCCATTTGGATGTACAGCATATTACAAAATTCATAACAACAAAAGACATAAGTTAGAAGCTAAGGCCAAAAAGGGTGTGTTCATTGGATACTCAAGAGAGAGGAAGGCATATAGAATATTTGACATGGAAGAGAGAAAAGTATACGAAACATCTGATGTAATATTTGATGAACTAGCAAATGGATATGTTGCGAACGAATCACCGAATAAACAAATGAATTATATGGAAATTCATTATTGCATAGGTGATAAAGAAGATTCTAAGAAGGATGATTTATCAATTGAAGTATCAGATCCTGAGGAACAAATGGACACATCAGTAAATATTGACGAACAAATTATGAGCAACTCAGACGAAGAAAGTGAAGAAGATCAAAATGAACCTCGAAGACCTGCCAGAAACAGAAAAATGCCTACAAGATACAATGAATATGAAGTATATGCAGTAACAGATTTCACACCTGAAAAATATGAAAATGCCATAACATCTGATGAAAAGGTTCAATGGGTATGTGCAATGAACGATGAAATTAATTCCTTAGAAATGCATCACGTATGGGAGCCAGTGGAAAGACCTAAGAATAAGTAAGTAATTAAAAGTCGTTGGGTATACAAGATTAAGAAATTGGAAGATGAGAAGTATTACAAGGCAAGACTTGTTGCAGTTGGTTGTGGGTAAAAACAAGGCATAGACTTTGAGGAAAGCTTTAGTCCAGTCATGAAGTGGGATTCATTAAGAGTCCTTCTGGCACTTGCAGCGACAAAGAATTCCATTATGAAATATGAAATTCTATGATGTTAAAACAGCCTACCTAAATGGAATACTAAATGAAGAAATTTTCATGGAACCGCCAAAAGGTTATGAGCTACCTGATGACAAAGTTTACTTAATCAAGCGCAGCATCTATGGCTTACCACAATCAGGAAGATGTTGGTATGATAGATTCAGCAAAATATTTGAAGAAGCAGGATTAATGAGGCTCAAATCGGATCCTTCAATATATACTAGGAAAGAAGGGGATGATTATATTCATGTTGGAATATATGTGGATGATTTCCTGGTTGTAGCAAGTACAAAAGAAATGATTGATAAATTAATAGGAAATGTAAAGAAAAATATTGAAATTAAAGAAACAACAGATATAAATATAATTAAGATTAAAAACTATTAAAAGTTTAAAATTATAAAACATTTCACGTGTATAAATAATATAAAAGGTAACAAAACCACTTTAAAACACGTATATACAATATTTTTATTAAAAACTACACAAAGCTTTTCGCTATCATAATAATAGCATCATCAGGTGTAATTACGTTACATAGAAACTAGCAATATATAAATAAAGAAGTTCAAATGGTTTAAAGTTACGGTTACAATAAAAATTTTAATTTACAGTTACAATAAAAATTATTATTTTCAGTATTTTTTTTTTTTTTTTTCTCTATGAGCACAACGCGTGCCAAATTTTATGAAGTGATGCAGCGTCCTTGGAGTTAATAACTTTATTGTATTTGATAATATTTACGGCTTCTGTTATTAGCAGGTCTTGAAAGTCTCGAGGGGCTGAAATAACTTCGGACTGGGTCCACATAGGAATAGCATCAGGGTGTTCGTAAAGAAAGTCTACTAGAATTGAACTTGGCTTTAAGTGTGCGACGTGTTTGCCCAATGTAGTAAAACAGTTCATCATTATATTTGATAGGGATTTTATAAACCCCTCCAGAAGGTCTGTTGATATCTCTGTCATTTATTTTGTGTTTAATTTCGTGTTTTAATTTTGTGTTTAAAATTCTAGTTTTAACATCGATACCCGAATTCACAATATGTGGATTACCACTAATACGTAATTTTACGTAAATTTAATCTATGCATTCCTTTCAACGTTTCAACCAAATTAATTATTTTTAATTTTTCTTGATAAATAACATATCAAATAATACAAACATTATATATATACAATTTTTTTAGACCATTAGTAAACTAGTATGTTGTGGCCACCACAAGACTTTCTTCTATATTTTCTTATACAAACTCACGCAGTAACAATATATATAAAAAAAAAAAAAAGATTTGTTTCAGTTTTTTTTTTCCGTTAAAAGTAAAAAAAATCGATAACTTTGTTTTAAATTACCACATATTTATAGTTCAACCATTCGTTTTAAAGGTATTGACGAGACCTTTCGATAGATACCGATCTTGAAAATTTACACCCCCTTCAGGGGGGGGGGGAAGCAATGTCCCCACATGCACAGAATTCTTTTCCTAGTTAACTACTACTATTACCAAAAGTTCATATTAATTTTACAATCGCAAGTTAAAAATAACTCTCATTATGTACATTTATGGGGGGGGGGGGGTAACTTCCCCATAGGGTGGGGAAGCAATGCCCCAAATTTTTTTTCCTAATTAACTACTATTATTATCAATAATTCATATTAATTTCACAATCACAGGTTAAGAATAACTCTCATTATGTACATTTATACGAAATTTTTTCCTATACTGCCATGTTAAAAATTTAGAAAAAATACGATCACAGCGCCACCTGTTGAGCGATTGATCCCCAAATCTAATCAGCCTCAGTTTATGTCAGGGGCCAACTAAATACCAAGTCTGGTTAAATTTCGTAAAAAAAAAAAAAAAAAAAAAAAAAAGATTTTTTTCTGTTTTTTTTTTTTGTTAAAGGTAAAAAAAATCGATAACTTTGTTTTAAATTATCACAGATTTATAGTTCAACCATTCGTTTTAAAGGCATTGACGAGACCTTTCGAAAGATACCCATCTTGAAAATTTACTCCCCTCGAGGGGGGACCTCCCCCCCAAAGGGGGTGGCGAGCCTCCTATGCATACAAAATTTTTTTCCCAGTTGACTATCTCTATTATAAATAATTCTTGTAAATTTCATAATGATTACTAGAATATAATTTTCTTTATGCACATTTATACAAAATTTCGTCCTATATCACCATGTTAAAAATTTAGAAAAAGCGGGATGGCAACGCAACCTGTAAGACAATTTTTACCAAAAGTTGATAGGCACTAACTTATGTCAAGGTGCAACTACATACCAATTTGTATAAAATTCTGTGCAGTAGTTCTTGAGATACAGTTGCCACAAAATTTTGTCACACACACACACACAGACAGACTGACAGACAGACAGACAGACACTTTCTAAAAAGGGTCAAATCGTGTTCTACAGCTCTCAAAACGTGTAAATCCATCAAAAACCCGAGGTCGAAAATTTTTACGAATCCAATACTTTCTCTATATTACATATAGAAGAAAGTAAAAAGAAATATTTAAATTAAAAAATAAGTAATCAAAAGGTAATTCTAAGTTATTAGTGTGACACACTTGTTAAAATTTAATAGCGCGGTACACTGTATTGTCTGTCACGTTATTAAATTTTTTTTGTACGTGTATATTTATTTAAATTTTAAATCTTTTTTTAAATTACATATCACATAAAATTCCTGTTTATGTA
Source organism: Salticus scenicus (assembly GCA_963930645.1). NCBI lineage: Eukaryota > Metazoa > Arthropoda > Arachnida > Araneae > Salticidae > Salticus > Salticus scenicus. Next base: position 289,144,527 of record OZ005652.1, on the reverse strand, counting down.
AATTAAAATTTCTGAACTTCAAATCTGTCTCAGTTTAAAGCAGTTGAATAATAAAGATGAGTCCCTGAAATCATTTTTTTTTTTTTTTTTTTTTGTCTGTTACGCTACTTTTTTACTTTACGAAGTGTAAGTTATTTTTCTTAAATTAAAAATTTCATGTATTTAAAAGCAATATATACATATGCAGGGGTAGAACACTGGCGCAGACCTCATACCACTATTAACCCCTTGGGTACATTTGACGTCTGAGACACGTCATTCACTTTTTTTGTTTTTTATTTTTGTTTTGCAATTCTAATTACTTGAAGACATCTTAATACTACATATGTCACCAATATTTTAGAAATAAATAAATTCTTACGTAAAATGTACTGCTTTTACATACTACTCCAAGCAACCAAAAATTATATCCGTTCCACACATGCAAATATTTTCTCAAATAAATCCGTACCCAAGGGGTTAATGAAGTAAATTTTTCTACTTCTTGATCAACGATTTTATTTGTAGAGAAATTTCTTAAACAAAACCGCTATGAGTTCTGCGTCAGTGTTCCATCCCTACATATATATCTGCACACCAAAATTCATTAACAGAAATTAATTTTTGGTATTTAAAATTGGACAAGAAAGCTATCTAGATATCTTCCACTCATATATAAAATTAACCCTTAAAATTTTCTAGCTTTTAATATTTAACAGGTAGTTTGCGTTTTTTTATAGACATGCCAACATTTTAATTTATTCTGGAGCATTGTTATTACCCACTTTTCTTGAAGGGCATTTTACTTTCCATTTACAGGGTTCGTACTGCCCGCCTTTTTTCCAGGTCACTTCCAACCTTTCACCATACCTGCCTGTACCAACATACTAATTAATATTCCGTAGTCTGAAGTCTTTGCCTTTTTTTCCATACCAGTCTTTTTTAGAGTATTTTTCTTCTTATTTAATTACGATTAAATTTGGAGACAATTACCTTAAAACTAATAAAGTTGTGTGGAAAAAAAGGGGGGGGGGGGTACTAACAATACTACGGAATATTAATTAGGATGTTGGCAGGTACGCTTCCAGGAATGATAAGTTTTCGCCTTTATTGCTATTGTTACCACTATTTTTATACAATAACCTCTGCCCTACTTAATCACGAAAATTTTTGCATAGAATTAATGGTAGTTTAAAAGGCGAAAGGGTACTGCGGGTTAAGCATATGAAAACTGCACCAGCGTCGAATGAAGAGTTCTTGCCTTCTATTTATTGTTCTTTATCTGAAGCATCTTTTCCACATAATTTTAGACTTCTACCCTCAACGAATAGGGAGTAGTGGGGGTGGCAACCTAAAACGTTAATTTTTTTTTTTTTTTTTTTTTTTTTTTTTTAACTATTCAAGATGTCTTATCGAAGTTGAAACTACTTATAAATGCTTATGAAGTAGGGTAGGTGCTTCAGTGATTGGGATGTTTCGTAATTGACATCTATCCCGAAATAATTAATAAATAATAAAATCATGTATTTTACATATAAGAATTTTAACATTTTATGTCAAACACTGGAGCATAGGGTGCTAATAACTGGTAAAATGAATAACTAGCAGTGTCAAACACTGGAACATAGGGGGCCAATTACTAATAAAAGGAAAATCTGGCAGTGTCAATTACTGGAACATTGAGTGGGTGTCAAATAAAAATTCATAAAAAAAAAAAAAAAATGATAATTGTTATCAAATGTATATATTTTAACATTTATGTGGTTCTGGATGTCTTTCATACCATATGTCTTAACTTAAGATTTCTAAAAATATTTTCTGATGACTAGGACTAGAACATTAAAAACATCAGAGAATGCTTTAAAAGTGTCAATCACTGGTACACTTACCCTACATAATATATATATATATATATATATACATATATTCAGAATTTTTACTCGATTTTAAACGGTAGAAAATTATAAGTATATTTTTGATGGGCGATTTTTTATACTATCCACCAAAGTGACACCTACCAAAAAAATACAGTTTATTTGTTAGCTTTTACATATAAAAATTACAGAAGTGGGAACGTAGTGAAAAAAATAATAATCACTTAATAATAATACCAGTGATATAATATTTATTCTTAAAAACTAATTAATATTAATAAATAAAAAAATGCAAACAAATATAAAAATGCTCTATTAACATTTGTTATTAAAACGTAACAATTAGCAATAAAAAAAATATTCTATTTAATTATTATCAGGGATATTACATCTCGCCCTTTTTTTCAAGACACTTTTGGGGATGAGAAATTTCTGTAATTTTTGCTACCTTTATTTTTATATAATAGTCTCTGTCCCGTTTAATCACGTCATAACAATACAAAAATACTCATATAAAAATTTCTATATGAAAATAGCATAGATGGCAAAATTTAATTTATTCCGCAGTATTTTTTAGCCCCGCCTTTTTTCCATATCAATTATTAGTTCCCCATCATACTATAGGTATGGGGAACTTAGGTAATCGTGAAAATTTTTAGTTCCCCATCATACTATAGGTATGGGGTACTTAGGTAATCGTGAAAATTTTCGACCTCGGTTTTTTGACTTTTTTACACGCTTTCAGGTGTGAGGAATCCGAAAATGACAAAATTTGTATGGTGTCTGTCTGTAGGGTGTCTGTTAGTCTGTTAGTCCGTCAGTTTGTTAGTCTGTGTACACGATACCTCAAAAACAAATTGTCGCAGAGAGGTCAGATCAGTTTTAAAATATTACTTTCGACACTGGCAAGAACCCTATTCATTTGCAACATTCGATTTTAAAAACTTCGTAAGTTATGAGAAATTTACGATTTTCTTAACATGGGAGAATAGGACAAAAATTCACTTAAACGTGCATTAAGTGGAAACTTTTTACTGTAAAAATGTCAGACCAGTTTTAAAATATCCGTTTTGATGCCGGAATGAACATCAGTAACTATAAATATGCTACTTTGAAAATTTCGCAAGTTATTGGAAATTTACGAATTTCTTAACATGGCAGTATAAGGCAAAATTTCACATAAACATCAATTTTGAGCGATATTTTCATAGTAAAGATGTCAGACTACTTTTGAAATATTATTTAGGACACTGGCATGAATATTAATGACTATGAATTTTAAAATATAAAAACTTCGTAAGTTATTGGAAATTTACGAATTTCTTAACATGGCAGAATAGAGCAAAATTTCACATAAACGTCAATTTTGAGGGATATTTTCATCGTAAAGATGTCAAACCACTTTCGAAATATTATTTGGGTTACTGGCATGAATATCATAGACTATGATTTTTCCAATTTAAAAAATTCGTAAGTTATTTGGAATTTACGATTTACTTAACATGTCAGGATAAGGCAAAATTGAGCATAAACTTCCATTTTGAGGATCATAAATACATTAGACAACTTCAAAATTACATTTATGATATTTTTTTGAACATGATTGAATACAAATATTCTAATAGGAAAATTTCGTAAATTATTCGTATTTTACGATTTTATCAACATAGCGAAATTGTAATTTTTTCATATAAATATAAATTTTGAGGATTATTGCATTGGAAATAGTAGCATGAAACATAAACAACGGAATTGACCCTGATATATAATAGATTAGAATAAGATAAATATATCGAAGTGAACGATGGATAGCCTATTAGGCGGGGATTTCTTTCTGTCACTGTATCAAGCTTTGGTCAAATTCATTTTTTTTTTTTTTAACATGATTATAATATGTCTCGCACTAGAAATTTATGAGACCATAAATATGGTGGGGAACTGAGCAGAGTCCACCTATGCCAGCTAGTTTTTTAAAGATAAAATTGCCTGATTTTATCGATGTTATATATTTGATAATATTTTTCTATAAATAAAGTGGTGCTAAATAAAGGCGGGCTAAAAATACCGTGGAATAAATTTAAATGTTGACATGTATGCTATTTTCATACAAAAATCTTTATATCAGTATTTTCATAGCAATATGTCGTGATTAAACAGGATGAAGACTAGTGTATAAAAATAAAGGTAGCAAAAATTAGGGAAATTTCTCATCCCTAAAAGTGTCTTGAAAAAAAGGCGAGATGTAAGAGCCCTGATAACAATTAAATAGAATATTTTTTTTATTGCTAATTCGTACCTTTTTAATAACAAATGTTAATAGAGCATTTTTATATTTGCTTACATTGTTTATTTATTAATATTAAGTAGTTTTTAAATATAAATATTATATCATTGGTATTATGAAAAAAATAATAATCACTTAATAATAATTATTATTATTAAGCGATTATTATTTTTTTCACTGCGTTCCCGCAATTTGATACTTCTGCAATTTTTATATGTAACAGCTAACTAATAAACAAATAAACTGTACTTTTTGTAGGTGTCACTTTGGTGGATAGTATAAAAAATCGCCCATCAAAAATATACTTACCTTTTTCTATCGTTTAAAATCGAGTGAAAATTCTGAAAAAAGCATTTATTATGTACTTCATAAACATTTATAAATAGTTTCAACCTCGATAAAATATCTTGAATAGTTTTTAAAAAAATTAAATTTAACGTTTTAGGTTGCCACCATTACTCCCTAATCTTTGAGGGTAGAAGTCTAAAATTGTGTGCAAAAGCTTTTTCAGATAAAGAACTATAAATAGAAGGCAATAACTCTTCATTCGACGCTGGTGCAGTTTTCATATGCTTAACCCGCAATACCCTTTAATCAACCCTGAAAGTGACCTGGAAAAAGGCGGGGAATACGAACCCTGCATTCTGTAGAATTTATTAATAATTATGTAAGGAGAGGGGGTTTTTCACTTCTTTTTTAGAAAAACATAAGGTACAATAAACAATAAATCAGTCACAATTTTCTTTGACTTGAAATTTTGCTAAACTCGTTTTTATATTTTATCTATGCAAAATATTCGTGACTTATTGATATGCTAAATATTAGGTGTACCGGAAAGTTATGTCGTTTTGAATTAATAAAATGAAACCGGAAATTTTTGTTTAACAGTGTTTAGGTGGTACTTTACAAATAACCATCTTATAAGTTACCTAAGAATATCTTAAATTTTATCCAGGATAAATTTCCGATGTCAGTATTTTAATTCGAAACGACAGAACTTTCCGGTACACCTAATACATTAATAGCATGTTTTATATTCTGAACCTGCTTCATTCTGACATGTTTTCAAAATATTTTTGTTCATAAATACTAAAAATTTAAGCAGGTGTCTTTATATAAATACGCAAACATGAAATTTGCCATACATTTTTTAGCCTATTTATAATAAAAAAGCGGACTTAACAATAATATCGTTCGAAAGGTATGGTTAATGTAGTTTGCAGAAAAAATAAAAAAAATTGTCTTATAAGACCAAGACAGATAAGGGACTGGACAAAAGAAATATTGCTTTCAGATAAAATAGAACTGTTAAAAAAGTTCTAAGTAAATCAGTTATTTATTTATTTAATTATTTTTGTACATTTAAACCAATTAAGTGATTTTTTTTCCTACCTTTCGTATCAAGTTAAAATAAATAAATAAATAAATGAAAAATATAATAATACATACATACGTACATACTTGCCAACTTAACCCGGAAGACGGAAGATTGTTAGTCCCGCCCCTTTCCGCCTATTTCTTCACACTCACACTAGTCTTTTTTTAGAATACTTTTCTTCTTATTTAATCGGAAATATATTTGAAGAGAACTACTCTAAAAATTAAGTGGTTTTCAAAAAGGAGCGGGAATTAACAATCTTCCGGGTTAAGTTGGCAAGTATGAAATAAAATTAAAATAAAATTGAAATAAATCGGTTTAAAAAAAAAAGAAAAAAAATGTAAGAAATGAATATAGTAGCCTGTGATAAGCAACACAGTTACCGTATGACGAAGAATTTACAAAAAAAAAAAAAAAAAAAAAAAAAATTGTCCTGTTGTCTTAAACTTTTGCTGCCAACTTTTTTTTTCCAGAATGTTGTTAGTCCTGCCCCTTTTTTCACTGTAATCTTTGTAGAGTAATTTTCTTCATATTTAATCGTAATTATATATTGAAGAAAAATGTTCTAGGATATTTACGTTATGAAAAAAGACAGGACTAACAACATTGCGGAATAAATTAAGAAAGTTGGCAACTATGGTTCTTGATTAAAATCTGGTTTGTACAGTATTTTATATCTATTACTTAGAAAACAAAAATAGGCTTTAGTTTCTTTCTTTTTTCGTTTTTTATATTACAGTTTTTTAACTTTTGCACGCAATATTTTGCATTTAAAATTCTTATAGAAGTTGCTAAATCTTCATATACACATTTTAAAAATATAATACAACGAACGGCTCGGGATTTAGCTTATTTTCTGAGTATAATTTTTTTTATTTACTTTTTATTTGCCTGGCAATAAAAGTGAGTATATATATATATATATATATATATATTTCTATCTGTTGACATATTGTTTCGATATAACAATGTTTTTGCTATTGAAATGCCCAGAAGAAGATAGGTCTGTATGACTGAGAGACAAATAAACAGATAACTTCAAAAATATACGTATTATCATGTAAATAAACATGCTAATAGTGACTTTTCGTTTTCTTTTTTAAGGATGTAGTTATTACTAAGAGTATATTTTACGTACGGAAATTATGAATTTCTATATTTAATGCTTGCTTAAAATACTTAGTATTTAAATGCTTACTTAAAAAAATTGGTCAAGTTTCGACCACTGTGCTGTATTAGTTTAAATTAATATGGTAGAAAATAATGTTTATTATTACTTTTTTCCCATTAAAAATACAATATTTTCTGAGAAAATGTACTAAAGCAGAGTTGCCATCATTTTACGTTATTCAGGAACATTTTTAGCGCCGTCTTCATTTCATATCAGCTTTTCTTAAGAATATTTTTTTTTTCCTTATTTTATTGTAGTTATATGTTGGAGAAAATTATTCAATAAATAAATTGGTGTAAAATAAAGGCGGTATCCACCGCACTTTATAATGTAGAAAACGAGGGGTAAAAATTAAAAATCCATAGAAAAACGAGAAAAAAATCAGTCAAAAATCCATAGAACAAGCATGGGAGCAAAACCAAAAAAAATCTCACAATGTCAAGTGTGTGTGTGTGTGTGGGGGGGGGGGGGGGGGAGGGGGGAATAAGAAAAAAATGCCTAACTCCGGAACGAGTAAAAGGACAAATTTTACTAGAAAAAGACATGGAGGATTTTACCGTTATCGTTCGTATGTGCCTTCTGAGGGGTCATTAAAAAATCGAGCCACGTCTTAAGGCGTTCCTCTGCAAATGAAATGTCATTTTTCTAAAACGTGTAACTATAGGTTACCGGAAAATTTTAACAGAAAGATTTATTTTATTTAATGATGAAGTAAAATAAAACAAATTATTACAATTTTTCGGTAGCCAAAAAATAGTAAGTTGGAAATTATACGTGTGATGTTTTAAAGGAATGCCAAAAATCGTTTCTTACTGTTCAAAATAGGAAAATATGCCGAGCGCAAAGGTTTAAAACGTCTCGCCTAGTATAATGTTCCGGAATAAATTAAAATGCTGGCAACTATGCTAAAGATGCCAACAGTAGACAATAAGTTGACTAAAACATTGAATTTATTACGTTTCGATAAAACTGAAAAACACATTCAACATACTTTCATTTCACTAGTATGTTTCAAAATTTTTCTTGCTGTCGTTAAATACTGACTTTAAAACTGTATCCAAAAGTTAGCGTTGATTTGAGTTGAGAACACATTTAATATGATTAGTTTCACACACACACACACATACACACACACACAAAAAAAAAAGAAAAAAAAAGAAAGAAAGAGAACGTACTCCTTAACTTTTTTTATAAATTTATTGCAAAATGCCATTTACATAGCTGTATAAACTTGTACTTTTATTTTTACTACACGTAACAGAAATCCATTATATATTTTTGTAGTAATTTTCTGTGATTAAATAAAGGGAAATTTTTTATTCAGGAAATGAATGTTAAAAAATCGTGCAAGCTGACAGATATGCATTTATATTCAATTAAGGCTCCATAGTTTAAGTACGTGTTATTTTATATTTTTAAATAAAACAAGGAGAAATCATGTGTTTTTCATAGCCTATAAAACACTTAACTGTACTTCTTCTTTATATCAAATATATTAATTCGTAAATACTTGAGAGTTCGAGGAGCATAGTTCCGAAGCCCACGGCCCTCACCTTCAGATGACAATGACATACGATATCGATAAAAACAGATGGTAAAAAAAAAAAAAAAGTAGGGGTTTAGGAGGGCAAAAAGGAAAGCGTTAAATACATAGAGATAAAGTTTTGAGCTTATGGAAAAGGAAGAACAAAATTTAAAGAGAAAGTTTAAGTTATAGCATAACATAACTCGAAGAGACATTCGGGATTGTAATGAAATGCTCGCCCTCTGGTGGGCTAAGGTGAAATTACAATAAACATGCTTTAATTCGGCTTCCATCCAGCCGCCATTGCATGCCGATGTTTAGTTTCACATATATTTATTGAATAAAAATGAATAAATCCGGTAAAAAAGATAACACATACTGTTGTGTGCTCCAGTGTAACTCCAAAGGACCAAGAAATCCAGAATTAAGCTTCCATTTATTTCCAAATGACAAATTTAAAATTTCAGTTGCTTCGGCTAATGGAAGTAAAGAATTAATCAGATGATTTGAAACTAATATCTGTTCAACTTCAGTTAAAAATCTACTTCCGATCGAACTTTGAATAAACTGAAATATTTTTTTCCAAAAGCAATCAATTTTCTATGATGTAATGGCGGAGAAATTATAGTACGAATATTAAGTAGAATAACAAAAAGAACAATAATAAATACACGTGGCTATAATATTTACTAACAACAAAAACTGAAAAATCGCCATCTATCGATCATTACAAACGCGGATTAAGGATAGCATGAAAAACACACAAAAAACACAGAACAGCATCAATAAATTTTTGTAATTTTTGAATAATTTCAATTTATATATATATATATATATACATTTTTTATTTTATTTATTTCTTTATCAATACGAATAATTACAAAAAAAAAAATTAAAAAGGAAATTCGAAAGGAAAAAATCAGTAGTGCTGCCATCTATAGACAAAAGAGAGAACAATTCTCCGAAGAGGAAACTAGTTCTGTGAGATAAAAAGATGACCAGTAATTTGGTGCTGCTATCTATAATTAGTGAATGCAACTACCAAAAAGACCATCAAAAATGAAACAAAAAGAAATCAAAGAAGGAAATTAAGATTAATACCAACATTAGGATATTTTCTATTAATTGGAAGTGTATGGTCATATGCAACTAGAGTGTTTAAAGCACTGCTGTCCAATTTTTTGAGGAATTATGGAACTTAATATTTAAGAGTTGAATGAAATCATTTAAACGTAGAAAATTTATTTTTTTGCAAATTTGGTAGTTACATTATTATGTATATAATATGGCACACCTTTAACATTATTAGATACTGAAGAAAATTTCACTAAAAATAAAGAGATGTGAAAAAAGGCGGCTACTAACAAACAGTGCTCTGGAATAAGTTAAAATATCATTCTCTGGTTATACTACCAACATTCCAGTTAAAATTCGTAGTATTGTTAGCATGTTAGCACTCGTTTTTTTTTCCTACACCGTTTATATATATAGAAGAAAAAAATGGTATATATATATATATATATACTACAATTAGAAAAATTGCTCTAAAAATAAAGTGGTATGGAAAAAGGGGTGGGACTATAAGACTGCGGAATATTAATTAGAATGTTGGCAGGCATGACATACTTGCCAGCATTCTAATAAATATTTCGTAGTATTGTTGGTATCCACTTTTTTTTTTTTTTTTTTTTTTTTTCGCACCAGTGTTTTTTAGAGCACTTTTCTTCTTCTTTAACAGTAATTAAATTTGGAGAAAATCATTCTTAAAAAGAAACGGCGGTGCTGAAAAAGGGCAGATACTAATAATACTGTGAATCTATAATAATAAAAGGAAAGGTCTGTCTGTCTGTCTGTCTGTCTGTCTGTCTGTCTGTTCTTTTATACGTTCAGCCCCTATTGAGCGCAGAAGTACAAAAATTGACATACGGATGCTCTGGAGCCTTTCCGATGTTTTCCTCGAAACAGAATTTAAAAATTTTAATTAGTTGTGGAGATATTAATTAAAATGTCCACTCATGTCTAATCTAAAAGCGATCTCAAAACAGAAAAAGTGGAAAATAAATTAGAAATATTTGTCCGATCGTTACAATTTCGATACCAAATGAAAGGGGCATTTTTTCTGAATCTAAGTGTGCAAGTGGTTTATCGGTACAACAATTAGATTTTTTAAAATTAACTAAAGTATGAATTTTCTGTGGCAACATCATTTCAAATGCCAGTAATGAAGACCCATCGTCTGTCATCAAAAAGGAAATGATTGCAACCGATCAAGATGTCACGTGTTTTGTAGTAGGGAAAAATATTGCAATTTTCAATTTTTTTCAAATTTTAATTCACGTTACATTTGAATTCATATTCGGCCTAGACAGCATATTATAAAGCTACTGTTCAATTTTCATGAAAATATGTGGATAAACAAAAAAATGAGATTAAATTTTGTATTATATTTTCAACTATTTTAAATTGAGATATGCCGTTGAAATTTCGTAATATTGGTGTTTTTAACGCCCGATATTTCGATTCTGAATATTTTTGAAAATGTAGAATTATTAGGAAGGGCTTGAAGGGGAGGGGGGGGGGGCAAGCAAACGGCCAGAAAAAAAAAAAAATAAAATAAAATAAAATAAAATAAAAAATAAATAAATAAATAAAAAGAGTTACAGCGTTTGAAATTGTTATTATTAGGTTTCAAGGAAAGATAAATCGATTGCGGATATTTTCAAGTGTAAAATTATTAGAAGGGACGGAAAGGGGGGGGAGGGGCAAAAACGTAGAAAAGGAACGGTTGTTTCGGAGAAAACAACGGAAAACCCAGAACGCCTTTATTCTTTTATATTTTGCAGAATTTCGAATTCTGATACTCCTTTCACATTTCATACTATGGATTTTGAACAGTATTTAGCCCGGAATTACCCAAGTTTCGGAGAAAACCACGAAAAAGTCAGACATAAATCGTTTTATAATAGTGTTTATATCATTTTTGTATCTCAGCTTCTAATTAGCATAATTTCAAAAGTAATATGTCATTTTGAAACTTATTTGAATGGAATTTCAAGAGTAGACGCCACAAATTTCTGTCACCTTCCATTAACCGACTATCATAAGTAATGGAATTTGAGATTTCACGTGATTTACACGTTTTAAGGTTTCCTGATTAGGTTTTCTTTTGTATCTCAGCTACTAATTAAAATAATTTTATAAGTAATACATTATTTGAAAGCTTTATTGATTTAGAATTGAACAGTAGATTACAGAATTTTCTACCGCCAGATGGCGCTGTAATATTTTTAAATTTCAATATTTCGAATTCTGAATATGATTAAATTATTTTTAATACATCATTCGAAAGATATTTTAAAGTACTTTTATACTATCGAAAGTGGGATTCGAGATTTCACCTAATTTACACGTTTTGAGGTCTCCTGAATCGGTCTTCTTTTGTATCTCAGGTACTAATTAAAATAATTTCATAAGTAATACATCATTTGAAAGATTTGTTGATTTGGAATAGAACAGTAGAATACAGAAATTTGTACCGCCAGATGGCGCTATAATATTTTAAAATTTCAATATTTCAATTTCTAATTATGATTAAATTATTTTTAATATATCAATTGAAAGATATTTTAAAGTTCTTTTAAATTATCGAAAGTTTTCACCAGATTTACATGTTTTGAGGTGTCCTGAATCAGTTTTTTTTTTTGTATCTCAGTTATTAATTAAAAAAAGTTCATAAGTAATACATCATTTGAAAGCTTATTTTAGTTGATACACATTTTAAAGTACTTTTACATTATCGAAAATGAAATTCGAGATTTAACCCGATTTACACGTTTTGAGGTGTCCTGATTAGGTTTTCTTTTGCATCTCATCTACTAATTAAAATAATTTCATGAGTGATGCATCATTTGAAAGCTTTGTTTATCTGGAATGGAACAATAGATTACAGAAATTTCTACCGCCAGATGGCGCTGTAATTTTTTTAACTTTCAATATTTCAATTTCTAATTATGATTAAATTATTTTTAATGCATCATTCGAAAGATATTTTAAAGTTCTTTTATATTATCGACAGTTTTCACCAGATTTACACGTTTTGAGGTCTCCTGAATTAGTTTTCTTTTGTATCTCAGCTACTAATTAAAATAATTTCATAAGTAATACATCATTCGAAAGCTTTTTTAATTTGGAATCGAACAGTGGAATACTGAAATTTGTACCGCCAGATGGCGCTGTAATATTTTCAAATTTCAATATTTCAATTTCTAATTATGATAAAATTATTTTTAATACATCATTCGAAATATATTTTAAAGTTCTTTTAAATTATCGAAAGTTTTCACCAGATTTACACGTTTTGAGGTATCCTGAATCAGTTTTCTTTTATATCTCAGTTATTAATTAAAAAAATTTCATAAGTAATACATCATTTGAAAGCTTTGTTGACTTGATACACATTTTAAAGTACTTTTACATTATCGAAAATGGAATTCGAGATTTCACCCGATTTACACGTTTTGAGGTCTCCTAATTAGGTTTTCTTTTGTATCTCAGCTACTAATTAAAATAATTTCATAAGTAATACATCATTAGAAAGCTTTTTTGATTTGGAATCGAACAGTGGATTACAGAAATTTCTACCGCCAGATGGCGCTGTAATATTTTCAAATTTCAATATTTCAATTTCTAATTATGATTAAATTATTTTTAATGCATCATTCGAAAGATATTTTAAAGTTCTTTTATATTATCGACACTTTTCACCAGATTTACACGTTTCGAGGTCTCCTGAATTAGTTTTCTTTTGTATCTCAGCTACTAATTAAAATAATTTCGTAATACATCATTAGAAAGCTTTTTTGATTTGCAATCGAACAGTGGAATACAGAAATTTGTACCGCCAGATGGCGCTGTAACATTTTAAAATTTCAATATTTCAATTTCTAATTATGATTAAATTATTTGTAATACATCATTCGAAAGATATTTTAAAGTTTTTTAAATTATCGAAAGTTTTCACCAGATTTACACGTTTTGAGGTGTCCTGAATCAGTTTTTTTTGCATCTCAGTTATTAATTAAAAAAAGTTCATAAGTAAAACATCATTTGAAAGCTTATTTTAGTTGATACACATTTTAAAGTACATTTACATTATCGAAAATGGAATTGGAGATTTCTCCCGATTTACACGTTTTGAGGTCTCCTGATTAGGTTTTCTTTTGTATCTCATCTACTAATTAAAATAATTTCATGAGTAATACATCATTTGAAAGCTTTGTTGATCTGGAATGAAACAATAGATTACAGAAATTTCTACAGCTAGATGGCGCTGTAATATTTTTAAATTTCAATATTTCATATTCTAATTATGATTAAATTATTTCTAATAAATCATTCGAAAGATATTTTAAAGTTCTTTTACATTATCGAAAGTGGAATTCGAGATTTCACCTGATTTACAATTTAAAGTGTCCTGATCAGGTTTTCTTTTGCATCTCAGCTAATTGAGTAAGACCGTTCAAAATTGGTATATGCAAGTTAATTAGGAGGGGCTGGAACGGTGGGGAAGGAATAGGCGCGCATGGATTTGGGACCCGGTGCGAGTTTTTACCCGTTGATAAAAGATTTTTTTTTTTTAAATTTTTTTTTCTTAATAATAAAAGTTTGAGTTGAGAAGGAATATGCGTGTACAGCGCACGTATATCCTCAAACGTGCGCGCACAGCGCGCATTGGTCTGCGCTGCCGACGGCAGTGGCGTCCCGGTGTGAGTTTTTACCCGATGCTAAATGATATATTTTTTAATTCCTTTTCTTAAGAATGAAAGTTTATGAGTAATAACATGGAATTTTGAGAAGTCATAAGGATGGTGAAGGAATACGTGCGCGCAGCGCACGGGTCTACGCTGCCGAAGGCAGTGGGGACCCGGTGCGACATTTTTCCTGATCAGAATTTTTTTTTCTCTTTTTTTATCACATGATAAAAATTAATGCAATTTTGAGAATTCATTAATTTTTGTGATTCATTTAAAAATAGTGACCAGCGAAGCGGGCGTAGCCTGCTAGTATGGAATAATAGCATAATAGGAGCCAAGTCTTCATTATTTTTAACGGACACTTCATACGAGAAAGTTTTTATAAATGCTTTCAATTTATTTAATTTTATGTATTCGTCGAAAGTATATATGACAGATTTCTTTTTAAAAATACTGGTGGATAAATCTGATTTAAAAATTAGTAATTTTGGCAACTATCTTCTATCTATAATAATAAATGGAAAGGTTTGTCTGTCTGTCTGTCTGTCTGTTCTTTTATACGTTCAGCCCCTATTGAACGCAGAAGTACAAGAATTGACATACGGATGCTCTGGAGCCTTTCCGATGTTTTCCTCGAAACAGAATTTAAAAATCTTAATTAGTTTCGGAGATATTAATTAAAATGCTGACCCATATCGATCGCGAAAATGACCAAAAATCCTTATTGCTTAAAAAGAGGCATTCTATCAGCATTCAGCAGACGATTTTAACGGCTGTCTCTAACGGAAAAAAAACATGTGCAAGTCATTAATGTCACATGATCTTTAACTGGGGTTAAAAATTGCAAATTTCAAAGTGCTTCAAATTTTCTTTTTCGTACACAACACTTAATATACAACCTCTATTCAGCACAAAACCAACCTGCAGTTAAAATTTCATCAAATTTCATTAATAAACAAAGCAGTTACATTTTAATTGCTAATTAAATTTTATTCTAACACGTAATCTATCTTTCAATAGACGATAGGAGTTTCCATAGCAACAAAATACATTTGAAGGAACTAAAAAATACTTTTTCTTTTTCTTTTTACTTCCATTAACCCGACTACCGTGGTATATATATAGGTTTTGGCGAAATAAAAAATATTTATTTTTCTTTTTACTTCCATTAATAAAACTACCGTAGATAATGGAATTAGAGATTTCACGTGATTTACATGTTTTAGAATGTTCTGATTAGGTTTTCTTTTGTATCACAGCTACTAATTAAAATAATTTCATAAGTAACACATTATTTGAAAGCTTTGTTGATTTGGAATTGAACAGTAGATTACAGAAATGTCTACCGCCAGATATTTTAAAATTTCGATATTTCAAATTCCAATTAAATTATTTTTGATACATCATACGAAAGATATTTTAAAGTTCTTTTAAATTATCGAAAGTTTTCACCAGATTTACACGCTTTGAGGCCTCCTGAATTAGTTTTCTTTTGTATCTCAGCTACTAATTAAAATAATTTCATGAGTAATGCATCATTAGAAAGCTTTTTTAGATTTGGAATCGAACAGTGGAATACAGAAATTTGTACCGCCAGATGGCACTGTAATATTTTGAAATTTCAAAATTTCAATTTCTAATTATGATTAAATTATTTTTAATACATCATTCGAAAGATATTTTAAAGTTCTTTTAAATTATCGAAAGCTTTCACCAGATTTACACGTTTTGAGGTGTCCTGAATCACTTTTCTTTTATATCTCAGTTATTAATTAAAAAAATTTCATAAGTAATACATCATTTGAAAGCTTTGTTGACTTGATACACATTTTAAAGCACTTTTACATTATCGAAAATGGAATTCGAGATTTCACCCGATTTACACGTTTTGAGGTCTCCTGATTAGGTTTTCTTTTGTATCTCAGCTACTAATTAAAATAATTTTATAAGTAATACATCATTAGAAAGCTTTTTTGATTTGGAATCGAACAGTGGAATACAGAAATTTGTACCGCCAGATGGCGCTGTAATATTTTAAAATTTCAATATTTCAATTTCTAATTATGATTAAATTATTTGTAATAAATCATTCGAAAGATATTTTAAAGTTCTTTTAAATTATCGAAAGTTTTCACCAGATTTACACGTTTTGACGTGTCCTGAATCAGTTTTTTTTTTTTTTTTTTTTTTTTTTTTTTGTATCTCAGTTATTAATTAAAAAAAGTTCATAAGTAATGCATCATTTGAAAGCTTATTTTAGTTTATACACATTTTAAAGTACTTTTACATTATCGAAAAATGGAATTCGAGATTTCACCCGATTTACACGTTTTGAGGTATCCTGATTAGGTTTTCTTTTGTATCTCATCTACTAATTAAAATAATTTCATGAGTAATACATCATTTGAAAGCTTTGTTAATGTGGAATGGAACAATATATCACAGAAATTTCTACCGCGAGATGGCGCTGTAATATTTTTAAATTTCAATATTTCATATTCTAATTATGATTAAATTATTTCTAATACATCATTCGAAAGATATTTTAAAGTTCTTTTACATTATCGAAAGTGGAATTCGAGATTTCACCTGATTTACAATTTAAAGTGTCCTGATCAGGTTTTCTTTTGCATCTCAGCTAATTGAGTAAGAATAAGTAACTGGAATGGAACAATAGATTACAGAAATTTCTACCGCCAGATGGCGCTGTAATATTGATCTAATATTCTAATTATGATTAAATTATTTCTAATACATCATTCGAAAGATATTTTAAAGTTTTTTTACATTATCGAAAGTGGAATTCGAGATTTCACCTGATTTACAATTTAAAGTGTCCTGATCAGGTTTTCTTTTGCATCTCAGCTAATTGAGTAAGACTGTTCAAAATTGGTATATGCAAGTTAATTAGGAGGGGCTGGAACGGTGGGGAAGGAATAGGCGCGCAGCGCGCATGGGTTTGGGACCCGGTGCCAGTTTTTACCCGATGATAAAAGATTTTTTTTTTTAATTTTATTTTCTTAATAATAAAAGTTTGAATTGAGAAGGAATATGCGTGTACAGCGCGCATGGGTCTGCGCTGCCGAAGGCAGTGGCGTCCCGGTGTGAGTTTTTACCCGATGCTAAATGATATATTTTTTAATTCCTTTTCTTGAGAATGAAAGTTTATGAGTAATAACATTGAATTTTGAGAAGTCATAAGGATAGTGAAGGAATACGTGCGCGCAGCGCACGGGTCTACGCTGCCGAAGGCAGTGGGGACCCGGTGCGACATTTTTCCCGATCAGAATTTTTTTTTCTCTTTTTTTATCACATGATACAAATTAATGCAATTTTGAGAATTCATTAATTATTGTGATTCATTTAAAAATAGTGACCAGCGAAGCGGGCGTAGCCTGCTAGTGTAATAATAAGAATGTTAGCAAGCATGAGTTCATTGAATTTAACCAGGGATATCGCTAAGACTTTTTAATCCTGTGTGAATGGGGGCGGATCTTAAATTTGCCAAGTCAAATATCAGTTTTCACCAACTTGTTTAGAAGCAAGGATTTGTATGTAATTTAGTTTAATTTGCCAATTTATTGGTACTTTTTCATAAATGTACTTGCAAATTGATGTCAAATTCATTATAAAAGAATCTCAATAATTTATCTTGAACATTTGTGTAACAATAAAATACATTTGAAATTTAAATGAATAAGTGTTGCATTTTCATATGATTTTAATCGTACAAACTTTTAGTATTGCCAGTTAATTCATTTATGGATTGTATAGCAGTTACTGAAAGTACAATTGGTCACTCGAGAACAAATAAATATTAACACAACTAATATGGGCAATAAGTGCAGAAAATTTTACTTTAACTTTAACATTTAATATTGATTCTGAACAAGAATTTCACCTAAATTACAGACGATGATTTATCGTAAAAATATTGAAAAGTGTGCAAAAAATGAAATGAAGTTGAATTAGACCTTAAACATGTTAAAGAAAATAATTTAAAGCCGTTTTTTACCCACGCGTAGCACAGCACTTATTGGCCAAATAATACTCAATATCGCCCAAAATCGACGAACATCGGTAAAAAAGATTGCCGCTTTTTTTACCAACCAAACCAATTTTGCCCATTGTTATATCTACAATCTTGAATTTCCTAAAAAGTTCAACATTTAGTTTTAAATTTAATTTTCGAAAAATAAAAAACAGAGAAATTTATTGTAGGAACATTGTAAATACAGTAAACCGGTATAAGCTGTAATTCGGCCGATCCGATCTTGGCCTACTCCGATATCGGTATATTGATAATGGTTAAAATTTTTGTCATACAATTATACTGAGCAATCTGATGGACTCCGATACTGGCCGGTATTAGTCTGCTACCGAGAAAATTTTTTATTAAAAAAAAAAAAAAAAAAAAAAAAAAAAAAAAAAAAAAATCACAATTTTGTGAACTGCTTTGTAATTTTGCCATGTTTACCAAAATTAGAAAACACGATACAGTTTGGATTGAACACTGAGGAAAAATATATACCGCCTTCATCTAGAATAAATAAATAGTCATTTTCTAAATCCTTAAACTAGAAATATAGATTTCCGAGCTATGTGCATAAGGCACGCCAATAAACTGAATAGACGAAATGGTCGAGAATTTCTAATCTATACATTTCTAGATGGTGAAACAATATTCTGAATCTTTTGTATTACGAGAAATTCTCGCTTGTTTTTCTGGAATTGGGTCATAAACCAAGATTATAGCTGCTTAAACCCGCCTCTTGTATTCACATTTATTTGAAATGTTTTAAAATAGGTTTGTCCTCGATAGTATAGGCAAACGCTCAAGAATTCTAATAGAGGTCTCTAGAATTCGCTTTTGAAGGGGACTAGAAAAAATTTTATAAGAAATTTATAAGGATGACATGGAACTATTTTTTCTAGAGCCACAATTTAGATTCTAGATGTCAGTTATAGAATTTTTTCTCAGTGTATTGGTGTACCTTATACTCATAGCTCAGAAATCTATATTTCTAGTTTAGAAAAGGACCACCTATTCGTTCTAGATGAAAGCGGTATAGTTTTTTTCTCACCGAAAGACAAGTAAGCTTAACAATTTTTCCGAGTAGTTCAATGAATTTATTAAGATTATAAAAAATAGAATTTTTTTTCTTCTTCTTCTTTTTAGTACAACAGATCGTACTATTTGTTTCAGACAACGTTTTTGCGTTGTCGCTATTTATTGTATTACACCTTGAATGAAGATGCGAACATTTTTTTTTTTTTTTTTTTTTAAGTACGAAAGGTACTATTTGTTTCAATCGGCTGTTTTTGCTTCATTACCAATTTTTATCTATCTATCACTACAGTGCTATCACCTTGAATGAACGTGCCTTTTTTTTTTTTTAACCTAATTATATAAAGCTGAAAGTTTGTCATTGTATCTGTCCGGATTTTTATTCCGAATTATTTGATTTTAGCAAAAATTAGTACACTTACTTTTAATCAGGGCAAAATCTAGCTAACTCCGTATTTTTTAGTTGAATCAGATAATTGGTTCAAAAGTTATTAAATAAAAACCCCATTTTAATTTTTAAATTTTTAAAAACGGAAAAAAGAGATTAACGCCAAAAATAAATAAATGTATCTCTTTTTATGTCGGGGGGGGGGGGGGGGGGAAATGTACGTGCAGACTTTTTTTTTTTAACAATTAAAATAAAATTGAGGAAAATCGTGCTAAAGAAATTTAACTATTTAACAGCTTCAGTATAGAATCCCTAGGCGAAATGTAAAATTTGGTACTGAAGTAACTCGAATATTTCTCGCTAAGATTTTTACTAACGCAATTGCGATATACATTTTGATTCATCGTCCGTCAGAAAGATAACAAAAATTTAAAAGTCGCCAAAGGGTTCCTATATTAAAACTACACCAAAGAAATTTAGAAATTAATATGGTGAACGATGCTAAGGAATGAAACACAGTTACTGCATGCCTTTATATGGAAGAATAGATAAGTCCTGTCGTACTAACTTAAGTTCTGTTTTGTGCAGAATTAGAGACAATAGAATAGACTTCAGAAAAATAGAAAAATAGACTTCAAGTAGAAGTAGAAATAGTATCGAATTTCAAATCGAACAGGTCAAAAAGCGGTGCATTGACTTTTTCTTCTTTCCATGGTTTATTTTTTAATGAATTTTTAATCGACAGTTTAAATCGATTTTATGAATCGATTAAGAATGACAAACATTTTGATTTTTGAATGTGTTTTTGTTTGTTTACATTCATTATAAAACCCAAAAACCTTAAAGACCATAAAATTTATATAATAATTTGTTTTCTGTAGGTATTTTTTACTAAGTGAATATGTCTGAACTAGAAATCTGCCGGTTAGCTTATGAAGGAAAATTTAATAGCTTAAAAGACAAAATTGAGAAAGATAAATCTTATTTAACTACTAAAGATGGAGTGAGTAAAATTATTAGATAGTGCAACTTTAATAAATTAAATTATATTTATAATAAAATTAGGCTTATTTTTAATTTTATTGAAATCTAGTTGCATGATCATCATCCCTTTGCAGAATGTGTGTTCGTAAGATGGTGCTAATTCGGAGAGGATCAATGATGCAGATAGTTGACAGAAATCCCAAAATAAAAGGCTTTTTTTTTTTTTTTTTTTTTTTTTTTTTTTTGAAATTAAAAGCTTGATAATTTTCTGTGTCTCATTTTGTAACATTCAGTATACATAATTTTTTTAGATATAATACATAAATTATTGATAGGAAATTAAAATGAGAAATTCATTAACCTCATTGGTGTACTTTTAACTGTTTATTATTTAGATATTGTTTTCTAATCTTTAGTGATATCTTAGCTAGCTTCTTGCGATTTTAATTTTACTGGTATCAGTGGTTGAAACTCAACCAGTTTTTTTGTTAAGCATTTAAATAATAAATACAGAAATTCAAAGTTTATGTGTGAACAAGGTTCTTAAACTCTATCCTGAAAATAAATAAATTAATAAAATACAAAGCGAGTTTATTGCATATATATAAGAAGCTGTGATACACACACATTCAGACAAATAGATATTTTCTAAAATTAGGCAAATCATGTTTAGAACATCTCAAAACGTGTGAATTCATCAAAAACCAGAGGTCAAAACTTCCCACATATCTATCTAATGGCTAAGCTTTAGTATAGGGCACCCATTGGTAATTTGTGATGTGATTCTGTGAATGGACAGTTTTTACTAATAGCCTTCTTGTGTTGGAACTTAATTTACAATCTGGGAACTTTGTTTTTGTTTATAGCACCAGCTGCTCATGTGTATTTAGGAGAGTGTGGTTTAGTTATTTAAATTGATACAAATTAACGATATCAAGTAATGTTTTTTTAGTTTTAATGCTTGCAAAGAGAGCATACATCGGAATACTGACTGCTGCATTTCCTGACTCATGCACTGCAAATTAGGGGTATCCAGTAATTTTTTATTTATTTATTTATTTTTAATGCTTGCGAAGCAAGCATACATCAGGATTCTGACTTTTGTAGTACAGATTTTCATGCACCAGGGGTATCCAGAATTTTTTTTTTTTTTTTTTTGGTTTTAATGCTTGCGAAGAGAGCATGCATCAGGATATTGACCACTGCAGCGCCAATTTTCATGCACCATGAATTAGAGGTATCCAGGGATTTTTGTTTTTCTTTTACTTTAATGCTCGCAAAGTGAGCATACATCAGGATATACTGACCGCTGCAGTATAGATTCTCATGCATTTTCCCGATTTCTGCACTATGAGTTAGGGGTATTCAGTAATGTTCTTTTGGTTTAAATGTTTGCATTGGGATACTGATTGCTGCAATACAGATTTTTATGCATTTTCTGATTCATGCACTATGAATTAGGGGTATTCAGTTATATATATATATATATTTTTTTTTTGTTAATGCTCATGGAAGCGAACACAAGTCGAGATACTGACCGCTGCAGTACAGAATTTCATGTATTTTCAGATTCATGCAAGGCTCTAATTTTGCAAATTTTGGAAAATCTTTGAATTATTAATCATTTATAACACTCACATTAAAGCTTGAAACACTCCAAAAAAAATTTTCTGGCTACATTCTTGAATTCTTGCGGGATGAACTTGTTCAAATTTCTATTACTGTTTTAAATGTTTGTTTTATTAATCTTAAAAATATGCTTAGTTTATTTCAGCAAATTTCAAAATGAGTGCAAATGTGAAACAATAATTTATTTTCTTAAAAATGTATTTTTGATACGTTTTTTAATGATTCAGAGTATTAATTTGCAGTATTGACTCATCCAGTGAGCAGTACATCAGAAACAGAAATGGGTGCCTTGTTGTAAAGCTATTCAATATATTTTTTCACAATTACATTTTATGTATGCAATTTTCACTAATAGATACTAAGATACAGCTATCTGAGGACTAAGATACATCTATTTGAAGTGTATTATTATTTTTTTAAACACATTTTAAATAATAATAATAATAATAATACACTTCAAAAATCTCGAAATTCAGTAAATATTCAAGGGTGTGGTTAAATGGGTTTTACATTGCACTAGTGCTACACTATGGGCAATTGGCAATCTAAATACATTAGAAATAAGCAATTCAATCAGAAACAATATATTGGAAGTTAACTAAATCATCATAAAAAGAAAGTTTTTACTAAAAGACTCATTTAAATTTTACAAAATTATAATCAATCACAAAGAGCAAATTTAATAAAATTAAAGGAAATAAAAGCCTGAAATTTTGTATTGCAGCAATCAGTATTAAAAATAAATAAAAATTAGTGGATACCAGGGCTTGAAAAATATCAAAAATTTTACATGTCCTGTCGGGCATGTGAGCTAAAGAATATGTGCCCAAATACCTTATTCAAATGCACTTTAATAAAAAACATTCACATATTTAATACAGATCTGATGAAAAAGAATTTAACAATATTAACCCTATATTAATGTTGTTTAGTTCATTTAAGTTTAAGTCGAAGTCAAAGACAAAACACTATGTTAACAAACATTATTTTAAGAAAGATATTCTTTATTAAATATTTTCATGGCTGGCTGGCCATGTAAGGAGTAAAAATACATGCCCAATCTAAATTTTTACATAATAGAATAAGAGAGAAATATATAATAGAGATGTTATTTAATAATGTAGGGTAACTAATTGAGAATTAGCATACATTTTCCTGTATTATGTATTTTAAAGTACCGTATATTTCCGAATATAAGCCAATCCGTATATAAGACGAGAGTACATTTTCCCCTTCAGAAATTTGCCCAACTGCAAACCTTTTCAGGATAATCTGTCCAATGAAATTGCGCGAAATGCGTGCTTATCCAATTGAATTCCTTACCTTGCTTAGCTATGACGTAAAATGATTGCTGTGTGTTCACCAACGGCAATAGTTTTAACTCTGGCAACCTTATAAGAAGGGAGGCTAGCACAGGCATCGAACAGACGCTCTCGCACACACAGTGAAGGACAAGTGCCGGCAGCTGAAAATGATAGTCACCGTAATACCAGGGGGCCTAACGTTGATGCTGCTGCCGCTGGATGTTTGCATAAATAAGCCATTTAAAGACCAATTGTGTCGATTTTTTTAATGACATATCTAAATTATTTTGTATATTTCTACTTTTGAGTATTACTTTTACCAGTGCCTCAAGGCAATCTTCAAAAAAAAAAAAAAAAAACGAAGATTTGCCACTTCTTTTGATAGTGTAAGCCTAGTAACATTTTAAACAGAGATGATTTAATTGTATAAATTAAAAATATGATAAGGAGTCCTGATTTTTCAAGTTTCTCTTATACTATTTCCGAATCAGACAGAGAAGTTACTCCGTTTGTGCAATCTGCCAATGACGTCAGCTATCAGCAGGTCAAAAAAAAAAGAAATGTAAACACACATGACTACATCGAGTTGCTCTAGAAATAAATTTAAAATTGCTAATTTAAGAGTTTTATATGTGATAATTATTTTAAAATAAGGTTTAATATCACTATTTTACTTTATATATATAGTTTTTAAGCTTAATCACTTCACTGGCCACTGTAGTATGTGGAAGGTTACATTTCCCCCGAGTTATCTCGGGATGGCCAGTGAAGTGGTTAAAATATATATTATACATTCAATCATTGCTTCTAATGTGTAAATTTTTTTGCTAGAAATGTGGACTCGTATATAAGACGACCCCTGTACTTCAGCTTCCGAAAAATTCTCGGCTTATACATGGAAATATACGGTATTCATTTTTTAGCTTATTGAAAATTAAGCAATTGTGCCAGTCAATCAAACTGTACGTTATTGTTATTTTATTAAAATGTATAAAAAATGTTTTATAAAAATTATAAGGAAACTATATTTAAAACAACAAGTGTTAGAACTGTTGTCGTTAGTCATGTCATATGTTGATAAATTACTGTGTATAATAAATTCTTTACTTTAATCATATCATGTTAATAAATTGTATTTTATTTAGGATTAATAATAAAATTGTCTATTTTTCTTTTCATCTAGTCTGGACGCATTCCTTTGCATTGGGCTGCATCAGGAAGTCAAACAAATGTTGTTAACTATCTTTTACAACAAGGTTCACCTGTCGACGAGGCAGATGATGTAAGTATTTCCATGTGTTACAATTTTACCAAAATTATTTTTTTTAATATTTTAAAAAACATTATAAGGAAGATTTTTATGTGTTTTAAAGTTTCAATTAATAACCAAAAAAATCTTTAATTAATAAATATTCAGATAATACCTTTATTTTCTGGTGATAGTCAGAGCATTTTCAGCATGGGTCCCCACCATCCTCGGCGACTTGTCTTGCCGTGAAACTGTGAAAGCTTCTACTGATGTTTTTCTTGTATCAGCTCTTTTCTCCATGAGGTGGTGCCATGCATGATCTATGCCTGCAGTGGACTCGTTGCCAAATACACAAATTCACATTTTTAATAATTTCTATTGTTTTCTCTGTACTGAGCATACCTTTGATTATTGCAATATGCAATTTAACTGCTTTTTTTTTTTTTTTTTTAATCTATTTTGATTTTATTTTCTTGGTGGGTTTTGGTTAATGCTGTCGTTAATATATCAAATTTTATGACATTAAAATGGTTGTTATATAGTAATGATAAAAATGATAATATTATATAGGAATGATAGAAAAATAAATTATACATAAAATATGTGATGATAAAAAATAATCATGGATAATATTTAAGCACAAGGACTCAGTTCATTCGTTATTTGATCATATTATCGAAAAATGTATTTTTAAAAGTTGTGCCTTTAAAATTTTTGCAAACATCATTTTAAACGTAGCAATATTTTAAAAATATAAACAGAATATGAACTATTGTCATAAATTGACTAAAAAAACACAGTACTAAAAAATATAGTCAAAATAAATAAGGTATTTTTTTTTTTTTTTTTTTTTTAACAAAAAAATTATGACAAAATAAATAAATTGATTAATAAAAGTGTATTGCCGATATGGCGACAAGACAAAATTTTAAAAGTTGCCATGGGGATCTTATATTACAGCTGTACTACCTGGCGATGTATGAAAACTGGGTAGTCAAACATGAATTTTATTTTGAAACCATTCTTTGGATGATTTTGGTTAACATCATTAGCATTTCATTGCGCAATATTAATTTGGTTTTTACAATAACTTGACTTCTGATGAATTAAAATTGAAATTGGTTTAAGATTTATGGGTTTCAAATTTTAAAGGTAAACAAGAAAAGAAATAAGGAAGGCATACTATTGTAACAATCGCAGCTATCGTAGATCACAAGTCGGATCGTACACTCCACAGCAAAAGTATCCGAGCACTAGCAGTAATCCCCATCTTAAAAAGGTACACTTAATACTGCTTTGTTAAATAAATTGTTGTTGAGTAATGTTCTTAGTCTGTCTAAGAACATGATTCAACAAGGATTTATTGAACAAATCAGTGTGAAGTGTACTTTCTTTTACATAGGAATTATTGCTAGTGCTCAGATACTTTTGCTGCGGAGTGTACAATCCGACTTGTGATCTACGATAGCAGGCCCGGACTGGCTCCTTTGGGGGCCCTCGGCTAGAACTCGAAAAGGGGCCCCCTTACTGAGGAATTTAGAGGGAACTAGCAGGCTTTGCCCGCTTCGCTGGCTGCTATATTTAAATGAAGTTTCAAAATTACATACAGCTTATTGATACTAAAAATCTCATAAAATGAAAAAATATAATAAAAATTTATTGAAATCAGTTAAAAATCAGTTTTTTACCCTCCCCCACCAAAGGGGGAAAATTTCACAAACTTTCATTATAGTGTGCATTGGGTACACATCACCAACACATACACCAAAAAATCGTCTTTCTTAAATAACACTGCTCGGCATGAAAATTGCCTCTGACACCATTTCAGCATATTCTTATGCAAAATGACCTCCTGAATCCGAATATGACCACCATTTTGATACGTGTTAAATGTCATTGCTCTTATCATTGTAGTCGTCAGTCGTTATCTACATTTAGTAGACGTTTTGCGATATGAGAGTGAACTTTGTGGTGTTTTTCGCCGGCGGTGATCTTGTGTGGTGACCTTTAACACATGTCAAAGGAGATATTTTACTATTCATGTTTTACTGCCCAAAACATTTAACGTGGGAGTTATTGAAAGCAAACGTCGTATAGTGAATCAGTCGAACTATTTTGCGAGAGCTTTGAGACTTTACTCCACTCACCAACATTTTGAAAAAAATTTCACTCTATAATTTTTATTATTTGGGGTGTTTTACTAAGAAAATGGCAAACTAGAAGCTGGAATATGTAAAAAATAAGAGAAATATTGCGAAAAGAAGAAAGAAACAGAAACTGATTGTTTTTATTCCTTTTCTTTTGCTTTCTGGGCACAAATCTCCTGAAATTTCCTCCTTACTACAAATGTTCGGGTTTTAGAACTTTCTACCTCTGTAGCGCCTCAGGTCAGAAGACATTTAACGGTTAAAATAATCATCGTTCCTCTCCAGATCAAACTGATGGGTATAAAATTACCAAACAATGATAAAAATGAGGAAGGGAGTGCATCTAGAAAACGGTGGGTGATTGGGCAAAATGGTGGTCATATTCGGATTCAGGAGATCAATTTTACATAATAATCTGCAAGAATGATATCAGATCTCGAAAAAAAATATATTTTTTTTTCAGAGCAGTGTAATTTAAAGCAGAGTTACAATTCGAAACATGTATTTTTACCCACTAGGCCCCAAGCAGTGAAAAGGGGATCCTTCGTAAAATCCCCTATAATGTGTGTTGTGTACATATGGTACAACCCCATAAGAGGACAAAATAGACTTCCTGAGATAACTGTAATTAAAGTTACACTTTGAAACATATTTTTTGCTTCCCCCTTCCTCCCCTCGGCAAAAAGGAAAGGAGAAATTTGACAAAAATCATTTTAAAGTGTGTGTTACACTCACATAACCAACCCACACACCAAAATATAGATTTCGTAAGATAATTTCTTTGTAGTGGTGTTTAGGTACACACAACGCACACACGCACAAAAAAAACACCTTCCTGAGATAATTTGGAATAGAATTACGCTTAGATATGTGCTTTATGCACCCGACCCCCGCCAAAAGAGGAAGGGAGATATTTCGCAAAATTTATTTTTAGAGTGTTTTAGGCACATATAAGCAATCCATGCACTCAGAAATTGTCTTTCTGAGGTAATTTAGATGAGGGTTACAACTTGAAACGTGTTTATGCTTTCCCGACCCCAAAAGGAGGGAAGGGAAACTGTTCGCAAAATCCCTTTATAATGAGTGTTGTGTACACATAGCAAACCCACATACCAAAAATTGTCGTCCTGAGATAATTTGGAACAGAATTATGCTTGCAAATTTTTTATTGCCCCCTCCCACTCCCATGCGGAAATTTAGCAAAATCCCCTCACAGTTTGATGAAAATATTCAATGCACACCAAAATTCGGAAAGTAGCTCCCACAGATTCCCCAGGAAAAATTTAATGCAAAAAGGTGGCTCTGAAATTTGCCCCTCTTGTAAATCCCCTCCCTTCAAATCAAAAATCGCAAAACATCCAAAATGGGTTTTTAGAAATATATTCCAGAAGACACAGTTGTTTTCTACTTCTACGTGCCATTTTTCGTAGAGTTTTACTGAAAAATCCGGATTCTGCGAAATTCTTCCCCTCACACTTACAATCAAGAATTCGAAAATCGATATATATATTTCTTTTTTGTACACAAGTCTAGTCTTCTTCTGCTGTTTTTTAATCATGAAGTAATTTGGAGCCGAGTTATACTCGTAAACAGGCTTTTCTCGCCTTCCCCCAGGGAGGGGAAAAGGGGGAATTTTGCAAAACCCCGTCTTAGTACCTCAGTGGGTATCAGCTCTCTAGAACCAACTTTCACTACAAAATCCGTGTCCCAGTCCTGCACAAAATTGCCATGGCAGTGTTTATTCAGTTGGTGGAAATCACATTTTGTCCCCTCCCACCCTTGGGCACTGAATTTATAAAATTCCAGAAATTGAGTTTTAAGTATTTTGCTTGCTATATTTTAAATCAGAAATTTCATGGATATCTGTTTTTGATGATGTTGTTGTTTGTTTATTTCAGTTATGTAGTATTATGTGAAATCACGTTTTGAAATGTGAAATTACATTTTGCTTCCTCCTCCCATCTTTGGGGACTGAATTTCTAAAATTCCAGAAATTTTATTTTAGATATTTGCGTTTTCTATATTTTAAAACAAAAATCTTACATATATCTGTTTCTTTTTTTTTTTTTTTTTTTTTGAGATATGAAGGGTTATGTGAAATCACGTCTTGCCCCTTCTCCCTTGAGGGCCAAATTTCTAAAATTCCAGAAATATGTTTTTAGGTGTTTGTGTTAGCTATATTTTATAGTAAAAATTTTACTGATATCTGTTTTTTCATTTAAATATAAAGGATTTTATGAAATCACGTTCTTCCCTCCTTGCCCCTCTTCAGGAGCGAATTTTGTAAAATCGCTTCTTAGGAGGTGCTTACACTATATGTCCTATAATCTGACCCAGTTTTGAGATTGTGAAATATTTTTATAATTAGACAATCAAATCACATTGTTGAAGAAACCATAATAATCTAAATCTTACAGTAATACCTAAATAGTTATAAAAAGGGACACAACGGTAATAAATCACCAAGCCTATTGGGGGAAAAAAAAGCCTTCTTTAATTGTGATTTAGTTGATACAAATTGTAAAATATATTTTATAACAAAAAGGAAAATGACTCTGAAAAACCTTGGCACAAATATAATGAATTAAGAAATTCTCGCCACGATCTTTACTTTCGCAATTGCAACAGCCTCTTTAATTCATCACCAAAATGACAACGAAAGTTTAAAAGTCGCTAACGGGGGGGGGGGGGGGGGGGGGGTCTTATACTAAAGATTTACCAAAAAATTTTTAAGAAACAAGTATAAAAACCATTACTAAAAAGCGAAAAAATTACTGCATGCTTTTATATGAAAATATTTTAAGAAAGAGTAAAAAGTCGTCGTACTAAATTAAATTCTGTTTCATACAGAATTTTAGAAAAAAAACTGCTGTTGGATCAGCATTGTGCGGGCGTGAAAGCTGCTGCTAAGGACAACGGGAATCCAAATTGAAACTTTGACCGATTTCAATGTTTTTTTTTTTTCTTTTGCGTATGTGTGATTTTAATACTGATAACTGATATGGAATTGTAAGATCATTTAAATATAATGACCAGTGAATAGCGAAACAAATAAAGCCTACTAAAACCATAGCAACACGTGGCCGGGTTCAGCTAGTTTTTAAATAAATATTTAATTTTCAACAGAAATTAAGAACCTCTTATTTAAAAAATTGATATTAGTAAATTACATAACAGAATTGTTTTGCTACTGTTTTTTTCCGGTAGTTAAATGAAAACTTAGTGTAATACCTTAACTTTCTACATTATATTCTAAAACAATAGAAAAAGAAGGGGAAAAAATAACATAACTCATACCAGTATTTGTTTAAGAAATTTCTTTACCTATAATATCGTTGATTTAAGAAGTAGAAAATTTTGTTACATAAATAGTGGTATGAGTTCTGCGCCAGTGTTCCGTCCCTGAGAATGACCGCTAGGCATATGAAAAGTGAAGCGTTGATGATAGTCACTTGATTTGTTGATTTGTACTTTTATAATGAATTTAAGGCAAACAAGTCCTTCCGGCTTATTCGGAAGGGTAGGTTGATTTCTTTTTCCTTATCAAGTAGCCGTCATTTTGTTTCAAAATGGCGGCTACAAATTATTAATGCGCTTGATAGAAATATTGATGTAGGCTATGCCCATATGGAGTTTTAAGCAAATCGGTTCATAAATACCTTTTTATGTGAATTTAAAATTTTCAAGTGACCGGCGCTTGGAAACAAAATGGTGAGTTAAGTTGACAAATATATGAAATGTATTTGTGAGATAAGTCTAATCGTCTACTGTACACATATAGTTCGAATTAATTCAAAATCTCAAAAGTCATCGTGTTGAAAAATTAAGTGGCTGGCACTTCGATCAAAATGGCAGACAAAGTTGCTCATCTAAGATATCGTTGCAAATTTCAAAATATATTTTTTTTTAGAAAGTCTTTCAAAGAGGCTTAGTAAGTTGATAAAATGTTAGTTTTCTGCATTTCTAGTTTGTTTTAGCATTAAAATAGCCTAATTTTTCCTTAAAAACGAATTAAAAAGATCCAGTAACGCAGATAATGGATTTGGCGACTTGTCTCCTATGGCGAAATTTTTGGCGACTTTTGGCGAGAAAATACTTATTATCGATATACCAAAGTTGGACGAAATAACGTGATTGGTTCACGAGTTATGTGATATTTCTAGATTTTTGTTGTTTGAATGATAAATCCATTTTTCAACTTTGATTTGTATAGATAAAGTATTTCTAAAGTTACCATGATAACAAATTTTCAAGTGGCCGCAGTTGGAAACAATACAGCGGAACAAGTTGCCCAGCAAACATATCCAAGATATTTGAAGCAATAGATTCACTGTCCAATTGTGGTTTAAATCAGTGCCGTGTTTCAAAAATTATTTTTATGGCAAATTTTCAAGTGGCAGTCAAAGTGGTTTCAACTTGGAAACAAAATGGCGAAACAACTTGCCCAGCGAAATCATCCAGTATACTTGTATAAGTTCCTTATCCAGATCTAGTTCAAATTAAATCAGTGTTTCTAAAATAATCGTCATAAGAAATTTTCAGGTGGCACCACTTGGAAAAAAAAGCGGAGTGAGATGCCCAGCGAACTTCTCTGAGATATTTGAAGGATAAATCCACTACCCAAATTTGATGCAAATTGATTCTGTATTACTAAAGTTACCATAATGACAAATGTTCAAGTGGCCGCCACTTGGAAATAAAATTGCAGATGATGTCACCAAGTGAACTTATCCTAGATATTTGAACCATAAGTTCACTATCCAACTTTTATTTGAATCAGTTTAGTGTTTTAAAAAGTATAGTGATGGCATATTTTCAAGTGGCAGTGTGATTTCAAGTGGCTGGAACTTAGAAACAAGATGTCCGGACAAGTTGCCCAGTGAAAACATTCTAGATAATTATATGATAATATCACTGTCCAAATTTGGTTCGATTTGGAGTATTATTTCAGAAGTTATCGTGATTTTAAATTTTCAAGTGGGATCCTGATTTCAAGTGGTCCAGCTTAACTTAAGATATCTGCCACTTTATTAAAAATGGCGGATATATATTAATAAACTTCACTGAGATCCTTATATTGTCTGTATTTACATCAAAATTCATTTCGGAATACGTTTTTTACAATTTGAATTTGAAATTTTCAAGTGGTCTCCACTTGAAAACAAAATGGCGAAGCAACTTGGTTATCAAACTCATCTAAGATATTTATAAGATAAGTTAAGACACTGTTCAAATTTGGATCCATTTGGAGTATTATTTCGGAAGTTATCATGTTTTCAAATGTTCAAGTGGTAACCTGATTTCAAGTGGCTCCGCTTAACTTAAGATATCCGCCACTTTATTAAAAATGACGGATAAATTTCATTAATAAACTTCATTGAGACCCTGAAGTGGTCTATATTTACATCAAATTTCAAACAAATTCGGAATACGCTTTTTACAATTTGAATTTGAAATTTTCAAGTGGTCTCCACTTGAAAACAAAATGGCGGAGCAACTTATTTAACAAATTTATCTAAGTTATTTATAAGATAAGTTAAGACACTGTTCGAATTTGGATCCATTTGGAGTATTATTTCGGAAGTTATCATGGTTTTAAATGTTCCAGTGGCAGCCTGATTTCAAGTGGTCCCGATTAATATAAGATATCCGCCACTTTATTAAAAATGACGGATAAATTTCATTAATAAACTTCATTGAGACTCTTATGTGGTCTATATTTACATCAAATTTCAAACAAATTCGGAATACGCTTTTTACAATTTGAATTTCAAATTTTCAAGTGGTCTCCACTTGAAAACAAAATGGCGGAGCAACTTAGTTAACAAATTCATCTAAGTTATTTATAAGATATGTTAAGACACTGTCTAAATTTGGTTCGATTTGGAGTATTATTTCGGAAGTTGTAGTGATTTTAAATTTTCAAGTGGTAGCCTGATTTCAAGTGGTCCCGCTCAACTTAAAATATCTGCCACTTTATTAAAAATGGCGGATAAACTTCATTAATAAACTTCATTGAGACCCTTATGTGGCCTGTATTTACAACAAAATTCAAGCATATCTTGCTTTAAATATGCTTTTTACAATGTCGGTTTGAAATTTTCAAGTGGCTGCCACTTGAAAACAAAAAGTCGGAGCAACTTGGTTAACAAAGTCATCCAAGATATTCATAAGATTAGTTCACTATCCAAATTTGGTTCCATTTCGAGTATTATTTCGGGAGTTATCGTGATGACAAAATTTTCATATATATATATATATATATATATAGATAGATAGATAGATAAACGAAGTGATTGCAATAGGTCGATTTCTAAAGAAATCAACCTAAAACGAAGCACAGGAAGAAACAGAAATAAAGGCTTTGTTCAAATGGTTTACCAAGTATGTGAAAGGCACTTAAGTATTATTTCTATATAAAATCTCTAATTTTCCTCTAAAATTAAGAACTTCTAAATTTAAAAATTAATTTTATAGAATTTAATTATATAATTGTTTTCTTTGAACTTATGAGCTAATAAACAAATTCGAGTTACTTGTAATTAAAGTATCATTGTCGTCCCTCAAAGGCCGACTTTGCGACTCAGAACATGTTGACACAGCTCTGACACTGATTTAAATACAACCTTACTACGAGAATTATTGAGTGAGCGTTGCGACAAAGAAGTTATATTAGGTACGAATAAAAATTGCAGCTCCAAAGAGATGTAATTATCGCAATCTAGACGCTATATTTGAAATTTCGTGGCTATTTAAGATAGGAGAACAAACATGCAGGATGAAGCTTGAAGCAACGGGCTCCATGAATGAAACATTCTCGACTTTACTTGTGCAGGCATTCTAGATAAAAACAATCAAGAAAGACAAGGTTTTCATCACAAAGCTTCAATACTTGTTTGCATTTAAGTTCTTTGGTCGCGAACTTGCCTGAAATTAAGAGCACTGCACATAACACGCGATGAGTCAAAATTAATTGTAAATCCGTAAAATTATAGAAAAATAAATTGTCGAATTACTCTGATGTAACTAATTATAAAGTACTAAGTTTTAGGGGTTTTCTGGGGCCCCCTTGGGCCGGGGGCCCTCGGCAATCGCCGACCAGCCGACCTGGCCAGTTCGGGCCTGTACGATAGCTGCGATTGTTACAATAGTATGCCTCTGCTCTAAACTGTGAAAATTTTGTGCATGTTTGCTAATAATAATAATAATAATAATAAAATTGAATTATTAGTATTATTTTTTGGGTAAGTACTATTTGATAAGTTGGTGACTTAACATATTTATAATTACAACCTTTAATATTTAATTAGAAGTATTTAGAAATAACTTTTTAATGTTTAGATATCATTTTTAATTAAAAAAAAATTTTGTTAATAAATACAAAATTGTTTATTTTATTTATTTATTTTTACAGACAAATTGGACTCCTCTGATGATTGCATCATCAGTAGGTAGAGCAGATATAGTGACTGCATTAATTAGTAGAGGTGCCGATGTTAATGCAATTAATCAAACTGGTCAAACATCCTTGCACTATGCAGCTTCGAAAAATAGTGTTGATGTATGTATAACTTTTAAATTATAAAATGTTAAAAGTTGTTGCATATGTTAACTGTAACCTAACAAGATTTTATTATTAGTAGTAGTTTTAAGTTTCTATCTGGCAACATGCAGTTGTTGTTCTCAAGCTAGTTTTTGGCACTTCATTAAAGTTATGTCTCCTTGTAATTGAATTACATTTTTATTTTACTATACTACACTAGATAATATACATAACAAAAGTATTTATAATTTAAAATAAAATGTATGAAATATTGATTTTTTTTTTAATTTTCCGGATGTACATTTTCAATTTTCATGTAATGAATTATGTAAATGTATAGAAAAAATCATGCTGTTGTATGTAGAATAATAACATTGCTTTTATTTGTTATGAAAATCTAACTTATTTAAATAAATTTTTAAAAAAAATCAATGCAGAGAATCAAATTAATGATATTTTTAATAGTTTTCTTGTTTTAACTGAATTGTATATCATTTTATAAATTTATATCAAATTACAATTTTTATGTGCTGATTCTCTGGTTATATTTCTTTAGCTGTTTAATTTGGTGACAATACAACTTGAATTTAGTACCCTATTTTTAGTTTTTATAGTTAATTATTCATTTATAAATGTTATGTGATAATCATGAGTTTTATCATCAGTTATTACTGGTAATAGAAAACATAAATAAAAACTACACTGATGTTCAAAAATTAAATGTAATAGCTGTTTACAGTGGCATCACCAGAAAAAATTTCAAGGGAGGCACAACCTGAAAAAAAAAAAAAAAAAAATAAATAAATAAAATAAAATTCTGATAGCATAGTTTTAAAATTAAAGAAAATAATACTTATTAGAATTTTCCAACTCTCCCCCCCCCCCCCTCCCTTGCCCCATTGTGCCGATGCCCATGGCTGTTTATGGGAAATTTTCAGAAAATCAATAAAGGAATAGAAAAAAAAAAATTGCTCAACGAGGTTAAAAATGACTTTTATTATCCCAAGAAAATGTTTAGAGAAAAAGTTGCTGTACAATTTTCAAACTTGGTGAAGTAGAATGGTTGAAACCATATGATGCTGCACCTTAACTGCTTAATGCAGGTTCTATTTTTAACCATAAGTACTAAATGCACTGTTGATTAAGTTTTTTTTAAGAATGTACAACACAAGATAGCAACAGAACATTATTTCAGAAATTCATGTATTTGATCTCAAATTGCAACACACAATATGTAATCTTATATTATTATAATCTTATCATTGTAATCTCATCAGTCCCGGGCTGGCCAGGTCGGCTGGTCGGCGATTGCCGAGGGCCCCGGTCCAAGGGGGCCCCCAAAACCCTCCTTAAAACATACTACTTTATAACTAGTTATACCAGAGTAATTTGACTATTTATTTTCCTATAATTTTACGGATTTACAGTCAATTTTGACTCATCGCGTATTGTGCAGTGCTCATAATTTCAGGCAAGTTCGCGACCAAAGAACATAAATGCAAACAAGTATTGAAGCTTTGTGTTGAAAACTGTCTTTCTTGATAATTTGCATCTAGAATTTGTGCACAAGTAAAGTCGAGAATGTTTCATTCATGGTGCAGAATGCTTTATGCTTCATCTTCATCCTGTATGAGCATGTTTGTTCTCTTATCTTTAACAGCCACGAAATTTTAAATGTATAGCGTCCAGATTGCGGTAATTACGTCTCTTCAGAGCTGCAGTTATTGTTCTTACCTAATATAATTAACTTCTTTGTCGCAACGCTCACTAACTATGTCTCGTAGAAAGGTTGTATGTAAAGCAGTGTCAGAGCTGTGTCAAAATGAGACGTGTCTATGAATGTGGCGCTTCGAAAACAAAAGAAGAAAAAATCTGTAGATGTTGAAAAAATTTCCAAATGTCTAAATACTTGGTTAACTAGTTCACTTCTGAGTTACAAAGTCGGCCTTTGAAGGACGACAATGATACATTAAATACAGGCAACTCGAATTAGTTTCTCTTAGCCCTTTCCGACCCGATACATTTTTACTTTAAAACATTACATTCTTCTGTTTTTGCAAACTGAAAGAAAAATATGGACTATAACCGACATTTGTTGATTGAAAATTGTATTTTACACTTTCTGCTAATTAGCTCGATCGTTCATTTTCTGATTTTATTACATACGACTGTTCCAGATGCAAAAATGTAAGGGAGTGTCGTCGATGTCTAACCCGCGCGATCGTACAGCCTGGGTCAGAAAGGGATAAGAACGTTCTTTAGTTAGTTCATAAGTTCAAGCAAAACAATTTTCTGAAATTTTAGAAATTTGGCCATCAAGGGGAGAAGGAACAAAACGGGATTTCACATAACCCTTCATATCTCAAACATACCATAGAAACCATTTTATTTACTTACATGTGTGAATGAGGACCCAGTGTAGGAAATGATATTTTGCATTTCAAAGAAATTTTAAAATTATATTTCAATTCCAATAAACAAGGAATAACAATTTATATGCATAACTAATTAATATTGATAGTTTTGAGAGCTTTTTGTTTTTATGATTTTAAAAATATGCCCTTAAGACTACTGAGACATGAAATGACCACTTTTCATAGAATAACTCAAGTACTATAAACTGATTGCAATAGTTTTACATTTATACAAATACTAGCAGGCTTTGCCCGCTTCGCTGGTCCCTATATTAAAATGATTTAATTGAATAATTTTGCTTTAAAATATAGCAAACACTAATATCTAAAAACCAATTTCTGGAATTTTAGACATTCAGTCCCCAAAGGAGGTAGGAGGGAGCAAAACGTGATTTCACATTTCAAAACACGACTTCATATAATCCTACATAACTCAAACAAACCAACAAGCAACAACGAAAACAGACATCCGTAAGATTTTTGTTTTAAAATATAGCGAACAAAATACCTAAAATTCAGTTTCTGAAATTTTGTAAATTCAGTGTCCAAGAGGGGAGTAGGGAGGGCAAAACGTGATTTCCACCAATTGAATAAACACTGTCGTGGCGATTTTTTGTGGCACTGGGTCACGAATTTTGTAGTAAAACTTGGCTCTAGAGAGCTGACACTTCTACGATGGGGTTTCGTAAAATCCCCCCTTCCCCACCCACCCTCCACCTGGCGGGTGGCAAAAAAAGCCTGTTTACGAGTATAACTCGGCTCCAAATTACTTCTCGCTGGTCAGCACAAGAAGAGAATAGACATGTGCACAAAAAGAATATATATATATATCGATTTTCGAATTCTTGATTTTAAGGGAGAGGGGGAGAATTTTACAAAATTTAAATATTCCAGTAAAACTCTATAAAAAATGGCACGTAGAACGTAGAAGAAGAAAAATATTGCGTCTTCTGGAGTATATTTCAAAAAACCCATTTTGGGTGTTTTGCGATTTTTGATTTGGAAGGGGGATTTACAAGAGGAGCAAATTTTAGAGTCCCTTTTTTGCATTAAATTTTTCGTGGGAAATCTATGGGAGCTTAAGTTCACGAATTTTAGTGTATATTGAATATTTTCACCAAACATTACCTGTGACGGGATTTGTAAATTTCACAATGGGAGTGGCGAGGGAAAAAAATTGTAAGCGTAATTCTGTTCCAAATTATCACAGTCCAAAATTTTTTTGGTATGTTGGCTTGCTATGTGTACACAACACTCAATATAAAGGGATTTTGCGTACAGTTTCCCTTCCCTCCCTTTGGGATCGGGAAAGCAAAAACACGTTTCAAGTTGTAACCCTCATTTGAAATATCTCAAAAAAGCAATTTCTGAATGCATGAATTACCTATATGTTCCTAAAAATACATTTTGTGAAGCACCTCCTTTCCCCTTTTGGCGGGGGTCGGGAGCACAAAATACATATCCAAGCGTAATTCTTTTCCAATTATCTCAGGAAGGTGATTTTGTTTTGTGTGTGTACCTAACGCACACAATAAAGAAATTATCTTAGGAAATCTATATTTTGGTGTGGGTTGGCTATGTGAGTGTAACACACATTATAAAAGGATTTTGTCAAATTTTTCCCTTTCCTATTTATCAGACGCAAGGGGGGGGGGATATGTTTCCAAGCGTAACTTTATTTACAGTTATCTCAGGAAGTCTTTTTTTTTTGTGCTAGAGGCCTATTTCAGTCGGTACAGTTGTCGAATTTTTATAGGTCACTCTTAATTAGTGCTAGAGGCCTATTTCAGTCGGTTTATTGAATGGGGATTTATTGAATGAAGTCCCCCCAAGGCACAACTTTGCCCAAGGTACCCCTATTTCAGTCGGTACAGCGTTGTCGAATTTTTATAATACACCTCTTAATAGTGCTAAGGGCCTATTTCAGTCGGTTTATTGAATGGGGATTTATTGAATGAAGTCCCCCCCAAGGCACAACTTTGACATGAGTCCCCCCCAGGACCAACTTTGACATGAGTCCCCCCCCAGAACCAACTTTGACATGAGTCCTCCCCAGGTACCCCTATTTCAGTCGGTACAGCGTTGTCGAATTTTTATAATACACTCTTAATAGTGTTAAGGGTCTATTTCAGTCGGTTTATATAATGGGGATTTATTGAATGAAGTCCCCCCAAGGCACAACTTTGACATGAGTCCCCCCACAGGCACAACTTTGACATGAGTCCCCCCCCCAAGGTACAACTTTGACATGAGTCCCCCCCAAGGCACACCTCCCCCTCATTGGGAAAAAGAGAAAAAACGTTGTTTTGCGGGTATAAGACAGTTTGGACTTCCAACGTTATTTGTTACAGTATCTGCAGCTGAAACACATTGGTTTGATTTAATAAAAACTTTATCATGGAATTTAGATCGTCACGAATTAACTAAAGAAGAATTTGTCGATATTAACAAGTTTAGCAGTAGGCCTCTGGCACTAAATTAAAATCTGTCAATGTCAGATTTTCATGTTTTAAATAATGAAATAATGTCGTGTCTGTATAATTTTTTTTTTCTTTTTAAGGAGCTGTAACATATGTACAGAATATGTACTATAGGGGATTTTAGGAAAGATCCCTTTTCACCCTTTGGGGTTGGTGGGTAAAAAACATGTTTCGAATTGTAACTCTGCTCTAAATTATGTAAGAAAGGCGATTTTTTTTTTTTGCGTGTGTTGGTTATGTGTACCCAATACGCACTATAATGAAATTTCGCAAATTTTCTCCCCTTTGGTGGGGAGGGTATAAACTGAAGTTTTAATCGATTTCAGTGAATTTTTTATATTTTTTTCATTTTATGAGATTTTTTAGTATTAATAAGTTAAATGCAATTTTGAGACTTCATTTCAATATAGTGGGCAGCGAAGCCTGCTAGTTTCCTTTAAATTCCTCAGTAAGGGGCCCCTTTTCGAGTTCTAGCCGAGGGCCCCCAAAGGAGCCAGTCCGGGACTGAATCTCATAATTATAATATTATATCATTATAATCTTAATTATTGTAATCTTATATCTTATACTTAAATAACATGTCAATAATCTGACTTACTGTTTGACAGCCAATTTGTGAATTTTTAATTGCACAGAAAAGTAAAACATTCATTATTAGACTTAAATAATATTGATTCAAAACCTCGATAGTCATCAACATTATTATTTTTATTGATTACATTATTCTTTTTATGAAATTTCAGACCAGGCAAAACATGTTTTTTGGATTATTTTCTGCAAATATTGGTATCTCTTACTAAACTGGGGACAAGGTCACAGACACACAAATTAAGCACAATAAAAATATTAAGACAAGGTCAAAGTATTAAGAAACTGTTGTATAAAATATGTTAAATGTTTGGTTTTGGTGCAAAACCAACAAACATTAAGAGTTAATAAATAACTTATGGTTGTTGATTCTTAAAAATATTATTCATGCCTTAAATATTTGTTTAATTCTTTAGATTGCTAGAATTCTGCTGGATAATCATGCTCACATAAATGCAGCAGATAATATGGGAAGTACACCTCTTCATCGTGCAGCTTCTAAAGGAAATATGAAGATATTAAAACTTTTCTTAGATGAATATAGTAATCAATTAGATCTTAACCAAAAAGATTCTGTTGGAAACACTCCTTTGTATGTTTGGTTTCTTTTTATGTTTTTATTTATTATTATTTGTTTATTGCACAAATGATTTTTTTTTTTTTTTTTCCTCATAAAGCATTTATTCTTGCATGTCATTGCTTTATTACTTTTTAAAGATTATTTTATATTTTATTGAAATTAACTGTTAAATATGTTAAAATATTTTTAATAAAGTAATTTGTGTAGGCCTTATATATACTTAATAATTCTCCTTAATAGGAAATATTTATTGCTGTAGTTTGTTTGTCTGTCCAGCTATTATATCCTGTCTTTTATAAAATGTATGGTTATCCATAAAAATGTAATATGATACTGAGATAGGTTACAATGTATTTTCTGTTTATATTGGTCTATGTTATTAGCAATTTCATAAAAAGACACTAAAGTTTGAATGATTATCATTTAAAGTACATTAAAAAAAAAAAAATTCAAAATTTCAATGTAGGGTAAGTGCTTTAGTAATTGACACTTTTAGAGCAGTTTCTGATGTTTTTAATGTTTTAGTCATCACAAACTGTTTTTAGGAATCTTAAGTTAATATATATGGCATGAATGACTTTCAAAACAACATATATGTTAAAATAAATGCATGTGATTTTTTTTTTGTTTTTTTTTATGAATTTTTATTTTACCCACTCAACGTTCCAGTAATTGACACTACCAGTTTTTCATTCATTTTATGAGTAATTAGCATCCTACACTCCAGTGTTTGATACTGCTAGTTTTCCATTTTACCAGTTATTGGCACCCTATGCTTCAATGTTTGACATACAATGTTAAAATTCTTATATGTAAAACATGTGCTTTTATTTATTTATTTTTTCTTATTTATTAATTATTTTGGGAAAGATGTCAATCACTGGAGCACCTATATATTTGAATATATCAAAACAGCACTGGTCATGTTATTTTTGAAGAGTATGTGCGGATTGATCAGTTCCAAACAAATTCATGCAGGTAAAAGCTGAGAGACAGTGTGGAGAGAGAAGCTCTATTTACAAGATGCCATTCACACAATTTGAGTGTTTTAGATTTCATTGTATATCCCTAGATCATGAAAAATTCAAGTTATTTTAGGGGGATTTTCTTTACATATAAAAAATTTTCAGAAAAGTACAAATACATTTCCTAAATTAGTGAACAGCGAAATTTCAAAATTTTGTAGAGGATTGAATAGAAGAGCATTGGGTTCTTATTAAGAATTTGTTATTTAATTTATTTTTCATTTGTTTTCAATAAAAAGAGCAAATCAAAAAATAGAGTAATGTTATAACGTTGTCAGTGCCAAAATATTTTATACTTGTTGCTATCCAAATTATCTAGACTAATGTGTGTGTTTGTGTAAACTGCTTTTGTTTATTTTCTGAAAGCAGAATTGTATGTTTCATCTTGCATACATGTTATTTTTTTCTAGTTTATGCAT
This sequence comes from Salticus scenicus, assembly GCA_963930645.1. NCBI lineage: Eukaryota > Metazoa > Arthropoda > Arachnida > Araneae > Salticidae > Salticus > Salticus scenicus. The sequence goes on along the minus strand of OZ005652.1, from coordinate 289,102,745 downwards.
TATAAACTCCAAGATTAAGAACCCACTTGCCGCCAGTGTATCCAAGTTTGATTTGTGACCTGGTCACAGTTTTGCTCATGTTAAAATTAGTTTAACTATTCCTTCTAAAAGTGTATTCCAAATATTAAAATTACTAATATATTTTCTTTTAATGAAAAATATTGTATTATATTTAATCATACTCATACATCCATTAAAAAAAATATTTCATTATTTGTTAATAAAAAACAAGAGAATTACAATTTTATTTTATTTTATTATATGTTTTAGACATTTAGCTTGTGAAGAAGAAAGAATGGAAGCAATAAAATTATTGATAGAAGCTGGTGCAAATACTGAAACATTAAATAAAGTAAGTAGAGAATTTTATCCATTTAAATAGATGTTCCAACTTTGTGTTAACTCTAGATAACTAATCATTCATCTTACAGAAGAAACCTGTCTAACCCAAAACAGTTGGGGGCTGCATTGGAAATGCAATTTATTTTAATGGACCACATTGTGTGTATTTACTTAATTATATGGATGCATTAATATATATTTATTTACTTGGGGAGGGGCAAAAAGTTGAAATTAAATTCTTTAATGTTAAGTTTAGTTTTCTTTTTGAATTAAAAACAAAACAGTTAAAAATTACTATACGTGAATAATTATGTAATAATAAGAGTCAATAAAATGATCAAATATTTTATGAACAATGATGATTGCAATATTTTTTAAAGTTATTGAAACTCACTAAGGTATTTTCAGAAGATTTATTAATGTTATTTTAATTTATTAATTATGAAGAGTCAGAATATATTTATTAATTTTTGCTGTATCAACCAAAAACGTAAAATTATAAATTTTGGGAATTCCTTCAGGGTCTGCAAAATATTACATGATCGGCCTCAGCTTGGTCGCTTCTGTTATAGACTATCCTCTCCTGCCAATTTTGCAAATTTGAGGTGTTCCCGTTACACTCGCACCACCTCACAGTAGTTTCATAAATAGTAAAATGGCGTTGGGATTGAAATATTATTCTTCTCTTAAGATGCACTAGTTTGTTTGAAATACTCTTGACTACAGTCAAGAGTAACATTGATTTCAGTTTAGTTATCTAGGATTAAAAAAATAAGTATATTGTAGAAGGTTAGACTTTACGCATACATATATGTTTTTAAGCAGTGATGCTATTCTTAAACCTGCTAGTTTTTTTTTTTTTTTTTTTTTTTTTTTTTAAGGGGAGGGTAGAAATTTTAAAGTGTTTTCACTCTAATGTTATTTAAAATATATATAATGAAACATGAAAAAAATTAATATAAAATTAACAGACCAGGGTTGCTACGGCACCTGGAAAAATCAGGAAATTTGAAAATATATTAAAAAACAGGGAAAACTCAGGAAATTTTCAAAATTTATTGCAAAAACAGGGAAAATTCAGGGAATTTTGAAATTTTTTGGAAAAACATTGGAAACTTTTTTCATAATCAAATAGTTTTAAAAATTCTAGTGCTTTATAATGAATCAATTATGTTTTTCCCCCAACTATAGTAAATTAATAAAACTAATATACCCTAAATATGTTCAATTAACCTGTAAACATGTTAGATTCTAATGCCGCGTGATTGTGTGTCATCTATTTTACTTCTAAAAGGGACAGGGAAAACTCAAGGAATTTTTTCTCTTGATTTGTGTAGCAACCCTGCAGGCATAATTTTTTATATCACTAGGGGTTCTGCTCTTGCATACTCCACTCACTAGCCTCCATCGGGACTTTGCCTCCAAGTTGTTCTGGTAATCAGATTTAGCCATTAAAGAATATTAAATCTGATAAAATATGCTTTACAATAGCAATTATGTCTTTGTGAATAATATCAGGAACAGTAAATATAAGTGGATAATTTTAGGATATTTCCATTTATATTAGGCTTTTAATAAGATAGATTGTACAGTAACTTTTGTACAGTAACTTTTTTTTTTCACCCCCCCCCCCCCCCACCCCACAAATATATATATGTGTGTGTGTGTGTGTGTGTAAATTATTTTGAAAAAAGAGGTGGCTTTGGCTAATAATTTATCTTTGTTTTTGAGAACTTTTATATTTTGAGTTAAATGTCATTTGAATGTACTTTTAAAAGAGACAATTACTTTTTTATTATTTGTAATACATTTAAATTGAGTTTAAATAATTGTAACCTTTAAAAAAAAAGAAAGAAAAAAGAATTTGTAAGATATAAAAACAGATTTTATTTTAATGTAATACAATAAGTAACTAGCTTTATTTTATTTATTTATTTATTTATTTTATTTATTTATTTTTTTTTTTTTTCAGGAAAAGAAAACTCCAATGCAAATGGCTCGTCCCGAGTTTTGGTCAACTATTAGGAGAATGATAGAGTCTGTCATGGATTAATGTCTGTTGTTATTATTATTATTAAAATGTTTTTTGTAGTTATTCAGAACTGTTTATTGGTTCTGTTTAACAAATACTTTTTATTAAACTTTATTTTGTAAAATCGTTTTTGTCATTGATTTCTTGCAGATGAATTTTCTTGCTTAAGACAGTCAAATTCACTCTTTCTTCCTTCCCATATAATCCTATGGATTTTTTGTTGCTTTGCTATATAAGGATATTTCATTTTAAAATGAAGTTATTTCAATTCTATTTTTTTAATTCCATCGACATCACAGTGGCCAGAAGGTTTTATTCTCTAAGCAAATTCCCGCTCAATGACACCTGCGAGGGCCCCCCCCCCTTCTGGAAGGGGCCCCCCTACAGACGAATGCAGAACTTCTGCAACCTAAAGAGCTCTTATGCCACTGCAAGGGGGCCCCCCAGAATAGACTTACCTTGGGGCTCCAGGTAGTCTAAGTCGAGCCCTGGCTGCGACTCCCTACCCTCATTTTGTTAACTGAAATAGCCTGTTCGCTCACTGTGCAAACTTTCTTGCTCTTGTTACAATAAAATTTTTAAAAATTTATTTTGTGTTTTTTATTTTAAGATAAAAATGATTTAATCATCAGCAGTTTAAACTTTGTGCGCGCCAGCAGGTGTCACTGTTATGCTCTACTGAAATAATCATGTAATTTTATTTTAAGACAGAAAAACATTTGATCATCAGCGGACAAGTGGTGCTGTTAATCTCCACTATATATCAGCTTCTATTGAACATTACAGCCTCGACAAAATGTATCTCTTGCTCTGCTTTAATAAACTGAAAAATGTGTCATTTTATTTTAACACAAAAATGATTTAATTAGCAACATTTTAAGTTTTGGATTTATATTAGCTAGCAGGTAGTATGTATCGGTCTACAGGTAACACTGCTTTTAATTAATAACAAATATTAATTTTTTTTTTTTTTTAATCAAATTACATCAAATTAAAACTCTATGCTATTCAGCTATATCCTAGTTTGAATTCAGTTTATGTTGAAATCAGTGAAAAATTCCTGAAAAAAAAATTATAATAATAATAATAATATATATGTAAGGCGTTGGTTTTGAATAAAATAACCAATTAAATAAAATGGGCTGGAATTAGAACTACGCCAAATTACACCAAAAATTACGGGTATAAAAGCCCAAACAGTAAACAAACGGAGCGATTTGACACGATCTTGACTTGTTAAACCTTTCCATGTGGCCAGCCCTCCGAAATTTAACGTAAATCTTATAATTATCCCCCCGTCCAAGCGAGATCCCCCGGGTTTGCCTGCAAAGGCGTGGGAGCTCACCTGGAGGTAGTTGATGTTCCAGGTGATACGTACCTAACAATTTTGATTTATTTTTCACAAATTTTACTCCTATCATGACTCCATTTGCCTTGGGAATATACAGAGGGGTTACAAGATTAACAATAAGCTTGCTGATGAATAAACATATTAAGCACATTTCAACTTTCTAGATTAATTGATGGTTACATAATATACTCTTGGCCCACGGAAGATTGATACCTGGTTGGCAAAGTGCCAGGACGATTCCACTCACGCTCTGGGAGACACAGCAATGAAGAGAGAGGGGAAATTTTTCTATTATTCTTGTTTCTTCTGTTATGTGTAGAATAATTAATACTCCTGCTTTTTTTTTTTTTTTTCTATATAACAGTCTGTTTATATTGGAAATGGATCATACATGTGGCACGAGTTCTCGTATTAAACCTCTTCATAGTGAAATGAAGCGCATTGTACATAATGTAATAAAGTTTTGCGATAAAGAAGCTTTAGAAGGAAAAGCTATTGTTCCACTTTCCCAATCAGTGAAACGTGCGAGTGAAATAACTAATATATCAGAAGCCACGATTAAAAGAATACGTAGAGAATCAAACGGAGAAGACAATCCAATGTTTGCATCACCAAAAAAGCGGCAAAAGAACAGTACCATCGAAAACATTTCTCTTGATAATTTTGATTGCGATGTTATTCGAAGAACAGTACATGAGTTTTACGCAGTAAATAAGATCGTACCTACAATTCCCAAATTAATTCCTCTACTTAAAGAAAAGATAAATTTTAAGTATCAAAGAGAAACTCTGAGAAGAATTCTTCACGAAATAGGATTTAACTTTAAAAAGACACAAAATAAACGAAAACAACTAATAGAACGCAGTGATATCATTTTAGCTCGAACGCAATTCTTGAGAAATATGAAACATTACCAAGAGGAGAAAAGGCCAATTGTATATTTAGACGAAACTTGGATTGATAGTAATCTTACTTATGGAAAGTGTTGGCAAACAGATGATATGTTTGGTATTATAGAAACTGGTAATGCATCAAGACGAATCATAGTTTTATGTGCAGCTGGGGAAATGGAATTCATACCAAACTCAAATTTATTATATAAAGCCAATTCAGCAACAGGAGACTATCACGGCCAAATGAACTCCAAAATATTTGAAAAATGGGCTGAAGAAAAACTTATACCTAATCTCCCACAAAATGCAGTAGATGTCATAGACAACGCGCCGTATCATTCTATACAATTAAATAAAGTGCCAAATTCATCGAACAGAAAGGGTGAAATTATGAATTGGCTTTCAACTAATAATGTTCCTTATTCAACTGATTTGAGAAAAATTGAATTATTAGAATTAGTCAAAAGGAATCAACCTGCAAGAAAACTTTATAAATTTGACTGTATGCTCCAACAATATGGATTCACAGCATTGAGACTCCCGCCCTATCATTGTGATATTAACGCAATAGAGTATGTTTGGGCAGAAATTAAGAACTATATCCGGAGTCACAATGTGACAGAGGATATTAATCTTTCAAAATTATTGACTATTTCGAATGAAGCTATTGAAAGTGTGACTATTGCACATTGGAAAAAATATTGTTCCCATGTTGTTTCACTAGAAAAGACTTATTGGGAAAGGGACGGAATAATTGAAGATTTATGCGAACCTCTACAAATAACGGTATCGGAAACTGACGATGATTCTGACGTTTCATCTGAAGAATTTTAATTATTTCAAGAATTTTGATAATAAATATCAAAATGAAAGTAAATGTCAAATATTTAAACAACATCCAATTTTAAATAGTGCCATTTTAAATAGTTTGTTCGTTCGGTGCAACTTGCACATCAGTCCAGTCAAGTACGACTTGCATATTAGTCCCCTTTAAATATAGTGATTGGCAAAGAATTCGTTGATTCACTACCTTAATTGATTTCACATTTCGTCATTTTTTAAGGGGTTATATACTAGTTTGTAAATAATAATTGACATAATTTTTAAATTAGTGTTACACACTTCAAGGAACAACTTTAATATATCCCCACAACGACATTTGGCGATTTTTTGTTGGCGATTATGGCTAAATCATAAATCTAAAAATCATAAATAATAAATAATAAAATCATAATCTAAATCATAAAATCATAAATCCAAAATAAACAACATATAGGCTGCCATATTATATCGCCAAAGTCAGCTATGTGGATATACTAAAATTATACCTTAAAACTATCCCCTTTATAACATTATCAGTTTTTCTTTCTTTTAATTAATCGTAAAATATTTATATAACCAGATATTCAAGAATCAGTTCAAAGAAGGAAAGGAAATGCAATCAGTGAGTTTATAATTTTTTCATACCGATAAACAAACACATCCCTAGGTACTAAGGACATTCCTATTTTATAAATGGACCAACCCTTTTCACTCATGCGCAGATGACGCCAGGGATCATCCTTCTGCGGTTTAACAGTACTATTCATTATATTTAGTAAACACACATGAATATTTCATATTAAAAATTACTAGTAAAACACAACAACTGTATGATATTATATAGAAAAAAATAAACATATTCAAAAAAGTATTATATATCATATTCAATAAAGTAGTATATAAAAATAAAGTAGATTTTTTTTTTTTTTTAAGTTTTAGGACAATATTTAAATAGAAACGTTTCCATTTAGATGTAGAACACCATAAGAACAATATTTTGTGTTCCTTTGCTTTGTAATAGTTCCTTCATGTTCAAAAAGTTTTTGATTTAGGTCTTTTCTTAAGACGAACCATCCAGTCATAGTTTTTTAAAGTCATTATAGTCCTAAATCGCCTTTGCTATGAACACACTTCTTTTTTTTTTTCACTTATTCAATACAACACTTAAAAGTTAATACCACAAACATAGGAGGCTTGATGCACATAATACATATTGAAAACATAAACAATGTTATAATATACTATACTTAATCTGAAAAAATAATAATATGGATATTAGAAATAATACTGACACTTACAATTATATACTAATACTTGACAATAGCAATACTTAAAAAGTAAAAAAAAATTATTCGACACAATAGCTTCTCTAACTTGCTGGTGATAATCAATTCCTTCAACTTACCATAATGTTTCAAAACACTAAAAATGTTTATTCAAACAATTATGGTTATGGGTGCAGAGACCCGTGAAACTCTGTGAGAGCTTGTCAACCAAAAAAGTAATATCTGTAAAATGTAAAAAGTGGTTTTTAGACAAGTGTCATCAGAGGAGGGAGCACACTTGTAGCCTCATGCTCCTTGGGAGTCTCCAATCAGATGAAGTCCAAAAGAACATGAGTAAACAAGGGCCTAAAAGAAAAAGGGGTAAGGAGTGGAGGATCCTCATTTCGTGAATACGTCTACTAATATTTGTAAATAAATTAATATTTGTAAAAAATTAAAAATAAAAAGAGTTTGAGGCACGCCAGTGCCACTGAGCGGAAGAATGGAAGACATGTCTCCCGACATCCCTCCGAATTCTCCGACTCAGCGAGGATCCTCATCCAATACGTAATGGGACGATAGGAAAGAAAAAACAAAAAAAACTTATTTGGGTTACCTCCTGACTGCTAAAGGGGTTTATTCATGATATAGTTTAAATTTTTGTTGATTATTATAATATCTTAGTTTAGATGAATGTACAATTTCAGACTGTCTTTTAAAATGAGGATTTGGTCTATCAATTTCAAAATTTACATCAGATAACTGTTTTAAAATGGTATAAGGTCCTGAGTATGGAGCAGTTAGCTTACGGGTATTCGGATATTGAAATTCTTCATATAATACTTCATCGCCAACTTTAAGTGTAGCAGGGAGAAATCGAGCGTCATACCTTACTTTATTTTTATTATGATATTCAATTGTATGTTCTTTTGCCAATTTTCTCGCTTCATCAACCTTTGGTTAATAGTTGTTATTAGGAATTAAAGGGTCATAAGGTAAATATAGATAATTAGGTGAAAATTTTGTAACAGAATGAGGGGTAGCATTATACTGGCTTAAGACTTCCTCTAGCAATTTTGTCCACGGTACTGCCGAATTTACTTTACATTTTAATCTAGTTACAATAGTTTGGTTCAGACGTTCAACTTTCCCATTTGTCTCCGGGTGATGACTGCTAGTTAAAAGGTGTTTAACCTTGTAATTCCGTTAGAATTTTTTAAAGCGTGATGAAGTAAAGGCAGCATTTCTATCTGTTAGTATTTTCTCAGGGACTTGAATTTGGAAAATCTGTTTTAAAAAGTTGGTATAAGTTTCAGTTGTCACACTTTTGGATGGAAAACCCCACATATAATGTGTTGCATGGTCGACGACCAAATGCAAGTATTTTTTAGTTGAATTGTAATAATTGAATCCACCAACAGTGTCTAACAACAAACATTCAAATGGTTTATCTGTTACAGGTACCTGCTGTAATAAGCCAAATCTTTTTTGTTTACATTTTTTATTTACTTGGCAGGTATGGCAGTGCTTAACAAAATTTTCTATGTCTTTATTAATGAAAGGCCAATAATATTGTGGAGTGATTAAATTGATCATTTTTTGAATTCCTGGGTGTCCAAATTGTGTGTGGGCTTTATTTAGCAATGTTAACCTTAGTGACATAGGACTGATTAGCTTATATAAACTTTTCTTTTTTGTTACTATGAGATCATTTACTTCAACATACTTTTTACTATTGACTATTGTGTTCTCTTCTTTTTGTAAACGTTTTAGATCATTCAAGTCAAGGAGATATACATGGTGAGACATATGTTGTATTACAGGTAATCGAGACAGCATATCAGCTTCTACATTAGTGGTTCCTTTCTGATATTTTATTTCATAGTCAAACATACTAAGCTTAAGGGACCAGCGGAAAAGGCATCCTCTAAGATTTTTAACATTTTTAAGCCAAGTTAATGCTGCATGATCAGTATGAATGACAAATTTTTGCCCATGTAAATAGTGAGAAAATTTATCAAAAGAATCTATAATGGCGAGACATTCTAATTCAGTTATAGCATAATTTTGTTCATAGTCTTTTAAATTTCGCGAATGGTATGCTATTGGATGTAATTTTCCTTTCTCATCTGGCTGTTTGATTACACAACCAACTCCGTGACTTGAAGCATCTACAAATAAGTGACAAAGCCTCTTGGGATCATACAACTTTAAAATAGGTTTTTCAATTAAGGCATTTTTCAATTTTTGAAATAAATTTTCGCATTTCTCATCCCATACATAGGGTACATTTTTCTTGAGTAGATTGTTTAAAGGGTAACGAATCTTAGCATAGTTAGCTATAAATTTATTATAGACATTTACAGATCCCAGGAACCTCTGTAACTCTTTAACAGTAGTGGGACGCTTTAAATTTCTAATAGTCTCATTATTAGCATTATCTGGTGTTATAGTGCCATTAGACACTTCATAACCTAAGAAGTTTATTTTAGATTTTACAAATTACATTTAGATAACTTTAACTTTAAATTTTCATTGACACAAATTTGAAATATGGTTTCTAAATGCTTTAAATGTTGTTCTTCTGTTTCAGAAAAAATGATAATGTCATCAAAATAATTACAAGCAAAATCAATTTTATACTTATGTAAGATTCTTCTAATAGTGCAATTAAATATTGCAGGGGCATTTTTAAGGCCAAATGGTAATACGAGCCATTCATACAATCTAATGTGGTAGCAAATGCTAATTTTTCTGTATCTTTCGGGTGGATAGGTATATGCCAATATCCACTGGCTAAATCCAATGTGGAAAAATTTTTTGCCTGAGCCAATTTATCTGGGAGAGTATCAATTCTGGGTAATGGTTCTGCATCTGTTTTAGTTATAGAATTTAATTTACAAAAGTCGACACAGAGTCGTGTCTTCTTTCCCTCTTCTCGTTTATGCACTAATGTTACAGGGGATGAATATGGAGAATGGCTCTCTTTAATGATTTTAGCTTGTAAGAGATTTTGTATTTGATCTTTAATTTCAGCTTCCTCTTTAGGAGAGGTGCGGTATGCTCTAAGGGAAACAGGTAAGTCTGAAGTTAAGTGAATTTTCTGTGGCTCCATTCTGATACGACCAACATCATATTTCGATAACATATTAAATATAAAAAGACCTAGCTTTACTTCGTGGTCGTTTAAGATCTTTCGGTACCGGGCACCCGGTCCTCATCAGAAACGTTGCTTCTGTGGTGGAAAACTTGAGACTGTTGACTCCTCTGCTGATTTCTCATCAGGTGGCTCCAAGCTCTATTTGGGGCTACTGCGCTGCTATCGTTGCATACGTCGCTATTGGTTAATATTTCAATTGACTCGCGGTACATGGCATAGTTGTAATTATCGTAATCTGCTAATTTTACGGTTTTATCAAAGTTTATTTTAATATTGTTTTTACTATATGTTTTGGCTAACGCGGTATTATATTTTCCGGTTTTAATGTCGTTTTCATGTTCTTTGATCCTAGTTTTTATTTTTCTTTTAGTGACACCAACATATGAGCCTTGTTTATTGTTTTCATCTATGAATGGAATTTTATAAATGCCGGCGGTTTCAAGAGGGGGGGTGGGGTTTTTATCGCTTCGGATTAGCTGAAAAATATTTTTGTTGGGTTTGATGGGGATATTAATGCCATATTTGTTAGCTGTATTTTTAATTTTGTTAGCATTAATATCCCCATCAAACCCAACAAAAATATTTTTCAGCTAATCCGAAGCGATAAAAACCCCACCCCCCCTCTTGAAACCGCCGGCATTTATAAAATTCCATTCATAGATGAAAACAATAAACAAGGCTCATATGTTGGTGTCACTAAAAGAAAAATAAAAACTAGGATCAAAGAACATGAAAACGACATTAAAACCGGAAAATATAATACCGCGTTAGCCAAAACATATAGTAAAAACAATATTAAAATAAACTTTGATAAAACCGTAAAATTAGCAGATTACGATAATTACAACTATGCCATGTACCGCGAGTCAATTGAAATATTAACCAATAGCGACGTATGCAACGATAGCAGCGCAGTAGCCCCAAATAGAGCTTGGAGCCACCTGATGAGAAATCAGCAGAGGAGTCAACAGTCTCAAGTTTTCCACCACAGAAGCAACGTTTCTGATGAGGACCGGGTGCCCGGTACCGAAAGATCTTAAACGACCACGAAGTAAAGCTAGGTCTTTTTATATTTAATATGTTATATTAATATACTTCGTTTTTTATTTTAATTAAAATCATATTTCGAGTTTGCGAAAATTTTCTCATACTTATGTAATAAGGTAGGTAAATCATTATTATTTTCAGTTGGCAATACAGTAGGTCTAGACGAGCTTTGTACAACACTCTATGAACGGTGCACCCGGTTTACAGCGTGTGTATTTATCCTGGAATTAGTACCTACGTTACTTTCAAAAATATACAAAGATTGATAATTCCGATTTGCCTGATTTAGTAAGGGAATGTTTTGACCATTTTGAGTTACAGAAAAAGTTGTTAAATTACGATTCAATTTAATTAATGCACAATGAGGTAAACCGATAAGAAGATATGGCAACTGATTAGAAATAACATAAAGTCCTATATTTTTTCTAATGTTACCAATCCTTAAAGATACTTCACATTTTTCTTTAATTTTAATAATGCCATGAGTTTGTTTAGATTGGTTCATGAATGGGAGTCTTTTTTAATTTTAACTTCTTTACTAAAGTGCATGAGATGACAGAAATTGAACTTCCCGTATCGAGGAGACAAGACAGGTTTTTGTCAGGGAGAGTATTTAAGTTAGCTGGTTGACGTGTTTTTTGCGATCGCTGATGTTTTAGTGTTATGTGTCCGGACACTAATAATTGTCAACAGCCACTCATGGTACCCTCACTGGTCATTTCCTGACTGACCACCTCTTCAGTGGGATTTGTACTTCTAGTGGAATTTTGAGTGAGAGGTGCTCTAGGCATTGAGAAGTTATTACATTAGTAGCTGTGAAGATGGGGGTTTAAGCGCACCCAAATTGCGCTGGCGCTGGCGCAGGTGGGATTCAAGTGCACCCAGATTGCGCTGGCGCAGGTGGGGTTCAAGTGCACCCAAAACGCGCTGGTACTGGTTCTAGCGCATCCAATACGCGCCGGTGATATTCTCCCCGCCGTGGTGGAGTTCTAATGCACCCAATGTATTGGTTGTGGGTGATGGATGAGGATGACAAAGATGGTAAATGGGACAGGTGAAATGAGTAACTGGATTGGTGAAAATTCGATTTGTTAAATTTATTGTGTAAGAGGATGGATTTAGATTATTTTCCGATTTGTGAGGTGTGCAATATGTCATCTCACTGACGAGGTGATAAGAGTTTTATTGAAACGGACTCTGAAATATTTTGGAGATAATTTATTTTGGTTCATTTATTTCCAATTTAGAAACAGAATATATTGAATTTAGAAAATATTTTTAGAATGATTTTGATGTTGCCATCTGTTGGTGATTGTTACCAGAAAAAATTTAAAATGAACTGTACTTATCGAAAAGTGATTAAATTTACTTTTATTTGGAAAACTTAAAAATAATAAAAATAAAAATTTCTTTTACTGTGATCATTAATTTTTAATGTGAAGTTGAAATAAAACTTAATAAATAAATGAATAAATAAATTCTTTTATACAATAAAAAATCAATTTTATTTAATCGTTTTATACAAGTTTCTACAATTCCATATATGCATTTTTGAATTAAAAAGGAAACATAATTGTTTACATAAATTGAGATACATTATAAGAGTAAGTTACATAATTTCATTAAATTAACAGTCAAACAATGTTATTTAACAATATTATTTACTGAAACCAATATAAAGCATAAGATCAAACTAAATTTTGTAATGTCCATATGCAAGAGATTCCACTCCATCATCCAATATATATCTTTTGTCATCAAAACTGCTTAGTGCAATTTTGTTTGTTTTTACGCTATATAGCTCATGCTTAAAACTTTGTATTCTAGATTGAAATCCTCTCGATCTAACAGATTCGAATAAACTTTTTTTATAATGTTCATGTTTCACATGCTTTTTGATAAATGTTTTTGTTACACCTTTTGCCGTTTTCTTTTCACAGTTCTTGGTTAATATGGAATACATTTTTGAGCGCAAGCCGACAAATTCTAGAATGCACTCTGAATTTGTTTCATCTTTGAAACATCCAATCTTTTTCTTATTCACTATTGAATACGAGGGATGTTCTTTTGGATAATCCGATGTATCAAAAAATTCAGCATCACGTTTCATATCTTCGTATATATCGTCAGTTCCTATAAGATATGTAAGCGAATCAGTATCAGTGAACAATAATTTGCTTTTTTTACCATATCGTTCTTTGATATATTTATAATGAAATCGATACATATGAAGTTTGCTAAGTTCTAAAATGGCAAACCCTACGTACAGAGGTTTATTTAAGAAAACAGACCTTTTTAAACCCTCAACGCCTACAAGATCATTATTAAAGACAGAGAATGCTCGAAACGAGGGAGCAGCTACTAACTTTTCCGCTTCTGAACTAGTATTTACTAGCAGAATATCTTTGTGTTTGCAAACATTTTCCATTGTTTTGCCATAAACGGCATTGTTCATTAATTTAAATAAATTTTTTTCGAACGTGGTTGTAGCATTTTTTCTTTCATTCGTATTAAAATCTATGTAATTTTTCAACCAAGGTTTTTGATCAAATTTTAAAATTTTATGAATCCGAATTAATTTTAATCCTAGGCTTAAATAAAATTTCAAATTTTGCAAAAGGGTTACATATTTTACTTTATCATTTAAATTGGGAGTTAATTTTACATTTGTTACTGAGGAGTTATGTTCTGCCAAATTTCTGTTATAAGAAGACCCCATTTCTCTACTTATTTCTATTTTTTCCGGAGCAAGAGGATATTCGTTATGCTCATCATGTAGATAATGTGGATATGATAAATCCACTTCAAATATGTAACCCGAATCTCCATTATCAGGAATTGAAAGTATCCATTCCAAATCTATTCCTTCTGTCGACATCCATTCAAAATTACCATAAGGGAGGGTTTGAGACATAGCCCAGCCGTACAAATTATTTGCATCCAGATAAATTATATATGTACTCGGCTTTTCTGGGTCATAAGTCGGCAAATATTTATTATTAGATTGTGCCCATCTATGTGTGATCATGGATATTCCTCCTCGAATGCCATTTTCAATCATTAGATGCATGTTTGGATCAGTGAGCAATTCGAGGGGTTGATCACACATCTTTAAGCATGCTTGCCATGCAAGTCCCGCAGATGTAAAAAGATGAGCACAATCCAAATCGTATTTTTTCTGACAAATCAACCTAAAATTTTCGAATACATCTGCCAGTTGCAAAACATCGGATTTTACATACAGGTCATGATATTGACCCATATTTTTAATGTCAAATATCTTCCATACGTTTTGAGCGTGTTTATAATCGTCATCAGTTATATGTTCTTCTGTTAAAGAACTATAGAATGATTCTTTAGGAGGCAACTGCGTTTCCTGAAATATTTTAAAAGATGTCATGTATTGATATGGATATATTCCTTTTCTTAACAATAAATCCATATTTTCGGGGACATTCTCTTTTAAAAGTTTAAAATTTTGTTTCGAAAGATTAGCTACCAACGTCTCTAAAGAAGTAGATAAAAATTGGAAGCTATCAATGAATCTTAATTCTATTTTACATTTATTATATATGCTTAATACAGAAAATGCGATATATTTTTCCATATTCATTGCAATTACTTTGAAATCGTGATTTTTAATTTTACCTAACGCGCTCATTATGTGGTGACAATCATAATTCTTTAAATTATGAAATACGATAGGTATAACTTTTCTCATTCGGTATTTCAAATTGCATAAATTGTGAAGAGCACCGCGATATTGGCCACTTATATGGTCATGATCTCTAACTCTATCATCTTTTAACTCATTTTTACAAAGGAAGCAATGAGTTTCACTAAAAAATTGCCTTTGTTGTTCAGGGGTCATGCGCATAGGTTTATTAGCATACATTACTTTGCATAGATTATCTTTTTCATTAATAATTGCATTTAAAAAATGCTCCACGGCATTTTCTCCTCGATAACAGGTTATTGGTTTGTAAGTTTGTCCATTGGGACCTACTACAAGATATGCATAACCGCAAGGTAAATGTTTGCCAGTTTTTAAGGTATACGAATTATTAGTTAAAGTATCCTCTTTATCAATGGGAAGAATTAATGCCTCAAAATCCGCATAAATTATAAAAGGAAGTTTGTGTTGGTAATTTTGATTTTTAAAGAATAAATCTTTGTTTTTATCATTAGGCATTTTAATTCGCTGTGGTGTTTGGTTGTTACAGTAAGTATGATGTTCTTACAAGTATTTTATTTTAGAAAATCTGTGAAGACATCGATTGCAAACGTAACTCGCTGCTTTATGTTTTGTAAGGTTTGCTAACAAACGAGACATATTTCTAATAAGACAATAATGTTGCCTACCTTCATAAGAAATTAGAATTAAATTAATGCATTCAGAATTTGTTTGATCTGATATATAAATGGGAAATACCTTCTTCTCTTCATATCCATATACATTAATCCTTAATGTGTTTAGCTTTTCAATGATAGGAATGCTTTTAATTGTAACTGGACACGCTACTTTTCCTAGCTTTATTTTATTTTCGTGTGGAATATAATGACTTACGCGCTCAGGTGACTTTTTGATTTTCATTTCATGTGCTAAAAGGCACCAAATAAAACATTTATTGTCTAAATTTTTAATATTGAGGATTGCTCGCTTCTTTTTTAGTTCGAGTGGGAGAGGAATATATGAGCTTGCTCTTAGAGGATTGTATTTTGCAATACATAAATCCATTTTAATTATTCTTTTCAGAGTCCATCCAGATCCCAACTGAAGGAATTCTTCAAAACGATTAGAAATTTTAGAAAAACCTTCATCGATGTGCTCTGAAATAAAATCATGCATTAAATCAATAATGCAATTACTTCGAAAATGAGTTATAATAGTTTCTTCTTCACCATCACTATTTTTACGAGACAGTTCCAATTTTACAACCATGTACCATTTTATAGATTTGAAAGCATCTAATTCAACAGATAATAAATTATAAATTCTTGAACGCGTTTCTTTAAAAAATTCTAAAAGGTCACTATTTACTTCATCACTAGGAAATAGTTCATGTGAACAAAACACATCTAAAGCTGGTTTTTTTCCTTTAATTCGTTTTTTCATTACAGGAGGAATTTCATTTTTCTTTTTAGAAGGACCATGCACAGTGCGCATATGCTGGAACAAACACGACTTTCTAGCTAAAGCTTTGCTACACAAATCACAATTATATTCTTTCTTTGTCAAATGAGTCTTAATATGTCGTTTCAAATCATATGACTTTACAAAAGATTTTTGACAAATTTCACAGATAAAAGACTTCTCACCTCTGTGTATTCTTTTGTGTTGATTTAATGTGTCATTTCTCCCAAATTTCTTTTCACATACATCACAAGTAAAAAATTTTTCATCTACATGTGTTTTTCTATGACGGTTGAGAGAATTCTTGCGCGAAAAAACTTTTTCACAAACATCACACACCTATAAAAAAAAAAGTAAAAAACATAGCTATTTATAACAATCTAAAAAATAATATTTTTTCATTTAGCGATTTAATGTTATTAATTATTTAATGTAAAATTTTTTCATTATATTAACTTTATAAGAATTTTAAATAAATTTATCTAATAAATTTCTATAAAAAAAAATCATAATAAATATAGTTGATAATCAATGAGTTGTTTAAACGGATTAAATGGATATTCTGTGATATAAAAGTTTATCGTAAACAATGTTCTGTCTTAAAAAATACATATATTAAACTTGTAATTTTCCTTACTTTTCACAAAATTCTGTAGCACTATAGACCTTTAGATGAAATTTTATAGAAAAACACAGAATATTTTAATTTGAATTATTATTTGAAAAAAAAAAAAAAAAAAAAAAAAAAAAAAAAAAACAATGAAAATGAAAATATTTTTTCTAAACATTTAATAAAAATTCTAAATGTAACAAAGAAAACAAAAGATAAATCAGTTTTATAACATTATATTCTAAACAACAACTACTAATATTTCAAGAATAGATTAATATTTAAGAAAAACTGTGTCGAACAATATTTATATGAATTTAAAAAGAAAAATTTAATTTTTTGAACTTTATTTACATGGTTTGTAATTCTTGGATGTTTCTGTATATCTCCAAATGATTCCCCAGATATATTTTCATGCCTGGACAAACCCGATGTGGAAGGACCCTCATCCCACACTGGATTGCTATTTGTCCACTCGTCAGCTATTTCACCAGCATTTAACATTTCGTGAAGTTCATCCATCGGAATACCGATGTCAGTAAACTGAAAAAATAAATTATAAGAAGATATTAACTAAAAGTCGCATTGTAAAGTTCAGATTGATGATAATTTTAATTCTAAAAGCATATCTTAAAGATATATCTTAAAAGTAAAAATAAACAAATAAAAAATAATAGGGAAAAATTTAATAACTACTAATAAATATATTTATAGTCAATATTTAAACAAATGATTAATAAAAATTACTTAAAGATACAGTTAGAAACAATAATAATAAATTATTTAAATGTACCTTTAAAAAGATATATATATATATATCTGAAAATAAATAACTGAAATAGAAAACAATTTTCCGTTAACAAAATTTAAGTATAATTTATATCATTAGAATCTACAAAATCAATTTATCTTTTTTTTTTTTTTTAAACTCTTAAAAGGACAAAGGTGATTACCAAATTATTTAATTTTGCATTTATAATAAAATATTAGCTAAGATAAAAGCTACCATTTGAACAATAATAAGCAAGTAATAATCATTATCGAAATTTAACACATGAATCATAAAAATTTATTTAAGAATTTAATTATCACAAAACATTAGACAGCTAATAGATTTTTCAATAGAAATATAAATAGAAATATATGAAATTATTTTTAACTTACTTCCAATGAATCTTCATCACCCTCCATAATATTCGTATTCATTGAAGAGATCCCAACTAAAATGAACGTTTACATCAGGAGAGCAAGATGGAAAGTGATAAATATTTTTCCTTGACCATCATGTTGACTGAAGATTGTTGCCATTTACTGCTAAGAAATTCTAAATTAACCAATGAAAATTTTTAAAATAAATTAGTGAAGAGTGAATTGGACTGAATAATCACGTAAAGCGTTATCAGGTTGAAGCAGGTATAAACACCCCGTTGAGGTATTGCAACCTGAAGATTGCCTGTTTCCACCTGTTCCAACTTGTTATCTCACGTTAACCTCTATCTCCTACGTGAATCGTAGGAGCGAATAGCAGTCTTTTATTACTAACTTGGTTAGCCAATCAGATTTTAAGAAATAAATAAAAGAAGCATACCAACAACTCAACACAGATATTTACACTGATTTGTTATCATAAGTAAGGTGGCTGGCTCTTTTTTACTGCAGACTCGGAATTTGTTGGTTGTAATGTTCAATTGATGTTTAAAAAATAAATAAATAAAAAATGGAAGAAATGTTAAATGTTAAATATTTAAATGCTTTTCTTAGCCAAGAAGACTCCATGCGTATGTTTGAAGAGTTATCAACATATAACTTTCAATGTTACCCCGTGAAAATCCACGGAAAAACTTATACTTCCTCAAGGAAAATGATTGCTTTTGGTGATGATAGTTCACTTCAATACTCTTTTTCTGGATTAAGTATTTCTGCAGAACCTTGGACTCCAATTTTGCTCAGCATCAAGACTCTTGTAGAATTGGCTACTAATGCAACATTTAATTATACATTGCTTCATTATTACAGCTGTGGTCGAGATAAAATTGAGATGCATGAGGATAATGAACTTTCTTTAGATTCAAATTTTCCTATTGCTACAGTTTGCTTAGGTGCCACGAGGACAATGTTTTTTGCTAGAAAAGACTTTGAAACCATAAAACTTCCTTTAGAAAACGGTTCACTATTGATTATGGATCCCGAAACAATTTGGTTGCGTGGTATACCATCTGAACTTAAAGTTACCAAGCCAAGTATCAGCATTACTTTTCGAAAATTAGTGAAACATTATTTACCCTCTAATGAAAATTCCCCTCCTTCTAAAAGACAGTGTATTGAAGAAATATTTGTGGATAATGCAATGGATTTTCTATTTGCTTCGATTTCTTCTAGTCAGCTAAATCCAAGTATTTCCGAAAACACAGCCATTCAATTGGAAGATATGCCGAGCACTTCAGGAATAAGTAAACTTAAAGCAGAATTTTCTACAGTTGAAAATGGTGCCAGTGGAGACGATCGAACCCCTACACCAGTTGTTGTATCTGAGATGATCCAAATTAAATCGGACAAAAGTGAAAACATATTTAGACAAGATCTTGGTGAATATTTATTTTTAACTGCAGAACTCTTTAATGATTCTGTTAAAATACATATCAGACAATATGATGTGAATAAGAAAACCGTCTTTCCAACTAAAAAGGGCATAACTATGGACATATGTACATGGTATGAATTTTATCAAAAGTTATCTAATTTTAATTTATGTTATATTTCTGCTTCATTTATTGCTAACAATTCTATTTTAGTACTTAATGTAAATGGATGCATGCATATTCAAAATTTTAATTTGAAAAATGCTACTAAATCTTCTTTCATTGAATTGAATCCTTTTCAAGCAGAAAGCTTAAATGAATTTGCGCATGAATTAAATGAAATTCTAATTAATTATTTAGTAACTAAACGATTGCCTCACTTTATTAGGAACGAACGCAGAATTTTGTGTACGTTATCTACTGAAGAAGAAGATAATCTAACGGTTAAATTAATTCTTTCTATTGAAGATGAATTATCAACTGTTTTCAAAAAAGTGTATGAATGTTATGGATGCATTACAAATCATCCGAGTCAAACACGACATTCATGCATAACAGCATCTAATCTCGACAAATTCCGTCATTTAGGTAAAACAATATTTTTGTTAGCAAACATGAAAGCTGTTGCTTCAAATTTTGTTAATAATGTAGATTTTATTAGTGAAAGTTTTTTAAACAGTATTTCTGTGCCATTAATTCAGGATGTGATATTTAAAACATTGAATTAAATGTGATGTTTTGTAAATAATATTTCTGTACCTTTAATTCAGGATGTGATATTTTATCCATTGAAATAAAAATTTTGCAAAATATTACTGTCTCTTTAATTATTCATTGGTTTTTATGCATTTCTTCTTTTTTTTTAAGGAAAAAATACAATTAAAATTCTAATTACCTATCTTTTTTAAATTAATTTGAAAATAATAAGTTTTATTAATTTTTTAAGTTAAAATTTTAGTTTGATTTTAAAGAAAACTAATCTTGATGTAAAATTTTAAAATGTATCTTTTTTAATTTGCTGCTTTCAAAGAAAGAATCTCGATTTTCTTTTGATTTAAATTTTAGTTTAAATTATATCTCTCCACTTTAAATTTGGAAATAATTAGATTTTTGACAAACATTTTTTTATTATTATTATTATTATTTTATTTTTAATTTCATGTTTCCTCATGTATCATCTTATTTGGAGGGATTCGCTTACAAGGTTTTATAAAAAATTTAAAGTTTTGTTTCAAACTGAAAAAGATTTTCTTAAGATAAAATATTATATTTGAACTTATTGATTTGGACTAATGCAATCATTTTTCACAGGATATTTTTAAAGATAAAATATTCTATTTGGACTTTGGTTAATTTTCGAAATATATTTCTAAAAACACTTATTTAATCAATCTAAAAATAGTTTATATGAATTATTTTCTTAAAACTTTTTTTTTTTTTTTTTTTGGCATAAATTTTAAAATTCTTAAAATATAAAAAAAATTTCTTTATAATGGTGTACAGATTTTTTTTTTTAATGTAATTCCATATACTAGAATTCATTAGATTTTTCTAATATAATTCCGCTTACTATTTTTTAAATAAATTACTTAACGTTCTATAATATCCTTGTTATCATAGATAAGCAATCAATGACATCACTGGTTGGTGATGTCATTACATTGAAAATTCTCTGAAACTTTAAAGAAGATTAATGCATATGTGTAGTTTCAAGTAAGTGTATTTTTTTTAATAAAAATAATGACAATTGTGTTTAGATTACAAGTCTATTTTATTTATAATGTTTCCCATGTTACATTGCTTGGTTTAACAACAACAGATCTTTTTGGAGGGTTTACAACAAATCTCTTTTTCGGTTTTACAAAGTTTTTTGTGTGGGCTAAATGTCTGTTCTTAATAATACTTCGGGGAACCCCCATTTCTTGCAAGGCTTGTATAAATTCGCTTTGGCCAGTAATAGGCGGTTTTTTAAAAGATGAAATGAAACAGTTCAGCTAAATTAGAATGTTCCAAAGTCTGTCCGTTATAAGTAATCTGTCCTTTCTGATCCCAACTAAATTTTTTGGAATCGGACTTGAGAAAATTCAATAATGCTTCGGCTTGTTTCTTCATGGGTTTGGGTACAGAAGATAAAACAAACATATCATAGTCTTGTTGGGGTTCTTGTTTAATGAAGGGTTCTTTCTTTATAGAATCGTCTTTCACAGTTCCAGGTTCTTCTTCTTGAGGTCGTTTAGACATCCAAGGTAAATTATATTCTTGCAAATCCATTTTTCTTTTAAAGAGTTCATAGTAGTGCTGAATTTTTTCGTGATCCGGTAGAGAACTATTTAATATTTTAGCCATAGCTAAATCAAATTCCGTCATCTGTTTTTTAGAGGGCGTATGCTTCGAAAATTCTTCTTCCGGGACCAGCGCATACTTAGCTGCGAATTCCATTGATGATACCGGTTAAAACAGACAATGCAGCCGGGATTAAAATATTTAAAAATCCACCGTGTTGAACAATCAATTTTTTCTTGTTGAATAAGCTTCCTTTCTTGGTACCAATTTTTCGGAGAGTCGTCTTATATTTCCTTAAAGACCTTTTCTGATGAGAGGGGCGCGTTTCCTTTTAATACGTTCAGAGTGCATTCACAAATCGCCTTCACAGACCGAGACGGTAATTTTTTTAGCAAATGCTTGCGTAAGGTTTTAGAACAAGACTTGATCAGCTCCAAATCACGAAGTTGTTTCTTCGACAACGTCATGATCACCACTGAGTTAAAATCGGTAGGACTTTCCTTTTAAACCTTTTTTGGGTTCGTACACAAATTGGGTTTCCCCCGGTAATATACGAGTTCTGAGTCGCATTCCTTCGGGGGTTTCATTCCTTAAATCCACCAACAAATAGGAGAAGGGTTGTTTGGTAGCGTCCTCGAACACTCCTTGAAAAAACTGAGTCGATCTCGGGTATAATTGTCTACCCAAGTGCATGATTTGACTCATGTCCCGACGATTTTTAAAAAGTACTAAGTATTGACTGTTTAAGGAAATACCTCTCATTTCTTTACCTTTATGAAAAAGGTTTTGAGTAATAAAAATAATAATTAAATTTAAATGGTGACTTCCTTTCGTAAAGAGGTGGGTTAATCGTTCATCACCCCCACATTCCACCATCAAATCATCTAAAATCATTAAAGAATGGGTACCTAAATATTCCCGATAATTAGAAGAAACCCTTCCACGAACGTCACGTCGGGAATTTCCTCGTAAAGCTTTTGAGAGATGCCGTAAAACCAAACGACTTTATCGGGAGGTGGATTAAACATACGCCGTCGTTCTGCCAGTAAATCCCGCAGAAACCAACTCTTACCGACCCTCGTGGGGCCTGCTAAGAGCATTGTAAAAGGGTGTTGAAAGCGTGGAAACTCCATTCTAAATAAACACAGACACATAGGTATACATTATAAATAGTTTTTTATTGATAAAAGGGAGCACGTGTACGAAATCGTTTGGATACAAAATTATAGACTCGATGGTCGTTACATATATTTTCAGTTACAAACTGCTTTAAAAAATCTTTCAAAGCTTTGCCTCGACATCGGCAATAAATATAATACACACAAAATTGACCGCAAACAGCTGTCACATGACTTTGCAGCGGAAGTGGATTAAACACCACTCGTGAAAATTGAGATACATAGTTCGATATAGGTCCTTTAAAAAATTTCGGCTTGTTTCCATAGGAATCAAAGAATTCCGCTTCCGTAGGTGAGGGTAGGTAGAAGGCCACCCAGTGGCTTCCGGCTTCTGTAGACTTGTCCACGTTGCATACAAAGCAGGCAGGCAGGATAACGGGCGATCTTCTTGGGTAGTTGATCACTGGGGAAAACACCGGAAAAGTATTTCTTGGTCACTGGATCGTGGGATAAAATAGTGTCGATTTCGATAGAATTCATTTTCAGTTGGGGAAGTCACACAACACATGCCGTGTTTTGCTAATTTCTATAATGTTTTCAAATTCCGCATACACCAATACAGTCGTGGTTCTTTCTAAGGAGTCTGCAAACTTGATTTCAATTCGTAAATTTCCTTGGTGTTGTAGATTCAGATGGGGTCCGTCACACATGTCAGGGCTCAAATCGAAAGCATACAAAGTATGGCCGTTCGCAAAGTCATCTCGGGTGAGATAAATGCCGGTATCTCGATTAAATCCCGAAAACAATCGATGATAAGCTCTTATATAGTTATTTTCTTCGAAATCCAATTCCAATGGTTTGCTGGGTACGGGCTGTCCATCCACGTGAACACTTAAAAAGTTGACCTTGTGATGATGGAAATAAAAGGGATTCAAATCATATTGTCCAGTGTAGGCACTATTTTCTAAAAGTCCAATAATAATTCTTTTCGGCATGGCTCCTAAAAACACATTGTCTTGCATAAAGGATTTACTTCCGGTTGAGATCGAATAGGTCTTGCATAGCACTCGGTCGATGGGGTACTTCGCTGTACTTTTCTCTAAGGCCTTAGCATGACCCAGTAATACACCTGGGCTCACTTTCACTTTACGTATGAAAATAGAAGCATGCTCCAAAATCACTTTGTAGTTGGGAATGGGTTTTGCCGCTTCGAGTTTACACATTAAGGAAAATTCGGGCTTGCTTCGGGTCATCTTAATTTTCAAGTCGACCATATTCAATAGCAGTCGGTTTTGTTGAAAAATATCACAATGCAAAGGTCCAATCATATCTAAAGTTTTGCTTTTTTTCGTGAGTCCGTAATGTATCTTCAATCCGGGATTGTCTCCAGCAGGATCTGTAGCAGTCAAATTCTCATCTTTGTAAAAACATTCGCAGGACAATAAACTTTTCTTGGCATCTTCTCCATAATTCAACAGCGTTTCAATATAGGCGCGGTAGGGGTAGGTGTTACTCGACGAGGAGATCACTCTTTCGTTCAGGCTAATATCCACTTGAGAAAACAAGGCGTGTAAAAATAAATTCACGGGGGCAACTGCATCCGTTTCCGCTAAGGGCGATCCATCAAACTTGGTAATTTTCACTTTCATGTACAGGTACGAAGCCGACAAATCAATATAGTCTTCACCTTTTTCGGAAATATTAAATTCCACAGGTCCTCCGTCTCGAATATTCGCAAGAGGGTGATATTCCACAAAGTATCCTTTTTCAATAGCCGTTTGCGTGGGTGGGATCAAAAATAAATCCAATTCGGATTTCGCACAGGCAGCAGAATCTTTATGGATGAGTCCAGACATCTTTAAGCGAAAATATCTTGTACCTTCACTTTCTTGGCTTTACATCGAATGACTGCTTTGGTAGAACGCTTCCTCTTTTTATACTGGCGGCCCGATCCAATCATCGTCTTCACTTTAGTAGCAGCTTTGTCGGTTAAGGTCTGTCCAGCTTCTTTTAATCTTCGCTTGGCGGCCACTTTAATGTCTTCTCCGCGAGACAAGTCACTCAACACGTTCACGCCGGAATGAAACAACTGCTTGCCGACTGCTTTCGCCCCGGATTTGAAGAGGGGTACCGCTGCTCGAAAAAGGGACCGAAACAGTCCACCAAATCCATATCCCTTTTGTAAAGTAGCGCCTTGATAATAATTTAGGCCACTACCCGACTGATGGGAATAGTAATGTTCAAAAGATTTCGCACAACACTGGTAAGGAACAAACATCACGAGAGGTATTTTTGACGAAAATGAAGCTTCACGTACGAGCGCCCACGTTCAAATGGCGTGAGTTCGCCGAGGTGGTTCCTTATAACGATTTCCAAAGAGTCGAACGATTTTCGGCTGACAGGTAAATAATGCGGTCGGTCGAATGTCTCACAAATCATTTCTCCATCTTTTCCCCTTACATTCACAATTCGTAAAAGGGGTGCTAACACATCTCCGATTATTTGGGGTTCCACAATATCCGAATAAACCATCAGTACTCTATAATGTGCGCAAGGATCTGCGACATAGGTACTAAAAATAGTTTGCTCGATGTTTATATCAGGCGATGCGATTTCACCTGGTTCGAATCCCAACATCTGTGCTATCCCCTCATGCAATATCAGTTTAGCTTTATCTTTCACGTTGATACACACCTTTTTCGTGTGGGGGTCGTAAGTGAAAGAAATTTTATTTTTAATCTCTTCAATAGACATCGCTTTTAAAATGTCATCCACCGTTTCGTAAAAGCCAGGGGGGATTCGTCTACCAAACGGGGGTTTCTGGTCATTCAAATCGAAACCAAATAAATTATTATTTTGGTTCACATTATACCAAGTGTGAGGGTAAATAAATTCGACGAGGCCTACTTCCCATTCCCCTTTCAATTCAACGGGGGCGGGTAATCGCGTAATAAAATGAGAAATTTTATTCTCGGGAAAATAATTCCTGGAACTGTCTGAAGGTAACGTCACGTAGAACGACATGCTTTCAAATGATCTTTCAACATTCGAAACACTTGTTTTATAAGGCGAATAAATCAGAGGACGGAATCCATTGGTCAAATTTGCTAGGGTAACCTTTATATTTCACTTTGTATTCCACACACTTTTTCCGTATTCGCTTGTCTAAAATCTTTTCAATCGTATAATTCTCTTTCGGTTTCACTTTCTGAAGTTCTTGGGGGTAAAATGTTCCTTTGATGGGTTCTTCTAACAGGTCCTTGATTCGGTAGACGGGTGGGTCTCTTCTTACACATTCGGTCACCACAAACACTTCTTCCGTCCAATTCGTCTCATATCCTTTTTCGAAAGTTAATTTCTGCTTGGAAACTCGCACAACGTCACCCGGTTGAAACACGCAGGGTTTTCTTTTCGCATTTTCATGTCACCGTATAAAGTATCCCATACGTCACTTTCATTTTCAGGGGTCACCTCGACAGGAGCTCTCTTGATACTCGAATGGTAAGTATGATTATAACTGTGTAACAACTGATCCAACACGTCCAAATAGCGGTAGGTGTGATGATGAGTAAAATATTTCCACATTTTCGTTTTCAAAGTTCGGTTAAATCGTTCCACAACAGAAGCTTTCGTATTGTTATTCGTCGTAAAAAACCGCACGCCTTCCTCTTTCAAAAATTTTTGAAAAAGTCTGTTTCGATACTCTTTTCCGTCATCCGATTGCAGGGACTTGGGTTTCCTCGTCGCGAAAATAGACCGGAACGTCTTTACAATATCTTCACCTCGTTTTTGCTTCAAAGGAACCGCCCACGCAAATTTAGACAGAATGTCTATACAGGTCAGGATGTCGCGGTACCCTTGATTGAACTTTTGCAAACTGCCGAGATCCACTAAGTCTGTCTGCCACTGTTGATCGATAGAATATACAATCACCCGATTGGTCGGGAACTTTCTTCGAACAGGTTTGTGCAACGTGTATGCATCGACTCCGCTCAGCCAGTCTTGAATCTTCTTCTTCGAGATTTTGCCTTTGGCAGCACGAAACAAGGCATTTACACCACCAAAACTTCCTGCGTGAGTTGGATCCAGATACATCTCCATCGTTACAACACAAAATTTTATTATGACTCACATTCACACGAAAGCGCATCATATCTTCCTCGTACGACGATACTTTTTAGAATGACTCACTGCCGCGACGCGTCTCTTTATATACCTTATAAGTGCACTCGCACGCATAGTTTCACGGCTTGATAAGTAAAACCCTCGCCCACTTATCAAGCCGTGAAACTATTTTACCTTCGGTTCGAATCTCACTTCCCGCAAAAAAAAAATATATATATATATATAGAAAAAATAATAATTTATTATTTTTTCTGGTAACAATCACCAACAGATGGCAACATCAAAATCATTCTAAAAATATTTTCTAAGTTCAATATATTCTGTTTCTAAATTGGAAATAAATGAACCAAAATAAATTATTTCCAAAATATTTCAGAGTCCGTTTCAATAAAACTCTTATCACCTCGTTAGTGAGATGACATATTGCACACCTCACAAATCGGAAAATAATCTAAATCCATCCTCTTACACAATAAATTTAACAAATCGAATTTTCACCAATCCAGTTACTCATTTCACCTGTCCCATTTACCATCTTTGTCATCCTCATCCATCACCCACAACCAATACATTGGGTGCATTAGAACTCCACCACGGCGGGGAGAATATCACCGGCGCGTATTGGATGCGCTAGAACCAGTACCAGCGCGTTTTGGGTGCACTTGAACCCCACCTGCGCCAGCGCAATCTGGGTGCACTTGAACCCCACCTGCGCCAGCGCCAGCGCAATTTGGGTGCGCTTAAACCCCCATCTTCACAGCTACTTACATTGTTCAAACTTAAAAAGACATGTTCGCTCCCAATGGTAAGCATTACTAATTCCGCGATTTAAGCATAGACGACAAGGGGATGGGGGCAGTCTCTCTTGGAAATGCACATGATTTGGGCCACGGCCTGGTCTGAATGGTCGTGGATTGTTAGGAGTAGGAGCTGCATACACTTGTGGCGGTTGACTATGATAAGGGTATCTATAAGTCCAAGGCCTCGGTACAGGGGTTGACAAATATTCAGGCCTAGGCCGATTATTTCTCCATTGTGGAGTAAAGCTAGGAGCCTGCGTGTTAAGTTTAATGTTGCTTTCTTTTTTCTGTTCGGTTGGTTGCATTTTACTTAATTTATAGACAATTTCACGCCATTCGTTGGTGTCTTTAGGAGAGTTTACCAATACTAATTGTCTTAATGAGATTAGGAGACCATCTGATAATTCCTCAAGTATAAATTTGGAGTCCAGTCCGAGTTTGCGACCCATTTGTATCTTACTATTGTAATAACTATTAACATCATCCCCTAAATTAAATTTAATATTAGAGAAATCAGGTAGGGAGTTAGTATCATTAACAGTATACTCCTCTCTAAATAATTGGAGAAATTCTTCCCAGTGGAGAACATGTAAACAGTTATTGATATAAACTGTAAGGGCTTTTCCTTTTAAGTAATTTTGAATGTGTGTAATTTTCCATAAGTCATCTTTGTTTTTTTCCTGACAAATACTATTAAAATAGCTCAACCAAGCTTCAAATTGGATCCCAACTTCGGGGTTAAACTCAATTATGTTTAATTTATCGTCCATAGCACCTGCATTTCCTGATCCGTTATCCGGGATCGAATCTTCAGAATCTTTCGGCATGACGAAATAAATTTAATAAAATATAATATCCCAATTAAAAAATATCACTTTTTACTAGAAAAAAATTAGTTTCCGAAAATTCTTCAAATTACTTAAATAGAAAATAAATTCAAATATAAAATCATCAAAAATTCTGTAAATTACTTAAATAGAAAATAAATTGAAATATAAAATCATCAAAAAATCTTCAAATTACTTAAATAGAAAATAAATTGAAATATAAAATCATCAAAAATTCACTTGGTATCTTGAAATTAATTAAATAAAACAGAAATTAAAATATATTATATACTTATACTAATATGGACTCACAACAATTTTCATAAACACTTTTAAAATAGAATAACAACACGTATGACTTGTTTTTTTAAAAGAGAAGAAAAAAAAAATTATTTCGGATTACGATTTCGGATTTTTTTTTTTTTTATATATATAACCCTTAGCATAGCATTGGAAAAGAAAAAAAAAAATTTAGTTGTTATTACGATCCGTAATTGCGCGAACTTCAAATCAATTTCAACAAAAATCCAAGACTTTTCACAAATTTATAAACAATATTTCACCACGATATGCTCAACGATCTTTTTTTTTCTAAAAATAACTCTCATACAACACAATGCTTTGGAGTACTTTTAAGTGCCCCTGTACACAAAACAGTTAGAAATGTACTCTATTCTACATAAGAAGCATCCGATAGGGTATTGAATAACATATTAAAATTTCATTACATATACATTAAAGATATTAAAATATGATTTATAGAAACTCCTCTCATAGAACACTATGCTTTCGAATACTTTTGGGTGTCCCTATACACAAACCAGAAGAGGTATTTACATAACAGTTCATCAAAAGTCATTCTCCTGGTCAAAAATGGGATTATTAGACCTTTATATTTGACACAAATCTTTTTGAATTAAATTTATGAGTGCTAATTTTAAATATTAGTATTAAAGTACAGAAGATAAAAGTATCACATGCTTAGTTACACTGCTGTACCTTAATAACTAAAATAATTACAATAGATCAAAGTTCAAGGTCAAACATAAAATGTTTATCAATTTCGATAGTGAATACAGTGCGTCCCAAAGGTCTATAAGCAGCGGGGATTTTTTATTTTACAATTGAAAAAGATGAATAAAGATTTCAAAATCATTTTAAATTACAAGTAATTTCAAGACAATAATAATCCTATACAAAAATTATATCGTACAATCACAGACTTTGTGATAGAAACTAAAAATGAAAATTTACTGTCCTAAAAGTTTATAGACAACTCATTTTTTTTTTTTTTTTTTTTTTTTTTCTTTAACATTCAAATATTTGAGGCATTTTTCCTAAACACTTCAAAAACTCGATCAGGCATACTCAAAACAAGAGTTTGAAGAAATTCTAGCTTTAGAGAAAATCAACTTCTTTCAGTTTGCAGCTTTAGGTATTGAACTGTTGCAAATTGACGCCCATTAGCATATACATCTCTAGCTAATATTCCCCAAAGGTCCTCCATTGGGTTCAGATCAGGACTTAGGGCTGGCCAGTCCATAACATTACTTGATTTTGTCTAATACATTGCATCGTAGAGTTTGACACGTGAATGTAGCAATTGTCTTGCTGATTCTTTCCCATCTAGCAACTTTCCAAATGGAAGTAACTGTACTTCTAGCATTTTCTGGTAATCTTCGGAACATTGACGACCTTTTAAAAAAACAATATCGGTTGTTCCATTGAAGGAAAATGCTCCCCACACCATGAGTGAACCCCCTCCTTGCTGTCTGCTGAAAAAAGTTTGTGGCTCTTTGCGAATATCGTGTTAGTAATATGCCCAACCATCGGGGCCATCTAAATTGAACTTTTTTACTATCTCTTTTCTCTTACCCATAAGGTAGAGAAAGTATTGCTTTAGGGTCAAATTTTCGAACGTGAATTTTTGTTATATTTACAACTTTTGAGGTCCCCTGAATCCGAAAATCATGTTTTTAGTGAATGGTCTGTCTTTCTGTGTGTGTGTGTGTTATCAGCATAGCTCAAGAACAAATAGTAGCAGAAAGTCCAAACTCTGTATTGTAAATGTGTATGATATAGGGATGCTACACTAAGCTTTTCGTTGAAATGAAGCAAATGGTTCGTGTACAGGGGCGCCCAAGAGAATTCAAATACATTACGTCTATGGGGGAAAGTGCTGGTAAGTAGAGTTTAACATCTATAGACTGCATTAAACCAAATGAAACGAATATATATTTTTTATATGCGTAATGCATCTTCTACATGTCTCATGTAAAAGATGGTAGGGAAATTATTCACTGTTCGTTTACAGGGCTACACAAAAGAACTAGATAAAAGTGACAATAGTTCAAATTGATGGAAATGTATTTCAGGCTGGGCCATGTATTATTACTATAGAATTATACTCAGGTGCACCATGTGGTTTGTATATAATCTTCGAAAGATATACAGGGCTGCAAATATTTAAGCGATATCATTCTTTTTTGTTGTTAGTGGATGCGCTTTACTAATAATATTTTACCATTTCCAGGAAAGCTGTTCGGGAATTGAAATGAATTCCTCATAAAGATATGGCAAATAATGTATGTTTTTAAGCTAAATATTCATCGCTTGTTTTTTGTATATTTACACGTTTTGAGGCTTCCTGATTACCGTAGTCAAGTTTTTTAATGTTTGATCTTTGTCTGTGTCTTTCAGAGTGACTTGAAAACGAATAATTTTAGGAGATACAACTGTTGTATTTGAAGTTAATATAAGTTTGTTGCTGAAAAGCTTGATCAGGATTGATAAGTTTCAAGGAATGTTGCGTGTGAAAATTGTCTAAATAATTTTAAGCGAACTTTTAATAACAGATTTAAATTCTACATAAATGTAGGTGCATTAATGAAACGGGGGGGCGGTAGCCTTCCTCACACAGAACTAATTATCATATAAAACTTTTTCGAAGCCTAATTTGGATTGTTTAACATAGGTTTTCCTGTTGTAGCTTTAATGTATCTGAATATTTTAGTGTAACTCGGTGAATATGAACATTAAACATATTATATTTTATACGCAACATTATTTTAGCATATTAACAATAAATGTTCGTTTCTTTATGATTTTTGCAATAGAAAGTTATTTAAATATGATTTTTAAAAATGTTTCTCATAAAACACAACGCATTGACTTTATTTATTTATTTATTATTGTGTGTATATCACTGTAATAGAATCTGTACATAAACCAGTTGTACAGATCCTATTAATGCCATTTTAACCCATTAATCGCCAAAACTCGAAATAATGATTTTTTACTAAATACAAACAGTAATACTCATTATTTTGATCATATATAACAATAATTTAAAATAAAGTTATTAAAATTAGTCTTATCTTACTAAATACAGGGTGTTGTATTTGTACAACTTCAGTGAAATAAGAGTACAGAATTAATACAAATAAATGTTTACGGAAATTTTCTTGAGGGATCACAAAATAGAATAAACTACAGATAACTACAAAAGTAATTATTTTATTACGAAAATGTTTTTTTATAAGTTATGTAAACTCATTCAAATGTGAAGATTTTTAAAACTTTTCACTTGAAATGTGTTTCAAGTTTAAAATCCGTTTTTAAGCATAAAACGTTTTTTCAGATCAAATTTTTTTTGTAATAAAATAAACATCTATCCTTTTTTTACTTAAAAACAATACTTAATATAAACAACCTTTTTTATTAACTGTTAAACATGATTGTTTCTGGTGTTGCGTGAACGCAACACCAGCGGGTAATGGGTTAAATGGGAAACATTACATTTCATAGTGAACTTGAATAAAATCTATCATTTTTAAGAAATGCTGAAAATATTTAGTGATGCCGAAGGCGGGTAGACGGACAGTCAGTCAAATCGATAGATTAATTCAAACTATATTAACACTTATAACATTGTTAGAAAATGTTAAAATGCTTAATAAAAATGAAAATGTAATTCCAGTTACTTCCTTATATTTCTTAATATATCTGAATATTTTTGTGCAGCCCTGTAAATCTTAATGCTAATTGCAGTATATACTATTGAAAGTATTCCTTTTTGCATATGAATAAATTTCAATTTCTTAATTTGTAAAAAGTAAAATCATTAAAATATGATTTATAGAAATGCCTCTCATACAACGTAATGGTTTGCAATACTTTCGGTTATCGTTGTCTCTGTACACAAACCAGTGGTGGTATTTACTCCGTATTTAACAGGTAACTGTAATAGTGAACTTGAATAACATTTTTCAATTTCATTACATTTTTTGCAAAGTAAAGGCAGGCCCTGATTAACGGCAGGGCATATGGGGCAAAAGTCCTGGGCCCCTTCTGGAAGGGGCCCTCCTACAGGCGTATGCAGAAATTCTGCAACCTAAAGAGCTCTTATGCCACCGCAAGGGGGCCCCCCAGAATAGGCTTGCCCCGGGGCTCCAGGTAGTCTAAGTCGTGCCCTGTAAAGGTATTAAAATATGATTTGTAGAAATACCTCTCATAGAACGCAATGCTTTGGAATACTTTCGGGTGTCCTTGCATAATAACTAGTAGTGCTATTTACTTAATTTTTATTAGTGAACTTCCGATGGTGAATTTAAATAACATATATCAACTTCAAGAATTTTTTTTTTTAATTTAAATACTAGCAGGCTACGCCCGCTTCGCTGGTCACTATTTTTAAATGAATCACAACAATTAATGAACTCTAAAATTTGCATTAATTTTTATCATGTGATAAAAAAAAGAGAAAAATAATTTCTGATCGGGAAAAATGTCGCACCGGGTCCCCACTGCCTTCGGCAGCATAGACTCGTGAGCTGCACGCACGTATTCCTTCACCATCCTTATGACTTCTCAAAATTCCATGTTATTACTCATAAACTTCCATTCTTAAGAAAAGGAATTAAAAAATTTAGCATCAGGTAAAAACTCACACCGGTTCTGTTTTCAGGAGGACCTCGGAAAGGCTCCAGAGCATCCGTATGTCAATTCTCGTACTTCTGCCCTCAATAATGGCTGAACGTATAAAAGAAGAGACAGACAAACCTTTCCATTTATTATTATAGATTTACGGGAGTTAGAATGCGGGCAGACAGGCAGACAAACCAAAGTTATAAAAACTTTTCTACTTTCTTGGAAAGTGTTAATAAAAAAGATAAATGTTTTCATGATTTTGTAAGAAAATATTTTTCTTTATTCCACTGAGACCCCATGCAGTGCAGTGGCTGAGTGGTTCTGCTCTCGAAGCTGGCCGATTGAAGTGCCGGATTCAATCCCAGGTCGCGCTCGCCTGCTTAACTGTTCGGAGATTTCCGTAATTTTCCCCGAAACTTGAATAAATACGGGCAAGGACCGTCGTATGTCAATCGGCTTTAACTAGAGATGTGAGCGGGGAAAAAACCCGGTTTTTTGGGAAGGGAATTTTGAAAGTTTTCAAAAGTTACGAATTTAGCTTTTTTTTTTTTTTTTTTTTTTTTTTTTTTTTTTTCTGAGATTAGATATGTTCTAAGGCATTTCAAAATGTTATCTCACATTTAGATGTTTTTATGATCTTTCAATTTTTAAATAGTGCTTTTAACGTCTATAAATTTAAAAAGAGCAAGTTTCAAATTTTAATAATTAACAGACTTATTTTCTGTTATTGCAGTATATTTATATCTTAGTTCTGACTGTATACACACTGATTTCAATATAACACTTTTTTTTTTTTATCGCAATCGGAGTTTATCATGTTTCAGTTGTATATCTTTAACATTTTATTTCAAAAATAAAACGAAAATGCTTCAAAATATTCTGCATTTACTAAAACAATCAATAATATTACAATGGAAAATATTATTTCAATAAAAATTTCAACAATATTAATATGCAAAAAATAAAGATAGAAAGAAATAACAGTCAAATTATTAATTATTAGCTATTGAATATTTTATGTATTGATTTGATGCATTAAAAAATTATTGCTCTAATTCTTTATAACCGAAGAACTCATGTTCGATTTTGTTGCCCGTGCTCTTTAATTGAATATAACAAAATTTCATGAACTATTGTGAAATTTTGTACGATGAATTATAATAAAATTTAATAATTTTAAAGTATTCTAACCATAATTTAATTTCATTGTATTATTTTTTACAACATATTTTATTATGGTATTCATTAAGAAAAAAAAAAAGTTATAAAGTTATTTAAATAGGCAGACAAAACTTCATCATTTATCAATCCGCGATTGTAATGAAATGCTCGCCCTCTGGTGGGCTAAGGGGAAATTACAATAAACATGCTTTAATTCGAATTCCATCAAGCCGCCATTGCTAGCCGATGTTTAGTTTCACATATATTTATTGAATAAAAATGAATAAATCCGGTAAAAAAGATAACACATACTGTTGTGTGCTCCAGTGTAACTCCAAAGGACCAAGAAATCCAGAATTAAGCCTCCATTTATTTCAAATGACAAATTTAACATTTCAGTTGCTTCGGCTAATGGAAGTAAAGAATTAATCAGATGATTTGAAACTAGTATTTGTTTTCTACTTCCGATCGAACTTTGAATAAACTGAAATATTTTTGTCCAAAAGCAATCAATTTTCCATGACGTAATGGCGGAGAAATTATAGTACGAATATTAAGTAGAATAACAAAAAGAACAAAAATAGATACACGTGGCTGTAATATTTACTAACAACAAGAGCTGAAAAAGCGCCATCTATCGATCATTACAAACACGGATAACGTAAATGTTTAATTTTTTACAATTTTTTGTAAAATAATCACATAATTTTTTATATCACTTTTATTTAAGCAAATAGAATAAAAATGATATTGAAACAAGTTGTTTGTACACTTAAAAGAAGTGAAATTAAATCTAAACACTGAATATTAGTTTCTCCCCATCAAAGTTTCCGGTTTAAACTCGAAAATTCCCATGTTTATTCCCCTGAAGCAAAATTCCCGGGTTTTTTACATCTCTAGCTTTAACACGTCACCTTCTCACATCAATAGTTGAAATTACCCGAAAAATGTAAAATTATATTTATAAAAAATGAAAATTTGGAAAAGAAAGAAACAATATAGCGTTTATCTATTTTGGAAAGGATAAGCAATTTTGAAATAGATATATATTTTCCATTTTGATATTCATGAGAATGCATGAGATGAATCTATCATATTCATATTTCAAATACATTTAATACAATTTGTTTTTCAACTTCATTTAGATTTAGAATCATGAAATTGCTTTTTGATAACTGTCAATCACGGAAGTGCTGTCAACATTCTCGAAAGAAAGCTATCCGTTAACAGACAGCGCAGGAAACCAGTCTTATTTATACCCAACCGCCATGTTGTGACGTCACGACTTCAGCGGCGTAGGATTCTCCTCTCCTGAAATTTCATGATAATGTCCATGTGCAAGAATAATCGTTAGTATTTCGATTTATTAGGAATATATCGATGATTGTTTCGATCATGTTCATCATCGATGCAAAACAAGCAAAAGTAAACAAAACTGAAACAGTACCAGTTTTTTGATTTTTTTGTTGTTGAAATCTTTTAATATTTAGATACAATTTATATAATTTTGGGTTGCGACTGATTGTTTAAATAAAATTTATTGATTATTTCTCAATAATTTGGTTTATTTAATCTCTATAATTTAAAAATAAATTTATCTTGAAGGTCTTTGACATTGAACTCGTTATCGCTGGATGTCAAAGTTCGCATTGAAACTTGTTTAAAACTGGTTGTAGCGTTTTAAAATTCTCTATTTTAAAGGAAGCAGACTTGTGAAGCAATTCCTTATACATAGATTTCTTTTTAAGAAATCGTATTTTTATTCAAATAATGGCTACTAAATACAATAATATAGAAAGTCTTGAATCAATCCTTGAAGATCATATACCAGAAGAAAAACTAGGATTTGTAAAAAATGTTTTATATGGAAAAACTTTACGGTAAATTTATAATCAGTGTTATATAAATATTTTTTGTAATTGTAGATTAGACCATATGCATAAAATAAACAAAACAATTTGCATTGAAATTGAATAAATAAATGAATAATTTTCTCTTAATAATCTTCGAAATATTTGTTAATTTCTGATTTGACATAATTTTAGTATATTTTTTAGAACCCTTTCGTGATTTTTAAATTTTTGGTGATGAATTTTTTCATTTTGTGTATATATTGGGGAGGGGAGGGGAGATAATATCTCACATAAAAAGAAAAGAAGAAATCTAGTATCAATTTTTAATTACACTTCCGATTACTGTAATTTTAGGTTGATTTCTTTAGAAATCGACCTATTTTAATCGCTTAGCTTATCTATCTATCTATATATATATAATGAAAATTTTGTCATCACGATAACTCCCGAAATAATACTCGAAATCGAACCAAATTTGGACAGTGAACTAATCTTATAAATATCTTGGATGAGTTCGTTAACCAAGTTGCTCCGACTTTTTGTTTTCAAGTGGCAGCCACTTGAAAATTTCAAACCGACATTGTAAAAAGCATATTTAGAGCAAGATTTGCTTGAATATTGATGTAAATACAGGCCACATAAGGGTCTCAGTGAAGTTTATTAATGAAGTTTATCCGCCATTTTTAATAAAGTGGCAGATATTTTAAGTTAAGCGGGACCACTTGAAATGAGGCTACCACTTGAAAATTTAAAATCACTATAACTTCCGAAATAATACTCTAAATCGAACCAAATTTGGACAGTGTCGTAACTTATCTAAAAAATATCTTAGATGAGTTTATTAACCAAGTTGGTCCGCCATTTTGTTTTCAAGTGGAGACCACTTGAAAATTTCAAATTGTAAAAAGCGTATTCTGAATTTGTTTTAAATTTGATGTAAATATAGACCACATAAGGGTCTCAACGATGTTTATTAATGAAATTTATCCTTCATTTTTAATAAAGTGGTAGATATCTTAAGTTAGCAGGGCCACTTGAAATCACGCTACCACTTGAAAATTTAAAATCACAATAACTTCTGAAATAATACTCCAAATCGAACCAAATTTGGACAGTGTCTTAACTTATCTTATAAATAACTTAGATGAATTTATTAACCAAGTTGCTCCACCATTTTGTTTTCAAGTGGAGACCACTTGAAAATTTCAAATTCAAATTGTAAAAAGCGTTTTCCGAATTTTTTTAATTTTGATGTATACGTAGATTATACAAGTGTCTCAAATAACTTTATTAATGAACTTTATCTGCCATTTTTAATAAAGTGGCGGATATCTTAAGCTCAGCGGGACCACTTGAAATCCGGTCACCACTTGAAAATTTAAAACCATAATAACTTCCGAAATAATACTCCAAATGGAACCAAATTTGAACAGTGTCTTAACTTATCTTATAAATATCTTAGATGAGGTTGTTAACCAAGTTGCACCGCCATTTTGTTTTCAAGTGGAGACCACTTGAAAATTTCAAATTTAAATTGTAAAAAGCGTATTCCGATATTGTTTGATTTGTGATGTAAATACAGACCACGTAAGGATCTCAATGAAGTTTATTAATAAACTATATCCGCCATTTTTCATGAAGTGGCAGATATCTTAAGTTAAGCGGGGCCACTTGAAATCAGGCTCCCACTTGAAAATTTAAAATCACGATAACTTCTGAAATAATACTTCAAATCGAACCAAATTTGGACAGTGATATTATCATATAATTATCTTGAATGTTTTCACTGGGCAACTTGTCTTGACATCTTGTTTCTAAGTTCCAGCCACATGAAATCACACTGCCACTTGAAAATATGCCACGCGATAACTTTTAAAATATTAAACTGATTCAAATAAAAGTTGGATAGTGAAATAACTAGGATACGTTCACTTGGTGACTCGATCCGCAATTTTATTTTCAAGTGGCGGCCACTTGAAAA
Organism: Salticus scenicus; assembly: GCA_963930645.1. NCBI lineage: Eukaryota > Metazoa > Arthropoda > Arachnida > Araneae > Salticidae > Salticus > Salticus scenicus. Next base: position 289,064,433 of record OZ005652.1, on the reverse strand, counting down.
TTTTTCATTATGGTAACTTTAGTAATACAGAATCAATTCGTATCAAATTTGGGTAGTGGATTTATCTTTCAAATATCTCATTTAAGTTCGCTGGGCATCTCACTCCATTTTTTTTACAAGTGGTGCCACCTGAAAATTCCTTATGACGATAATATTTGAAATACTGATTTAATTTAAACTAGAGCTGGACAATGAACTTATCATACAAATATACTGGATGATTTCGATGGGCAAGTTGTTTTGCCATTTTGTGTTCAAGTTGCAGTCACTTAGACTGCCACTTGAAAATTTGCCATAATAATAACTTTTGAAACATGGCACTAACTTAAACCACAATTAGACAGTGGACCTATGCTTCAAATATCTTGGATGTGTTTGCTGGGCAACTTGTTCCACTGTATTGTTTCCAAGTGGCAGCCATTTGAAAATTTGTTATCACGGTAACTTTAGAAATACTTAATCATTCAAAGCAAAGTTGAAATTTGGATTTATCTTTCAAACAACAAAAATCTAGAAAATTCACATAACTCGTGAACCAATCACGTTATTGCGTCCATCTTTGGTATATCGATAATAAGTACTTTCTCACCAAAAGACGGCAAAAAAGTCACCAAATTTTGCACCAAATCTATTACCTTTGTTACTGGATCTTTTTAATGCGTTTTTAAGGAAAAATTAGGCTATTTTAATGCTAAAACAAACTAGAAATGCAGAAAACTAACATTTTTATCAATTTACTTAAGCCTCTTTGAAAGAATTTCTACAAAAAAAAATTATTTTCAAATTTGTAACGATATCTTTCTCTGCCATTTTGATCGAAGTGGCAGTCACTTAATTTTTCAACACGATGACTTTTGAGATTTTGAATTAATTCGAACTATATGTGTACAGTAGACTTATCTCACAAACACATTTCAATATTTGTCAACTTAACCCACCATTTTGTTTCCAAGCGCTGGCCACTTGAAAATTTTAAATTCACATAAAAATGTATTTATGAACCGATTTGCTCAGAACTCCATGTGTGCGTAGCCTACATTAATATTTCTACCAAGTGCATTAATAATTTGTAGCTGCCATTTTGAAACAAAATGACAGCTACTTGATAAGGAAAAAGAAATCAACCTACCCTTCCGAATAAGCCGGAAGGACTTGTTTTTTATTTAATTTGTGTTAAGTTTTATACTCTGTTTATATTTCTACCATACAGCTAGGTTTAAAATGGTACTACTTACAGAAATAAGTATGGAATTTGCAAAAATGCATTTTTTTTAAAAATATAAATTAATATTGTCAGACACTTTTAAAATAAATAATTTGCTTGTTTACTGTTATCGTTTCATTATTTTATTGCAGTACTTTATAATTTCAATGTGTGACTAGAGAGTTAAAATCCTCGACAAAAAAGTTTTAAATATTTTGGTCTCAAATTCCAAAAATTTCCAAGGGATCAGTGATGTACCAAGGATGGAGTAGAGGGGGCGAATCGCCCTAGGGCTCAGGTCATGGTCATGAGGGGGGCCTCCGATGAAACTTAATCTTTAACTATATGTATTTGGTGAAGTTGTCATACATGCATTTTAATCTAAAACATTCTTTGCAATTGCACTTTAAGCCATAAATTCCTGTCTAAAGAGATTTAATGCACCAAAAGTGCCATAGAGTTATTACTCCAAAACCAAAAGAAGCTCATTTATACAAAGGTTGACTAAGGCAAGAAAAACGAAGCCAATGCGTCTGGCCCACTTGATGAGTTGGACTTCCGAATCGATCTTAAAACTTACTTCATTGCCTTTTTATAGAGTAATAAACTTAAGTGAAGTGTTGCAGGGGGGGGGGGGGGGCTGAATATAGGAGGAGCTCTAGTTAGAAGGTCCCAGTGTGACTTTCGACTCAGGCCTCAAGAGTTGTAGGTCTGCCATTGCAAAAGGGTCCCTATAAAGCTGGTTCCAAATTTTTTATAACTACTTAGAATTATTTGCTCATCAGTGTGCAAGAAAGGAGTGTCTTAATTGTCAATTTTGTGTGATTTAGTTACATTTTCTCATATATATATATATATATATGTATTGGGTGAGTGCAAAAGTTCGTGCGGAGATGCAATAGATGGTGTTAGAAGCGGCATAATGTGTTGTTATTAATACTGCCATCTACGTAAGACAGATTGTTGGAAAGGTGACATGTGCAGCTTTCATTTCAAACAAAATAATTTGTGTAGATACAAACTGCTTCGAGTAAGATTACTTTCAAAATGAGTGTTGATAAGGTGCATTTACAGTATGTTATGCTTTACAAGTTTCGGAAGGGAATAAATGTTGCAGCAGCCGTAAAAAACATTCAAGAGGTTTATCAAGATCAAGCACCAGCTAAACGAACTGTAGAAAAATGGTTTACGAAACTTTGCCACAGAGAGTTTAACCTTGAAGACGAGCCATGCTCAGGTCGACCTTCAGACATTGATGACGATGTTGTGTGTACTTTAGTTCAGAATACTCTGCGAATTTCAACAGAGGAAGTTGCTACAGCAATTAACATTTACCGATCAACCGCTTTTCGGTGTTTAAAAAACATGGGATTCGATTTGAAACTTGATATATGGGTGTTGCTGACCGAGAGGAACAAAATCGAGCGAATTTATGCTGCCGTTTCTTTACTCGGGCAGCTCAAAAACGATCCATTTTTGGATTGATTAGTTACGGGCGATGAGAAATGGGTTCTGTACAACAATGTTCACTGCAAACGCACATGGAAACAGACAGGTGAGCATGGTGACGCAATGGCAAAGGCCAGTTTGCACCCAATGAAGGAGATGCTCTGTGTTTGGTGGAATTGCAAGGGCATAGTTTATTTTGAGTTTCTCCCCGCTGGCCAAACGATTGATTCGGACAAATACTGTCGCCAATTAACCAATCTGAATCGAGAAATCAAACAGAAACGTCCGATTTTGTCAAATCGCAATGGCATAGTCTTTCATCACAACACCAGACCACACGTTTCGAGACAGGCACTGCACAAACTGAACAGCCTGAAATGGGATGTCCTAACTCATCCACCGTATTCTCCTGATATCGCACCATCTGATTATCACTTGTTTCGGTCATATCAAAATCATTTAAATGGAAAAAAACTTGACTCTTTGGATGCCTTAAAAAACATCGTGTCTTCGTTCTTCAAATCTAAAATGCGCAGTTTTTATGATCGAGACATCCGTATGCTGCCAGAACATTGGAAACAGATTGTAGAAAACGATGGAGAATATATCATTGATTGAATAAAGAACTTTGTTTGCCTAATCACTGTGTGACTTTTACTCACAAACTCCGCATGAACTTTTGCACTCACCCAATATATACCTGTGACAGAATATTTTTATGCTTTCTGCAACAAGCCTTGTTCGTGCAAGCTTTTTCTGCAAGACAATATTGACATATTTTATCATTTACACATTATCTATATAATATTTCTCAAACGTGGACCAGTTTCAATTATTTTTTGTCAAAACAATACGATACGCGAGGATAAAAAAATAATATTTAAGTACGCGGACTTAGCTCAATGACGACATTTGTCTGATGAGATTATTTTATGAAAAAATATATATTTAACAGTTGTTTCTTCAGAATCTTTGTAAGTGTCATTTTAAACCTAGCAATATTTTAAAGATATATACAGAATATCAACTTTTGTGTCATAAATTGACTAAAAAACACAATCATAAAAAATATAATCAAATTTTATTTTATTTATTTATGAAATATATATATATGTGACGTATCCTCTTACTTTGGGTCACATAATAGCTGTAAAGAAGAGAGGCTTTAGTCAGTAATGAACCCAAAGATGAGAGACAGGCATTTATTGAGCCATCTGGAACATATTACAGAGTATGATTCATGATTGAAGGCCGAGCATGTGGAAAGCAGTACAGTGCAGTGAAGCCGATGGTAGCCTGCGATCAAACATCGCGCATCTCCCGTGACCCCTCGGGGCCTTTATTTTGACGTGGTTTTACTAAGCAAGAGAGCTCCTCCACGCGTGTTTTCTCTTAAATACTGGCATTTTTGGCGGGAAATCACACTACTCTTTCGTCTCATTATTGGCTTTTAACTTAATGATTGACAACTTAGCTGAAGTCCAGATTGCCAGGATTAATTATTATGCAACATCTAACCACAAGAAACTGCAAGTTGCATTTATTCAGCACTTTATTATCCTAAAATTTGTTCACTTTTATGACTTTTGCGTTATGTTCGCGCCTTGTACTAAAACTTACCTTACAGGGGAAACTTTAGAATTAATTTTAAGTTAAGACTTTCTAATGGGGTTTTCTTTACGTTATTACTCTCTATTAATTTAAAATAATAATTTAAAAACTTACCTCTCTTTATTCTTTCATATATATATATACCAAAATTAATAAAAAGTCATCGCCAACATGACGACAAAAATTTAAAAGGCGCCGTGGGAGTCCTATATTAAAATTGTACTGCCTGTGGAATTATGAAAATTGGGTCATGAGCCATGAATTTTATTTGGAAACCTTTCTTTGAATGATTTTGGTTTCACTATACGCAAGCGAAGTGATGATGTAACTGGGCACCAGTGGATGCAAGAAAAAAAGATTTCCTATGTTAATCGCCCATTGGATTTTTTGTAAAAAATTATTAAAAATCGAGGAAAATTATTTCCCGATTTTAATCCCCATATTTGGATATAGATATGTATTAGTTATCATGTGCAAGTGTTAGATTGAGTTGTTTTTGCTTTAAAATTGATAAAATTTGAATTTTAAATTTCAAAACTCTAGAAAAGGAAATGGCAAACTTTCATATTCAATTGAAAACATAAACGTTTCATTTTAAAGGATGATATTTACTCAATAAATTATCCAACTAATGTACTAATTAAATGGAAAATGATAAATATTCTGTCATAATTTGAAGCCAAATTTGTTTTCAAATGTCTAAATAAAGTGTCTGATAATGTTGCTGCGGAATAGATTTCATATCTGTCATCCTTGACGTGAAAAAAAAAATTGCCAAATTAACTGGCGAACTTATTTAATTCCTTTCAAAAATCATGGTTATTTTAACAACTTATATTAAGAGAGTAGCGAATAATATGAAACAATATTTTGTACAATACGTATTATGAAAATATACATCTGGCATGTATATTTTCGTATTATGTTTTTGATCGCCAAATACAAAAAATGCCAAGGGAAAAAATAAATATTAAATAATAAATATTTACAAGAAACGCCAAGTTTTGAAATTTAAAATTAAATTTTTCTCAATTTGACAGCAAAATAACTCAATCTAACACATGCATACGATAACTAATGCATATCTATACCCAAATATGGGGATTAAAATCGGAAATAATTTTTCTCGATTTTTAATAATTTTTTACAAAACATCCAATGGGCAATTAACATGGGAAATCTTTTTCTTTCATCCACGGGTGGTCAGTGACGTCACACTTTGCTTGCATATTGTACAATATTAATTTGGTTTTATTAATAATTTGGCTTCTGGTAAATTAAAATTTTAAGTAGGTGGTGAAATTAGTGTAACATTTATGAGTTTCATATTTTAAAGGTAAATAAGAAAATAAGTAAAATGTGAATATTTCGCACGGCTTTGCTAGTATGTAAATATAATTATAAAGAAATCAATTTTATTAGTAGACTCTTGAAGAATTCTTAAATATAAGATTTGAGTTTCTATTATCTACTGAAATTTAGAATTTTTTTTTTTACATTTTTATGAGCAAATCTTTCTGCAAATTAGGGATGAAACGGATATCCGGTAACTATCCGGTATCCGGCCTATCCGGCTGAGTTTTAAATATCCGGCGGGGTACCGGATATCAGCACACCGGATACGGATATCCGGCAATTTCAAGCCGGATATCCAACGGATATCCGAAGGAGAAAATTCAAGCTTAAACTCCCATTAGATGAAAATTTTGCGACAATTTTTTAATTTTTTTTTTAGATCAGTTGTAGCTTGTAAAGGATTTTTTTTTTTTTTTTTTTTTTTTTTTTGTTTTATGTTGGCTTCTGCAAAAATCGATTTTGGACTCATTAGCAAACAAATTTAGCCAAAAGTAGCTTCAGGTCTAAGAAATATAGAAGCCCTATTTTAATTTTGTACAGAGTTAGCTAGGTTTTTTTTCCAGAGTGATCTATAACATTCCCCCTAATCTTCCCCATAACAATAAAAAGAGCTGTTCATTGTTGTTCCTGAACAAATGATATTTATTCTCTGCAGTTGCAGATATAACTCTGTTTTCATGTCTTTTGCTAATATGTTGTTACATTGTTTAGTAATATTGTTAGTCTTGGATGTTAAAGTTGTTAGATTGTTTCGAGAATGAGTCAAATAATGTGCATTTATTGACTAGAACCTGTTTATTTACAAACCAGTTTTCCATACACAATAAAGCTGTTGTTTTTGTGACCATATACAAGCAGAAACATATAGCCATATATTTATATATAGCCATATACATATATTTATACTAGCCATATATTTATACTGGCATTACTTGCACCATCTATCTATTCGATTTGGATTTTTTTAAAAACCCTCCAATTTATATAAATTTGCATTTTTAATGGAATATCTTACTAAAGCACCTGAATTTAGAATTCCCTGTTGCGTTGCATAGATATATCCCAGAAAATTAAAACTACTTCACATAAAAGTACATATTTAAATTTTCAGAAAGTCTGTACTTTCACTTTCATATTGTTCATAAGAAAAAAAAATTCAGTTATTTAAAGATTTTGATTTTATACTGCAGAAAATCTTCACTTACTTAAAGAATTTTAATAACTAATGTAAAATTTTCTTTCTTACCTGCACAAAATATAAAATAAGTAAAAAGTATAAATTCATTTTGAATTATTACTTTCTTCTATATTAAATAGAAGGAAGTATTGGATTCGTGAAAATTTTCAACTTCCAGTTTTCGGTGGATTTACGCATTTTGAGGGAACCAAAACACAATTTGACCATTTTTGGAAAATGTCTATCTGACAAAAATTTTTTGCAGTTCAAGAGTTAATGCACAGAATTTCATATAAATTTATACATAGTTGCAAACGAAAAAAAAAAGTGCCCATCAACTTTTGGTGCAAATCACTGAACAGATTGCGCTGCTATACTGTGATTTCTCCCATTCAAAGGAAGACTATATCTCAGCTTATACTGTGTATAATTAAAAAAATAAACTAAGTGTGTCACAGGGAGGGCTATTATTATGAAACAGTTCATTCAATTTCTGTGCATAATTGCCAATAGGTGATGCTGCTATGCTGCAATTTTCCCGTGAATAGGGAAGTTATATATCAGATTTATTCGTGTATAATTGCTAAAAATTTAGCATGGGAAAGGGTCATTTTTATAAAACATCATGTTGATTCAATTTTGGTGCATATTGGTTGATAGGTGGCTATATTATGTTGCAATTTACTCTGTGAATAGGAAGGCTAAATCTCAACATCTATAAAATTTAAGAGATAAACAAGATAAAAATAATATGAGAATAAAAGTTGGCTTAATTTGGGTGTATATCGACCAACAGGTGGCGCAGCTGTTCCTCACCTTCTGTGATTCTCCACATGGCTACATCTAAAAAATTTTTGATTAAAATTGCACTAAACTCAATATCTAAAATCTTTATTGTAAGCAGCTATGATTATGTTTCTTCTGCATGTTAAACAGCATGTAGCGTTGTTATATAGAGAGATATAGAAGAAAGTTTTGTAATCAGTTCATAACATACTAGTTTGAAGCTTTTAGTTTATTTATTTATTTTTTCTTCTTTCTTTTATGTTTTCTTATAAATGTCTCAAAAGAAAGTATTGGAGTCAAAAAAATTTTCAACTTCTGTTTTTTGATGGATTTACACATTTTAAAAAGTCCAGAACCTGGTTTGACCAATTTAAAAAAAAAAAAAATTCTGTGTGTGTGTGACAAAAATTCTGTTCAACTGTACCTCCGGAACTACTGTGTACTACAATTACATATAAATTTATGTGTAGTTGCATCATGCAGTGCCTACCAACTTTTGGTGCAAATAGCTCAACAGGTGGTGCTGCCATACTGCGATTTCTGCAACTCAGAGGCAGGCTATATCTCAGAAACTACTGCACAGAATTTCATATAAATATATATGTACATGTAGCTTGGCATATATTAGTGCCTATCAAATTTTGGTGCCAATTGCTTTACAGGTGGTGCTGTTATACAGTGCTTTCTGCAATTTAGGGAAGGCTATATTTTAGGTTCTATTTCCTGTAACTACACAAAACTTCATGTTGGAAAGGCATTATGAGAAATTATGCTGGTTCAGTTTGGGTGCATGTTGGCCAGTAGGTGGCTCTGCAATACAGAAATTTCTCCCTAAAAGGGGAAGGCTATATCTCTTCTTTTATTGCGCATAATTGCATAGAACTTGGTATGTGAGAGAACCAGCCATTGTGAAACACTATTACGATTTATTTTAGGTGTATATCGGCGAACAGGTGGCAATACTGCACTACAATTTACCCAATGAATAGGCTAAGTTAATCCCAACTTCTATGACATATGTGCATGAAACTTGATATATAAGACAATCATTATGAAAGCAAATGTTGACCTTATTTATGTGTATATCAGCCGACAGGTGGAGCTTCTATTATGATTTTTCACAAGCGTATATCTCAGCATCTGTTGATTAGAATTGCATAAATTCCTTTTATAAAATATTTATTGTGAGAAGCTATGGTTAAACTTTTATACGATTTAAACTGTAAGTGGTGCTGTTATATACAATTATGTAGAAGAAAGTTTTGTGATGGCCATAACATATTAGTTTTTATGTGAAAATAACCTTTCAACTGTGATTATATTAGTAAAATATTTTATTTCATTTTTTTAATAATTGTATGGTAAAAAATATGTAAATAATAAGTTTTAGTTTTATAATTATGAACAAAACCTATCTTTTTATGATAGTGCTTTTCACCAAAAATTGCAAGTGTAGGAATGAGTATGTTAGGCTTAAAATTTTATTCTTCATGGCAATATTGCACAAATAAATAGAATGTTAAATAAATATGTTTAAATAAATTATATTTAAAATGTTTTTAAAAGAATAGTATATGAAATTGTTTATATTTTATTGTTTTAAAATAAAGAAAAAGAAAAGAAATATACAATACAACAAAAAACAAAACTAATGCCGGATATCCGACGGATATCCGGTCCGGATATCCGTATCCGGCAGGCAGAAGAGCTCCGGATATCCGGTATCCGGCAAAATCACTATCCGTTTCATCCCTACTGCAAATGACAATTTCTTTTCTGCGACAATGTTGCTGTGTCACCTAAATTCTGCCATAAGGTATAATATATATATATATATATATTTCTTTTTATTCCACATTGATATATTTTGTTGAATATGAATCTTTGTTTTTAAGCAAGAAACTATAGCAATCTGAACAGTCAAAATAATAAATTTAAATACAATACTTAAAAGCTGTATAATATGAACGCTCCATCAATGTAAAACCATAAACTACTTGCAGGGATCTAAAATATATATTTTTAAATCTAGCATGCTCTGTACTAAAATTTAAACATCTCCCCCCCCCCAAAAAAAAAAAAAAAACTAGTCTTGCTACAACTACTTAGTATTCAGTACTCTGCCAAATAATAAAGGGGTGAATACTCTATAGTCAGCACTTGCTCAGAGTGCTATTCAGTACAGCTTTACAGATTTTTTTAAAAAGGCAAATTGCTCACAAAATATTCTTTTTTTTTTTTTTTTTTTTTTAAGTGATTAAGTTAGTTTTAAAGAAAAAAAAAAAAAAAAAAAAAAAAAATATATATATATATATATATATATAATTTATATATTATTTTTATAAATTGACCTTTTTATGCCTTTTTTTGTGGTAATTGCTTTGTTCAATGAGTTATTTAATATTTATTTTTTACTTTTAGAAACTTAGAAATACCAGAGGAAGCTAAAAAAACAGCAACTGAAAAAAATCTGGAATTGAAAGGTTATATCTTCGAGGCTGAAAAGGAAGATCTTCGAGCTGCTCAAATTGTGAGAGTTGGTATTGTACAGAATGCAATTGTTGAGCCTACTACAGCTCCTGTTCCACAACAAAGAGAAGCTATTCATAATCGCATGAGGGAAATAATTGAAATTGCTGCCTTATGCAAAGTGAATGTAATCTGTTTTCAAGAAGCGTGGAGTAAGATATACTTATTTATTTTATTTATTTATTTATTTATTTTTTTAAGTCTAATGTTTAAAATACCAATCTTTTGCTCTTTATAATGTAATTTTAATTTTCTAGAAAAAAAAAAAAGTTTAATAGTTATGGGCATTGGGGCACTAGGAAATTCTAATTAGTAGGATTTTTATTTATTTATTTAAAGCCTTAAAACTATTTCATTAGAGTTTAAATAGTTATGTAAACTGCCACGTTAAATTTATATTTCAGTGATTATTGACATTATTTATAGCAGAAACAGTGCAGCACGGCTGCAAGCACTACAGATTTTTTGATGCTCTGCAGATTAATTTAACGTCTCAAAAGAAATGACAGGCTTAAAAATACAAATATAACTTGCATTGTATATCTGGATTACTTACTGTACATGTTGTGTATTCTTAATTTTCTTTGTAGATGCAAATTTTACATGTTTTATGAATTGTTTATGTTATGAGATACCAGACATCATATGGCATTCCCGGATCACAGACAAATTTTGTTTTATTGCACACAGATACAGAAAATTCTGCTACTGGTCCCATGGGTCTAACTTTTTTTTTTAGAGTAGAATTCAGTCAACTCAACTATAATTTTTTCAGGTTCAGATTGTTTTGAAACAAGCTACGTAATTTATGTAAATAAAATTTCTTTGCTTTAAATTTCATACTTTAAAAAAATTTCATAGAAAAGGTGCCTTTTGTACAATAAGCTTTTTTATCATCTTAACCAACTAACCAATCATATGAGTTTTAACTCAGATTTTCAAACTATACCTAAATATTTGCAATTTTAAGTTTGCCCCACTTGAAACATTTTCTGGTGATATATTGCTGTTAATAAAGTCCTTGATCTTGTATGTCACACACTTGTTCAAAAATAAAACAGATCTAATGAACATTATTGAAATAGAACAATAATTCATGAATATCATGATGTGTGAATGTTAATGTGTTATATACATTTTATAGAACTTAATAAAATGTCAAAATTTTGTCATGATAATAAAAAAAAGAAAAAAAAAAATGTTTGTGGATTCAAATGGTTATTTCTTAATGTGAATGTTTTTAGGTGAATGAAAAAGGATAAAATAAATAAATAAACTAAACAGTTTAACTATTATTATTATTTTTTTTTGGCAGGAACATGTCACGTTTATGAGGCCAATGTTTATTATCACGTTTATTTTTATTCTTAGCCAAGGAAGTATCATGAGATAATTTTTTTAACCAAAGAACCTGAATAGATCAATTAGAGTAATCATAAAATGTAAATAAAATAAAGATTCTAAATATAAAATAATATAATCAAAATTAAAAGTTGTACCATGGTTTATTAGATTTAAATAATATTGAATTTAGGCAATAAAAAGAGCATGGAGAAAAGGAAATGGAAATATTTAATAAAAAAAAAAAAAAATTAATTTAATTTTAGTTTAGAGAAGCATGCATTTGATATAGTAACTATTTTAGCATATTCATTTTGAATAATTATAATAAGAATGAAAAATAGATAATATTTTGACCTGGAGACTTATTAAGTCAAACTCTGAATTGATGTTGTGATTGGGAGAGTAAATAGAAAAAACAGCGAAAGTTATTTGAATTACATTTATTTAAGTATGCAACAGTAATGAAATAAGTAATGATATTTATTATTACCTATTAATTATTGTTATTAGTTTATACATGTTTCTATTTTAATTTTATGCATATAAATGCGAAGCTTTCCATTTATTATTTGCCTTAGCTTTCTGTATTTAATTCTTATATGCCTAAGCATTTTTTGTTGATGTTTCAGCTATGCCTTTTGCATTTTGTACAAGGGAAAAACTTCCCTGGTGTGAATTTGCTGAAAATGCTGAGACTGGCCCAACAACATCATTTTGCTCTGAGGTATGATTGCAGCTCAGTACAATTGACACAAAATTACAAATTAGTTATGTATCTGTAATTTTTGAAGTGTCGTTTATGTTTATTTATTTTGAAACGATTTATCAAACTTAAATGTCAGTATAAATAGAAAATTTTGCTATTGAATTTGGGGTTATGGTTAACACACAATATACGTGTACAGAAAAAAATATTAGGAAAAACTATGAAGATCACATAAATACTGAAGTGGTCAGATGCATCTTTCTATACTTATAAATATGTTCAATGATGCTTAGAATTCAATTATATAACTATACAACTGGAATATTAAAAAAATATTTGGTATCATTTTCATACCAGTAGGGGGGGGGGGGAAAGCAAAAAAAAAAAAAAAAACAGGGCAATAAACTCTTTTATTTTTAATTTTCATTTAGTTTTATATAGCAGATTATTTATAATTCATTGTCATAAGTGACAATTCTACTTAATTAATACAATTTTGTTAAAATTTCACAGGAACAAAGTCACAGATAATTCCTTGTTCATGCGTAAATTTAATTGATTAATTATTTTTTTCACAGATATATTTTAGATTGGTGATTCTCAAAATGTGGGAACATTAAATGTTAACCACAAGCAATGTATTAATATTAAATATGTTTTATTTATGGAAAACAACTAATCATTTAGAAAAAAAATTACACTAAAAGTCTTCATTTGTTTTAGGATATCAGATCATCAGATATAATTATTAATTTCTTATTTAATATATTTACCGAAAACAATTATCGACATTTCAATGACATGTTTTAGACATAGTAGTTTCTTATTTCAGAAAAATGTATTTATTGAAAAGAAATTTTATAAAAACACTTAAATATTTAGAAGCATATAAGAAATTATTTTAAACAAAGATAAGAGTGTTTCGATTACTTAATATAATTTGTGTTAAAATAGCATTGTTTAGATCGTTACTTTTGGACATAACAAAATGCAAAATATTTCCTTCTTTAAAAGTCCGGTTTATTTTTAAAAATCATTAAACCAGTATTACTTTCTGATGAAGAAATTATCAAATGATCATCTCTTTTCTACGCCTACTCGTTATTTTCCATTAAAATCACCTGAAAATAAATTATAACTTTTCCTGGTGCTACATTTTGAATCAGTTAACATTTTGGATGTCCAGAATTCATCCTTTTAGTCCAAAATAATAAAATTTTAAGATATTTATACATATCTTTTACAATAAATTGTATCAATTCTTGTCTTTGAACAGAATTAGAATTTCAGTGAAAAAATTCAAGTCAGTGAGAATTACATTTATAATTAAAACTCAAAGTTATGGTGTGTGTTCTGCACTCACCTTCTGAGAACTACTCAGATATGATATGATACTGAATAAAAATTAACTATTGGTGAAGTAATTAGAGTATATACGATTGTTTTTGTGGATAAATATACCTTATAAAAAATCTTTTATTGTATAAGAGTTTTAGAAAAATAAACATTTTAAACATGGTTGAACTATTATAAATATATATATATTTTTTTTTACATTTCACTTATTGGATTAGAGCTTAATTGGGATGTGAAGTTTACATGCATAGTTTATTTATGTTTATGTATTCATTTAGTTGGGAATATATGGATTACAGTAGTGTTTCACTGTCAAAATTTTTCATGGCAATTTCTATGTTATTATTGGTATTTGTTATCTTGAATAATATGGTATGTATATGGTTCAAAAGTTTTTAAATATATATGTATTTCTAAAAAAAGAAAAAGATTCAATATTTAAGAAAAGAAAATTCCATCCAAAATTATAGATAAAAAATTAATTTTTTCCTGTAATCTTTTTTTTTTTTTTTAATAAATCACATTATAACATGAATGATCTTAAAATGGGCAAACCGTGTTTTTATCAGAGGTAAAAACTGGGTGCAAATTTCTCATCCTTGCTCAGAAACAAAGTGAGATGTTTAAAAAGAATGTGAAAACAAAAAACTACTTTGAAAAAAAGAAATTTGAATTAATGAAAATTGCTAATTATGTCTAATTTTACTGCTCATTGATAAGATTTGAGCTTAATTGCATTTAATTACTTAAATATGTCAGTTTTTTTTCACTGCTGATCACTGAATTAAGCAGTTATTTCACTGCAGAAGCAAGAAAATTACTTTTTTTTTTTTTAATAACTAAACTACAAGATTATTTACCTAAATATAATGTACTTTATTTTTGCAGCTGATCAGCAAAATATATAATTTTCTTATCTAAAGTTTTTGAAAACTTTTTAAAATCATTCAATTTTCGCGAAGGGTGTTCAAATTTACTGAATTTTATGAAAAGTTTTTATTTGAAGATTGTTGATTTTTATGAATGACTTGCTTTCAAACCAAAAAACGTTTACCGTAAAATTCCGATAGTAACCCCCTCCCGATTATAACCTCCCCTCTGAAATTTGGCATACTTTACTTTTTCGGAAAATTCTGTTTATAACCCCCCTCCCTTACCTTTGGTGGCTAAGTTCGCCACTCTTTCGTTTTTCCCATGAGCGTTGCAAACATACTTTTTTTAAATTCTGAAGTCTCATATGTTTATTTAGAAACTTTAATTTGCATATAAACGTATCCAAGTGTTATTTTTACTCATCTTTTTAAAGTAAAATAACTCCAAATAAAAAAAATGTGGCGTTGTTTACATTCTTTAAACTGCAAAACATTAACTGTGGCTTTCACAATCTTGCTTATGCGACTCTGTTTTTGCGATCACAACTCTTTTCTAAATTTTAAATTTTCTTTTTAATTTTAAATCATTAAATAGTGTAACAACTCCGTAATAGTACTTGCATGTGTAACATTAATAGTTATCGTTCACCCTGTTTTGTTCTTTCATATCAGTTAATAACAGTGCAATTAATTGTTTTTTTAACTGCTAGCGAATTCTAGACTGCTCAATTATTATTCTATGAGACTATTTCGCTTCGCGATCGCGATTTGTTTATCACATGTTTGTGTCTGTTTCTGTTATTCCGAATACTTTTTTTTTTTTTGCTAAAATAAAAATTTAAACTGATTAATAAAAACTTTTTATTATTAATAAAATTTAATAAATAATAATCAGTATTATTATATTGTTAATACAATTTAAGTAACCATTAATATATATTATAATATTAATAAAATTAATACTACTTCTAGAAAAAGATTGTGAAACTTCCGATTCTAACCTCCCCCCTTCCGAAATCGTCGTACTTTTCCGGAAACTTCCGAATATAACTCCTCCCCCAGTTTTGACAAATTTCCCCTTGGAAAAAAGGGGGGGGGGTTACTATCGGAATTTTACGGTAATTGGTCCCAGAAGAGTGTATAAATTTCTCTCAATGTTACAAGTTTTATGTGAGAAAATAAAAAATATGGGAGATTCTCGCAATCTACTCTCTATTGAAAACCCTGGCAAATTTTTAAAGTGCTGATGTATATGCATTTTACAGTTAGAAAATTCATATTAATTACAACCGAAATTCTCAATAAGCGCAGACTAACAATTTTTTGCTAATTAAGTAATAAATAAAGGATATGGAACACAACCTGAAATGAGATTGTGCCATATAAGAATTGCCCAAAAAAATTTGACTGTTTGGGGGTCCAAGCTAGAGACCTATTTCCCCAGATTTGTGTGAAATTAATGTTCAGGTTGAGGATGTTCCAGCCAAAGTATTGTCATTATTTCAAATAATCCTGTAAATACATTTTTATATTCATATGTGTAATTGATTAAGAATTTTTGATAAATGTTCATAATCATATAAATAATTTTTTAGTTAGCAGTGAAGCATAAGATGGTCATTGTATCCCCCATTCTTGAAAGAGATGAAACATATGGAGATGTATTATGGAATACAGCAGTTATAATTTCTGATAATGGCAGCATACTAGGAAAAACTCGTAAGAACCATATACCTCGTGTTGGAGATTTCAATGAGGTAAAATATATTTTTTTGTCAACTTTTGTATTAAAAAGTGATATCTTAGAAGTAAATATAGTATACTTATCTTCAAAATGATACATTTTATACATGATTCAATTTTCTTAATAATATTATCAAAAATGAACTTCTAGCTATTGTAATTCAGTAAATATAGAAATTAGTTATGGAATTTTTTTAATGGGGATGGGGCTGAATAAAGAAGTGTTATAACCACATGATTACTATTATTAAAAGTGTAATATGACAAAGTTGTTTTAAAGTCAATTTGTTTAAAAATTTCTAGTAAGTTGCATAAAACATGTGGTAGGCACTTCATTTACTTATTTTTAATATGATATAGTGCCTTTTCAACATTTTAAGAAAGAAAAGGAAAAAAAAAGTTTTTAATCTGTACATTTAATAATAATAATAAAATAATAATAATAATCTCGAGTACATTTTTTTTTGCTCAACCTAAAAAAAAAAAAAAAAAAAAACCTGATATTTATATATAACACAAACTTGTGCATAAATAGATGTAATATTAAATGTGATATTAGATACCTCTAATATTACATTTAATATAATTTTTTTACTGATATATATAGTGCAAAATGATAAAATCTAACACTTATTTCCATAATTTTATTTTTAAAAATAAAAACATGAAGGCTAATACCATGGGCAGGTTCATTACATACGTATTTACATGCCTTCAAGGTCAAGGACCTGGAACTGTCAGTGGTGGATGCTTGCATCATTTCCATATGTAAACAAATTTCAAATATTTATCTCAAATACAAAAAAAAAAAAAAAAAAAACCCTTAACATTTTAAAACCATGAAAGTTAAGTAAACCTGAACATGGAGGAGATAAAGTAATTTAAAAATTTTATTTATGAATAAGTACCCCTCCCTAATAGCATGCTTATCCCCAGTACATTCTGCAGATGTCCGTGGGAAGTCATTTCATCTTAAGAATATCCTGAGAATGTCTTGGGAGAAGTTGTGCTGCTAGGCTTAAATAACAATTATTGTGATGTAATACCTCACAGTATAATTGGCACATGAGTGTACATATTCACATTTGAACAGGTTATCATTTAACATAAAAAACATAATTTTTTTTTTTTTTAACCAATTTTGAGGCACACGGCAAATTAGTATTGAATGCTTATTGACTTAGTAGTGTTAATAATTTTTTTGTTGAGTCAAACAAATAATTTTCTTTCCTAAAATTACTTACGACCTATTATTTAATAGTTTTAATATTTATTATATGCCTTATGCTAAATCCTATGCATCTTTCAACATGACATTCACAATTTTCCTTTAGATTTAGGGATGGTAATTTTATGAATAATTGAGTGATTCAGATCTTGTAGCTTGTCCTCTAAAATCCAATTCAGATTAAAGTCCTGCATGGGTCAGGTAAACTTGACTCACACCCTAACCACAAAATAATTTTCGAGCTGTAACCTGACCTTAACCTGCAGTTTCTTTCCCGCAACCTGACTCACGACCCACAATAAGGTATTGTTAAACTTATGTTATATAACAAATTAAAATTCTGTTATACAAAATGCAGTTTATTATTGAACAGATCTTTCAGAGAATTAAATATTGCATAAAAATTACTAGTATATAGTTATATCAAAAGTTACAGGTCTAAATATAAACAAAACTTCAGTGTTAATATAACAAAATTTCGTATGTAGTAAAAACTTACTTTAAAAAAATATGCTGTTCCAAATGATTTGACAGTATATAAAAAAGGAAAATGGGAGAGCAAATATATATTGAAAGGCAAATAATTTTTGCATTATAAAGTTTCAAATATTAAGAATTAATATTTACATAACTGTAATTAAACTCATGCTGCTATTTAAATTGCTATGGACGAAGAGAATAAAATCTAATCTCTGCAGTTGAAAAATTATTTTCATACAAAAAAAAAAAAAAAAATAAATAAATAAAACAGCATAAAAAAATTTCTTGAAGAAAAATATTTTGTGTGTAAACCCGTCGGTATAAAATTAATTTAAATTTGGTCTGTACTGAACCCATAAATCAAGTAACCCACTGGTATCCGATCCGACCTGATTCTCTAGTTTGAATTCACAAACACTTTAGAATTTATTTTTAAATCATCAAATGGCAGAGGCTTAAAAAAGAAATTGGTGACAAAAAGAAACGAGAGAAGAAAGATGCTGCAATGGAAAGGTGTTTCTCTCTGATATAAACAATAAGCCAAAATTAAAACAACTATTTTCAATTGCCATTATGCAATATTAGAATTTTATTACCATGTCACTGCTTGTACAAATGGATTTGTGGAAACATGCTGGGTCCAAAATGAAAGTACATTTATGTTTGCATAATTGCGAAAATTGGAATTGATTTCTAGGTTATCTTTTTAACTATTGCTGCTTTTTAAAAGAATATACAATATTTATTCTCACCTAATATAAGTACATGCAAATTTTTCTAATTAAGCTCTCATATGTTTTTATTACAACATTTGTGATCTATAATTTTTTATGCATTACTATTTATCTTATGTTACAAGAATCTGAAGCAAAGTAATAGGACAATTTTTAAAAGCATTTATGCAGTTTTTTTCTTTTAACATATTTGTGATTGACAATTATTTATATGAATCTTTATTTATTTGATAATTATATTTCAGTCCACTTACTACATGGAAAGTAAACTTGGACATCCTGTATTTCAAACACGATATGGTAAGTAAATATCTCAAAAAAAAAGAAAGGTTTTTATTATTAATTATTTGTTTATATTTAATTTAAACAAACTTTATGAAATTTTAACTTATGCGTCGATGCAGGAGTCATAAATAATTTTTTTTAAATGTATACACAGAGAGAAATAATAATGACATGATAAAATACACATAACACAGTACTTTACACATTAAAATCTTAAGTCAAAGACTTAATTTAAAAGTTTACAATATAAAAACATGACAATGTTTCATCCTAGCATCATTGCTGATGGACTTCTTCGGACCTGAAGAAGTCTATGAGCAATGATGCTAGGATAAAACGTTGTCATGTTTTTATATTTTTATATTGTAAACTTTTAAATTAAGTCTCTAACTTAAGATTTTAACTTGTAAAGTACCGTGTTGTGTGTATTTTATCATTTCAATTTATTCCCGTGTAAAAACAATTACTCATTTAAATAATAATGACTGTCATCAACATTTACAGAGAAATATATTACTTTTTTTAATGTACAAGGTATGATCATATGAGTTGGATAAATCAACCCTCAAATCAAAAATGGGAACAATCCAATCATCAGGGACTCTTTTTCATATTCCCTAATACTTTGTTAATTGCAGTGTGTGTTTCCATTAGCCTGTAAATCTTGATAAATTTATTATTGATCCTTTAGTTCAGACCTGTTGTCTGAGCAGTGGTTTATAGAGTGTCATGTAGCAGAGAATCAAAGTGAAATTCTTGTACAAATTGCGTAAATTATCAGGCAAAAAGTTGTGGATTGCTAAGGCAGGTGTATGAAGTTTGACAATTTCACCTTAAAGATTTTCATTGTAGGCAGAGTTTAGAAAGTTTAATGATGGGTGTGAAAGCATTGAGTAGGCAGCTCACTACCAGCAGAACAAGAACAAACATCTAAAGAGTATGTCAGCTGTTACACTGAGTTTGACGATTAACTGTCAGGGTGCTGTCAGACGAATTGAATATCCCTTAGAAACTGTCCAGAAAATTATAACACAGGATTGGAGAAAGTGCAAAAAAGCTTATTTCTAGTTTGTTCCTCATCACTTCAAGTTTAGCATATTTTGGCTACCATTAACAGTGCTGCCAACTCTCCCGTTTTTTAACCCTATCTTCCGTTTTTACGTTTTAATGTGTATTTCTTCCGTTTTTCTAATATTTTCGAAAAATTGAACTAAAAACGCTAATTTTTGACCATTCGTAGGTACCATCTTTCCAGATTTACGAAGGCCTTCCAATTCACAATCTTTCTGCATTCACAACATAAATGTCAATATTCATTTAAAACTTACTTTATGAGATATTAGAATCTCTAAAGAAACGGAATCCTTCAATATTTCTCGCTTACGTAATTATTTTTAACTCCCCCTTCCCCATTTATATTTTCCTATCTCCAACTAGTGATGGTGATCAAATGCTACATTTCCCCCCTGGTTTTAAAAAATGTAGGAGTACTGGTAGTTAAAAAAAAAAAAAAAAAAACTTTTTAAATTCTTGAGGGCAATTTGAATTTTTAAGGACACATTTGGCATTTAAAATCCAAACACTTAATTTAAAAATTTAGTTATAAATATGCATACAAAAAGAAAAGAGTCTGTTTTTAAACTTTCCTGTACTTTTATTTGTTGTTAATGTGCTGATTGTCACACACAATAGTTTTATTTATATTTACAGCATTTAGGTTTTTTTCTACAAATGCAGTAATGGGGGGGGGGGGGGCAGGAAATAGAATGGGACAAAGTGTTTCTTTTTTTTTTCTTCCAAACAAAGATCAGGCGAGGTGCAGCACCCTCCTTAAATTACCTGGGAAAAACTCTGAATCAATGTTCATAAAAACATCGATCCAGTCGTTTTATTAGATTTTAGAACCAACTGAAGCGATATAGGGGTTCAAAATTCTTTACACATGTAGTTATTTTTAGACTTTGTTAATGAACTTGTTAACTATTTGTTTTTCCCCAATAAGTTTAAAATATAAATTATCAAACAAAAATTATATTAGGTCTTTTTAGTTAAAAAAGTATCATGTATTGAATAAAATAATTTTGTTTTGTTTTTCTTCACGAAACCGTAAATCTCCTTTTTTCTCCCTTGAAATTATGTAAAATCTCCCTTTTTCTCCCTTGAAATTATGTAAAATCTACTGTTTTTTTTCCCACCAAGGTTGGCAGCTCTGCATTAAATTTTAATAGAAATTTTTATTTTATTTTATCAGTAAAAACTGTTACAGAAATATATAAAAAATTTCTATTGCATTTTTTCTGGTAGCTAAAAAGTGCTAAAGTTGGCAATTATAATTATAAATAATTAAAACATAACACACATTTTAGATTTAAAAAAAGATTTCCAATCTTTGAGAAGTATTTGTTGGTATATTACATGCTTTGTAATTAGTCTTATTATCATACCTTTATCTAAACCCTTAATGTATATCAAGGAATTTGGGACACATTCCTTTGGCCCCAGTTCTTAAAAGGCATTTAAAAGAGTAACCAATTTAATAAAAGAATTACATTATTTATAAAAAGTTTAAAAAATTCCAACAAAGAACACTTTCTAAAATCTAAATAAATCACTTTTTGAACCTATCCAGAATGAAATAACATTATATTTTATATTTCCTTTCATTTAGTTTACTGAACATATACACATATTTTAATAATTAAAGTACAATGTTTGTTTATGTAGGAAAGCTGTAGAATACATTTGTTCAACAGTATGCTTATAGTAAAATCATTTTTCGTCACCATGGATTTAACATATCACTATTATCTTGTAAGATATATATATATATATATATTTAACAGTTCTTTATACATTTTTTAAAAACACCGCTGATGAATAAACTTGTAAAATCTTTATAGCATAAATATTACTATTTTTTTTTTTTTTTTTTAATTAATGATGTTTCAAAAAATTGTGTGCTATTATATTTTGTTAATAGTCTGTCTTCCCAACACATATTTATTGACAAATATATGTAATTTTTCACTAATTATGTTTTGATTTTTGGACTGATTATTATTGCAAGATTATTTTTAAATGTAAAGTTGAAGAAAATACATTTGTATAAACTTAATATAAGAAAAATCAATATATTTCTTCAAAACAAAATTTAAAAGATTTTCCATGCAGTTTCTTGTTTCTGTTTGGTAGAAAAAATATATTGTTTATTATTTTAGGAAAAATTGCTGTAAATATTTGTTATGGAAGGCATCACCCACAGAACTGGATGGCATTTGGTATTAATGGTGCAGAAATTGTTTTTAATCCATCTGCAACAATTGGAGAACTCAGGTAAACAATTTAAATTTAATTATCATGATTAGAGTTAAATAAAGGTATTGATGTATTTTTCTTGTGCAGTTTAGCTTAGCTAAGAGTATTTTGTTAAAATTATTAGCTTTAATTTAATAGTGATTGGTTACGATTATCAAATTTGTTTTATTTATAAAAAATAATTAGAATCTTAGACTTGTTAAATTGCTCTCAAACTAATGTTATTTTTTCTTTCTTTCTTTCTTTCTTTTTTAAATAAAATGAAACAAAAATATGGCAAGTGGTTAAACAGTTGCATTAAATGAAGCTCATGCTTTTTTAGTGATAGATCATTAAAAAAATAATAATAATAAATAAAATAAGTAAGAATTGATATAATTTCTTTGAATGAATAGCTTTTCAAACTTACTAACTGAATTTAACTCAAAACAATTTTTTTTAAAGTGGAGCAGAACTTTTCTAGATGCAGGGCAAGTGATTTTTGAATAATTTTGGTGAATTTTCTCATTTATTTTAATTTCTTAAACATTATTGTTGTTTGATAAAATATTTTACTACAGTGAAACGTAAATAATCTGGAAACCTATAATCCAGTTGCACTTATAAACCAGCAGTGATGACTTTTTCCTCTTTTACTTCACTTTTTTTTTTCTGTCCTTAAATCATAGTACTCAAAAGGTTTCTTGCAAATGACCTTGGGAACAATATACTTGCCCATTTATATGAATTGCCAGTAAAGTTTATTGATTTTTATTTAATTTTACTGATTTATGGATTCATGTGAATTTTTTACAAAAAAATCTGGATGATGGCAAAAATTCCAAAAAAGTTCAATGAGTTTTTTGCCTTGCAATCACAAATCTAAAATTTATCATAAAAAGAGACCATTCCTGTTTTCATTTTCAATTCTGAAAGCCAAAATATACATGAGTGCCAAAAATCTGTTTTTCCCTGTGACACCTGCAGACTCTGAAACTGAATTGCCCTGGACCAAAAAAAAAAAAGATGATTGCATTATTTTCAGTCAACAGTTTTTAGAGAAACTTATATTTTCATCAGCGATAATCTACATAGGTGTAGACAAGTGGGGGCCGGGGGGGGGATATACATTACCACCACCCAAATATATGAAGAAATTACAGAATTTGAAAGGGAAGATCTTATAAATTACATTGCTTTTGCTATAATGCACATTAAAAAATATTCACTTTTATTGGATTTTTTTTTTTTAAATAAAATGCATGCAATTAAAAAGAAAGAAAGATTTTTGCAGAACTCTTTAAATGACCAAAGAAATTACGTATATTCTTAACCCGTTAGTAGTCGCATATCGGTCTATTTGCTGCCCATCGCTTATAAATTCCTCCTACAGATCACCCCTTAAAAATGAAGTGGGGAAACTCTGTGCAACTGACCTTGGGTGGATGTCCTCTAACATAGTATGTTTTCAAGTCATTCCTGCTATTTTTTGAGCAGTTAAAAACATTTTACTTCTGAAATCGGTTTATTTGACCACAGCGCAGGCAGTAACGTGGATTCATTTTTCTCCCCTCTTCCAGTTTTTCAGACAGTTTAGAGTTTTGCAAGAAAAGCTTTGCGTGAATTAAAGGCACTTCCTCTTTCTCTACTGGCTTTCTTTCGGCTTTCCCCCAACACGAAACAGTGGTGGGAAAAAGACCACCATGCGACTGCTAGCGTTATAAAAAATTACGCGACTACTCTCGGGTTAAAATGGATAACTCTTTTTTTTTCCTTCGCTTTCTTTTACACAACTTTGAAAGACTTAAATTTGGATTCAGTTGGCAGAAAATATGCTTAAAGGCTCACTTTCTCTCAAACTACTTCTGTAATAAACTCGGTGATTTTATATGTCTTTATCCCTTATTATCCCTTGCTATCGGATCAGACTTATATATGTATGCACAATTTCAGCTCATTTGGGTTATAGAAAGTGAGTTAAAATTCACTGGCAAGATTTGACCCTGAAAAACAACAATGGCAGGGCCTTGAGGCCCTTGTATTGCAATTTTGTTTTGAGGAGGAAAAAACTATTCTTTACTGACGGCATGAAAATAATTTTTTAATTCTTTGGATGCTGTGATTAATCAATGATTTCGATGCATTTTTGGAACAGTAAGCACAAAATTTTGAAAAAACATCATGAAATGCAAGCACCATAAATTATTCAAAGTTTTGTACTTATTACTTTTAAATGCCAGTTCTGTAGTGCTTTTTCATAACATTTTTGGAACACCTATGATATGGAATAATTGGTAATCCGGCAACGTCTATTTTCTGCCGATGCTGGATTATCGATGTTTCACTATATTATGATTATCTTTGTATAGTAAGAACTACAAATAAAAAAATTAGTATTATCAAAACCTTCAGTCTAATTTTACTATGTTTTGAAAGAAGGCTTTGTTCTTGATAATTTTGGAGTTTACATATATAATAAGTAGCATGCTGAATTCTCAGATTTCATAATCAGAAGAAAAAATGCATGTTTTAGTAAAGAATTTCTTGAAATTTATAAAAGTATTTTAAATTTACCCCAAAAAAAAAAAAAAAAACTGTACCTTCTGAGAAAGCTTTTTAAACATTTAAAAAACTTTGCTCGGGGACATTGTATATCTAAATTCAGAAAAAAAAAAGAGCTTCATTCTATACAGAAATCATAAAGAAAAAATTGCATTTTTTTTTGTTTTTTTAAGAAACAAAGAATCATAAAATCAAATTATTCTTAGATTATTCTATAATGACTAAAAAAATACACCAAAAAATAAAAATAAATTGCAAAATCATTATTCTGAAAGTAATAATGATTAAAAAAAAGAAAAATAATAACCATTATTTAAAGACGAAATATAATTCTTCCTGATTGGAGTTTTCTATTTGTCCTTTTTTCTTTCTAATTATTTTTAAAATGGGGATAACGCAATTTTTAAATGGAAGTTTTCTCACTTGGAAACATATATTACTGTTTTGTAAGCACCTATTTTGTCTTGTCTTAGCAGGAAAATTTTTAAGGTTTCAAATATATAATTCATTAATCACTTTATTAAAGCCCAAATAAGAAGGATATCAGATCTTTAGAAATTTCCAAGTCTGTGATTGGGATGGAAATTGTTACACATATCTATTATTAATGCAATATGAAATTTTAGGAATTAGGCATTAAATCAATAATAATAATAATAATAAAGGATATAGAGTTAGTATGAGATAAAATTTTAAATTCAATATACCGTAAAATCCCGATTATAAGCCCCCCGTTTTTCAAATGCAAAACCATTAAAAAGTAGGGAGGGGCTTATAATCAGGATTATTAGAAATTTCTTTTAAAAAAAGTTGTGGTGGCGCCATCTACCATCAGAAAATAAAACTAATATTTATTATCTAATCCAGAATTGAATGTAACTTACAAAAATAAATCTTAAATTATTAATTTAAAATTATTTTATTATTAATTTAAATTGATAATTTAAATTAATTTTTTCATATGGTTAATATGAATGACTAATAAATAAAATTAGACTGATTTTGGTAAAGTAAAGGCGAGGTAAATCTTAGTGTTTATAAATTAATAAGAGTGTATATTTAGGTGGATATTAAATGCATAAAACTCATTTTATATATTTTTGTTAAACATAACATTTTACAAAAATATGACATCAATCTTTTTAATTGAAATTATTAAATTAAAAGCTAATAATTTTTTTAAATGTAACCTTTATTAAATAAGTAAATTAAAGAACTCTATTTATTCTTTAGTATATGAAAGGTAAATAAAGAAAAGTTTAGTTATATATTCAATTATTATTTATTTATTTATTTATTATTATTTTTTAATGAATATTGAGGAAGCATATAAAAACATTTTCTGGAATTAAGACTGGTGCTGCCATCTTTCGGAAAATAGGTTTACAATTTCAATGAATATAGATCTATACTTATTTCATAGTTCTCATTCCCACCTCATTGTTATTTTGTTAAAACAGAAGGAGAAGAAGGGAGTTAATAAAATTTGCAATAAAAAAATATTTTCAAAATGAAAAAAATGGAGAGAGGGCTTATTTTCAAGATTATGCAAAAAATCCAAAATTGCCTAAAAGTGGGGAGGGGGTTTATTTTCGAGGGGGGGGGGCTTATAATCGGGATTTTACGGTAATAGATTAGATTAGTTAAATCAGAGTTTCTCTCCAGATAGTTTCAGGAGGGTGCTACAGCCTGCCTATCATTTGGTTAAAAAAAATAGCATCCTTCTTGCCCCTCATCCAAAAAAATTGCACATATGGAATGCCTTGTGTCCCCCAATCTTCTTCCCTTATTCAAATAAAATTGCAATCTCATTACAGGATTTTGTGCCAAACATGTGCCTACTTATTATTTTCTCATTCATGCACTAAACAACCATCTTTTATAGCAATCTTTTAACTTTATATTGTATTTTTCTATTTTAAACTCTTCACAAGCATCTGTTTTTTGTTCATTGTCTCGTATTATAGTGGGAAAAAGAAGCTGCTTCTCAATATAAATATCAAATCAATCTTTTCTTTAGATAAGAATTTTGCCTGCACTTATAAAACACCTACTAAAAATAGTGTTAGTATAGCTTGTTACGATCATTTATTACCTATTCAAGAGATATGACTCAAAGGAAATATTTCTCTCTATGAAAATCTTTCGAAAGGATCTTAACTCATATAAGCCTATAAATGAAGGTAAATGCTATATATATAAGTAAAGCTATTATGTTATGGCTTTCAATATTTGTTTACACATTAGCCAAGACAGAAAAAAAAAAAGAAAGAAATTAAAAAATTTATGCATGCTTATAATAATTTTAAATTGCAGTGTTTGGATTTTAAATGTTAAATATGACCGTAGAATCCAAAACTGCTCTCAGAATTTTAAAAAGTGCCCTGTTTCTACTATCAGCACCCTGTCTCTTACTAAGCCTTGAGGAAACAGCTTTGGGGAAACTTTTTTCTAAGCTTTGGGTAAATTCAGTTAAATCAGAAAATAATGTTATATTGTTTCATTCAAATAATTAGAATAAGTTTTAAAAAAAGCATTAACTATTGTAACTTATAAATCTTTACTGAAATTTTGCTTTATTTTCCTGTTTGTTAAAAGCCTCAAAACGTATGTTTTTTTTTTTTTTTAAATCTTAGTAGCTTTATGAGTGATCATAAATCAGATGCAATCTGTTATAAAAATTTCCTTATTTGTTTATAATAAATCAGTGTAAAATGGATGAATCTGCAACTTCAAGTATTTCAACACTAGATGTCTTGATTGATGTCTAGTGTTGAAAGTTTTCGATTTTAAATTCATGTCGTTAGTTGCAACCATAAAATTCATAGATAAAATTTGTATGTATTTTTTCTTATGGTGGGAAATTGTTCTTTTTGTAAGTTGCAAATAATTGTTTCTTCTGTTGTAAATTTGGCATTAATGGGAAAATCTATGACAAATTGTATGAACACATTTACTTCAACATCTGTTGAGAACTGAAAAATTTTCATCATTTACTTGATTTCTGTACTATTCCAGTCTATTTTATGTGATTACAATACACTTAATAATCTGCCTTAGAATCTTAAACTTGATTAAATAGTATAGTTTTTAAAATTGATCATAAAATAAATATCCTTTGTTAGAGAACCTAAAGGGATTTATCCTTCAGTCATATGCATTTACATTAGTCAAATAGTGCAACAAACACTTAAACAAATATACATTTATATTTGAAGTTTTCATTGATTAAAATCATGTTTTTTCTTCTTTTTTTAAAAATACTTTTTAAAACTATAATAATTACTAGGCACTTAGATTACCTACCTCCTCTTCCCTTATTGTATAAAAAACAAATAATATTTATTATTATTATTATTATTTTTGGTTATCTGTTTCTAA
This sequence comes from Salticus scenicus, assembly GCA_963930645.1. Classification (NCBI taxonomy): domain Eukaryota; kingdom Metazoa; phylum Arthropoda; class Arachnida; order Araneae; family Salticidae; genus Salticus; species Salticus scenicus. The sequence continues at coordinate 289,036,336 of OZ005652.1, read as the reverse complement.
AGTTATAGGTTATGGTGATAATAGTTATGTTTATGTAATTCTACCAAAGTTTTTTTCTCTGCAAAATTTGTATGAACTTGACAGGAAACTTTGTTTATTTATTAATATATGTAGAGATCCTTTATATAATAAATTATGCAGCGATTCTAATTTTTAATTCTCATGTTATTTCCATATAATTTTAAAAATATTGAGATCACATACCATATAATTACCTGTATTAATTAAGTTTACTCATTTAATAGTGAACCTTTATGGCCAATTGAAGCAAGATGTGCTGCTGTTGCAAATAGTTATTTTACTTGCGCAATCAACAGAGTTGGAATTGTAAGTTTTTACCTCTTTTATTTCATACTTAAATTATGCATTAAATTAACCTTCCAGCGGGCGCACGTATGTGAGAGATACACTAGCAGTGAATCCTGTTGTATATCTTAAAGTCAGAGAGCATTTGGAACACTTATCTTTGGCTATTCACTCAGTATATATTGATCTATTTTTAGTTATCTTTTGAACCTCGAGACAATGATATGAAGCTGTATATTTGCTATTTGTATTTGAAAAATATGCATGACCGTTCATGTAATGTTTTGTTATATTTGATTTTTTTTTCGCTGTTTAAAATGATTCTTTGTTGTTTTTGTTTTAAACTTTAATACTTTAAGTATTTTTAAAATTAATTAACTTTTAACTTTATGCTTTTAATTAAAAATGACAAAACATCAACTATATTCTTTATCTTATTTTCAAATAATTCCGATGTTTCTTTGATTACTTTATATTGATTTCGTGCTTTCAGTTTCATTCTTTCAGTTTTATTTAATGAATAAAAGTTCCAATTGAATGTTCTTATTAATCTTCAAGTGGTTATAATATAATTAAAATATTCAGATACTTTAAAATACGTATTTTAAAGTAGTGTATGTGAAAATTACGCGACCTTTCATGTTCATATAAGCAGAGCGATCGCTGGGAGGTTAAGCAGATAGTCTTAACCGATTAGGAGATATTAGCAAAAATGATGAAAACAGCGCCCCAAGGTGTTAAAATACTTAAAAGGAATTCGTAACTTTGAGTTACTTTCAGAGCTTTCTAACAGAGTAATATAAATTTTCAGTGTCTATGATAAAACTGGAGTGATTCCACTTGACTTTCCAAACATTGAGTAATTAATGTTTTTTTAGATAAAGTAAGAGGAGTTGTTAAATAAACAAAAGAGAGAAAATTATAATAGGGTGTTTGAGTATATTCTTCATATAGTACACAATGTTTAATTTAACACTACTGAACTTTGAGCCCATAGATCATAATGATAAACAATTTTTCGTTGTGTCCCTGTAAAAACCTATAAATGCAATTCAACAAAATGCTTATATTTAGTGCAACAGTGACTTAATATTCGTATAAATTTTCAGCTCAATTGAATAAGGCATTTAGACGCTATCACACTTTTAAAAATTTGGTCCCATAGGCCATAATGATAAACAATTTTTTTTTTGTATCCCTGTAAAAAACGGTAAGTGCTAAATTCACCAAAATCTATACAGTCCGTGCAACTGTGTCCTATAACATGTGTATAAATTTTTGCTCAGTTTAATAAGGCGTTTAGACACTATCACACCTTTAAAAATTTGGCCCCATAGGCCATAATGATAAAAAATTTATCTTGGTGTCCCTGTAGAAAAACTATAAGTGCTAGATTCACCAAAATCGGTAGTTTTCACACTACAGTGATTTAAAATGTATGTACCAACTTTCAGCTCATTCAAGCAAAGTGTTTAGACTTAGCGTGTTCACACACGCACACACACACATCATCGTAAAAATAGTGAAAACAGACTCGGGAGACCTCAAAATGTATAGAAATATCAAAATCTCAAATTTGGATTTTTGACATGATTACAATACTTTCCTTACATATGTACGTTCGGAAAGTAAGAATGTCTGAATTATTACCAGAAATTTTTAAAGTAGTGTTTTCTAGCAACAGAAAGATGAAAGTTGAATTAAAAGATAGAGCATGGTAAATGTTAACAAGTGATATAAATTATAAGTCTCTACTATAAAAAATGAGATTAATAAGTCTCTGAGATTAAAGAAAAACCTAAGGTACTTGGAGAAGTAATTTTAATTGCAAATAAATTTAATTTTCAACCAAATTAGATGTTTGAACCGTTGACACAATCACCATTTTTAGCTGATCTCTAATTTTTTGTTAAAATCAGTCTAAAATTTGTAAAATGAAAAGAAACTAAATAAAATATTTTTCCCAGAGTAGGGAGTCGGGTGATTTGCAAAAAATTAAATGTAATTATATATGATTCAGACCGACATGTGTTTCAGAATAACAACAAGCATGCCTCAAAATTAAATATTTTATATAAAATAGTAACTCAATTGTCACAGCATTTGGTAAAGTTATAAAGTTAGCCATATTCCCAAAAATATCAGAGCAATACATTGCTAATTACAGCCATCTTAATTTTAGACCAATATCTTCAAAAATAAAATGCAGTTATCTCTTTAGATACTAACAGATGGCAATGTGATCTGCCTCTTTCCTCTGCAAATGCAAATAGTGAGGATCTGAACCTGATAAAGTTTAGGTGCTGAAGACACTGCCAAAGGCAGCAGACACCAAAAGCCAATGTTTTGAGCAATTTCAGTAGATTTTTTTTCATTAGTTTTTCTTTGTAAAGTTACATATAAAATAGAGTGATTAATATTAATATTATTATTATTATTTTTTGAAAATTTCTTTAATTATAGTGACTACACACAGCAAAGCGGGGAAAACATCTAGTTTAAATATTTTATTTTGATTTATTTATTTAAATATTAAACATAGGTTTTAAATATTTATAAGATTGCTAAGTCTTAGTATCAAATTTATTTAAATGTTGCAATTGAGAAAACAAATATTCTGAAATAAACAAAAAGCTGTAAAAAGCTCCACGAAATATACGGTCTCAATAAAATCCAAATTGTAACTGCACTTTTTTTATTTTATTTTTATTTTTTGACATTAAAAGAAATATATTTACTTATTTATATATGAATGATAAAATTTAAACACAATTTTGGCAGATGCATCAACAGATTTAACTTTTGATAAATATTTGTTATTGAAATGAATATATTATTTTTTTTTTTATGTTGAAAAAAAGAAGAAATGCATAATTTTTTTTTTTTTTTTTTTACATCAGCTTAATATGCTTTAAAGCTAAGATAAGCTTTTTATTTTCATATTTTAATTAATTAAAAAATATTAATCAAAAATTCTTATATCAGGCTTTGACGTGCTTCAAAAGAAGTCAAAACGGACCTCTATGCAAAATTCTGTAGCTCTGCAGTCAGCCATTTGCTTACAAAATAACCAACACACACACACAAATATCTTCTTTTATTATATGTAGTGATATTTTATAAGTGCATTTCTAATTGTTGAAATCTATTCTATACTTACTCAAAACTATATTATACTTTTTTCTTTTCTTAATTAAAGGAAAGGTTTCCAAATGAATTTACTTCTGGTGATGGAAAACCTGGTTAGTTACCTCTTATTTGTTTATTTTATTGCAATTTTTGAATGAGGCATTTTATAAAAATGACTTATATATATTTTCTTTCTTTTAGCTCACAAAGATTTTGGACATTTTTATGGTAAGTAATACATAAAGTTCTATGAAAATTGTGTGTATGTGTATCTATATATATGTATATACCCTAATTAAAAATTATCCCGTTTTTTTTTCTCTTTTTAATGTAGGTTCTAGTTACATAGCAGGTCCTGATGGTAGTCGAACACCTGTAAGAATACTTTATATTTATTCAGTGAATAAAACTAATAATATTAATAATATTTTTTTCAAATATATGGAATTAAAATAATTAAGATTGCTTTATCATATCTATAAAGTATCTAATGCTCAAGTGAAGGATATAAAAAATTACAGAACCAATCCATTGGTTTACTTTATATGCATATAAGTTTGATGGTCTTCGTAAATAGATAATTATTCGAAGAATTTTTATTCATCATAAAATAAAATATTGAATTTTGAGGATTAAGATTCTTTTAAACTTCTTGTTGAATAGGGTCTATATTTATCTAAAATTAGAATCTGGAAATTATTATTATTATTTTGTGCAAAATAGAAAAAAATTGCTTTTTATTTTTTCACAAAAACAAATAAAAATTTCATACAAATATTTTGTTTTTCACAAAAATGGGCTCCGAAAATTAAAACCTGGATCAACACCTGCCTTTATTTAAATTAGTTATTCTGTCTGTCTGGATCAAATTTTGCAGTCAATTTCTAAAGCATTCTGCTGAACTGATTTTTTTCAAAGTTTGCGCATGAGTTCATACAGTCAATAACAATTCAATATGGAAACATTTTCAGAGATCTATATAACCAGGGGCAGCTTTCATTGTCAAAATTTTTCTGCCTGTGTCAAATCTTGTAATTACTTTTTATTTCTTCTAAATTGGAGTTTTTAGTGCAATTTGAAATGAAAGTGTGTTTTTAAAAATCTTAAAATGGAAACTAAATTCTTCAGATACCCTACTAAAGTTTCAACTATTACTTTCTTGATAAAACGTTTATTAATAATTATTTTTATTAAAAATAAATTTATATCTATCTATCTCTCTCTATATATAGTGTTAATACCAATATTAGGCAAATCTAAATATATGAAATTCATATATTTTTTATTTGAAAAGACATAAATCAATATCATCCCCTGATAAATTTTTTTCACATTTCTGAGCTTCTCCTACATAATTTTTTTTTTTCATTCTTATTGGTTTTTGTGGTTTCAGTGATCTTGTATATGTTGCTTGGCTTTTACTACGCTTAATAAATCATTATATTATATATATATATATACAGTGGCGGTCAGTCATTAAGGGCCAGTGAGCACGGCCCCATTTTTCTCGATTGAAATAATAATAATAATAATAATTATTTTGTTTTTCGTAACTGTTCAAAAATATATACACAAAATAACAACATCCATCAAGCATATTCTTAATCGTCTTTCTTTTCTTAATCATTTACTTGTCTATATATTCTTTTTGGCTGTCATAAATCATTTAATGACTTATCGACCGACCACTACTACCCTTTTCCTTATTTGAGAGAATGGACTGCAATGGTGGGCCGTTTTCAAGCAGCCCAAGATTGGGCCGACTAAACCAGTGACTCCCTTTAGATGTTACAGGACAAAAACTAAAAATCGTTCCAAAATTTTTAAGTTTTGTTGTTCCAAAAAGTTTAGCTCACCTCTAAAATAGTTGCAAACTCATGTTATTATTATTTGGGATGTCCAAAATGAAAAAAAATTATTTCCAGTATTTTACGAATTAATATAAGCCAATAGTTTAATTTGATTGGGCTGATTGGTTTTATTTATTTATTTTAATCAAATATGTTTTATTCTGGAGTAAATTTTGTAATAGATTATTATTATGTATTTAGTATTATCATTTATTTTATTTAAAAAGATGTTTAGTAGTTTTTTTTTTTTTTTTTTTTTTTTAAATCTTTGGATAGTTAATGTTAAAAACTGATCATAAACATCTTATAAACAGAGGTGGGCAATATACTTAAAAAAAAAAGTATATAATATACAGTATACAATTACTATCGATTTTGTCCAAAATATACAATATACAAATACTTTTTAGAATTTCGAAAATGTACAATATATAATATACTCTTGATTAAAAAAGTATATATAATATACTTTCGGAATATACTTTATTTTTATTTATACTCATTTTCTTTTTTTATCAGTGATAGTAGTGTTCGTTACAAAAGTACATCTGATTGTTTATTTTATTTCTCATTAAGAACGAATAAATTAATTTTTTGCTTAAAGATTATAATCAATATTTTATGAAATTTTAAATAAAAATATTTAGGCAATTATGCATTCATAAATAATTAAAAAATACACTTGTAAACTAGAAATTATCTTGGGAGGAAACCTTCACTATATATAAAATTACTCTTTGTAAAATGCATTAGAATATAGTATTATACAGTGTTTTCATTCCTTCTGATTAGGTACCAGTTAAAAAAAGAATTAATTTGCTTTCAGTTACATTATTTTGATCATTTTATATTTTTAGTTCCTCATCTTACTAAGTTTTACATATTTTGAAGTTTGAGGAATTCAAAAATCACAAAGTTAATTAAGTGTTCATGTGTCCATTAGTCAGTTTGTTAATATGTTTGTTATTTTATGTTGACAATATCTCAAGTACAAAGTATCCTAAAGAGCTCAGACCAGTTTTAAAATATCACTTATGAGATTGACAAGAACCTTATTGAATTCCAACATTCTAATTACAACCTTTGTAAGTTATTCGAAATTTAAGGGTTTTTTAATATGGAAGAAAAGAGCCAAAATTCGCATAAATGTGCATTATGATCTCGGACCAGTTTTAAAATATCATTTATTATACTAGCATGGACACCAATGCTTATGACACATTGTATTTAAAAAAATTTGTAAGTTATTCAAAAGGTAAGATTTTCTTAACATGGGAGATTTTCATATAAATGATCATCATGAGGATTACTTCCTTCGTAAACATGTCTGATAAGTTTTCAAATATCATTTATCCCATTAGCATAAATGTTATTGAATATCAACACTCTAGTTAAAAAGCTTCTTAAGTTATTTAAAGTTAAAGATTTTTCATACCCAGCTAAAAGAAAAAACTGCAGATAATCTGAAGGTATTTGAAACAATAAAAAGTTTAAGGAGGAAAAAATTACTTGCTTCCAAACTGCAGTTATTCTGCAGATTTGATGATTTTTATTCCAAGTACCTTTAAATAATCTGCAGTTTTTTTTAACTGGAAAGGCAGAAAAAATATGAAAATTTTGTTAATTCTTTAATTTCAAATTTATGTAAAATAAGGCAATTTTTACATAAACTTGCATTAGTTAAATTATTGCATTGAAAATAGCATATTGAATTGCATGAAAAATAAAATACGAAACTGAATCTAATGGAATTAATCAGTAAGTTATAATAAGGTAAATGTAAGGAAGTAGAGAGGGTAGCTTAGTGGGTGGGGCATTTTCATTTTTGAACGTGCCTCTTATATGTCCTACAGTAGAAATTTATGAAAACAAATACATATTTTAACCTGTGAGAACTCACACCAGGTATGACATGCCCGATCCATTTTCATTCAATGTTTTTCTTTCTTCATAGCCGTATGTAGTTTGTCAAAATTATCTTTAAACTTGTAAGTATGTATTATTAAATTCACTAAAATTCTTTATTGTATTATTTTGGAATATTTAATTACGTAAGACTTGCTTATAAACAGTATTAATTGATATTTAAATAGCAGAAATCAACTAGGGTATGAGATACCTGGCGTGAGTTCTTATGTTTGAAAATAAGTGTGTGTTCTCGAGGGTTAAGGATCTGAGAAGAGCCCATTTATTCCAACTTGTTCAAGTTTAGATGTCCAAATGCCAAAGAACACAAACAATATTTCATAAATAATAAAATCTTAAGCACTAATTTATTTTTCATAAAAATATAAATCTATTGTTTGTTATTGGAATTCTTTACTGTTCAATCATGATGTTGGATTTAAATATCATAAATTTGTATTTTATATAACTTAATAATTTATAAAAATTTGTGAAATGTTTTTTCAGATTTTGCTTTTAGTGACCCTTTTTCATCTTTTGAATTTATTGTAATAAATTTTCCATTTAATATTTTTATAATATTGTCATTTTCTTTATTCATATTTCAAGATATAAGAAAGTAAAATGTAGTACCTTCGTATGTGACTGAGATCTATAACCTGCATAAAAAAAGTGAAACGCCCACAAGTTGAAAACAGATATTTTCAATTGGAAAGCAATTATGAATACATTTTTCACTAACTATTTTTACTCCCAACCCTAAACAGATTTATTTTATAGATGTCTTTCTCTGATATCCAATTCTATAATCAAATGAAAAGAAAGATGTCTTGTACGTGTAAAGTACAAGACATCTATGGAGACATGATTGATTTGTTTTGGTTTGACCATTTACCAACATTTTTTGAACACTTGGGCTAATTAGACCCCCTATGGAGACAGGAAGAGAAAGGAAAAAAAGCATTTTGTATTTTGTACTTTCTTTTAAATACTCATTGTCTGCTATCTACCTATTTGTATAGTACATTATCATGGTCAGTCAGTCTACATAGAGACAATAAATCAAAATGCTAGTCTTTGAAAAAAAGGAACAATTTAAACTGAGTTCCCATGACGAACATCCTGTTCTAAAATTCAAATGAAAGATATTTTTTTCTTTTAAGAAGTTGTGAATTTTGCGATAAAGTATATTGTATATTAAGTGCTATAAAATATACAATATACAGAAGAAAATGTATATTAGATTGATACAATATACAAATACTTTTGAAAATGTTGTGAAATATACAATATATAATTCTATATTGAATATACTAAATTAAATACAAGTATATAGTATACTGCCCACCTCTGCTTATAAATAACTATTTTATACAAATGCATATCATGTAATAAGTAAGTTTGCTTTATTTATTTATTTTTCTTTTGTAACAGGGATTATCAAGATTAAAAGATGGCTTATTGATAGCGGAAATGGATTTAAACTTGTGCAGACAACAAAAAGACAAATGGGGTTTTAAGGTAAAAAAAAAGTTTAACGCTTTAAAGTTAAGCTCATATTTTTCTGTCATGCATAGTCAAAATAAAAAGCTGGTGTGGCTAAATTTTTAAATATATGTTGTTGTTTTTTATGAAAATAAGATTAATAAATATATCTAGTGTACAGTATTAAATTCTCATGTTTATACTGTGCATAGTATTCATTTTAACAGATATACTGAAAAACAGCTAACACTAAAAGAATTAAAATACAACTTTTTTTTTTTTTACATTATGCAAATAAATTTCATTTAATAATGAAATTAATATTTTAGTTATTTAAATAGATTGTTTAAAATGATATAAAAATTATTTGAAATTCATAATTGATTTTTATTTTATTTTTTGTAACAAAAAATTTCATTTAACACCTTCATGCAACAATATACACTTTATGAATAAATCTGTTTTGTAATTGTTTAACTGGTAATTATAAAAAAAAAAAAAAAAAAAAAAAAGAAGAAGAAGAAAGAAACTCACTGTGTTAGAATTATTCTTAAATTAATTCTAATTGCTTTTAACTATCCATATATATATTTATTTCTCCAGAGTTAAGTTAATGTGGTTAAATGCAATTGAAAGCATTGATTTATAAACTTGGATAACAATTAAAATAATTACAAGATAAAAAGAACATTTTATATACCATGTTTTTAAATTTTCTGTTGATTCATATAAATGCTACCAAAGGCAGCGGGAACTCGGAACAATTGTCTAAAAGTATTAAAATTCATTGTTATTGTGTTTTGAGCTTTTATAAAAGTTTCAAATGGCTAGCTAGCTAGCTGGGAAGTTAGTTAAAAATCGATTGCAAGCTTTGTACTGGTAATGCTGCCGAAGGCAGCAGGGACATAAAACAGTTGGTTAAAAGTATTTAAAAAATGCATTTACACCATATTCTGAACTATTCTGAATGTCTAGCTAGTTGGGAAGTTAGTTATATAAATTTTCTGTTGAATCATATAAACGCTGCCGAAGGCAGTAGGGACCTGAAACAGTTGACTAAAAGTATTAAAAAAATGTATTGTCACTGTGTTCTGAGCTATCCTGAAAGTTTCAAATGTCTAGCTAGTCGGGAAGTTAGTTAAAAATCGATTGCAAACTGTGTACTGATAATGCTGCCGGAAGTAGCAGGAACCCGAAACAGTTGGCTAAAAGTATTTAAAAAATGCATTTTCACAGTGTTCTGAACTATTCTGAAAGTTTCAAATGTCCAGCTAATCGGGAAATTAGTTGCATAAATTTTCTGTTGAATCATATAAATGCTGCCAAAGGCATTAGGGACCTGAAACAGTTGACTAAAAATATTTAAAAAATGTATTGTCAGTGTGCTCTGAGCTATCCTGAAAGTTTCAAATGTCTAGCTAGTCGGGAAGTTAGTTAAAATCGATTGCAAGCTTTGTACTGGTAACGCTGCCGAAGGCAGCAGGAACCCGAAACAGTTGGCTAAAAGTATTTAAAAAGTGCATTTTCACCGTGTTCTGAACTATTCTGAAAGTTTCAAATGTCCAGCTAATCAGGAAGTTGCATAAATTTTCTGTTGAATCATATAAACGCTGCCGAAGACAGTAGGAACCTAAAGCAGTTGACTAAAAGTATTAAAAAAATGTATTGTCAATGGCAGCAGGAACCCGAAACAGTTGGCTAAAAGTATTTAAAAAGTGCATTTTCACCGTGTTCTGAACTATTCTGAACTTCCAAATACAAAATTGGTGCAAATTAAGAGTAGATTTCAGATATGTAATTTTTTTTTTTTTTGTACAAGGGGCTGTATACATATTAAAATATGAAATTTAATTTTTATACAATCCCTCCTGTCATATGACTTATATTTAGAAAAATATTCTCTCCTCGCTCTAAGAACAATAAAAAAAAAAAAAAATCATCTCTCTAAATCAAAATCTTGCTAAGTTATTGCAATTTGAAAATGATGACTTATACCACTTTATTTTCAATATTGGCATCTATTTTTCGACTGCTTTTGGGGGTTATCTATGAGATGAGAAAAATTAAAAAAAGATCCTTCATTTTAAAATAGCTACTAAAATCATTCAAATGCATGAAATCAACAGTTTTAAGAACTTAATGCAAATTTACATTATTCCATATTGTTAAAAAATTTAATAGTTAAATTTCTTAGGCTCTTCTGCAATAAGAGAAGAAGAAAATTACAAGACTAGCAAAACCGTATGAAATTTTCGCAGTTTATTTCTTTTTACCACTTTCCATCATGGTTGAAAAATTTTAATGACTCCAGCTCTTTAACAATTCCAACAAGGTTGAAAAGTGTTAATGACTTCTGTTTGTCTGTCTGTCCATCCGTCTTTCTATCTGTCCTTGCTCTAACTCCCGTGAATATTCATGGAATTTCTTGAAAGTGATATATGTTATTTGACTTCACTATCGGACATTCCTTACTGAAAATGGAGTGAATACCTCTGCTAGCTTGTGTACAGGGATACTCGAAAGTATTCCAAAGCATTGTGTTCTACAGGGTGTCCAGAAAAGGACTTACTGATTTCAAAATTAAATATCTCGAAAACAAAGTACAATAGAGAGATGAGACAAATTGTACATTTATTATGAAAGCTGTAAAAATTGTATTCAGCAATTTTGAAAATAGTAACAAAAGTTGCCAACAGATGGCGCTGCGAGCTGTTATCACATGTACCAAAACAATCCCAAGACACTGGATGAGCTTGAAGAGGCAATCTGTGTGGCATGTGTGCCCATTTCCATTGACACACTACAGGGGTTGATGGCAAATTTTGTTGTTCCTTTATGCCACCTTTGCATGGCTAGCGATGAACATTTTGAACAGATTTTGCATTGATTCTATGGACTACTTGCAGAAGAACTGCTTTTATTTTCTTTCCATAACCCTGTACAATGTACAGCACCATCTGCTGGCAACTTTTGTTATTATTTTCAAAATTCCTGTATCAAATTTTTACAGCTTTCGTAATAAATATACAGTTTGTCTCATCCCTCTATTGTCCTTTGTTTTCGAGATATTTAATTTTGAAATCAGTAAAATCTTTTCTGGACACCCTGTATGAGAGGTATTTTTATAAACTGTATTTTAATACCTTTAATTTACACATATATTAATAAAATTGAAATATATGTTATTCAAGTTTATGATTGCATATTTTCTATAGAAAATAGAATAAATACCATCACTGGTTTGTATACAGGGACACCCGAAAGTATTCCAAAGCATTGCGTTTTATGAAAGATATTTCTATAAACCAAATTTTAATTACTTTCCATAAATCTTAATAAAATTGAAATATGTTATTCATATGCACAAAATAATGCTTTCTATAGTGTACAGTACGGTTAGCATTAGATTTACAGTGCACACAAAATTTTTAGTTATATGAAGGGTTATTAATGGACATTTGCTGGAATTGCATTTTCGTTTACATTAAACAACATTTCTAACAGTTAACATTTTCTAACAATTTTTAACTGAGTATGATTTCAATTTGCATTTTTTTTTGTCTGACTGTCCGTCTGTCTGCCCCCAATGTCCGTAAATATGTTCAGAAATTTAAAAAAATGATATATGTTATTCATGTTTACTATGGAATATTCCCTATCTAAAATTGCAGTAATAGATCCTCTACAATTGGTTTATGTTCAGGAACGAACAAAAAATGCCAATGCATTGCGTTTTGGGACAGACATTCTTATAAATTACTTTTAAATAACTTTCTACTGTAAAAATCATAAATAAAGAAATTCATATTTATTTTTAATATTGTAAAATATTTTTTTGCGTAGTATATGTTATGGTATTGATGTATAATTCTATGTCAGGGGGATTACTGCCCTTCTGTTTAGTTATAGTGCCTACACTTATTAAAACAAAAGTCAAGTCTATTAATAATTTCCTTGAAAGTTACAAATCTTGATCAACTTTTCAAGTGGCAACTACATATGGAATCCAAAGCACCAAATTTGAATTTCCTACAGTTATTTGTTGTTAAATTATGCTGAAAATTAACATATATATAGATCAACCACTAAAAATTTGACTTTCGTATTCAGGAGACCACAAAATGTGATATTATATATAAAAAAATCGATCTGCAAAAACTACTTTGTTTACAGTATGGGTATGAGAAATTAATTTTCTGTTCTGTGTCAGCAGTGTTCTTCGACATTAAAAAAAAAAAAAAAAAAATGCAGCCAAGCACTTATGTCAATTACATTTAATAAAAAAAATGTTTGTCTTAATTTTGGGTAGCCCTGTATATTATCTATAAACTAAATACACATGACTTTGTGTATGTAAATTTAGTGTTATATGTAAAACACATAACACAGAATAATGTACACTTCCAGCAATTTCCAAGTATAACTCCAACATATCCAAATACTCTGAGTAACCCTGTAAATGAATGATAATTGATTGCTGTACCACAATCTACACAAAACATGCTTTTATGAGTATAAAAAATCTATTTTCATTTTGTTTAGGGTAGCCTATAGATGTCACACTGTACATATGAGAAATTTTGCTCATAGACAAGTATTTGAATTCTCTTGGATGACTCTGTGCACAACTTTTTGTCTGATTGCATCGAATAGCTCAGTGTAGCATCACAATATGACACGGATTTAGAATATCGAATTTGGACTTCCAGCTACTATTTGTTCTTGAGATATGCTAATAACACACAGAGAGAGAGAGAGAGAAACTAACCGCTAAAAGCATGATTTTTGAATTTAGAGGATCTAAAAACATGCAAATATAACAAAAGCTAATTTTCGAAAATTTGACTCAAAAAACAATACTTTCTCTATACCATGTATATGGGAAGAGAATGTATAAAGGAAAAGAAACTAAAGAAAAATGAATTCGAAAATTCCCTTTTAGTGCATGAATTATTCATAAATTTTATTTGTTAAATTATCAATAAGTATTCTCGTGTGTATTCACTAGGGGGAAAGAGAGACATTACAGGTTAAAATAGCCGTCTTTCTCTGGATGATTTTTTTTTTCAAACGCTGATCAATCTATGTCTCATTACAAAAGCTACAGTAATTACAATTTCTCACTTTTGATACAACCCCTTAAGACTTGGTGAAAAATGTTAGAATTTCCAAACTGCAATAACTCAGCAAGATTTTTGACTTAGAGAGATGATATATTTTTTTTCCCCTTAGAGCAAGGAGAATATTTTTCTAAATATAAGTCATATGATAGGAGGGGCCGTATAAAAATTAAATTTCATGTTTTAATATGTATACAGCCCCTTGTACAAAACAATGCCATATCTGAAATCTACTCTTAATTTGCACCAATTTTGTAATTGGAAGTATGTTTCTATCTTTCTTAGTTTACGAGATAATCACTGTAACATCTATTTTGAATCACTTGGTATAATTGTTGTTTAATTGTGTTGTTTCAAAATTTAAATATTGTTTATATACACATATATATTAATAATAAAATTTTATTAGTATTACTTAGTTTTCATTTTATCATTCTAGATGACTCAAAGATTAGATATCTATGCTGATATATTCTACTATGCATCCCAACCTGGTTTTGTGCCACAAATTCAGTATGAATAAGCTTTTTGTACGCAACAGTTATTCTATGTGGAATCAACATTTTATCCCAGCTTCCAGTCTATTTTTCTATGCTTTTTTGTTTATGAAAGTTTAACAAATTATATGTACAATTGTTTAGCCATTTAGATGGTATTTGTTAATCAAATTTTAATATACTTCATTTGTTGAAAAATAAACATTATTTGCAATAATAGTGTTGTATTAATCAAACATTATTTTAGAGTAAGTAATACATATTTTCCAGTGTACTGGGTGATCCAAAAGTCATCGGAAAGTATGTTATTCAAAAAGTATTGACTGTAGCAATATGCAATTTTTATTGACATGTGCAGAAAAGGATTTCTTATTTAAAAAAAAAAATATATATATATATTAGTTGCATTCTCCACCAACTGATGGTGTTGTTTTTGCAGTATCCTGTCGTATTACGAATATTAATTAATTAAATTTGGGTGTATTGCATATGATTTCAGATGTTAATGAATATTTAAATTAAACATTTATTGCTTATTACTGCTGTTAATTGTTCTAAAAAGAAAAAAATGGTATTGTTAAGAGATAAATTATTTAGTTAGCTATATTAGGAGAATTCCTAATGCGCGACGTCTGACAGCCATTCTCATGAGTGATAGCTGTCAGATTGAACATTATAATTCTTAGTTGTGTTGTTGAATCTACACCACTGTAAAAAAAGTAATTTTACAATTATAAAGCGCCACTTGATGGAGAAAAACTAATTTGGCAATAAATCTTTTGTTATTAAAAAATATATATATCTCGTCTTTCTATGCATTTCAGTTAAAACCACATAGTGCAATGTTCAGTACTTTAAGAATAATATATTTTATATTTTTTTCTGTGACTTTTGGGTCACCTGGTATAAGTAACATTTCAAGCTCTAAAATACAAAGAAAATTAATTGAGTATTGAATTATAACACTGGATAATCAAGCATCTAACAATTATATTTTAAAATGTAAGTGTTGATCATCTTCAATATACTTTGTAAATAATTAATATATGCAATGAAATCTGTATGAACCTCTGGTCAAAGTCCCCTGGTACCAGATTTTTTCTTATAGGATTTTATAATTTACCTTTGTTGAAAACCATTGTATAAATGTTTACGCCTCTTAAAGGCCACATTTTGCGTGAACAAGTGGTTTTGATATTCCCTTGATTTCACAGACCACTGTCTATATCAGGATCAGGGTGACTAGCATTAGAACTGCAATTTAGCAATTTAATAGCAAGGTTTCAAATATAGCTCATTTCACAAAATTTATCACAATTTCCTGACTGTTCTCGGATTTTTCTAAATTTCCTGACTTTTCTCCCCGATTCTTTGATTACTAGCCACTTTGTATAATGCAACTTCTCTTAAAAAATAGCTCGTTCCTCTTCTTTTGTTAAATTATAGAAAGTATTTCCTATGCCTTAAGAGAAAAGAAATGTGTGATTACATTTCTAATAAGAAATACTTCGAGGTGAAATTTGTGTTGTGCCATTATTTAGCTAATAAATCTATAAGCTTTTCAGATAGTAATGTTGATTTTTAGTTGGCAAGTATAGAATTGTAAACCTAGTTAAGATTAAAAGCTAAACCTATGATTGTCTGCCCGGGAACTGTAGTGGAAATCGATAGACTTATTGATCGTTTATCTACTCTAAAATGAAGCTAAGTTCAATTTGATCTAGGATATAAAAAAATCCTTAGAAAACAAAGTATTCCAAAGCAGTATAGACAACTAATCAAAATTTGCATAATTAAAACCAATTTTAATGACATTTGTTGCATAAATTACGATTTTCTCAACAACTTCTATTAAAAGGATTACATATAATATATTCAATAGAAAGTATCAATCATTGTATTTTGGAATATTGATCATGAAATTTCAATAACAATTATGGATCTTGTAAATTATTGCTCATCTGGAGAAAAAATCTAAATGTTCACGACTATTAGCTTAACAAAGCTCTAAAAAATCATCTGCAATTACTGAATCATCACACAATTCACTGAAATCTAAAAAGAAATCTAACCTTCATTGTTCATGGAATTAGAGATGCATTTTACGCTATCACCTGGGCAATTTTCCCATCTGTAGTACAAGATTATTTCCACTACAGATATTATACGGATGATTCACTCAGCGATTTACTTGCAGTACCAAATATGCTTCAGCCATGTGTGATGTTAAAAACATCACTTCTTTTTAAATGTTGAATAAGATCGTTTTCTGCATTTAAATGCATTGTTTCTCTCAGCTGGCTCAACTCACCCTGTTGTGTTTGCTTTACTGCAACACACACACAGGAGAAAAATTGGTTCTTCTTTCCTAGTGGTGATGTCATATCACACCATGCTGAGAACCAATAGGGTGATGGTTCTGACTCCACCTTCTGTTATTCCGGCAGTTTTAAATTCAGTTGGGTTTCAGCAGCTCTCAAGAGGTGAGAAAGATTTGTTTTGCTTCTGTTTTAAAATAATGACCATTTTATCATTTGGAGAGAGAGTGCCTACTTATTAATAATAAATATATATATTAGTTTATATGAATACTTATTCAAATTTTAAAAATCATTAATTCTTATATCCTACTTAATTTGGAATTACTAGTGTGGTTTGGAAAATAAAATTGATTAATTTTGATGCAGCAGATTAGTTTTCTTACAAACATTATTTTTGTATGCATTTTTCTTTTTACAGCATTCTAGCCAATAAGTAAATTGATTCCTCTTTTCTCTTATGTAAATAAAATTATTTGGATATATATATTTGACCTTTTGACCCAAAGAATAAAAAGGGTTAGTGGCCAGAACGCAATGTACGCCATGATGTTCTTTGATCCTCACTAAGTAACTTCTGTTGCTATGAAAATTAAAAATATTAATAAAATTAATTTAAAATATGGAAACATAAAAGGTAAATGAATTATTTACATCACATTTGGTGCCGGTGGTGTCAAATTGTGATCAGATGGGAAAAGATTGAGAAATGAAAGGAATACTTAATTATTGTTCTTAAGAATAAATGATACTGTAGAGATTGTTTATTTTGAATAAGTTATTTTAGTTTTATTGCTAGAATTACTGAAATTATTTTTAAAGTCACATAACCAATAACATTTTTTGGTGATTGAATATGATTGATACCAAGTGACCTATAAGACAATTCCCTGTTTCAAAAATTGTGATATGCTGGAACTTTGTACAAATGAAAAATTTTTTTTGGTTCAATATATTTTGAATAACTGATTAAATAAATAATAGTCAACAGAACTTTGTATTCTTGGCTCAAAAAAAAAAAAATTGTAGGTATCTCTCTCTCCACTCAACTACGTGAATTTATTACATGCAAATAGCCATCAACACATGTAGTTTTATAGCCAATATAGTAGTTTCATATATATACAAAAAATAATGGCTTCTAACAAAGGATTGACAAGAGGTTTACCATTCAAAACTTTAGTAACGCCATTTTCTGGAGACCCTCATTTATTGGATTTTTTTATTGAACAAGTGAAATTTAAAATTGAGAACAGCAAATGGGAAGAATCCCATGCTTTGGCTTTTGTGAAATCAAAATTGGCAGATACTGCTCTTAAGTTTTATGTCTCCTCCCCAGCTTGCCAAAAAGCCAAAAATACAAAAGAGTTATTTAATATATTTAAGAAATATTTTAAGGTAGAGTCGGCAACTGCAATAGCACAACAATTTAACGAATTTAAGTTTGAGTCCGATGTCAATATTAATATTTTTGCTAATAAGCTTGAAAATTTAGTGAGAAAACGTTTTCCTGATATGGAAGAAAAAGCCCTTGAACAACTACTAATCGCAAAATTCAATGATCTCATTCCGCCCCACTTTAGAATTCATCTACTATCACAAAAAGCCACAACCTTTTATCAGATGGTGGAATGTCTCGAAAAATTCCAGGAAATTTATAACTTGCAAGTAAACCCTGTCTTACCAGGAACATCTTTTGCTACTATTCAGAACTTCAATCATAAAATAGATAGTGAAGTGATAGGTACAAACTCAGAAAACAATTTGACTAAGATTAACAATTCATCTTATAGCAAGCGGCCATACAATAAATTTCCACAAAATAAAGGTTCGCACACGATTCAATGCCAATGGTGTGAAAGACCTGGACATTCTGCTCAGAGGTGCTTTGCACTCAGAAAATTACAAAATAATAAGTTTTCTCACAGATATCGTAATGGGCAAACTTTCTCTAGACCTTATAGAGACATGTCACGGAGAGCCAGGGCCCCTAAAACATTTAAATCCAACTCCCCTCAAACCAAAAGTAGTCATTCACAATGACTAGAAGTGGAGAATGGTAGAAGTGACACTAAACTCCTAAATACAAAGAGTTCCTCATATAGGTCAGGTTTGAATAAAGTCAATTACCATAACAACTTTTCACAGACTAACTCAACATATTCTAATCTACCTAATAATTTTTTTGTAAATAACAATGAAATCATTCTGAGATCTCCAGACACACAGGCAAAGTTCCCTTTGTCATTAGAACGCAAAGTCAAGTCTGTTGCGATACAGACAACATCTCCTGTATTGGTAACGTCCCCGAGTGTGGAGGAAAATGGAGACTGCATATTAGTTAATTCACTGGAATTCTTGTTACACACAGACAATGATCTGCCCAATCTCCCCATCATACAATTACTGTTAAACAAAACATTAGAGAATTTTCTTCTCGACTCAGGAGCTTCTGTGTCATTACTCTCAAAACATTACTTCTTACAAAATCAAAACAAATTATATTAAAAAAGAATTGCTTCAAGAGTCAAGATATCTACAGTAAACTCTATAGTCCAATGTGACGGATGTGTTTGCATTTCCTTTAAAATAGGGAAAACTTTTTACAAACACACCTTTTTTCTTATTGAAATACCAACTGAATCTAAATTTATTGGTATACTTGGCTTTGATTTTTTAAAGTCCCATCATGTAGTTATCAATTTACACAATAACAAAATACAAATTAATGAAAATGCTTTAGATATTCTAGACACTGTACCCTCTTGCAGTCTTCTATCATCTGAATCTGATATGAATCGGGCATCACATAAGATAGCTACTCATATGGATTTTCTCCAAACTGGATATAAAAAATCTAAAATTGATGTTCATAAAGAGAACTTACCCTCTTATCAAAAATGTTGGCTTACCCAGAAGATTACGATTGATCCACAGGATACTATATATGTGCCTGTGCGGTCCACGCTTATTCCAGAAAATCAGTTAGTAATGTTTACATCGTCTAACAAGCATTGTCCACTTGTGTCCTATCCTTCTCTTATGGAGGTACAACATATCAAGGAAAATTCTACTAAACAAGAATTAATTCAATTTTTTATTCCTATGTATAATAATTCGAGCAAGAAACTGCATATAAATAAAAATACCGTTTGCGGATACATTTCAGAGATAGATAAAATAGAAGAAAATTCCTTGGATCTTGCAACAAATACACCTGATCACATGTGTAATCTAATTAAGGCTACACCAGAAGTTTTATCCTTAAGACAGAAAGAATTTAATGTAAATAATTTTTCTATTCAGCATTTAAAACCTACAGAAAGGGTAATAATGCAAGATATTCTTCAGAAATTTAACTCTGTATTTTCATGTTCACTAAAGTCGATTGGACACACCGATCATATCACTCCACATATAAAATTCATTTCAGATATTCCCTTAAAAACTTACCCTTTTCCTATTCCACAAGCTATTCAAGAAGAGGCAAAAGATCAACTTGACAAATTACTGGATGCAGGGATCATTGAGAGAAATATCTCTGAATGGGCATGCCCAATGCTTATGGTTAAAAAGAAAGCTGTGTCTAAGGAGGATAAACCTTCCTTTAGATTGGCCCTAGATTTAAGGTTAATCAACTCTATGATTCGATGCTCCACTTATCCTCTTCCAAGAATTGATACGATAATAAATAACATCTCAAAATTTAAATATTTTACAACATTAGACTTTCCCTCAGCGTATCATCAAATTTCATTACCTAAAGAATACAGACGACGTCTCTCATTTACTACACAATGGGGAACTTATTCATTTAAAAGATTAATGTTTGGGCTGAGATCAGCCGCATCAACATTCCAAATGCTTATTGACACAATTATACAAGAGTGCAATTGTTCAGGCATATATGCTTACCAGGATGACATTATTATAGGAAGTGACTCTTTCCAGGAAACAACAGAAAAATTACAAACACTTTTAGCTACTCTACAAAAGTACAATCTGACATTGTCTCCAAAGAAATGTAAATTCCATCAGTCATCTATTGAATATCTCGGTTTCAGCATCCAAAATCAGAAAATACATCCTATTTCTTCCAACATTACAAAAATTACTCAATTTCCTATCCCAGCAACCAGAAAACAACTAAAAAGATTTATAGGATTGTGTGGATTCTACAGAAAACTCATTCCCTGCTACTCGCGATTAATTGATCCTTTGATAAAATTAACATCTCCGAAAACTACATTTAAATGGACAGAGGAACATGCTGAAGTCTTTAAACAAATACAGAAAGTTTTTTTCTCTAAACCTTTTCTTTCTTTACCCGATTGGTCAAAACAATTTTTTCTTAATACAGATGCTAGCAAAATTGCTATTTCAGGGGTTCTTCTACAAGAAAAGGAAGGCATTCTGCTTCCGGTTAGTTACTTTAGTAAAACACTATCTAAATCAGAACAGCGATATTCAGCCATCAAGCTTGAGCTGATGGCCATAGCTAAGTCAGTCAGTGCATTTAAATTTTTCCTTTTCAACCAACCTTTCACCATTCTCAGCGATAGCAGACCACTCGAACACTATAAGAAAATTTCCTCTCCTGCTGATCTAACTACTAAATGGCTGATTGAATTATCAAACTATCAATACACATTCAGATATGTAAAAGGTAAAACAAATGTTTTGGCAGACTATTTTTCAAGAGAAGACTTTTCTGCATACACTCAAGATCTTAACTCAAACCCAGAATTAATTAAAGAGGCTAACAATTTACCCATTTCTTCAGCTTCTCCAACAATTGAACTCCATCATTTCAATGTCACACAAAAATCTGATAAGTCACTCACCTCATCAGAGCCTCATCGTTCTTCCTTACCTCAGTTGTTAAGCAACGATGCTGCTCCACTCAGTCGTTCCTTAAACAGCTCTGACGCAGATAATCTTATGATGGAAATCTCGGAAGAATGTTTTTTTAAAGAGCAAAGAGAAGATGACTTTCTGCTAAAAATTATTGTCGATATCACTTCGGAGAAACCTTCTCCTAAATATAAAAATTATTTTGTCCATCCGGACACAGGTCTGTTAATGATCAAACGAAAGTTTCACCAGCCTGAAAACTCATGGACCATTGAACCATAGCCTCCTTAACTAGATGCCTGTCGCGTGGCTCGGAAACTTGGTAACAGTTCAAACGGTAGACAGCGGCACCTGGTACAGATTGCAAGACTTTTTTATTCAACAGTCACCAAAAATTTTTTAAAGTGGGATTTGATATACATAAAAGTTGAATAGAATCGAAGAAACGTCGATTATATATATCATATATCACCTCTTAAAATTATGGGTGGCAGTTGAATAAAAAAGCGCACAATCCGTACCAGGTGGTGCTGTCTACCGCTTAAACTGTTGCCCAGTTTCCGAGCCTTGCGACAGGCATCTAGTTAAGGAGGCTATGATTGAACTATAACACAGGATTTCAATGGCCTATAACTATAGCAATGAAATGATGGATTTGAATTGTGGAGCAAAGTTGGCATTCTCAAATTCTATCTTCTGTAATTGTTGCCATAGGATTAATAGAATAGAACATGTTTTAATTTGAAATTTATTTCCTGAGATTTTTTTTCCATTTTATCTTGTAACTTTTTAATCTTAAGAATCACTTTCATTATTGTACTGCACAATTGTGAAGTTTAGTTTTGGAATTTGGCAACTAGTTTTCAGATTCTTTAGAATTTGTTATAAATTATGATTAATTAAGCTGTTCTTTCTATATGCATCCATATTTCATGACATGACAGCATATGAATGTCTATAAAAATATATATATATAATTTTTGTATGCTGATATCCAACATATAACTTCTGATGTAAATAAAGATTAGACTTTAACACCAGTTAAAGCATAATGATCGATAGATATTCTGGATAATAAGTTATAAATTTTTGTCTTATAATTATAATTATTAATGTTTTAAAATGCTCATTTTTAATCCCCGCCCCCTCCTAATTTTACATTATTATTGTTTGATAGTATATTCTAAACAATATATGGGTATTACTTTCTGGATTCATTTTTAAGTAGTTTATGAGAAGTTTTAATATATTTCAATGCATGTGTATGCAAATTTTATAATTCTAAGAGAGTGATTTACAAAAGTTATTTATAACATACACTATTTATAACAACTATAAAAAAGCTTTTTTTTAAATATTTATTCATCAATTAATAAATTTTACAATTCTATTTTAGAATGTAAAAACACATTTAAATACTAATTTAATATGTTCTTTAAAGCTCATTTCACTTCATAATGATATTGAAAAGAAATTCAACATTGGTTTATAAAAATAAATTCACTAAAAAATTTTAAAAGAAAAAAGGAAGTTTAAATGGAATTACTGTATAATAAAGGAAAAAAATATATTTCCAATGAAAGGAATATTACCACATATATTTTTAAAAAAATAAAAATAAAATAAATAAAATAATGCATAACTCCCATTCCTCTTTTTGTTCATATTAAAAAGAAAGTGCCAAAATGGCAACAATCAGCCAAATTTTTATGCCCACCAAATTCATAAAGGAATTGTAGTCTAATTCGTGACGTAACTTGTAGTAATTTGGTCCACTGTCAGAGGCACTAGTGTCTGCAAAATTTACGCGTTAAAATTTTGCCATTAGCTTGTATGAGACTAGTGGCTCTTGTATGTAATTTGCACTTTGCAATTTCCACTTCTGAAATGAGTGCAGCAATTGTTCATGGCTTTTATGTTTTATCTTCAAAAGGATTTTTTCTTGTTTTTAGAATAATTAAAAGTAGACAGAATAAAACCTAGAATAAATAAAAATGTTGTACATTTCTTAGTCATATGCTCTGCAGATTAATTTAACAGCTCAAAAAGAAATGCTAGGTTTTTACATAAATCACTCATCAGTTCTAGAGGAACAAATTTGTAAATGATCCTCAGTTCAGATCCCCACTGAGAAATAAATCTGGGAAACAGCAAGCTCTGTCTGAAGAATCCTATGCCCCCATATGTCTATTGTGACTATTTTTCATGCATATTTTGACTGGTATTTATTATTATTATTTCTATAAATTAATTCTCCAGAAAGAAAACAAATTTGCAGCAGCCTTATGATTCAGCCTTTCAGATGGGAAATAAAAATAAATAATATGAAAAAAAAATCCTATTATGCAAAAGCATGATCATTAAGTAATAAATTAAAAGCTGTAAGCAAACACCATAAATTGTAAAAACTCATAACAGT
Organism: Salticus scenicus; assembly: GCA_963930645.1. Taxonomy (NCBI): domain Eukaryota; kingdom Metazoa; phylum Arthropoda; class Arachnida; order Araneae; family Salticidae; genus Salticus; species Salticus scenicus. The sequence continues at coordinate 289,012,453 of OZ005652.1, read as the reverse complement.
TGTTTTAGCCTGAAATAGCATAGGTGCCAAATCTGCTGTTTTTCAAAAGATTTAATACGGAAATTTTTTTTTATAATTGTTTCCGGTTTATTTTATTGTTACAAATAAATACAACAAATTCCTTTTAAACTAGTTGGGATAGGTGGACTCTGCTCAGTTCCCCATCATATGTATGTTCTCATAAATTTCTTGTACAGGACTTATTATATTCATGTTAAGAGAAATGAATTTGACCAAACGCTTGACACAGTGACAGAACGAAATCCTCGCCTAATAGGCTACTCACTATCCAGTTCGATATCTTATTTTAATCTATTAATTTATTTTATTGGGATCAATTTCGTAGTTTATTTTCATGCTACTATTTCCAATGCAACTTTCCTAAAAATGCATACTTTTATGAAATATCTTCCCATTTTGCTATGTTGATAAAATCTTAAATTTCGAATAACTTACGAAATTTTCCTATTAGAATATTTGTAGTCAATCATGTTCATACAAGTATCATATCTATTTTGAAATTATCTGATATATTTATGATCCTTAAAATAGACGTTTATGCTCGATTTTGCCTTATTCTGCCATTTTAAGTAAATCGTAAATTCCAATTAACTTACGAAATTTTTAAATTGGAAACATCATACTCTATGGTATTCATGTCAGTATCCTAAATAATTTTTCGAAAGTGGTTTGACATCTTTACGAGGAAAATATCCCTCAAGATTGACGTTTATGTGAAATTTTGCTCTATTCTGCCATGTTAAGAAATTCGTAAATTTCCAATAACTTACGAAATTTTTATATTGGAAAATTCATAGTCATTAATACTCATGCCAGTGTCCTAAATAATATTTCAAAAGTAGTCTGACATCTTTAGGATGAAAATATCTCTCAAAATTGACGTTTATGTGAAATTTTGCCCTATACTGGCATGTTTATGAAATTCGTAAATATCCAATAACTTGCGAAATTTTCAAAGTAGCATGTTTATAATTACTTATGTTCATTCCGGCATCAGAACTGATATTTTAAAACTGGTTTGACATTTTTACAGTAAAAAGTTTCCATTTAATGCATGTTTAAGTGAATTTTTGTCCTATTCTCTCATGTTAAGAAAATCGTAAATTTCGAATAACTGCTGAAGGTTTTAAAATCGAATGTTGCAAATGAATAGGGTTCTTGCCAGTGTCGAAAGTAATATTTTAAAACTGATCTGACCTCTCTACGACAATTTGTTCTTGAGATATTGTGTACACAGACTAACAAACTAACAGACACCCTACAGACAGACACCATAAAAATTTTGTCATTTTCGGATTCCTCACACCTGAAAATATGTAAAAAAGTGAAAAAACCGAGGTCGAAAATTTTCACAATTACCTAAGTTCCCCATACCTATAGTATGATGGGGAACTAAAAATAGTGTTGGTAAATCTGATTTTAAAAATCAGAAAGGTTGGCAGCTATGTAGCTCGACCCTTCACTGGGTGAAAAATGTAAGGCTGCTTTGATGCTGCATATCTCAATGCACTGCAAAGGGCAATGCATTTATGTCTTTGACCAGGGAAGGGTCATGCTATCATTCTGACTCCAAAACAAATTTTGCAAAATTTAAAATTTATGGTGTTTGCTTACAAAATTCGTTATTTGTTACCTTCCAATGCCACTTTTTCGAGACATTTTATTGTTATAGCAATCAGGTATCTTTATTTTTATTAATTATTATTATTTTTCTTTGGAAAGAAAGGATGGACAAAAATAATAATACATTTTCAGAAAAATTGTTAGTGTTTCTAGCATAAATACTTTGCAAGCCAAGCAAATACCATAAATAGGAAAAACTTGTAACAGTTATCATGGTTAAAAAAAAAAAGCAGAACCCAACATCAACTGAAAAAATAGGTAGTGGGTAGGGATTAAGATCTATGTTATGGATCTAAGTCTAGGTAGGGCCCTCCATAGGGGATCTCCCTAACAAGCCCTAGCCTGTATTCATAAGAGTTTCAGGGAAAACCACTGAAAATTCTGAATGGCTAGGCCGACAAACTCAATTTGGGTTCAATATGGGTACCTTCCATCAACGAGTTAAGAAAGCAGAGCAGACCCCTCTCAGCCACTGGTGGGGCTGAAAAAAATGTCACTGATATACAATGCTTATATAAAACCATTAAAATGTAAGTAATCAATTTCATTAATAAGTATATTTGCTTACACAAGTCCAGAAAAAATAACTAGATCCTGTCTAATACATTAGGTTTTACTGTGTTTTTACGCGTGATTATTATTTTTTAAAAAAGACCAGAGTCCTATATTTTTCTAGCAGGTAAAAAACACCATCACCATTTGCGGTATACCACCTTCAATTTAGCATAATAAGAAATAGTTTACTGCAGGTTCAAAGATTTTTATATATTCGTAATGTGGGAAAAAAAAAAAAAAAAAGACTCAAGTACTAAATTAAATTCTGTGTAGAAGAATCTTTTAAATAACTTTAATATAAGTAGCTTTTCATTTAAATATTATATAGAAATTTCTTAGTAATGATTAGTATATTTATTAAAAAATATTATCAAAAATAAATTATAGCAATGAATATTATTTTTCTTTATGCTTGGTTAAGTCATGTATGTCAAAAATGTATCACACAGGAAACAGTCATTAAAACATATAGTATAAGCTTTATTCTTTGTACTTGGTTTCTATATACAATTCTAAATTTTAAAGTTTTATCAATAAAATATACAACCAACAACAATCTGCATTAACAACCATAAATTATTTTGATAGAACATTGCATATTTAAAGGGGAAAAAAATATTTTTATGGCTAATTTTTGTTATTGCTCACAATTTTTTTAATCTATACATTATATTACATTATGTACATGCAACTAAGTACATTTTCTTGCTAAAGATTGCATCTAGATCTGTAAGAGCACAGATAACAGATATTTGCACTAAAATACATATTCATATAAACATATATATACTAGATTTTTGCAGATAAAAAATAGCTTCTAGTACATAACTTTGTTAACATTATGCACTTTCAGTCTTGATTACAGGTAAGCTCTAATTGAATCTGTACATTCAAAATACATGTAATATTATATATGTATAACAATATATATATTTGGCTATTATATTTTTATTAATAAACTTTTACATTTCTAAAAGCTGAAACTTTAATTAATATTTCTGAAATTACAAATTACTTGAAGCTTTATGACTACAAAGAAGGTCTATCTAATAAAGAGGGAAAACTTCTTAAAACTCCAAAAGTAGCAGTTTTGAAAACAATTATATCAAGTGATTCAAAATGATTATTCTGATTACAAATGATCATAATTTCTTTGTAAGTTACTAGGAACAAAAATTTTTACACAAAAGTATATTTTTTTTAATAAATTTTCACACTAATTGCAACTCCTCTTTCAATCATGTAAATAACATACAATCACATCAGACCAGATGTCTATCTGAGGCAGCACATTGCAATACATAGAAGCATGTTATGTGGCAGTTCAGGTGATAAATTTCATAGTTGAAGCCAATGCATGTGTAAAGTAAACTGTGCAACCTACTGGAGAAGGTTCTCCTGATTGTCTGTCATTTGGGATGAAAAATGGCGAAAAAGTTTTGTATATGAATATTTCATACCAGAAATATTTTAGAAAAAATATACCTTTATGGTAATTTGCATGACTAAAAGATTACATATGAACCTTTCTTGTAATGTAAATATTGTGTTTAGCTGAATATTTTATTTTATCTAGTTTGTCACTGGTTGTTTTTCCATCCAACTGCTGCAGGTAATTGCTGCTTTACACGAAGATTTTTGCAAAGACAGTCTTTTTCTAATATTAATGCTGTGGAGTTTTTTTTTTTTTTTTTCTTGTAATCACTTTAGTTCAAATTGAAGAAATTTTTTAAGCTTTAATATATATTTTATAGTTTTGTTTTCTTTTAAATACACCATAGTCAGAAATTTTTTATTTATTAATTCATCAACCATAAAAATTCATTTTAGATAAAGTGGAATGTAATAGGTGTGTTCTTACCTGTTTCATCTGCGTTACCTTGCCAATGGACATTATGTGAGAAATGCTGAGGTGGTTATCAACCATGGTAGCTCAGTGGTAGAGCAACCGCATGTTAAGTGGAGAGCCCGCAATCGATTCCAGGCTCTGGCATTTTTCACATAACTGGTATCAAAACCAACCTTACACTCCACTTATCTAAAACTAAAAACACCACAGTTAAATGTGATAGATTGTGGAGTACATTCATTGCTGTTTTGCATAGGTGAGAGTCCATATTTTTACAAGAAGACTCACATTAAAGTTTTAAAGTAAACTCCTTTTATTTATTTATTTTTTTCATCTTATTGTAAGTTTTTTTTATTTGTAATCAGGGCAATCAAAAAATCACTCAAATATTATAACTTTTTCTTTCAGCCAGACTTATATCAACTCAAAGTGAATATATATTCTGTTTACCCGAAAAGAGAGAAAAAGCCACATTTTACTTGATTTTTCAGAGTTTTAAGTAGCTGACTTACCAGAAATCACATAATGGTTTTTCTTCCTTCTTAGAAGGAGAAAAAAAAACTATGTTCCAAATTTTTCAAATATTCTTCTATTCAAATAGCTATATTTCTCACTTCGTTGTTAGTTTTATTTACAGCAAAATAAATAATTTTCTTTATGCCTTATTTCTTAAACATTCAAAACAACAATAATGACCTTTTTTTTTTTTTTTTTTTTTTTCTTCAACAGTTTTGATCAATTTTTATATTCATATTAACAATTATTATTATTATTTTTAACATTCAACAATACTAACAGATATAGAAGAAAGCATATCAAAGTAGCCACACAAATTTAATAGTGAAATTTTGCTCTCTTATTTAAAAAATATAAATTATATTAAGACTAAATACAACAGTCAATTTTGATTGTACAATAAATTTTATAAAATTTTATTTGTTACTTTTGACTAAAAAATGCATTGAATATATATATATATATATATAAATCTCTATATAACAACATGATGACAAAGTGCAAAATAATTACAAATGATAAAGGCTCAGATAGGACACATGTTTTTCTTTTTTAGTAGATATGCCAGATCAAGCAGATAACTTGATGTGCCATCTACAGCATCTCTTTCTTTAAAAATGTCTACAAAAAAGAAAGAAAAAAAAAATTATACTGAAATTGGAAAATTAACAATAAAATACATTTTTAAGATACACTTTTATAAAAATCAAAATTTTGATTTTGTAATAAAAAACTTAATGTTATACACCACTGGCAGAAAAATGAAGATAAACATTTTTATAAAGCAGTATAAAAAATTGACTATTTTACTTGAAAAACACGCTAGAGGAAAAAAAAAAAAACTTAATTCTAAAATTTTTATAAACAAAATAAAACTAAGATGCATGTTTCTTACAATAATTCAAGTGGATAAAACAATTCACAAATGATATGTCTTCAGTAAAAAAAAGTTTCTCACCTACAGAAGAACATTATGAGGTAATAAAGAACATTGTAACTGTTGTTATGTTAATGAGGTGAAAAATAAGAATAATTCAGGTACCTGTGGAAACCTATAGGCTTTGCAGGTCAGATTTCCATTAATTTTTTACCCCTGGGTTACCCGTGTGTTTCTTCAAAGAATCTTTCACACAATTGTTTTTATGAAACTAACTTCTTGAATGCAGATATTGAATGATATTCTCTTCCTCCATATTAATTTAAAACAAAATGATTTATAACATCAGTTCTATTTCAATTATGTAAATATTAATTCTTACTATATGTACGAAAATTATTTGTCTTTCAATGTATATTTGCTTCCTTATTTTACCTCTTTACTCTCAAAACTTTTGGAACCATGGACTTTTTAAAAGTAAGATTAATGCATTTGAAATTTTATCATATTATTATTTGAAGTTTAGAGACATATAACTTTATTTATTTATTTATTTATTTTTGTAATATGTAGTTTTCAAAAAGATGTGTTAACCCTTTATAAGGCCATTTTTTTCTAATAATGTTATGTTAAAATATTTTTGGGATTGAGATTGATTTATAAAAAGAAATTCATTTAGCTTATTACCTAAAATTAATTTGATTTTTAAGATTTTTTTTTTTTTTTTTTGGTGAAAGTATGTTTTCCACCGCCACTGGGAGCTATTCAAATGTAAGACTTTATTTTTATTTTGCATTGCATTACCCCAGTAGCACATAACATTGTTACAATGTTGTTATAACTAATTTTTCACTGTTCAGACTTATTTTCAATGCTATAACAATGTTCGTTATGTGCTGCCTGGGTATATATTTTTTGTAAAGTTGGCATATGGTCACTAACTTTAGTCAATCGTACATCATCTGGAACAGTTTTCTTGCTGCTCAGGAAACTTACAGGCCGTCCTTTGTGTTTATGATTTGAAAATCCAGAAATCAGTTGTCGTGCTAGCCAAAGTAGAAAATTTAATTGGTCTCTAGGTCCCGAATCTCTTCTACTTACTTTCCAGAGAATGAAGGCATTTACAATTGCCAGATCAATTAGGAAGTATAGGATTCGACATTTAAAAATTAATAAAGTTTGTGGGAAGTATACTTCCCACTAAGGCTCCTATATATACAAGCTGGCGCATCAGGCATTTTGTTGCCTTAGGGTTGCCACATGTACCCAGCACATTTCATTGATAAATAAACGGCAGTCATTACTTTTACCATCTTGTGTAACTTTAGAGTACTCATTTTATCATATTTCATATTTATAGCTAAATAAAGTACGATATGAGATTTGTTTAACGATAAACTACTATAATCACTCAAGAAAAGAACATAAAATGTTCAGATTTCCATAAGATAATTTGATAAGAATAAAACAACATTACTTATATTTTCCTTTCTATTTCTGACATGTGATATGTAAAAATACAAAAAATGTGATATTTTAACCATATTATTTACATTAATAGTGATAAATCGATTTAAGGAGGCCATTTTTTACAGTGCATTTGAGTTTTGGTGACATTTTGTATAAGAAACAGAAACAGCCCTAATAATACATCTTATTTCCAATACCTCCACAGGATATCCAGATAATATAATGTGAATAAAATGTGTTGTCAGGAATATTATTATTGCTTTTGTTGCCCGATTGTAGCTTCAGATGAAGAATTCTTAAAATCACAAGAAAGCGATAAGGACGCCACACGGGAATGCTGCCCTCTTCTGATGCAAAAAAATGGCGGCGATGCGTCGGCCTATATATTTATTTAAGGGGCTTTACTTCCTACGGCCTTATAAAGGGTTAAATAACATAACTGTATTTTGTGTAATGGAAATTTAATTTACTTTCTTTTAAATTTAGTGCCGCATTGAGGTACTTTCACAAAGTCAACTTTCAGCTGAGAGGCACCTTCACAAAGTCAATTCTCAACAATATAGCAACACAAAAAAATTTTATCAGCTTCGCTACATTGAACGTATAAAAATACCCTCAGTTTGAATATTTACTGGAGACAATGGTAAATATCTAAGTAAACACCTTCTTATCTTACACATAAGAAATAACTTGCATACATATATATTTATTTTAAAACTGCTCCATTTTATTTTTTAAATGTAATTTAAAATTAAAAAAATATGCTTTGCGCATTTCGGTTAATTGTTCTAAAGCATTATTAATTTTCAAACTTATTTGATTTTTTCACAAATTATTTAAAAATTTCACAAATGGGGTACCATTTTTAAAAAGCTGGATTAAACTCTGAATAGTGTTACAGAACAAATTAAAATTGTGATAATTCTGAGTAAAGTGAATATCCAACTATTATCCTGGACATCTACAGATATGTCTTTGGTGGTCATAGGTTGAATTTGTAACTAGACTCATTACTGAAAATAATTCGTTTCCTGATCAAATGCATCCAGTACAACGGTAAGGATTCTAAACTATGCAATGGTGAGGGACAGTCAGCAAAACGGTCTTTTTAATTTTAGCCCCCCCAAGCCCATTCGCTGAGTTATCTATGAATAATAGTATTCTTGTTATAAATCATATCATTGCCCGCCAAAAGTTAATCATTTTAATATTCTATTATAAGTTATGTGCCTACACAACTTTATTGCATTTAAATAATTTTTTGGGCATAACTAAAACTCTGACTTTTAGTGGAGGGAGAAAAAAAAAGGGACTTAGGGACCATTTTGGCAAAAAAAAGGGACTTAGGGACCATTTTGGCAAAAAAAAGGGACTTTAGGGACCACACTAAATGCCCCAATATATATACACACACACACACACACACACACACATATATATATATATATGAATTTTCAGCATAATTTAACAACAAATAACTGTAGAAAATTCAAATTTTGTACTTTTGATTCCATACCTAATTGCCACTTAAAAAATTGATTAAGATTTGTAAGTTTCAAGAAAGTTATTAACAAACTTGATTTTTGTTTTAATAAATGTAGGCACTATAATTAAACAGAAGGGCAGTAACCCCCCCCCTCACATAGAATTATACATCAATACTGTATCATATTCTAAGCAAAAAAATATTTCAAAATAAGAGTAAAATCCAACAATACTAGTGTTAAAGTTACTAGTGATAAAGTTTTAAAGCTCCTTTCTTATTATTATTCTATTTCATTTAACTTTTATTTAAATTAAGTCATAATATATTTTTAAAGAATTGCTTTCCATAAATCTTGCCACTTGTCTAGGTTTTGTGCATTGCTGCTTTAACCATACGATTGCCTTTGAAAAGGGCATAATTGGAAAGTTGTTTTCACTGTACTCTTTTACAATGCACAAAAATAAAGCACCTTCACATTTTAATTCAAGCAAAAACTTTATAATTATGTACTTTTCTCATGTCTTTTTTTTTTTTAACCTGATAAACAGTGTTAGGTTTCGGCTTAGGCCTATGAGGCCCGGGCATACGGGAGCCTAAGTTTTAAAAGTGGCTAAAATTTAAATGATTATGGTGATTAAAATTTGAAGGATGAACAAAATTTGAAAGGGAACTCCAATTTAAAAGAATGAGAAAAATTGAAAATTGGTTGAGCTTTTCGGCGTTTATAAAATCAATTTGTAAATCCCATTTAACATGTGTATGGATTTTTCGTAATACATGAAAGCAAGCTATATTTGTAGAGTGCCATATTACATTTGTACGGTTAACCCTCTCGCTGCGCATCCCGCAATTTCCATGGGCAACGTAGAAGTAGCAAAATTTGCGCAACCCGCGATTATCGCGGGGATGCGTTTTTGCCGTCTATTTAAGTGTGCAACCCGCTCTTTCCCCGTTCATGGTTTCATTTCGGCTTTTCTGTAATGTTTAATTGTTTATTTAGATGTCGACTAACAGATGGCGTTAGTTGTCCACGTTTCTGCGAAATATAAAAAGAATTTTTTTTAGCATTTTGCGCGCGCTTTTCAGAGCTCAAAGATGTCTGGCAGGAAGCGTTTCACGAGTGATATGACCTATGTTCCTGACGATATTTCCGACACTGACATTAGTTCTGACTCTGATTCCGAGTATATTGATGATATTTATTATAAACTAAAAGTCTATGTTTCAAATAATTTCTATTAAGCAGATTAAATACAGTGGAAACATTAATATTTAAATTTTAAGGGTTTCAACAAAAATAACCCGACCAGTGTTCAACTATTATAACACATTAAAGACCAAAGTTTTTAACAAAAAAAACAATTTTATTCAACAAGATATAATGATATATTAAGATTTCAAATTTATAACAAGAACAAGATTACCTTTTACAGGTGTTGAGCTAGACATATTGATAAACACAATGAAAAGCAGATGACAATACACTTCAAGAAACGTCGCAGAGCATCCGCGATCGCCTGGTTGATCAGCGGGAAAATATGGTGAAGAAATATACTTCCGCGATCGCCGGGTTGATCAGCGAAAGTGAAACAAGATGTACCAACACACAGTGGCAAGGATGAAGATTATACTCATACACTATTAATTTAGAAGATTTTAATTTTAACTTTTTCCAAACTTAACAAATGACGCTTAAAAAGCATCTAAACAAGATTAACATCATTAAAACTATCAAATATAACGGCCTCGCCTCAAAAGGGCGTCGATTATCAATTTAATTCAAAACTTCCATCACCCATGAATGACAGAAAACTTTAACCTTTAATAAGGAACAATTTGGCAAACATAAACTTAACATATGTAAAAAATTAACAACTTAACAACGGCAGCCATCATTTCTTAAAAAAAAATGCAATAGCCAAAGAGCATTACTAGCTTAGCTGGAACGATACTATAAGCACATACATCGTTACTTGGCCATCAACAGCTTAAAGCTACTCACACAACTCATAAACTACTGCTTCATATCTAATTGAAGACTAGCTGGCCATTGCTAAACACTGCCGATAACTGCACTTTAACACATGCATCGCGATCTTTTTATACTGACTGAAAAGTCAAAAATCTACATATAAACAATATATTACCATTGCCACTTAATGGTCAAAGTCAAAAATACAATTTATCATAACTATTTTAATAGAAGTGGCAACAGCAAAAATAGGAAAAATTATGTAGAGCAAGATTGGCAACGGCAACAATGTAAACAAAACATCGTTAGTAATGGCGCGATGTAAGTAAAAGATGGCTGACAGAGTTCAAGTAAAGAAAACTTTTAAATTCAAATAAAAGGTAAGTTAACAGTTATATAATAAAAGATAAGCATTTATATTTATAGAATTAACAATTTTTATGTGCGAGGACAATTGATAGATATCAATATTTATAGCGGAACTGATGAAAATTTCGAGGATTGCGAGGTCGGACTTTGCCTCGAGCCTTGTTTCGAAATTTATCATACAAAACTTCATTTCTAATAAATGTTTTGTAAGTATTTTGCATATTTTCATTAGTATATACTTTTTACCTTTGTATTTTATAAAATAAATCATAATTTAACCAAAATTGATTTTCAAAATTTTGCTTTTATATCATTATTCTTCAATTTCAATATTCTGACAACTTTTTTCTATGATCTAATTCTATATTGAAAAAAAACTCTTTTACAAAAAATTTTTGTATATTTTAAGTCTAAAATATATGTAGATTTGAAATATGTAATAAAAAAAATACGCAATTTTCGAACCTATTTTGATAAAAAAAATACGCAGCGAGAGGGTTAATAGTTCAGACTGGAGAGAGACTGCATGTCACTATGGGATGCTACCACTTTTATATGGGGATTAAAAGTCCAGCCACAGATTATGGCAAGAAAATTTTTAAATCAATAAAATCTTAAAAATTATTTAATTTTGAACACAAATGCAAACTTAAAAGGCAACTGAAATTCAAACCCAATTAGGTTTTGAATTGATGATACAAATTTCAAAGCATGATCTGCTCTTCATGTCATGAGTCAAAGTTGTTTTCATTTTTATTTAATGAATTAAATTATTAACTACTAGCCGTCTTCGGCGACCAGCTGGTTTGTGATCCTTGAAAAATCCGACTTTATGAAACTCCCGCTCGGTGGCGCCTTTTTCCGGTTTCAGATCTTACAACAGCTTATTGACCTATAGTAAAAATAGCTTTATTGAAAAATTTAATATTCCCGCTCGGTAGCCTGCGGCACCCTCTTCCACTTTCAATATCTGAAACATCCTGTTTGCTCACCATGTTATGATCTTTCAAATTTCTGACTTTAGCAAAGTCCCGCTCGGTGGCGCCTGCGGCGCCTTATCCCCGTTCAGGGCCGGTTCTAACGTTTTTGCCGCCGTAGGCAAATCTCAAAAGTGCCGCCCCCCCTCTCCCTAGCTTTAAAAACTTCCAAAAAAAAAAAAACATTTATATATATATATAAAAAAAAAATCACATAAATGGTCTAATAGAATTGAGTTAGGTAAATAATACTCATATAATATTTACTACTCTTTCTTTTTTCTTTCTTTCTTTTCTTTTTTTTTTTTTAAGTTAAAAACACAAAATCTTTGGAAGTAATACTATTACAGTACAGACAATATTTTCTAATCAGCGAAGAATAAAGAATGCTAGTACAGTATACAAAATTTAAACCTGAATAAAATAATCTCTTTCGAACCTTTTTTTTTTTTTGCAAATCTCGAATAACTTCTTATCTAATTTGTTACTTAATTCATATTCAATGTCCAACATTGTTAACCCATTGAGACGATTTTGACTAGATATGGTTTTAAAATATTTTTTTATCATTTTTACTTTCTCTTACCCGCAAGGTAGAGAAAGTATTGTTTTAGGGTCAAATTTTCGAATGTGAGTTTTTGTAATATTTACACATTTTAAGGTCCCCTGAATCCGAAAATCATGTTTTAGCGGTTGGTCTGTGTGTCTATCTGTGTGTGTGTCTGTCTGCCTGTTATCAGCATATCACAAGAACAAATTGTAGCAGAAAGTCCAAAGTTGGTATTCTAAATGTGTATGGTATGGGGATGCTACACTAAGCTTTTTGTTCAGATGACGCATATAGTTCGTCTACAGGGACACCCAAGAGAATTCAAATACATTAACGTCTATGGGGGAAATTGCTGGGCACTAGAGTTTAACATTTATAGACTGCACTAAACCAAAATGAAATGAATATATATTTTTTTATATGCATAAAAACATGTCTCATGTAGAATATGGTAAGGAAATCCTTCGCTGTTCATTTACAGGGCTACACAAAAGAACTTGATTATAGTGCGACAATAGCTGAAAATTGATGGAACTGCATTTCAGGTTGTGCTGTGTATCACTACTATAGGATTATATTTAGGTGCACCATGTGGTCTGTACATAATCTTCAAATGATATACAGGGCTGCAAATATAATGCGATAACATTCTTTTTTATTGTTAGTGGAAGTTCTTTACTGTAATATTTTACCATTTCCACCAAAGCTGCTCAGAAATTGAAATGAATTCCTCACAGACATGATAAATAATATATGTTTTTAAGCTAAATATTAATCTCTTGTTTTTTGTATATTTACACGTTTTAAGGCTTGCTGATTGCAGAAGAAAAGTTTTTTAACGTTTGATTTTTGACTGTGTCTCTTAGAGTAACTTACAAACGAATAATTTCAGGAGATCCAAAAGTTGTATTTTCAAGTTAATATAAGTTTGTTGCTGGAAAAGTATCAAGGAATGTTACGCGTGAAAATTATCTGTATAATTTTAGGCGAACTTTTAATTTTAATAACAGATTTCAATTTTATATAAATGTAGGTGCAGTAATGAAACGGGGGGTTGAAGGGGGCGGTAGCCCCCCTCACATAGAACTAATTGTCACATAAAACCTTTCCGAAGCCAAATTTGAATTGCTTTAACATAAGTTTACATAACACTACTCGTTGTCTTACCTCTTAATCTCCAACCTGTATTTATGGTATTAAATTTCAGGGCAAGAAAGAGAAAGTTGTGTGAGTGACACACCAGATAATTAGTTAAGAAAAAGATCTTTCTCCGTTAGCAAAAGTTATGGGCAAAGTTAACAAAATTTTTAGAGCATTGTTTAAATTCGGCCCAATGTTAAGGAAAAGGAAGGTAATGAATTTAAAGACGTCAAAACTGGACATTCTTTTTTTTTCAAAAGTGAAGAAAATATATTTTACCAGCCAATTTTAAAATGTTGAGATTTAAACGACTTAACAGAGGAATCGCCATCTGTTAAGTCGTTTTCCAGATCTTCACAGTGTGTCAGTCTCAGTAATTCCTTTTTGCACGTGTCTTTAAGTTTGTAGACATTTCATAAAAATTCAAAAGAATGATTATGATTATTCAATAAATTTAATCTCAGCTTCAGTGCACTGATCGCCTGATTGCTGAAAAGAAAAAAAAATCTATTTTATATTTCTCTTTTGAATTTTCTATAGATTCGTCTACACTTTCATAAGAAAATTTTCCTTTTTAAGATTGAACATGATGGCGTGGTGTAAGTGAATTCAAAGTTTTTTCTACGCCTATTACATTAGCTAATTTTTCAGCTTCTAAGATAAAGTTTTCAAAGGATTCAACTAATCATAATTCTTAATAATAATAATAATAACAATGAGCTATTTAATAAATTAATGGCTTGGTATAAATCAAAAACTTTTGTTTCACATAGCTTACTTAATCGGATTAATATAATTAAAAATTCTGTGTCAAATGACGATCAAACATAAAAAACTTTAAAATTGTTTTATTGTACAGTCAGCAGAAAAATTACTGAAGCACACATCCACATTTTTCATGTATATATATATTTTTTTTTTAGTTTGGTCGCTTCTTTTTATCATCAACTTATTTTTTATAAACAGTATAAGACTAAGATCATGACTCATGACTCGACAAATATTTACTTAACAAAATAGTATAAGGTGCCCATCTTTTAAGTAGGAATTATTTCTAGTGCTTCAATAATTTTGCTGCCGACTGTAATCAATAAACAACTGCCTCATTTTGAATCATGTTATCTATCTCTACATTTTTTTAATTGCTTAATAAAGTATCATGAATATTTTCTAATTTAAGAAATAAAGATAATAGGGAATCTACACATTTTTTCCATCTTCGCAGTAATTCATTAACTACTAAGTTTAATAAATGGCTGCTGCAATGTGCGTGAAATGCTCTAGAATTTTAAATTGTAATCTGAATTTGTCACCTCTCATATTTGAGCAATTTTTATAACCTTGACCTCTCATATTTCCTAATTTTAACCCTTTTTATTCCAACTCTTTTAATAAAACTTTAGGCAGTTCCTTACCACTAGATCATTCAACAGGAAGAAAACTTTAAAAATGTTCATTGAATTTGCATTGAAATGCTGATTGGACATACCTTCATCAAAAATTTATCCCCCCCCCCATCCAATGAACCTGATGGATGTTATTGCATAAATAAAGCATTGATTTAAATCTGACATCACTGTTGCGAATTCAAACTCAAATTTTGCCGTGTTTTTACGGACAACTCAAAATGTCCCTATCTTATGGCTGAGGATGTCCTAGGACGTTCTTTCATACTTAGGATATACTGATAATGTCCTGTTGAGAAAGGGTACCTCCAAATAATTCCTACATGCTGAAGAACACAGCTGAAAGTCTCTACAATTGGCAAACTCTTGACTTTCTTTAATTAGAGGGAAAAAAGAGCTTGGTAAAATCAGCGGCTAGTGTGCATTCCTCCCTTCGCGTCGCGGCTGCGCATACAATACATACTGTACAGAACTTACAAGTTTGTCTATTCTTGTCTGCATTTCAAATTATAGGAATGGGCGGAGAAGCCTGTAAATTCTTGTTATGATTATTCAGTTATTTTTTTACTTATTTATTTTTCGATTTATTAATTTTTTACATTCAATAATCGAAGTATTTTATTTATTTATTTATTGTAGTTCAACTGATTTTGCCGCCCCTAAATTTTGCCGCCGTAGGCAGTTGCCTACCTTGCCTACCGCCTAGAGCCGGCCCTGCCCCGTTTTAGAACATACAACACCTTCCTCGCTCATTATAATTTAAAATATTGAAATTTGAAAACATTACAGCAACATCTGGTGGTAGAAATTTCTTTAATCTACTGTTCAATTCTAAATCAACAAACCTTTCAAATGATGTATTACTTATGAAATTATTTTAATTAGTAGCTGAGATACAAAAGAAAACTGATTCGGGACACCTCAAAACGTGTAAATCTGGTGAAAACTTTCGATAATATAAAAGAACTTTAACCTTTCGAATGATGTATTAAAAATAATTTAATCATAATTAGAAACTGAAATACGCTTATTAGAATAAAATTTAATTTGCAATTAAAATGTAAATTTTTTCAAAAATCGATAAAATTTGAACTGCAAATATCCCCTGTGCTGTAAATTGCACACACAAAGTTTCAAAAAATTTAGAAGAAAATTGAAGCATTTTGAAATTTGCAATTTTTATTCCTAGTAGAAAAAACAGGTGATCTCAAGTGGTAAAATATTTCCTTCATTTGGGCAGATATCGAATTCTCTCTTCTCTGTCAAGGTCAGCTGCCATGGTAACCCACCCCATGAATCAAGATAACAAGCAGTATTAAGTTCATTACGGAATGGCGATGCCCGTGGTTTAATGCCTAAAATTAAAAAAATTATAACTCATTCAGTTTTTGAAATTTTCTCTCAATCTTTTGGGAATTGAATTGTTGAAGCGAGATCTATATACAAAAAAAAAAAAAAAAGAAATGATTTATCTCTAAAGCTTTTGAGTTATAAAATGTTTTGTGAAAAAAATGATGTTTCGTAAAATCTAAAAATATGGATCGCTAATCCGTATTTTGTAAAAATTTTTATATGGTTCGAAAGAGGATTAAATGTCCTTTCCAAATATACCAGTTGTTAAGAAATGGAACAGTTACTCGGTCGTACAGGGCGTTTAAAAAAATACGATTGAGAAAAAGAGAAATTTTCGACCCTTTTTAAAACTTTTTAAAAATATAAAAATCCGTATTTAAAAAAAAAAAAATTTTACCGTAAGAATCGGTAATAAATGTTCTTGCTCGTGGTACAGGTGTATTTTTGATATTTCCAACAGATCAGCAGCTTTAGAAAAACCCGCGAAATTTTTCTCTCTCTGCTTTCTCTTTTGAGGAACAAGCTGAATTCTACTTGAAGGGCGAAAATTACGATCCGCTCGCTTTTTAATTAGACATTGGTCGACGTTTTAATTAATATCCCCGGAACTAATTAAAATTTATAAATTCTGTTTTCACTATCAATTCGGGAAGGCTTCTGAGCACCCGTATGTCAAATTTTATACTTCTGTGTTCAGTAGGGGCGGAACGTATAGATGCACAGACAGAGAGACAGACATCTTCTTTTATCATTATAGATGTATGAAATGATTTTAAATATAAAATATCAAACAAAAAGCAATAAAGAAACTATTTTGAAGCAAAGCAAATTATCTATTTATGAACTAAGATAAATTCTATATTGTTTAGTAAAAATATAAACACAACATTAATCTGTTCTTCAGTGATTATATAAAAATCTTAATTCAGATTATCATGTCTTTGTAAGATTAATCATATTTTTGAAGAAGAAGATAAATAAACTAATTGATTTTTTTCATGATCACATTGAACTATTTATTCTTTAATTATATATTGATTATAATATGCATATTGAACAGTGATTTAAATATCTTATAGTAATATATTATTCCTTAGTTATATTTTAGCTATTATTATTATTTTATTATACATAATATTACAAAACATGGAGAGGGGGTGAAATACTGAAATGGGCTTAGAGCACAATCTAACTGATATAATGTCTCTGTTGATGAAGGGTCGTGCTCAATCATTTCAACTTACTGCAACAGCTGCATGTTTTTTAAATTTACAGCATTTAACAAGTTTTTGTTCATTGTAAGCTATGGTCCATAATCTGCAAAATTCTGTAATCTACCAAATATATAAAAATTATAGAAACTCTACCATATATGTTTACATTTTGGTGACTTTTGCCAGAATTCACATAAAACTCAATTTAATGCAAATTTTAATTTAAGCATAGTTTCAGACAGTACAATATAATATGATTCTGCCCAAAATCTTCGTTTTGATTTTTACTACACTACAGTTCAATTTATTAGTTATATGAATATATACTTACATGTGCAAAAGCAAAACAATCTGAAAAGGATTCCGCTGAAATTACAATAACTCTTCTTGTTTCTGAAGACTACCAGAAGTCAAGTGAGCTTGTAATTGCTGATTTTTTGCAAGTAATTCCACAACCTACAATAAAATAGAACATGTAAAATAATTATTTAATATTTGTTATTATTATCATCACTATGCTTAATAGTAATTCATTTTGTACCGCAATTTTTAGTGTTTCTACAAAGATTGCATTTAATATAAATAAATTCAATCTTTGAAAATGCATTATCTTTTCAAGAGGTACTTGTTTTAATGCATTTTTTTTTCTCTGTAGCTTTTATTCCCCTCAAAAATAAAAGAAAAATTGAAATTATAGTAGGTGATTATATTATTATTACTGGCAGGCTACGCCTGCTTCAGTGGTCACTATATTTAAATGGTTTTGTCAAAAGATTTGAATCACATTTTTTTTTTTTTTTTTTTTTTAATATCACTTTAAGAAAAAAAAAAAAAAAAAAAAAAAAATGAAAATCACTTTAAACATTGTTTTGGGTATCTGCTGCACACGGCAGCTTTTTTCTTATCTGCTATTATTTAAGAACTCCGATTTTAAAGATGACTGTATCACAGCATCTTTTAAATATTTTAGTTTTTTAACCACCCTTGCTCTTTGCACTATATTACCATACTTTGAAATATGAATTATATACCCCCCGCTCTTAACACTATATTACCATATGATTTCGACCGATATAATACATAAAAGAAAAAGTAGATTTTTCTGTAAAAGGAATTAAATAAATTTTATTTACACTTAAATTTTAATAAGTTTAATTCTTTGTACTATATTACCCTTTTTTCCCAATAAATGCAGTTAAAAAAAAAAAAAAAAATCTCTTTCAAAGAAGTTAATGAAAAATAAATTTAAAATTTATTATATTTAATAATTTCTACTGTATTACCATTTGATTTTCAATAAATATAATAAAGACAAATAAATAAATAAAAATAAAAAAGATTTTGCCTTCAAATGAATGAATTAAATAAATAACGATTGATAGCAAAAAATAAATTTTAGAAAATGAAACAGGAATGCCAATGAATGAAATAAAAAAAAATCACGATGAAGTACAGATTTACAGGGTCCAAGGTACCCCTTTGCCAAGTTTTGTAGCTCTCTGATCAATAGTGTGAGCACCAGAGTGCAGACAGACACACTCATATACTTCTCTCCATTTATATAAATTATCATTATTATTATTATTATTGACATTTTTTTTCTATTTTTTTTACAAGTCAATAGTGGATGAAATGGCATTGAACTTCAGACATATAAAGAATATTTTTTAGACTCACACTTTCCAGTAACAATTTAGTCACAAGTACAATTAAAGGACCAATCACAATTCACAAATTGAAGAAAAGTACCATAAAAAGCTACCAATGACTCATAACCTTAACATATGATTTCACTTACTATTTCAATATTTGTATATCTTTTCATAGGAATATCACAAATATTTAGAGAGAGAGATTTTTTTTTTTCTAAACGTATTAATTGTTTTGTCAAGCTTTTTCCATGCAACAAGAATAAGTTGTTATATTGACATTTAAGATGTCAAGCTACAGTAGGGGTGCACAACCTTTTTGACTGGTGGGTCACTCTCGCTGTTGAGTGGGACATGAAGGGCCACAGACGAGGTAATATAAAAGAATGGAACTGTGCAGATGCATTCGCTGTATAACATCTATACATGTATGTATGTGTGTGTTTCTTAAAATATATATAATAAAATTTTATAAAAAAATTTCAATCGGCGAGTCAAGTGAATCTCGAGGTGTATTAATCCTAAAGTTATTGAATAGTAAGCAAAAGAATTAAATACATATATCATATATATAAAATACAAAAAACAGGATAAATAAAATTTATTGCTTTGCAGAGAAAGGGGGAAAAAAGGGTTATATTGGGATTCTCAAAAACACCTAGCACAAATGCAAAAGCAGATAGAGGGTACCAAAACAAGCAGTTTTAGTGTAGGTAAGTGGGTATGAAAATACCGCTTTGAGGTATTAGATGACACTGGCGAGATCTATATGTGAAAAAGCTACTCAGGGTTTTAATTGTCATTTTTCACATGAATTTAAAACAATGTATTGTGTCACCTTCCTGTTCTGGCGTAACAGAAAGAACATGGTCTGCAAAAGTCTTAATGAATTTAATCTTTTTCATTTTTTCTCTCCTACTGATGACTAATGTGTGCTAAAATATCTGTCCTTCCGCGGGCTGCAAATTGATGGCTAGTGGGCCGCATGTGGCCGCAGGTTGTGCACCTCTAAGCTACAGAGTAATTTGCAGTGAAGCTATTAAGATTTAGCTGAAAAAGCAAATTAATTATAATGCACCTGATAAAAATAGACTGATTAATAGTGTAATTAATTTAACAAAAAAATAAAGACACGTGAAATAAAATAACTAGCTTTTATTTATCGGAAAAATAAATAGGTCAATTAAAAAATAAAAGTTCAACGAAATGAACTATTATATCCAAACAATTTCATAAATACAAATTTCATCACAGTGCCAAATTCATTAAGATCCTAGAGTTATCTAGCTATTAAATAAATAATTTATTAAACCACTTTAACCCATATTTCACCATCATTCTAAAATTAGGACACCATGCATAAGTGGTATTTATATAAATTCTTTTGAGTATTTTAATTCAAATTAAAGGCGATATACTATTTAAAAGTCCAAGTTTTCATTTAAATTCAAAATACTTTAGTTAAAGAGGTCTCAAATTCTTATACAAACTTTTATTTCAAAAGCTAATCTAGAAAAATATTTTTGACTAAAAAAAACTAAATTCAAAACTGGTGTACAATCAATATATAGATTTTTAAACTTCTTTACACACCATAAACACAACCGGTTTTGAAAAGGCTACGTCCTTTCGAAACCGGTTGTGCTGGCTTAAAATTTATGATGTGTAAAGAAGTTTTAAAATCTATATATATTTTTGGCTATTATCAGATTTCTTTTTTAAGCACTTAAATTTTAAACTATCATATATGACTCTAAAAAATGCACCAAAAAATCAATGAGAACAAAAAAAGTAATGCAGAAGCCGCCAAGTTTTATCCGCAAATTGAATGGTTAACATATTTTAAAGGAGACAGCTTTTTCCCTATAGTTTTCTTCCAAGGGGTTGTTACTCTTTGTGTGACCATCAATGAAAAAATGACAGCATGCTAAAGCAGTTCGTCGTCAAATCTGTTAACCTGGTGTTCTAATAGAATAAATATGTACAAATAAACATGCCAATCTCGAACTTATCGGAAACCACCCTTCTCTCAGATAAGGAAAAGCAGAGTAGCAGTCAGTCAGTGAGTCATTAAGTAATTTATGACAGCCGATAAGAATATGTAGACAAATAAATGATAATGAAAAGAAAGAAGATTAAAAAAACGTTAGATGGACATTGTTATTTTGTATATATATCTTTGAACAGTTACAAAAAACAAAAGAATTATCATTATTATTATTTCAATCGAGAAAAGAAGTAAGTGGGGCCATGCCCCACTGGCAATTAATGATGGACCTCCACTAGTAATACATAAACAAACAATTTGCGTATAGGTTGCTAAACCATATCCTGGCCATGCTACTTTTAATTAAACACAATTTAATTAATTTTTTAGCGGTTTCTTCCCTCATTTGTTTTTTTTAAAAGACTGGTATCAATCGAAAGTACATGACCTAAGTAAAAAAAAAAAAAAAAATTGCATATCTTTTTCTTGGCCATGCTGTAGGGTTGCCTGGTGCAAACAGGTGGGTTTGGATGAGTAATTTACCCTCATCTGTTTTTTAAATAAAATATGTATCAAAATGAAGATAATTTAATTGCAAACACGATAGTACTAGGTTGCCTAAGTAAAAATTGGCCAAATACAAAGTTGCCTAACATCAAAATACGAATATTCAAGTAAGAGTGTGGGACGCAGAAGAGAAGTGTTGCACACATGCAATAGAAAAAGATGTATCGTATACTTGTAAAGAAAATTCTGAAATAGATCGATTCGTTTGGGAAACAAGTTTTAATGTACAACATGGTTTGTTTCAGATATGCAACAAAATATGCAACCTCATTGGAGATAAAATGTTTTGAAAATGCCTCTTTCATTACCAAAGAGATTGGCTTCGTTGCAGATCTGAAGCAAATTGTCTATCTGTTTTTTTTTGTTTTTTTTTTTTCTTTTAAGTTACTACTCATTGCAGACTAACCCAAGGAACATATTTAATTTGGTCTAAATTTCTATCACCTTAATTAACGAAGTTATCAAATAAAAATTTTGTATTAATAAGTCGCATTTATTTGCCAACTTGCGAAATCAAAGTAAAGTTTCTCCTATTACTTTGATTTTTCAGTCTCTGATAGCCTAGTCACCAGGTAAATTAAAATTTCATCAATAGTGAAAAAAAAAAAAAAAAAGAAATAGAAAGATTGTCATCTTCAAGAAGGAAAATAAATGAGAAAATGAAATTAAAACATACCTTTATTAACAAATATTAATGCGAATGCATGAAACTGAGCTGATATCATTTAAAATGTCTGAAACCAGTTGTATATTATAATGCAGCTCAAGTGAGCTTTTTGTAAAGTTTAGAAAAACATTTAATAACAGATCTAGTCCCTGCTAACTATCAGACATGTTGTTCGTTAATGAAAAAAATCTGAAGTGACCCTACTGAAATAAATCATTAAATATATAAAAGGTAAAGTAAGAGTGTTCGAGTATTTCTCACCAAATTGTATATTGTTTAATGGATTGCAATGTATTCAAATTCTTTTGTGCATCTCTGCAAACGAAGTATAAATGGTAAGTTTGAAATAGCAAATATATATCAGACATGTGATTGCTAAAATTAGAAATTAACTGAAAATTTATTGCTAATGTGATTGGTTGGTTGATTAATAAAAATAAAGGCACGAGTGCTGCAGTCAAAGCAGCAAAGTACGAGAGCCACTTTGACTGCAGCCTACTTTGTTCACCTGACAAAGGGTCATGTCTTCTTTCAACCCGAAACAATTGTTGCGAGATTTTTGCATTTTATGGTGTTTATTCAAAGTTTTGTAATTATGACCTCCCAATTTGTTTGAAAAGAAAAGTTTTTGATCAATGTATTTTGCCTGTTTTAACTTATGCTTCAGAAACTTGGACATTAACATGTAAAGCTATGCAAAAACTTCAAACAACCCAGAGAAGCATGGAGAGATGCATTTTAGAATTCACCCAAAGAGACAGAGAGAGAAACACTTGGATTAGAAAGCAAACCAAAGTTACTGATGTTATTTCTGGAGTCAAGAAATTAAAATGGAGATCTGGGCACCTTGCGAGAAGAAATGATGATAGATGGACCACCAAAATCTTATTTTGGATACCAAGAGATAAGAAAAGACTGAGGAAGAGATCACTGTGTCATTGGAGAGATGAAAATGTGAAGTTTGGAAGAGCAGAATAGAGAAGAATTGCAGAAAACAAGGAATTTTGGAATCACCTAGAAGAGGCCTTCATCCTGCAGTAAATTGATAAAGGCTGATGATGATGGAATAAAAAAATTTCTATCTTTTGTTCATGCACATTAAAAAAAACTATTTACTATCAATGCTCATAAATTTAAACATACAAATATCATAAATAGTATTTGAAACCATGTTTCAAAATTACAAGTCATTTGTAACTTTTTATGATATAGCAGTGTAATAAAGTATTTTCGTTTTTCTTCAATTTATAGTTATTTTACTAATTGCACTCATGACTAAATTGTTACTAGAAATCTAAAAATGTTATTTGTATGTCTGAAATTTAATGCCATTTTGTCTAATGTTTCCTTAGAAAATAGAAAAAGTGCCAAATTAGAAAAAAAAAAAAAAAAAAAAAATTCAAATGGCATGCAAATAGTTTCAAACCATTTAAATTTTATTAGATATGAATTGACTTTTTGAAGGTTTGTATAATTTTAATTTTAAACCTTAGAGATTTTCATATGACTAAATTTCATATTACTAAGACTTGTATAAGTCTTCATGGATAACTGCTAACAAAGTTGTTGAGACTTACCTGACTAGTAGTGGACTTTAATTGCTGAGACATAACTTCTAATTTTTCTTGCAATGTAGCATTTTCTAAGCACTTGACTGAATATTTTTCTGTCATTGATAAAATTTCATATTTAACGCTAGATAAATCTGATCTAAAAACAGGAACAAAAAAGGAATATTTGAAAAATGTACAATAATTTAATAATATAATTATTCAATGTACAATAATTTTTATTCTTAAAAATAATGTATAAAGTAATGCAGAATTTTATAAAGTTATTTTTTTTTTTGCAGTCTTATAATTAAATTAATACTTCATTTACTTCCATAATATTCACCAATGGGTTTTTCATCATAATTGTACTTTTATTTGAAACAACTTAATTTCAGATTTTTTAAATTTTAAAATAAACTATTTTCAATCTAAATATTTTAGAAATAAGATATATTCTATTCAAAATGTCAGAAGAATAGGATAACGTATAACACTAAATATCCAAAAAGTCAATTTTATTCTCTACAAAAAAAAAAAAAAAAAAAAAAAAAAAAAAATCGGTAACTTTATTTTAAATAATCACAGATCGATAGTTCAAACATTCGTTTTAAAGGTATTGGCGAGCTCTTTTGAAAGATACCCATCATGAAAGGGAGGAAGCGAGGCTCCTACATACACAATTTTTTTTCCCAGATGACTATCTATCTATTACAAATGATTCTTTTAAATTTCATAATGATTATTAAAAAAATTATTCTCTTTATGCACATTTTTACAAAATATTGTCCTATACCACCATGTTAAAAATTTAGAAAAATCAGGATAGCAACGCAAGTTGCTGGACAATTTTTACCAAAAGTTAATAGGCACTAATTTATGTCAATGTGTGACTACATACCAATTTGTATGAAATTATGTGCAGTAGTACCTGAGATGCAGTCACCACAAAATTTTGTCACACACACACACAGAACAAACAGACATTTTCTAAAAATGGTCAAATTGAGTTCTACAGCTCTCAAAACGTTTAAATCCATCAAAACCCAGAGGTAAAAAATTTTTACGAATCCAATACTTTCTTCTATTGAATATAGAAGAAAGTAAAAAATATTTTTAAAATAAAAAACTACTAATCATTTTATTTGATTAGTAGTTTTCCCACTGTTACTATTCCACACAACACATGTTTTTATCTTTTCATTTGAATGTTGGCAACAAATTTAATTTTAAATATATTCAAATAATATATTTTAAATTTCCATTTATATTCTTGGAAACAAATTTTATTCCTTTACCAGAAAGCTTTTTCCTTTTATTTTCTCATTCACTGTCTCTCTCTCTCCTTCCCCCCCCCCTTTTTAAAATTTGAAACATAAAAGAAAACAAGCATAAAATATTTTACTATCTATTTGTGTAATAATAATTAATTCTAACAAAAAATTAATGATTAAATAAGAATAACTAATCACTTCTAAAATAAAGAAAGATGCAAATAATATCACATTGTGCATTATGAACCAACTGATATTTGAAAATGATTAAAAAACATTCACAAGACGATAGAAATGAAGAACTTACTCATAACATTTCTTGAAAGCTTCTGTTTCAAAACGCTTGTTCATTTTTAACACAAATTCATCTTTAAACTTTTGAACTTGCCTTTGCAATTCTTCTGAATGAGCTTTTCGAACTGCTTCCAGAGCTATAAAAATTAGAAACAGGATGAAATAAAATTACATATGAATAAAAGTCTTGAAAATGGAATATTTTTTAACATGGACTGAGTATTTTGAAAATAAATAAATAAAATATAAATAAATAATAATAAGCGGAGGAAGAGGAGATAAAATCTATTTGAAGTAAAATGAATTATTAAAAAATTATTTGGGAAAAAAAAAAAAAAAACAACTATTTTAAATCCTAACACATATTAAATAAATATGTATATAAATTATTTATTTATAAGTAATCAATCCACTATAATGCATTAAAATCAAATCAAGACAAGTTAGTCTTGTGTTTTAACATATTATAATATTACAAATTAAAAAAAATACATGATAAAATAAAGCTGTGAAAGTTATCACATTATACACATCAATTTCACCTTAATTTTAAATATTGTTAACACGTTGAGCGCCACACAAATTCTTAAAATTCATTAAAATTTCATAATGATTCCTATTGTAATAAATAAAAAATTAAGCAAATTTTTAATAATTTTTCAGTCATTAAATGTAATATTTTTAGTTTTAAATCCCATTTTATATCTGCCACCGATGGTTGATGTGGCTTTATATCATACTTGACACTGTAAGCCACAGATGGCTGACAGGGCGCTCAACGTTTTAATTTTTTATTGGTACTGCTTTTACTTTTAGAGTAAAACTTTCACTGAAATGTTTGAAGTATAACATGTTCTGCACACTCCTAAAGTTTTAAGATGATTCCTTCAGTATTTAGAGATATATGACAAAATGTCTAGAATCTAGAATGGCTGACATGGTGCTCAACGTGTTTAGGAACACAATAAAAAAATACACCAAGATGCACACTGATTTTTCAAAGAAAGTTAATTCTGAAAGAAAACAGTAAAAAGTTCAATTTATGAGACAAATAAGAAAATCTAGAAAACTGAAAATTGTAGATAGTGCATAAATAAAATCGTGGTACATAAATAAAAGTTTGAAAGGATATCCTAATTTTATAAGGAAAAAGAAAAAAAAAACACTTAAAGGACAATTACAAACTTTAAAATTCTGTTACTAAAAACTACTAATATCACAACCAATAATTATGTATAAGTCATTTCATACTCAGAAGATATAATCACAAACCTATTGCTGTAGCATGGGCTTCATCAGCTAAAGCTTTCTCTCTTTCCGTCATTAGATCTTCTAGTTCTTTCTGATGTCTCGATTCTAATTCCGAGATTATTTTTTTATGAGAAGCATCTATAGAAGCCAAACCTCTTTCACACAGAGACTGCAATTTTAAAATAAAATCAATATCTTAAGCTTGAAAGAAATAGCATGATAATTAATATTTAACATTAACATGCACCTATATTTATTATTGCAGAACACATATAATTTTTGTAATTTAAATATTTCAAGAATTTACAGGCAAAAATTTACCTCTTTAAATTACCTTTTTATAAAGTTTTTTTTTAGCCCCTTGACTGTAACATTGAGCTACATTCATGGTAAGCCAATCTGAATAAAAATGATAATCATGGGCCCTGTCTGTAGTCACAGGCATATTTCGGAATAATTCATCAAAAATAGAGAAGTTTTAGAATGGTTTAGTTAGTTTTGTTGGTTAAAGCACGATATTAGGTGGAATTGGAATGTTGTGAAGAAACTGTGGATGAATTTATCAGTTTTATTGGAGCTGCGAGTTCTCATCATCATCACGAGTTATTAGGGAGTACCTGCACCGTTTACATCCATCCACTTGAAGTTGTAGAAGCATGATGTGGTGTTTGATGTCGTGAAAATTAAGTAGTAGGCCAAGGGATTAAATCTATTGATGCATTTTTACACAGAATTGTAATAATGATTACAATCACATAATTTTTATTGAAAAATTACAAACTAAAAGAGTAAACTAAAAAAGAATTAAGAAAAGAATATGGATAAAAATAAACTACCCCCTTTAATTGAAAAAATAAAAATATTTAACAAAAATATACATATTATACAAAAATATACATATTACACAAAATTGAATAGAAAAAAAAGATAAAAAGTGATCATAATTTATAGATAGTAGGTTAAACTAAAAATGTTTACAGAACAATGTAGAATTTTTATAAATAGCAGTTACTTACATTTATATGTAATTTAGTTCTGCAACACAGATATTAAACATTTTTGCAATTATTTCTAGAAAACATATCATATGCAACTAATCTTAGCGGGTTTTTAAGATTATTATTATAAATCATTTCATGTACCATATGTCACCAACAGACAATTATAATGACACTTTTATTATCAAACGTACAAAGATTGTTCCAAAAACAATGCCTCTAAGAACTTAATTATTATTTGTCTAAATTAAATAAAGCCTTTATATGTTATAACATAAAGTTTTATGTAATAAAATCTCTCTTCCCCTTTAAGTTTTTTTTTAAAGTTTCAGATATCTCAAATTAAAGCATGGAATTTAGAATGAAGCAGCACACAGTTATCAAGTTCTTGGCAGGGGTGATTCTGTTCAGAAAACAAAAAAGAAATCTAGTTTTTGATATTTTACTGAAAATAGCATGTAAATGTTTTATTAGATATTCACATGCTTCGAACATGTAATAAAACATTTTAATTTATATCAATAAGCTTATAAGATGAAACATATATATATATACTGTGTAGGAAAAAATACATTTATATGTATGTATGAAATAGTACTTCAGAAAGTTAGATGTGTAGTTCAGAAAATTTTCCTAGAAATGGAAGGATGTTCAGCTTCATGGGTTTACTAAAAGCTGAAAAATTTATAACAAGGAAACCACAATTGACATAAATAGTATCAGAAGATGGATGAAGTGGCTTAAAGATGAAAACATCTTTTTGGATGACAAATATCTCACCATTCATGGCAACTAATTCTAACAATGAAGCCAAGGTTGACCTTATACATCATGACCAAAACAATTGCTGTCAGGGAGCCATGTAGTTCTTAGTGTTAAATGCCATGGAATAGAAAATGCAATTAAACCTAGTATATAGCAAATGTATAATGACCGGAAATAAACCTGATCATACTTTTATGACCCAAAGATTAAAGCATAGTCATTAGACAAGGCGCCACTAGTCAATGAATCATGGAAAAGTCAGAGAATTTAAGTGAGTCTGGAAAAGTCATGTAATAGTCAGGGAATTTTTGTGGAAATAAGCCATATTTGAAAGCTTGTTATTGTAAATTGCTAAATTGTTCCTTAATTTTGTGAAATTGTTTGGCAAATGAACAGTGTAAGTCAGGGAAAATGGTGAAAAATAGTCATGGAAAACTCAGAGAAAATTTGGAAAATTTTTAACGTTAGCCACCCTGTTAGAATGGTATCACTAGGGCTCACTGCAGTGGAAAAAATTATTAAAGTGCAGTGGACAATCTGCGATATTTTTCCCTAAGAGGTTTTTCAATTTGGGATGAATATTAGAAGAAATGGTATATATATAAATGGTAAATATCATTTTATTCCTTAGTGTTTAAGGTACATGCACACAACAATTCAATAAAAATGTTTTATATTTCTCAAGTTATGGTTTTGGAAGCATTATTTTTAAACAACTTTTGTTCTACAGTTGCTGGAATTCTAGAATACTACTAACATATACATTGTTTTTATACCTTAGCACTATTTCTTTTTTTTCTTTTTTTTTTTTTTTTTTTTTTTTTTATGTCACTATGATTAAGTAAAAATGTGTTAATAAAGAATAAAATCTATCAGAACATTACATCCAAGAAGAATATATTAAGAAATAGGTAATTTAAAATTGACAAATAAATTTAACAGAGAATTATTTTTATTCTCCATTGTACAGAGGACTAAAAATTATTACAAATATTTTTATAAAAAGAAAACTTTTATTTTCTATGAACAACAAGTATGCCCATATAATAAGATATTTACTTTTTGGTCTTTATCAATTTTATAATAATATTTATTTATTTTTACTTTTATTAGGCGTTACAAGAGATATTTTGGATTATATTTAGAAATATTATATAGTTGTAAATATAACTATTTACAAAAAAAAAAAAAAAATATTTTTTCAAAACACCACCAAAAATTCCATAGAAATTTATTTATGATGAACATAAACAGATTTGTTTGTGTATACTGATAAACCACTGAAGAAAGATCCCTGGCGGCATCTGCGCATGGGTGAAAATGGCTGGTCCATTTATAAAATAGGAATATCCGTAGCAGAAAACAAAGCAGGAGTATCAATGATTAGTAGACGAAACAAGAATAATAGAAATTTTTTCCCTCTCTTTTCCTTTGCCGTGTTTCCTAGCGCGTGAGTGGAATCATCCTGGCACTTTGCTAACCAGGGATCAATCCAACATAGTCGGAGAGTATATGTGTGTTCGTTGAGTGCAGAGCTACAAAATTTAGCAGAGGGATAGCTTGGATTATGCAGAAGTGCACTTCATAGAGACCTTTACAATTTTCAAATTTGAATTATTGTTATTATTATTATTATAAAATTTTATCTGTTAACTTTTTAAAATTTGTTACATTTTCTTAAATTTTATTCAAATTGCATGATCTTTCATCTCAGTCATCCATGTCCCTTAGCAACAGTTGCTGTACTATTGATTTTTTCTTTAGTTACTTTTCATTTTGTAGGCAGTTATATAATTAAATATTGTTTGTATATAATCGATATTTTATTTTGGAAATACTGTTTCTATTTTTTTTTTATACTGGTATATTTTGAAAATTTTTCTCAATCTTGTGACAACTTTCATAAGTGATGCAATCGTTAGATTTTTTCAAAATTAAATAAAACATGATGCATCATATCAACCGTTAAAATTTGAAAACAACTGTTTATATGAAGAAATAAAAATTACTTTAAAAAGGAAATGTATTTTTATCATTTTATTTTTTCTATCCGAATAAAACCCTTATATAGTAGAAAAAATTAAACTTATGAAATTTTAAATTTAATTAAAGTTTATAACAATTAAGTTTATTTTTATTAACATAATTTTATAATATAATTAATAACAAAGCTATACATTTATATTATTTATAATTTTATTACAGCAAAAACAAGGTGAGGACTAGAAAAACTGTGTTACTAAGTTTTGCTAATATATGATGCCAAAGCTAAAATATTAAATAGATGCTGAGATGCAGTCATTTGTAAAATCATAGTTCTTGAATATTAGTAGCACCACTGTCAAATGATAAAGCCCAGATTGAAATTCCAGGTAAGATGCGTCTTCCAAGCAATAGGGACTCAGACCTGACACACTAGGTTTTAAAGCAATTTCAATGATTTTCTTTCTTTCTTTCTTTCTTTTTTTTTTTTTTTTACTTCTTTAATATAGAAATAAAAAAAAATAGTGTTTTTTTTTTTTTTTTTTTTTTTAATTCATTTAAAAATAGTAACTAGTAATACAGACAAAGTCTTCTTGTGATAAATAAAATAATATATGTCATATCTCTTCTTTCTAAAAGATGATTTTTTTTCCATACATTTTTTTTTTTTTAAATTCATTTAAATATAGCGACCAGCAAAGCCGCCTTTTGAAATAAAATAATATATAATGCCTTAATAAAGCACCATCAAAAACTTTTTTTAATATTAACACATATTTCAAAGATTACAACTGATAATTTGATTACTTAAAGTTAAGACATGCGATCAGATATGATCTAAAGCAAAATCTTTTTAAATTTTCTTAATTTTAGTTTCAAATTAAAAACTTAATTATATTTTTATAAACACTGCTAAAAGATTTAGACAGGATTATTTTTTTAAGAAAGTGATTAAATAAAACAAAGCTTTTTGAGAAATACCTTTAATTGCTCTATTTCTTCAATGTACTTCTGTTTAATTAGATCTTCTTGTATATCTTGCTCATATATTGATTGCAATTCCCTGATTTTTTCATTGTATTGATCCTAAAAGAAAAAAAAAAAAAAAAAAAAAAAAAAAAAAGAGAATGCATTAAATTCTTGAAAAACAAATAAATTTAAGTAAAATGCACAATAATATAGATATACAGTAGGGAACCAATTATTCAGAATGGTTAGATTATATTAGATCCCCCCCCCCCTTTCTGAATAAATGGTTGCTTATCAAAGCAGCAGCTATAAATCAGACTTGTAGAATGTGTACAGTTCTGCTTTTGCTTTTGATTAAAAATTGATATTTTAAATGCATTCATCAATTTTTAAACTTTTAATTAATTGGGAAAAATTTAGAAAATAAAAGTTTTAAACTCATTTTCAATCCAGAAAAAATATTAATCAGAGTTTAAAACATATAAGAATCTCTTGAAAATTTAATGTTACATAAAAATCAAAATCTGCCTAAATCAGAATGTTACAAATCCTAGCTTATGATTTTAAAACATTAAATACTACTTCTTATGAAAGAATGGAAAATCAGAACTTGATAACAAGCCTTCTTTTTACTTCTTACAAAATTTTATGATACTGACTACAGTAGGTAATGGAAGTATTGTATTTGCTGTAAAATTTCTATATCAAATTTTCACTTAATTTACATGCTTTAAGATTTCCTGAGTCCAAAGAAGTGTTTTTCGAAAAATTATCAGTGAGTATGTGTGTGTGTGTTGGGGGGGGGGGGGGAATCTTCTATCATACCTCCAAAAGAAAAGTGATAGAATGGCGAAACTTTATAATTAAGAAAGGCCAGGTCAGGTCAGGTCAGGTCAGGTCAGGTCAGGTATGTAGATGATTTGATTTTGCCAACTTTTGATGAAAACTGGAAAAACAGAAATGAGACCCTAAGCCTGGATCTTAAAAATGGCTGTAACAGTTTTCTTCAAAGTTGCTACATAAACCCCTTTTTAGATGTATTCTTGTATATATTAGGTGGTTACTTCAGGCAAATTCATAGGTGTCCTGTATAAGCAGATCAATTTAAGGTATTGCAAGTTAGTAACTATACTATGATTTCTTTAGATGTCAAATCACTGTTTACAAATGTTCCGGTTCAAGGTGCTCTGGTTTGTTTAGAGAGAAGACTATGTGAATTCCATTATTCTTCTATTGAAATTGAAGAGTTTGTAAATTTAGTTCATTTGTGTATCAGGCAAACTGCCTTCATTTTTAATGGTACTTATTATTCCCAAAATGATGGTATGGCCATGGGTAGTCCTCTCTCTCCTTTACTTTGCGACATTTATATGCACTATTTTGAAGAAAAACTCTTCGGTGTATATAAATTTCCTCACTGGTTTAGGTATGTGGATGACACTTTCGTTCTTGTCTCCCCTGATGTTGATTTGTCCAATTTACTTTCTTTGGTCAATTCGATTGACCCATGCATTCAATTCACTTTTGAGGTTGAACAGGATTGATCTTTGCCTTTCCTTGACATTCTTGTGAATAAAGAAAAGGATTGTTTCTCAACTACTGTTTTTAGAAAACCATTCTCAGTCTCTTTGCCGCCGCATGCTCTCTCTAACCACGCCCCTCAACAAAAAATGTCTGCTTTTTACACTTATGTATCGTGCCTTACACATTTGTTCTGATCCATCTAATCTTTCGAAAGAAATTAATTATTTAAAATCTCTTGCTCTCTCTCGTGGCTATAACCCATCTATTATCAATAAAGCTCTATATAAATTTAAGAATCCTAAACATTCTGCTCCCAAATTAAATGATCACAGTCTCATCCCAGTTGTTTTACCTTTTTATTCTTCACTCTCTTTTAAAATCTCTAAAATTCTTTCACCGTTTGGTTTCAAAGTCATTTACAAACCCGTCAATAAAATAAAATTATCTTCTCTTAAGGATCCCATTCCCACCAAAAACCGTTCTGGAATTTATTTAATTCCGTGTTCGTCCTGCAACTTAGGTTATATTGGTCAAACTAGGAGGCGTTTGAAATACAGAATAAATGAGCACCATCGGAATGTTCGTAATGAAGAGATTACCAAATCTTCTATTGCTTCCCACTGCTGGTTTCAAGGTCATCATTTTGATTTTTCCAAAACTAACATAATTTCATCTCCTGTCTGTTCCTCCCATTTGGATATTCATGAAGCATTTTACATATTTAAAAATTCGAAAAATCTTGTTAATGATATTTCTTCTACTCCATTCTTCTCTGATGCTTGGAAATTACTCATGTAACTTAGATTTTCATTTAATTTTTGATTTCCTTAGATTGTTATATGTTTAATCTAACTCATTTATTTATTTTCTTGTACAATTCTACTCATACCAGCAGTTATATTTACTTTCTACTTTATAAAGTTTTTCTTTTCACTTTAAACGATTTTGTGCGTTGCCGCTTTGACTGTAGCACTCGTGCTTACTTTATTCGCCTGATGAAGGGTTGTGTGTTTTTTCGACCCGAAACAATTGTTGTGAGTTTATTGCATTTTATGGTGTTTATTCAAAGTTTGTAAGTAATAAACCATTTTTTGTTCAAAATAGTCTCCATTTTCCTGAAAATAGTGCTGATTGAACTGAAAATAGTAGCTTTTAAACCACTTTTACACAAAAATAGTTGCCATAGTAGCCTGGGGTTGATTTTAGTAGCAAATAGTTGCTTTTTAGTCGCCTCTGGGAACCCTGTATGCCATATATATATATTTTTCACTTATTTATTTATTTTACTTAAACCTTTTTTTTTTTTTTTTTTTTTTTAATTAATTCCTGAATTTTATTACACAGCCATAATTTGAGGCTCATTCACTATATTTTTTGTTTCGTACATATGATTAGTTTCAGAGTTAACTGAATACATTTTGCATTTGAAAACGTCTAGGGGCAGGAGAGATGGAATAATGAAAAAGTCTGAAGCTAATTGATTGAAAATATGATTCTTGATAATTAATTTTCCAGATAAATGGCTTTAAACTATACATTTTTAAATAAAAATAAAAAAAATTAAAAAAAGAGAAACAATATATTTACTTCAACTAATTTTGCATGTTTCTGAGCAATTTGTAATTCTTTCTCAAGTTTTACCTTTTCTTCATTGAATTGCTTTTCCTAAAATAAATTAGATATATAGAATTATATACACTAGGATCAGTAATATTTTGATACAAATAAAACACAACAGTACAGACCTTTATATGCATATAAAGAAGCTAATGTATATATACTAAAAATTTCAATAATGAAATATGCATTAGTAAATAAATCAATAAATTATGTAAAGAGAATAATTATAAATTTATATAACTGCAATAACATGTACGTTAAAAACTCTAAAATTCCTGTTTTTATTGAAAAACAAAATCTACATATACTTTACTTAAAACTGTGCCACAGAATCAGCTATTACAAGTAAACTAAATAACTTTTCAAATTTACTAAAGTTATAAGCAAGCTCACACTAGTGCACACATGCACGTATGCACGTCACACACGTAAAGCTTAGAAGCCATGAAAATACAATGATTTTCCATTTTAAGAGAGGTTCATTAGTATTTTAAATATGTAGTATATAGTATTTTAATATTTTAACCTCTTAGTATTTTAAATATGTATCATAGCGATGTCGGCTATCGATCAATTGTCTGGGTGGAGCATGTCCTTAGTGGGGGAAAGGGAGAATCTTTCTCAGAAATCCTAACTTACATTTATGCAAATTTAGAACAAAATCATGTGAAACTCAAAAGTTTAAGTCAAGGAATGCAATCTAGATTTGAACACAGAACCCTCCAATTTCCTCAGCTTTAAAAGGGCAGAACCTCTCAGCCACTGATGGGATCTTAATGTATATGACAAAATAAAAAAGAATAATATTTTAAAATAGCCAAATGGAACTCCAAACCCAAATTTATAACAAAAAATAATTTTTAAAATTCCTTATAATCTTTCTTTCTCAACATACTTTTTAAGCTCTCTAGTGGTAAATTGAGAAACTACATTATTAAAACCTAGGAATATAGTATGAAGAGATAAATTTCATTGTGTAAGAGTTGCTTAGTAAATGTATGGCCCTTCTGGGGTTCTGGTCTCTGGACAATTCACAATTGGATATTAAGGATGTTCTAACTAGTTATGACACATCTCTATATGCAATAAAGAATATTTCATTCCTTTGAAAAGTCGTATTTATTTACTTATACATAGAGTCTATAAAAGTCTGACACATTCTGATGTTTAATAATTCATAAAATAATGAGGATAAAAACAAACTTATCTCATTTATGCTTTGAATAACTTATATATTTTTCTTTATAGTATGAATGTTTTCCATAGGCAATTTCTTTTTCCTGTTTGAATCTTTTCTTTTGTAAATATTGTCACAGGAAGTTAAGTTAACCAAGGTGGCCTGATTCCTTGGTTCCCCATATCACTGGCTGTAATGCCACTGGACTTTTTTTTTTAATTGGGGGGGGGGGGGGGGATTTTGTAAAGGGCTTTATTTGTAGGAGGAAACTGTTGAACATTGATGACACAAAGGTCAGGCTCACAACCTCAATAGCCAATGTGGATGCTGACTGCATGAAATCGACTATCGTCTTGATATTCTCCGTATGATGTGTTTATGTAACAAAAATATTTATTGTTTTGTACATATACTGATCATTTCACTAGTAATAAATGAACAGAGTAAGACAAAAGTCCACCCCGACCCCTATATTTTAGAAATACGTTGGAATATCTGAAAACTGTAGAAAACTTATTCAATCAATCTGATGATGACCTGCATCATTTGAATTTAAAAACATTGGGGCTGGGAAAAAACTTTGAAATTTCGAATGCTAATAGAACTTTTTTATAAGCTTGATGGAAAGGTCTTTTCAAGACAAACATTTATTTAAACTAGTATGTTGTGGCCACCACAAGACTTTCTTCTATATTTCCCTAAATGAATTCACTAAATAACAATATTAAAAAAAAAAATACGATTTTTTTTTTCTAATTTTTTTTCGTTAAAAGTAAAAAAAATCGATAACTTTGTTTTGAATTATCACATATTTATAGTTCAACCATTCGTTTTAAAGGTATTGACGAGACCTTTCAAAAGATACCCATCTTGAAAATTTACTCCCCTCGAGGAGGGACTTCCCCCCCAGGGAGGGTGGCGAGGCTCCTACACATACAAAATTTTTTTACCAGTTGACTATCTCTATTATAAATAATTCTTGTAAATTTCATAATGATTGCTAAAAAATAATTATCTTTATGCACTTTTATACAAAATTTTGTCCTATATCACCATGTTAAAAATTTAGAAAAAGCGGGATGGCAATGCAACCTGTTAGACAATTTTTACCAAAAATTGATAGGCACTAATTTATGTCAAAGTGCAACTACATACCAATTTGTATGAAATTCTGTGCAGTAGTTTCTGAGATACGGTTGCCACAAAATTTTGTCTCACACACACAGGCAGACAGACAGACATTTTCTAAAAATGGTCAAATCGTGTTCTACAGCTCTCAAAACGTGTAAATCCATCAAAAACCCGAGGTCGGAAATTTTTACGAATCCAATACTTTCTTCTGTTGAATATAGAAGAAAGTAAAAATAGGACAAGGTTACCATTGATTAAAGTTTTCAGTAAAAGTCCCATCTTATCCCTATCTCAAGGATCGGTATTCATCAAAACTGCAAAAATATGTTTAATTTGAGGTGAACTTGGTTTTAGAAAATTGCTATTGGTGGAGCTATTGGGTGCACCTGGTGTGTGCAGGGAAGGGGGGGGGAGCAGCTTTGAAGTTTCAAATGGGAAAAGGTTGTTAGTTCATTGAAAGCAAATAATTTTTTTCCCTGCTACCCCCCCCCCCCCCCCCTCTCAAATCTGGCCATTTTATTAAAAGTTTTCAAATAGCAAGTACCTTCATATAATGCATGTTCAGAATACTGGACCTAGACTTCCTGCTATTATCCAGTTTTGAATAATGTAAGATAATCACAAAATGTTCAGTAGCATCCTTTAAATTTACCGATCATGGTAAAAATTTTCTTACATTCAAATTACGGAATCTGAACTTGCTGCAATTATACGTTTTATGCTGATAACAGACAAGCATGTAGACATAAAAACTAACCGCTCAAACCTTAATTTTTGTATTCAAAGCACCTTATAACATGTAATTATTGTAAAAAACTCAGTTTCAGAATTTCAACTCCAAATAACAATTACTATATCATAGGATAGCAAAAGAAAATAATTACCATTCCTAAACATTTTTCTAAGACATGGTATAAATTAATAAAGTACTTACATTAATTACATCTAATCTAATAGAATTCATACAAATTAGTATGTAGTTGCACCTTGACATAAATTAGTGCCTATCAACTTTTGGTAAAAAATGTTTTACAGGTTGCATTGCCATCCCGCTTTTTCTAAATTTTTAACATGGTGATAAAGGACAAAATTTTGTATAAATGTGCATAAAGAGAATTATTTTTTAGTAATCATTATGAAATTTACAAGAATTATTTATAATAGAGATAGTCAACTGGGAAAAAAATTTTGTATGTGTAGGAGTCTCGTATTTTTCACCGTATCTCACGAACCAATGAATGAAATTCAACCAAACTTGGTATATAGTTGGAACCTGACGGGGCATGGTGCTGATTAGATTTAGGGATCAATCGTACAGCAGGTGGCGCTGTGATCGCAAAATTTCGTATTTTTCAACGTATCTCACGAACCGATGAATGAAATTGAACCAAATTGGTATATAGTTGGACCCTGACATGGAATGGTGCTGATTAGACTTTGGGATCAATGGCCCAGCAGATGGCGCTGTGATCGCATTTTATGTAAACTTTTAACATGGCAGTATAGGACAAAATTTCGTATAAATGTACATAATGAGCGTTATTTTAAACTTGTGATTGTAAAATTAATATGAATTATTGATAATAGTAGTAGTTAACTACGAAAAAAATTTTGTGCATGTGGGGGCACCGGTCCCCCCCCGGGGGGGGGGGGTAAATTTTCAAGATGGGTATCTTTCGAAAGATCTCGTTGATAATAGCAATAGTTAACTGGGAAAAAAATTTTGTGCATGTGGGGGCATCAGTTCCCTTTCAAGATGGGTGTCTTTCGAAAGGTCTCGTCAATACCTTTAAAACGAATGGTTGAACCATAATTCTGTGATAATTTAAAACAAAGTTATTGATTTTTTTTACTTTTAACAAAAAAAAAAATTAGAAAAAAAATCGTATAAAAAAATATTTTTTTTTAAAACGAAATTTAACCAAACTTGGTATTTAGTTGATCCCCGACATAAACTGGTGCTGATTACATTTGGGGATCAAAAGCTCAACAGGTGGCGCTGTGATCGCATTTTATGCAAATTTTTAACATGGCAGCATAGGACAAAAATTCGTATAAATGTGCATAATAAGAGTTATTTTACACTTGTGATTGTAAAATTAATATGAATTATTGATAATAGTAGTATTTAAGTAGGAAAAAAATTTTGTGCAGGAGGGGGCATCGCTTCCCCCCTGGGGGGGAAGGTAAATTTTGAAGATGGGTATCTTTCGAAAGATCTCGTCAATACCTTTAAAATGAATGGTTGAACTATAAATCTGTGATAATTTGAAACAAAGTTATCGATTTTTTTTACTTTTAACAAAAAAAGAAAAAAAAAAAAACTAAAAAAAAAATTGATTGTAATTTTTTTTTTTTTTTTTTTTTTAAATATTGTTACTGATTGAATATGTATTGCTTTTAACAAAAAAAAAATTAGAAAAAAAATCATACTTGTCTTGTGGTGGCCACAACATACTAGTTTTTTTAAATAAATGTTTTTAAATATATTTTTTACTTTTTCTTACCAACACATGAAAAAGGTACGAAATTTTACAGATCCCATACAAAAGTTATTTAAATAAGTCAAATTGAGTTCTATATCCTAATAAGGTGATGTACAAATTTTCAATGTTGTTTCATAAAATCTCTAGAGATTTATGTGTCAACAAAGTTGTTAAAGGATTATTCACATATTAAAATGTAAACATGTTTACTAGTTTAGATTTGAGTAGACCTATAAAATAAAAACACATTTTTTTTTTTTTTTTTTCAGTGAACTTTTATTTAGATATTAATAATCTGGTGTATCACTCACACAACTTTCTCTTACCCTGCATTTCAATACTATAAAGATAGATTAGATTAAATCGTAAGATCAATAACATAAATTAAAGTTCAATCTATTTTAAAACTAATCTAAAATGGGTCTAGGAATAATTTTATTCGATTTATAATTCTCTCTGTGTGTGTGTGTGGTGGGGGGTTACCGCCCTCTTCAATCCCTGTTCAATTATAATGCCTACATTTATTATTATTATTAATACAAGGCTGTAATTAGCTTGTCAATATTGATCCAATTATTCAAGTGACAACCTAATACGAATTTCAAAATACCAAATTTTAATTTTGAATTTTCTGCAGTTATTTATTATTAAGTTATGCTGATAAGAGATATACATACAGATCAACTGCTAAAAATTAGACTTTCGTATTCAAGTTACCTCAAAACATGATTTAAGAAAAAAAAAAAAAAAAGAGTTGAAAACAGAACTAAATATTTTGTTCACAGTAAGGCTGCAAAAAATGAATTTTTCTTCTTCAGCAGTAAAATGTCGACATAGTAAAATATAGCAGAGCACTTCCACCAATTACATTCAATAGAAAAGAATATTTAGCATAATTTTAGGTAACCCTGTATATTGTCTATCAGTGTTGGGCATAATTGATAAAGCAATTGAATTACAATTAAATTGCAATTATAATTATTTTTCCTGTCAATCGATTAACAAGTAATTGATTACAAATAAATTGAATAAGTAGTTTATTTGCAATCAATTACTTGTTAATTGATTGACAGAAAAATAATTATAACTGTAATTTAATAGCAATTCAATTGTAATTCAATTACTTTTAATCAATTATGCCCAACACTGTTGTCTATATGCTGTATGCACATCCCATTGTGTACTTAAATTTAGTATATGAAAAACATCTAACACAAAATGAAATACAACTATGTACTTCAACGCAACAATTTAAAATTGTTGCGTTGTTTTTCGCCAAGAGGTTTAATTTAGCAACAGCGATTTTAATCTAGGTAGTTCAAGAAAAATATAAAATTTATAAAATATTATAAAACGAAAAAAATAAACTGAAATAGTAGTCACATAAATGATCTATTTTTATCTGAGTAGATAATTTTATAGAAAAAAAAAGTGCAGTTTTAAAAATAGAAAATTTATTTTATCAAGCACTATTTTAAACCTAAAAACCATTAATAAAATAAACAGAATATGAAGGGTTCTTATATGTTAACGAAAAGGTGTCCGATAAAACGCTTTCTATTTCTATGCAAGAAATTAAAAAAAAAAAAAAAAAAAAATCGCTAATATGGTGACAAAAATTCAAAAGCCGCCAAGGGAGAGATATAATAAAGTTGTGTAGCACGATAATGTTTAGTTATTTATTTATTTTTTTATATACCAATCACTACGCTAATTTAACATACAAATAAATGAGCTGCTGTGTGTGACTGCACTTGCACGCGGTCGGGCAGAAATATTTGATTAATTCAAATTAATATTTAAATAACTAAATAAAGATATATTTAATAGAAAGCATAGTCTTGGCGACAAACTTGGCGAATGGGCGACTAAATTTGGTGAAAATGGTAGTTTAGGGTTCCCGATGTTTCGAAGCTCTCAAACACACGGGAACATAGACCTTGAGCTTACCAAGGGATTCTCGATGGAGTCATCTCCAAGCCCCATCGCCAAAAGTTATAAGTAGGTGTGAGTTGATTTTTGTGAAAGAGTTGTAATCACTGCAATCCAGAGTTTTCAGAGACGTATTCTGAGTCATTGCACTTTAGGGATTGAGCTCTAAGCGACTGGACATTTTTCGTGAGTGAGCGAAAATTTTTGCTCTGGTGTAGTTGATGTTATTTGCTTTACTCCTGTGGAACAAGTGACTATTTTTTGGACTGTCCCAGAACATTCATCGAAGAATGACTTATACTGTACGAGTAACAGCTTCAACTGTTTCCAGAATATTCGAAGAATTAACGCCAGCTATTCGACTGTTTTCGAAAATATTTGTTTTAATAATAGTTTTGTTGTACAGATTCGAGAAGTTCAAAAAATGTTTGATATTGCCAAGGAGGTCCCATACTAGAGCTGTGACGAAAATAGTCGCCAGTCGAAATATATTCAGTTACAAAGAAATCATTTAAATATAGTGCCCAGCGAAGCGGGCAAAGCCTGCTAGTGTTTTAATATAATATGGTTTAAATTACTATTTCTATCTTGTCCTATCTCTAAGACATTTTATGATAAATGTTGACAGTTTGTAAGTGTTCTTATTAGTGAGTGGAGGAAATTTTACTACATAATTGGATTTTTTTCCCCTTTGATGGGATGAATAAAAATTTTAAATATTTGAAATTGAATTTTCTTAAATTTTTAATTGGTTTTAATAAAATCTGTAATTATTTTCATGCAATTTTTCAAATGATATATATCTAAAATAAATGTTTAAAGAATTAAAGTTAAGGCGAATTTTTTTTTTCAAACTGCCCACATTGTTGATTAATATCCTGGTATAATATACAATAATTTGCCCCCTCTTGATTTTTTTCACTTTGCTGCCTATGCAAGGACCACAAAACTATTTTTTATCTGCTAACCATTAATGTCATTCATTTAAATCTGATTTCATTATTTTATAAATTAGTACACATCAAATTGGGTCAGACCTTTTTAGGCACCCTGTATTATAAAAAGAAACTAAATATAGACATTACAAAATTACATAAACTAAATATTAAATTTACATAAAAAGCAATTTAATATTCGTAATTTTTTATTATTATTTTTTTTTTAATATCTAAAGTTCAAAGTATTTAACATAAGTTATTAATGTATCAAATTTAAGTAATCATATTACCTTCTCTTTGACAGCGTCTTCCATTTGTTCTT
Organism: Salticus scenicus; assembly: GCA_963930645.1. Taxonomy (NCBI): domain Eukaryota; kingdom Metazoa; phylum Arthropoda; class Arachnida; order Araneae; family Salticidae; genus Salticus; species Salticus scenicus. The sequence continues at coordinate 288,969,991 of OZ005652.1, read as the reverse complement.
TCCTTAATAACTCTTGTCCTTCAATCTTTTCAAGAGTAGCTAGGTCTTTTTCATGTTGATCCATTAAATGTTGGATTTCTAGTTTTAAATTTCGACACTTTTCACATAAGCTACCTGTTCTTGCCAAAACACGACTCTCATCTAATTCTGCTTGTAAATAACTCACTTCTTGACGTAATTCTGTACAAGATTTACAACCAGCCTCCTCTCTCCTTTTTTGTTCTTCAACTAATTCGTTGATTCTTGCTTTAAGTTTATCCAGCTGTAAAATATATTCTTTTCTTTCATTTTCTGTGACAGATTTCCATTTTTGTTTAAAACATAAAAGACTAGAAACACTGCGATGAGCCACATTCAGTTCATTTGGATTACAAAGACTAAAAAAGGCATTCGGAAATCTATACAAAGGAAGATTTGCCATGATACTCATAGTTCTTACTTGCAGACTTTCATGGAAAGTATTAAATGCTTCTTTGTCACTACTGCAAGGTAAGCTGACTTGCATTAAGCTTTTCAATCTATCATTGTCCCCATATATAGCATCTTTTATTAAAATAACAGTTCCATCAACAACTGTAATAATAGAAACAATCTGTGCCAGTTCTGATATTGAGCAATGCATGTACTCAACAAGAACACCACACTTACTGCTAGAGAAAAAGTTACTTTCGAGATGCTTTAAGCAAATACTTTTGATTTCAGATGATAAAAGACTTAGTTCTTGTTGTAATAATTTGCATATATAATCTGCCCATTTTTCACTATATTGAAAACTGGAACATAAGAAATAGACTTCGTTTAATGATTTTGATATATGAGCAATGAATGATTGGGAAACTTGAGAAATAATATGACTAATATGAGACAAGAACTGTTTTTGGCCTAATGGCCGTGTTTCATTTTTTTGGTCTGTGATTTTTGGAGAGTTTTTATCGCAAATGGAATCCTCTGAGAGTTCTAATATTGTTGTACAAAATCTTTCAATAAATTTTTCTTTAAACTCACTTAAAACTTTACAAACTTTTTGCCTTTGAGAATCAACCTCTTCAAATAATACTTTAATGTCTGAAACTTCCCCAACATCTTCCACAGTGCTTCTATAAAACAGAAGGCATGCAACAATATTGCACAAACTTAATTTCTGTACATTTGTATTAACAGGGTTTGATTTTTGTTGAATATATTGTTCAATGCCTAAAATAGCTTGTTTGACTCGATTCAAATGTTGCACTAAAATGGCAGTTTTGTACTTTTCAAAATCACTCATTTTAAATATAATGTTTGTCACTTCTTGTAACAAAATAATATTATATAATAGTCTACCAACAATATAAGTAACATTTTGAGATGCTAAAGAAGACTCATCAAATTTACCCGTAACATAATCTAAGACTTTAACCAGTCTACCCAGTTCTTCACTAGCTTCTGAACTAATAAAATTAATTTTTGATGAATGAAAAGGATTCATATGACCTTGGGCATAAAGCAGTTGTAGTGATGTCTTTAACCATGTAATAAGAGATGATACTTTATCACCTAAACTTTCTAAACAATCCTGATATGAAAAAGTCATAGAATCCTCCTCACAAATTTCATCTTTATCAGGATTAGATAAGTCAGTCATACTAGCTGACAAGGATAATGAATTCCAGTCTTCACTGGTGTCTTGAAGAGGAGTACTGTCATTCAAATTGACTTGTAAACGAATTTTAGGTTTCGGGAGATCTTCCTGTTTAACTATGGAATCTTCGGAAGGAACTGAAACAGTCTCTGTGACATCTTTAACTTTCTTGTCCAAATTATGCAATCTCATAAGCAAGCTTTGGGTTTCTTTGGAATTTTCTTTATCTTTTACCGATTCATTTGTTGATTCAGAGTTTTTTAAGACACCTTCAACAGCATCTATTTTTTGCTCCAATTCAGAGAGTTTAGTTTCATACTCTTTGGATAAACTGAGAGCTTCCTTGCCTTTCAATGAACTTCTTCTTCTTTCTTGACGCTGTTCTAATTTCATTACCCTTTGCTTCAGCTGTCTAACCACTTTTTCTGATGCTAAAAGCTTGCTTGTAAGATCATCAACCCTAGCTATCATTAATTCCATTTGAGATTTATGAAGTTTGTCAGCTTGTTCACTAGCTTGTTTAAAAGATATACATTTCAATTCAAAATCATCAGCTGATGTCTGTGCAGTTTTGATTTCAGATTTTAATCTTCTATTTTCCTCACGAACCTTGAACAATTGCTGAGCAAGAAGAGCGTTTTGTGATGACATTCCATTTAACCGTGACACTTCTTGTTTTAAAGAATGACAACCAATGGATTTGTTGAGTGTTAATTCTAAATCATTATCTTTACTATCAAGAAATAAAGACGTCTTAGCTTTCTCAAGCTCACTTTGAACTTTGTGTAGACGATCTTCAACACGTCCAAGAACAGAAACTAAAGTGACTATTTCTTTCTTTTGTTCTCCTGTTAATTGAGGTCCATTTTTAGGGCTCTTTTCTTCAAGTTCATCTAATTTTGACTCAACTTCTTTGCAAAATTTTGATATGTCAAGCCAAATAGACCAGGATGAATCTTCTAACTTGTCTTTAATTTCAGTAACTCTTTTTCTGATTTCCTGGAAAGACAAATTATCTAGGTGAGATAGCCTAAAACTCCGTCGTCTTTCAGGTCTACACTTTTCTTCAGTATGTTTTGGGCTACATTCCTGAAAACAAAAGAAGAATTAAATTATAATTTAGTTTAAATCTTTTATTTTTTTCCCTTCTCTCTTTTTTTATACACATAAATGAAAACAACTTAAAGAAAATCTTAAGCATATTAAAATATGTTTTAAATATCTTGGAATTTCATAACCATGCTAAAAATATTTTAAAATAAATCCTTACAAGATCTATACAAGCACATGTTCATATAACTAACTGCATACATAAAGGACATTTTAAATAAGTACAGTGGAAGAATTTATTGAAGATTTTCTTTATTTCATTTTGTAAAACAAAGAAATTATTAAAGCTAATATGTAACCAAAATAAGGCATCTGTAAAAAATTATCAAAAATAAATGTGTATGACAAATTACATAAATATTTGAAATTATGGAACAACAACAAAAAAAAGGTTATTTTTATTTTTTTAAGTTTTCAGATATTTTTATTTTCTAAATCATACTTTTCAATCTTCCTATTGTTTTTATTAATGCAGTACAGAATCATAATTTTTTGTTTAATGTATGCATTTAGTTGTTTTCCCTTTTCAGAAAAATATATACAAAATTAATATTTAAAACAAATTAAAATTTTTAAAACAGAATTAAGTTCTTTGGAAAATTTATAACTATTGGAATCACTACTACATTAAATTTTACTTTTATATCTTTAGCTTTTCAAAATGTTTCATTGTTTATATTCGACAGTTTATGGTAGATTATAAAGAATGATAAATTATAGATAGGAGAGTCAACTGTACAATATGTAATAAAATGTTGAAAAGTGAAAGTGTAGTTTGAAATTTGAAGAATTATGAGACATACATACTCACAATCATTAATACATACATATTTTTAAATGTGAATACATTTTATATTTGTCAATATTATCGTTATTTTTGTGCATAGGAAGGCTTTAAAAGTTTTTATTTCCTGATGCTATTTAAATGCTATTTAAATTTTATGCATACCTTAAATATCAATTTTCTTTTCTTTAAGTCAATTTTTAGACAGCTCAATGGTGGTTTTAAAGTTAGTTTATTCAAATGACAATATTTCTTTCTGTTTTCTCTATCTATTTAAGTGTGTATAAAAATGCACAATTCAATGCACAGAGAAAATGTGTAATTTTAATGGTTTGGGTGTAATTATTAAAAATTATGAAAATACTCAAGATGAAAAATTCTAAAATTCCAAAATAAAAAAATAACTCTCCTTTTGAATTTACAGTTTTATATGTTGAACATGACAAACATTAAATATCTACTTTCTTGTTACAATATTTACAATATGAAATATTAACTGAAATACAAAGTCATCACATAAGTTGAAATGGATGTAATATTTTATTCAGCATAGAACATCATTAGATAAATATTCAGATCAACGCATCAACTAAATGTTTTTATTTTAAGATTTTTATGTAGCATACAATTATAAACTTGAAATACATGTTTTAAAATTATTAAAATAAATAAATAAAATAATAATAATCAATTTCTAAAAGGAGAAATATATTTGAATGAGAATGTCATAAAACTGAAAAGAATGGAAGATAAGTGAATATCCTGTTGAAAATAAGCCCTAACAAAAGTATAATCTCAAATAAATAAGATGCAATGTTTAACAGAAATAAAAAGAACATGGGTTTTTCTCTACCTAATGTGCACGTTGGGAGCTCTCACAAAGCATTTGTGAAAAGACAAGATTGATTGTTAATTTATGATACTTTATAATAAAAATGTACATTACTTCCTATAAACATATAATTTATGTTTAAATTTACCCTTTCAAAACATAAAATACAATATTTAAATATTTAAAGAAAATTATCTCCAAACCTTAGAGCTTTTTCTCTCTTTCACAACTGTAATAGTAGAATTATGTAGACTTGAACTCGACTGGTCTGTAGTACCATCATCACTGTCAGCTAAGTAATTGTGATCAGACTCATGGATTTCCGATGCTCTAAACCTAGAGCTACGAGTACGAGAATTAGATCTTGTTCTTGCTCGTTCTTTCACTCTTGATATAGCAGTACGGGCCAAGGGAGGAGAAGGAGGTAATGCCACAGATTTATGATCTTGTATACGTTCAGATTCATCTTCCTCTACAAGAGTTTTAGAGCCTGAACTACAGGAGCTTTTTTCAGATTCAAGACTTGAGATTGAAGTATCTGGATAAACAATACTAGGTGGTTTATCTTGAGGTAATTCTTTCAGATCTAGCTCGGATTGTTTCTTTGGAGAACTGTCTTCTATTGAAATAACCTTCAAATTAGCAGCTTGAAGTATAGCTCGAATCCAATTATTACGAATTTTGGAAGTAACAGCTGATAAATACAATTTTGAAAAATCTTTCATCTATAAATAAAATAAATAAATAATTAAAAATCACCAAGAATGAAATAATAAAGAGAAAAAGCTTTTTAATATAAAATATGAACTAATTTCAAATTCAAATTTAATATTTAATAAAAATTCCTTTATAAAGATATATATAGACACTATCATTTCAAAATATTATTGCAGACATTGTTCACTTTTTAGCAAATCCTTGGCAATACAACATGCTCACAAATACATACTTGAATTTTTCAAGAGTTGCATTAACATATATAGCTTTTTCCTTTTTATACATGTTTAATAATCTGAATATTTATTTTAGAATTGGACTGCATACAATATTGAAACGATTAAAAAAAAAAAAAAAAAAAACATAGTCTAACTTTATATCTAAATAGATTTTTTACTTTTTCATTCATCTTTATAACAAACAATATATACATTATTATAAGTTGTTATAATTAAATAACTAGTATATCTATTTATAAGTCTCTCATAACTGAAACATCCATTTATAAAGAAAGCATGCCTGTAGATTAATTATGAATATTCCTCTTTTCATAAATGAAATTGGTAAAATTTAAATCTAATTGAAATTGCTAATGGGAGTAGAAGTGGAGTCAAGAGAAATTTACACTTATCTTATCTCGAGGAGTCAAATACATTCTATCAAATCAGCAAACTTACACATTCTCCATGAGCAGCTTTCACAAAATTTTGCTATAACTTTTTAAAGTAACATAATTAAAAACAGATTCTGAATGGAATGTATTTAGTTTGGATGAAACAAGACTTTAATTTAATAATAATAATAAAGAACTTTTTTTTTTTTTTTTTTTTTTTTTTTTGGGGGGGGGGGGGGGGGGAGTAAGAAAGAAAAGAAAAATCTGGTGTTTTAAGAATATGAATTTCCTTCCATTAAATTACAATAAGGACAAATGCTTAATATTTCCCACAATTTGAAATAATAATAATAATAAAATTATAACTATAGAAATATAAAAATATAAAATTCTAAATATGTACACTTTCATACAAAAATTAAGATAAGATTGTTATATGCATACCAAAACACAAAATGTATGTCCACTACTACTTTGCACTTCAGATACACTCTTAACTTTCCTGAGATCTACCACACCATCTAGAATACCAGCATCTTCAGCAATAGGATCACTATAGTATGTAAGGGCAGAATTTCTAAGGACAAACCAATATTTGTTCCATTTGCATTCATCTTGTTTAACAAGCCACCCCTTCTTTAAAAAGACATTCTGAAATATATTATCAAAAAGGCCAATCATTAATTTTTATATATTAAAGCAAACATTAGTGAATATTGAGCATATATTGAAAAATTATTACCTCTGGACTTTGGTCGCCATATTCAGCAGTAGATGTACAGTAGGACGGTAGTGAATCTAAATTGCACCCATCTGGATCTCCCCGAACCTATGAAAAGCATCTTAAATGATTATGTAATACTTTATAAGATATAGTTTATTATGAATATTTATACACTGGATAATAGAAAAAATGAGTTAAAAAATCCTAGTTTTAATTCATTAGAAATACAAAAGTATGTATTTGATTCAATCTAGCATTGTAATTTTAATGACTACATTTATATATATAGAAAATTCAAATTCAAAACTAGGATACCTACTATTCCCAAGTTATTTTTAGGTTCCAAACAAGGGTAAAACTACCTAACATGCAAAAATCCTGAAAACTGCAACTAGGCTGCAGGATGAATGACCAGGGGAGAGTTATTAATGATAGTATAACTATTATTAAAAGTATTGATTTATACCTACAATAAGTGATATTTAGAGAGTTTTTAATGCATTATAAGGCAAATTAAACATTTAAAATGAGAATTTTCGCTAAAAACAAAATAATTAACATGGAATTCAGAGAGAAGAAAGTTTTCAAAAATCCTGAATTTAGGGATAGCCCATGAAAAGTTTCACTTCTGGTATCAAAGTAATTTTGAAGTTTTTTTTTTTTTTTTTAAATTAATCATATAATTTTGAACAGTGGCTCTGGATCTCTTAATTGCAATAGGCACTTTTTATATAACTCACTTTTTTTCTCCTCTTTAGATTCTAAGATTTGGCTTTTTGGCTATTATTTACCTAGTTTATGGAATTTAAATTAGAATATTCTGCCTTACTTTTAAAATGCTTATTTATCTTGTGGCTAAGCAAAACGATAACTACCTGAAAGTTTAGCTATAGCATATTCTACATATAAACTCAGCTATTTCTTATGTGCGATTTGAATAATATATATATTTTTTAATTTTAAATAATTTAACTTACACATAAATATATATAATTTATATTATTAATTTTGAAACATACACTATGTAAAGAAAATACCATAAACACACACACACACACAAAAAAAAAAAAAAAAAAAAAAAAACAAGATTTTAGTGTATCTAAATGTTTTGTGGCCTCCTGAATTCATTTTTACTATTCTTACAATTACGTGTGCCTGTGCGTGTGTGTGAGTGAACATGATAGTGTCTAAATGCTTAATTCGATTGAGTTCAAAATTGGTAGGTATGTTATAGGTCACTATTACACAAAATGTATAGAATTTCATGAATGTAGAACTTAAGAGTTGTTTTATGAGGACAGGAGAATTTTTTATCATTACAGCTTATGACTCAAGTTATTTGAAGTGTGCTAACATGTAAACATTTGTTAAGATCAAATGAAGTAGGCAAATTATAGGTCATCATGACAAGAACTATACAGATTTTCATAAATGTAGATCTAATAGTTTTTTTTTCTTTCAGGACTACAAAGTAGAATTCTTATACATTGTGGTCTACGGACCAGGGGTGGTGCCAACTAGGGGGCCGGGGGGCACAGGTCCCCCCATCAGGGAGTCTGTGACCCCCCATCGGTGCATACTCCTAAAACCTCTCGGGGGGGGGGGGATGCAAAAATTTTCAGTTTTTCTACTTTTAGCAGCATTTTTCTTTTCTTTTAAAAATTTGGAGCATTCCAGTTTTTCCATTCTATATTCAATAGAAGAAAGTATTGGATTTGTAAAAATTTTCAGCTTTCAGTTTTCCATGAATATGCACGTTTTGAGAGGTCCATAACACATTTTGACCACGATATTTTCAGAAAATGTCTGTCTGTGACACGATGATCTCCAAAACCACGAGGAGTAATAACAAATGGAATGGTACAAATATTAACAGTATTGCAGTTTTCGATAAATACTCATATAATAAACTCTCTTTATGTAGTGCCCCCCTTTCTGGGAGGTGGTGTCCCCCCGTCGGGGAATTTCTGGTGCCATTACTGCTATGGACTCAAATTATTTGAAGTTTATTTTTGTTTTAGTAATGCTGACTGTTTTAAAACAGCTAAAAACTGAACTATGTTCCATTGTTTTTCTCTAATATATATATATCAATATGAGAAATAATGTGTATAAGACACATAGATTTTGGCAAAAAAGCACAGTTTAATTTTACACATATCACGTCCTAATGTAGATAATGATATGAAGTTTGCTAAAAAGAGAATGAAGCTAGAATATGTTTAAGAATTTTTCTAGAAAATGATTATTACTGCAAACTGCATGCTTACCATTTACATTCCTTTAATAAGTACACATACACACACACACACAAAAAAAAAAAGACACGTTACGGTCCATTGTATAAACATATGAACTTACTTTATTACAATTTTCATTTTTTGTTTATTTACTGAAATATTCAATGATTAAAATTTATTTAAACATCTAGTAAATACTAATTCTTCAGAAAGTTGAATAGAGTCATTTCAGATTTTTAAATGTGTATTTATATTTGAAAGATTCAATGAAAAGTCTTAGATATCAAAAGCAGACATCAATACAATCAATCAATATATTGAGATTTAAGAATAAATTATTTTAAACTTATGTACTTTAATTACAGCATGTACAAAAAATAAAAATGTTTTAATTTAAGACAGTTTATTAAAAAAGTTAATTGCCTTTACATATAAATTACATTTTATAACTATTGATTTTTCCCTATTTCTCAAGAACAGGCTACATGAAATAAAATAAAATAAATAAACATAAACAAAAAGGACAGATACTTATTTATACATCAAATCACAAAAACATATAAAAGGTACACACAAATTCAAAGTACACTTTTAACATCATTATTTAGCTACGTAATAATACCTGATTGATATTAGACTTTATTTTTTCAAGAGAATCTGTGGAATATTTTTCTACACTTTTATTATTGCCATTCATTAAAATTTTGTTTTCATCTTGAAGAACAGCATTTGGTACTGAAGCAGATTTATGAAGAGTACGATTTTTTAATTCAGTTTCTCTATTATCATCCCACAACATCTGCTTATGAAGGTCACCTAAAATTATTAAAAAAAAAAAAAAAAAGTAGCTTTAATGACATATACAATTTAGTAGTCCAAATAATTTATGATAATACAGGGAAAAAAAAACTTTAAATTTTCATAAAAAGCTCTAAAAAATTGTGATGAATAAGCAAGAATAAGAACTTTGTAAGGGAAAAAAAAAAAAAAGAACTTTGTAAAATATATATAATATTATAATGTTCATCAAAGTTACTAGTCACTTTACAATACGGAAAAAAAAAAAAAAAAAAGAGAGAGAGAGAGAGAGAGAGAGAGAGAGACTAGAACGACACTTGAAGCTCCAAACCCTCAATTTTAGGGTTTGGAGTTTCAGGTGTTGTTCTATTCACTTTTTTTGTACATTGAATCTGATTAGACCAAAATATTAGACATTTTGCAAGTAAAAATATCTACATATGTTCAAATATGTTAAATCATGATAGGTCTGAAAATTAAAGTTTTAAGTTAATCCCCAGTGGCCAATAAATCCATTTAGCTTACTTGTCACTTTTTCACAAATATTTCAGCTGATAATTAAAATAAACAATAATTTAGTCCAAATTTTTAAAAGAAACCTTTTAAAATTGTCTAATTTTTATGAAAGGGCTATTTTTGTGATGCATCCCCCCCCACCCCCCCAAATAAAATAAAATAAAAATAAATAAATAATAATAAAATAAAATAAATAAATAATAATAATAATAAAAATCAGAGAAAACGTCTCCAATTTCCAGAGGGGGCACTTGATCAGTTGAAATTCGAAACAAGCAACAAAAACATTGCAGATTTCAAGAGAGGGTGGGGGTGGGGGTTACTTGATCAGTTGAAATTTAAAAATCAATCTCTTCAATAATAAATAAATAATTCAGTTATTGGTATAATGTCTGGAAAGCATATTTTTAAGCCTACCTTTTCGATACACAAATGTAGGGGGGGAAGGGGAGGGGTACAGAAGTAAGTGGCATGGAATACAGTTTATTTTTGCTAGCTTTGAATAATTATATACATTTTGTTGGATTAATGAGATAAAGAGTATTTAAGTAATCTCTATCGTCCATTTAATACTATAATCTTGTTGATATTACTTGTTGGTTTTGGAATTCCAGTGTACTCATACTAAATACAACTAAGTGATAACTTGACTTATAAAACTACTTAGACCAGCAACTGTACTATATGCGGTTTTATACATATATATATATAATACTTACTCCTTTTGCCAAAACTAGCTTGACGTCGCAAATATGCAGGTTTTTCTTGATTAAAAAAGTTTTCATAAGAATCAATTTTTTTCCCAGATGGAACATCAGACATTAATAGATACACAGGATTAGGGTAGCTTCTACCAACACAATCAACAGAGTCTAAATCTAATGTAACTTTTTTCCAGTCTGTTTTGGAACTTGTTTTGTCTTCTAGTGAGGATGGAATCATTTTAGAAACATCAGAACGACTATGAGGTTTTCTAACATCTCTGCCTTCTCTTTTAAGATATTTTTTAATGTTTTCAGATTTAGTATTGTTGTTATCCTGAACAGAGTTCCTAAAAATGATGAATAAATAATATTAATTTCATTACTTATAGTTACAAAATTTTGCTATTAATATATTAACAGCAAATCTAAATAAAAATATTATCTAGAAATAACTATATAATCATATTTGGGAACATAGCATTAGTTAGGGTATTCATGTAATAAAAACTATATTCAGCAACAATGGTATATTACATTGGTGCATTTTCAGAACTACAAAAAACTTTTAAAATCACTCTTTTAGATAAAAAGGATAAAAATATTAAGTCAGCAGGAGGGATAAAATAGAAATTTGTTCCATCTTGTTTTAATTTCATTTTAGAAACAAATAATTTTGTAAAAGAAATCTATGTAGCAAATAAGAACAATAACATTCCAGATTTTGCATTTGCATGTTAATTCTTATAAATCTTCATTTTATTATTATCATCAATATACATATAGTTTAAATAAACAAATAAGACATTAAAATGCTTTATATATTTATATCCAAGCATGTTATTTCAACTGTAAAATACTTAATCCTGTCAAAGTATATACTAATTAAGCAACATTTGTAACCAATAACAATGTAAAAAATAACAAATACATAATTTAACGTTAATAATTTCCTTTTACACTAACAGATTATAAATGAAATACTTTAATATCATGGAATACAATATCAATTTAAAAAATAAATAAAATAAAGGTTTACCTTAAATTATTTTCATTTACAATATCAGAAGAATTTTCTTTCTTATCTAAAAAATAAAAAATATAATAGAAAGCAACAATTAGAAGTTTCTAGAATATAATTAAAACCATGTAAAAATATGAAGTATGACATTTTATTGCATTTTTTTTTTCTTTACTGTTGTTTTTCAGATATAAAATTAAGACATTAGCATGTACTCACTAAACAGACCATAAAAATGATTTTAATATTGCTTGTTATGATCACGTATTATAATATCTTGCCTTCCCCCCCCCCCCCCCCCCAAAGCAAATTAGTTAATTAGTGTAATTTTTAAAAATGAATGAGCTGAACAAATGCAAATAATAATTTAACATTGTATACATTAATCACAAACAAAAATTACTCTTGTTCATTGTATTGAAAATGAACAATTTTAGACCAAACTTAATAATGTTTAACTTCGTAAGTGTGGTGAATGTAAAAACCTCATTCTATCAATTCATACTTAGGAAAAATTTAGGACAAGCAATTACTAAGCATTAGTTTTCCTGAATTACAGCATACATTAATTTATAGCATACATTAAAAATATTAAACAAATAAAAACATAAAACTGCACTCTGTTCAAATAATTTTATTAGAAATGCAAACTTTATAAACATTTAACAAGCTTAGTAGAGATAATAATAAATTTACACATAAAAAAAAATGCATTGAATAGAAAATAAGTTTGAAAGGGGGAAAAAAAAAAAAAATAATAATAATTGATTTAGCTTTATAAAGAAAAGCATGAAAATCATAATAATAAAATTAGCTCACAAATAAGTTAAGGGGACTCTCTACCTATCGTCTCCAAAAGCCAAAGACAATGTTATTCTATGGGAAATTTTGCCCCATTATAATTCATTAACTAATACATATTTTAAAATTCCGTTTTCACTTTCCGAAAATTTACAACTATTAAACAATTTATCGCTTTCTAAAAATTTATTATTTTTATTTTTAAGATTTCATTTTTAAGTTCAAAAATGAAAAATTTCACATCGTGAAAATTCGCATTTTACAACCTCAAAATAAAATATTAAAAATTTTTAAAAATAATTTTTAGAAAGCGATAAATTATTTAGTAGTTGTGAAGTTTCTGAATGTGAAAACGGAATTTAAAAATATATATTAGTTAATAAGTTATAATGGGGCAAAAATCTCCATAGAATTACAGTGACGCTGACTTCTGGGGATGATAAGTGGAGAGGCCTCTTAAAAAAATCTTGTACTTTTCCTTAAATCATAAAGACATGCTGGGACGTTTCAAAATCTGAAGAACAAGCAAGAAAAACTGGCAAAAATTTATTATTATTATTATTATTTTAATTCCATGTCCTTATTTAATATTGTGTTTTTGACTAATTTACGAAACATTTTCATGAAAAAAAAAAAAAATTGAAATATGAAAGCACTGTAAGGGTAGAAACACACCTCAGTGCATCTTCAAGATTGAATTCAAGGTGTGTGTCCTGGTGGATTAAAATAGAGTGTGAGAAAGAAATTGTATAAGTAAAAAGAAAAAGAAAAAATCTTTTTTAATTACCCCCTCCCCTCCCCCCACGAAATTTCTAGAAGTAAAATATTAAGAGTTTAATAATAAAAAGAAAAAAAAAAAGATAAAATGCATATGTAATTAATATTTCAAAATGCTTATTATGTGTCAAGTACAAGATACCTAATTATTATAGGCATGCTGTAATATTTACAGAAGGAGTACTTAAACAATGAAAATATTATAAACATATAATTTAGCTTAGGCTCTCTTTGACACACAAAACCAATTACTTTGCATGCTTTGTTTTCCTACTATGCCCTTGATAAAGTTAGGAAACTGGCACGCTTTCATTCATTTCCATTTATCTTGTTTTATAACATTTTTAATCAGATATATTGCAGCTTTGGGATTGATCATACTTTATCATTTATTTTAGTAATTTTCTATAAATTTTCATATCTGTAATATTTTAATATATAGATATATATAATTAAGTTAAATCAATTTGAAAAAGAAAAATTCTAAATAAAAAATACAACATATATATGGAGGAAAAAGCAACCATACTTACTTTCTGTAAAAGTTAAGTTAGTTTCTGGATGGATTGTTTTTGACTTAGAAGAATTAGTATCTTTAGTAGGGAAGACATCATCATCTGGATCAAATGGGATACTAGAATTTTGATTTCGGTTATTTCGATTTAGACTATTTACATAACCATTATGTTTTGCATAGTTAGACAACTCTACAGTGTCCCTCCTGTTATTTGTGACAGAAGTGTTTTCCTAAAATATATATATAAATAAAGACATGGTTTATTAATTAGTATACACATATTCTTCATAAAACTTTTACTCAAGATAACATAATCTTAAATAGTTTTTTACATTAGTTTTTCAATAATTAGAATTAACAAGCTTTTTTTTTTCATTACTTTTCTTATTGAAATATATAAAAAATATTGCCTGTCATAAAAATGCAAACTAAATTAATTGATTATATAAAAGCACATTTAATCATATTTAAAAATTAAACACTGAAAATAATAGGTAAATAGTTATTCAGGAAATTTTCTTACTTTTTTAAACTACTAATATGTTTTTAAACAAATTCTTTAGAACAGGTTGAAATAATAGACATTTTATTTGAGATATTAATGCTATAAAAGGCTATTGAAAAAAAGCAAAACTGTCTTGAAAAAAAAAAAAAAAAAAAGCAAAACTGTAATATTTCCAGGATATGATTTTTACAATCTACTAAAATGAAGGTTATTTAATTTGGGTTTAAAAAATAACTATGCATTTGAGCATAAGTGCTATGCATAACTATGCATTAGTCATAATTAATTATGACTATTGTATATCATCTTTACCAGGAGTGGGAAATTACTGCATTCTACTCTATACTTTCTTCTATATTCAATAGAAGAAAGTATTGGATTTGTAAAAATTTTCTACTTCTGGTTTTCGATGAATTAACACATTTTGAGAACTCCAAAACACGATTTATCTATTTTTAGAAAATATCTGCCTTTGTGTGCGACAAAAATTTTGTTCCAACTGTATCTCAGGAACTACTGCTCAGAATTACAAATAAATTTACATGTAGTTGCACTTTGATATAAATTAGCGCCTATCAACATTTGGTGCCAATAGCTTAACAGGTGGTGCTGTTATACAGCGATTTCTGAAGTTTCAGAGAAGGCTATATCTCAGGAACTAATGCACAGAACTGCATGTAAATTTAAATGTCACCTTAACATAAATTAATGCCTTCCAACTTTTGCTGACAATTGCCCAACAGGTGATGCTGCTATACAACGATTTCTGCAATTTAAGGGAAGGCTATAGATTCAATCTGGGTGCATATCAACTGATAGGTGGCGCTGCAATACTACAATTTTTTCTGAGAATGGAAATGGAAAGGACTGTCATCTGCACAGTAAAATGTCATTTCCATTAAACATCTCGTGAAATATCTCCGTGAGATGAAAAAATTCTGCATTCATAATGAAAAAATAATAACAAATAATTTGTTCTGTGTGAATTTGTATAGGAAAATACAGAAGAAAGTTTTGTGATGGCCACAAAATACTAGTCTTCATGTGGGGAGAGAAATTTTAAGCAGTGAATAATAAGCATCAAAAACTTCAATATATGTTTATTTCTCTATATATTTCTTATTTCTCCAAAATCTCAAATGCAGCAAAGAAAACATGACACTATAATAGTTCATTTCTTTCAATCATGATACAGGATTCACTGCTGATTGGCCCACAAACTATGTCTAATTTTTTTTATGATAAATACATAGACACATTAAAATGAATTTGAGACTTTGCAGATTGATTTAATATCTTACAAAGAAGCTAGTATGGCTATGGTTGATTTAATATCTTAAAAGAAAATACTAGGCTTTAAAAAAAATGCTAAATTTATTTTATATTTCTACTCCACCGTAATTGTACTTTTTCTTTGTAAATCAGAAATTGCTTATTTTACGAGTTGTTATGTTATTATTTATTACAATAATAAATCTGGTTCGACATTTTTGAGTTGCAGATAAATTTTGGTTACTGCAGACTAATAGCGAAGATTTTGCTTCTGGGTGTGCCTTATACAAATAACTATTGATGCCTTATACACATAAATGTTGTGGTACCATTAGTACCATTAGTTTTTAACTTTTTATTGCTGGTTGGTAAGATTTTGAGTGAAATTCCCACCCCTGATCTTCATTAGTAAAAAACAAACTGAAAATTCTTAATTATATAAATAAAAAGCAATATTAATTTAAAAGGCAGAATATTTACAGCAAACTAATACGTTTGATATTAATGTACTTACAGTTTCAATTTTAGGAACAGTAGTAGCTTTTATGCAAGGGAATGTGGCATTTCTTTTATATTTACCACAAACTGTATTTCTTGGGAATTTTGATAAAACTTCAAACCACCTGCAATGGGAAACTGTTAACTCAGAAAAACATGTATAGCAATATTTCTTACATGGTAAGATGTATTTATAAAATAATAGAAATGGAAACACAGGAGGGGGAAAAATATAACATTTTTAATAAAAACTCTCACTTTAAAAAAATGATTGTGTCACAATTACCATATTTAAATTATTAAATTACATTATTAAAATTTACATCTTAAAAACCTGTTAAAATTTAGGAAATCACAATGTGTTTTAAAAGAACTAAATTTACTTCTAATTTTAGGAAAAATTATTTGTGTTATATTCTAAACCAGTTTTTTAAACTTTTATAAGTTAAAAATAAATTTTTAAATTTGATAACCACGTTAATTGTTTATTATAAAACAAAGATTTTTTTTTTTTTTTTTTTTTTTTAAATATTATTTTGCATGGCTTAAAGAATATTTTTGAAAAACAAAGCGATTAAAACAAAAAATCAATAATATTTTATTATTTGATAATAATAATAAATTTTTCAAAACTTATTGAAGTACCAATAGTAGTTCTAATAACTTTTACAAAACTGTAACCTATTTTGCATCAGTATAACTGTCAACTAGTTCATTTAAGAATGCTTATCCATGAATTTTTAGTCAATTTAATAATAAAAAGTTATAAAGTCGACTCTGTGAAATTAACAATTGTATGTAATCTGCAATTTCGTAATATCCATAGCTTACTTTCGACTATAAACAGTGAAAATTACAGTTAGCATTAGTGGCGGATCCAGAACTTGACTTTTTTTTTGGGGGGGGGGGGGGGTGTAAGATTTTTCAAAGTGTTATTCTAGACCACGAAAAAATTTACAACTGCAATATTCAATCGTGAATGTCAGTGTTTTTTTTTTTTTTGGGGGGGGGGGGGCTTTAGCCCCCTAGCCCCCCTCCCTTAAATCCGCCACTGGTAAGCATTTAAGTTCATAGCAAATTTCTGCACCAAAAAATGAGTCATTCTTGAATGTTTTTAGGCAGGAATTATGTAAACTATTTGCAACTGTGAGGGAAAAAAAAAAAAAAAAGTAAAAAATTTAGTTGTGATATATTTTTAAATTGAAGTTTGCAAATTTTTATTCATCTATATTAATAATAATAAAAAAAAAAAGTATTTGTCTATTTGCAACACACAGAAAAAATTATGAATTGTACAGTTCTAAAAAAAATTTTTTCTAGGTAAAGGAATATGTGTATAAATAAATAAATATATATTTAAAAGTTCTTTAAAATATAGTGACTAGCGAAGGGAGCGAAGCCTTCTAGTATATTAATAAAATTTCAATATATCCTTTCCAAGTACAAAGTTATTAGAATTAAAAAAAAAAAAAAAAAAAAAAAATCTATTTTTCTATAACTTCTGAATGTATTATAATCACTTATGATATATATATATTTTTTTCTTACAGTATTTATTATTACGTTTATTTTTAATTTACACTTTTTAATTTACAAGTAAAATGTTGTTTAAATTAAATTACTTACCTAATACACTTTGCATTGTAACTTTGATAATAACATTGCAAATTTACACTACAATGAAAAGAAGAAGGGGGGGGGGAGATGTAAAGAAAACAGTGATCTATAACCTGAAAAAGTCTCTGCTCCAACATTTTCAGATTTTAATAATTTGTGAAAAAAAAAAAAAAAAAAAAAGAAAGAAAGAAAGAAAAAAAAAAGAAATAAAATAGTTGTACTAAGTATATGTTCCCGGGGGGGAAAAAAATGGAACAATTGGCAGCCATGCAATGCATCATTCAGTAGACATAAAAATAAGTCATAAGAATTATTATTATTTTTTTTAAATAAACTTTGTTTAAAAATGTAAAAATCTTGAAATATTTTAAATATAAATTCTCATTTTGAATTGTTTAACTCTTTATCTATCGACGGTACTTTAAAGTGCCATTAGTTTAAAAAATGTATAAAACAGAATTTAAGAAGAAACTTCAGACATTGATAAGAATAGAACATATATACATCAATTTCATTACAAAAGGCACACGGCTAAACGTTGCCGTTTTTATTCCAGAAAGGATTTTATAGAGTGTTACTACTTTTTTGCTAGACATTTTTCATGATCTTCACATGTGTTATAATTTATTCCTATTTTACCTCAAGAATCTCCGATCAAACTTGGAAAAAATGTAAGGAATACAAAAAGTAAATACGTTTTTACACTTTTCAAAGGTCCAAATACCCCTTTTGACCTTTATGTACCAGTGGTACATTAAAGAACCATTTCATAAAATCCCCATTAATTATTATGACGAGGTGATATGCATAATTTTTATTGCAGCTACCTTTAAAAAATACTCTTAAGTAAAAAAAATATGTTTCAAATACGTTTTTTGTTTGTTTCATAATGCAGTAGATAAAGGGTTATTGTAAGCAAATATAATAAAACTTTCAGGTTTTCGAAAATTTTTAGCAGTTCTTTTAAAAGTCCAGAAACATTACTACTTTTTTTTTTTTTTTTTAATTTAAGATATTAAAATTATACTGATTTTGCTTTGTGATGAATTATGACGGACTTAGCGCTACAAGATAAAAGATTAACGTAAAATAAACAATACAAATAAATAAAACCAACATATAGTTTTTCTGTAGCCCTCTTCCCTTTAACGCAAAATGAAAAGATAGAGAAAAAGACCAGTGAAAATATGGATGTGAATACACACAGACAACATGTTGCTAAAACCGTTTTAAACTTTCTTATTTCTCTTTGTCTCAATAAAATTCCCATGCAACAATTTTATTTGTTATTTATTACATTGATTATTTCATAGGCAATAAATATGCTTGAAAATAAATCTAACTGAGAGTATTTGTTGGGCACAATAAATGTCTAATAACTATGGCCAACAAGCTATAGCATTTATTTAATAATAATAATTTGAGAAGAATAATTAAAAACATACTTTTTTGATTCCTCTTTATTCATTCCTTTTATAAAATGAACTTTATCTGGACATGTTACTGCTAATGCATAAGGATTACCCGTTACACTTTCTGCATCAGCTACTTCCAAAACACAATTCATATCAATAACCGCTTGAGGTACAGTTTCCGGCTAGAAGGAACATGAAGGATAATTAATACATTTTTTTAAATTACATTACTTAAAAAAAAAAAAAAAAAATCAGTAATTTTTTTTTTTAAATATAAAAATAGTTTTAATTATTTTAAAATATAAAATCAAAAAGTATAACATTGCTATTAAATTTCAAAAGTTAATGACATTTTAATAATAACTCAAAATCACAGTAAAATCGAGTTAAGGGCCCTGTTCACTCACCGCCGCCGGAAGCCGAAGCTAATGTTATTCTATGGGGGATGTTTCTTTACAAATAACTTATTAACTAATACATATTTTTAAATTCTGTTTTCACATTCAGAAAATTCCCAGCTGTTAAATTGATGGACCTTTTTTTAAAAAATTATGCTGCAAAATACGAATTTTCAATATGCGATTTTTTTTCATTTTGCATTTCAAAATAAAATATTAAAAATAAAAAAATATTTTTTTAAAAAAGGTCCGTCAATTTAACAGCTGGGAACTTTCTGAATGTGAAAACAGAATTTAAAAATATGTATTAGTTAATAAGTTATTTGTAAAGAAAATTTCCCCCATAGAATAACATTGGCTCGAGCTTCCGGCGACGGTAAGTGAAGAGGGCCGTCAAATAAAGTTTTTACATAGATTTTAGGTTATCGTGAAAGAATTCACTGCATTTTCAACTGAATTTAAGAAGAATTAAAAATTGAGCAAAGCAAATAATCATGTACACAAGAAGGGGAGGGGGAGCTTAATCAAAATTCTTTAGTTATTTATTCTTTCAAAATATATTTTACTTTCAATACAAATAAAATTTAATATTATTATTGCTCAAATACAAAAATTTTTACTTGCTTAATATATCTATTTTTTAGAATAAAATACTATCAAACCTATCTGCATAATACTTTTTCTCATTTCTCAACTTTCTTAAGACAAGGAAACAATGTAACAGAAATGAAATCTTGTGAAAATGCCGTAATAAATAATATAAAAGTAGAAAATGTCAGCATCATATAAATTTTATTACTTGGAAAGTATAAAACTGACATTATTTACCGCAGAATGTACAAAATGTATATTTTGCCTCATTTATTTTTTTCTTCAATTCTCCATTTGGCAATAAAATGACTTGTTTTCAGATGTTCATATACTTCTTAAACTTTCTGTTGGGGTACTATGGAATGGAGTAATTATTATTATTATTTTTTTTTAAATTATTTATTTATTTATTTTGTCTAAGACATACTACTTTCTATTTATACCTTTAATGTTTTTGCGAAGTTGATTCTATACTTTAAGAGGACTCTCTACTTATCGTCCCCGGAAGCTAAAGACAATGCTATTATATGGAGAATTTTGACCCATTATAAAACATTAACTAATACATATTTTTTAATTCCGCTTCACATTCAGGGAACTCCCAACTGTTAAACTGTTTATCGCTTTCTAAAAATTGATTTTTTGAATTTTTAATATTTTATTTTGAGGTTGTAAAATGAGAATTTTCACAAAGTAAAATTTTGCATTTTTAAGCTTGAAAATGAAATTACAAAAAAAAAAAAAAAAAAAAAAAATTCTAGAAAGCGATAACCTGATTAATAGTTGTGAATTTATTGGATGTGTAAACGAAATTTAAAAATGTGTATTAATTAATGAGTTCAGTTATAATGGGGCAAAATTTCCCATAGAATAACATTGGCTTCGGCTTTCGGAGACGATAAGTAGAGAATCCCCTTAAGTATGCAAATTTGTTCATAACAACAGAGAAAGGAACAAGATATTTCAATAAACAGTGCAAGTACTTACATGTTCATCCACAGAATAGGCCAGTTCTCCGTCATCATAAAGGACAAACCACCTCCTTTGCCATCGCTAACAAAAAATACAGAATTGGTTAGTATATGAAATAATTATTACATATGTAATCGTACATAGAAGAAATTGAATACAAATAACATTAACGATAATAATAAATATGGAAAGTTACTTTTATAAATAGCTTGATTAATAATCATGTATATTATTGCATATATATTTTATTACTTATATAATAGGTATTATATAAATAATAATAATAAAAAAGAAAGAAACATTTAAAAAAATGAACATTCTTTCTTAGAGCGGAGGGGAAAAAAAGTTAAAAATAAATTCAAAATTGTTTACTTTAATACATCAAAAGAAAAAAAAAAAAAAATTAATAATCCTTATAGCCTCAAATAAATTCACTGAATATGCATCGTTACTATGTCATCTAAGGTAGGACTGTCTTTAAACACATTGTCTCTAAAACTAGCAAGGTCCCACGACCACGCCTTTTTATAAGTACTTTTCCATCACTATTATCAAAATAAATTTCTTCTTAAAGGTATAGTGTACATAAAGATATTTATTTTTAAACTAATAACCGCGGAAAAGTGCTTGTAAATATTCGGCCGTGTGAACCCTGACAAGGATAAATCTTTAATAACATATTTGAAATAAGAAAAACATTTTGAAAAGATTGTAACTATTCCCTACCAAAATCTGCCCCACCCCCCTCAAAAAAAAAAAAAAAAAAAAAAAAAAAAATAATAATAATAGACTGATATAATTTAATAATTTATTTATTTATTTTGTTTTAATATATATATATATATATATATATATATATATATATATATGTGTGTGTGTGTGTGTGTGTGTGTGTGTGTGTGTAGTATGTTTAATACATATATGTAATGTATGTAACTGTTATACATATTATGTATAGAAAAAAGGCACATCAAGCTGAACTGCAAAGTTCCATCAACATCTCCAACATATTGCTTCTCTGTGTAGAACTATTATTTTTAAAGTAGCAGCAAAAAGTGTTGTTTTAAAGAGCTTAAGAGCGGACAATACCTAATCTCGCCGGCAGCCTTCGCCCATGTTATTCAATGGGAAAATTTGTTCACATAATTACTCATTACCTAATGAATATTTTTCAATTCTGTTTTCACATTTAGAAAATTCATAAGCGTTAAATTAGTACTTCTTTTCCAAAAATTGATTTTTTAAAATTTTAGTATTTCATTTTGCGACTAGAAAATGAGAAAAATGCATTTTGTGAAAAATCGCATTTTTGAACTCAAAATTAAAATGTAAAAAAAAAAAAAAAAAATGAATTTTTCAAAAATGAGTACTCATTTAACGGTTATGAATTTTCTGACTGCGAAAACAGAATTAAAAAATATTCATTAGGTAATGTGTAATTGTTGCAACAAATTTTCCCATAGAATAACATGGGCGAAGGCTGCCGGCGAGATTAGGTATTCTCCCTTCTTAATCACCTTCTTCTCCAGAGCTCATATTTAGAGTCAAATAATTTCAATTTGCCCATGATACGGTATTTTATGTATGAGTATACAAATAAAGGTGTTAAGAAAATATAATAACTGAAAGTATACTAGTTTATTTGCAATTAAAATTTCAACTCAACAAAAGAAAATTAATAACACTACGCTGAAAAAAAAAAAATAAAAAAAAAAATCAAGCCCTGATACCATTCTTGCTGATTCTTATGTAAAATGATCGCGGGAATTAGAATATGACTCCCATTTTGTCCAGTCACCCACCATTTTCACGGGACACCGCCCCCCCCCTCTCCCAATTTTTATCACTTTTCGGTAATTTTATGGCCATAATTTGATTTGGAGAATGAAAAAGAATTAATTTAACACTTAAAAACAAAAATATATAATGTTTAATAAAAAAAAACATTAATCATAGATAAAAAAAATATAAGAAATGTAATACACAATTTCAGTGGCAAATCCCCCCCCCCCTCCCCCAAAGTTTTCCCTTGCTGCAAATGTTCATGTTTTAGAATTTTCCAGCTCTGTAATCCCTCAGAAGATATTTTACAGTTAAAATAATCCCACCCACCCCTAAAAATCAAATTAATAGCCATAAAATTACCGAAAAGTGATAAAAAAATCACAGATAATAAAAAATAAAAATCACTAAATGGTAGGCCGTACCTAAAAAACGGTGGATGACAGGACAAAATGGGCGTCCTATTCGGATTCAGGAGGTCATTTTATATAAGAATTTACAAAAATGGTGTTGGGGGGCAATTTTCATGCAGAGAAGTGTAATGAAATCTGACAATAAGAAAATCAGAGCGAGAACCAAATAATAGTAAATTGGTAAAAAGAGGGTTGATATTTTATAAGTAAATTTGTTTCCAAATTTAACTGTGTTCGAGGTTTGACACAATTAAAATGAGTAAAACAGAAAATTATACAAAAAATCTGGTGTGAAACAACCACACGATTTCCATTACCCACTATTACACGCATTATATGCACTTTTCGGAGATAATGTTTTCAGAAGACATAGAATTGACCTAATGAAATATATACCTAAAAACTTTCCGGTAAGAGAAAGTTAATACACGTGTAAAAACATAAAACAGAGTTTACACAGCGATTTTTTTTTTTTTTAAGAAAAAGAAATGTAGAGTTTTTTATTTATTTGTTTTTCACACCAATTTCCGAGATCTAAAACTGATCTATCTGATCATGATGAATATTAATTTTCGTGTGATAACCAAGTAAAGCACGAGAAATGGATATCTAAAATGGGTTTATGTAACAATTTTCAAGAAAATCGTTCGTTAGAGCCGTTTTTGAGATACATGCATTTTAAAAGCATACTCCTATACCCATTTGAAATTAGGAGATTCTTCCAAATGAATCGCATTACGATAATACAATTCAGAAATCTCTTTTCACGTGTCGAAAGATCTGATAAATATTTTTTCATTTAATGTTAATATCGTTTAGCGATACGAAAATGAATAAATAAATAAAGTTTCTGTTGTTTGAAACATGACTCAAATGATAACAAAAGCTTATAACAGGTTTTTTTTTTTTTTTTTTCTTTTTTAATTTTCAGTTTTGTTATATCATTCGGAAGTCTTATATATTAACAATTTTAAGGTTTGGAATGAAATTATTCAAAAATTTCTTTTTTAATGCACGAGCGATGTTGCAAATAATAGATTATAATGGACTAATGATAGTTCTAGAAGTTTCTGGAAATAGCTTTACCCCCCACCCCCTCGCTGCTTATCTATGACAACGCTTTATACACTAGTAAATAGAAAACTTTTTTTTTTTTTTAAATCATTCTCATATATTTCAGAAACACAATTGCATTGTTTTTCTGTGTTATGGCCCTAAATTTGGTTCATTCTTGACTGTTAAAAATCGGAAGTTCTGCAAAATGGTTCTTAAAAAAAAAAAAAAAACCTACATAGAAGTTCAACGTCTTACATACATAAGTTTGCTGTAATTACATTCCATAAAACAGAGATACAGTTATCGTACACTTTGTGAAAAGGGTTAGCCTTGGAAAAGCGCGGCGATGCGCCTAGCCCGTTTTTACGCGAATTTCGGAGAAAACCCAATTTATATCAAGATGCATTGAAATAAACAATATCATTTCAAAGAATTGCGAGTATTATTTCTTCAATTACAGCACGCACAAAATTTCTTCAATATGCAAACAATTTCGAAAAATATTTCATATTCAATACATCCCAAAAGTATATAAATACACACACACACAAATGTCGAAAATTTTTATGCATATATATATATTTTTTTTTTAAATATAGAAAATAGCAATAAAGTAAGTAAATAAATGAAGTGAATTATGAAGGAGTAAATCATTCACTAATACTAGTATCGCCCAGTGGTCGAAACTCGACCATTTTTTTTGCAAAGCGAGGCAAAGCAAAGTTATTGCCTTGTCCTAAACGGAATGCAATTGCAACACAGCTGCGGCAATTGTTTGCCAATATTCACTCTAACTGAATCAGCAGAGTTTTACTTAATATAATTATTTCTCTCTGTAGATGTTAGCCTTTCCTGGAATGAGAGAAAATCGCAACGTGAAAACACCCCTTGTTGTGTGATACAGCCCAGAAGCTAATAGGTACCATGTCAAACCAAGGCCCAACCAAGTATCAAATTCTGTTAAATTAATTCGATTGGTTCATAAAGTACAGTGTTTGAACAAAAAAAAAAAAAAAAAAAAAAAAAAAAAATATTTTTCAAAAATGGTCGAATTGAGTTCGGGAAATTTCAAAACATGTAACTTTATCGAAAACCGAAAACCTAAAACTTTTCTGAATCTTATATTTTCTACTTATATACGCAGAGGAAAGAATAATAAATCCACTTTAAAAAAAATAAAAACAAGTAGTCAATTTCACTTAATTAAAATGCAAGGAAATCTCAAAACGTGTAAATTCATCGAAAACCGGAAACCAAAATTTTTTATGTATCTTCTACTTGCTTTTTCTACCCACAAAAGCTAACAATAAAGACACTTTTTAAAAAAATAAGTAGCCAATTTCAGTCAATTGAAACGTAAAGAAAGCTCAAAACATGTAAATTCAGCAAAAAACGGAAATCGGAATTTTTTCCGTATCGTCTACTTATACATGCAGCAGTTACTAACAAATCCATTTTCCTTTTATTTAGTATATTAGTTGAATATTTATTGTTTAAATATCACCCTTTGAAATGAAATGTTTATGTTTACATTCGAAACTGGAAGTTTGCCATTTTTTTTTTCTGGAGTTTTGTGATTTTAAATTAAAATTTTATCAATTTTACAGAAAAAATAACTCAATCAAACACATGTAGACAGTAACTTATATATATCTATACCATAGAATAATAATAGAGGAAGAAGGAGCACGCCAATAGTCTTAATGCTTACAAACCCTTCTAGTTAAATGCCAGCGAAAGCTACTTTTGCTCCTCTCAATATTGAAGTTTGTTAATAAAGGCTTGTTAATAATCGCTGTTTTTTGTGGCAACACAACAGCTTATGTAGAAACCTTATGCTCCTTCTTCCTTTATTATTATTCTATGATCTATACCCAAATATCGGAATTAAAATCGGCAGATAATTTCCGTTATTTTTTAATAATTTTTTACAAAAAATCCAATGGACGATTAACATAGAAAATCTTTTTCATGGCTCCATGGACAGACAGTGACGTCATCACTTCGCTTGCGTATAGTGATGCTACATTATACAAATTACTGTGTCTATGGTTTTATTTGAGCTTTATGAAATTGCCAGATTTAACAACTTTCTACTTTTAGGTATTTTTTAATGTAAAGGAATACGTGTATAAAAGGGAAAAATGGGGGAAAATGCATAAAAAATAAATGTATTTGTAAATACCTTCTTGACATCGTAAGAAAATAATATTTGTATTCGCACCTTCCGGCTAACCATACCTTTCGAATGATACCATTTTCAACCCTCTACTCCCATAATTAATATGTTAAAAAGGGACTTCAAATTTTATGCTTGCCTATTAATATATAGATAACAGGTAATTTTTTTTTTGGAGGGGTGGGGCATAACATAACATAATTTGAGTTACTCCATTTTAACTTCCCTAAATACTGAACTGACACCAAATCTTACAAATTATGTCAATAATTGATTATCGATATAATACACAGGTAATCTAGTTTTTATATATTTTAATAAGCTTACTTTTTTGTAAGATGATTCCATTATGATTAATACCTTACAAAACTAATAATATGAAGAAAGAAAGAAGAACGGGAGAAAACGATTAAGAGGTTTACGAAAAAAAGAGCCCGCAGATCTTGGCTAATCTACAGATATACTACCTCAACACACACTTAGCTGAAAATTAAAAAGAAAACAATAAAAGTGAAAAAATAGAATAAAATAAAAACGGGAAAAAGCAGCCTTACAAATTTTGCAATCACAAGTAAAAGCAGAGAGAAACACATACATCTATTGAAGCTTAGGAAACAAAAGACACTATCAAATACAAACAAGATTATAAGTCCGATTTTTGTTTAGCTAGCAAACAAAGTGAAAGATCAAACTGATCTCTTACGGTAAGTGACAGTGAAACCTCCCAAGACGCTGAAAGATAATAGATTTTAACAGACAGCCGCTATTATATAATCTATCGGCTACCGGAATTTTCTTGTTTACTCGGCAACATTGCACAATGAAAGTCTTCACTTCGAGGTTAGTGACCCAAAGTTTACGCAAGATATCGATAGACAAATCACATGTCACCGAAATTTGGAAATTATTTTAAAGTGTAAGCAGATTAAATAGTTTAAGGTAATTTTTATTTTTTGTTTATCCTTTTTTTTTTTTTTTTTAATGGATTTCAAGTTGAAATTCTGCAAAACAGATTTTGTTTCTTCAAAAATTTGTTATAAATACACAAATAAGTCGTGATTTTAATGAATTGTGAGAAAATAAAAAAATAAAAAATCACGCGGTTCACACAGATTATTAACACTTTCCAACTGTAAGTACTCGTTTCATTGTTTAACCTTCAATAATGTATTTGCCTATGTGTACGTGATCCTACAACGGACAGACAGAATGAGAATGTCAGATACATAGTTTAATTGAATTCACTATCACTGTACAAGATTGTTGGCAAGTTTTTAAAAAACATTTAACACAAACGAAAATGCAATTTCCAATTGTATGTTTTAATGCACCTGAATACTTTGGTATAGCCCTGTTATATATATATATATATAATTTTGAAAATATGTAGAAACTTGAAGAAATTTGGGCGTGGATAACAAGAAAAAACGTTAAAAAAAGTAACGAATTATAGTAACGATGAACAATTGTAAAAGACAACACTACATGCGAAAAAATTCAATTTAATTTATTGTCTGTTCTGCTGCTCCCACCCACTGAAGAGGAAGCGGAAGGGTGTTTTTCGCATGTAGTGTTGTTTTTTACAATTGTTCATCGTTACTTTTTTTTAACGTTTTTTCTTGTTATCCACGCCCAAATTTCTTCAAGTTTCTACATATTTTCAAAATTATATATTTTTGTATAATTTTTAGCGCTGCCTTTGGCGCCTTTTTTATACAAAAACACTTTTATTAATAAGTGATTAAAAAATATATATATATATATATATATATATATATATATATATATATATATGAATGATAAATGTCAATTTCACTATGATTTGTGCAGTACAAAGTTATTTGAATACCTATATAATATTTCTCTAACGTAGACCTTACGATTAAATTTTGTAGAAATGATATGATAGTGATGTAAAGTGTTACCTGATTGGTCAGTCCAGATCAGATTCATCAAATCATAAATTCGGCTGCAAAAATTTGATCTAATACAATTGAAATGCACATTTTCTGAAAGCAATTGAAAAAAATTTAAAGGCTGCGAAGCCTCACATTTTATCACTGGCTATTCAGCAGGATACTTGTGGCGCCCTCTATTGATCAGAATTGAAATCCTCATATTAAAATACTATTTTAATATAACAATAATTTAATTCTAAGAATTTTCAACTTAGCAGATTTTTTTTTTTCTAAAATTAAAAAATATGATGCAAATATCAAAGATTTAAATCTCAAAAATAGAAAAAAATGAAATTTTCCAATGAGTGATTTTATTAATTTATGTGATTTTTCTGAAAATCATATTAGTTATGTAAGGTACTATCACACTGATTTCTGCGTGGGAAAGGCTAGTGACTTATAAAAACGATTCTTATAGAACACAATACATTGGCACTCTTTTGGGTTTCCTTGTACACGAACCAAACGTACTACTTATAATATTTTTAATTGGGAACCAAACCCCATATTGAATCCGAATAACATACACCATTTGAAGAAATTCAGAATATATTTATGGATGGTATAGGAACACAGGTGGACAGGTAGGTAGACAGACAAATAAACTAATTCAAATCACAATCACTAAAAAGTGTTAAAAACGCTTAATGAAAACGAAAATGCTGTTGCAACAATTTTCATTTATAGCTCTAAATGTATCTGAATCTGGCTTTATTGTATGGCCTTGTAAATGTTAATGCTCTAATCATACTATATTCCAAAGAAAGTTTTTTATTTATTTTTCATATGAAAAATAAATATCAGTTTCGTTATGATTTGTGCAAAATAAAGTTATTAAAATGTGGGTAATAATAGAGGTAGCTCTCATTGAACGCAATGCTTTGGAATTCTTTTATGTATCTCTATACATAAATCAGTGGTGGTATTTACTCCATTTTCAATAGGAAGCATCCCATAATGAACTTCAGTAGCATATATCAGTTTCAGAGAATTCCATGAATATTTACAACAGTTAGAGCGTGGACAGAAGGGCAGACAAACTTATGTCAAAAGCATTTTTAAACTTTGTTGGAAAGTGTTAAAAATCCTACAAAATAATAATTTTAATAACAGAATTTTTTAATATGAAAATAAGTTTTTCAGGCTCACTCAGAAGAATTGGTCAATGCCCTTTACCCAAATGAACGCCATTATGAAACAAGATGGTGTATTGAGCTGATTATAAATGCGTTCTTTATGTGGATTTTAAACTATCAAATGGTTACCATTTTGAAAGAGGATATCAGATCAAGTTTATTTAATAAATTTGGTTGAAACATTGATAAGGCTTATGATACCGAGATATATACCGAGGCCAATATGGTCTATAATACCTATACAGTCTATAATACCAATTATATACTGACTTTCAAGAAAATCAGTTGATAAGTGCGTTTTTTTTTTTTTTTTTTTTTTTTTTTTTTTTTGTCAATTTGAAATTTTCAAGTAGCACTATTTTGAAACTAGATGCAGATCGAGTTGATTAATAAATTTAGTCGAGATCTTGATATGAGCCACGTATATACAGTTTTAAGCACATCGGTTAATAAATATGTTTTTTTTAATACATATATATAAGTTTCAGATTTTCAAATGGCAAACAAGATGATGGATCAAGCTGGCTAATTAACTCATCCAAGGTATATTTCTAAATTAAGTTTACTGTTCAATTTTGGTTCATATTGATGCAGTATTTTAGAAGTTAGCGTGATGGCCAAATTTTCAATATATAGATAGAAAAACTAAGTATTTGTAATAGGCTGGTTTCTAAAAAAATCAACTTCAAATCAAAAGCTTGGAAATATATAAATAGGTTAAAAAAAGTATAACTAGAGAAAAAAAAAATAATAATAATAACTAATGAAGCCTAATGAAATGTAAGACCCATTGAAAACTAAGTGTAGCTGAGTATTATACATAATAAACAAAATGTACTTAAAAAAAAAAAAAAAAAAAAAAAAAAGCTTAATGGCGAGGCTTGGGCGAATGTTGATGTACTGAATAAATAATACATTTTTAAACACACATATAAAGACGATAAGTAACGCTTCGAAAACATGACACCCCCCCCCCCCCACAACACTGGCCAAAACGATGCAAAACATGACGTATCCCAGAAAACATAAAAGGTCAACATACAAAATTGCACCGCGCACACCTGTAATTAGCAATCATTATTTTGTCGTTAGAGCAGTTCCATTCTTTCGAAGAATATGGCAAAGGCGTCTCTGTAGTTCTCTCATAATGCCTTGGCGATGGCTAGAAGCATTTCTAGATTTTTATATATTTTATCTTATCTCATGAAAGAAGAAGACAGGGTGTTAAGGAATGTTTGTACTTTTTGAAGCGAGGTGTTCTTAGATTGTTATAATTAATAGATATAGAAAAAGCAAATAATTTTTAAAAATGTTAACATTGAGAAAAGACACCTTATAACTGGAGGAAAATAAAAGTACACTATAAATGATTATAATTTAAAAAGAGAGGGAGAGAAACAAATCTGCATTTTTTTTTTTTTTTTTTTTTTAATTATGCTGTAAGCAGAAACAATTAATCGCGGATATGTTGAAGACTAAAATAATGCAAATGTGTATGTGTGTAAATATGTATTGTGTCGTGCGTCCCTGTAAATGATTGCTTTATCAACTAAACTAATCAACAGAGACTTTTACTTCTCATGAACGACCAATAACGAGCATTACATTTTTTATTTTTTTTTAATGTACCACTGATTTTAGATAATACAGTAATCCAAAAGCATATCCCTCTTAGAAAGCATTTTTTAACTAATAATAACGTTTATGTTAATAATGCATTTGAATAGTGCGAAATTCCAATAGTTACATTGCATTTTCAGTCGATTTATATATATATATATATATATATATATATATATATAAATAAAAGAAAACTTTTTTTTTCGACATTAATGTAATGCCTAATGTAATGCCGACAGCTAAACCCAATAAATTTAATTCCATAATAAATTTCTCCATGGAATAACATAAGGACACAATAAGTATGGTACAACATAAGTAACACATTCATGGAATAAGATGGAATAACATAAGTAACTCTATGGAATAACATAAGTAACACATTCTATCGCTGACATTGAAAAAGGTATAGAGAGATGTCCTAAATCCCTACTATTGCAATATCGAAGAAAAAATTATCATAAACTAGATAAAAAGCTCAAGTAATTACAAATAATTTTAGATAAATCTTTTTGTGGTTATTCTATCTTAATTTCAGTTTTATTATTACTTAAAAAACCACATTAAAAAAAAAAAAAAAAAAAAAAAACCCTCAAAAGTTTTACAAACATTAAAATAAGTAATTCATGAGATTACAGTGCATTTTATTTTCAGTGCTAATACTTAATATATATATATATATATATATATATATATATATATATTCAGTATGAACATAATGACAAGTTAGTGCAGGTGCAGATTAAGATAATTTGACGTTATCGCAGAGATTTATTTTTTTTATTTGACGAATAGACAAATATGTTTTCCGTTTAATGTGGGTACATCCGTTGCACATACAGTGTCCGCCAAAAGTTCCACCCTACTCCTTGTAACTTGGAAAAGCTTGGAAATTTCTGAAAACTGTAAAACACATGTCCAATCGATTTCAGAAGGATTTTGTTCAACTAAAAAAAAACTGGGTGTCTTTTCAAAACAACCCCCCCCCCCCCCCACACACACACACAAAAAAAAAAAAAAAAAAAAAAAAAAAAAAGTTTTGTTTTATTGTATTTTTTTTTTTTTTTTTTTTTTTTTTTTTTAGAAGTTATGACGGAGTCTATTAGCTGTTTTCAGATAGTTCCGAATTCGTAGTAATCGATCGTAATCAAAAACATCCAATAAAAATATACCTATTTCATTGAGGAAATAACCCTAAAAGGAATATGATATACGCCGAGTAATTATTAAGCTCGCGCGCGTGTGCCCATTCATTTCTTTTGGTGTATGTAAAATAGCAATGGCCTCAATAAGAATTCTCACAGTGGAAAGAAGAGAAGAAGCCGTAATAAGCTTGAATGATTACTGGAAACACCTGTCAGCTGAAGAGCATACAACAAATCTTCACCAGTAAAGAAATTCAAACGCAAGCTGGGTTGAAACTAAATTTGAACGCATAAGATATAGAAATAGGATGAGGGATGAAAGGCAATTTATTTTGCTATGATGAATTGTACAATAATCTCACTCCAAACAATCCAGCCAGTTTATAAAACAAGCTGCGATATATGCAAACAAAGAAGGAAATTATTATTTGATTCCTATATTCAACGACAGGAATATTGTATGATCATGATGCTAATACAGTAACCGCTGCTTAATAAATTCACTGGTTAATAAAATCAGCCGCTTAATCTGATCAAATTGCTAGGACCGAAATCAAATCAATACAAACTACTCTTAAAACTGCCGTTTTATAAAATCAGGATCGCCGGTTATTAAACAAAATGGGCTTTATTTATTTATTTTTTTTGCATTGTAATTTTCCTTATTTTTGAAATAAAAAAAGAAATTAAAACACACCAATCCTCTTTCTTTGTCGAAAATTTTACACTTGCAGCATTAGTTACAAATTAAACACGCCCCACCACTCATCTCTGTAACAATTTCAAGGTACGTGTTCTTCAAAGCACAGTAATTTTGTGGCAGCTCGGAATCAAGAAGTGATGCACAAATTTCACGGAAATTTACATTTTTAGTTGCATTTTGAAACAAATTGGTGTTTACCAACTTCTAGTACATATTGATCAACATATGATAATCTAA
Organism: Salticus scenicus; assembly: GCA_963930645.1. Taxonomy (NCBI): domain Eukaryota; kingdom Metazoa; phylum Arthropoda; class Arachnida; order Araneae; family Salticidae; genus Salticus; species Salticus scenicus. Next base: position 288,936,722 of record OZ005652.1, on the reverse strand, counting down.
TCCTGTTTTATCATTTTTAATGTGGCATCATAGAATAAAATTTTGTATAAATGTACACAATGAGGATTATTTTTAACTAACTACACTTGTAAGGACATTCACTTCCCCCTTCCTCAGGAGTAAATTTCCCATATGAATATTTTCTAAAACTTCGTCAATACCTTTAAAATCAGTGTTTGAACCATAGATCTGTTATAATGTGAAACAAATTTACCCCCCTCCCCCCCTTCTTTTTTAATCATTTTCTATTACGTTGCCTGCAGGGCCCAAAATTGACTTAATTTCAACATTTAGGATTTCTGACATTTCTGAGATAAAAATCGTCTGAACTGCCCAGACCATGGATAATAATTTTGATAAATAATAATTTTAATAAATAATTTGCACTGCGTGAATTTGTATACAGAGTAACTAACATTAGAATTTTTTTCAAATTCTCTGACTTTTCCATGACTGTTTTTCATCATTTCCCCAGACTTACACTCCCCCCCCCCCCCCCCCAAAAAAAAAAAAAAAAAAAAAAAAAAAACTTCACAAAATTAGCAAACAATTCAGCAATTTACAATAACAAGCTTTCAAATATGGCTCATTTGCACAAACTTTGTTAAAATTCCTTGACTGTACACGAAATTCTTTGACAATTCCAGCCTCACTTAAATTTTCTGATTTTTCCATGATTTCTTGACTCGTGGCCTCACTAGTGTTAGATATTAAATCTAACACAGTAACGTCTGCTTCAAACATTTTCTTCCATTTTGTCATTGTGGTTTTTTATCGTTTCGATTAAGGCTTTAAATAACCTTTAAATGTCTATATAATTATAGCCTCAAATCCAATTACACGCTGTTTTAATTTTATTTTTTGTTTGTGTAAAAATAAATAAATAAAAGTAAGGCTGCGTAAAATTTTCATTACAGAATTAGAAAAACAAAAATCTATTAACATTTCCCGGAACAGGACAATTCCGCCGAGATTTTAATCCCCTGTTCCCCTCATAGGACAATTCCGCCGAGAATTTTAACCCCCCTTTTCCCACAGAGGACAACTCCGCCGCGCCATTTTCCTGAGACGAGAAGAGGGGGTCTACAGCAGTATTTCCATTTTTGGCGACGCATTGCACTTTGGCGGCACATCGAGCATTATATAAGAGCCCTTTTCACTCGCTTTGGAAAGATGAGTAAAAGTAAAGTAGATTTTAACCAAAATATGAGTAAAAATTTTTACTCATAAACATGTATTTAATTTTATTTTTCATTATTATTATATGTTCTTTTATTTGACAATTATTTAATCGTATTAATAAATTCTGCTATTAATAAATTTATTTCTAGTTTTCGTGTAGCACTTGAATATCATAAAATTCAAGTAAAAATTAACTTAAGAAAAATTTATATCTTAGTTTAAATTGTTCCGATTACATTTAAAAATTATTAAAGGATAAATAAGAAATTAAATTTTCTTTACTTAACATAATATTGAAATATATATTACTTAACTTATATTAACTTATATTAAATTTTCTTTACTTATTTTCTTTAATTTAATTTCTTAATTTTTTTATTCAACTGTGATAAATAACAGTAATAACAACAGTAATAATTCTGTGCGATGAAAATCATCTCCATCTGTATATATCGTGGAAAATAGTTTTAATAAATATTAATTTATTAAATAATTGGTATGGAAAAAATGTAGAAGAAAGTTTCATGGTGGTTACAACATACTAGTTGATATTGGAGAAACATTCAGGAGATAGGTTTTAGTAACATAGCTGATTTTGTTGGGAAACTGAAAAAAAAAAAAAAAACAGAAAATTTTACCACAAAAAATCCCCCCCCCCCCCAAAAAAAAAAAAAAAAAAAAACGAGCCCACATATTAATGTATATAGAATTTTATTATGGTATTCTGGGTCGATGATGGAAGACAGATTATTATGGAACAGAAGATAATTATGGAACAGAAATGTCCACAAATAACTCGTTTAAATGAACGACTTTTATTAATAAGAATTATAAATTGATTATTACAGTTTCATTGATTATTATTTGCGTAACGATGCATATACCTATGAACGTTTGTATCCATTTACTTTCTTCTTCTGATCATTTCAATAGCAAAGAATACTGTCTGTATCGAAATAATATGTCAACAGTTTAATAATAATTTGGTATGTTACTCACACGGCTTACCGTACAATTTAATACTAAAAATACTAATTGGAATCTAATTGGAATACTAACACGAATCATTTGCTTGATCTCAACGAAAACTTTAGTGCAGCTTTCCTATACGATACAGATTTAGTATATCGAGTTAGATCTTTCTGCTCTTATTTGTTCTTAGAATATGCTAATAACAGGCACATAGATCAACCACAAAAACATGATTTTCGGATTCAGGGGACTTCACAACGTATAAATATAACAAAAACTCAATTTCAAAAATTTGACCCAAAAACAGTATTTTCTCTACTATCTTTTATGATATCTATTTTATATAGCAACTTTGTCGCCGGTATATAGCATAAAAGCTGATATGGTCTTTCCGTAAATAGAGTTAAATTGCAGTACATAGCAGTGTCGTTTTTCGTCCAATATGCATTTATAATGAATCAGCATATAGTAATAAATACACTTTTCAAAAATAAGTAATCAAGTTTCAGTTAATTAGAATGCATTACGTTTTATATTAAAAAAAAAAAAAAAAAAAAAAAAAATCTATTTATAGCTGACGTAAATCACCAAAAAAAAAAAAAAAAAAAATACATCATAAATAAATGAATAAATAATAATAATAATAAAAAAAAACCAATAAATCATAAATTAAATCTTTTTTTTTTTTTTTTTATTTGCCTCCATGTTCAATAGTATTAAATTACGGTTTTGCATTCGTTTAGTCAATAAGCATTTCAAACACTCTAAAGGTTGTTGCCTTATAAAATGAAAAATCTGTAGTTGAAAATATAGGGAAGTTACATCTATACAAATTACTGTGCTTATGCTTTTTATTGAATTTTAAGAAATTGACAAATTGAACAACTTTCTTCTATAAAAAATTTTAATACAAAAGATTACGTGTATAAAATGAAAAAGTGCATAAAAATAAAGGTATTTTTGAATGCCTCTTTGAGATTCTAATAAGAGATTTTCTTTTCCCTTAAATTCTCATCAACCATAACTTTCTAACAATGCTACTTTCAATCCTCTACCCCCATAATTAATATGTTAAAAACGTACAACAAATTTTATGTTTGCGAATTAATATATAGATTATTACCATTCTTTTGTGTATTTATTTTTAACAAAAGTTGAATGCCTGAAGTTTTAGCATTCTCGCCAACTTTTATTTCGCCAAAGGTAATGCCTTCCCCCCCTCATTCGGCGGAATTGTCCTATCGAGGGAAAACGGCAGAAAGGAATGCGGCGGAGTTGTCCTGCTGGGGGAAACAGCTGATAAATTTTTCGGCGGAGTTGTTCTATGCTTCGGCGGAGTTGTCCTATGCCCACATTTCCTATTACTCTTTATGTTCCCCCCCCCTCTCAAAATATTAGATTTGTATTTTATTAATAAGTAATAAAAAATATTGACTATTAATGTAGTTAATTAAGTATATTAATGTTAAAAATTTCCCCTTAAATAATCGTGGAAACATACTATAAAAATTCACTGAATTGGTGAAACAGTCACGAAAGAAATTGTGTCGGTAGACACCTGTTTAAAATAAACATGGTGCAAAAGTTTTCTTCTCAGGATGGAACTCTTACACCACTATTTTTTTTATCACTAATCTCTATCATATTCAATCTTTAAAAATTACTGAATAAATACGATAAAAATTATTTATTTAAAATAGTGGTGTGAGAATTTCGTCTTGAGATAGAAACTCTCGTACTCTTGAATTATTATAATATGGATGCTGATTTTATTTAACATCGTCCAAGTCTTATATAATTATTTTTGTTGTGTGATATATATTGCGCACAAGAGTCTCTGTTAAAAAGTAGTGCATTTGATGTGGCAAGACCAGAGATGTCAAGTTACTACTAATGAAAAATCAATTCCATACTACAATTTAGAGATAGTAATATTCGTGCTGTTTAATCGCAGATAATTATTACAAAAGAATACTATTTAAAAATTTCTGTATGATAGTTACGAACAATTCGTAATACCTTAGGCACTTCTGGGAAAGACTATTGTTGCTTAGTTGTCAATATATTTGACAAGTTAAAATTTAAAAAGCATTGACATAATAAAAATCAGCATGAATTTCAATCATAAGACCACTTTGCGCTCTGCAATATTGTCTGATTTTAATTTGTTTCAATTCCAATCAGGCAAATTCAGAAATTCAGATTGACTGAGTTTTTCAATTTTTATGGATATCCTATCATAAACTGACAATAAAGTGTCACATGAATATTTTTTGTATTTTCAAAATTTCAAAGATGCAAATGTACCTTCCTGAAATAATTTACATATTTGAGAAAGTAAATTCAAGACATAACATTATATGTAAAGATTTAAGAAAGTTCACCTCACTCTTTTTATTGTACAGTAACCGCCGCTTAATAAATTCACTGGTTAATAAAATCAACCGCTTAATCTGATCGAATTGCCAGGACCGGAATCAAATCAATACAAAATACTTTTAAAGCAACCGCTTAATAAAATCAGCATCTCCGGTTAATAAACTCAAAAATATCTCCCCAGTAGCCAAAAATATGATTTATGCACATCAAAAGTTTTTTTAATTTACATTGTGACTTTTTTTTTTCAAAATAAATAAATAAATAAATAAAGCATAACAATCCCTCCGTTATCGCTCATTGTAGAAAATGTTACACTTGCAGCATAATTACAAATTAAACACTCCCCATAACTTATCTCCTTAACAATTTCAAGCAACGTATTTTTTAAAGAGCAGTAATAAGTTACAAATTTGATTTGATTTGCAAATGATTTTTTTTAAATTTTTTAATTATTAAAAGACAATTTCTAGTTCTTATTTTGAAATAAAAATAAATATAAATCAAGAGGTTTAAGCGGAAATATTTTAAGTTTATAAGAAAAACGTGAACGTTTGGTAAAATAATGATGATTTTCTTCAAAGGAAAACGCATAGGAACTTGGAATGAATTTATTTATATCGAAGGAACAATTAATTATCTATCAAAAATTAATTAAAAAATTCACTAATTCCATTATTTGTTGCCTTTTGAAATTCCTTTCCAAATTCAGGGAATTAATACCTTTTCCTTGAGTGCAGAACGTTGGCCGGATATAAAAATCAGCAGCTTAATAAAATCACTTTGGCTCAGGACGAATGTGATTTTAATAAGCGGCGGGAACTGTATTCTAATTTTAAGTTAATGTGAATACTAAATTAAAATTTATTTTTACACCGGGCTGGGCTGGACCCATTTTGTTACTTTTACTTCGGGAAAATTTGATACATTACATTTGACACAACGTAACTCCAATCAGAACATAAAAATGTTAAATATCTGATGAAATATGAACATTTTTACTAAATTATTTTTAACCACGAATGTGCAACCGCAACGTAATTTCCTTTGCATAATAATGCATATAATTACTCTTTACAAAAACATTAAAATTCAGAAAGATTTCGTCACAATAGAATGAGTTTAATTTTAAGTACTCTTAAACAAGAAGCAAATCTATGAAGGATTTTTATTTTGAATCAACGAACACTATATTGCCGTTAATTCATTTTCAAAATATGGGTAAAATTTTTTATAGTTTTGTTTCTTTTCAAGAGTACTTAGAATTCAACTCATTCTATCGACTGATATCATTCTGAATTTTCACGATATTTGCTCGCTTATTTTTAAAGAGTAACTTCGATAATAAATTATACAAAATAATTTTATGCCAGCGCATGCGCAGTAGAAAATTATTCAGTAAAATTGCTCACATTTAATGATATATTAAATATTTTTATATTCTGATTACAGTGTTATGTGTAATGTAATACATCAAGTTTTCTAAAAGTTGATATTGCATTGATTTGAAAATCATGCTTGCTATAAACAAAAAATGTGCACAAAAAGTATTTGCTGTTAATAAAGAAATATTTATATCGTCATGGAAATACATGCTGTTCTTATAAAAATTAACAGAGACTATTAAAAGCCACATAAACACGTGCTACAGGTACAATTCATTTCAAGCATCCCCCCCGCTTTTTTTTTTTTTTTTTAACAGGATGATTCCAACATTTTTTTTCATATTTAAATTGTTATTGGTCCCCGTTTTACCTTTCGAACAAAACTTTCGTTGAAATATATGTGGTATAATATGTTCTACAATTCTACACACCCCTGAAGTTCTAGAAGAAACTATCATCTTTTGGCATTCGACAGCACGTATACATTCGAAAGTGTTCATTTTATTTTGTCATCTATCTGTACACACAAACGATTTATGAATATTTACATATTTTATTTTAGTTACTGCTAATTTAGTTTCTTATTGATATACAGGTCGTAATCAAAAACATATCTTTCATAATTAGGTGGCTTGTGTTAATAAATTCGTTCGAAACGTTAATCGTACATGAAAAGAATTTTCATTTGTGAAAACATACCATGAAAAAATTGAAAACATACCATGAAACCTACACATTTTCTAAAGAATATATATATATTATATATTATTATTATTTTTTTTTAGAAATAAGGTAAAACTTTTTTTATGAAACTAATTAAAAATTTAACTTACCTTGTTCCGATTTGCTGGTAATGAGAAATCCCACCCTGGTGCAACGAATAAATATCCACAACACGTGACTTTCCGGGTCGCCTGCAATAAAAGGAAATCAACCATTAAAAATGCGATACTCTAATATTGCACTAAAATACAAGCTAACAGGAACAACTAAGAACTACCATTTTCAACACTTAACTACGACATCGCACTGAAATATTAAGTAAAGTAAGACATCTGACGTACGGCCCGCAAAATAACTATCTAGCAACTGCTGTAACATGCAAGAAAGGAAAGACGAAAGTTCAATTCAGAGAGAGATCCAGAGAGTAGAGTATAATCTAACGATATCGGCGATAGCTATGAAGACAGCATGCTCCAATTAAAAAAAAGAAATAATAATAATAAAATGAAAGCTCATCGCACGCAAAGATTTGATATAAGATAGTATTTTGAGTGTGGACGACAGATGCCCTCTTTAAAACAATCAATACAAAAAGAATCAGCACAGGATGATGAGTTAAAACAAACAAAATAAAATTAATCAAACACAGATTAAAGTTTTAATTATACTGATATTAGTTCATTAAGAGTTAATTGAATAATAGTTATGAATGTCGAAACATAGCAAATGATGATAATAATAATAATAAATAAAATATTGCAATTGTTAAAAATTAATAATTTTTATGGGAATCCATAATATTTTAGAATACTGATGTAGTTGTCAATATTCTTTTTTTTTTTTTAAATTTATTTACGCTTAGATACTTCGATTCCCAAAATATAGTTAAGATAAAAGTTAGCCATATTCACTTTAATAACAAATGAACATAGGGAATATAAACTAACTGAGTGATGCACGAAATATAAATGTTATTAAACAAATATATGCTACAATCAATACATTTAATACATGCTATTTATTTTATACAGATTCTTATTTTCCCCTTTCAGTTTATTTATGGCATCCTGTACGTAGCGTGTTTTTGCATTTATCGTATGTTGTACTGCTCTCATGCTGCTGTAGTGTTTTTTATTGCCATTTATAAAGATAAGTCGTCGTCCCTAAGATATTAGAACATACTTATATTCTTGTTATAGTAAAGCAAACTTCTGAACTGTTCAAAACCGATGGTAGTCCAAAAATAAAATAAAATAAAAATTTCTGAAGTTCCGATTACAATTATTAAAAAATAATTTAAATAGCATAAGGCATTAAGATGTTGCCATGGATCTAAAATAGTTCTATTTTGAAAAGTTATCTTAAAAATGTCTGGAACAAACTTAAATTAAAAAAGCATAAGGATACTAAAACATTTTAAAACCAACCCTCAAATGCTAGACCTTTTTAACACTGTCTAACAAAGATGAAAAGTGTTTTATGACTTCGGTTTGTCTGTCTGTCTGTCTGTCTATTCGCCTCTCACTCCCGTAAACATTCATGGAATTCCTTGAAACTGACATATGATAGTAAAGTTCATTGTGGGGTATTTTCCATTGAAAATAGGGTAAATATTTAAGGGTGATTGTAATTTAAATTATATCTTTTAGTCTATCAGTCTATCTTTCTGTTCGTCTGACCGCTTCTGGCGCCCTTAAATAGTTTAAGAATTTTTTTTTTAAATGAATATGTTATTCAAGTTCAGTATGGCATGTTCCCTTATTTAAAACGGTATAAATAACACAACTGGTTTGTGTACAGGGATACCCGAAAAAAATGTCAACGAAATGCATTTTATGAGAGGCATTTTTATAAATCAGATTTAAATATCTTTGTATTACACAAATCTTAATGAAATTGACATTAATTGCTTGTATGCTATTTTTTTTTTCTACACAATATATTATTTTTAACGTTAAGATTTAAAGACTTCAATTAGTCTGTCTGTCCATTGTGTGATCACATAGACAAAAATAACACTAAATGTTAAACGATTTAACGAGTACGTACAGTTGGAAAGTGTTAATAACCTGTGCGAATAACATGATTTTTCGTCCTTGTTTATGATAAAAGATGATTTAATTTTTATTTTAAATCAGGCTTGGCAAGACTATGAATACCATAAAATAAACTGTTATTTTCTGTAATGTCAAAATAGTGTAGTTTTCGGTAGAATTATATTTATCAAAATGACACAAATATTTTAAAAAAAAAAAAAAAAAAAAGGTTTAACTGTGAGTGCACGTGTAATATAACTGTTATTTTCACAATTTCCTCAGTATTTGCCATTATTCTAATAATTTATGTTTAATTTTCAGAAATAAAGATATAAAAAATCTGGTGTGAAACAACCACACGACTTCCATTACCCACTATTACACTGTATTATATCATTTTTGGAGATATTATATATGCATTTTTTGGAATTTTGCAGTAAGAGGAACTTGATAGTGATACACGTATAAAGACATATAAAACAAAGTTTACACATCGAGTTTAAAAAAAAAAGAAAAAAAAAAAAAAAAAAAAGTCATTTTTTTAAACACCGATTTCCGAGATCTAAAACTGAACTACCTAATCAGAATGATAGCTAATATTCTTAGTAACCACGTAATACATGAAAAATGGTATCTCAAATGGAGTTGATATGGCGAGTTTGAAAAAAATCCGTACAGCCGTTTTTTAAAGGAACGCTCTTGCAAGACTTGAAATTGAGCTATTTATACAGGACACCAAACAATTTTTATGAACTAACCAACTATATCATTCGAAAGGGCATCTAATAGAGTGTTTATATAGCAACCTTGAAGAAAATCGTTAGAGCTGTTTTTGAGATATGGACTTACGGTCCCATTTCCGGTTTCCGTCGACCCACCTCCGGTTTTCCAATTTTCACTAAAATTTGGAAAATTCATCTGTACACCAGACCTGTATCAATTCTGAAGTTTCGTAGTTCTATCTTTATTAGTTTTGGAGATATGACAGCCAGAAGATTCCACACATACATACACACAATGACCAACTGGCAAAAACTAATTTTTTGGACTCAGGAGGCCTTAAAACGTGTAAATCAGGTGAAAACTCGATATCGAATTTTTGGACCGAATAAAATACTTCCAATACCCTACGGAAGTAGGATAATGGAAGTAATTAAGTTTTATTATTATTGTTGCATTAATTCTTCTGATTTTGAAATAGTTTTACAAGTGTTATTTAACTTAGAGGTTTTTTTTTTTTTTTTTTCCCTCTTGAAAGATGCCAGAATTATATTTTAACCTAATTTTTTTATAATATAGGTATACTTACTAACTGTGTACTTGCTTATATATATATATGTTTGACCTGTTATATTTTTTTTCTTTCACTATTTACGGAGGTTGAAATCAATTTGTATTCTGAACCTCTTACATTGCAGCTGTTTCGACAAATCACCTAAATAGCCTTTGAACTTGTATCTCTTATCAAAAAGTTCGTAATGTCAATTTCAAGGGTTTCTGTTGCGAAGTGTTTTTTATTATTTTTATAGGGTTAATATTTTAGAAAGCGTTTCCAAAGAAAAATAAACATTTATGTAAGGTCATGAACTTTTTTGGAATATATTTAAATCTTCTAACCATATTTCTTTACTTATTCCTATTATTCAAAAATGTTTTAAAATTATTTTTAAATGTCGATTGAAGTTAGCTATGGTAGCAAACATTAAAACTATTAACAATTTATTGAGGCATTTTTTTAATTTTAATTTGTTACATTTTGAATTATTTAATTAGATAAAATTTTCATATATATATATATATATATATATATATATATATATATATATATATATATATATATATATACAAAATAGAAATTTATACGTATTTATTTTCTCATGTCTCATTTTAAAATTTATTTTATAAACTTTAATATGATATGCAACCGGACCAAATTAATTAAAATGTAATAAAAGAAAAAAAAAAAAAAGATCAAAAAGCGGCATTTTTATTTATTTATTTTAATAATTTTACATTGCACTCTTTTACCTCCCCAAGTTTTATTTTGGAATCATAAGACACAAAGTTAAAAATTATAATTAACTATTTTTCATACCTCTGTACATATTCCAAACAGTTTCTTATGGAAGTTTACTTTGCTTGTGGGTGCCTTTAAATTAACGGAGCAAAATGCGCACAGAGAGATGGATATTGAAAAATGGTTTAAAATTTTTAGACGCAAATATAATCTACTTATCTGTGTCTTTTGATCCCATAATGATACGGAATTAAAACTTCAAAAAATAAAAGGAAAATTTATGTAGATTAATTATATTGTATATGAAATTAAATTTATTAAAAGACTTGATTTAGTTCTTTAAAGAAAGAGATGCTCTTAGCATGTTTAGCCACTATTCATCTCTTTGTACTACAATGACATGTAAAATTTTGTCTCCTCGGAGTCAAATTATTTAACTTATCAATATTTTCCGTCTTTGAGATCAATGCCGAAGCCCTCAAAATCTCACAGAAAGGAAAACGACTGCCGTAGTCCCTTTCTACTAATGCATATTTTTAAAAATATTTAATTTCAGAATTTGCTTATATAACATACATATTTTAATGGTGGTAATACCGAACAAGAACGAAAAGTGACCGACCAGGCCCCAGAAATCGAGTCAAAATGAAAATATAATGCCAAGCACAGACATGTGACACTTACAAGCAAAATTACGGTCTTGCTAGGACTATTTATTCGTGATTGAAACACTACGTTTGATTTTCTTTCTTTCTTTTTCAATGCTACATTTGCAATTTGAATTTAGTTTATAGTACTTCCCGATTACTGAGGGAAAAGCCTTTATTTATTTAGTATTGTTACTACAAAAGTTTTTGCCATTATCTCTTGAACTTTCCATTTCAAAGTTTTAAATGTTTTTGTGATTAAAATAATAAGAATAATAATAACATTTTTATTTGCTTGATGTTATCTGTAAATGTCTATAATTTACTGTGTAATACAAACAAAGTAATTTTTAGTTCACGATGTAATCTCGCCTTTTGCTTCCATTTTTGAAGTAATTCTATCCATCCTACTTACCCAATTGGAAATACATTTTCTGGAATATTTCTGAGTGCAGTAACATGACTGTTGCGATTCTGAATTTAGCATTATTAGTAAACCGGCTTTTGTTTACAATAAGTGCAAGAAATGCGAATTTCGAAGCTGCCCTGTTGCGAAAGACAGTGATAACGTGACCTTTCTAACCAAAAATAACTGAAATCTCTTTCTCAAAAAATAACTGTAAGTTTTAAACGTGACCATTCCGTTTAATATCCTAGTTACTCTTTCACTGTGTCTGCATTATCACGTTTCACTGATCTTTTTTATCTTCAAAGTGTGTAATGTTAAGTTGAAATGTTTGTATTAAAGTCTGGAGAGTATGCCGACATTAATTAGTATCAAATGTAGATTTTTAGGTAAATGTTCGAGAGAAACTTGTTTTTTTAATAATTTGTTTTCTTATTTCAAGGCATGTTTTGTCTTGACAACGTATCTATAATGCACTGTTAAATGGTTTAAAATATGGTATTCGGATACATAAAGTATTGTACGTTATTCAGAAAAATTCCTGCACAGCTAAGCATTTTCATCATATTTTTCTATTTAATTAATGTTATTTGGTTTATTTTAACTTTTTGACTTACGTGATTTTATCTTTCAATGTTGTACATTTGCTTATTACAAAGGTTAATTGGAATGAAGATATACTCTTGTTTATAGCTAATATTAATTTGTTTACGTAGACAATAAAATATATAATTATATTCACATTATATTCATAGATGACAATATCGCTAATTTTTAAATTAGACTGATCCTCCAGTATTTTTAAAAAGGAATCTGTCACATATATTTTCGACGAATAAATCAAAACATTTATAAAAACTTCCCGGTATAAAGTCTCAGTTGAAAATAACGGAGACCTGGCACACATGCACATTACTAAAACAGACGTTTAAGAAAGGATAGCTGTCATTTACATAATTAAATTTCACATATTAGAGCTTGCTGAATTTAAAAATATTTAAGATTAATACCATCTCGACATATAATAAAAGAAGATGTTTGCGTGTGCGTACGTGTGTGTCGGTTGCATTGTAGGCAAATGAAGGTACGATTTGACCTCCTGTCCTGATGCACCTCGACACCCGATTTTTGAGTTTTTTATTCGATTTTTTAAAACTTAATTAAAATACGAAAACGCAAACTTTATATCTGCTTTAAAATTAGCTTTAAAGCATATTAAATTAATGAAAAAAAAAAAAAAAAAAAAAAAAAAACTTTACGCATTTTTTTTTTTCTTTCGACCATTGAAGGAAATACATTTATTTACACGTGAATAATAAAAAAATATCAAAAATTTAATTAACCATGCATCTGGCAAAATGGACGTCATTATAAGTTTAAAAATCTTTATATACACAGTAACCGCCGCTTAATAAATTCACTGGTTAATAAAATCAGCCGCTTAATCTGATCAAATTGCTAGGACCGGAATCAAATCAATACAAACTATTTTTAAAACCGCCGCTTAATAAAATCAGCATCGCCGGTTAATAAACTCAAAAAAACCTCTTCAGCAGCAAAAATATCATTTATGCAAGCTAATTTTTTTTCTTTTTTAATAATAATAATAATAATAAAAAAAAGAAATTAAAGCACAGCAATCCCTTACATATAAATAGTTTTTTTTTTTTTTCTTTTAATTTATAATAACTCAAAGGAAAAATAAAAAAGTATTTTGGGGGGAAGAAAATCAGCTAAAAAAATCAAAGAATAGTGAAAAAGAAAAAAAAAAACTCAACTAACTTAATTATTAGGTATCTCTCTTTGTCGAAAATTTTACACTTGTAGTATAGTTACAAATTAAACAAGCCCCATTACGTATCTCAAGAAATATTTCAAGAAACGTATTTTACAAATTTGATTTGATTCACAAGTAATCTTTTTTTTTTTTTTTTAAACTTTTAATTATAAAAAAAAAAAAATCTGGTTCTTATTTTAAAATAACTATGAAGCAAGAGGTCTAAACGAAAAGATTTTAAATTTAAAAGAAAAGCGTGAACTTTTGGCAAAGTAATGATAATTCTCCTCAAAGGAAAGCGCATATAGAAACTTGCAATGCGTTTAATTTAGTTATATTGAAGAAAAAATTAATTATCTGTCAAAAATTAATTAATGTTGTTTATTAATTTCATTACTCTTACTCGTTATCTTTTGAAATTTCTTTCCTAATTTAGAAAAGTATAATACCGTTTTCTTGAGTGCAGGAACGATCACCGAATATAAAAATCAGCCGCTTAATAAAATCATTTTGGCTCAGAACGAATGCGATTTTAATAAGCGGCGGGTACTGTATAAAATTTCACTATTCACGTATAAATAAATAAATGTACAGTAATCGCCGCTTAATAAATTCACTGGTTAATAAAATCAGCCGTTTTTTCTGATCAAATTCTCAGGACCAGAATCAAATCAATGCAAACTAATTTTAAAACCGCCGCTTAATAAAATCAGCATCGCCGCTTAATAAATTAAAAAAAAATCTCTTCAGCAGCAAAAATGTCATTTATGCACGCTGAACAAATTTTTATTTAACCTGTGATTTTCTATTTTTAAAATAAAATAGAAAATAAAATACAATAATCCCTCCGTTATCCCCCTTTGTCGAAAATTTTATGTTTACAACATTAAATTTTACATTTTCAGCAATTAAACACGTCCCATCACTCGTCTTAGTAATAATTTCAAGGAATGTACTCTTCAAAGCGCGGTAATAAGTTACAAATTTGATTTGGTTCTCACAAGTGATCTTTTTTTATAATGTTTAGTTAAAAGACAATTTTTCTTATTCTGAAATAACTAAGAAGCAAGAAGCTTAAACGGAAAGATTTTCAATTGAAAAATAAAAAGCGTAAGCTTTTACCAAAGTACTAATGATTTTCTTCAAAGGAGAGCGCATCGGAACTTGGGATGTGTTTAATTCATTTATTTTGAAGGAACAATTAAATAATTATCTGTTAAAAATGAATTAATATTGTTTATTAGTTTCATTATTTGGTACCTTTAGAAATTTCTTTCCAAATTTAGGTAAATAATGCCTTTTGCTTGAGTGCAGGAACGTTCGCCGGATATAAAAATTAGCCGCTTAATATAATCACTTCTGCTCAGAACGAATGTGATTTTAATAAGCGGCGGGTACTGTATTTATTTTTATGTAAAAAAACAAAAAGTGAGAAAGAAAAAAGAACGTGTGGTTTGAATTTTATTGAAACTGCGCATTCAGAAAAACATTTTACTACTTTCTGCTTATTCCGTAAAAATTTTCCTCGATTTTAACGTTTAAATAAATTTGATACTAAGATTTACAAATTATATAAATATTTAAGACCTCCGTATACTATTTATTTAACATAAGAAAGATTTAAAATCTACTAGTTAAAGATGCTATTTTCATAAATTTATAATAACCAAATCAATCGCATGGCAGATAATTAAGGAAAGGAAGGATCAAAATTACTCGAAATAAAGAGTATTTGATATTTGAGGGGAGCTGACGGCCTTGGATTATTCATTATTATTTGGCAAAATTTAAATCAGCTGAAATTATATGAAATATTACTGTTTAAAAATCAATTTTAAACAAAGTTTATGTTTAGGACGTCTGAAACTGGGGGACTCACTATTTCAGTTAGTACCAATTATAACAAATAATTTAAAGTATTTTACCCTAAAACATTAACTAGTTTTTGTTGAATATTTTTATAATGTGAGAAAAAAAAAATACAATTAAAAAAAAATAATAATAATTAATACGTTTTAAAATTTTATACAATAAAAACTAGTATGTTGTGGCCACCACATGACTTTCTTCTATATTTTCCTACACAAATTCTTTCAGTAAAAATAATCTATTAAAATTATCATTTAAAAAATTATCTTCTATGATAATGCAGACGATTTCCATATTAGAGAAGTAGTATAACACACACACACACACACACAAAAAAAAAAAAACTAGTTGGCATAGGTGGACTCTGTCAGTTCCCTATCATATTTATGTTCTCATAAATTTCTAGTGCGAGACATATTATAATCATGTTAAAAGAAATGAATTTGACCAAAGCTTGATACAGCGATAGAATGAAATCCCCGCCTAATAGGCTATCCACCGTTCACTTCGATATATTTATCTTATTCTAATCTATTAATTTACTTTATCAGGGTCAATTCTGTTGTTTAGTTTTCAGGCTACTTTTTTTAATGCAATAATCCTCAAAATTCATATTTATATGAAAAATTTACTATTTCGCTATGTTGATAAAATCGTAAATTACGAATAATTTACAAAATTTTCCTATTAGAATATTTGTATTCAATCATGTTCAAACAAATATCATAAATATAATTTTAAAGTTGTCTAATGTATTTATGATCCTCAAAATGGATGTTTATGCTCAATTTTGCCTTTTTCTGACATGTTAAATAAATCGTAAATTCCAAATAACTTACGAATTTTTTAAATTGGAAAAATCATACTCTATGATATTCATGCCAGTATCCAAAATAATATTTAAAAAGTGGTTTGACATCTTTACGATGAAAATATCCTTAAGATCGACGTTTATGTGAAATTTTGCTCTATTCTGCCATGTTAATAAATTCGTAATTTTCCAATAACTTAAGAAATTTTTATATCGGAAAATTCATAGTCATTAATATTCATGCCAGTGTTCTAAATAATATTTCAAAAGTAGTCTGACATCATTACGATGAAAATATCCCTAAAAATTGACGTTTATGTAAAATTTTGCCCTATACTGCCATGTTAAAAAATTCGTAAATTTCCAATAACTTGCGAAATTTTAAAAGTAGCATATTTATATTTATTGATGTCCATTCCGGCATCAAAACTGATATTTTAAAACTGGTCTGACATTTTTACAGTAAAAAGTTTCCATTTAATGCACATTTAAGTGAATTTTTGTCCTATTCTCCCATGTTAAGAAAATCGTAAATTTCTCATAACTTACGAAGTTTTTTAATTCGAATGTTGCAAATGAATAGGGTTCTTGCCAGTATCGAAAGTTATTTTAAAACTGATCTGACCTCTCTGCGATCATTTGTTCGTGAGATATCGTGTTAACAGACTAACACACTAACGGACTAACACACTAACAGACACCATACAAATTTTGTCATTTTCGGATTCCTCACACCTGAAAACGTATGAAAAAGTCAAAAAACCTAGGTCGAAATTTTTCACGATTACCTAAGTTCCCCATACCTATAGTATGATGGGGAACTAAAAAATCGATAACTTTATTTTAAATTATCGCACCCCCCCCCCCGGGGGGGGGGAGGGCGATGCTCCTACATATACAAAAAAATTTTTCCCAGTTGACTATCTCTCTATTATAAATATTTCTTGTAAATTTCATAATGATTATTAAAAAATAATTCTCTTTATGCACATTTATACAAAATTTTGTCCTATACCACCATGTCAAAAATTTAGAAAAAGCTGGATGGTAATGCAAGCTTTTGGGCAATTTTTACCAAAAGTTGATAGGCACTAATTTATGTCAATGTGTCACTATATACCAATTTGTATGAAATTCTGTGCAGTAGTACCTGAGATACAGTTGCCGCAAAATTTTGTCACACAGACATTTTCTAAAAATGGTCAAATCGTGTTCTACAGCTCTCAAAACGTGTAAATCCATCAAAAACCCGAGGTCGAAAATTTTTACGAACCCAATACTTTCTTCTACTGAATATAGAAGAAAGTAAAAAGGTACGACAGTATTGGTATATCAAAATTGAATAGTTTCAGTCAGTTTATAGATATGGGGATATAAGAATGTTACTCTATAAATTATATAAAATAAAATTTAACATCAATTAATGTATATATATATAATTCTTTTATGAACCTTCCAGCGGGCGCGCTGCTTATACGAACATGAAAGGTTGCGTGTATTTTTCACATACATTACTGTAAAATATATATTTTAAAGCATCTGAATCTTTTAATTATACTATAACCATTTGAAGATTAATAAGAAAATTCAATTGAAACTTTCATTCATAAAAAAAAAAAAAAAAAAAAAAAAAATTCTGAAAGAATGAAACTGAAAGCACAAAATTAATAGTAATCAAAGAAACATCGGAATTATTTGAAAATAAAATAAAGTATATAGTTGATGTTTTGTCATTTTTAATAAAATGTGTAAAGTTAAAAGTTAATTAATTTTAAGAATATTTAAAATAATAATGTTTAAAACAGCGAAAAAAAAATCAAATGTAACAAAACATTACATGAACGGTAGCGCGTATTTTTCAAATACAAATAGCAAATATACAGCTTCACATCATTGTTTCGAGGTTCAAAATATAACTAAAAATAGACCAATATATACTGAGTGAATAGCCAAAGATAAGTGTTCCAAATGCTCTCAGACTTATACAATGAGATTCAACGCTAGTGTATCTCTCATATACGCGCGCCCGCTAGAAGGTTAAAAATTCTTTCTGAAATTGTAGATTAAAAGATACTAAAAGTATATAAATAAAAAAATAATGTTATAATTATGCACTTAAAAATAAACATTTAAAATTTCTGCATATATATATTCCCTTGTATATTTAAAAATAAATTATATTATCAAAGATATTTCTCTTTTAAAGCGAATGCTGTCTTTATTCATCTTATTCTTTTACGCATGTAAATATTAGAAATATCAATACTTGAAACATCATGACTATCTACGTTATAGTATTAAAGCTTCAATAATAATATATATATTTTTTCTTTTTAATATTATTATTTGTATCTCTCACTGAAATTAAATTATTCATAAAAAATATGAAAAATAAATAAATAAAATAAGAGCAAAAGTACAATGAATTGAGTTTTTGTTAAAATTGATACAGCAACCATAGCTAAGGAGCGCAACTACAAATTTTAAAGTGATAGTTAACTTTTTGCGTATTTGAAACTCACTCTTGCATTATGGAATAACTTATTTTCATACATAAAAGAAGAAAGTACTGGATTCGTGAAAGTTTTCGAACTCTAGTTTTCGATGTCCTGAATGTTTCGAGATGAATAGTGAACACGACTTTACTATTTTTAGAAGTGTGTGTGTGTATCACAAATTTTGTGGATGCTGCATCTCATGAACTAATGAGGAATTCTAACGAAACTTGGTATTTATTTGGACCCTAACCCAAACTGATGCTGATTAGATTTGAGGATCAATCGCTCATCAGGTGGCGCTGTGATTCCATATCTTCTAAATTTTTAACATGGCAGTATATAGAATAAAATTTCGTATAAATGTACATAATGAGAGTTACTTTTAATATGTAATTGTAAAATTCATATGAATTATTGATAATAGTAGTAGTAAACTAGGGGAAAAGTTTGTGCATGTAGGAGCATCACTTCTCCTCCTGGGGACGATGTAAATTTTCAATATGGGTATCTTTCGAAAGAACGCGTCAATACCTTTAAAATGAATGGTTGAACCATAGATTTGTGACAATTTAAAACAAAGTTATTATTTTTTTTCATTTTTAACAAAAAAAAAAAAAAAAGGGGGGGGGGGCGAGAATTTTGTCGATCAGCATTGAAGTAACAATCTATTCCAGCAATCATTACAGAGAGACAGAAAATTGTGCATTTCAGTAATTAGCTGATATTAAACTTGTTTTTACTTAATTATTAATCAGCTGTGAAACAGTTTCCCATTTCGAGTAACGGTCGCAAAAAATATCGAAATTTTACTTGTAATTCAACCGAAAAATATGAAAATTTCACCTACTGAATAAGGAAAAAATGACATTTTTCGGGTGTCTGACTAGGAAAAAATTCGGATCCGAAAACTGACGCTTAGCAAAAATGGGATGATTTAAAAAAAAAAATTCTTCAAAAAATTCGGATGCGAAATTTTTTTATTGCTGTAATCTGCTGAAATATTTGCAAAAAGCACATTATATTATCACATTATACCTGAGAATAACTTAAAATTTAAATTTTCGAGTTTATTCATTATTATTCAATAATCGTTTTTCAACTGAGGACTGTATTCAAATGTGAATCATTCTTTAATAAAGCCTATTTAGGTCTGAAATTACGTAACATTAAACCGACTTAATTTGTAATGCTATTAAATTATTTTTATACTACTTAAAACACTCTGCTAGTGAAGTAATAAAAAAATATCCTAACCTAATTAATTAATCCTGAACTTCTGTAAGGTCTCGAGAACAGCCGTAATATGACACGACTATCCTCGTGTCAAAAAACCAGTTTGAATTCGTAAGTTCAATGAGAACAAATAATGCAAAGAATCGTGTTAAAATATAATACGTGTTTGCATTTGGATCTCCTAAATGAACAGTTTAAAGCAAATTTTGCTTTGATTTTTTCATCATTAAGATGCATGTTTTAAAAGTTATCTTATTGTTTAACAATATGATTTCATTGGTATTCATATCATTTCATTCATTTTTACTTTCCGAGCATGCATATGTAAGGAAAGTTTTGTAATTATCAGAAAAATTAGGCTTTGAAATTTTGGTGTATCTATACGTTTTGAGATTCCCTGACTTCATTTTTGATATTTTTATGGTAATGTGTGTATGTGTGTGAGTGAACACGATAACGTCTAAACGCTTTGCTGGAATGAGCTGAAAGTTAATACGTATGTTATGTCACCGTCGCATGAACTGTACAGATTTTGGTGAATGTAACCAGAGCCTCCTTAAGTAGGCTCTGATGTAACACTTAAGGAGGCTCTGATGTAACACATATAATGTTTTTTTACAGGGGACAAAGAAAATGTTTTTATGATTATGGTCTATGAGTTCAAATTATATATATATATATATATAAAATATTATTAATTAAAAATGTATGGTGTTTTTATCAAATTGAATCTCTTTTTGATCTAAATTAGTAAATAAGACTTTCTTATAAATTATACCATCCTACATCGAAATATCTCATAGAAAGCAAAATAAGATCCTTTAAACATTAAAAATATTCTATAGAAGTACAATTTGTAGAATTCTTCATCATCATACTATTTAAAAACTGCATCGATTAAAAACACTTGTAAGTGAAAATAATAAATTATTACAAAAAAAAAAAAAAAAAAAAAAAACACTAAATTGCATAACCAGTAATCGTTGAAAGATTAACGGACAATTAACAAATCAACAAAAATTATACATATGACTACCAAATTAACGACTTCTATGTGCAGACTGGTTGCTTTCAAAATGCGCCCGTAATGTTTTGCACAGCGCACCAACTGCAACTAAAAATAATAACTTACTGCAACAGAATATCCCATAAGAGACAAGCCGAGGAAAAACGCAAGTACAGAGTATATATAATATTTCCAGTCAAAAAAATAATATTTCCTATTATAGCTGAAATGCGTTTGATTTCAATTCGTCTATTGCCACTTCCATAAATAAGAGTGGATTGGTTGAAAATCTAATTGCTTAATTCAATAGTCCTCCCCGCTTATTATTGTTTCTTATCAAAATTGGTGTGGATAATATTAGGGGGACCGGAAAGTAATGTTTTATTTTACAATGCATTCAAACAGATAATTTTTTGACAAGTTTTTATTTTTAATCAATTTTGTAATTACGCTCGTTATCAACAACCTTTAAACATCTAGTGTGTGAGTTTTGAATGACGAATAGATAAAAATCGATTGATTTTTGACTAAAATCTCTGGAGATTACAATGCATTTTGGACATCATCCAAATATTAAAAATTTTTGTCACTTAGAAAATATTATAGCGGTCAAAATAAATGTAAATCCGATGGCGCAATATCGGGCGAGTATGGTAGGTGAGACAATACCTCCAATCTCAGTTCATTATTGTTATTTTTATTTATTTATTTTTTAAGGGTTCATCTTGCGAGTGTGGTCTTGCATTATCGTTTTGCAAAATAACGCTTTTTCTGTTGATAATCGCTGGACACTTTTCCATTAAACACTGATTTACTCTATCCAGTTGTTCACAGTAAAGATCTGCATTCATAGTTTGTCAAGATTTCAGCACTTCAAGATGAACTACCCCGCGAATACTTCAATAACCATGCAAAAGTTCCTGTTTGTGGTGTAAACCTGGCATAGCGGCACTTTGTGACGATTCATTCGAAGAGAGCCACTGCCTTTTGCATTTTGGAATTTCATAAAAGACCCATTTTTAACCTCCAGTGATCGAGTGATCAAAAAACGCTTCTGTACTGTGCCGATAAAGCAATAAGTTCTATTCTATGCGCTCATTCGATTAGTTTTGCTTCCTTCAGACAAATTATGCGAGACTCAAAAACTTGCTCTCCTTTTCATGCAAATGTTCTTGGATGGTAGATCTAGGACGGTTAAGAATGTTTGACAACACGAATTTGCTTCTACTTCTGCCCTTAACATGTCATTTGTTTATCTTCCGTATCGACACGAGTCAGAAAGATAAAAATTACTGAATTTCAATTAAAAAAAACTCATTTAGCATTTACAAAGGTTTAATGCACAATAAACATCGCAAGTGATTCTTGTATCAACTGTTGCATTACTACCCATTTGCAACTCAAAATGCAACATGTAGCTCTACTATAATTTGGCTGGCCATTTCACTATAATTTACAAGTAAACTAATTATTCTAATCTTGAAATGTCTTTGGCACCAGTTTAAGCACACAATGAGCTGATAAATGACAATCGAATATCGACATGCGCAAAAAGGACATTACTTTCCGGTCTCCCTGATAGTTTAATTCCAGGAAAATGCTACTGAGCGTAGTACTGCAAAATCTTAGGAACACGCGTACTTATCATATAACACTCATATACTCCCCCCCCCCCTTAAAAAAAAAAAAAAAAAAAAACCTTGAAATGCAAATATATCAGATTTTATTTGGACGCAATTATAAAATTTCTATTTTGATGATCGTCATAAATCTAACATACCATCGCGGTTTAGCTTGATTTGTCATGATAGTTTTTTGTAGAGATTAACATAACTAACAATGATTTGGTCAAACAGCCGAATACGGAACATTCGGCAAATTTTAGGCTGAATACCGATTATTTGGTGGGCTACGTATTTATTTATTTATATATATATATTGTTTCAACAAGCTTCATACTTAATTGTAGTTAATGTATTTTTCAAAGTTTAAATTAAAAGTAAAATAAATAAAACAAAATTGGTTTTTGAATCTTTGGGTTAACTACAAAAAAAAAAAAAAAAAAAAAAAAAAACCTCTTAACAACCTAGTGCTAATAATAAGACTTTGAAAAATTATAAATAATTAAGAAACATATTTTTAGTACATTTATATTTGTAATTTATACATTTTATCTAACTATTAAAATGGGAGGAAAAAAAAAAAAAACCTTACATACACACCACACGCTTACGCATATAGACACACACATTAATCTTGTACTAAGATTCAGCCAATAATTTTAATTCAGGATGCTTTATTTATTTATTTTTTTATAGTCAGAACTTTGCATTATTATTTTTTTTTTTACACATCGTGTTTCTTCTACTACAAGCATATTTGTTCCTATAGCTAGACTACTATATATATTTCAGATTATTACTGTACCGAAAAACCAGCGTTGAAAAATAATAAATAAAAAACTTTGTAAGCAAACAAAACTCAAAAGCTTGATGATCCAAGTTATAAGTACAGGGTTGCCACTCAAATTGCAGAATGAAATTCCATGACTTTTCCAGGTTTTCCAGACGTGTTCTAAGAAATTTCCAGTCTAGCCATACAATGTGCATTGGTTGTATTGAGGGCAAAATAATTATGGTACGACTTGAAAACACAAAAATTACATATTACTTTGACCTAAGGACAGATTGCCCTCCGTGCGGGGTCTTTCTAAGAGGTCTTGTTTTTTAAAAATGGCGGAAGCTAAGGGGAAAAAAAAAAAAAAAAAAAACCAAGAAAAATGACTCTACGTTGGAGGATTTTTTTTTTTTTTTGACAATCATTGTATGAATTTGCCTGACTTTTCCAGATTCTGGCTAAAATATTCAAATTCCCTGACTTTCATGGTCAATTTTCAAATTCCCTGACTATTCCAGGTTCTGCAGGTAGCGTGGCAACCCTGTAAGTATCTCCTTTAAATGTAATGACAATAGGAGAAATGCTAGACGTATCGACAAATGAAATTATGTGCATGTGCACTATCAACACACTCCAAAACACAGAATGTTTAACTTCATATTGTTTTAGTTATGTTAATATTGTTCGATAAATGTCCACTCCGGCCATTTACCGTAATGACAGCGCATTTTAAATAAATCAAAAGGTTAAAAACATCGTTACAAAGTCTTAAAAAACTGGTTTAGCTTACAGAGTTACATTTGTAATTTTGGTTAAATGAAAGGACTACATTTCGGTTGCTGTAAAAAAAGTGCTTCTGTGCTACTAAGATCGCTGAAAGTTTGTCTCATGCTTCTTAACACATATATATTTTGATAAGATTATGTGTCTAAATGTAAAAAATGCACATGACACACACACACACACACACACACACAAAAAAAAAAAAATCTTAATCAAATACAGGAAGAGGAGAGGAAAGAAGTATTCGCAAAATATATTTGCTGCAAAATACGGGATATCATCAGCGAAATGTACTAATAAATAATAACTAGGATCTGAACAAAAAATTTCTTTTCAAACAGAAAATAAATTTTGTTGATATAACAGTAAACTTTCTGCCAAATGTTTTTGCATTCTTTTAATGAAATCAACAATTTAGTACGCGAATTGTGGGCCACAATAATGTTGTTAAAGAAAAATTAAATCAGAGAAATCCATGTTCAGATTGTGCATTTATTAATATGTAGATACTTTTGAAATTTGCACGATAAAAATTAAAGATATCCGAGACACTATTTACACAGAGCCCTAATTTGGAGAGACAGTTAAACAGCACTTGGGGCTATCCAAGTAGAAGCTAACCAGTCAAATCACCTGTTACGTGCGCCTGGCAACAAAAACTATTCTG
The DNA here is from genome assembly GCA_963930645.1 of Salticus scenicus. Classification (NCBI taxonomy): domain Eukaryota; kingdom Metazoa; phylum Arthropoda; class Arachnida; order Araneae; family Salticidae; genus Salticus; species Salticus scenicus. The sequence continues at coordinate 288,911,937 of OZ005652.1, read as the reverse complement.
GCAATTAAGAATCATTATACAATATTATTACAAGATAAGAAACCGAATATAAAAGACATACAAACTAGCGTCCGCTGACATTAATCCCGACAGATCAGTGAGGATATCTTGAATTTCCTGATGAGGAGATATCGTGATTATTAACCTGGAGGTTTAGTAAATTATGCGAGATGAAATGACAAGATCCGAAAAGAAACAATTACAAACTGAAGGAGGGGGAAAAAAAAAAAGAAGAAGATTGAAAGAAACAGGTTAAATTATAAGAAATCGTAATTAAAACTATAGAGAAAAAAAAAAATCTAAACATGATTATATAGTTTTTACGCAGGTTGAATGCATCTAATAATTTGATCTAATATACAAAGACTCAAAATACATTAAAACTTTTTTTTCCCCCCAAAATAATTTTGATTCTGTGTAGGAAAAAAAAAAAAAAATATATTTTAATGCAAAAAATAGTTTAGAATCACAATAATAACAGATTTTTTGGACAGAATGTACTATTATTAATATATTATTTGTTATAAAATATTTTTATTCCTAATATATTTTTTCCCTTTTAAGAAAAGGCAAAGTTTCATCACAATAAAACATAGATATTAAAACCAAATTTTAAACATAAAATTAATTAACAGTACTTAGAGAAATGATTTTCACTCTTTCTCAAAAGAGTGAAAAGAGTTCTTCGTTTCTCTTTTCCTTCTCTCAAAATTACATTTTTTCTTCCCTCAACAATAAGGTCTTGATATAATACCATACTAAATTGACTCAAATTTTTGTTAAAACATTTTCTAGTTTTTTCAAATAGAAACTTGCAAAATTGTCGAAGCACAACACTCTCAGAAATTTAACATCTACCTGCAAGTTATACACAGATTTATTGTAGAAAAATCATATGGTCAATTACAAATTTCTTGATTAGTTCTTCTAAATGACAAATGCTGGATTTTTTCTACATATTTTGTATATTATTTGAATTCATGCGAAGAAATGTCGAATAATTTATCAATAAATTTTATCGAATTCAGAATGTTCTATGCATTTTTAATACATTAATTATAAAAACAGGGAAATATATAAGGACATTGCATCCCAGCCGTCAACATTGCGGTGTAAAAATCTCTGCTTGACCAAGCCTCTGCCATCGATTACAACTCATGTGCTGTGTGTTAATGCTATGGCACAGTTTAAGCTGTGACTCTTATAATGTCAGCTGTTATTTAAGCTGTGTTTTCTGTTGAAACTGAAGTTAATACTCGGTTAACAGACTCGTAATATTCTGGAATATTTTGTAAATAAATTTTTAAGTCTCTGAAAAACTTATCACTCAATCTCTCTCTCCCCCCCCCCCAAAAAAAAATAAAATAAAATAAAATAAAATAAATAAAAATAAAATAAAAATAAATAAAAAATAAAAATAAAATAAAAATAAATAAATAAAAATAAAATAATAATATTAATAATAATGAGAGAGATGCTAAAATGCTATTAATTATAAAATGCCACTTGCAATTTATTTTGGTTCTTGCAGATTATAAAATTCCACTGTAATCCGCAAGAATAAAAATAAATGAAAAATAACCAGTAATAATAATTTTAATAAAGGCATGAAAACAACCGTAATACTTACCGGAACACGATCCCCCACAGTCCCGCAAATAAATAAAAAAATAAAATGAATAATTATATCCATCTATAACCTTTTTTAAGAAAAAGGATCTCAGAAATATATAGAGAGTGAAATTATTTAAATAAAAAGGAATGTTAAATACTTATAAAATAAATAAATAAATAAATAAATAAATAAAAATTAAAAATTAAACAGACGAAATCTTTTATGTTTTTCTATAGCGATTGCTGAAATAACGCATTTTCTACTCTTATTTTTGATCAATCCGATTTAATCTCTGTTATTTATTTATTTTTTTTATACATCATCATTTTTTATTCCATTTTATATATTATTCATCATCTTTTTTTCCCCTGTATACATTTGCAATCATCTTTTAGTTTATATTTGTTATTAATGTTGATGGAGAACATGTTAAGTATTTTGATTTTTGGTACTTAAATCATTAACAGTGCAACATCGTACGGAGTAAAGCCATTTCGGCCAGTATCTAAGTTAATTAACTTGTTGTAACACTATTACGCATGGTGATTCCATCCATTGCTATTTGTGCTCATTTCGATGCTTTTCCAAAAATTCATAAGCCCACTCTCTGCTTCCGGCCTATTGTGTGTTCAATATTGGTACGGCTTCTTATAACATTGCCCGTTTTCTTTCACAATCCCTTTCTCATTTAACTAGTACTAACCTTTATACAGTAAAAAACTCTTATGATTTTGTGGACAAACTTAAATGCCCCTCTCCCTCTAACTTATACCATGATTTCTTTGGATGTTAAATATTTTTTTACTGATATTCCAATTCAAGGTGCTCTGATTTATTTAGAGAAGAGATTACGTGAATTCCATTATTCGGCTATTGAAATTGAGGAGCTGGTAAATTTAGTTCATTTATGTATCAGGCAAACTGCCTTCATTTTTAATGGTAGGGGAGAGTGGGGATGAATGGGACGCAGGATCAATGGGACAATAGCAAAATTTTTATGTTTTGCAAGCACTAGAAACTAGACAATTTTTCTGATATATGGCAGTACTGAGGTCATTCATCAAGAGTAGTTTCAGAATTTTGCTGTCTATTGAAGGGCAGAAAAAAATAAAGTGTCTTTTTGTGCTGCGAGAGTAAGTTTTTACTGATTCAGTTAGATAGTAGTTAAACATTAACTATTTGCTTAAAGTTAATATAACTCATATATGCTGAAAAGGCATAATCTTTTATTGTGTTTATGATATTCAAGAAGAATATTGAGAATTATTCCTTAGGCCTATTTCATGCTTTATACGATCATGTGGTGGTGGGGATGAATGAGACATTCCCCACTATGTGCTAATCTAAAATTGTACACAAGAATTATATTAAAACAAATCGCAAATAGATTTTCAACATTTTTATAACTTGTAACTCAATAATTATAGCATGGAATTATAAAAGTAGCGTGGATTTAGAGAAAAATAGATTAAAACAGGCCTCGCAGCGTTCCTAAAATTTTACTCTCATTTTATTATATTTTCACCACTATCCTCAATATGAAATTTTTCTTAAATATTTTTGAATGGTTTAATGCTAAAACATTATATAAAAAGAAATCGCTTTAAAATAGTGGTGACGATAAAATAAAATGAACGTAAAATTTTAGGAACGCTGCGAGGCCTGTTGAAATTAACTTTTCAGATTTTTGTTTATAATAATTATGATTAAAAAATTATAAGTTAGAATAGTCAATGCAACTTAAATCAATAATATCACAATTTCAATCAAGCTAATTAAATAAATCCTGGTGATTATTAATGTAATACAGATTAGAATGCTTATTTTTTCCGATCAGTCGGAAACAAAAATTTGTCTGGATAATTTGTACTCTATTACAATAATTTATATCTTTCTAGTGTCTTATTTATTTATTTGTAGATTAGATCTTATTAGATTAAATCACAAAAGCATAGAGCACTAGCAACTGTGCGAACCAAAGGACTTTTGCCTTTTGATAATAATTTGAGTCAATACATCAGTTTATATTAATTTCAGTAAATTCATAGTATGTAATAAAATCACATAAACCAATTTAACTTTAAAAATTTATTTACTTTCCATTTTCTTTTGTTTTCGTTGTTAACTCCAGTCTTGTCCCATTCATCCCCATAGGTGGGGATAAATGGGACAATGCACATGCATGTAATATATATATATATATATATATATATATATATATATATATATATTATTATTATTATTAATTAAAAATTATAACTTTTTATTAAAGTTAGTACGTTTATATGTAACTGATTACTGAAGTGTACTTATGAGCAATGTTATAAAATTCTGAATTACATATGGTGAACGTTATTAATAAAAACATGAAAAATGTCCCATTCATCCCCACTCTCCCCTACTTATTATTCCCAAAATGAGGGTATGACAATGGGCAGTCCTCTCTGTCCTTTGCTTTGCGATATTTAAATGCACTATTTTGAAGAAAAACTCTTCAGTGTATATAAATTTCCTCACTGGTTTAAGTATGTTGATGACACTTTCGTTCTTGTTCCCTCTGATGACGATTTTTCCAGTTTACTTTCTTTGGTCAATTCAATTGACCCTTGCAATTCAATTCATTTCTGAGATTGAACAGGGTTGCTCATTGCCTTTTCTTGATGTTTTTGTGTCTAAAGACAAAGATCGATTCACAACCATTGTCTTTAGGAAACCTTTCTCTGTTTCTTTTTCGCCGTATGCTCTTTGTAACCACGCCCCTCAACAGAAAATGTCTGCGTTCTATACTTATGTTTTTCAGACTTCACACATTTGTTCTGATCGGTCAAATCTTTTGAAAAAAATTAATTATAAAAAATCTCTTGCTCTTCCTCGAGGCTTTAATCCCTCTATCATCTTCACCCATAAAGCTTTATATAAATTCAAAAATCTCCTAAACCTTCTGTTTCCAAATTGAACGATCACGGTCTCATACCAGTTGTTTTACCTTTCTATTCGTAATTTTCTTTTAAAATTTCTAAAATTCTTTCACCGTTTGGTTTTACAGTCGGCAGCAAAATTATTCGAGCGCTAGCAATAATCCCAAAAATTAAAAAAAAAAAAAAAAAAAAATGTACATTTAATACTGCTTTGTTAAATAAATCCTTGTCGAATCATGTTCTTAGTCAGTCTAAGAACATGATTCGACAAGGATTTATTTAACAAAACAGTGTTAAGTGTACTTTTTTTATACAGGAATTATTGCTAGCGCTCGAATAATTTTGGTGGCGATTATAAAGTCATTTACAAACCCATCAACAAAATTATCTTCTCTTAAAGACCCCATATCCCTACTGAAAAACGATCTGGCATTTATTTCATTCCATCTTCCTCGTGTAATTTGGGTTATATTGGTCAAACTAGGAGACGTTTGAAAATTTGAAATATAGAATAAATGAGTGCCGTCGGAATATTCGCAATGAAGAGATTTCCAAATCTTCTACTGCTTCCCACTGCTGGGCTTATGGTCATTGTTTTGATTTTTCTAAAGCTAACATATCTTCTCCTATCTACTCGTCCATTTGGATATCCATGAGGCATATCTAACATATTTAAAAACTCGAAAAATCTTGTTATGATATTTCTTCCACCCCGTTCTTGTTTGACGCTTGGAAATTACTCACATAATTTCGTTTTCCGTTTAATTTTGAATTTTTTACATGTTTGGAACTTATTTTAATTTTTAATTTCATTTAATTTTTAATTTTATTAATTAACGTTTTTAATTCTGGTGTCACCAGTATTTTTATTTACATTCGACTTTATTTGTTTTTGCTCTTCACTTGAAACGGTTTTGTGCGTTGCCGCTTTGATTGCTCGTGCCTACTTTGTTCGCCTGAAGAAGGGTCGTATCTTCTTTCGATCCGACACAAATTTTGCTACTTCTAGCATTTTATGGTGTTTATTCAAAGTTTTATACTTATTACTTTTAAACGCCAGTTCTCTGGTGCTTTATATAATGTAACAGATATACTACAACATACGAAAATTGATTCTTACATGTGAAAATAAATAAACATATAGGGTCATACGGGGGAATTATGGGTCACTCTCTTTTCGGGGGTAAATAATGGTCACTAACTTTTAAGCATTAAAAAATGTTTCTACAAAGCAATTAAATTACTCCAAGTCATCCTTATGCATTCTATTTTCTTGTATCAAGTTCAAAATTAATGTAACTTTGTAGCAAATAAAATAAAAAAAAAGACTTTTCAAACCACTAGAAAAACATCTTCAAAAAAGATTGCTTCTATAAATCATGGTTTTTTTAAAGATCCATACCAATGAAACATTTTTGAAAGAACAATTTTGTTGGTGGTGTTTTTCAATAGCAAATGGCCTAAACTTCTCATACATACTTATACTTTTTCTTCATTATATTTAGAATTAATTTTAAAAGTATACTGATTTATCCCACAGTTTACTGGGGTAATTCTTGGTCACTGGGGTAATTCTCAGTCAGTTATAGTCTTTGATATTGTAGGTGTTTTTCTACTTATTCCTGAGTAAATAATACTAGTATTTACTTCAAATGTTATATTTTATTGTAATCTTTAAGTATAACTTTAAATTATGCTTTAACCGTGGCCATTTTTTACTTCTGAAATTACTATTGAATATCACACACTTCTGGTGAACAAATCAATTCCAGCTTTGAAGAAATATTAACTCAGCAATTAACGCACACATTTTGAGTAGTAATTCCAAAATAAGAAGGCAGATTTACACAAATCTGGCTGTTATTGCAAATCAGACTTTCATGGGCCTCGTAACAGGAAAGAAAGAAAAATCAAATGCAAAGAAGAAAAAGGAAACTCCCAAGTAAAATGATGTAGACATCAAGAGAAACCTTGTTTGCAAAAAAGTAAGAGCACTTCGAGATGATATAGACAGTCTCTCAAATGCAAACCGAGCTAATTTGGAGCTGTTTAGCGACGAAGAATTGTCTAATGACAATGAAAATAGGATTGAAGATGTTCAAATAAAACAGTTGCAAAAAAATTCCTCTTTAGAAAATTTGAAGAAGGTGCTATGAGAAATTCCTTCTGTTCTTGAAAAGCAAAAACATTTTGCTGTGCATTATAACAACAATCCATTCTATATTAGAAAATAATTAAAATTTTGGACAAAGAAAAAGTAGAAATGAAATTTCTTGAAAAAGGTGCCAGAAATTTTCATTCGCCCAAATGAGATGTTTGAGAAATAATTCAAAATAAGTACATACTCTATGAACCAGTTGATTTAAATGGAAAGTAATCCCCTTGTTGTTGATAGTAACAGGATAAATATACCATACAAATGCTATAAAAAATTCTGCCCAGAATTGTGGGGTTAGAGCAAAAGAAAATCGTAGCACGCTCTTAAAAATAAATCTTAGGATTTAAATTAATGTCCTTTTCCTTAAATATAACACATTATATAATTAAGAAAAGTTCTTTGTGTACTAAATAATGATAATTTAGACCATTTATCCCCTTTTGACATGTATTACTATGAAGAAATACGTTGACCCATATTTGCCCCATGTGTGACCCGTAATTGCCCGAATCCGGGGTAATTCTTGGTCACTCAAAATTTTAAATAAAATAAATAATATTTTAAATTTTGGTAAAATGATTGTTTGGATAAATTCTACATTATTTAAGCTTACTCCATACCAAATTTAATAATTTTATCTTTTATACTTTAGAAAATATTAAGATGATGTTGTTTTTTGACCCATAATTCCCTCATATGACCCTATAAAATATATATATATATATATATATATATATATATATAAAACTTACAAATACAATTATTCTACTGTTTACAAATGCAAAAATCTTTGCTCGTTAACATGGGGATGATAGATGTATAGAAATTTAAAAGTATTATTAAAATGAGAAAATATAAAAACCACAGCTATGTGGGAAAGAAAAAAAAAACGATGTATGCTTGCATTCATTTTATTTTAAGAGGTGAGTTGTTTTTAGCAGTTTTGCAGATTAGATGAACATTAAAAAACAACCAAGAAGGAAACACAAATAATTTAATTTACTATAAAACAAAGTTAAATCTTATATTTTAAACGATACTAATTTTAACAAAATAAACCAGATTTTTTCGGTATTTAATATTCAAAAGTATGGCAGAAACCATAAAATTAGTTGAAGACAAAAAATTGGTAATTCTCGAACACTAGCGCCATCTTTCATGTAAAATTATATTTATAGATATTTTCTAGAACTTAGTGGATTTAATATTCATATATTTTTAGTTAAATGAGAAGATTATTTATAGTACATTATTTTTATACTTTAATAATCCAATAAAACTAATTTTGATTAGAATTTTTATTAATTAAATTATTAAAATTACTAATTATGCATGGAATTTTATGATACTTTGCTAAATTAATAAACTTATTTTTTATCACATTGTGATATGGAGCATATTATATACAATAGCTATGACGGTAATTTAAGGTAAAGAACGATTTTTTTTTTTTAAATTTAGATAAAGTGATTTTTTATTTCAAGATGAGACTACACTAAGTACATACAATAACTAGAAAAACAAAATTAAATTCTGTATAATTAATATTAACTAACAATAAATTTAAGTTGCATATACTATTTTTCTTAATAGATTTATTCATCAATTTTTATTTGTATTTAGATGCAAGATTAATAAAAGAGAGACGCACCGCACCCTTATTTAAAAGGATATTTTAAACATAACGATCTAAAAATAGGTCGAAATGCCTGATGGCAATATGATTATCTATGGAGCAAGTCACTGTTGCTGTAGCATTAACCAGAAGTGGAAAACAAGGCGGTATCTTTACGCTTAACAAGACAACACTAGGACAATTTGATTCGTCACAGGCATTTTAGTTATTTCTGCACCAAAAGATCTGCGATCTGCTCTAAGAATATAAATAACTACCGGACCGTAACACACTCCTAAAAAGCCATTTTCTGTCACTGAGCAATATTGGTATTTTTTTCCCACGTCTGGGAAAAATCGAGGTTTACAACCTCGTTCATGGCAAAAGAAGGAAGCAATAGAAATTTTGGATAGAAAAGATTATGGGATGGCGACCAGGTAAAAAAGAAAAATAATAATAAGTAAAAATAAATAAATAAATAGTTAAAAAAAAAAAAGAGAGTCGTAAATGTGCTGAATGCTTGCCAATATCGATGCAGGAATAGCAAGACGATCAAGCCTTTAAAAGAGAGTAACAGGAAAAAATAATTGCTATATTATTATTATTTTATAATTGCAATTAAGAAGAACGAATAATTATATTATAATTACTAAAAATTCATATAAATAAACATTGGGCAGACGTTATTTGATTCCCCCAAATCATGGTATTTGCATCCCGCAGATTAAAATTATTTAGAATTTTCTTTATAAGTTTTATAACATTACACACCTAAATTAAATACTTTAGATGCGCAATAAATAAATAAATACATAAAATAAATAAATAAAAAATAAAATAAATATGAGTCCGAGTAACTAGATAATTTTGATATTTTATTTAAAATATTTTCTCGATTGAATATCTTTCATGGTAAATTAATTGTTTTTTTTTTCTCCTATTAGTTGTATTTTTTATTACATTTTGATTGTAATTCCTATTTGATTTTTTGTGTATGAAGTCGGATTGCTGATGATATATTTAGGCAGTATGAATATCTTATACTGTCTCAGAAACAGTACACATTTCTTTCCCTGCAAATGAAAGCAATTCCTGAAAATGATTCATTTGTACTTTGGGAATAATACAGGTTACAGCTGTTGATTCACTTTAATTCAAATACACATGCGAGCCCCGCCAGATCATTTACATTAAAAATATAACAGCATTTGAAGAGTGGTAAAGTCAAGAAAATGGCATTAAAATTTTTGATATGCATTGATAAAAGTTTAAGTAATTCTAATAACAGAAGCCTCTATACAGTTCTGCACTGAGTAGGGTACCGGATAGTGTGTATTAATTTTTGACCCACGGATCTACCTGCAATTTTTTTTTCTCTTCCCCCCCCCCCCTTTTATGAATCTAGTTTTTTGAAGCAGAAATTCTCCACAATAATTTAAGTACAGTTACGTAAATATCAAAACTTTAAATGTGAAAATTATTTGTCTTTTAATGTATATTTGCTTCCTTTACTTCTTTTGTATGCTGTCAAAATATTTGGAACAGTGGCTTTTTTATAAGTCAATTATTATACATTTATAATTTTGTTATATTGTACACCAAAATTTTCGTAGTAAGACACATATTTTGTAATTTTTAATGTGACATTTAATTCTCTGAAAGGTCTATTCAAAACTGTAACCGTATTTTGTGTAATATAATTTTAGTTCAGTTTCTAATATAACATAAAATTAACAATGCTTTATTGTGGGTCGGGTTCGAATCAAGTTTCGACCAGCGCAGGACTCTACTACAAACGATGTAGAGAGATTTTTCTTCTTTTGGGATTGTACGATCGAAATTATGTGACAAACTGATTTTGGAAAAAGCTGCAAAATTTCTGTTTCTATACATAATTCTACAGTATAAATTTTTTACTCAAATATATTATTACTATTATTATGTTTTCATTGGAAAAGTAATTCAGTTTATTTTTAGTTCCTAAAAATAAATTGAGATTTTTATTATTATTAAGATAAACTGTTATTTTTAAAAATTACTGGGTTACTAAAACACATTAGATTTAATATTCCTTCGTGAAGAAACCCGTATTTTTTTTCTCAATTTGCTACAAGAAGTGCTATAGATTACCCTAATAAAATAAAAACCACTATCGGGCATCTGTTTCCAAAATAGGGTCAAAGCTGATTAAAAGAATGAATCAATTAAAAAGAAAAACTCATACGCAGGTCAAACCATCGAACCCAAGGGCAATTACAACTTTTTGACATTCGATGAGGCTAGTTTTGCTATATCAATCTGTGGTCATAACTCTAGCAAGTTAATGTATTTAAACAAGAAAATTACAGGCGTCTGCCTGCAGCATGAGCTGAAGAAAAAAGATAAAGGGTTGGAATAAACATCTTTGATTGATGCCTTTCTGATGACTGTTACCGGCCTCTACAGGTCCACAAGAGTCAAATATATGCTGGGTAGTAATAAAATGACAAGGTGAGAGAACGGCTCACGAGTTCATATTTATTCCATTTCAAAGTTGTGTTGCCTGGACCTACATCAGCAAGGAATTTTCAGTTAGCATTATTTATAAACGGTAGGAAAGTAATAATAATAATGAAACATTTTTATTTAACACGGGAAAATAAAACCCAACAGAAAAGAGAAGAAAAATTCGCAAGGAAAATAGGTTTTACCTAACGAGCCTTCTTCGGTGTAAAAGCTTATTTTATTTTTGGGACGAACAACAATGCACAAATTGTTTAACATAAAAAAAAAGGGGGGGGGGAGGAATCTTTTTCCCTTAATACAAGTCATTATATTCGTTCAATTTCACGGCCGAAAAGAAAATGGCCAACTATTTTCTTGACATCATAGTTAACCCATTAGGCGCCAATGTTCCCATTTTGGGAACATTCGCTATTATTATTTTTTTAAACTAAATATTAAAATTATTGTTACAAGGTTAATTACATTTCATTTTAGAATAAATGCGACAAGTTGTGTAATTTTTTTTATAAAGTTTCTCTCATAATTTGTATTTTTTATGGAATTTTAAAAAATGGGAAATTTCATCTTTCCATCATACTCAGTATGTGTGCTTATATTTTTTAAATGTATAAATAAAAAATTATTTTATCTGTTGCAATTTTCTTATAAATCTCCATTGTATCAAATAACATTGATTATGAATGAAAAATTGCAACAACTTGTTCTCAGTGGAAGATTAAATAGCTTGTTCCCATTTTGGGAACATTGGCGCCTTCTTTAGTTTTTTAAACCAATAATATTATACTGGTCGCTATTCTGCAAAGACGTACATGAGATCAAAACCCATAAAATTTGGATATAAAATGTGGGTTCTTGAATCCTCAGAAGGATGTACCCTTTTAATTTGCAAATATATGTTGGTAAAGAGCAGACGCCAAACAATTCATTACATTTGGGAACAAGAGTGGTATTAGATTTGACTGCATGCATTTCATATCCTCCAAGAAATGAACTTTATATTGACTTCGGTGGAATTATTGGTAGAAATGAGAGCTAGAAATTTCCGAACAACTGGAACTATCAGAGAAAACAGATTAAAAAGTTGTCCTGTAATAAGTAAAGAGTTGAAAAAGAAAGACAGAGGGACATTCGATTCCATTATCACCGACTCTATCAGTATTGTGAAATGGAAAGACAATCAAGTTTTTTGTTTAGCTTCAAATTTTGAACCACTAGAACCAATTGGTTCGGCAAAACGATGGAATTCTGTAGAAAAGAAAAAAAACTGATATACCACAGCCACACGTTGTTGCCTCCTACAACAAATACATGGGAGGCGTCGATCTTCTTGATCGATTTTTGAGTCAATTTCGGCCAAAAATTAAAGGCAAGAAACGGTGGTGGCCATTTTTTACAAATACTCTAAATATGGCAGTTGTAGCTGCTTGGCGGATACATAGAGAATGCAAAGGAAAACTCCCCAGCTAGAATTTCTTCGGGAAATTACAACGTCATTGATGAAAAGAGAGGAACCGAGAACTGCGGAACATCTTCGTCCTGGCCTTTTTGGAATCATACCGAAAGATGTACGTTTCGACGGTATCAATCATTTTCTTGAAAATGCAGAAAGACAATCTAGGTGCAGAGTATGTATGAAAAACACTAGACTTTATTGCAAAAAATGTAATGTTATGCTGCATAAGAACTGTTTAGTTTATTTTCATTCAAAGTAATGTAAAAATGTGAGGTGTGATTTATAAAAATAAAGAAGTGTGCATAAAGAAAATACAGGTAAATTATTTTTCATTCATTTTCTATTAATAAGTAATAATTAATAATCTGTAAAATACAGAAATTCTAATTTCTAATGAAAAAAATTGCATGATTATCTCTACCCCCATTAGGCGCCAATGTTCCCATTTTGGGAACATCGTCTAAATTTGAAATTTTAAAATTTTTTTGGTATTTTTTTGCGGAAACTTATTAAACCCTTAGTCTACACGGGAAAAAAACAATTCCTTTATAAAAAATTATGTTGGAACATATAGCGGCGCTTAATGGGTTAAGTTTCACTCGTGCGAAATTTATAAAACATATTCTTTCAAAAAAAAAAAAAAAAAATCGTTTGAAGTAAGGCGAGCGCAAATGAATTGCCTTATTTCAAATGACAATTTTCGTAATTAAAAAATAACGCATTCTTCAATCCAATGTATTACATGTATGCAATTTTAAGACAAATAAAAGATAAATAAATAAATAAAAATCTACTTGTGGGGGTGAGGTGAGGGGACGACGACGACATACCAAATTATGATCATGTCAAGCAAAAATTATGAAAACCTTCTCTACAAAAAAGTTACAAAAAGTTGCTATTTAAAATAAACGTATTAATATGTGTTCGTGTATATGCATTGCTAATTAATCATTATATATGGAATATATATATATATATATATATTGTATATTGAAAACCTTTTCAAACATTGCAGTAGAGGAAACCAAGTATCACACATGAAGAACTAAAAAATAGAATGAATGTTGCACGCAAAAAAGGCGATATTTCTGTCGTGCTGTATGAAATTTGCTAAAAATTTACAACACTCTATGCCCAATACCATCCATAAGAGATGAAAATAATTTAAAACTCAAATGGAAAAAGGAAAAAACCAAGTGAGAAACACTGTTTTATAACCAATTATTAACTTACCGTAACAAAATATAGACATGTTAAATAAAATTATAATTCAGCCAGCATTATCAGGATGTCACACTGTTTTCTTGGACTTTTTTAAAAATCAAATTTGAAATTTCCTTTATCCGTTATTATGTGTAGGGCTGTTTGTTTTCATACTTGAAAATAAAGAATGCGAAACAAAATGGAAAGTGAACTCATTCATGCGCTAAAAATAAAATAAAATAAAATGACAAAAATGGTTAGCTTATATATATATATTTATACATCAATGCTATTGAGCACATCCCCCCCCCTCCACTCCTCAACAATTTAAATAATTACCAGTGGCTCATCTTCGTAAAACAATTGTGTGATTCAATCACAGTACATTTCAAATAAATAAATAAATAAATAAGCTGGCAAAAAATTAAATGGGACAAATTTAAATTAGGTGTAAGCAGATACGACATTTAGAATGGGTCATGCTAGAAAAAATAACAATCTATTCTTTCTTAGATTAATGAAGACAAACGACTAATACTAAATTACGTCATCAGCGTGATTTTATTAACATAATTATTCAAATAATCTAATATTCGAGCTTTACGGACGAAAAATAATAAAAAAAAAAAAAAAAAAAAAAAAAAAACAGCAGCTCGTCATAAGAAAAAATGAAGAATCAACAACAATGAGAAGTCAGGCCTGATCGATGGGATGAGAACAGGAACGTAAGGAGATATATCAAATCTGTTATAAGCAAGAAAAACAATGATAACGACGGGAGATATTGGGGTCAAAAGGGATAAAATATGGACACAATTTTCATTATAATCAACAAATATCACTGAGTATAAAAGTATACTGTTCATATTACGTATATATAATGATGTTTGAATCCTTATTTAATCAGCAGGAAATTACGCGTAGAGAGGAAAAGGTAGACATACAGGGCATGTATGAACAGGTTACCATAAAATTATACAGTTAAAAAATAGTAAAACAAATTACTTAAAAATACATTTAATTTCAGAAATATGTAAAGACGCTAGAGGCGTACACAGACGGACAGAAAGACAGACAGACAAATTTAAATCATAATCACACTCAAGCATCGTTAAAAACGGTTGATGTAAACGTAAATGTAATTTTGGAAAATTCCGATTATAGCTAATAATGTAACTTAACGTTTTTGTGTGGCCCTGTAAAATTTTAATGCTAATCTTAGTATAATCAACAGAAAGCATTTTCTTGTGCATATGTAGTATTAATATCAATTTAACTATGATTTGTGCAAAAGAAAATAATTAAAATATGATTTATAGAAATACCTCTTATAAAACGCAGTGTTTTAGAATTCTTTTGGGTGTGTCTGTGGACAAAGTAGCGGTGGTATTTACACCCTTTTCAATAGGAAACATCCCATAGTGAACATAAATAACAAAAATTAGTTTTAGAAATTCCATGGATACTAGTGCTGCACCGAGTAGCACTTTGGCCGAGTAACCGAGTACCTGGCCTTTTACTACTCGGCCGAGTACCGAATACCGAGTAGTTGTAAGAAAGAATAATTGACGTATATATGAAGAATTTTCCACATCTTGAAATAAAAAAAAAGTCTTTTGAACACAAAATTAAGTTTAATGGCCAACAGCATGTTTTCAGAACTTTTGTAGTGTATATACACAATTAGGTTCATTGTTATATTTGATATTTCCAGCTTAGTGGATTATTAAAACCATAATAACTGATAACTTCATTCTTTATTATATAGTCTTTCTCAGATGAGAATCATTCTCAGATAATTCTTCGAGAATATAAAAGTTCCTATACATTCAGGCTTAATTTAAGATGCATGAAATTTACATATGAAATGAGAACATTAAAGAAATATTTTATCATTTCAAACATGACAGATTTCATTAATCTTCAAATTCTAGAAGAGTAAAATATATAGCTGGTTTCGGGCCGTAATTTGCAGAACAACAAATTTGATAATATATTTTTAATAATATTTTAATGTAATTACCTTTTTCATAATTATTATTTTTAAAAGTAAAAATTAATCTTTTTTTACAGTTTTAAAAGTGTCTTACTTTTATTTGCACAAATATGTAACTAAAGTTTTATCTACTATATTAGCGTTATATAAGGGTTCTTTTTTCTAAAATATTTTATTTTTGTCTGTTTTATAGATACAATTTTATGTACTAAGTTTTTATTAAATATATATATATATATATATATATATATATTGCATATTACACACATACCTAAAATGAATAAGCTCATATCATGTATCGTCTCTATACCGAGTTTGGTGGCTATCTACTTGCCCGTTTTAACTGCAGAAAGCTGTTTGCAGCAAAAGTTTAATGACTCCATGTTTATATTTTCATAATTTTTTAGTTTAGTTATTAATAAACAACTCTCATGAATACATTTCTTTCAATAATACATAAAAATAATGAAATTCTTAGAACTATTCGGTATTGGCCCAATACTTAGTCCATATTTGGCCGAGTACCGAGAATGTACAGAGTACTCGGTACAGCTCTAATGGATACTTACAGAGCGCGGACAGAGAGACAAACTGAAGTCATAAACTCTTTTTGACTTTAAAAAGAAAGTTTATATAGGGTGTTTAAAAATAGCCATTTTTTTATACATTAATTTCCGAGATCTAAAACTGATCTAACTAGTCAGAACTATTGTCAGTTTTCCTGTGGTAGCCAAGTAGAAGTAATACATGCGAAAGGACACGTAAAAAGGCGTTTATGTGGAAAATTTGCGCTCACTGGGCGCTTTCTATTCAGAATCCTTCGATGTGGTTAGGCTAGCTCACTGGAGCTCAAAGCCTTCGGACGGGCTGTTTCTAACCCCCTGCTGAGATAATTGAGGGGCCGGGAGGCAGATATCTTTGTCAATTTTGCATGCTTTCCTTTGAGTTAACTGCGCGATCTGATAAGAAAGGGCTACAACTGATGACAAGACATTTGGCTCTTTGTGTCGGAAGCGTGATTAATGACGTTTTGAGCGTTGATCTTGAGCCCAAGTCGAAACTGGCCTTAGAGGAAGTTATTATAGCGAATTAGCAGAACATCATATCCGTAGAGCTGTTTTTAAAGGAATGCGTTTGTGAGACCTCAAATTGATCTATTTATACAGGACACCTATCAAATTTCCTGAATTAACCAACTAATACATGCGATATGGATTCTCAGAGGGTGTTTATATAGCAACTTAAAAAGAAGAAAAAGGAAAAAAAAAAATCGCCAGAGCCGTTTTTAAGTTGCAACCCCTCTTCAGGTTTTCCAATGTTCATCAAAAGTTGGTAAAATCATCTATCCGTACACTGGATCTATCTTAATTCATTTTAGAGATATGATAGTCAGAAGATTCTCACACACATACATATACATACACACTGACCAATTACCAAAAATCCCTTTTTGTAACTCAGGAGACCTTAAAATATATAAATCATATGAAAATTCGATATCAAAATTTTTGACCGAATACAATACTTCAATTAGTAACGGTAATTGGTTAATGAACGTTGAAAAAGAAAAAAAAAAAAGGAACATGATGTGCGGAATCTACGTATTTGAATTTCATTACAATCAAGCTATGTTTTGATCGTAATGATTGTTCGTTTGTTATTTGGAGCCAAACAAACGAACCCAAAACTTTAGTATTCTTCAACAACGTTGAAGATTACTAAAAAGGCAACGTTTATTTCCTTTTAAATGTGATTATTATCATTTTAAGGCGATAATAAAATCTGATCCTAAAATTTAAATCTAAAATATATACGGTTATTTATTAATAAGGTCAAGATGAAAGTCTTCCAAGAAGGCAATAACCTCGAATGAAAGTACACGATTATTTCGAATGGAGGCATTCAAAAAGTGATGAAACTTGGCTGATTAAGGAAAGAAAACTAGTCACGATCTTTAATAGCAATTGTTAGAGATGAAGACGCGTGCAGATTGAACAGGGACAAAATATCTCACCTTTTTTCACCGGAGGATATAGAGTACAATGACAACAGCATGCAGGCAATAACAATAAACAAAATTCAAGTGCGGCAAAAGAAAATACGAAAGAGATAACAAGAATCCAGGGCAGAGGCTTGTATAACAAACTCATAAGACAACAGCATGTCTTGAATATTAGTGATCTATAGTGATGATAGAGTTTAAATAACTCGACAATTCGCGAGACCTAGAAACGATGCAATATATATACACGGAGAAAAAATAGATAAAATTAAAATCGAGATAAACAAGTACTTTTTTAAAAATCAGGTCTTAGTAATAAAACCCCAAGATTCTGGAAACTAAGGTCCGAAACTGATGTCATTGCTGTTGGAACAGCATATTAAAATAAAGGAAATAAAATATTATCCATGTTTTCAAAAGATTAAATATTTTTTTTTTAAGTTTAAATTAACAAGAAAAATGACGTCGCAACTGTAACAATGTATTGGGTGGGGGGGGTGGAAGTGATTTTAAATAAACAAAAGAAAAAGAAAAAGATAATTAAAAAGAAGTTTATAATAAATATTTCATTTTCGTTCTAAGCAGATTTGTTATAAACAAAATTATAGGGGAAGATGGGGTACAATAAAACTTTACTATTAAAATCATCCAGATTTGTCACAGAAAGTTGCAGTTCAAATGTATGATATACCAGGCCTGCCCAAGCTAAAATGCATGGTGGGCCGCATCGGGAACCTATTTTATTCAGGCGGGCCGCACCTTATGTAAAAATGTGTATGTGTACATATGTCTGTGAGTGTATGAATCATGTTGTATATGCGTTTTCGGGGGAGGGCAGCATGAAGATTCGGAACAGGATACATAAATTTAAATTATTTACATGCAGTCATAAAATAACAATAGTATAAAAAATTTCTGACATATACATTAATAACTATAATAAAAAGAAGACTTAATGGATCTAATAATATTTCATAACAACAATGTGATTTTTTAGTTATCATAATCGTTGAAAAGTATTTATTTTCGCTTCGAAAAGTCAGAACGTATTTATTAATTTTTAATGTGTTAACCAAAGTTGTCAAACATTAAATATCGTTAGTGTCCTCTCGGGCCGCGGGTCGGCCACCCCTGTGATATACAACTATATGCTCTAGTTACTGATGTGATTTGGATACATTTGCATTCCTACAACACCAGCAAAAGAAGATATTCACTATTGAAACTAAATTTCATTACCAAAACAAATCTCTCTCCCCCCCCCCCCTTGTTCTTATAAGTAATGTTTTTTTTTCTTTTCTTTAATGCATTATAATCTTTGTGTTGTTCTCCTCATACCTCCAAAAATAAAATATAGATATAAATACTATTAGAAGTATGTAAATAATTTTTTTTATTTATTAATCTCAGTGCAGGGTACAATGAAACCTCTTTCATTGTGCTCTGGGTGAATACATTTACATGAAATAACATGCCACTGGTAAATGTAATATCATTGGTATAAAATAACATATCACTGATTGTCACTAGTAAAAATAATATTACAGTTTTAAAAAATTAAAGAATACGCTTTTATAGAAATGTGAACTAAAAAGCACAAAATATCTATCTTAGTATTAAAATGCAGGGTAAAGAAAATCGTGTGAGTGACACACCATAATATTTACATACATTTAAATCTTTAATTCAAATAATTTAGAATTAAACAAAAACCATTTTTAAAAAATCTCCCCTGACTGGGCTCGAACGCTACACTCTTAAAACTGTACCTCTTATATATAAGGCACGAGCGCACTGTGCCTTCTATTATTATAATATAAAAGGCACATTACCAATGTGCCTCTGATTTTAAAGGGAAACGTTAAAGGCACGACGAAGTGAAAGGCACAGTCAACGCAACGAATTATATCAAAGGCACAAAACTTCATTTGTGCCTTTGAAAACAATTCTTTCGAGTTTCAGAGGTACAGAATCCAAGTCGCGCATGCGCAACTTCCATGTAACCATCATGCATCGGGATATTTTGGTCGAGAAGGCAGCCATTATTTTCTTGTGTCTCGTACGGTCGTTCGCTTCGGTTTATTATGATTATTGTGTTATTTTTTATTGTTTTTATTTTCTACAAATTTTTTTTTTTTAAGACTGAAGTAATCGTCCTCCTCCTGTTGAGCATGAGGTACAACATGAATTGTGTGAACAATTATTGAACAAGAATTGTGTGTGAATTCTACAAGTGAAATAAGTAAGTACATTAAATCAATTAATCTTAATTTATTTTGTAGATGTATGTTAAAAAAATAAAATAGAAAATAGTTATATTGCACTACATTTTATATTAGAGTAATAAAATAAAGATATAAAATTTCCGGGTATCCACTATTTATTATTTGAAATTTTGTGTGCTCAGAAATCGAAGCAACTCCTTCCCCTAATGCCTAATAAGCATATCAGTATTGAGTTTTTAATCAGAGAGCTTACGATTAACATTATTAAAAACAGGTTTTCTAATAGAAATTTTAAATGTTTGATCCACTAAATAGTTAATTATCCACCTTTGTACAATAAAAATAAATAAAATAATAATTTAGCTTTTCTGACCATTATATTCCCCCATTTAGATGGGCTTAATACTTCAGCAGAATTTGCAAGAAACATTTATTTCGGATAATAATCATTATCCGATATCTGCAAAGTCATTAATGATATCACATAACCATTGTCAATACACTATTGCCATTGTAAAGCTAGCTTTTCTTCAGCATTTGTGAGCTTTTGCACCTTAATATTTTAGATGTGGTAGATAAGTCACCATATGTGCTAGTATGATGCATTAAAAGTGTCTTTAGTAAGGAAGAAGTAGAACAATTACTTAGCTACATCTCTCTTATTTTCAGGCACATAATGAAATCTCAGACAGATACTTTATTTTGTTTATTCCTGTCTTCATCAGCTAATGATAACACACTGGAAAAGAGTTTTGATTTAGACTTTACAGACAGGAACAATTTCTTTTAGTTTATTTTATATAAGAAAAATTTAGATTAAATCAAAACTTCTGTAGTGAAAATAAAAACAGATTTAATTTAGATTTGAAAATTTTAAAGCTTTAGTTGGATTAAGAATGGATTTATTCAATTTTTTTTTTTTTTTTTTTTTTTTTAATATGAAAAATCACTTTAAAACATATCTTCTTATTTGAAAAAATATAAATATTACATTATCTCTTTATTTTTTAAAAATAAAAATAATTTGTGAACTAAATTTCCAAAATCTCCTCCATGCCTATTACACATTCCCTAATTAAAATAATGCTTAGAATTGTTGAGTAGATTATATTGTGATAATTAGAAGATAAAAAATATGTAGTATATGTGAAATGAATAGAAGAGAAATCTTGAAATAAAAATAAACCTGTGCAAGCAACAAAATGTAGTTTATATGAATGTAACCCCGAAGAACATGATGAATTGGTTCAGTGTTCTTTAAAACTGTGTTGTTCGAGACGGGGAAAAAAAAAAAAGGATTCAGTTTTGAATTCATATTGGTAAGCACTTCTAAGATATCTTATATGTAGTGACGCATATTCTCTTATTATTTCTTCGTTCTTTTTTATTGTACAAATACTAGCCTCATTCAAGTTCTCTACCTTTGCAACAACTGATAATTTTTGTCCTTTCTTTAGTCGGTTCAAAATTTATACTTTAGTTTCAAGTGTGAAATTGTACACCTTTTTCGAACTACCTTTTGACTTTCTGCAGACATTTTGTAAATTAAGGATTAAAAAAAAAAAAAAAAATTGGTTGAAATTATTAAAAATTTGAAACTCAGGATATCCTGCACTTTATGCTCAAATGAGTTCAAACTTCCATTTTATGAAAATTTCAAAATATCTATCAAATTTATACAAAAAAAAAAATTATGGTTGACGAGTATTTCCCTTATTTTTCACAAAATAAATATAATGGGAAAACGTAAACAACATGGAATTTCAAAGAAATATCGCAACGAAATTTGAATTGCATACTTACATATACATTTGTAAGTAATGTGTATTTATTTCAATTAAAATGGAATGGAAGCTCTCTAAGATTAAAAAAAAAAAAAAAATCCATACTTTGTATTTATTTTAAGTTGAAAAATAAAGTGCAGTATTGAACTGAAAAAACTTTTCATTTGTTTTACAGTCAACTCCCTCTAACTCTCAAAAGTTTTGTCCAGAGGTTGTGCAAATAATAGGAATTTTCAAATTAGAGATCATTGCCTCTGTTTACAGTTTTCTTTTGCAGATACAAAGTCAGTTATTATTAATTAGACAGACATCAAAACGGAAAGAGGATTTTTAATAAATTTTAGAATAAATATTTCTTCAATATTAATAAAACTAATCTATCACATTCATATATGATGGTAAATAATTTAAGCATATTCAAATAATTGGTACCTATAAAATGTAAACAAACATATTTCAAAAATACGAAACAAAATATTTTTGAAAGTCTGGAAATAATATTCATCGCTGATTAATTTTGTTAAACATTCATGTAATAGTGGTTTATTTTCAGCGTTAGTCTGTATGAATTGCAGGATAATAAATATAAGACTGTTACTCTCCCCCAACCACCCTCCTCCATTTATGTTTCAAAGTAAGGATTATGCTAAAAGTTTGATAAAAAAAATAATTATATAAGATTTAAAAAAAAAAAAAAAAAAAAAAAAAACTTTTTATATACCATGTTTTTAAATTTTCTGATGAGTCATTAATAAAATACGTGAGGCTAAAAAATAATATTTAAGCACATGGAATCAGTTCAGTGAAATAATAATAATAGTGGAAAAAAAGTTGGTTTTAAAAATATTACTCCTTTTAGAACAATGTATATTAGCATCGTGCATTAGCACTTATCAATGTGTATAAAATTTTTAAATTGATAATGACGTCAATTTTTGTGAAATGCATAATTTAACTTTTTATAATTTTTTCACATTCACATTGAATTAAATGTATTTATTTTTATGTCGAAAGAAAATGAACTTGTAATTTTTTTGCCGGCAACAATTAAACTATAGCTAATTTTTTTAATGGCTATTTATTGCTATTAAGAGCTTATTATTTTCATATTTTAATTAATTAAAAGAAAACTATTCAAAAATCTGACTTTGAAGTATTGTGTTGTCACCAGGTTCTGAGTTACTGTGAAAGTTTCAAATGTCTAGCTAGTAGGGAAATTAGTTAAAAATAGATTGCAAGATTTGTACCGGACAAACAAACAAACAAGAATTGAAGTTAATAAAAACATGGTAATAAAAAGTAAAAATGTGAGAAATGTGAATTTTTTTGAAATATGAGATGCAAATTTCTTTTAGATTAAAAAAGGAAGGATTTGCAGATTAGAGGGAGTTGACTGTACTGTATGTGACTATAAGGAAAATAAAGTTTTTATGACATTTTGTAATACAGTAAATAGTAATTATTGCATACTGGTTCTTTTAATTAACTGGATTACGTTAAGAGCTGTCTTATCAGAAAGTATAAGCAAGTGATCCAAATTATTATTTATTACCAGTTAAAGAAACAAAATTGTCTAAATTATAAAACTTTATACTGTTTAAATTGAAATTGATTTTTTTTTTTACTGGATTTTGAGTATTTTGGAATGTGATCATCAGATACCGAGGCTAATTAGCTCATTTTGATTAAAAAAAAACTCATAATTATTAACTAAATATGTTATTAAATTTGTATAGGTATATTTAAAGTTACTTAAAGTTCTTTATAAGATCAATGCATCCATTGTATCTTACGAATCTGCAATTTATAGAATAAATTTTTAAGAAAAACAGTTTCTTCCATTTCTTCCACTTGGAAGAAACCTATTTCTTCTGGCCGGTTTTTTCCGCTTTGGAAGAAACTTGCCAACCCTGTTTTTTTGTTTGTTTGTTTTAATGCTTGCGAAGCAAGCATACAGCAGCTAGTGTACTGATCGCAGCCTATACAAATTTTCATGCATTTACTGTCTTATGAATCGCTAATTAGGGGTATCCAGTGATTTATTTTTGGTTTTAATGCTCGCATGGCGAGCAAACAGCAGAAAACATTGAAACTGCGGCTCCATCAATTTTCATGCTTTTACTGTTTCATGCCCCATGAATTAGGGGTGTCCAGTGATGTTTTTTTTTTTTTTTTGTTGTTGTTTTAATCAGGGTACGCCAATTTAAATCAACTTGATTAAAATCACTTTGATTAAAAAAAAAACAAAAATCATTGATTTAAATCAAAAATAAAATTTTACAATTTTGGGTCAATATGTAGTTTTATATAGTCTTAGAACATAAGAAAACTTGAACTTACTTGTTATTTACATCAAATACCCCCTCCCCCCAAAAAATAAATAAAATATCTGTGTTTATTAATTTTTAAAATGATTCTTTTAATTTTTTACAACTCTATTTTTATCTTCTATTCTTATTTTGAAGCTAACTACGTTCATTTGCAGCCAAATTTTTTTATACAAAGCCTTAAATTCTCTGCCCTGAGTGTTTTTTTTTTTTTTTTAAGGATAATAAATATTGTATCATCTGAACTGAAGCATTTGATTTGTCTGTCACTCTGTCGTTCATGTTTAACTTTTCTTATATCTAATTCTGATTACTATGTTTTTTAACTGGCCAAGACATTCTTAAGCAATTTTTCCCTTTTTACTTAGCTTTTATAAAATTAGAAATGAAATGGTAATGGCCTGGCTAGTTGTTTCAGTTTTCTTAATTTTTTAAAACTTTAATCTTTTGAAAAAATCTTAGAATTTATATGTATTTTATTGGTAATAAATTGCAAATACTAATGTGTGTACCCAGTGGCAGAAACACGGCGACATAGTCGCGGACACAGAAAAACGGCTTGCAGACAGTTTTTGTCTGCACTGATAAAAAAATTTGTCTGCAACTTTTGAATAACAATTCACTTAAAAAAAAATTTCTGTATCAAAACTAAAACTAATACTTTTATTATTTATAATTATTTATATTGTGTTGTGTGAAACATTGCTATAAAATATTTAATTGAATGAGATGAATTGAATGAATACACACAATTGTTTATACTATATTGTTCTGTAGTCAGGCCCGGCTCAACCATATAGGCAAACTAGGCGACCGCCTAGGGCGCTGGAATCTGTGGGGCGGCGAGAAAACAGCGTTTTTTTTTTTTTTTTTAATTAATGCCTGTGACTGGTGTAAATAAGCCCGCTTACTAAAAAAAAAGAAAAGAAAAGAAAAAAAAAAAAGAATGAAAGAAAATATAAAGCCTAAGTATCCTTTGTTTATTTTCATAATTCGTATAAACATAGTACAACTGACTCTTTCCATTGATGTTTAAGTTCTTCTCCTTGTGAATTCTGACTGTGTGGCTGCACCAAAAATATCCATAATCGGTCGCCTGCTGTAGATTATCACACATGCACAAACACGTGGCTTTCAATATTGCATATGCAATTAGCAGTGTGTGAAATTCGAACCTTGATATTTTTCTTTTTTGGGGGAGGGGAAGGGAATGCTATACTTTTATACTACTAACTAGTTTATAATTTTAAAAACTATAAGAACAAAAAGCCACAAAGGTTTATTTTAGCTGCTACAGCTAAGAGCTAGCAAAGCAAAATCATAACTAACTGAACAAAACATATCTTCTTAACACGTAGAAAGAAAGAACAACAACAAAAAAAAGTTCTTGAGTCACCTCCTTGATAGCTCACATTAATTTAGAAGTCTGACTCCAGATGATGCAATCTCTTCTGTTCGATCATAATTGACTAGGGGTTTCTCTCTCTTTGTGTGTATATATGTAAAGAGAGGCTTAGAAAGAGCTTTACTAATTAATTAAAGTTTAATTAAAAAATAAACATGTACAAATATTTAAACTAAGGTATGACCACATAGGTCTAAACAAAACATAAGTCCACTTAGGATCCATTTCAGATTAATAATAACAAAAAAGCCAAGCCACACAGGCATAAGATGTTATCGCTATATATAGATATTAATTTAGCTAATACAGTAAAACTTCCCGCGTGCGACCACCCTTCGTTCCGCAAAAACTTGGTCATAGAGAGAGGTGGTCGCTCAAAGAAGTGTCAACATTGGACATTAACTAGATAAGGTAACAAATCGGTGCCTTTAAAATCGGCCGTTGGAGGAGGGGGTCGCTTAATAGGGGTGGTCTCCCATAGAAGTTTCACTGTATATTAATAATAGTTGATATTCAAATGTTAATTTAACTTATATTTAAATATTAAATTTTTTTGGTAGTTTCTTTTAGATGCTTTTTTCCAAGTTGAAAAAATTAAGCTTTTAAATAAAATTATACATATCGTAAAATACCACAATAGCGCCTTTTGATTAGACGCCCCCTCTCCCGACTTTTCACATGAATTTCTTTTTTTCTTAAAATACCGAATAATCACCCCTTGCGATTAGCGGTAGACTCTGCCCGATAAAGGCGACAGTTTTTTTTTTCCCAGGACAGTACGTGTCAATTTCTATATTTTTGCATATATATGTATCTATCTATATATATATATATGTGTGTGTGTGTGTGTAATATAGAAACAAAATAGTAGATATTTAGAATAACATGTGATAACAGAAATCCTCAATAGCCAAAATGAAGTAATATATAACTAAATTAAATAACCTGTGACATCTTTAAAGAAGAACGAAAAATTGTGCAGTATGCATTGATTATTAACACTTTCCAGCTGTACGTACTCGTTGTACCGTATAAATTTCAA
This sequence comes from Salticus scenicus, assembly GCA_963930645.1. Classification (NCBI taxonomy): domain Eukaryota; kingdom Metazoa; phylum Arthropoda; class Arachnida; order Araneae; family Salticidae; genus Salticus; species Salticus scenicus. The sequence continues at coordinate 288,885,689 of OZ005652.1, read as the reverse complement.
TGTTTTTTTTTATGTTATCACACAGAGGAAGGACAGAAGGGCATAAAGACAGCGAGAAAAACTAATTGAATTCATACACACCCCTAAACACTGTTGGAAAGTGTTGAAAATGGTTAAAACAAACGGAATGCAGTCCTGTGCTTAATGTATCTGAATATTTTAGAGCAGCCCTGTAAATTTGAAGGTTAATCATTTCATATTTTATACAAAATATCTTTTAGTGAATTAACAATAAATGTCAATATCTTTATGATTTTTCCAGTTATAAGTTATTTAAATGTGATTTATAAAAGTGTCTCTCCTAAAACACACTGGCTTTTTTTTTTTTTTTTTTTTTTTTTTTTTTGGGGGGGGGGGGTTATTTTTATACACGAACCATTTATAACAGGACCTGCTAATAGAGGTCTGCACGGGCCGTAATTCCGAGGCCCGGGCACGAAAATTTTACTTACCCGGCCCGGCCCGTTATGAAGTCGAAAAATGCGACCCGGGCCCGGCCCGTTTATTTTTTAACGGTTTATGGCCCGGCCCGGCCAAAAAACGATAAAATCAGGCCCGACCCGGCCCGGCCCGATTCAAAAATATGTAAAAAAAAAAATGCCTTTTTGTAAAAAAGATTTTTAGTAAAAGTTTTTCAGAGGTTTTATATAACCAAACAATAGTACGTTCTTTAAAAAAAACTGCTGAAATGTTGCAAGACAATTATATATAAACAGAAATTCATTTTTTAGACAAGGCACAAAGACAAACAGAAAGTCAAATCGAAAATATTAAGATTCATCAAACAATATAGGAAGGTGTTTAAAATGGTTAATTCTATTAAAAATGCAATTTCAACCATTTTCTCTTATATACCATAATGAATCCGAATCTTTCATGTGCTCCGGTAAGCAAAACTTTAATGTTAATCCAACCACACTCACTAGAAAAGTTGCTTTTGCCCATGATAAAAATGATGCTACTTTCGTCCACTGGAGAAAAGGAAAAGGAGCCTTAGAGAAAAAGTTACAGCGGAAAGATTTTTATAGCCTTTATACCACCTAAACTCAACAGATCATAAGAAACAAACCCACATACACAGTAATGTATCTAATTTCTTTTGTTAGGTACATGTACGCAAACTGGTAGTGACATGCATACTATTTTGAATAGGAAACCATCTAATATTACTTTAAATAAAATATATTAATTTCGAGGCACGCTAAAAATATTTGCGGAAAAATCAGATTTCGGACAGACTGATAGACAATTAAATTGACGTTACAGACACTTTTTTTAACAAAATAGAACTTTATGTGACATACAAGCCTGTAAAATTACATAAAATAAATGACTGAAGAAATATTTTATCATTTTCCTTTTTCGTTGATTAACGAGGAAACCAGAAAAAGATTCGGGCCGACACGGCCCGGCGAAAAATTCATTCAGGCCCGGTCTGGCCCGGAGAAATTTCATTCAGGCCTGGCCCGGCCCGAATATACTCAAAAAAAAAAAACTGAGCCCGAGCCCGGCCCGAGCCTGAAAAAATTTTTTAAGCTCGAGCCCGGCCCGAGAGCAAATTCAAAAATTCGGCCCGAACCCGGGCCCTGCAGACCTCTACCTGCTAATGCTAATTAAAATAGGGAACATTCCATAGTAAATTTGAATAACATATATAATTTTTAAGAAAATGAAAAAGGGGCACCATTTAAAGGCCACTAAAAGGGGCGCTACTTAAAATTCTCGCCTAGGGCGACGAATTTGCTCGAGCCGGCGCTGTCTGTAGTAAAATTGTGTTCGTGTATTGTTGCACGAGATCAGCACTGATGTTAAGCCAGGACACCCCCCCCCTTCCCGTCCCAAATCAGCTTTCAGGCTTTTTGAGTGTAAGCCAATTTCACCCCTGATTACACGCAAATTTTGCAGACAGATTATGAAATTTTAAAAGCCTGTCACAGACAGCTACAAAACTTTCTGCCACTGGGTGTGTGTATTATATATATATTATTATAATATACACATTGAATTTCCTTTAATTGAATAATTATTCTCTAAAAAGTTCTCTTACAAAAATTTGTTAATGTGATATTCAAGATGTTTTAATATGTATATTTTAATGACAATAATAATAAAAACATTTAAAAAAAAATTATCTTATATGCTTTTAAGCTATTTACACTTAATCATTTATTTATTTTATTTTTATTACTCTATATTATATCATTATTTATTTTTCTTTTTGAAAAGGGGGGGGGGGTTGAATGTACCTATGTTGGCTAATATTAATTTTTTATTTATTTATTTACTTTTATATATCCTCATATATATTTTTTAAATTTAGTTTATTTATATTTATTGCTTCTTATTAGTGTTGACTCTAGAACAAAAGGGCCGCTGGCGGGAACTCGATAAAAGGGTACTTTAATATTCTGAAAAGGGGCACTATAATATTCTCAATAATTCAAAAAGGGCACTATAACATCTTCATAATATATCACTTACAAAATGTAGCCCCCCCCCTCCCCCCCCCCCAAAAAAAAAAAAAAAAAAACTTACTAATTTTTTTTATAGCAGCAATGTATCCAAGGTATAAATAAATAAACAAAATAATGAAATTTTAAAAAAGAAAAGAAAAATCAGATATAAAAAAAAAAAAGCTTGTATAGATAATATTATATCATAGAATGTGCCAAGACAAAATCAGATTTTTATGAGAAACAATTTTGAAAATTTTTACATTTTTGAATGAAATATATCATTTACAAAATGTAAGGGGAGGGGGGGAGGTAGAATTATGTTTTTACCGTTAATTAAATAAATATGCTGTTTTTCCCGTATTTGACAGAATTTACGACCGATTGCCGAAATTCGTAATTATTTCACTGCAAATTTACAAAATCTACGTTTAATAGCAAATAATTGCTAATAATATATACTATAGTTTTGAAACTGATTGGTAAAATTCACTCTTCTTTCAAAGCTGATTTCCTAAAATTCGTGATATTTTTGCGGTTAATTATATAGAAAATAGGGTTAATTATTAACGAAATATACAATTATCTGGCTGCTAATCGATGAAATTTGAGCCCTTTTTAAAGCTACATCTCCCAAATACCAAACTTTTCTGAAATACGCAATTATTATGCGGCCGATTGCCGAAACACGCTGTTATTTAGCTACTAATCTATTAAATATGCGTTCTTCTGAAAGCTGAATCTTAAATACTCAACTATTTTGCCACTAATCAATGAAATTTGCATTTTTTTTTTTTTTTTTTTTTTTCAAAGCGGAATGTCGAAATCGGGAATAATTTTGAAGTAGATTTCGCAAATATGGGATCGCTTACCCACTAATAAAAATTTACTTATTATATGCTATCATTTAGCTGCTAGCCAGTAAAGGGTTTTTTTTTTTTTCCCCAGTTGATTTCAGTAAATCACGATACATTTGTAGCCGATAACGGAAACACGCAATCATTTTGCCACTAATTAACAAAATTTATGTTTAATCACAATTAATCGCTGAAAAAGGCTTTTGATACTAATCGATGAATTTCTTGCTTTTTTCAATCATGATTTGCATTATACGTATAATTTTGTGGCTTTTTATAGAAATACGGAATTATTTTACAGCTAATTTTTAAAATTACGTAATCGTAAACTAATTGCTAAAATAGGTGTTATTTTTCTAAAAATGTGTAATTATCTAGTCATAAATCAGCTTCTTTTTTTTTAATTACTGAAATGTCATTTTTTTGCGGCTGATTTATAAAATACGCAATTTTCTTGTGCTATTTTTGTGACAAATCCATTTTAAATTCGATGATTTTTGTGAAAGTCCCATTTTCAGATATGAAAATTTCTTAGAATCACCCATGCACTGTAAAAACTAAGTTATCGCGTATTCAGTTATCCCAACAAAAAGCACAGAAAATATTCTTTTTCTTTCTCCAAACAAGGTAGATATTTGGTACGATAAAGTTTGAAATTTTCCATGATTTTCTCAGAAACTTGTATATTAAAACACTTAAGAAAGTTTCCTATTACAGAGGACAATTCCTCCGTTAAAGTCTGGCTTTATACTGTTTTCTCCAAAACTCGCGTGATTACGGCCTAAAACACTTTAGAAAGTCTCTCACGGAAGATACCTCTTCCTGGTCTTAGATTCCTTGCGTTGTCAATTGTACTTAAAGTTCAGTAGCTTTGAATCCATTATTTTTATCGATAAATAATTAAAATAAAAAATTATTTCGTTAGAAAGTATTATTTTTTAGCAACGTATTAAGCATTAAGATTCTAACTGAAACATTGATATAGTTTAAATGAAAATCAAAATACCGCATAATCATAGCATTCGGTTTCTTTCTTCCCCCCTTTCAGCTTGTGGTTTTAATTAAACACACTCATAGCTAATGTAAACAAATATTTGTTCCCATTCTGAGTCAGCAATATTTCGATTACACAATGCCTAGCACTAGATTTTTTTTTTCTTTACTTTTTATTTATGAATATTGTACGATGAAGCGTGTGGTTCTTCAGCTAGAATGTAAAAGTTAGTTTTGTTATTTTGTGATTTTCAAGAGGCGTTGAAGCGCTTTTATAGATAAATAAAAATTATACAGACACGACATTATTTCATTATTATTTAAAACATGAAAATCTGACATTGACAGATTTTAATTTAGTGCCAGAGGCCTACTGCCTTGGGGGGGGGGGGACTCATGTCAAAGTTGTACCTTGGGGGGAGGGACTCATCTCAAAGTTGGGCCTGGAAGGGGGGACTCATGTCAAAGTTGGGCCTTGGGGGGACTTCATTCAATAAATCCCCACAATAAACCGACTGAAATAGGCCCTTAGCACTATTAAGAGTGTATTATAAAAATTCGACAACGCTGTACCGACTGAAATAGGGGCACCTTGGGGGGGGGACTCATGTCGAAGTTGGGCCTTGGGGGGACCTCATTCAATAAATCCCCATTCAATAAACCGACTGAAATAGGCCTCTAGCACTAATTAAGAGTGACCTATAAAAATTCGACAACTGTACCGACTGAAATAGGCCTCTAGCACTAAAAATAAAATTCAAAGAATAATGTTGTTTTATGCGGCAACTGTTGAAAATGCAAAATCAAAAGTTGATAAAGATTGGATCGCGATTTCTGTCTAGATGTGTGCAAGGCAAAAAGAAAGAAAAAAGAATAGTATATATTTTTTTTCAGTGTCTGCCACTATTCAGTTTTATGAATTTAATTAAATATATTTGGCTAGGTGGTCAAGACTGAATTTGCGGAGCATAAAAAATAACTCGCGGAGTTTTTAAATTTTTTCGGAGGAACTCCGCAGAAATCGAAGCAGTTGGCAACCCTGTGAAAAATACAAATGAGGGCCGCTGGGAGCTAAAAATGAGTTAGTAACGGCCGCGGGGCGCTAGAAATAAGTTAATAAGGGCCGTGGGGCGCAAAAATGTGTTAGTAAAGGGCCGCCGAGCGCTGCGCCCAGCTAAATCGGCCTAGAGTCAACACTACTTATATGTATTCAAATTTAAATTTAAAAAAAGTTTCATGCTTAATTTATTAACATTTATTTTTAGTCGAATAATGTAAATAAAACAAAAAAATCTGTTTTCTTTTATTTAAGAAAAAAAAAAATCATGATTTTTTCACACCCTGCTTTTAATGCTCGTGACGCGAGCAAACAGCAGAAAACATAGTGACCACGGCTCCATCAATTTTCATGCTTTTACTGATTCATGCCTGATGAACTAGGGGTGCCCAGTGATGTTTTTTTTTTTAGCAAACAGCAGCAATTAAACTGACCGCGGCAGTTCAGAGGGATACCGACCCCTGCAATGTATACAGAATGAAAAAAAAAAAAAAAAAAAGTCTTAATTTAAATATTTTTTTTTTAATAATATATATTGTAGTACTATTTTTATTATATTGATTGCCACTTTTGTTGGTGCGATCCACGTCAGCTCGTTGATGTGATTTACATTTAAAAATGCCGTTTGTTGATGTATTTTGTATTTAAAATTCCATTAACGATCAAATTTTTTCAATTTCATTTGCAGGGAAAAACGATTGTTAAGAACGTCAACAGCCACCATCTTGGAAAATAAATCACGCCTCCAAGCCGGCGGGAATTGTGCCAACAAACCGCCTATGTTGTGACAAGCTAATGAGTCACCAGTGCACGATAAAAGACAACCATGAAAATTACAAATTCCATCTTTTGTGTTCAGAAATATACCCTCAACAGCAAGATGATGAGAGTTTAAAAAAAATCCTTCAACAGAATAGATTTTGATTCAGCTGTTTTGACTGAACTGGCATGTGCCACAGTCATAGAAGATGAATGTGTGGCAATTGTGAACGTAGGTAAATTGGTATGTTTAAGAATACAATATAAAACATAGTCAACTTACCCTTTCGGGATCGTTTCATTCCCAGTGGGTTTGCTATTTCAATATCATCATGATAAAGCATCATAATAAAAACATTTTTTGGGTGCTCTAATAATACAGGATGATTATTATATTTGATGCCACTAAAGTAATCAAATAAGAGCCCATTTTTAACATTTTCTGCACCTTTATATGGATTATAAAAATATTTGCTATATCCAGGACTTTCTAGCAAATTTGTAATCAATTTTTTCAAAGGAATATAATATCCTTTTGTTCCACAACCTTTAAAAGAACATTCTTCTGGTTTTATGTAAATACCCAAAGAGGAGAAATATCTTTTATGTTTAAAGTTTCTGGATATTTGGTCAAGAACTAATTCTGATCCACAGGACTCCAGAAGATATTGAACTTTTGATACTACAGCATCAATTAATATTTTGTGCTTTCCCTCTAACTCCACACACAGATCAGTCATTATACTAACTGACCTGTTTACGGAAACAATTTTTTTGTTGGTGGCAAAATGTCTAATGCAGTATTTAATGAAGCTTTCATTTGCGGAAGGACATTTGTTACTTCTTTTTTGCATTTATTAATGTGCAATTTATAAGCTCCTTTCGAATATAAATTTTTTTGTAGTTTGAGCACTGCAAAAAGTATTTTCCTTTATGGAATTTATTAAAATGCTATATGAATGCATTAAAGTACTTAGTTTCAAAAGAGCAAGAGTGACATTTATGAATTAGTTTTTCTACCTGGGTGTTATCAGCATTTTGCACTGGACTTTCAGGAATAAAACTGCAGCTTGGTGCAACATCTATTGGTTTTGATGCCCATATTGAATGGCGATATTTTAATATCCAAAAACCACGCCATGCTGAGTTCGTTATTAAAAGACGAACTAATTTCATATCTGAAGTAAGTATTTTCCTTTTTATTAAAGATCACATTCCATTGTACATTATCAGGCATGAGATTTTTCTGCGGATAAGCGATTTTCTGCTTTTATGTGATTTCCATTAATTCAGTTTTTTTTTTTTTAAATCAAACTCCAATAATAACGATCATTGTTCAAACGCTCCACGAAAGACTTTAGATTCTCAATCTTTCTCCATCCAAAATATAAATGTCAGTATTCATTTTAAACGTGCTTTATCAGATTCTATAACTTATAAAAGAACAGAATTATTCAGTATTTCTCACTCATGTAATTTTTTTTTTCTCCTGCTCCCTCCCCCCTTTTTTTCTCCATCTTTAACCATCACCGATCAGATCAAACATTCTGCAGGAAACCTTTTATTTTAGAATATTTATCCATCCACAATAAAAATATCAATATTAATTTTAAGCTTTCTTTATGATATTCTAGAACCCATAAAGAAGTAGAATTGTGTTCAATATTTCTCACTCATGAACTACTTTTTACCCCCCCCCCTTTTTTTTTTTCCTATCACCAATCAGTGATTAAATGTTGATTGCTAGCTAATTTTTTTTTTTTTAACACGCAAGTTTTATTGTGTTAATGTGCAATTATTCTTTTAGTTTAATTTGTCACTTTAAAAATATTTTGTATAGTTTTTCCCCGCGCGCATTATTTTTCATTTGAAATTAATTTTATGAACATGCGTGTTTCCTCTTTTTTAAATTTTCTGCACTCTCATGCCTGATTAATGCAATTTTTAAATTCATATATATGTATAAATATTTGAATTTCTTTTTTTAGTCAGGAGAACCTTATTTGTAATGGGAATGCTTGTGCCTTAAGATGGGAATATCAGAATCTAGGACAATCCCTTGCTAAAGAAATCACAAAATGATTTGGGATTTACCTGTAAACGACAGAAGAATGTTCGAAAAGAAATCACTCCAATTTACGTAAGTTGCTGCTCTTTAGAATGCATCATAATACTTTTTGTTGAGGAAATTTGTTTTGCAATGTTAAAGAAGTAAAATTGTAATTATCTGTAAAGTGTGTTTTAATCAAGTTGTTTATTATAAAACTTTCTTACAAGAACATTAACTTAACTATTGGATGTGTGAAGAAATAATTTCAGAATAAAATATTGAATAATAAATAATAAGCATGGAAAAGAGAAATTATGACATAAAATTTTATAAACATTTTCAGAAATGAGTGTTAATTTTTTTTTTTTTTTTTTTTTTTTTTTAAATATAATTTTAAGTAAAGCACAGTCGAACCTTGTTAACGTGAATCTCAAGGGGAAAAAAATTTGTTCAAGTTATCAATAGTTCATACTATCAGTAACTAATCTTCATATAACTAAACTAATCTTCATTTTGACGGGGATTCTGGAAACAGTTCATGTTAAAAGTAATTCACGTTAACGAGGTTCGACTGTATTATATATTTACTGTTTTTATTATATATTTGCTTTGAATGATGAAATATTTACTCTAGCGACTATTATAATCTCTTGTCACAATTTAGCATGTGTTTTTACAATGAAAAAATTCATCTTTATGCATTGAATTTTATAGTTTGAATAAATATTTAATATATAATAATAAAAGGAAAGGTTTGTCTGCCTGTCTTTCTATACGTTCAGCCTTTATTGAACATAGAAGTACAAAAATTGACATATGGATGCCCAGGAGTCTTCCCAAGGGGGCCCTTGAAAACAGAATTTAAAAATTTTAATTAGTCATGGAGTCAATTACGTTAACCTATGTCAATTAATAAATGAGTCAATTCTGACATTAAGCAGCATTAGATGCCCCAATAAGTTAAAAATATCGGTCTAATTTATCATCGTCTAGCTCCCTTTAAAAAATATTAGATCCATAAAAAGAAAATTCTTATTTATTATCCATGTTTATTCTAAATTATTATTATTTTTTTAATATATAAATTTAATTTTAGAATTCAGGGACTTGAGATTTTTCAGCTTCTCTGGAGAATTCAATGTTTATACACTACAGATTTATTTTTAATATTCTTATAATGGTGTAAGTCTAACAATTTTCGTGCTTTATAAATTAAAATTTTTATTTTCTTATGTGTATTTTTGTTGCATCATCTTATTAAATTTAAGGTTTACATGTTGATATTAGTGAAAACAGTCATTTAATAGTCAAAATAGTTATTATATTTAAATATATATATATTACATATTTCAGTTTGTTATAAATAAATATAAAATATTTAAAGATCTTAATTTTCTTTTTAGGGTGACTATTCTGAAGAAAGTAAACGACCGGGGCCAAGTATTTTCTTTATCAGTAAAAAAAAACATTATACTGTGTGGCGAAATAACAAAGTTTAGACAATTGTACACTAGAACTGGCACTAGAACAAAAATGTTAATGTGAAAGTAAATAAAATATAAGTGCATTTGATTGGTTTGTATTTTATTTCTATTGTGTATTCTTAATGCTTATATGGATAATAAACAGTGGTCTAGTGAGCATAACTGGCACCTGGGATGTGATACCTTTTTAATGTCTCCCCAACCCTAAAAACCTGTAGCAATATCTATCAAACCTGTAGCAGCAACCTGTACCCCAGAGGTGACACAATGTCTATTTTGTGAAAAGGGTTAAAAGTATGTTCTTTAAATGTATTTTATTTATTTACTTATTTTTTTAATTATAGAGGATTTAAGCACTAATGTCAAGTTATTATAAAGGAGAAAAAACAGTGAAAAGTAAAACTGTGTTAGTTTTCTTTATTCGTGACAACTTATTTCATTGTAACACATCAGACATAGTGGTATTAACTTTTGACAAAATGACATGGTATCTTTTACCTCTGGAGTACAAAATACAGAGAATGAAATTGGGTAATATTAATTTATCCCTAGCAAGTATAATGCCTGGGGTATGATCAACCCTTCTGTGTCCCCCAACTCATATTTATATAACTGTCACCAAAACTAATGTAAACTCTTACATTGTTTTGTTTAATTTGAAACAGGATATAATTTTCTTTTTTAGGTTTAAAATAATAAAAATAAACAGTAATATAAAATAGCCTTAGATAAATATACTATATAGATATAATAATGAGTTATACATATGGTAAAAGCCAAGCAACGGATACAATATCACTGAAACAACATAGACCAATAAGAATGCGGTTTTTTCAAGTAGGAGAAGCACAAAAAAGGTGAAAAAAATTCATCAGGGGAGACCTTTTTCACCCTTAAGCACCAATGTACGATTTTGTTCAGTGGCTATAATAGCAAATCACATTGTGGGACCCCCTATTGTACATGAAATTAATTGAAGTGAAATTTAAAATGGAACAGGCTATTAAATACAAATTAACAAAGAATTTAACAGAAAACAACCTTAATAAACAGACAATACTCAGAAGATGATACATTTGGAGTCACATGGATGAAAAATGTATATTAAGTCAGGAGTTTATTTCTTTATGGAGTAAAACAAGCAAAATTCAAGGTTTAGTGGTTCATAACTGATAAAGAATAATGAAACTTTATAGCAATATGAATTTTAAGAATAGTTAACTACTCAAATGAAGAAATTGAACATTTAAAGGAATAAGAAATAATGCATATTTATACTACTGCAACAGGCCTGCTTTTTTTTTAAAAAAAAATATTTAATTTCACATTCCAATCCAGCCAAACAACACGACCCATTTTCCATTAGTAATAAAGAAAAGGGTTGTACAATTGAAGGTGTTTTTAAAGTATTGCTTTTACAGTCATTTGCAAATATTTTTAATTTAATGATAACCAATTTCATAAAGATGATAATATTGAGTTTTTTTTTTTTTTTTTTAATCCAAATAATAGTGAGAAATTAGACTTAAATTTTATTTATTTATACAATCTACTTATTTGCAGAATTGGCATGAGGTTTCCAAGGTAAATGAGATTAAAAAAAAAAAATCCTAGCTCTAAAACACAATTGCATTGTATATAAAATGCAATACAAACAATATAAATTTTTATATATTCTAGGATACTAAAAAATATGTACACAAAAGTGTACACGATGAAGCCGAGGTACAATCTGTAAAATAATTAATGCATTGATTAACCACTAACTAAGTTTATCACAGCCATGCCAACATTTTAATTTATTTCGCAGCATTGTAAATTCTTGCAATTTCTTCATACCATTATGTAGTGAAATTTTCTCCAAAATGTAATTACAATTAAATAAGAAAAGTAATATACCCTTTAGGAAGAGAGGTGTAATCATTATAAGATAAAAAAAAACTTTCTGTACCATGTTCTTAAATTTTCTGATGAATCATTAATAAAATATGCAAGAATAAAAAATAATATTTAAGCACATGAACTCAGTTTAGTAAACTAATAATAATAATGGAAAAAAAAAGGCTAATTTTTTAAGGTTCACATTTAAATGTATTTATTTTTTGTCGAAAGAAAATGAACCCGTAAATTTTTTTTGGCAACAATTATAGCTAATATTTTAATGGCTATTTATAAGGATTAGGAGCTTATTATTTTCATATTTTAATTAATTAAAAGAAAACTTTTCGAAAATCTGACTTTGAAGTATTGTGTTGTCACTGTGTTCTGAGCTACTGTGAAAGTTTCAAATGTCTAGCTAGTAGGGAAGTTAGTTAAAAATAGATTGAAAATTTGTATCAGACAAACAAACAAGAATAGAAGTTAATAAAAACATGGTAAAAAAGAAAGAAGGTACTTAACCAGAACAAATTAAAATGTTGCCATGTCTAACAGTGTATTATACTAAATTACAAAAAATGAAACAAGCTGTATATTTCTTTGTTATTTTTTTGTCTCCGTAAAAAAATTAATAAATAAAAATAAATGCTTGTTTTTTGTTGAGTAAACCACTTCTTGATTTCATCCTTTGCCTGCATCTGAGAATAATTTGCTTTCAGATTTTAGAGTATGTTTTCTTTATTTTAATCTTTAATCTGTCAGATAAACTGAATACAAAGTAAAGCAACACACACACACACACGATATATAATATATATTGTGCAGCTCATTAATATGAATCTCAAAGAAAATAAAAAAATTGTTCATGCTGTCACTAACTTTATATAACTAAACTAATCTTCATTTTGACAGGGATTATGGAAACAGTTCATACTAAAAGAAATTCACATAAATGAGGTTTGACTTTATTAAATAAAAAAACTCATAAATAAATGCAATAAATGGCAAAGACACAAGTATTGTTTTAGATCAAAATTATTAAACGTTATCTATTATCAGCCTCCCACACCTCCCCCTCCCCCTCCAAAAAGAGGAAAATTGTGTTGGCTGGATTGTTTCAAGAAGTATAATTTTTATACGGCATGAAAGCTACAGCACATGTTGTAGCTTGCATGCTGCACTTACTTTTTTTTTTCCTTAAGCAGTCTAAGCATATTTTTATTATTCTGTGAAGAAATTTGTTTTGTAAATTACACATTACCAAATGTATATATTTCAAAATTCTATTTTCATATTTAGAAAATTCATAAATGTTTAGCTACTTCTTGTTTTATAAAAATTCTTTTTTTCACTTTACAATTTTAAAACAAAATATTAAAAAATATTTTTATTTATTTATATTTTTTAAACAGAAACATTATAATGATTGTGAATTATCCAAATGTGAAAACAGAATTAAAAAAATATACACTATATAAATAATGTATAATTTATAAATCAAATTTTTCTTTAGAATAAAATGAAGTTAGATTTGTTACGTTTCTGGTCAACTTTTAGGTGAAGAGTGAATAAACAATATCATCTTGCTAACAGCTGTAACCCATGTTGTTCTATGGGAAAGCTTGTTTTCATTACTCATTACCTAATATATTTTTTAAATTGAGAAAATTCAAAATCACTAAATTAGTATAGTATTTTTAAATAAATTAATTTTTCACATTTTTAATATTTTGATTTGGTAGCTTAAAAAAAAAAAAATGCCCATAGTTTTTTTTTTTTTTTTTTTAAATAACATTAACTTAAAATTATTATTATTATCATTATTATTTTTGAAAAATCAATTTTTCAAAATTGAGAGCTAATTTTTAATGGTAATTAATTTTCTTAATGTAAAAATTGAATTTTAAAAAATATATTAGATAATGAGTAAATTAAGAAACAACCTAAAATAACATGGGCTTGGCTGTTGGTGGGAACAGTATTGCCCTCTCTTAAGCATGTATTTTTTGTATCTGATCCATGCAAACTAACACTTAAACTTAGCCTCAAAAATTGTGGAAATATATGAGGGGCAGAAAGGCACCAATGCAGCATGAAAGATGCAGCATCAGGTTGCTGCTTTTTATGTTGCAAATCTTTCTTTCTCTCATTCATGTATAAATGTTGGTCATTTTTTCCATAAAAAAAATTGAGTAATGTACCCCATTCTCAAGAAGACTCGTCAGCCAACCAAATCACATATTAATATATGGAAAATAATCACTTGTTATTCATTAAATATTGTATCTCCATTTTCCCATTCAAAAGTATCCACCAGTTTTAATCCTTTGTTTTCCAAAAACTAAATTTTTAATATTTTATTTCAAAACTGTAAAATGTAAAATTTTGGATTTTTACCACCTTAAAATAAATTTAAAAAATCGAAAAGATACTTTTTCTTCTTTTTTTAGTTTTGTTTGAAAACAGAAATTTATTTAAAAATAAAAATGTGTGTGAATGTGAAAACAAAGTTTTAAAAAGAACGAATAATGATTGTTTCTTCATGTTTACGACATTTAACACACTGTGAAACACTGGCTCTTAATAAAAGTCATGGAAATTAATTTAAAATAAGATTTTTTATTTAAAAGCACATTATGTCTCTTCAGAGAGTAAGTGCATAATATAATGTTGCACCTCTTAATTTCAAAGGCACAAAAATCATAAATGTGCCTCTTAATTTCAAAAGCATCATTTGTGCCTTTTAATTTTCAAAGGCACGAAAATTAAAAATGTGCCTCTTAATTTCAAAGGCACCTCTCGTGCCCTTTAATTTTCAGAGGCACAAAAATGAAAAATGTGCCTCTGAATTTCAAAGGCACTGTTCGTGCCTTTTAATTTTCAGAGGCACGTGTGCCTTTTAATTTTCAGAGGCACGTGTGCCTCTTATTTTTCAGAGGCACAAAAATGAAAAATGTGCCTCTGAAATAAGAGGCACAGTTTTAAGAGTGTAGATCTTTAGGTTCGTAGCGCGGAGCTATACCTCAACGTCATGACGTTCACGTAGGGCAAGTCTTTTTTTACAATATAGATTTTTGTTTGCTCCCAGAGCGCATACAAACATACATATAGGTGAAGCTAATAAAAGCGTGTTAATAAAACACTTTTACTAAGAGGAAATGGCAAAATGTTAACTGTTTAGCTACTGTTCATACACTATGCATTCGCTCTAAACCTGCAGTAAATGCATTTCTCCTTAAGAAATAAAACTTTAACTCAGTGTTGGTCCAAGAAAAAAAAGTAGAAAAAATATCCCCCCCCCCCCCCCAACCAGAGTAATAAAAAATATTCTTGTTCAGAAATTTTAAAGGGAAAAAAGGTGTGTGTGTGGAGGGTATTCACAAGTCGAACTTAGCATATTACAGACTCATATTATTTTCCAGTTTCATTTGATCATGGAAGTACTAAGAATGAATTAGCAGGGTTTCTAGAATGAACTATCAACACATGTGTGCAACACAAACAGTATCTGTATAAATGATTATGTTTCAATCAAGGAGAGGAAACTGAAACTGAAGCGTAAGGAAATGTATTCTATTGGAGAAATAAATTTAAATGAAATTGAATGTAAAGCACTATATATAAAAATACTTGTGAATGTAAAAGATTTTTAAATATTAATTTAAAAAAAGTGTGAAATGTATGCATTTTGCAGTAACACACATTTTTTTTTTTTTTTTTTTTTTTGTCACAAAAACTCATTGTGCTGAAACTACCACTTTCTATACTTTTAAAGAGCAACTGAATGTAAAGAAGAAATACTAATTTTCTAAACTAACTCGAACCAGTTTAATATAAAATGAAGATATTTTTTAATATAATAAAAGCATCCTTCTTTTCATCTAGAACTATAACATATTAATCAATTTTTTTCTTTTCTTTTTGTATTTTATTCAAGCTCACATTTTATATTTCAATGTAGTCTATTTTTTGTATTTTAAAAGTTTTTTTTTTTTTTTCAAATTTAGTTCAGTGTGTTGTAAAATGTTCATAAAAAAGTGTATATTTGGTTGCTTTTTGTTATTTTTCAAGCATAAAGATATTGTTTAGAAACTAAAAGACATATATAGATAGGGAAAATACAAGATTAAAAGTGTGCATTAATTGCATGTTTGTGCATGCAAAATTGTGGCAAGGCAAAAATTAATTAATAAACTTTGTTTAATTGTACCTCGTCTTTCCCTAATTATTAAACAAGAACGAAAAATCATGCAGGATGCATTGATTATTAACACTTTCACTCTGTACACAATCGCTGAATCGTATAACCTTCAATGTTCTTTATTTACGTTATCACAAAACAGGCAGACAGAAGAACAGAAAGGAAGGCAAATAGAATAACTGAATTCATAATCATTATTAGACATTATTGGAAAGTATTAAAAATGCTTAGAAAAAACAGAAATGCAGCTCTTAATGTATCTGAATATTTTAGTGTAAACCTGTAAATCTGAACGCTAAATATATTCTATTCTATACAAAATATTATTTTAGCATATTTACAATGAATGCCAATTTTTTTTTTTTTTTTTTTTTTTAATATTTTTGCAATAGAAAGTTATTTAAATGTGATTTATAAAAATGTTCCACCTAAAATGGAACACACTGACATTTTTGGGGGTTTTCTTGTACACAAACCAGTTGTACAGGACATATTAACGTCATTTTAAATGGGGAACATTCCATAGTGAATTTGAATAACATATTTAAAAAAAAAAAAAAATCTGAAAATATTTACGGACGCTTTAGACGGACAGATAGACAGGCGGACCGATAGATACATTAAGTGAAACCCTATTCACACTTAAAAATTGTTCGAAAGTGTTTTTGAAGTGGCTCTATAAATCTTATAGCTAATCATAATATATATTCTATAGAAAACATGCTTTTGTGCATATGAATAACATACTGCAATTTCATTAAGATTCATTCAAAGTAAAGTTATTATACTACGGTTTATCGAAATACCTCTTATAGAACAAATGCTTTGGAATATTTTCGGTTGTCCCTGTACACAAAACAGTGGTGATACTTATTCCATCTTCAATAGAAAAAAAATTCGATAGGGAACTTGAATCGTATAAGTATTTCAATTTCATTAAGATTTGTTTTGAGTACAGGTACTGAAATATGGTTTACAGAAATACAACTTATAGAACGCAATGCTTTAGAATACTTTTGGGTAATCTTGTACCTGTACACAAACCAGTAGTGATATTTTCTTCATTTTCAGTAGAGAATATCCGACAGTGAACTTGAATAACCTATTTTAATTTCATTAAAATTTGTGTAAAGTAAAGGTATTAAAACATGATTAATAGAAATACCTCTCATAGAACGCAATGCTTCGGAATACTTTTGGGTGATCCTGTACACAAACCAATAGAGGCATTCAATCCATTTTCAATAGGGAACATCCGATAGTGAACCTGAATAACATATATCAGTTTCAAGAAATTCGAAGAATATTTACGGGAGTTAGAGCGCGGAAAGACAGACAGACAGTCATACAAACCGAAGTCATTAACACTTCTCAATCTCGTTGAAAAGTGTTAAAATGATTAATGTAAACGAAAATGCAAGCCAAGGAAATTTCTCATAATAGCTGTTAATGTAACTGAATATTTTTGTGTGGCCCTGTAAATATTAAAGCTAATTATGCTATATTCTATAAAAAGCATTCTTTTGTGTGCATATAAAAAACATATTTCAATTTCATTGAGATTTGTGCTAAGTTAGGTTATTAAATTTTGATTTATACAGAAATACCTGTTATGGAATGCAATGCTTTGGAATACATTCGGGTGTCCCTGTACACAAACCAAGTAACAATATTTACTCCATTTTCTATAAAAACATCCAATAAGGCACCTGAATAACACATTTCAATTTAATTAAGATTTGTGTAAAGTAAAGGTATTAAAATATGGTTCATAGAAATACCTCTCATAGGACACAATGCTTTGGAATACTTTCGGATGCCCCTGTACACAAACCAGTAGAGGTATAAACTCCATTTTCAAGTGAAGTTGAATAACATATACCAGTTTCAAGAAATACCATAAATATTTACGGGAGTTAGAGCGCGGACACACAGACAGACCGAAGTCATAAACACTTTCAACCTTGTTGGAAAGTGTTAAAAATACATCACGTAAATCGATATAAACAATTACTATAACTGGATGTAAACAAACATTAAATATTTAGGGAAGTTAGAGCGCGGACAGACAGACAAACCGAAGTCATAAACACTTTCAACCTTCTTGGAAAGTGTTAAAAATACATCATGTAAATCGATGTAAACAATTTAAATTGACATCAGAGAAAAGTAATAAATGTACGGTATTTAGGTAAATATTATCCTGTCGACAAATAAACTACAGGTGTGTTATCCAACTGCACTCGAAATATACCAACTGCACTCGCAAGTCTTAACTCCCCTTTCACTTACTCTCTTGCAAGTTTCTATCTTACCACCCCTTCGCTCTGAATAGGAAGAACCTAAAAGTTTGTTCGTAGAATTATACTAACTGCCCTAGCTGGAAGTTTATAATTTTATTTGTAATTTAACCAAGTTACTTGCGTTCTCAGATTCATACACAGCGAGGTAGGGGTGTCCAGTGATTTTTTTTTTTTTTTTTAACGTGCGTGATAGCATTTCCGCGGAACCGAGTTACGTGCGTTTTCAGATTCATGCACAGCAAGGTAGGGCTGTCCAGTGATTTTTTTTTTTTTTTTTTTTTTTTTTTGTTGTTGTTTTGTTTTAACGTGCGTTATAGTGATTGTCGCAGAACCGAGTTACGTGCGTTTTCAGATTCATGCACAGCGAGGTAGGAGTGTCCAGTGATTTTTTTTTCTTTTTACGTGCGTAGTAGTGATTGCCGAGTTACAGACGTTCTCAGATTCATGCACAGCGAGGCAGGGATGTCCATTGATTTTATTTATTTTTTTTTTGGTTTCCCATTGTATCTTTCGTTTTCTATTTCATTACTTTCAGTAGAAGGATCTAAATTCATAACGGGGGTTTCAGGTAGCAGGAGTGTCCGAGTGCAGTTGGTAGTTTTTTAAAGTGGGGGAAAAAATAAGCGAGTGCATTTGGTACTCGCCCAACTACAGATGATTTTATAATAACTTCGCGTTCTAGGTTTTTTTTTTTTTTTTTTAATAATTAAATTTAAATTACATTTCATTACTCGAATTCCGTTGTTTTAATTAAAAACATAGTTAAAAGTAATATGCGAGCACTGCAAATTCGAAAATAGATTCAATTGGAAATATCAGCCGCTAAACGAATGATAAAAAAATAAAAGTTTCTAAAGAGTTATGTTTTTTATTTTCTTTCGTTTATAAGTGTCATAATACTTTATTAGAACCTGCAGATATAATTCTTCTTTGCGATACAGTGAGACCAATATGCTTACTTGATACTTTACATATTAAAATCTGATGAAATGTAAATTGAATCGAAGCCCGATCCATTTGTATGGATTAAAAAATGTCATGACTTTGTCAAAATTTAAATATTTAAATTAATGCCCGAAACAATAATTTATTTTAATATTTAATGAAATTTCTGCGAAGAATTTAAATTATGGCAAGAGCTTTAAAATACTTTTGTGGAAGAAGAGAGTAGAAAAAAAAAAAATGTATGTATGTATATATATATATATATTTAGCGCCCTACAAACAGAATGTTTTCCTCAAGGGAAGATAACATTTTCCAAAGATAACACAAGTTTAAAGAGAGAGAGAGAGAGAAAAAAAAAAAAAAATTACAATTTAGAATTTAGAATATTACCTGAGTAAGATAATTTATTTAACAGCAAACTTTTAGCGGAAGAGAAGCTTTAATCTGTGAAAAAAAAAAAAAAAAAAAAAAAAAAATGACAATTTTTTAAAGGTAATGTGCATTGGCATAGGGGAAATTTTTTAATGTTTTATTAAAATTATACTATCAGATTAACGCGATTTCCAAATGAAAACTTTCATCAGGCAATGTAAATAAGATGTTTTAATTTCTGAAATTATGATATCGGAAGATACTTCGAAATAAATTACAATTCACGAGGTTGTCATTCTGCCATTTCAATTTATTGTCTAACTTTGTTTATACTAAACTCTTTATTTAAAATAGTGTTACAACTGCTTGTTACGATTATAGTTCTATAACCATAGGTGCCAAGTCTCCCGTTTTTCAAGGAAGACTTCAAACCGGAAAGTTTTTATAGCTGTTTTCGGTAATATTAATCGTCGAAAATATATATATAACATATCCCATTTGAAAATGCTAGTGCCAATTCTGATTTAAAATTAAAAAAATGTTCGCAGCTATGCATAACAAATTATGTAGATGGTATGGACGTATAATATTTATTAGTCTAGTCTATAGTTAAGGTACATGCGCAATTTTGGAGTTCAGAAAATAAAAACTAGCATTTTGGTGTCATTATCCATACCTTATACAGGTTTCATAAGTCGAATGTCAATGTCAGCCGGCAAGTCTCTACGCAACAGAACAACCAACATTACTCTCCCTCTTTAGAAAAACCTTTCTGCGGTGGTAGTTGTTAAATTAATGTTTACTGTAAGCATGTTTGCAGGCCTGATTGATAAATTATAGGAAGCCTAACTGATAAACTATACTGAATATTTTAGGCGATTAACTGTTGTTTATTATTATTATTATTATTACTTTCTTGTATATCCAATAGAAGAAAGTATTGGATTCGTAAAAATTTCCGAACTCGTCTTTTTGATGAATTTACATGTTTTGAGTGCTGTTGCACACGATTTGACCACTTTTAGAAAATGTATGTCTCTCTGTGTGTGTGTGTGTGCGACAAAAATTTGTGGCAACTGTATCTCAGGAACTACTGCACAGAATTTCATACAAATTGGTATGTAGTTACACCTTGACATAAATTAGTGCCTATCAACTTTTGGTAAAAATTGTCTTTCAGGTTGCGTTGCAATCCTGCTTTTTCTAAATTTTTAACATGGTGGTATAGGACAAAGTTTTGTATAAATGTGCATAAAGAGAATTATTTATAATAGAGATAGTCAACGGGGGAAAAAAATTGTATATGTAGGAGCATCCCCACCCCCATTGGAGGGGAAGTCACCCCTGGAGGGGAATAGATTTTCATGATAGATACTTTCAAAGGAGCTCGCCAATACCTTTAAAATGAATGGTTGAACCATCGATCTGCAATAATTTAAAATAATTTTTTTTTTTTTTTTTTTTTTTTTAATGTAATATCAAGAATAAAATGAACCCTTTTTTCTTTTTTTTAAATATATTTAGTGTTATACTACTTCTCTAATATGGAAATCGTACAGCATTATCATGGAAGGTAACTTTATTAAATAATGATTTTAATAAATTATTTTTACATAGTGAATTTGCATAGGAAAATATAGAAGAAAGTCATGTGGTGGCCACAACATTCTAGTTATTATTATTGACATAAGATACAGATTAATTTGTTTAATTGTTGACAGAAGCTAGTTTATCAAAAAAGAGTTTTTTTTTTTTTTTTTAAATAATAAATGGTTTCGGTATAATATTTTACTCCTATTAAAAACTAGAATGTTGTGGCCCCTACATGACTTTCTTCTATATTTTCCTAGGCAAATCCACTCAGTAAAATAATTTATTAAAAACATTACTTAATAAAACTATCTTCCATGATAATGCAGTACGATTTCCATAATAGAGAAGTAGTATAACACTAAATATTCAAAAAAAGTTCATTTTATTCTCGATATTACAATTTTTTTTCTGTTTTGTTAAAAATGAAAAAAATTCGATAACTTTATTTTAAATTATCGACGATCGATAGTTCAACGATTCATTTTAAAGGTATTGGAGTGCTCTTTTGAAAGATACTCATCATGGAAATTCTTTCCCCCCAGGGGAGGGGGAGGTGATGCTCCTACATATACAATTTTTTTTTTTCTCAGTTGACTATTGCTATTATAAATAATTCTTGTAAATTTCATAATGATTATTAAAAAATAATTCTTTATGCGCATTTATACAAAATTTTGTCCTATACTACCATGTTAAAAATTTAGAAAAAGCGGGATGGCAACGCAAATTGTAAGATAATTTTTACCAAAAGTTGATAGACACTAATTTATGTCAAGGTGTAATTACATACCAATTTGTATAAAATTCTGTGCAGTAGTTCCTGAGATACAGTTGCCACAAAATTTTGTCTCTCTCTCTCTCTCTCATACACACACACAGTCAGACATTTTCTAAAAATGATCAAATCATGTTCTACAGCTCTCAAAACGTGCAAATCCATCAAAAACTCGAGGTCGAAAATTTTTACGAATCCAATACTTTCTTCTATTGAATATCTAGAAGAAAGTAATAAATAAAAGTGGATGAATTTGTTATCTTGTTATATATATACTAGTTGGCCTTCGCCCACCTAGCGATCGATATTTCCAAATATTATAAATATTTTTATATATTATTATAATAATTTTATTTTATTTTATTTATTTATTTCAGGTTTTTCCTCTAATTCAGCTTAACGTTTTGATTACAATTTGGCGGGTTTTAGTGAGAGGCGAGAATGAAAATGAAAGGTTTCAGAATAATATTTTAATCCAATTAAAAACTAGAATGTTGTGGACACCACATGACTTTCTTCTATATTTTCCTATGCAAATTCACTCAGTAAAAATAATTTATTAAAATCATTATTCAATAAAATTATCTTCCATGATAATGCAGTACGATTTCCATATTAGAGAAGTAGTATAACACTAAATATCCAAAAAAAAGTTCATTTTATTCTCGATATTACATTTTTTTTCTTTTTTGTTAAAAATGAAAAAAATTCGATAACTTTATTTTAAATTATCGACGATCGATAGTTCAACGATTCATTTTAAAGGTATTGGCGTGCTTTTTTGAAAGATACTCATCATGGAAATTCTTTCCCCCCAGGGGAGGGGCAGCGATGCTCCTACATATACAATTTTTTTTTCCTCAGTTGACTATTGCTATTATAAATAATTCTTGTAAATTTCATAATAATTATTAAAAAATAATTCTCTATGCACATTTATACAAAATTTTGTCCTACACTACCATGTTAAAAATTTAGAAAAAGCGAATTGGAAACGCAAACTGTAAGACAATTTTTACCAAAAATTGATAGGCACTAATTTAGGTCAAGGTGTAACTACATACCAATTGGTATGAAATTCTGTGCAGTCGTTCCTGACATACAGTTGCCACAAAATTTTGTCACAGACAGACAGACATTTTTTAAAAATAGTCAAATCATGTTCTACAGCTCTCAAAACGTGTAAATCAATCAAAAACCCGAGGTCGAAAATTTTTACGAATCCAATACTATCTTCTATTGAATATAGAAGAAAGTAATAAATAATAAGAGGATGAATTTCTTTTCTTGTTATACACTAGTTCGCCTTCGCCTACCTAGTGATCGATATTTCCAAATAGCATTAATATTTTTATTATTTATTATAATAATTTTATTTTTTTTATGTTTTAAGACTTTTCCTTAACTTAGCTTAATGTTTTGATCATCGTTTGGCGGGTTTCAGCGGGAGCCGAGAATGAAAATCGCCAAGTGGCAGTCCTAGCATAGCATTATATATCATCTTTTAAACATCTTTTCTTATTATTTTATTTATTTGAAATAATAACTAAAATTTGTTCTTCTCAATACATCGTTGCAACTGGGATGTAATTTCTTTTCCTGCTAAATCATCATTCTTCCGTTATTTTACCCATTCCTTCAAACCAAGGGTAAAAATTTATTTTATTTTAATACATTTTTGTAGCAATAACGTCAGTGTCGAGCGTTAGTTCCGAGAAATTTAGGCTTCTATTATTAAAGATTCCGATTGGAACGCATTTTAGCTGTATTTATTTTAAATATTTCTAATTGACTTACGCTAATCACTACTCCAATCCCTACTCCCTTTTAATCAATGTCTTGAAGATATTTAACAAAAAGAATCGCGCTATATCTTTCGAAATAAAATAATATATATATATATATTCTGCAATTATTTTATAGCGTAACTTATTCGAATTTCTAATACAAGTTTCATGATATGAAGCTGCTATGTTTTCTAAAACAAGGTTTCTTTTCTTGATCTAGATGACATCATACTGCTGTGAATTAATAAATACTATCTTTATTCTCTCGAAGATGATACAGAAGTAGTGTAAAAAGGAGAGTTCACCTGCACGGTGGTGGCGTAGTGGCGTATTGTGGCGTAGGGTGGAGGCGCGCCTCCACCCTGACACCACTACGCCACCACCGTGCAGGTCACCGTCTCCTTTTTACACTACTTAGTCATCATCTTGGACGAGGGGGTGTTGCCACCGGAAGAATAGAAACTTTGGATATCACCTTTCACGAGGGTTTCCGCGACGAGTGCTGCCATCTATCGGGGAGAAGGGGAATTTTGAGGAGTTAGATTTATTTTCCTAAATTTCGGGACTTAGTATTTTTTGTGGAATTTCAAGGAGTTAGATTTATTTTCATAAATTTCGCACTTAGTATTTTTTCACAATTTCGTGGACTTAGCATTTTTCGCAATGGACAGGGAAGTTGATTGACTGAAACAAAGGTAGATGAGTATCATATAGTTAAAAACATTTAATGAATGGTATATAGACTTCAATATTTAGGTGTTGCCATCGGAAGAATAGAAACTTTTGAAGAGTTGTCATTCGGGGATTATAAATAAATTACTGAATTAAATAGAAAATTTCCTATGTATTTCAGAGAATTTGACAAGATAAAACAAAGGGTTGATGTGTATTATATAATTAAAACATTTAATGAAGGGTATAGACATTAAAATTTAGATGTTGCCATTGGAAGAGTATAAATAATTTCCGGTGGGACTTAACATTTTTGACTGAATGAAACAATGAATGACTGAAGTTAATTCACATCAGTAACAATTTATGAGTATTTTAGAAACTTAGCATTTTTAGAGATTAAAAATATATTGTGTTAAGATAATAAATAAGGAATTTAAAATAGGAGTTCATACTTTTAGTGACATCATTATAAATTTATATTAGGAAATTTTTAAAGAATTAAATAGAAATTTTCGTATTTTGTGGATTAACACATAGATTTAAAAGCAAAACAAATAATTTAACATTCATTAAAAATGTAAGACACTTAAAAATTCTAACTTTATTTTAACACTAAATAAGTTTCACTTTTTAAATTTATTTAGACTATCTTAGAAATAATATTATTACATTCGTTAAAAATTGAACACACGTGCACTTTTAAAAATTATTATCATATAAATTAAACTAAATATAATAAAAATTATATAAAACACATGCTGTTATTTATGCTATAACTAAACAAGTACGATAAACAAAAGTTTCAAAATCAGTAAATGATGTTATATATGTTAGAAATTAAACTAAATACAATAAATTTTATATACAATAAAGTTATATACTAAAATTTATATAAATTTAACTAAATATAATAAAAATTATATAAATTAAACTTTATATTCTCACTAAATAAGTTTCACATTTATTTAAACTCTAACTTACACTCGTTAAAAATTGAACACACATGCACTTTAAAAAATTACTATCATATAAATTAAAAAAAAAATTACTATCATATAATAATATTAATCTAAAAAATTGCTTACAAAGACATACAGTAAAATTATAAATAAATAAAAAAGAAGAAAAAAATTACTATCATATAATAATATTAATCTAAAAAAAAAAAAAAAAATGCTTACAAAGTTTTTAATCAGTCAATAAATTTTATATACACTAAAGTTTTAAATAAAAAAAAAAAAATTACTATTATATAATAATATTAATTTGAAAAAAATTACTATTATATAATAATATTAATTAAAAAAATGCATACAAAGATATACAGTAAAGTTATAAATTAAAAAAATGGCTATCATATAATAATATTATTTTAAAAAATGCATACAAAGATATACAGTACAGTTATAAAAAAAAAATAAAAATAAAAATAAAAAAATAAAAATAAAAAATGACTATCATATAATAATATTAATTCAAAAAAATACATACAATGTTTAAAATCAACAATTAAAATTTATATACATTATAATTAACTAAACTTTATGTTGTTACTATTAAATAAATTTATCCTTACACGAAAATTTTATAAGCAAAAAGTTATAAGTACATGAGTATGTTATTTAAATTAAACTTTATATTGATACTACACAAATATTATTTAACATTTATTTGAGTTTAACGCAGTAATATAATTTATACTATCTTAGTTGATTTAAATTAAACAGGTAAATACTTTTAAATTTGAAATAATAAAAATAAGTTCTTTTTTATAAAATAATTGATATAAACTATAATAATAAAAAGGATTAGTTATATTTAAAAACTATCAGTTACTAAAAGTTATTTTGTATTAAACATTTCGAAATAAATTGCATAAAAATTCATTGCATCATTTTAAATGAAAATATACAGCTTCCTTAAAAACAGATAATACGGAATATTCCATGAGTCATAGTTATCACTTGCAACGGAAAACCCATACACTTGATGAATCATGTGTAATATACGCTGTGGAATCGTGCCTAATAGTAATCCACACTATCTCATATAAAGATTAAGTTAAAATCATTAAAACAATACAGCGAATAATTAGGAAAATTCAATAATTTTTTCACAAAGCATATCATACAATGAGTTTTAAACGATTATTACCTACCTATCACTTAAACGGTATTTAAATAAATAAATACATATAAAAGTAAGTTATAGTTAAGCAATAAAAATTCGTTTGTGAAAGAAGTTTTATATATATTGCAAAATTTAGTTTTACTCAGATAATTTCTGAACATACACAAGTAAAATGAAAACTTTTGTAGGTTTTATTTAAGCAGTAAATATTCGTTTGGGAAAGTAGTTTGATATGTTATGCAAAATTTTGTTTTAATTAAACAAAAAAAAGTTTATAGTGTAACAATAAAAAAGTTTGCACTATAACAATAAAAAAAAAAATCCTCATAAGTAAATACTAATAAAAATATTTCTTAAACTGATTTATCTCTCTTCAATAAATCAATAAAAATTGTCTTATGTAATGTTTGTAAAGTAATAAAAGTTACGTTTTAATAAAATTTCTATTATAAACAAATTTAAAAGAGTATTTCAAATTAAGATATTATGTATAGAGTAGAGATACTTATAAGTTTATTAAATTATCAAATAGTAATAATAAATTATGGAACTTACTTAGAAATCATTGAAGAAATTTCCCTCTAGCGAAATGCAACCTTCATTCACACGCAAATGCGACGAACTGTTTATCGCTACACGTTGACTCACGTACAGATAAGAAGAGTGATGAATCATACCTATCTTAGAAGACGTTAGAGTTCTGTGTTTTCAGAATAATATAAAATAGTTTATAAGGATCATTTACTTAAATAATCCATTGAGAGGTGAACTTTGCAATTAACCTGTTAAAATATTGAAATATTTAAAATTTTTTTAAATTTAATTTTACCTTTTTTAATTATGCTAAGAAAATAACGAGTTCAAAACAGAATTTGTTTACGATAAGACATCCTTTTCATTCAATAAAATATAAGTGTAATTTTTTAATGAAATATTTTAAAATCACTTAATAGAATAAAATTAAAAACAGAAGTTAAAAATCTTATTGTTTTAAATAATTATTTTCTCTAGTTATAAAACTAAGTAATAAACTATCTATAACTAATCAGATAGCAAGAGAGATTTCTGTATAATAACTATTATTTTAATATATGCATTACATCGCAGGGTAAAATTTTCAACTTATTTATACGGATTGAAGTAATAAAAATTACTCATTTACATAACCGCTAAATTTTATAAGTTGGATATATGATTTAAAAATAAAATACTAAATAATAATCCTTATGAGAGAATTTGGGTGACACTATCACAGAAAGAAATTATCCTTTACAATAAGATTTGCTCAGAATGTCTAAGTGAAAATAACCCACTGTGAATCATACTAGAATCAAACAGTTGTATTCAAAT
The DNA here is from genome assembly GCA_963930645.1 of Salticus scenicus. Taxonomy (NCBI): domain Eukaryota; kingdom Metazoa; phylum Arthropoda; class Arachnida; order Araneae; family Salticidae; genus Salticus; species Salticus scenicus. Next base: position 288,858,026 of record OZ005652.1, on the reverse strand, counting down.
TCATTGTTTTTAGCTAATGAGACAATTATTTCTACTAGCACATAAATATAAATTTTTATATTATTTCTGTACATATAAAATTTTAAATAATTCACTAAATGTTAAACTTTGCATTTAATCGATTAAATAAATAAAGTTTTACTAAAATATAAGTGCAATTTTTAATGAAATGGTTTGAAATCACTTTAACTTTATAAGAAAAAAAACTAAAAAGAGGTTTTAAAATCACTTAATAGGATAAAATTAAAAACAGAAATCTTACTATTTTAGTAATTATTTTATCAAGTTATAATTCTAAGTAATAAACTATCTATAAATTATCGGAAATCAAGAGAGATTTTTTTCTATAATAACTATATATTATTTTAATATATGCATTACAATAAGATTTGCTCAGAATGTCTAAGTGAAAATAACTTACCGTGAGGTCAGTGAATCATGCAGTTGTATTGAAATTCATTGTTTTTAGTTAATGACTGATTAAACTTCTAATGAGACAATTATTTTTACTAGCACATAAATGTAAATTTTTATATTATTCCTGTATATATAAATTTTTAAATAATTCATTAAGTGTTAAACTTTGCATTTAATCGATTAAATAAATAAAGTTTTACTAAAATATAAGTGTAATTTTCTAATGAAAAGGTTTGAAATCACTTTAGCTTTATAAGAAAAAAAACTAAAAAGAGGTTTTAAAATCACTTAATAGGATAAAATTAAAAACAGAAATCTTACTGTTTTAGTAATTATTTTATCAAGTTATAATTCTAAGTAATAAACTATCTATAAATAATCGGAAATCAAGAGAGATTTTTTGTATAATAACTATATATTATTTTAATATATGCATTGCAATAAGATTTGCTCAGAATGTCTAAGTGAAAATAACTTACCATAAGGTCAGTGGGTGATACTAAGGTCAGTGGGTGATACTAGAATCATGCAGTTGTATTGAAATTCATTGTTTTTAGTTAATGACTGATTAAACTTCTAATGAGACAATTATTTTTACTAGCACATAAATGTAAATTTTTATATTATTCCTGTATATATAAAACTTTAAATAATTCATTAAGTGTTAAACTTTGCATTTAATCGATTAAATAAATAAAGTTTTACTAAAATATAAGAGCAATTTTTTAATGAAAGGTTTTGAAATCACTTTAACTTTATAAGAAAAAACTAAAAAGAGGTTTTAAAATCACTTAATAGGATAAAATTAGAAATTAAAAATATTATTGTTTTTAGCAATTATTTTATCTAGTTATAAACTCGGATAGTAAGAGATTTTTATATAATAACTATATATTATTTTAATATACGCCTTATAGTTAAGTCAGGTTTAGAGAAAACCAAGAAAAAATCCCAACGGGTAGGTTGATGAGTTGGAATATTCTATTTTATACTTAAAGAAACCAGGTACGGAAAAACCGAAATACAATACGCGGAAAAACAGGTGGGATTTTCGGCTAAAACTCCTAAGCAATGGACGGTAAACATAACACACGGTAAAACAACCTACTCACACGACGGCCAAACTAAGAATGAAGGGAAACGTTGAGTTGTAACACCTTATCTACTAGAGATAAGGGCAAATTCTCGGAAAAGCTGAGTCACCCCTCGTTCGTTCATGTACAACATCTTACGAGAAAGTTCGTGAAGGATGACTCATCGGTGACGAGTTTGAATAATTTGCATAACCGCTAAATTGTATAAGTGAGAATCTTTTAATGTGAGTATTATAGTAATGATAAATTTATTTCATAATCGATAACTCATTTATACATAATCAGTTTCACACCTTATATAAAACAATACTATATTTAAAAGTTTTACTATACAATAAACATTCACATATGGATATTCATAAGGCTTACGACCGATTAATAAAACGAGGGTCCTATAAGCGAAATGCATGAGAGTCTTTCTAAGGAATCCTAATCTGTATTTAAGCGAGTTTTAGAGAAAACCAAAAAAAATACCCATTCGATTAAGTCGATGAGTTGGATTCAAACCCAAAACTTTCCCGTTTTAATCATAGAATCGTTCACTAATCACAAGGTTAATGAGTCATGCAGTTGTATTGAAACTTACTGATTACAAGTATAAACTTATACCATTAAATATTTAACTGTTGGTTCTATAAATGGATTGCTCTGTGTGCGAGTCTTCCTAACTTAGAGTTAAGCGAGTTTTAGTGAAAACCCAGAAAAACTACAACAAGTAGATTGTTAAGCTGAATTCGAACCTAGCATTAAACATAGAATCGTTTGATCTTCTAAAACCCTTGTAACAACATGTTTATGAACTTTATAAGAAAATGCTTAATAGGGTTTGCATGCGTTAGCTATATTAAACACTTAATTTTTTAACATACATTAAGGTTAGTGGATGAGTGTCAGGTAATTCATTTAAAACAAAAATATAATAAGGGTCGATTGAAACAAAGGGTTTGTAGGTTATAATTATTGGATAAAACGTTATGTGTTTCGAAAACCCTTCATCAAGATTGGAACAACCGTTTCGAATGATACTCTCCCTTCATCAGATAGACTTAAACTTTTATCTTCTCAGAATGAAACAAAACGATAGATGATTTACACTTATTGAAACCTCAACTTATAAATTATTCGACTTTTATTAAAAATGCAAGTCGCATATACACTTTGAAACAATCAATAAATTTTATATTATCACTATGCATTAAATAAGTTTCCCATTTAACATTCAAGATGAATTTATTTTTACATTAATTAAAAATTGAACACGTATTAATTTTTAAAATGACTATTTTTTTAAAAAGTTTTAAAACAGCTAATAAATTTTATAAGCTTTTACAATTAAATAAATTTAGCATATTATGAAAGTTTTACACCACTCGGTATAATTTTATATAGGCAATAAAAGTTATACACATTATAAATATAATCTCATAAAATAAATTTCACACTTAACATTTAAACTCTAACCAAACAATCTTAAAGTAATTTTTTATCCCTTTATACATAATCATAAACCTTTTGTTTCTATTGTAAAGTGAAGTATGACTCATGCTTTAATTAAAGTTTCTAATCAAAGTTATAAGAAAGTCAGTCAGCATGACTCACCGAGTGTGCTATTCCATAAAATTATCCCGCATACATGTAATAACATGTCTGACTTAACTAAATACTGAATTGTCATTATTTCAGAAAAACTTGGGACTTACCTTAAAACACGTCCTACTCCCTTGACAGACTTGAAGGAAATGAATGATACGAGACATTCTTATCTAGTGAGCTCCTAGTCAAGTGATCATGACGTCATCCTCTCATCAGTGACGTCACCGATTGCTTATCAGCTACCACAACGCGCGGAAATGTCATTCAAAGTCCACGGGACATTACACGAAACGATTCCATTGTCTTATACGGTAAATTGAAATATAACACACGGAAAAAAGATCGACATATGCCGGAGAAACTATACATACTGCCCAATGAAAATAAGCCGCACGGCTAAAGAGATGCTAGCAGGATGAGAGTCAAACTGCAACTGAAATCTAACGATTTGATAAGGTCTATAAATCTCCCGTGTTGATTAGACTGTTTTGAAGAATGGGTTTTCCCCTCACTTAAGCAGAAGGGATGAGTCATAGGTTTTACCCTCACCTAACCATCTATCGCGAAGATAACTCTTAATTAAGTTTCTTAATTAAAATTATGCAAATTTTCTGTATGTCTTTCAAATATCTCTTAATTAAGTTTTCTAATTAAAATTATGTAAATTTTACGTAAATCTTTCATGTTTGTCATATGCTCTCCTAGTTAAAGATTTAATAAACCTAACTTTTATACAACATAAATAAATTTAATAAGTATAATCTATTTGATGAGTCATCAATGAATGACTCATCCTAGACATGTCTAAACATGAATCTACTTGAACACTAACATTTTACTGAATCAGATTTTATATTATTGCTTTTTATATTATTCAAATCAAAAGTTATTTTTATATAAAGAAATGAACAACTTCTAAGATTATTTTTCAATCATTATGAATAAAAATTAATTATTAAGTACAAAATCTATTTACTGATAAGAAACTTAATTTTCATCAACTAGTGTTGTTTACTTAATTTTCAACATTGTATACTTTGTGATTCATATAGTAATTTTCGCTTATTCAGTAAAATGTTAGTGTTCAAGTAGATTCATGTTTAGACATGTCTAGGATGAGTCATCCATTGATGACTCATCAAATAGATTATACTTATTAAATTTATTTATGTTGTATAAAAGTTAGGTTTATTAAATCTTTAACTAGGAGAGCATATGACAAACATGAAAGATTTACGTAAAATTTACATAATTTTAATTAGATAACTTAATTAAGAGATATTTGAAGGACATACAGAAAATTTGCATAATTTTAATTAAGAAACTTAATTAAGAGTTATCTTCGCGATAGATGGTTAGGTGAGGGTAAAACCTATGACTCATCCCTTCTGCTTTAGTGAGGGGAAAACTCATTCTTCAAAACAGTCTAATCAACACGGGAGATTTATAGACCTTATCAAATCGTTAGATTTCAGTTGCAGTTTGACTCTCATCCTGCTAGCATCTCTTTAGCCGTGCGGCTTATTTTCATCGGGCAGTATGTATAGTTTCTCCGGCATATGTCGATCTTTTTTCCGCGTGTTATATTTCAATTTACCGTATAAGACAATGGAATCGTTTCGTATAATGTCCCGTGGACGTCTTGAATGACATTTCCGCGCGTTGTGGTAGCTGATAAGCAATCGGTGACGTCACTGATGAGAGGATGACGTCATGATCACGTGACTAGGAGCTCACTAGATAAGAATGTCTCGTATCATTCATTTCCTTCAAGTCTGTCAAGGGAGTAGGACGTGTTTTAAGGTAAGTCCCAAGTTTTTTCTGAAATAATGACAATTCAGTATTTAGTTAAGTCAGACATGTCATAACATGTATGCGGGATAATTTTATGGAATAGCACACTCGGTGAGTCATGCTGACTGACTTTCTTATAACTTTGATTAGAAACTTTAATTAAAGCATGAGTCATACTTCACTTTACAATAAAAACAAAAGGTTTATGATTATGTATAAAGGGATAAAAAATTACTTTAAGATTGTTTGGTTAGAGTTTAAATGTTAAGTGTGAAATTTATTTTATGAGATTATATTTATAATGTGTATAACTTTTATTGCCTATATAAAATTATATCGAGAGGTGTAAAACTTTCATAATATGCTAAATTTATTTAATTGTAAAAGCTTATAAAATTCATTAGCTGTTTTAAAACTTTTTAAAAAAAATAGTCATTTTAAAAATTAATACGTGTTCAATTTTTAATTAATGTAAAAATAAATTCATCTTGAATGTTAAATGGGAAACTTATTTAATGCATAGTGATAATATAAAATTTATTGATTGTTTCAAAGTGTATATGCGACTTGCATTTTTAATAAAAGTCGAATAATTTATAAGTTGAGGTTTCAATAAGTGTAAATTATCTATCGTTTTGTTTCATTCTGAGAAGATAAAAGTTTAAGTCTATCTGATGAAGGGAGAGTATCATTCGAAACGGTTGTTCCAATCTTGATGAAGGGTTTTCGAAACACATAACGTTTTATCCAATAATTATAACCTACAAACCCTTTGTTTCAATCGACCCTTATTATATTTTTGTTTTAAATGAATTACCTGACACTCATCCACTAACCTTAATGTATGTTAAAAAATTAAGTGTTTAATATGGCTAACGCATGCAAACCCTATTAAGCATTTTCTTATAAAGTTCATAAACATGTTGTTACAAGGATTTTAGAAGATCAAACGATTCTATGTTTAATGCTAGGTTCGAATTCAGCTTAACAATCTACTTGTTGTAGTTTTTCTGGGTTTTCACTAAAACTCGCTTAACTCTAAGTTAGGAAGACTCGCACACAGAGCAATCCATTTATAGAACCAACAGTTAAATATTTAATGGTATAAGTTTATACTTGTAATCAATAAGTTTCAATACAACTGCATGACTCATTAACCTTGTGATTAGTGAACGATTCTATGATTAAAGCGGGAAAGTTTTGGGTTTGAATCCAACTCATCGACTTAATCGAATGGGTATTTTTTTTGGTTTTCTCTAAAACTCGCTTAAATACAGATTAGGATTCCTTAGAAAGACTCTCATGCATTTCGCTTATAGGACCCTCGTTTTATTAATCGGTCTTAAGCCTTATGAATATCCATATGTGAATGTTTATTGTATAGTAAAACTTTTAAATATAGTATTGTTTTATATAAGGTGTGAAACTGATTATGTATAAATGAGCTATCGATTATGAAATAAATTTATCATTACTATAATACTCACATTAAAAGATTCTCACTTATACAATTTAGCGGTTATGCAAATTATTCAAACTCGTCACCGATGAGTCATCCTTCACGAACTTTCTCGTAAGATGTTGTACATGAACGAACGAGGGGTGACCCAGCTTTTCCGAGAATTTGACCTTATCTCTAGTAGATAAGGTGTTACAACTCAACGCTTCCCTTCATTCTTAGTTTGGCGTCGTGTGAGTAGGTTGTTTTACCGTGTGTTATGTTTACTGTCCATTGCTTAGGAGTTTTAGCCGAAAATCGCACCTGTTTTTCCGCGTATTGTATTTCAGTTTTTCCGTACCTGGTTTCTTTAAGTATAAAATAGAATATTCCAACTCATCAACCTACCCGTTGGGATTTTTTCTTGGTTTTCTCTAAACCTGACTTAACTATAAGGCGTATATTAAAATAATATATAGTTATTATATAAAAATCTCTTACTATCCGAGTTTATAACTAGATAAAATAATTGCTAAAAACAATAATATTTTTAATTTCTAATTTTATCCTATTAAGTGATTTTAAAACCTCTTTTTAGTTTTTTCTTATAAAGTTAAAGTGATTTCAAAACCTTTCATTAAAAAATTGCTCTTATATTTTAGTAAAACTTTATTTATTTAATCGATTAAATGCAAAGTTTAACACTTAATGAATTATTTAAAATTTTATATATACAGGAATAATATAAAAATTTACATTTATGTGCTAGTAAAAATAATTGTCTCATTAGAAGTTTAATCAGTCATTAACTAAAAACAATGAATTTCAATACAACTGCATGATTCTAGTATCACCCACTGACCTTATGGTAAGTTATTTTCACTTAGACATTCTGAGCAAATCTTATTGCAATGCATATATTAAAATAATATATAGTTATTATACAAAAAATCTCTCTTGATTTCCGATTATTTATAGATAGTTTATTACTTAGAATTATAACTTGATAAAATAATTACTAAAACAGTAAGATTTCTGTTTTTAATTTTATCCTATTAAGTGATTTTAAAACCTCTTTTTAGTTTTTTTTTTTCTTATAAAGCTAAAGTGATTTCAAACCTTTTCATTAAAAAATTACACTTATATTTTAGTAAAACTTTATTTATTTAATCGATTAAATGCAAAGTTTAACACTTAATGAATTATTTAAAAATTTATATATACAGGAATAATATAAAAATTTACATTTATGTGCTAGTAAAAATAATTGTCTCATTAGAAGTTTAATCAGTCATTAACTAAAAACAATGAATTTCAATACAACTGCATGATTCACTGACCTCACGGTAAGTTATTTTCACTTAGACATTCTGAGCAAATCTTATTGTAATGCATATATTAAAATAATATATAGTTATTATAGAAAAAATCTCTCTTGATTTCCGATAATTTATAGATAGTTTATTACTTAGAATTATAACTTCATAAAATAATTACTAAAACAGTAAGATTTCTGTTTTTAATTTTATCCTATTAAGTGATTTTAAAACCTCTTTTTAGTTTTTTTTCTTATAAAGTTAAAGTGATTTCAAACCATTTCATTAAAAATTGCACTTATATTTTAGTAAAACTTTATTTATTTAATCGATTAAATGCAAAGTTTAACATTTAATGAATTATTTAAAAATTTATATGTACAGAAATAATATAAAAATTTATATTTATGTGCTAGTAGAAATAATTGTCTCATTAGCTAAAAAAAATGAATTTGAATACAACTGTTTGATTCTAGTATGATTCACAGTGGGTTATTTTCACTTAGACATTCTGAGCAAATCTTATTGTAAAGGATAATTTCTTTCTGTGATAGTGTCACCCAAATTCTCTCATAAGGATTATTATTTAGTATTTTATTTTTAAATCATATATCCAACTTATAAAATTTAGCGGTTATGTAAATGAGTAATTTTTATTACTTCAATCCGTATAAATAAGTTGAAAATTTTACCCTGCGATGTAATGCATCATATATTAAAATAATAGTTATTATACAGAAATCTCTCTTGCTATCTGATTAGTTATAGATAGTTTATTACTTAGTTTTATAACTAGAGAAAATAATTATTTAAAACAATAAGATTTTTAACTTCTGTTTTTAATTTTATTCTATTAAGTGATTTTAAAATATTTCATTAAAAAATTACACTTATATTTTATTGAATGAAAAGGATGTTTTATCGTAAACAAATTCTGTTTTGAACTCGTTATTTTCTTAGCATAATTAAAAAAGGTAAAATTAAATTTAAAAAAATTTAAAATATTTCAATATTTTAACAGGTTAATTGCAAAGTTCACCTCTCAATGGATTATTTAAGTAAATGATCCTTATAAACTATTTTATATTATTCTGAAAACACAGAACTCTAACGTCTTCTAAGATAGGTATGATTCATCACTCTTATCTGTACGTGAGTCAACGTGTAGCGATAAACAGTTCGTCGCATTTGCGTGTGAATGAAGGTTGCATTTCGCTAGAGGGAAATTTCTTCAATGATTTCTAAGTAAGTTCCATAATTTATTATTACTATTTGATAATTTAATAAACTTATAAGTTTCTCTACTCTATACATAATATCTTAATATGAAATACTCTAATAAATTTGTTTATAATAGAAATTTTATTAAAACGTAACTTTTATTACTTTACAAACATTACATAAGACAATTTTTATTGATTTATTGAAGAGAGATAAATCAGTTTAAGAAATATTTTTATTAGTATTTACTTATGAGGATTTTTTTTTTATTGTTATAGTGGAAACTTTTTTATTGTTACACTATAAACTTTTTTTTGTTTAATTAAAACAAAATTTTGCATAACATATCAAACTACTTTCCCAAACGAATATTTACTGCTTAAATAAAACCTACAAAAGTTTTCATTTTACTTGTGTATGTTCAGAAATTATCTGAGTAAAACTAAATTTTGCAATATATATAAAACTTCTTTCACAAACGAATTTTTATTGCTTAACTATAACTTACTTTTATATGTATTTATTTATTTAAATACCGTTTAAGTGATAGGTAGGTAATAATCGTTTAAAACTCATTGTATGATATGCTTTGTGAAAAAATTATTGAATTTTCCTAATTATTCGCTGTATTGTTTTAATGATTTTAACTTAATCTTTATATGAGATAGTGTGGATTACTATTAGGCACGATTCCACAGCGTATATTACACATGATTCATCAAGTGTATGGGTTTTCCGTTGCAAGTGATAACTATGACTCATGGAATATTCCGTATTATCTGTTTTTAAGGAAGCTGTATATTTTCATTTAAAATGATGCAATGAATTTTTATGCAATTTATTTCGAAATGTTTAATACAAAATAACTTTTAGTAACTGATAGTTTTTAAATATAACTAATCCTTTTTATTATTATAGTTTATATCAATTATTTTATAAAAAAGAACTTATTTTTATTATTTCAAATTTAAAAGTATTTACCTGTTTAATTTAAATCAACTAAGATAGTATAAATTATATTACTGCGTTAAACTCAAATAAATGTTAAATAATATTTGTGTAGTATCAATATAATGTTTAATTTAAATAACATACTCATGTACTTATAACTTTTTGCTTATAAAATTTTCGTGTTAGGATAAATTTATTTAATAGTAACAACATAAAGTTTTGTTAATTATAATGTATATAAATTTTAATTGTTGATTTTAAACATTGTATGTATTTTTTTGAATTAATATTATTATATGATAGTCATTTTTTATTTTTATTTTTTTATTTTTATTATAACTGTACTGTATATCTTTGTATGCATTTTTTAAAATAATATTATTATATGATAGCCATTTTTTTAATTTATAACTTTACTGTATATCTTTGTATGCATTTTTTTAATTAATATTATTATATAATAGTAATTTTTTTCAAATTAATATTATTATATAATAGTAATTTTTTTTTTAAATTTTAAACTTTAGTGTATATAAAATTTATTAACTGATTAAAAACTTTGTAAGCATTTTTTTTTTTTTTTAGATTAATATCATTATATGATAGTAATTTTTTTCTTCTTTTTTATTTATTTATAATTTTACTGTATGTCTTTGTAAGCAATTTTTTAGATTAATATTATTATATGATAGTAATTTTTTTTTAATTTATATGATAGTAATTTTTTAAAGTGCATGTGTGTTCAATTTTTAACGAGTGTAAGTTAGAGTTTAAATAAATGTGAAACTTATTTAGTGAGAATATAAAGTTTAATTTATATAATTTTTATTATATTTAGTTAAATTTATATAAATTTTAGTATATAACTTTATTGTATATAAAATTTATTGTATTTAGTTTAATTTCTAACATATATAACATCATTTACTGATTTTGAAACTTATGTTTATCGTATTTGTTTAGTTATAGCATAAATAACAGCATGTGTTTTATATAATTTTTATTATATTTAGTTTAATTTATATGATAGTAATTTTTAAAAGTGCACGTGTGTTCAATTTTTAACGAATGTAATAATATTATTTCTAAGATAGTCTAAATAAATTTAAAAAGTGAAACTTATTTAGTGTTAAAATAAAGTTAGAATTTTTAAGTGTCTTACATTTTTAATGAATGTTAAATTATTTGTTTTGCTTTTAAATCTATTTGTTAATCCACAAAATACGAAAATTTCTATTTAATTCTGTAAAAATTTCCTAATATAAATTTATAATGATGTCACTAAAAGTATGAACTCCTATTTAAATTCCTTATTTATTATCTTAACACAATATATTTTTAATCTCTAAAAATGCTAAGTTTCTAAAATACTCATAAATTGTTACTGATGTGAATTAACTTCAGTCATTCATTGTTTCATTCAGTCAAAAATGTTAAGTCCCACCGGAAATTATTTATATTCTTCCAATGGCAACATCTAAATTTTAATGTCTATACCCTTCATTAAATGTTTTAATTATATAATACACATCAACCCTTTGTTTTATCTTGTCAAATTCCCTGAAATACATAGGAAAATTTCTATTTAATTCTGTAATCAATTTATAATCCCCGAATGACAACTCTTCAAAAGTTTCTATTCTCCCGATGGCAACACCTAAATATTGAAGTCTATATACCATTCATTAAATGTTTTTAACTATATGATACTCATCTACCTTTGTTTCAGTCAATCAACTTCCCTGTCCATTGCGAAAAATGCTAAGTCCACGAAATTGTGAAAAAATACTAAGTGCGAAATTTATGAAAATAAATCTAACTCCTTGAAATTCCACAAAAAATACTAAGTCCCGAAATTTAGGAAAATAAATCTAACTCCTCAAAATTCCCCTTCTGCCCGATAGATGGCAGCACTCATCGCGGAAACCCTCGTGAAAGGCGATATCCAAAGTTTCTATTCTTCCGGTGGCAACACACAGTTTCTATTCTTCCGGTGGCAACACCCCCTCGTCCAAGATGATGACTAAGTAGTGTAAAAAGGAGACGTTGACCTGCACGGTGGTGGCGTAGTGGTGCGCCTCCACCCTACGCCACAATACGCCACTACGCCACCACCGTGCAGGTGAACTCTCCTTTTTACACTACTTACAGACAATAAAAAGTAATATTTTGTTGCTGATTATTAATAATTCTACAGTCATTAAAAGAAAAGAAAAAAAAAAGAAAAGAAAAAAAAGTTTTCAGAGAAATCACAAAGCGATCGGATCGTCAAAAGCTTGTTGGCGACTTAACTATTGGAAACATTAGGAATTTAACATTTATTTATTTATTTATATTTTTTAGGCACTCTTAACGACAAAATATTATTTGCATAAAATTATGTCCCGAAGTTCTACGACTAACATTTAAAAATTTAAATGAAAAATTTTAGAGTGTAGATGTCACAATTTCCTAAATACGCCAATAAGTTTATCAAAAGAGAAATTCTTGAGAGTTCGAGCTGCTTCCGATGAGAGGATTAGTTTTGGATTACTTTTGAGCGGAGCTGTCAGGGACATTTTTGGAAAGAAAACGGTTACACAAATAGGTATCTCATTATTTAATTTAAACTATAATATATCAGTCATTTATTTAGAGAGATCCCCAGACTGTATTTATATAAACATTTGAACGGAATGTGGTTTAGTTTTGGGATCTGGGTGTTGTGGTTAATGAAAATAAATCGAAAACTTCTGAAACTGCTTTCCATAAAAAACTGCAATAGATACCTTTTGTAAGACAGCTATCTACACTACTGGCCATTAAAATTGCTATGCCGGAAAGGACTGCAAATGACAGAATGATATTTATTGGACAAATAAAAAAAGTATTAAAAAATGGAGATGTACATCCCGAGAAATCAATGCACAAAGCAGCGACCTCTGGCAGCAATAACAGCACTATAAGCCTAGGCATTAAGCCGAACAGCCTTTGAATGACATGTACGGATACAGCACCCTATGCAGCTTCAACACCATGCCACCGTTCATCGGTCGGCGGTAGTTACTGGAAAGTGGTGGCGTACCAATCGCTTGGCAAGGATTGACCAAACGTTTTCAGTTGGTGCAAGATCAGGAGAAAGCGCTGGCCAGAATACAGTCCTGCATTAGGTTGATTTTGCATTAATATTTGACCCCCGGTCCACCCGCAGAATGTTTTTTCTTAAAAATAAAATAAAAAATTTAAGCACCCCCCCCCCCATGAAATAAATCTTTTGAATGCAGAGATTAACTGACATTCTCTTCTTCCATAGTAATTTAAAGCAATATCACACATAACATTAATTAAATGACAGTTACGTAAATATTAATACTTAAAACTTAGCGCTTCACATTATGGAGAACTTTCCAGTGTAAGTTTTCCATTGTACACATTATGCATTTTTTTATACTGTCAAAATATTTGGAATACTTTGAAATTAAATACTTATTTCAATATTGCTTTTGAAAACACATTTGAATTTTGTTATATTTCGTGAAGTTTTGTTTATACTTACACATACATATTTTTAATTTTTTTGCAATAATTAATTCTCTAAAAGATGTGTTTAATAATATAATTATATTTTATGCAAAGGAATTTAACATTTTATAACATAAATTTAACATTATGCGGGTAGAAAATCATTTTGCGGTTCGGTTGCGGGTGGTGTTTTTCCGATCCGCGTATGATTCTAGGCCAGAGCAACAGTCAAAAGCATTCTGTATCAAAAAGGCCCGAACATCACGGACAACATGCGGTCGTGCATTATCCGGCTTAAATGTTGCTTTAAGGTAGCCTCGAATATAGGTCAGAGCCACGGACTTTAACTCATCAGAAATGTAATGGCCGCTGTTCAGAGTGCTGGCCATACGAAAAAGACATGATTAATACATGTATCCGAAGGCACCACATACCATCATTTTAGGTGGTGAGCGAGTATGCAGCGACCATGACTTCGGTTATCCTAGAAATTGCATCATAGAAAGGAGCACATTCACATTAATGACGAACCTTGACGCAGGAATGGACTGAGGTCGTCTTTTCTGATGAATTACGATTCACTTTAAAGATAGTCACACTCCCCTTATTTGGCGGCATCGTACCGTTATACTGGCCCATCTTCTAGAATGATGGATATGAGGTGCCACTGGATACATGCCTCGATTTGCTTTTGTTTGCATTTTCTGCACTCTCAATAGTGGCCCATTACATTTCTAATGAAATAAGGCTCATGGTCCTTTCCTATATTTGTGTACACAACATTTAAGCAGAACTATGTGCGACCGCATGATGTCCATGTTGTCTGGACCTTCTTTGATACGGAATGTGCTTGAATGCTCCTCAGACCAGCCAGCGCGTTCTTCTGATTTCGCACCAACTGAAAACGCCTGGTCAATTGTTTCCAAGCGATTCGCAAACTACCACTCTGCAGCGACTACGTTCAATGAACTGTGGCATCGTGTTGAAGGTGTATGGAATATTGTAGCCGTACATGTAATTTAATCACTGTTCGATTTAATGCCTAAGCAATAAGTGCTGTTATTGCTGCCTGGAGTTGCTTCTTTATGAACTAATTTCTCGGGATATATACCTCTAGGTTTCCTGAAAATGTAATCAATTATTCTTCTAACTATAGTGTATGTTTCCAATAAATATCATTCTGTTATTTGAACTCCTTCCTGATGTAGCAAGTTTAATAGCCAGTAGTGTATTAAGCAAATATTAAGAGATTTTCTCACAATTATTGTACTGAGATGTAATTCTTTAATAGTCATTGTGAAACATAAAATCACATTTAAAAAAATAATAACCACAATTAATTTGGCTTGATATCTTAAAACAGTTACAAGAAGACAGATAATTTATCAAGAGCACAAAAGCGACAGCGGAGATTATTATGCGATGAAAAACTGTACAATCTAGCTTTGTTATTTTACACGAGAAGTAACAATAACAACGATAATAATAAAACTAAACAGAAGCACATTTTAAATGGTTTATTTAGGGTAACTAAAAAAAGATCACCCCCCCCCCCCCTCTTTTCCATTAGGCTGAAACAATAAAACAATAATTCGTACCAAGTTCAATCGCGAGTGAATACTCTATCATTAACAAATCAAGTATATTTTTGCGGCAGGGTTCTTAATCGTTTTTCTTTTAAATGTGGAAAGGATTAAAATGAATATCCGGGCTGAAGCGGCTTGTAAAACGTGATGCTGAGTGAAGAGAAGACAAGCATTTATGGATGATTACTTTTATGCCATTAAAATAATCGGTAGCTTTTCTTTTTAAAGGATGAATGCCTAGTGTTAGAGGCGGATGTGCTGAGAATTTATATCCTTCAGGGAACTACATTCATTATTTAGAGTTTAGACGATAATAATTTTTGACTGGTTTTAACAATATACCTCTCACAAAAATGTATGCGAATCGAAAAAATTTGTCTTAAAATAACGGATGTAAAAAATCCAGTTATAATTTCACTAGATAACAATTGTTCCAAAGTTTAAAGGGCCTTATATATTTTTAAAAATGGTTTAGTACAAATAGAAAACAAGTCTGTTTCAAATGATGACAAGTTTTTCAATTTTCATTAAAATTACACCAAAGTTGATAATGCTCAAGCCTTGTTTTCGCTTTTAGAAAATTATAAAATTCATATTGTTAAATAATTGCAATAAAAGAATGCAACAATTCATCAATGTAGTAAAACTTTTCAATGTTATTTTACAGCCCACAAAATAATTTAGAATTTACATATTAACATATTACAACTTATTTTTAAATTATGGAGCACCTTAAGTAAATGACTATTCTAAAAAAATAATTGATACTTATGTTGTCTTGTCAACCATAAAATAACGCAAATTTAACGCGAAATTCATCATATCCGGCATATTACGTTTAGGATTCCATTTAGTGTTTTACTTTCTACAATCAAATCAATCACCAAGTGTTGCTGTGAAACACAGACAGAATTGACAACATCTATATAATACTTCTCTAACGTGGACCAGTTACGATTAAACTTTATCAAAACGATACTAAGTTGCCGTAAGGTGTTATCTGATTGGTCAATCCAGATCGGATTCATGAAATCATAAATTCGGCTGCTACAAATTTCGGCTACGAAAATTTAATCTAATACATTTGAAATGGACATTAAAGAAATCGAAAAAATATTAACTTTTTATGTTCAAACATATGCTCAAAATTTCGTATTTAGAAGTATATTTGGAAGAATTTAAAGGCAGTTAGGCCTCACATTTCATCGTAGGCTATTCAGCAGGACGGTGATGGTGCGATTTATTGATCGAAATCAAAATCATCACACTAAGATTATACAAATTTAATATAACAATAATTTAATTTATATCTAAGAATTTTTAACTTAGCAACGGGGGAAAAAAAATCCAAAATTGAAATTTCAATGTAAATATCGAATTTCTTAAGAATTTACACATTTTGAAAATTATTTTGATAAGGATAAAAACTGTGCTGAGTCGTTTACAGTGTTGCTAGACATGGGGACTTTTTTATTTAACTATCACCAATAATTTTAAGAAGTGGAATTTGACATACATAATAGACGATTAAATATGTCATCTGTTTCTCTACACCTGTTCTGGTAACCGAAGTTGCGGGAGACCTGCTCCCAGGTACTTCGGAATCAACTTCTCGATTCTCTCTCTTCGAAGTGATTAGGCAACCATTACAACTAAAATTTAGTGGTGGATATTGAATAAAAAAATTCCCCAAATCTGACAACACTAGTCGTCTATGACTTATAGTTAGAGTATTGCACGGGTCGGGTTTTATCCGACCCGAACCCGACAAATTTTTTTTTCATCAACCCGAAAACCAACCCGAACCCGCAATAAAGATTTTTTTACGACCCGCACCCGACTTATTTTACCCAAACCCGACCCGAAACCAGAAAACTGAATGAACATTACTAATTCATCTAAAAATCATATAAATCTTTTTAAAAATATAAAATGAGGTAAATTTTTATTGTCACACGTTGGTAAATTATTTTAAAAAGAATTTAAAATGTTATTACTAATTGTATATTAAGTTAAAAATTTAAAATTCTGAAAAACGGATTAATGATAATTTTTAACCATTCATGTGAGTTGTGAATTTCAAGAGTTCAAAATTATGCTTCAAAGATGTTAGTAGTTTATTGTTTATGTTGAATGCTTATATTCTTAAATAAATTAAAAAAAAAAAAAAAATTCAACAAACCCGACCCGCAGGGGAAAAATGATCAGCCAACCCGACCCGAACCCGACCCGCAAGAGAAAAATGTTTGTTAACCCGACCCGATGCAGGACTCTACTTACAGTGCATTATTAAAGCTCTTTTGTTTTACTGTTTAAAACCATCCTATTAAATTTAATCAAGTTCTCAACACATTTTTAACATTCATAAATATGTTGGCGTTTTAGGGGCTATATGAAATGGCGTAACACAAAAAAGTTTCAGATAACATTTTATTGAACAATTTAAAATTTTAATTTCTATAAAATCTTATTTCTCGTTCAATTTGCTGACATGTGAGAGAATTTGATGGAAATGACCCGCTGTGATATCGAACATATATATCGTGGTACAATATTTGACGAAAATAGGCATAATTTTCTGGTCGATGGGACGATATGCAAAAACCGATTAAGTAAAAACTAGTATTTCCCCCATGCATAAAATCAGGCAAAGTGCTAGTAATAAAATAAAAGGCACTTTTGAGATTCTTAGAGCAGTTTCGGATTCTTAGACACATTTTCATATATAAAATCCGTATACTCATTATGGGATACTCATTTTGAGATTCAGTTCTAAGTATACGTACATGATATTTACATTATAATTTGAACTTTCTCCACATTTACTTGTTACTAATGTTAAATAAATGTTGATGGTCATAAAATTTTCTAAATGTGGATATAATTTATTTTCAGTATGTCATTATTCTTCTCTCTAATTTATCTCTCTATAACTTATACAAAAATGAAATTGGGTCGATTAGAAAAATACTGCATAGAAATAGAGAGAAATATTTTTTTCGACTCATATCCCTCAAATAGATAATTAGTCCTAACAAGCAATTCTAATATCATTCTTGGTAGCTGTTTCGTAAATGCACACTAAAATTCCCGTAATGAAATGATTGATTTGATAATTAATATAGTGCTAGGTAGTTTTTTTTTAATTTTATTATAATATGAGACATGAGAAAAATAATGCTTGCTTGTACAGAATTTAAAATAGAAGAATTGAAAAGTTAAATGATAACATTTGATGCGTAAAATAAAATAAAATAAAATAAAATATAATAAGATAAAAATAAATAAATAAATAAAATAAAAATAACTACCAAGCGAGCATTCAGCGTGAAATCAAAAAGGCAGTGTTTATTATTTCAAAATTGAATATGCCGCAGCACATCTCGACTCACGATGAAAAATCACATGTTTACTTAAATGACACATTACAAAAGTTAGAACTAAGACTTGGAAGAAACATTTTTAACAATGGTTGGACGGTTCAAGTACTCACTGAGGGTGTCTTACTAAGAGTTCTTAGTCCGTTATTTAGTCAATGTCAGAGAAGACAACGAGAAAACACCGAACGACCAGACCGACGAATGTGACGTGGGATCGAACTCGGCACCTTCCGTCTATCAGATTCGAGGCCCAATTTTAACTATGCAAGAAATTGTTACAATGTGCATACAATTGTTGAACTGAACTGAAAGGTGTAAGAAAACGGAGAGTTCAGCCTCCCCATACTTCTGTATATCGTGAAACCTCCTTTTAATGCGAAATGAAAGAAGTATCATTTAAAAAATATTCATTTATATACGAATTTTTGCAATTAATATTAATGAGTAAATTAATTAATATTTAATCTTTAATTGATTTTCCTAAAATAATTTTAACACCATTTTGAAAGGGAAATTGTTTAAGCCCCTTTCATGATTTTTGAATTGCTACATGGTCAAACTTATTGCGTAATTTAACACAATTCAGTAAATGTAGCAAATCACTACGATTCAAGTAGACAAAACAGCTTTATATCTAATTATATTTCTCAATCCTTTAATCTACTGACGGTACTTTAATGTACCATCAGTCTAAAAAGTTTATAAAATCGAATTTATGGAAAAAATATCGAATATATTTATAAGAACAGAACTTACATACCCCACTTTAATATCACTATAAAACTCTAGACGATACATGAAGCCGTTTTTGTTCCAGGAAGGATTTTATAGAGTGCTTTAGCTGTTTTTGATTGGCTTTTTTCAAGATCTTCATGTGTGTTATAATTAAATCCTATTTTAAGAATTTCCCACTAATCTTAGAATACCGTTTTCGACCTCTATGTAGTAGTGGTATGCTGAAGTACCAAAACAAAAAATCCTCATTAATTACTATGGTGAAGTGATATGCGTAATTTTTATTGCAGCTACGTTTAAAAAATAGTCTTAAGCAACTAAAAATTTATGTTTCAAATAAAAATTTTGTGAGTTTCATAATGCGATAGATAAAAGAGTTATCAAGATTTTAAAATATTATACTTCAGGTGTTTTTCTTCTTTCCCTTTTTTAACATAACGGTTTTAACAAACAAATATACTATTATTAGTGAAGGAAACTAGGTTACAGGATCCACGGTTCAATAATAGCACCAACATTAATCGCGAGTAAAACTCTATTTCACCTTATTTAATTTTGTAATGCGATTTCGCTCAACACAACACGTGAAAACGAAAACATTCATTGTTACAATTTACGTTGAATTAACCCTTGGAAAAATATTTTCAGTTATAGGAATTTACAGGTCATGTCAGATCTACTCCGAGAGAAAATTCGTTAAGAATGGTCCTATTCTGCGGTAAAAGGCGCATGAAAATCTGAAATTAAATGAAATTGTGGACGATACTGCAGTAGAAACAGTAATAAATGACGAAGAATACACTAAGGGGCAGACCCCCCCCCCCCCCTCAAAAAAAAAAAAAAAAAAAAAAAAACCGCAATTAGATAATTTTATTTATTTATTGAAAAACGGTCAATTTAATTTAAAAATTGGGACGAAATGGACAGTGATTTTGCCGGATTTCGCATATTCGTATCCAGCAGGCAGTAGAGTTCCAGGTGTTCGATATCTGTCAAAATCACTATCCTTAACATCTTTACATTTAAATGCTAAAATTGATGGTTTCAAAGAAAAAATGAAAGTATCCAAGTGCGGTTTTTTCTTCCCCTTTTTTTTTTTTTGTCCTTTAGTGTAGAAACTTTGTAAGATGCAAAGGCAGGTAATAACTCTTTTAGGTCAAATTAATAAGCATGATCCTTCATCAAAGGAAAAAGTTGTAATGCTGGTTCGTTTACTGCTACATAACGGTTGTGTATTTTTGTCTTTAACGGTGTTCATTTAAAAAGTTCAGCACAGCGATTGATAGAAATATATGTGAAC
This sequence comes from Salticus scenicus, assembly GCA_963930645.1. Taxonomy (NCBI): domain Eukaryota; kingdom Metazoa; phylum Arthropoda; class Arachnida; order Araneae; family Salticidae; genus Salticus; species Salticus scenicus. The sequence goes on along the minus strand of OZ005652.1, from coordinate 288,837,700 downwards.
AAACAACCAAAAACCAAATCTAGTTTTTCTATTATTTTTCCGAAAAAATAACAGATTAATAAATTAATTTCCAAAGCTAAGATTTATTCAAAAGGAAAAAGACAAGTATACTAGTATACTACTGAAAATAGCACGGAGCATTAAAAAGAACAGTTGAGTTCTTTCAAAACTTCTTTCAAGTTGACTTTTATTCAAAAAAGGCACAAGCCAAATGTAATGCATTACAAACAAGTAATTTAAAGGAGGCAGAGATACTAACATTAATTTTTTGAAAGCATTTTGAATGACATCGTAAAATGTGAAAAAATGAAATTTTGATGAGGCGATTTAGAACTTAATCTAAACCAGAGGAAGAAAAGCAAGAAAGAAGAATACTACACTACATCATGCCTAGATAAGGATGCATTTGAATATATAATTTACGTTTTTTTGCCTTTTATATATATAGACACGCCTCATGCTACATGGAAATACACCTCAGCTAGAAAACACACAGCACAATACGAAACGTAATTTGAGACGATCACGAATAACATACGGTAAAGATTTTCAATTTTTTCGTGTAGTAAAGAAAAAGAAAATAAAGCCACTTCCCGACAAATTTTGCCGTAAATTACCGTATAGATATGCGGCTGGTGCCTATCGATTGGTAATAACGCCTAGTTATGAATGCTATAGTTAAATTTTGTGTAGGAGTCTCATATCCAAATTTCATTTTTTTCAAATGGCGAGACCCATTTTTCACTTCACATTCGGATTTCTGAGTCCTACGCAGTACGGAAGAGGTACAATTACATACTTTTAATTAATTTTTGATAGAGTTACAAACAAAACTGTATTACGTGTTCATCCATAAATAATAATAAATTACGATCTTACACAGAAAATATTACATTTATTCAGATAATAAAAAAGTAAGACAATTTTAAATATAAAATAAAGTAATGCTAATTAAAAAATTGTGTATGTATTTAAACTTCTTTGAACAACTATTTTAACTCCTCTGATATAAATGAAACCAACGATAACACATGATGGCCACCTGAAGCTCATAAGAAATGAGCTGAAAATTTGGAAACCCATACTTCTGATGATGGATATTCTATTCATACAAAAAATTAATGTAGGTCAAAATTAATAATATTTAGAATATGTATTTATTAAATAATTTTCATAATTAATATAGATATGCATTTTCAACATAAATATGCATGGAATGTGTTTTGGGTCATTTCATTCAAACACATTAAAATAAATAAATAAATAAATTTAAATTTAATAGTTTTCGGGATGATATGAATGTCTGTCACATTTATTTACATTAGTATCCACAGACTTTGACAGCTTGTAATTTTATAAAAATCTGAGAAAAATAAATAAACTGTATCATTTTCTGGGGCTGATTTGATCCAAACAGCCCACAAAAAATTGTCAAAAATGAGTGTTGTCATAAAAAAAAAAAGAAGTTGATGCAAGTTTTAATATGTAGATGACCTTCTAAGCAAAATGTAAGTATACCATTATAAACCAGATACTATTACTAGTTGATCGGCACTAGCAGCATATTTATACGATGGATATGAGAAGAAATTAACCGGGAAATGGGGGTGAGGTGGCTTTTTCTCTCTCCCCCCCCCCCTTTTTTTTTCTTAACTGTACAATGTACATTGCAGCAAAAAAGTTACAACTGTTTCATCACATTTTTTCCACAGAGCATAGTGCAACGCACATTAATATATCATTCTCCATAGGTTTGAAATAAAATAAGCCCATTAAAAGTTATTTTGAATATTTTTTGCAATTAGATGGTAATACATTTCAATTATTCTGTATATAGATTTAAGTGGATAAATTTACTTTATTATTATTATTATTATTATTATTTTATTTTTTTTAAGAGCTGTTCAATTTTTTTTTGGTTTTAGTCTACAGAGATGAGATTAACAAAAAGACAAAAAAGCCGAAACTACATGCAAAGGCAAGGCGCTGAAATTAAATGTTAGAATTTTGAAGACAAAATCTATTATATTAGAGTAATAAATATATTTTTTAATCTACAATCGATAAGAAAAGAACAAATGATTATGCTTTAGTATTCAATGAAGTTTTATTTGATAAGCTGATGTAACATACATCAGAAAGGGAAAAAAAAAAAAAAAAGGCTGAGAAAATTGAAAAACTAAATGTACAAAACAGCTGAAATCAACTGAAAAATAGAAAAATCTCATCCTTGAGTCTTTTTTACACTGTGTGCGTATAAATTTTTAATGGCACCATTAAAATTTTTACTAAAGAAATTTTAAAATTGGGGAAATTTCTCAAAAATACTTTTACAATGTTGTGATTACTTATACGAATCTTAATAAAATTTTTAAATATTGAAGTGGATTTTAAAATACTACTTTGTATTCATGAAATAACATGAAGCAAAAATATCACATGCAGTAAGAGAATGGCCCAACCTGATATTTGAAAGTTCACATGAATGCGAGAGTGTTAATTTTTTTTTTTTTTTTTTTTTTTTTACATTTTGAAATACACAATATTTTTTTTAAAGAAATGTTGATAAATAAATAAATAATAATGATATTAATACAGTATAATAAATCATTACATATTAGTAATATAATCGTATTAAAACACAGGAAATAACTTACACAGCAAATTGAGCACAAACATTATCATTTTACATACTGAGCAACAAATTCTTAATTTTCAAATGCTACCTATTTTAAAAACACTTCCTATAAATACACACTGGGAAAAATACATTAAATAGCATTTGCATTAAAATCGCTCACTTTATGGAGGCGACGAATAAATACTTGAAAAAAAAAAAAAAAAAAAACATTAAATATTCATTATTTATTTGTGTTATATGTAGAACGAAATACATTACCATGTGTAGCGGTAAATTTACCTTAGATCAATTTTGCAGATTTTTTGCACTGAATTCCTTCCACCTGATTAATATCACTCTGAAACTTCACTTAACCGCCTTACGAATAATTTGAATAAAGGCGCAACCATACACAGGCGGCTGAAAATAGTTATATAGCATTCCGAAAATCAGCATAATTTACACTAAAGGTCAAGAGACGAACTGAATAATACAGAACTGCGTTAATAAATAGCATTTGCATTAAAATCGCTCGCTTTATGGAGGCGACGAATAAATACTGCATAAAAACTTACTAATGTGAACTTCTTACGATTGCATCAGTAATTACCAGTAACACAAACAGCGCTTGAACTGTTGCTGGTCTATGATGATTGGTAGTAGTTTAATGAAATTGTGTTTAAATCTAAAACATTTTCATTTAGATTAAAAGCTTGAGTGTGAGGAGAGAAACATTACATTAAATATCTGTACTGATATGTATAAAGGATTTAAGTCCATATTCTTGATTTTTCAGGAGACGAAAAATAAAGTTAAACTAACTAAAAACAAATCAGAAGAATTGATTAGGAAAAAGTTATTTCGTTGACTTATACTCTTTATACCATTCAGTGATTGTCAACCTTCATTTAATAACGGAAAAAAATTGAATTAAATATTTTATGCCATACATAAATGGTAAATTACTGATTTGAACCTTTTTTTACCAATGGATTTTCTCAAAGACTAAATGACATAGATTTAAATCCTTTATACCAATCGACTGAGAAATTTTTTCTGAGTCTGACTATGTACTTAACTCAAAATCGACATTTTTGGACTTAAATCCTTTATACTTAGCAGTACAGGTATATTCTAAAAAGTAAGTTGCAAATTGAAGAGGCGATACGTGGTGTAGGAATAAACAAAATAAATAAAAATATAAAACACTTTTTTCTAGCATCATTTAATATCACTGAACAAAGTTGAATGACTCTTTTGAAATACCGTCAAATGCTATGAGGTTTAATTAAGAATAATTTGAAATTTGCTGTTTTAATTTAAATAGGTAAAAGAATCTTCCACGAATATGCTGTTGAATCTACTTAAAAAAAAAAAAAAAAAAAAAATAATAATAATAATACATTAATAAGTAATATCAAAGTAATAAAAACACTAATGAAGTTAACAACTAGGAAAAAAAAAAAAAAAAAAAAATCCAAAGATGCTAAATATTGAATATTACTTAAATGAGTTGACTTCTTAAAGTTGAAGTCTTAAAGTTGAATTAGTATAATCCTGGACGATAGGACCCATGCCCCAGCCCGCCCGGTTCCCGCTGTTCAATGTATTTTTCTAGTCAACTTTGTCCCCTTATTACTTCCGGTGTGAATTTTTTTTTTTTTTTTTTTTTTTTTTTTTTTTTTTAACACACTTGACATTGTGAGTTTTTTTGCTTTTCTTCGCATGCTATTCCTATGGGGTTTTTAGCCTTTTCCCCCCTCTTTTTCCACATTCTAAAGTGGCGAATACTAGTTATACTAGGCGAGGAAAAAAGGCTAAAAACCCCATAGGAATAGCATGGGAAGAAATGCAAAAAAACTCACAATGTCAAGTGTGTTAAAAAAAAAAAAAAAAAAAAAAAAAAATTCACACCGGAAGTAATAAGGGGACAAAGTTGACTAGAAAAATACATTGAACAGCGGGAACCGGGCGGAATGGGGCATGGGTCCTATCGTCCAGGATTAATACGACTCGCCTAGTATCAGGCCTATTTACTAAAGTAATAGTCTTCAAATAACTATACCAAGAATGGGGTACCAGAAAATATGTCCCCAAAAGAGTCATGCGCTGTTAATATTTCAATTTTGCACGGCAGAAATAAAAGAACCAGTAAATATACATGAACTTATTAAAAATAACTTTTGAATTAAACCAAAGAATCGGTATTGAAAATAATAATAAATAAATAATAACAATAGAAATTATTAGTGTTATTATTTAATTAGACTGAATAGAATAAACTTTTGAAATAAATATATAACATTATTATGTTAAACAAAGCAGCATTACTTGTTTCTAAATTTCATCCTTAAAACTTGCAGGTGAAGTTTACTTATTATCCGGAAAAAAAAAAAAAAAAAGTAGCATGTTGGTCACCAAAAATTTTTCTTCTATATCATTTTATATAATAGCGGTTAACATGAACAAACACTTAAACAACATATAGTTTCTCGCCATAAAAATTTTACAAATGCAGTTTTCTGTAATTTTACCATGAGATGCTAAGATATAGCAACCTGAAAAATCACAGAAAATGAATATCAACAGCGTCAACTGTCATTCATTATGAGCCCAAATAGAATCATGTAATTTTTAATATCTATACTAGGTTTAGTGCATTTACACAACTTAAAACTGAGATACTGTTTTCCCGTAAACGAGGTTAAATTGTTTTATAGCTGCGCCACTTGCCGTCCAATATGTACTCAAATTGAAACTCATATATAGTATATATATATTATATTTATAATATTATTATCACATACCAAGTTTGGCGCATAATAATATAAATTGCGATGGTGTTTTCACGTAAATGAGGTTAAATTGCTACGTAGAAGCGCCGCCCATCGGCCCTATGCACCCAAATTGAATCAACATAGTCTTTCATCATGGCCTTTATACTCATACATTTCATGTTTGATGCAATTATACACCAAAAAAGCTGAAATATAGCCTTCCCTTAAATGGCGGGAAATTGCAGCACAGCAGTCACACCTGTGTTGGGCAATGTATCCCAAAAGCTAATCAGTACAAATGTAAGTCAAAGTCGAATCAAATATAACACTTATACTGAATTCCGTTTAATGTTGCATGAGATATTGTATCTACAAAAGTTTTCTATCACACACACACAAACAGATATTTTCAAAAAATGGTTTAAAAAAATTAATAATAACAATATGATTTAAATGTGTCAAATTAATTACTGCGTATAAGATTCTATGCCAATATTTTGCTGGTACATATTTCAGCATAATCAAAGGTACAGTTTGCATACAATCTGTTTCTTAAAAATTATTGACATTTTAAAACATGATACATATATTTTAAATTTTTCACATTATATAGATATATACAGGGTTAGCAAGAAATAAGTTACCCACTTCAGAGGGCTCTAGAATCCATCCTATTGGTCCAAATGAGTTAAAATTTTAACTACAGATAATTCAAATGATGCACTTGACATTCATATATATATAAAAAAATTCCGTCGATAGATGGCGCTATAACACAAATAGCACTTATTTGCATATATTCAAAATCAGAAACAGCATTTGTGTTTCAGCGCATGCCTATTAGCATTATTCTTTGGATAAAGGACAATATCTACCGTCAAAGACCATCAACTCTGCCTGATCTGAAGGACAGCATTCGGCACCATGTTTTAGATATTCCGGCAGACTTACTCCGGTCAACTGTTGAAAATATGATTATGCGATTACAGCACATTGTTGAACATAAATGGTATCATATTGAGCAGTTTTATTAATGTTATTTTTTACGCATATTTTTAAAGCATATTAAATATGGCTATGTGTATTACAGCGCCACCTACTGGCGGAATTTTGTGCAAAATTTTTTATTTAATAAATGTCAAGCGCAACATTTGAATTATCTGTAGTTAAAATTTTATGCCACTTGGACCAATAGGACGGATTCTAGAGCCCTCTGAAGTGGGCAACTTATTTCTTGCTAACCCTGTATATACATGTGTGTGTAATAGTTAAATTTAGCATATAATTTATACAATAAATATTTTATTGTTATTGAGAAATTATTCTTGTACACTTGAAACCCTTATTTTATCATAAATTAAATTAGTTTTTAATCTTTGAAAAGTATTCATTTTACTCAATTTTATGTTGTCTTAATATCAAGTGATTTTAGTAGGTCAACATGTATAATAAAAATCTCTATTACATATATATATATATATATACCTTATAATTTCACATATTTCTTACATACCAATTTTTCCCCCCCTCTTGAATAACTTGTTCATATATATAAATATTTTTTCGTATCTATGTTTCATTATATTAGCACATTCAATGTTCATGTCAGTGTGCCTATTCCACACATTACAGAAGGATGAACGCAAATTCACACACATAATAATTTATCATATCTAATATATGTGAACAAGTTAATTCAATTACAAATAATAATAATAATACGTACACACTTCTTATCATTTTTGTTGTTTTTGCATATCTCTTCAAATAATATTTTATTTCTACCCCTTTTTAAAGCTGTCAAAATTTACGTATTGCTCATACATGCAAAAAAAAAAAAAAAAAAATTTCATTATTTTATACTTAACATGTATACATTTTTAATATATTTTTGCAAATTATTTAATTTTAATAATATGATATTTTCTAATCATTTATATTTAATTTTAGGTAGATTCCTTATAGGAGATCTACCTATTGCAATGGTTCTCATGACACGACTTCTGGAAAATTTCTTCATATCTTCACCGATCATGACCCCTAGAACCTAAAACCACCCTCCGTTCAAAAGTTTATATATATATATATATATATATATATATATATATATATATATATAGGTATATATATGTATAACGCTTTTTCCCATGTTAAGTTGTGAACACGATAACTGGAGTAATTTTTATTTAAATTTAACCAGCTCGGGATATGTTGTCAGAACAGTAAAAATCTCGGTCGAGTTCGTAGATGGGGTATCCAGCTCAAAGGGGGTGGAAATGGTGGGGGGTGGAAATTTTCATTTGACCATAATTTCTTTAATATTGAAAATAGGAAAATACTTCAAATCAGGCGATATACCCCCTTACCCTAAAGAACATTTTTTGTATTTAAACTTTTTCGATAACTTCAATTGCTTAAAAGTTACAAGTTAAAAAGTGATTTTTCAGCACTTGTGATGAAGCATTTTCTATAACTTTCATTGCAAAAAATTTATAATCTGATGGTTATGTCACGTGCAAACGATAATAAAAAAGATCGCTGAAATTATAATGAAATTTTAATCATGTTTTTAAACCATATAGTAATCTGATTTTTTTTTTTTTTTTTAATTTAACAGAAAATATGACGTCACAATTACAACAATGTACTGAGAAAATTGAAATAAAATTTTATCCGTAATTTTAAACAAATAAAATAAATGTTAATAAATAAATAAATAAATAAGTAAATAAAATCAACATATCTTAGGGCTCCGTGCTTAGGGCTAAGCAGATTTAGACTTAGCTTTATGCCATAGATGCTATAATGTAAAAGATAAATGTCATCGTTTAAAAAAAAAAAAAAAAAAATCGTGTAAATCGATGCTAAACGAATTAAACTGGCATGATAGAAAAAGTAATAAATTTGGGGACATATAGGTATTATCCCTTTAACAAATGAACTAGGGACGATTTTAATGAATTTTCCGTTGAAGTTTATTTTCATGAAAACTTAAATTTAAATTAGAGTATTTCATTACTCGAATTCCTTTATTTTGATAAATAAAATTATACCATTTAAAAAAAATAAAGAACACTGTTATTGAAAAATGAACTAATAAAGGTTTTCGAAAACTATTACATACTTTCAAATTTTTATAAAAAAATATTAACTGTTGCCACTCGATATTATACAAATACATCCAAATCCTATGTCACATATACGATAGTTTTGTATAAGTATAGATTTTTTGTTTACCCCTGGAACCTGCCCCTGATGGGAAAAGTGCCTGGAAACACTTGTATCTAGTATTCTCATTGATTATGAAGTCGTGTGCAAAATTTCAGGTCCTTCGGACGACAAGAAGTTGCCGAAAATTGAATTGCAAAATTCCGTCACATACATTAATAGTTGCATCATATCAAGTTAATAAAAGTGTGTTAGTTAAAAACCATGTTAAACGCTTTAACTAATCATTTAAAAATATAAAATTAAAATAATACGTCAATCTTAATACAAATATCGTTTGTGGTGAATGGTTTAGAATGTCAGTTTAGGCAAGAATTTGAAATTTACGATTGAGAGTAATACGTTAGAGCTTCCTTTGACTTTTTATCTTGTCGAAACAAGATATTGGTCTGTGAAGAGATATGAGGTTTTCGCATGGAAAGAAAATATAATGACGCCAAAGCTGCCCTTTCTCCATCGCCAAGCTCGCCAAATTTTGTCGCCAGACAACGAATTTTGTCGACAAGTCAAAAATTTCGTCGTCAACTATCAACTTTTGCCGCAAAATCACAAATTTCATTGCTAAGTCGCAAGTTTTGTTACCAAAATCTCGCCAAATCATACAATTTACTAAATTTATAACAATTAACAGTGAAATTCAGCGGTGCCAAATGGTCAAATGTTAACTGATGTTAATGTTAATGTTCCAGCTTATGTGAACCAAAACAGTTTCACTTTACAATTTTTACTCATCTGACAATAAGAATCACAAAAACACAATACAAAACTTTTAATAATTCAATAAAAATTGCAATGAAATAGCTATCCAAAAATCGCTACCACTTATCTGTATTTGACTTGACCATAGCAACGCCAGGCTTACCAGAGCTTGAGCATAGTAAGATCACAAGTGCATTTTCACGTTTCTATTATGTTTTCTTTTAAAAGAAAGATATTGAACAACAGTTATATGGATTTTAAATAAAAATTATAATTTTATTAAGCTTGGGTGGGGAGGGGGGAATAGCTGTAGCCCGGAATAGGATGTAGCCCAATAGCCCCCTCCGGGATTCACCATAGCTGGGATTGTATATCTTTTAGACTTCTATTTGTTGAATGAAAATGTGCTTGAATTTGAAAAATATGAAACACTTACAAATCGATAAATCTAGCCTAAAATTTTAAGTAGAATGACTAAAACCCTTTTGTAGTTGAATATTAAATTTCTTGAAAACAGAATAGCAATGTAAATAATGCAATGTGCGGGAACAAAGCCGTTGACTCAGTATTAATTCATATGTACAGTCGGTCAAACAAAAAACGAAACACCCCCACCTATCTCATTACCTAATTATCGCAGAAACATGCAGTAGGCACCAATCGTCAGGAAATTATGTCTACTTTTTTTGTATGTAGGAAAAAATGACATTGGGGGTCGTCTACATATTAAAAATGGGTCCAACTTTGAAAATTCGAATGTTAAACCCACTAATTTGACGACAGAAAACGATTCTAGAGCATCAAAATAGCCTAGATATAAATTTGCACGAAGATATCAACATTGGTTCCTGAGATATTTAAGGTTTTTCTTTAGGGGGTTATCTCCAAGTTTATTTTTTTATCATTTAGGTCAGATTCAACGAATTAATTAGAGCTCTCTTCTATTATTCAATGCGTTTCATTCATCTACAAATTTCTAAATACATCAAAAGGAATATAATTTCAATGAGCATGTTAATGTGGAAATTTCGAACTATAAGAAATATTCTGTCCAAAAAAAATAACATAGGAGGGTCTATTAACACCTGTGTGTGTGAAGGGGAGGAGGAGGGGCACCGGCATTCAAAATTGATGTTTTATTATCGCATTTTCAAAAGATTTTAATTGAAATTAGATTTCTGTTATGCTTTTTCGAAAATGATTATATGGATTTTGATGAAAGTTTGGGGTTAAGTGTTTTCGGGATACTAGACTTACCACCATCTTCAGAAAAATTTGCGTTGGCTGTTAACCCCTTATCGGCCAATGGCAACAAATGAAATAAATTGGGTTTATTCGGAAACTGATATAAGGATTTTGATGAAAGTTTTGCGTTAAGTGCTTTTGAGTATGCTTAAACGAATGGAATTATCCCCATCGTCATAAAAATTCGTTGTCGCTGTTAACCCTTTAAAGGGCAATTGCAACGTATGTCAGAAATCGGCTTTACACGGATATGGACTAAGCAATTTTTATGAAAGTTTGAAGTTAGGGCTTTTTCATGAGAAAAAACAATTGTATTTCATTTTCAGATAAATTAGCGTTTACATTTAACCCTTTACCGGCCAACTGCAATACATAGCAAAAGTTGGGTTTATTCAAAAATGATTCTAGGGATTTTGATGAAAGTTTGGGGTTAAGTGTTTTCGGAATATTAGGCTTACCATCATCTTCAGAATTATTTGCGTTGGCTGTTAACCCCTTAACGGCCAATTGCAACAAATGAAATAAATTGGGGTTATTCGGAAACTGATATAAGGATTTTGATGAAAATTTTGCGTTAAGTGCTTTTGAGTATGCTTAAACGAATGGATTTATCCCCATCGTCATAAAAATTCGTTGTCGCTGTTAACCCTTTAAAGGATAATTGCAACGTTTGTCAGAAATGGACTTTACACGGAAATGGACGAAGCAAATTTTATGAAAGTTCGATGTTAGGGCTTTTTCGTGAGAAAAAAACAATTGGATTTCATCTTCAGATAAATTAGCGTTTACAGTTAACCCTTTACCGACCAATTCAATACATAGCAGAAGTTCGGTTTACTCGAAAATGATTCTAGGGATTTTGATGAAAGTTTGGGGTTAAGTGTTTTCGGAATATTAGTCTTACCACCATCTTTAGAAAAATTTGCGTTGGATGTTAACCCATTATCGGCAAATGGCAAAAAATGAAATTGGGTTTATTCGGAAACTGATATAAGGATTTTGGTGGAAGTTTTGCATTAAGTGCTTACGGGGATGCTTAAATGAATGGAATTATCCCCATCATCATAAAAATTCGTTGTCTCTGTTAACCCTTTAAAGGACAATTGCGACGTATGTCAGAAATTGGCTTTACACAGAAATTGACTAAGCGATTTTTATGAAAATTCGATTTTAGGGCTTTTTCATGAGAAAAAAACAATTGGATTTCATCTTCAGGTAAATTAGCGTTTACAGTTAACCCTTTACCGGCCAATCGCAATACATAACAGAAGTTGGGTTTACTCGAAAATGATTCTAGGGATTTTGATGAAAGTTTTGGGTTAAGTTTTTTCGGAATATTAGACTTACCACCATCTTCAGAAAAATTTGCGTTTGCTGTTAACCCCTTATCGGCCAATGGCTACAAATGAAACAAATTGGGTTTATATGGAAACTGATATAAGGATTTTGATTAAAGTTTTGCATTAAGTGCTTTCGGGGATTCTTAGATGAAGAAATTATCCTCACTGTCATAAATATTCCTTGTCGTTGTTAATCCTTTAAAGGCCAAATGCAACGTATGTTAGAAATTATCTTTATACGGAAATTGAGAAAATGTTTTTTCTGAAAGGTTACAGTTAGAGCTTTTTGATGAGAAAAGACGATTGGATCTCTGCTTCAGACAAATTAGCATTCACAGTTAACCCTTTACTGACCAATTGCAACACATAGCAGAAATTGAGTTTACATGGAAATGGATATAGCGATTTTGATGAATATTTCGGACTAAGTTTTTTCGGGAACTGCTAAAACGAATGGTATTCCCTCATCTTCAGAAAAAAAAAAAATAACGTTCTCAATTAACCCTTTATCGCCCAATTGCAACATATCACAAAAATTGGGTCTACTTGTAAATAGGTATAAGGATTATGAGGAAAATTTGGGGTTGCATAATTGATTAGAATTATTTTATTCTTCAGAAAATTTCTTGTTCTCTGTTAAACCTTTAAAAGCCCATTGCGACGTTTGCCAGAAATACGGTTTACACAAAAATAGACATAGCGAATTTCATAAAAGCTTGGAGTTAGGACTTTTTGATGAGAAAAAGCTTTTGGAAATATCCTCATAGTTAGAAACAATCGCATTCGTTGTTAACTCTTTATCGACACATTACAACATACGGTCGAAATTGAGTATATTCGGAAATGGACAAAGCGATTTTTATGAAAGTTTGGAGTTACGGCTTTTAGATGAGAAAAAATGATTGGACTTATCCTTATATTCAGAAAAAATCGCGTTCTCAATTAACATTTTATCGGCCAGTTGCAAATTATAGCAGAAGTTGGGTTTATTTAGAAATTTATATAGGGATTTTGATGATAGTTTGGGGTTAAAAACTTTCTGGGTGCTTAAAGAACTGGACATATCCTTATCTTCAGAAAAAAATTGTTCGCAGTTTACCATATATCGACCAGTTGCATCAAGCTTTAGAAATAGGCTTAATCGGAAATGGATATAGTGATTTCAAATAAAGTTTGTGGTTAGTGTTTTTAGGGATGCAAAAATGTTTGGACTTATTCTCATCTTTTGAAAAAAATGGCGTGATCAGTTAAACCTTTATCGACAAATTGCAACATATCGCCCAAATTCGGGTTACTCGGAAACGGATGTATCGATTTTGATGAAAGTTTGGGATTAAGTGTTTTCGGAGGTGCAGAAAGTTTGGATTTATATAGAAAAATTAGCGTTCGCTGTCATAGTATATGGTAAAAAAAGTATTCGGGTTCCAGTTCATGACTTCATTTGTTATTTATTTTGTTTAAATTTAGTACGAGAGAATGTAATCGATTCAAGCAATATTTGTGTGTATCGAAATATTTGGTAAATAATGAGGCAGGTTCAAGTCTATAACTGTATACTTATTGTGTATCTTGTTTTCTTTCTTTTCTTTCTATTTATATATATATATTTTAATACAATTTAATTTAATCAAAGGTAGCTGATATTTGTGCGTGTTGAAGTATTTGGTAAAGAAGGAAGCAGGATCCAGTCCATGATTGAAATTATAGATTATTTTTTTTAATGAAAATGCCTAAATTCAAATAAAAGTAGGTGATATTTTCAAATGCCTAGCTAGTCGTTAATTTAGTTAAATAGCGATTGCAAGTTTTGTACTGGTAACGCTGCCGAAGGCAGCAGGAACAAGGAACAGTTGGCTAAAAGAATTAAAAAATGCATTTTCACCGTGTTCTGATTCATTCTGAAAGTTTCAAATCTGTAGCTTTTCAGGAAGTTAGTTAAATAAATTTTCTGTCGAATCATATAAACGCTTCCGAAGGCAGTAGGGACCTGAAACAGTTGACTAAAAGTGATAAAAAAATGTATTGTCACCGTGTTCTGAGCTATCCTGAAAGTTTCAAATGTCTAGCTAGTCGGGAAGTTAGTTAAAAATCGATTGCAAGATTTGTACTGGACAAACAAACAAACAAGAAGTGAAGTTAATAAAAATAATTACAAGATATAAAGAACTTTTATATACCATGTTTTTAAATTTTCTGTTGAATCATATAAACGCTAATGAGCGCAGCGGGTATCCGGAGCAATTGGAAAAAAGTATTAAAAAAATCCCTTGCTATCGTGTTTTGAGCTATTATAAAAGTTTCAAATGGCTATCTAGCCGGGAAGTTAGTTAAAAGTAGATTGCAAGTTTGTACTGGTAACGCTAACGAAGAGAGCAGGGTCCCGAAGCAATTGGTTAAAAATATTTTTAAAATGCATTTTCACCGTATTCTGAACTATTCTGAAAGTTTCAAATGTCGCCAGGAAGTTAGTTAAATAAATTTTCTGTTGAATCATATAAATGCACCGAATACAGTAGGGACCCGAAAGAGTTGGCTAAAAGTATTTTAAAAATGTATTTTCACCGTGTTCTGAACTATTGTGAAAGGTTCAAATGTCGCCAGGAAGTTAGTTAAATAAATTTTCTGTTGAATCATATAAACGCTGCCGAAGGCAGTAGGGACCTGAAACCGTTGACTAAAAGTATTAAAAAAGTATTGTCACCGTGTTTGAGCTATCATAAAAGTTTCAAATGTCTAGCTAGTCGGGAAGTTGGTGAAAAATTGATTGCAAGCTTCGTACTGGTAACGCTGTCGAAGGCAGCAGGAACCCGAAGCAGTTGGTTAAAAATATTTTTAAAATGCCTTTTCGCTGTGTTCTGAACTATTCTGAAAGTTTAAAATGTCTAGCTAGTCTGGAAGTTAAATAAATTTTCTGTTGAATCATATAAACGGGTAGTGACCTAAAACAGTTGACTAAAAGTATTAAAAACATGTATTGTCACCGTGTTTTGAGCTAGCCTGAAAGTTTCAAATGTCTAGCTAGTCGAAAAGTTAGTGAAAAATTGATTGGAAGCTTCGTACTGATAACGCTGCCGAAGGCAGCAGATACCCTAAACAATTGGCTAAAGGTATTTTAAAAAATTCATTTTTACCGTGTTCTGAACTATTCTGAAAGTTTCAAATGTCTAGCTAGTCGGGAAGTTTTGTTAAATAAATTTTCTGTCGAATCATATAAGCGCTGCCGAAGGCAGTGGGACCTGAAATAGTTGACTAAAATTATTAGAAAAATGTATTTTCACCGTGTTGTGAGATGTCCTGAAAATTTCAAATATCTAGCTAGTCGGGAAGTTAGTTAAAAATCGATTGCAGGATTTGTACTGGACAAAAAAAAAAAAAAAAAAAAAAAACAGACAAATAAACAAACAAACAAACACGAATCAAAGTTAATAAAAACATGGTAATATGGTAAAATATTACAGGGAGTTCAAGTATTTCCTCCCCCTGCTTAATTTTACGCTGTTGCACTTCATATAATTTTAAACCATAAATCGTAATGATATATAATTTTTTGTCGTGTTCCTGTAAAAATCTATAAAGGCTATCTTTACCAAAATCTATACAATTTGTGCGACGGTAATGTATAACATGTGCATAAATTTTCCGTTTAATAGAATAAGAATTTAGATACTATCGCATTTTAAAACGATTGGGCCCATAGACCATAATAACAATTTTTCTTTCTGTCCTTGTAAAAAGGAAAAAAAAAACTATACATGCTAGATTTATCAAAATCTATGCACTTTGTGCGAGAGTGATTATTAACATGTATAAAAGTTTTTTAACTCAAACGAATAAGGCTTTTAAATGCTATCGCATTTTATTTTATTTGGATCCATAGACAATAATGATAAATAATGTTTTGTTGTGTCCCTGTGAAAAACTATTAATGTTAGATACATCAAAATCTATACACTTTGTGCGACGGACATTTATAACACGCGTATTAGCTCAAAAGAAAATGGTATCTAGACGCTATCGCAGTTTGAAAAACCTGGCCCTATAGGCTATAACGATAAAGAATATTTCTTTTTTGTGCCTGTAAAAAGTACTTTTAAGTGCTAGATTCACCAAAATCAACAGTGATCGTGCTATGGTGCCATACAATAACTTACTATATTTCAACTTATTTGAACAGAGGATTTAGGCGTTGTCGTATTCACTCACACACATACACCCATTCATAATCGAAAACTAGTAAAAATGAATTCAGTGTAATTCAAAAGTATAGAAAGCCCATAATCTCAAAGGTCGGGTTTTTTGTCACGATTACAATACTTCCTTTACATACGTAAGTTCGGAAAATAAAAATCTGATCTCTCAGCTATGAAGTTCTGTCCAACTCAAAGAAATAATTTATTCTGTAATAATATTATATTATTTTAATTGGTTAATTTATATTTCCAACACTATTAATAATAGCGACTATATAAATTAGAAATCACAATTCTTCTAAAGAAAATTACGAAAACATTATATAATATAGTAAGGAAAGAGATAAAAAAAAAAAAAAAATAAATGTTAAACTACATTTTTAAATCGCTTGTCTAATATTATAATACAATTTATTTCAGAATTAAATTCCAATTTATTTCAGCTGAAAAAAAAAAAAAAAAAAAAAAAAAAACATTGTTGAAATAATTAAAAATATATGAAAGTGAATTAAAACTTTTTTTTTCTTAATATCGTCTGCAATAAAATTCAAAACTGATTGTTGTGAATGCTACTTGTAAATACAGTTTGTAATCGTTATATGGCCCCCAAACTTGATCTTCGATCGTTTTTCTGGAATATCTCGAGAACTATTTGGCCCAATGAGCTGCAAATTTGCATATGCGTATTTTAATGTGCTAGAAATCGATATCTGTTAGAAAAATTATAGGTCACAATACATAATTTTTTAAAATATTAATTTAATATTTTTTATTCTATAGATAAAAAACATTAAAATCTTAATGAAACTCATAAATATGTTTGGAAAACCTGTTATTAACATCATAAAAAAAAACAGATAAAAAAAAATAAAAATGTAGGAGATATGAATAAAAATGTGTAATCAGACTTTAACATTAGAAGCTCGAAAGTTTAGACGTGTATAACTCCTAAACTTATACACCATATGACTTCCAAATTTATATCTGGGGATGAAATTGACTGTAGAATCGATATCCGAAATCAAAATTATATGTTACCATTGAAAAAATTAAAGTTTGACACGATTTCAATATGGAGACGACCTCTTAAGCTATTTTTTTCCAATTAGCTTAAAAGAGAACAAAATTCCCTGACGAATGGTACCTTCGGTGTCTTTCTGCAACAATTTACTGATGAGTTAGGTGGGGGTGTTTCGTTTTTTTTTTTGACCGACTGTACAATTTCTTTACAATTGTAACATTAACGTAAAGGAATCTACCTTTGCCTTTAAGCTTGCCGAAAAGGGATTTTTTAAACTTACCATATAGCTATTTATTATATATAGGTGGATATAAGTTGTTAATGAACACTGATATATTCACATACATACACACCTTGATAGTGCATTACATGAGCTGATTTATTTTTAGATATATTAGTTCCCTGTCATACTACAGGTATGAGGAACTTAGGTAATCGTGAAAATTTTTGACCTCGTTTTTTTTTTTTTTTTTTTTTTTTTAAACTTTTTCACACGATTTCAGGTGCGAGGAATTCAAAAATACCAAAATGAGTATATAGTGTCCATCTGTAGGGTGTATGTTAGTTTGTTAGTCCGTTAGTGTGTTAATATGTTAGTCTGTGTACACGATATCTCACGAACAAATGATCGCAGAGAGGTCGGACCAGTTTTAAAGTATTAGTTATGACACTGGCAAGAACCCTATTCATTCGCAACATTCGAATTAAAAAACTTCGTAAGTTATTAGAAATGCAAAATTTCACTTAAACGTGCATGACAAGAAATATTTTTATCGTAAAGATGTAAAAACAGCTTTTAAATATCAGTTTTCATGCCGGATGAACATCATTAACTAGAAACATGCTACTTTGAAAATTTCGCAAATTATTCGAAATTTACGAATTTCTTAACATGGCAGATTACAGCAAAATTTCGCATAAATGTCCCTTTTGAGGGATATTTTCATTGTAAATTTGTTAGACTACTTTTAAAATATTACATACTAGCCGCCTTCGGCGACCAGCTGGTTCGCGATCACTGAAAAATCCGACTTTACGAAACTCCCGCTCGGAGGCGCCTTCGGCGCCTTTTTCCCATTTCAGGTCTAATAACAACTTATTGATAAATAGTGAAAATAGCTTATTGAAAAATTTAATCGCAGTAAATTCCCGTGCGGTAGCGCCTTCGGCGCCCTCTTCTCTTTTCAATATAACTATATAATTTTTTCCTGTACACTCATGTTAAAATTTTTAGTTCCCCATCATACTATAGGTATGGGGAACTTAGGTAATCGTGAAAAATTTCGACCTCGTTTTTTTGACTTTTCTACACGTTTTCAGGTGTGAGGAATCCGAAAATGACAAAATTTCTATGGTGTCTGTCTGTAGGGTGTATGTTAGTCTGCTAGTCTGTTAGTGGGTCAGTCCGTTAGTTTGTTAATCTGTGTACACGATATCTCAAGAACAAATTGTCGCAGAGAGGTCAGATCAGTTTTAAAATATTACTTTCGACACTGGCAAGAACCCTATTCATTTGCAACATTCGATTTTAAAAACTTCGTAAGTTATTCGAAATTTACGATTTTCTTAACATGGGAGAATAGGACAAAAAATCACTTAAACGTGCATTAAATGAAAACTTTTTACTGTAAAAATGTCAGACCAGTTTTAAAATATCAGTTTTGATGCCGGAATGAACATCAGTAACTATAAATATGCTACTTTGAAAATTTCGCAAGTTATTGGAAATTTACGAATTTCTTAACATGGCAGTATAGGGGAAAATTTCACATAAACGTCAATTTTGAGAGATATTTTCATCGTAAAGATGTCAGACTACTTTTGAAACATTATTTAGGACACTGGCATGAATATTAATGACTATGAATTTTCCAATATAAAGATTTCGTAAGTTATTGGAAATTTACGAATTTCTTAACATGGCTGAATAGAGCAAAATTTCACATAAACGTCAATCTTGAGGGATATTTTCATCGTAAAGATGTCAAACCACTTTCGAAATAATATTTAGGATACTGGCATGAATATCATAGACTATGATTTTTCCAATTTAGAAAATTCTTAAGTTATTTGGAATTTACGATTTATTTAACATGTCAGAATAAAGCAAAATTGAGCATAAACTTCCATTTTGAAGATCCTAAATACGTTAGACAACTTCAAAATTACGTTTATGATATTTGTTTGAACATGATTGAATACAAATATTCAAATAGGAAAATTTCGTAAATTATTCGTAATTTACGATTTTATCAACATAGGGAAATTGTAAATTTTTCATATAAATATGAATTGGAGGATTATTGCATTGGAAATAGTAGCATGAAAACTAAACAACGGAATTGACCCCGATAAAATAAATTAATTGCCGAAACGTCAGTGGAGGCCCTCTGTTGAGACTCAAAACGGTTTTGGGCTGTGTCTGTGTGTCTTTCTGTCTGTCGGTCGCGCGATAGCGGCCGCAAAAATAGCGCTATTGACTTGAAATTTGGTACACATGTTCATGTGACCCACGAAATCAGCTGTATAGTTTTGGGTGTGTATTCCATTTGTAATTCGTGTACAGGGACACGCCAAAGTTTTTCTTATCATTACGGCCTATGGGAGGAATTTGTACGTACCGTGATAGCGGCCACAAAAATCACGCTATTGACTTGCAATTTGGTACACATGTTCATGAGCCCAACGGAATCAGCTGTATAGTTTTAGGTGTGTATTCCATTTGTAGTTCGTGTACAGGGACACGCCAAAGATTTTCTATCATTACGGCCTATGGGAAGAATCTGTATGTACCGCGATAGCCACCGCAGAAATCAAGCTATTGACTTCCAGTTTTTGCCGAAACGTGAATGGAGGCCCTCTGTTGAGACTCAAAAGGATTTTGGGTTCCGTCTGTCTGTCTGTCTGTCTGTCGTGCGATAGTGGCCGCAAAAATCACGCTATTGACTTGAAATTTTGTACACATGTTCATGATCCCCACGAAATTAGCTGTATAGTTTTGGGTGTGCATTCCATTTGTAGTTCGTGTACAGGGACACGCCAAAGTTTTTTTTATCATTACGGCCTATGGGAAGAATTTGTTGTACCGCGATAGCGGCCGCAAAAAACCTTCGATTAACTTGCAAATTGGCGCACACGTTCCAGCTTTGCATATAAGCAGCTGTATAATTTTTATTGCTATATTTTTTATAAACTGTGCACAGGGACACGCCAAAATTCTTAACATTACGGCGTATGGGGTGAATTACGTTTAAACGCATTTTAATATCATTACTTTGCAATGAAGAAAATGAAACTAGCGTACGTGAGTATGATGCTTAAACTTATGTTGTTTGAAGAAAATATGTGCTCTTAAGCTTTCTAATTAATGTACAGGATCTTACAAAGGTGTTCTGACAATGTCACGTAGTCATCCAAACGATGTTACATTTGGAACAATTATTAATTTTAAACGCAAAATAAGCTGAATAGTTTTTACTGGTGTATACAATGTTTATGGTTCGTTTACAAAGACACACGAAAGAATTTCGTAACATTAGAGCCTATGGACAAATTTTTATTTTAAGCGCGCACTTTAATGCGTTTATGCTGAATTGAACTTAATAAAGTTAACATACATTATAAAGATGCTTAAAATCATGATTACTCTTAAAAAAGGTTATGTATAGACTAAATAATTTATGAGACCACACAAAATAAATCCGAGTATGTACTGTAATCATCCAAATGATTGTAAATTAGTTTGAAAAAATTATGAGTTATAATTAATTAGGTTTTTTCTTATTATTGGCGTTTATAATGACTGTGGCTACTTTTCCGGGATACATAAAGGAATTTCGTACTATTACGGTCTATAGTCGGTATTTCTTAAAAGTGTATTTTAACATGGTTACATACCCATCAAATATAATGAAATTTTATTAGAATTTTAAAAGCATGTTTTCCTGTTGCAAAATTGTGGGCAGAGAATTGATAATTAGTTTAAAGGTTACGCAATATATTTCCGATATGCTACGTAATTCTTTTTTGTATGAAATTTGATAGTTATGAAATTTGGTATTTATGAACTTCAGGGAAATAATACAAGACCGCCGTTTATTAAGAATACATATTGTTTCGTACTTGGGAGTTCGTAAGTTGTCCGAGAATGAAAGGCGAAACTTGCAAAAATTCAGTGATTTATTCACAGAAAGTTCCAGAAAAATACAGGTCTATAAACCAAGTATCAGGTTCAATTCAACCAGTACACATAGCTTAAACAACAGCCGTTAACAGCAAAACAACATTACAAACTGTTTATCAATAACACATAAAGCAAGTCTCATTCAAAGAGGCTCAAAGAAAAGCAAGCATTTGACGAAACTGACACAGATCTGAGATTGGCCGCCTTCGCTAAAAAAATGCTCCTTTTATACTATTCTATCGAACACAGACTGTTCTGGAAAATTCTCGTATCTCATCAGCCAATGAGATTAGAGCTCCCATATTTGGTATATCCCTAATAAGGATTTTCTCGCCAAGGTTGCCAAAAAAATCGCCAAGGAGGGAAGCAGTCGCCAAATTTGGCGCCAAATCCATTTCGTCCCTTATTGGAGCTTTTTAAAGCGTTTTTAAAGGAAAATTAGGCTAAATTTACGCTAAAACGACTAGAAATGCACAAAATTAGCATTTTATCGACTTTCTAAGCCTCTTTCAAAGACTTTATAAAAAAATAAATGCAATTATTTACAATTCCGTAACACTTTATATGATATGCAAATGGGTATAAAAGAGAGATATAGCAGGGGGTTGAGGGGGCGGCAGACCCCTCAGGAATGTATCTTATTATGGTAATAAGTCGATCGAATCAATATATACTATTATATAATAAGGAATAAATAAAAATGACCTATTGAATAATGTCTGATGCAAATAGGACGTTGAGGCTCCTGATCTGCAGATCCACTAGTAGATTAGAATAAGATAAATATATCGAAGTGAACGGTGGATAGCCTATTAGGCGGGGATTTCATTCTGTCACTGTATGAAGCTTTGGTCAAATTGATTTCTTTTAACATTATTGCCGAAACGTCAGTGGAGGCCCTCTGTTGAGACTCAAAACGGTTTTGGGCTGTGTCTGTCTGTCTGTCTGTCTGTCGCGCGATAGCGGCCGCCAAAAAAGCGCTATTTACTTGAAATTTGGTACACATGTTCATGAGCCCCACGAAATCAGCTGTATAGTTTTTGGTATGTATTCCATTTGTAGTTCGTATACAGGGACACGCCAAAGTTTTTCTTATCATTACGGCCTATGGGAGAAATTTATATGTATCACGATAGTGGCCACAAAAATCACGCTATTGACTTGCAATTTGGTACACGTGTTCATGTGTCCCGCGAAATCTGCTGTATAGTTTTGGGTGTGTATTCCATTTGTAAAATGTGTACAGGGACACGCCAAAGTTTTTCTTATCAGTACGGCCTATGGGAGGAATTTGTATGTACCGCGATAGCGGCCACAAAAATCACGCTATTGACTTGCAATTTGGTACACGTGTTCATGAGCCCAACTGAATCAGCTGTATAGTTTTAGGTGTGTATTCCATTTGTAGTTCGTGTACAGGGACACGCCAAAGATTTTTTATGATTACGGCCTATGGGAAGAATCTGTATGTACCGCGATAGCCACCGCAAAAATCAAGCTATTGACTTCCAATTTTTGCCGAAATGTGAATGGAGGCCCTCTGTTGAGACTCAAAAGGATTTTGGATTCCGTCTGTCTGTCTGTCTGTCATGCCATGCCCACGAAATTAGCTGTATAGTTTGCGGTGTGCATTCCATTTGTAAGTTCGTGTACAGGGACACGCCAAAGTTTTTTTTACCATTACGGCCTATGGGAAGAATTTGTATGTACCGCGATAGCGGCCCCCAAAATAACGCTATTGACTTGCAATTTGGTACACATATTCATGAGCCCATTGAGCAAGCATTTGACGAAACTGATGTAGATCTGAGACTGACCGCCTTGGCGAAAATATTGCTCCTTTTATAATTTTTTTATCGAAAACAGACTGTTCTGGAAAATTCTCGTATCACATCAGCCAATGAGATTAGAGCTTCCATATTTGGTATATCCCTAATAAGGATTTTCTCGCCAAGATCGCCAAAAAAAATCGCCAAGGAGGGAAATAGTCGCCAAATTTATTTCTTCCCTTTTAGGAGCTTTTTAATGCGTTTTTAAAGGAAATTTTGGCTATTTTAACGCTAAAACGACTATAAAGGCACAAAATTAGCATTTTATCAACTTACTAAACCTCTTTGAAAGAATTTATACAAAAATAAATGCAATTATTTACAATTTCGTAACACTTTATATCATATACAAATAGGTATACAAAGAGAGATACAACGGGGTTTGAGGGGGGCTGCCGCCCCCCTCAGGAATGTATTTGATTTTGGTAATAAGTCGATCGAATCAATATATACTATTATATAATAAGGAATAAATAAAAATGACCTATTGAATAATGTCTGATGCAAATAGGACGTTGAGGCTCCTGATCTGCAGATCCACTAGTAATATGTCTCGCACTAGAAATTTCTGAGAACATAAATATGATGGGGAACTGAGCAGAGTCCACCTATGCCAACTAGTTTTGTATATCGGCGTAAGTGATTTTTTTTTTAATCAGGATACCTCAAAACGTGTAAATCTGGTGAAATCTTTCGATAATATAAAAGAACTTTAAAATATCTTTCAAATGATGTATTAAAAATAATTTAATCGTAATTAGAAATTGAAATATTGAAATTTTAAAATATTACAGCGCTATCTGGCGGTAGAAATTTCTGTAATCTACTGTTAGATTCCAAATCAACGAAGCTTTCAAATGATGTATTACTTATAAAATTATTTTAACTAGTATCGCCCAGTGGTCGAAACTCGACCATTTTTTTTTTTTTTTTTTTTTTTTGCAAAGCGAGGCAAAGCAAAGTTATTGCCTTGTCCTAAACGGAATGCAATTGCAACACAGCTGCAGCAATTGTTTGTCGATATTCACTCTAACTGAATTAGCAGAGTTTTACTTAATATAACTATTTCTCTCTGTAGATGTTAGCCTTTCCTGAAATGAGAGAAAATCGCAACGTGAAAACGCCCCTTGTTGTGTGATACAGCGCAGAAACTAATAGGTAACATGTCAAACCAAGGCCCAACCAAGTATCAAATTCTGTTAAATTAATTCGATTGGTTCATAAAGTACAGTGTTTGAACAAAAAAAAAAAAAAAAAAAAAAAAAAAGATATTTTTCAAAAATGGTCGAATTGAGTTCGAGAAATTTCAAAACGTGTAACTTTATCGAAAACCGAAAATCTAAAACTTTTCTGAATCTTATATTTTCTACTTATATATGCAGAGGAAAGAATAATAAATCCACATTTTAAAAAATAAAAATAAGTAGTCAATTTCACTTAATTAAAATGCAAGGGAATCTCAAAACGTGTAAATTCATCGAAAACCGGAAATCAAAAGTTTTTATGTATCTTCTACTTGCTTCTTCCACCCACAAAAGCTAGCAATAAAGACACTTTTTTAAAAAATAAGTAGCCAATTTCAGGAAATTGAAACGTAAAGAAAGCTCAAAACATGTCAATTCAGCAAAAAACGGAAATTTTTTCCGTATCGTCTACTTATACATGCAGCAGTTAGTAACAAATCCATTTTCCTTTTATTTAGTATATTAGTACAATATTTATTGTTTAAATATCATCCTTTGAAATGAAATGTTTATGTTTACATTCGAAACTGGAAGTTTGCCATTTTTTTTTCTGGAGTTTTGTGATTTTAAATTAAAATTTTATCAATTTTACAGAAAAAATAACTCAATCAAACACATGTAGACAGTAACTTATATATAACTATACCCAAATATCGGAATTAAAATCGGCAGATAATTTCCGTTATTTTTTAATAATTTTTTACAAAAAATCCAATGGAAGATTAACATAGAAAATCTTTTTCATGGCTCCATGGGCAGACAGTGACGTCATCACTTTGCTTGCGTATAGTGGTGCTACATTATACAAATTACTGTGTCTATGGTTTTATTTGAGCTTTATGAAATTGCCAGATTTAACAACTTTCTACTTTAAGGTATTTTTTAATGTAAAGGAATACGTATAAAAGGGAAAAATGGGGGAAAATGCATAAAAAATAAATGTATTTTTAAATACCTTCTTGACATCGTAAGAAAATAATATTTGTATTCGCACCTTCCGGCTAACCATACCTTTCGAATGATACCATTTTCAACCCTCTACTCCCATGTTAAAAAGGGACAACAAATTTTATGCTTGCCTATTAATATATAGATTAGTAACTGAGATGCAAAAGAAAACCGATTCAGGAGACCTCAAGACGTGTAAATCAGGTGAAATCTCGAATTCCACTTTCGATAATATAAAAGAACTTTAAAATATCTTTCGAATGATGTATTACAAATAATTTAATAATAATTAGAATTTGAAATATTGAAATTTTAAAATATTACAGCGCCATCTGGCAGTAGAAATTTCTGTAATCTACTGTTCAATTCCGTGAGAGATTTGAAATATATACTCTTCAATTCCAATTCAAATAACTTTTAAAATTACATATTACGCTTGAAATTATATTAATTAGAAGCTGAGATAAAAAAGAAAACCAAATCAAGACACCTTAAAACATGTAAATCAGGTGAAATCTCGAATCCCACTTTCGATAATATAAAAATACTTTAAAATATCTTTCGAATGATGCATTAAAAGTAATTTAATCATAATTAGAATTTGAAATATTGAAAATAAAGGTGTTCTGGGTATTCCGTTGTTTTCTCCGAAACTCCCGTTCTTTTTCTACATCTTTGAATCCCACTTTCGATAATATAAAAATACTTTAAGGGAACTGGGACGTTCTCGACAACGAAAAAGTAGTTAAAATTGCAGTTTCAAATAAAGGGTTTTCCCCAAGTAAAAGTTATATTTGAATTAAAATATTATACATATAAACAGAACATAATATTTTCATTATAAAACACTAAAGAAATCCTTTTAATTTCAAGTATTTATTTTTTAATAGCAAATCGAATATGAGCTCTGATGCAATTGTCTGTAAATACATAACCACAAATCGGTACGCTCAGAAAAAAGTTTTGCATAAAATCACATAAAAATTATCAAAATACATGAGTAAAGGTTCAATAATTATAGTGAACATATTTTTATTTTAATATACACAAAATAGAAATAATAATAATAAAAAAAATTAAATGCTATATAACTTGAAATTCTATAAATTATGATTTCTTTTAACATAAACAGCACCCCCCTAAAGAAACTGGTGCCCACAAATAAATAAAAATATGTTTAATAGATGAAAAATGCTTAAAAATATTATATCACAAGATTGCAGATTTGTGTGATGCATAGAATTTTATACGAGCGTACCTAAATATGAAAAAAACATGTTTTGAGAAAAATGCAAAAAACTTTGTTTACGTTTTTAAACGTTAATAGTTAAGCTTTCGGCAGTTCAAACCTATACATGTTATATATTTTCGGAATCAGTGAAATGTCCCCTATTTTTTTAGGCTAAAATTGAAAAATCGATTTTTTGAAGGTTAAAACGTCCCAGTTCCCTTAAAATATCTTTCGAATGATGCATTAAAAGTAATTTAATCATAATTAGAATTTGAAATATTGAAAATGAAGGTGTTCTGGGTATTCCGTTGTTTTCTCCAAAACTCCCGTTCTTTTTCTACATCTCTGCCCCTTCGCTCTTACCCCCCCCCCCCCTTTCCGTCGATAATAATAATTTTACACTCGAAAATGTCCGCAATCGATTTACCTTGCCTTAAAATCTAAATATGCCAACCAATTTCAAACGCTGTAACTCTTTTTTTTTTTTTTTTTTTTTTTTTTTAATTTTTGCCCTTTTTCCCCCCTCCCTCAAGCCCTCCCTAATAATCGTACTCTTTCAAAAATATTCACAGTCGAATTATCGTGCATTAAAACCAAATACTACGAAATTTCAACGGCTGCAAATACTGCAAAATATAAAAGAAAACTTAATCTTTTTTTCCAATAAATATGCCATTTTTTTAATTTATTCATATATTTTCATGAAAATTGAACAGTAGCTTTATAATATGCTGTCTATGCCGAATATTAATTCAAATGTAACGTGAATGAAAATTTGAAAATTTTTGAAAATTGCAATCCCCCCCCCCCCCCCCCCACTACAAAACACGCGACATCTTGATTGGTTACAATCATTTCCTTTTTCATGGCAGACTTTCGTCTGGCATTTGAAATGATGTTGCCACAAAAAATTCATACTTTAGTTAATTTAAAAAAGTCTAATTGATGTATCGATAAGCGGCTTGCACTCTTAGAATCGGAAAAAATTCCCCGTTCATTTGGTATCAAATTCGTAACGATCGGACTAATATTTCTAATTTATTTTCCATTTTTTCTGCTTTTAACTCCGTTAAAATATCTATTTTTATGCAATTGCGGTGAATTCTGAGTAATTGACATCGCTTTTTGATTAGATATGGGTCTACATTTTAATTAATATCTCCGCAACTAATTAAAATTTTTAAATTCTGTTTTCACTATCAACTCGGGAAGGCTTCTGAGCACCCGTATGTCAAATTTTGTACTTCTGCATTCAGTAGTGGCTGAACGTATATATGCACAGACAGAGAGACAGACAGACAGACGGACATCTTCTTTTATTATTATAGAAGATGCTGGTATAAACATCCTTGACTATGAATTTTCTAATTTAAAAATTTCGTAAGTTACTGTAAATTTACGATTTACTTATTATGGCGGAATAGGGCAAAATTTAGCATAAACGTCCACTTTGAGGGATATTTTCATCGTAACGATGTCAGAACACTTTTAAAATACCATTTAAGATAATGGCAGAAATATCCCTGACTATGAATTTTTTAATTTAAAAATTTCGTAAGCTATTTGGAATTTACGATTTACTTAACACGGCAGAATTGGACTAAAATTGAGCATAAACGTCTGTTTTGAGGATCATAAATATATCGAACAACTTCAAAATAACATTTATGATACTTGTTTGAACATCATTGACTATCTATATATTCTAAAATATAATAATATTATTCTAATAGGAATATTCTAATATTATATTCTAATAGGAAAATTTCGTTAGTTATTCAAAATTTAAGATTTTATCAACACAGCAAAATGGGGCGATATTCCATATAAATATGCATTTTAGGGTTGTTGCATCGGAAATAGTAGCATGAAAACTAAATTACGAAATTGACCCCAATGAAATAAATTAATAGATTAGAATACGATAAATGTATCGAACTGAACGGTGGGTAGCCTATTACTGCTCGACAAGTTTTCAAATGTTGCTTTTGGCATGCTGCCAAAGCAGTGACCCATTCCGTAGGGAGAGAAGGGTGAATAAAGAGGGGAGAGATACATGTTTCTCCTTAACGTAACTGACCGATGACCGATTGTCATTCTTCCTTTGGCTGCTGTTTGACTACTACGATTTATTCTTTGTTAGCGGATCTAATATTTTATTATTTTCTCTAAGAAAATAACATTTTCGTTCGTTTTGTACTTCCTTTTGGATCGATAAAATGAATTCAAAAGAACGTAGAAGTTCTCAAGGCAAACATTTTAGTGCTGAAACGAAAGCGGTTTTAAGCAGCGTTGTGAAGTTCTGTGATAATGAAGCAGATAAAGGTTGTATAACTATTCCGTTGGCACACGCAACTAAAAGGGCTAGCAAAATTGCCAATGTTTCAAAGGGTTCTATACGAAGAATTCGCAATACTCCAAGTAATTTGCCTTCTCCCAAAAAGAAAAAGGTGAAAACTACTATTGAGAGTGTCAATTTGGATAATTTTGACTTGGATGTAATTCGAAGAACTATCCAGGACTTCTATACAATAGATAAAATAGTGCCTACTATCCCAAAGTTATTAACAAGATTACAAGAAAGGATACAGTTTTCAAAATCAAAAGAAACTTTACGTAAAATTCTACATGAAATGGGTTTCCGCTGTAAAAAAAGTCAGAATAAGAGGAAACTGATAACAGAACGAAGTGATATCATTCTGTCTCGTAATACAAAATATTTACGGAATATTCACCAGTTCCGAAGAGAAAAAAGACCTCTTATTTTTGTAGATGAAACCTGGATTGACAGTAATTTAACTGTCGGGAAATGCTGGCAATCGGAAGATGTTTTCGGTGTCGTTCAGACAGGGGCGGCATCGAGACGCATTATTGCATTATGCGCAGGAGGAGAAATGGGGTTTATTCCGAATTCCTCATTGACTTATAAAGCTAACACCACCACCGGCGATTATCATGGACAAATGAATTCAAAAATATTTGAAAAATGGGCAATTGAAAAACTGATCCCAAACTTGCCGAAAAATTCTGTTGTTATTATAGATAATGCCCCGTACCATTCGGTTCAGTTAAACAAGCCTCCAAACTCTTCACAAAATAAAAGAGAAATAATGGATTGGCTAACACTAAACAAAGTGCCATATTCTGAAAATTTGCGTAAAGTTGAACTTATGGAACTTGTAAAGGCCAACTCGAAGGCGAAGGAATATAAATTTGATAAGATGTTAGCTGAACATGGACATCATGCATTAAGATTGCCTCCATATCACTGCGACATAAATGCCATAGAATATGTATGGGCGGATATAAAGGACTTTATTAGGCAGAGAAATGTAACGGCTGATTTAAAAATGGATCAACTTTTCAACCTGACTCAACTTGCATTAGAGAACATTGATGTTGAGAGATGGAAGCACTATTGCACGCACATTGAAAGTTTAGAAAATGAATACTGGGAAAAAGATGGCGTAATGGAAGAATTATGTGATCCATTAGTTATCTCTTTAGATGATGACAGCCATGATGATGATGATGTTTCAGTTGATGATTCAGATGATGAAAGTGAATAATTTTCACTTCTCATTAAAGATGAACATATATTTTTCCCCTCATCTCTCTCTCTCTCTCTCTCTCTCTCTCTCTTTTTTTTTTTTTTTTTTTTTTTTGAGAGAGAAGGTCTGTGATGATAATATGAAAAACAAGCATTTTATTGCATTTTTTTCTGAGACCTTCTCTTTAAAAATAAAATTATTTATTCGTTTTTGCCAGCCTTTTCATGAAACCCTAAATAAAATTTTAATATTGAATTTCATAAATTCATATAGTGACAAAAAATATAAAAGAAAACTGCACTAACTTTTCGCCTGATGAAGGGTCGTGCTTTGCCTTTTTCGACCCGAAACAATTGTTGCGACAATTTCTGCTTATGGTGTTTTCACACAATATTGTTGCTGCTAAATCAATTTCAGAAAATACAGGGGAAAAAACCCTGTCATTTACATGTATAAAAATCTAAATTCTTGATGGTGTTGATCCGATTATCTACACGAGGGATATAGGCTTTGGGTGAAAGTCTTTTAAGGGGTTCTAGCTCGTATTTACTTTACATTAGGAGAAAACCACTCAAAACTCCGAACAGCTAGACCGACGGCGCGCGGAATCGAACTCACGTCCTATCACTTCACCGTCTCCCACTGTTCAGTGGTCTAAGCCGCTCCGCCACTGGTGGGCCTAAATTCTTGAATAATTTTAGGGAAATAGGTATAATAAAACGTCTTTTTCGTATATTTTTAATAATCAAATCTATATTGCTTTTCATAGGTTAAATACTGTTGATATCTAAATATCGTGCAACGAAAAAAAATTAGAATTAACATTTTCGTAACTTTTACCAAACGAAGGACATATAACCCTCTTGACTTTGGTCATGAAAAAGCTATTTTCATAATTAGGAAAATTCAAATTTAGAATGAAATTTTCTGTAAACGCAGCGGCGTCTTTTCGGAAAAAATTCTGTTGAAGGAAAAATTAAAGCTTTTTGCGTTATTTATTTTCTGTGCCATTTAAGATGTTTAATAATGTAAATTTTAAATAAAAAAAATACAAATTTAAAACCTCAACATTAACAGACGAGCTACACTAACACTAGTCTGAAACTGTACTTTCCATTTAACATAGTACAGCTTTTTATACTTTTACCGTATAAGAAGCAAAAACATCGCCCGGTCAGCATTCACCCCACTCAGAAACGAAAGTAGGAGGAAATTTCCCTGTCATTATCAACTCCCCTATTTTGAAGAATAGATTGACCTTACGGAGACCTGTTCCCACTTGGGCCACCTTTGAAAGCTGGTCGAACAGTAGGCGAAGATTTCGTTCTGTCACTGTGTCAAGCATTTGGTCAAATTAATTTCTCTTAACATGAATATAATATGTATTGTACTAGAAATTTATGAGAACATACATATGATGGGGAACTGAACAGAGTCCACTTATGCCAACTAGTTTTTTCATTTAGACATTTTTACACACATTTTTACACATTTAGACAGTTTTATCCTTATCCATACCTTAAATTAATTTTTAATCCTACACATTTTTAGTTGTTTTTTGTTTTCACATTTTTAAATTTTTGCATTTCTACATTTTTTAAAAATGTTTTATACTTCTTTTGATTTTGTGGGAGCACTTCATTGCAAATGATTATGTTAATCGATTGTACAGTTAAATTTGTTGTCACAAAATTCATAAAGACTATTCAACTAATTGTGCATTTTTTATTTTTTTATTGTTGAATATTACTTATATGAATTATTATCAGGAATCAACACATTAGAACTTATTTTGAATACACATTTTTTCTGAATAATTTCATCGTATATAAATATGTAAATAATTGAAATGATTTGCATAATTATTTTGTTCACTTATCTAATAATTTTCTAAAAGTAATCTTATAAGTTTTGTGCATATTGTAAAAATTCTTCTTTTTACAAAAAAAAAAAAAAAAAAAAAAAAAAAAGATTGATGAAAGTCATATACCTTAAAATAACTTTATATTCATAATTAATATATATCATTACTCATGTATAATTTTTGTAATATTATGCTCTAAATGTGTATTTTGAAGCGCTTAAATGCATTTGTGGTTAATTTGTTGTCCATGATTTTATCCGTGCATTTTAAATGGATAAAAATGGTCATTTTTTCCCCCTGAATATCAAGACAATTTATGTAAAGCTAAAAATTTATATAATATTACACGCGTAAACTTACATTTCACACAATTTTTCATCATTTCAGTTAGAATTTATTGATAATTCATTTTTAAAAAGCAGTGAACATTTTTAAAAATGGCTTTTATTTAAGCATTACGATTTTTTTCCTAATTATTTTTTCTACACATTTTTTTTACAGAAAGAATATAAGCATTATAAGATATTAAGTAAAATATTGGCGCATTTTTTCTACTAAGCATTGGGAAATGATTATTAGTACATATTAATTTCATTTTCATATTATTAGGTCCACAGAAAGCTGAAACGAAAAAATTTATAGGCAACTTCCAAAGACGTTTTTAGACGAACTGTATTCAATTGAAGTTTATATACATTGAAAGGGAAAAAAAAAGAAAAACTTACGTATCTTTGGATAGTGTTTTCATAATTTAAATAAATAATCATCCACTTACCTAAAAGAGAAGAAAAAAAGTTAGAACATTTGGGATAAAACAAGATAATTAATCTTTAATAATAGAAAAAAAAAAACTTCAAAACATCAGAACAATAGTTCTCCAATATATTAAATTTTAAAACATTAAAATAAATGGTTTTAGGATCGTTAACAGGGTGGCTAACATTATAACTTTTCCAAATTCCCTGACTTTTCCTGATTATTTTTCCCCATTTTCCCGGACTTACACTGTTTTTTTCCCAAACAATTTCCACAAATTAACGAATCATTTAGTGATTTACAATAACAAGTTTTCAAATATGGCTTATTTCTACAAAATTTGTTAAAATTTACACGAAATTCCCTGATTTTTCTATGATCCCCTTGCTAGTGCCCACCCTTGGTGAAACATGATTTAAAATTAGTAAGCATCTTGTACGGATAATTATTCAAAATATTTTTCCTTTTCCAACAAAAAAACTAACAAGATATTAAAAAATAGATGTTTGGGATCATAAAGAAAAAAAAAAAAAAAGTAAAGCATGAAATGCGTTATAGTTGCATACCGGCAAAATTTAAAGAATAAACATATATTGAAAGCGAGAATGAAACCCTCATGCACAGATTATATTCTACATTACAAAATGAGATTGTATTTAAATTATATGAGATAAGCAAATGCTCTCCTTAAACACATTATTGCAAATCTTATTTTTTAAACTATAAAGGATATAACTTTCCTTCATTCTGTTTTTTTTTTTTCGAAAAGTGCAGTTGCATTTTAATGGTGGGAAGACTTTTCTATATTACAGAATATAGTAATTAAAAAGTAAGCAACGAAGAATTTAATTTAATTATGTATACTTACACGTATATTAGGTAAAACCGAATTAGCAATAAAAAAAAAAAAAAAAAAAAAAAAGTAAAATCGTACACTTTTCAAAAATTATAAGATGCTTTTCCATATTTATGTGGAAAGAAATAGTCTTTGAGAAATAATTTATTAATAATGTTTAATATTTATTTATTTTTGTTTTATTTGTGCGAGGAACGCAATGACAATCATATATAAATAACTATTAGTTGAAACAATATAACCCACATTAAATCGCACGTCAAGGAATAATCGTCTTGTGTAAATCATGCTACTATAATGACGTGCACACAATGCATACGCGTTCTCAATATTCATGCTTTTCTTTGGCCATATAAAATAATGTCAAAAGCTAAATGAATCAGTACTTTTCTAACACACAATACTGAAACTCTTTTAACAGACGTGTTTCATTCAATATCAATTGTTTGTCCCACACTTTTCCCCCATAAAAAAATGAGTAGCTATTAAAATGTAATATCGATAAACTGCAGTAGTATAACATGTGCTAAATTTGTACTTGAGACAATTACTTCATGTATAAGTCATAAAGTGTATATAATAATCTACGTAGAATGCATCTATAATTTTAAATATTTATTTTCTTGCGTGACCCTAAAAAGTAATTTTGTAATTTTATATGTGAAATACATTGTTTTTTATATGTTGTTCTAACATATATCAACAAATTCATTTGCTAAAAAATAACCAGCAATATAAAAATGCTCTTTAAAATACTTGCTTGTAATATATTGAGATCTAACTGAATGGTTTCTGCCTCTCTGCAATGCAATAACAGCATAATACATGCATGTCATAGATAATCTCTATACTTATACGAAATTAACCTAATTAGAGACAATATTGAAATCAACGAAGTATTGTCTGTAGACCATAATGCATCTGAATACTTTCGAGTGCCTTCATAATTCCATATAATAACATACCATTTTTAATGGGTACCGTATTTAAATGATTTTTCATAGCAATGTCATAAACAAGAAACGATGACAAACACTTTTTGCTTTTAGAAAAATTTAAAATTAGAAATATGTTGCAATATAAATATAGCAAGAACAAAAAACAATAATTGAAAACTCCAAAATAATTAATTAGTTACTATTTCTGCTTATACGAGAAACTTATAATTAATATTTTAACAAAGCATCTATTCTGCACACTCACGACAGATTCCTAAGACTTTTTTACTCAGAGAATAATGAACTTTTCTATTTCTTATGCCAGCTTAGGTAATTCATAAAATGATAATGATTGTAATTAATTAATATAGATATAGATGTGTTCAATGAATTCAAAGGGGAACCCTTTTGGTAAAAATATTTTTCCCGGGGAGCTAGGGGGACCGCTAGGGAGGGCAGCATTAAAAATTCAAGTGGGAAGCTATGTTTTGTGATACATCTCTGGAAACTTTTCTTCAAGACAATGAATTTGATATAAATAGTTTTATCCTGTAGTAATTATTAAGGGAGGATACATGAGTTTTTAGAGTTTTGAAATATGGATTTTTTTACTTATGTATCTCCTTTAATATTCATCGCAGGACAAAACTATTTATATCAAATTCATTGTCTTGAAGAAACGTTTCCAGGGATGTATCACAAGACATACCTT
The DNA here is from genome assembly GCA_963930645.1 of Salticus scenicus. Lineage (NCBI taxonomy): Eukaryota > Metazoa > Arthropoda > Arachnida > Araneae > Salticidae > Salticus > Salticus scenicus. Next base: position 288,802,468 of record OZ005652.1, on the reverse strand, counting down.
CCCATTTGAAATTTTAAAGTTTCCCTCCCTAGCAGCATCCCTATCCCCCCTCCCCTCCTCCCCGTTCCAAGTTTTTTCACTAGAAAAGATCCGCTGCGGATTCAATGAATACGTGTTTCGCCATTTTTCAAAATTTTGACGCATTTCCGAGATAGGAGGAGAGATAGGGTTGGGGCTTTTCTCGAGTTTTGAAATGTGGATTTTATACTCGTGTATCTCCTTTAATAATCATCGCAGGATAAAACTATTTATATCAAATTCATTGTCTTGAAGAGACATTTCCAGGGATGTATCACAAGACATACCTTCCTATTTGAAATTTTAAAGTTGCCCTCTTTAGTCCCCCGGGCCAAAAATTTTTTCACCAAAAGAAGTCCCCCCTCAAATTCATTGAACAAGTGTTTCACCATTTTTCTCACGCATTTCTGAGATAGAAGTGGGGCGTGGGACTATTGGAAGACCCTGTATAGATATATATATATATATTTCGGGGAGAAAAAAAAGCTACATTGACTACGTTATACTTTAAAAACAAAACAAAATAACAAACTTGCTAAAATTTAAGGAATAATTATAAATATTAAAAGGATTTTTTTAAATAATTGTAGATTTAAAGCTTCTTTTAAATATTTACCCCAAAAAAAGCAATTTGCCCTTCAATAATATTAAGCAATCACTCAGTTTAAAATGACAGAAAAAAATAAATGATTCTGATGCTACCTTTCTGTATACTTTTGTCAAATAACTTGCCTTTCCGAGAAGAATGAAATAAATAAGTAAATATTTGATCCATATTTATTTTTTGTTTCATTTTTTAAACCGATTTTGTTATTAAAATAACACTGAAGTGCGAATCATCAGAGCTTTTTCTCTGCACTGATAGTGTTAGTGCTGCGATAGCAGATTTACAGGGACAAGTCGCAGAAGCTGAGTACTATTTCGACAAACAAAATAAATAAATTGTACCGGAATTACATCGAACAGCTGATATCTACGTTAGCTCAAAAATGATTTCTTATAAGTTTTCTAAAGAAAATTATTTAAAGCAATAAATAAGCACCGAAAAAGTAGCGTTAAATGATAAAGTATGAGAAATCTGAAGACAAAAACGTATTATGATATTATTTCATGTGGAAGTAATTAAGTCAGACACTTCCATCAAGAGAAAAATTTAAGCAGAAGAGTAGCGTGAGAGCAATGCACTAAAACAATACAACTTGCGGGACAAAGAAATAGAAGAAAAAGATTATCTTTAAAAATTCTGGTATATTCCAAATATATATACATATATATAGTATCCTACTAAGTTAACAGGATCTAGTGGTCAAATATCCTTTGGATTCCAAGAAATAGGACACATTAATCCTACAAATAAATCCCATTAAAAAAGTTTTACTTATTTATTTTTAATACAGGGCAGTTTTTAAATAACCATCATCTAATTTAGAGAACTGTCTAGCTTATACAAGTAAGAAATAATTAGTCTTGTGTATAGCTTTCTGCCAAGAAAATCTGTCAAACTCAGGAGGGGTTCCATTTGTGAATATATATATATATATAAATGTCTTACTGTATTATTATTAAAATGTGTATCAGCAAAAGTATTAATTAAAACATCCGTTAGCCGGATTCGCAGTCCTTCAAATATTAGTCAATCTAAAACACCAGGGGTAAGGAAGTATAAAAGTATACATTCGCGGAAGTTTCACAGCGTATAGCAAGCATCTTCAGATATCTTCTAGACTAGTTTCTAAACTTATTTATTCATTTATTTATTATTGTTTAACTAATTTCGTAACAAACACGTAGTCAATTCGTAGCATCATGAGACAGATTTAGAATATATCTCATGACACTACATTTTTTTTTCTCCAGTAATGCAATTGGAAATATAGTTAAAAATGATAATAAGCAATTATATTTCTACTTATAATGTATTATAGTTAATAACAAATTAGAAGAGTTTAAATTTAATCAACTATCACTACCGATATTTGTGGATGATAAATACAATAAAGTATCTACTCTCATCATCTAACCAATTTGACATATTTTCATCATTAGAATAGCATATTTAAAGTGACTTTTTCTACTACAATAATCATTTCAGAAATCGTTAAACTCGTTATATCAGATTCAAAAGCTTCTCTCAGAGGCAATTTTAGCAATGTTTATTCGTCAGTTAAGCATGCTATCAATTTAAAAATCTAATTTCAGAAGGTGTATTGAATGCTCTGGAGGATTAGTTATTTTGCAAAACTACATCTTGAACGAAAGAAAATTAATAATGAACGAAAATTTCTTAATAGATAACAAACAATTATGTATTTTGATTATCTTTATCTATACAAAAGGCAACGTCTCTTTGTGTGTTGGACAATGTAGCGCTGAGTACACTGATAAAATAGTAGCTCGGGTAGTCAGAATTTTTGATCCGAAGCGAGGTTTTGAGTAATTTCAATTGATTTTCTTTTTAGTTTTTGTTTCTACAATGATATAAAAGAGAGTGATTCTGTTTTTAATTCATTTAAATATAGTGAGAAGCGAAGCGGACACGATTAGTATTGTTATAAAATAATAATAATAATAATAATAATAATAATAATAATAAAAGCATTTTTCGTACATTTTACATCGCAGCATTTTCACTAAATTTGCTATATTTTAAATGAAATTGGTAAATAAATTAGTTAATGATAAAATGCTATAAGCTGGCGACATATATTGTACTGCGATTTTTCTGTTTAAATTTTCAGCTCTATTATTCGGATCATTGCTAAATGGTAGTCGAACACGAGCAATTTTGACAATTATGTGAATTAAAATAACTGTGAATGAAATGTAAAACTTTGCCAATGGAAGTACAATGCAAAATAATCGTCAAAATATATGAATTAGCAATGCATATGAAATAAGCAAGTTTCAGAAATAAGTTGAGCAATGCAGATTTGGCGATATATCTGTTTTTTTTTTTTTTTTTTGTTTTTTTTTTCGTTCTCTTTCTTTTCATCATTCTCATAACATATATATATATATTAAAAATGAACTTAAACAAGACAAAAGTTACGTCAAATTCCTTTATTTCTCAAATGAGGATCACTGTTGCTATGGGTGAATTAGAAACGGTATGCAGTTACACTTACCTGGGACAAGTCCTTACGATGAACGGGAACATCATGGAAGAAATTAACAAGAGAGTTAAATTTGCATGGAGAGCATTCGGAAGAAATTGCGCTATATTCAAAAGCGACCTGCCAATTTGTTTGAAAAGAAAAATTTTTGATCAGTGCATTTTGCATAGTTTTAATTTATGCTTCAGAAACTTGGACATTAACATATAAAACTATACAAAAACTTCAAACAACCCAGAGAAGCTCGGAGAGATGCCTGTTAGGATTCACCCAAAGAGACAGAAAGCGAAACATTTGGATTAGGAAGCAAACCAAAGATACTGATGTTATTTCTAGAGTCAAGAAGCTAAAATGGAGCTGGGCTGGGATACTGAAGCTGTACCTATTTCTTTAGCCCGATATTTCTCAATTGTATTTTAATTATAATATATATATATATACATATATGCTCGTTTATTTATTTATTTATTATTGTTGACATTAAAAAAAAATATATTTGTTTATTTACTCATTTTTGGCATCGGATTTTATTTAATGTCTTTTGAATCAATTATCCGATTGACTTAATAAATGCGGCGTTAGCTAGATTTTGTCCTCATTATTAAATGTACCAATTTCTGATGAAATCTAATGATCCGGACAGATACAATGACAAACTTTCAGCTTGACATAGTTTAAACAAAAACAAAAATGCTTGCACTTTCATTCAATGTGTTAGATAAAAATTAGTAACGACGCTGAAATCGCTGTCGGAAAGAAATTGTACGACCTGTCGTACTTGAAAGAAAAAAAAAAAAGACAGTCATTATGAAATTGTTTGTATAACTGATTCAGGAATAAGCTTTTCTTATAGAGTAAATTATTACAGAATAGCCAAATAGAAAGTGGTTTTAAAGAGTGCAATAAACAATAGTGAATCTGGTGTTATAGTAGATATAAAAAAAGTTTAATGATATTCCAGGCGACACGTTTTGTTAGGGGAAAATACGTGACTACTGACAAATTTATTTCTTAGTTGAAACTACAAGTCGCAATTATTGCTTATATGGCATAAAGCTTAATCAGTTTGTGAAACCAATTTTGGAAAGTTATCTAAGAATTTACTTTAGTAATGCAAATTACAAACTAAATTAACAAATCAGAAAATTAATAACATTTTGTTAATTAATTTTGATTTTTACAATTTTCATGCTCCTCTCTTTGACATTAACTTTTGCTTTGGGCTTGGCGCTTAATAATCAGCCAATTAATATAGAAAACTTCAGAAATTAATAATTTATTAAGAATGTGACATAAAAATAATATTTTTACTTTGAATATTTTTACAAATACTGAGCCGAACCTCGTTAACGGGAATCGCAAGGGGAAAAAAAAATGTTCATGCTATCAGTACCTAATCTTCATATAACTAATCTTCATTTTGACAGGGATTATGGAAACAATTCATGTTGAAAGTAATTCACGCTAGCAGTGTTTTCGTTAACGAGGTTCGACTGTATTTATTCATTTACGTAAAAAGTATGTAAAAATATTTATTTCTTTAAGATTTATGAAATTTAAACATGTTTAAAAATTAAATTCTTTAAACACATTAAAGAGTGTCTATTAACACTTTTTTTTTCCTTTTTTAATGAAATATATAATAAATAAAATAAAATGTCCTGGAGTTCCTTAAAATAGCGTTATTTTAAAACTATATGGTATATATAGATATAAAGCTGACCGACAAACTCAGATCATATCTTAATATGCTTTATATGCATGCCATGTTTCAGCGAAATCAGCTAAAAAATACTGTGATTACCGTAAGATCAAAATTCTGATATTTATACTGCAAACTGGTACAAATGTAACCCTTTAAGTAGGTAGTTATTTTACATTCTTTGACCCATATACGGCACTAAGAGTATTGCTTTTGGGTAAAATTTTCGAAAACCAATTTTTGCTATATTTGCATGTTTTGGAGACCTCGAAAATCAGAATCTTAACAATTGGCCTGTGTCTATTTTAAGTGTGCTATCGGCACAACTCAAGAACAGATATCAGCAGGAAATCCAAACTCAATATTCTAAATTTGTATCATATAGGGAGGCTACTTGATTTTTTTTTAACTCAGACAAATGATTTATACATACAGGGGCATACAAAAATATTCAAACGCATTAGGTTCTATATATGAATATATTAAAGTATTCAAATACATTACGCATACGGGCGAAATTTCTGGAAGTTACAGTTCAACGTATTTAGACAGAACTAAACAAGACGAAATTGGCATTGTACATTTTTTATATGTACAGAAGCATGTCTCACATAAAATATGGTATGGAAAATATATACCCTTCTTTTACAGGGTCTCAAATCAATTCCGATATATATTAATCTTATATTTGACAGTGGTTCGAAAAATATTTCAACATGTATCATGCATTATTGTTATTTATTTATTTTGTGTGTATGTCCTATACTAAGTTAATGTACATTTTTTGGCATGTACATAATTTATAGATAATATACAGGATTCAAAATTAGTTTAGCAATTTTCAGAGCGTGGTTTATGCGGCAGTTCTCTGAATAATATGAAATACATTGTAAAATTTAATAAAAATTTTAAACGTTTTATGAATGCAGCTACAATATTCAAAATGGACGTTGGGGATGGGATAGAAATTTTCGCCACATAAAACTGTTTCTAAAATTGCTTTGAACTGATTTATAACGCAATAGGAACGTTCAGATACAGTACCTCGTATGTTACACATCAAATTGTAATAATAAGTCGATAGGAATAATGTAGTGTGAGTGTCACACCAGATTATTAATTTCAAAACGAAGTTGCATAAAAGAAATATTATTAACGACTTTCATCAATATGCTGTAATGTATAGTCTTCGGTTGTAACTCAGTATGTTACTACCAATACACCAATTTAAAGACAAATAAAACTAGTTGGCATAGGTGGAGGTGGTTGGCTCTGCTCAGTTCCCCATCATATGTATGTTCTCATAAATTTCTTGTGCAGGGCATATCATATTAATGTTAAGAGAAATGAATTTGATCAAACGCTTGTCACAGTGACAGAATGAAATCCCCGCCTAATAGGCTATCCACCGTTCACTTCGATATATTTATCTTATTCTAATCTATTAATTTATTTTATTTTATTGGGGTCAATTTAGTAGTTTAGTTTTCATGCTACTATTTTCAATGCAACAATCCCCGAAATGCATATTTATATGGAATGTCGCCCAATTTTGCTATGTTGATAAAATCTTAAATTTCGAATAACTAACGATTCCTATTAGAATATTTGTAGTGAATGACGTTCAAACAAGTATCATAAATGTCATTTTGAAGTTGTTCGATATATTTATGATCCTCAAAACAGACGTTTGTGCTCAATTTTAGCCCAATTCTGCCATGTTAAGTAAATCGTAAATTTCAAATAACTTACGAAATTTTTAAATTAAAAAATTCTTAGTCTGGGATGTTCATGTCAGTATCCTAAATAATATTTTTAAAAGTATTCTGACATTTTTACGATGAAAATATCCCTCAAAATGGACGTTTATACGCAAATTTGCCCTATTCTGCCACATTAAGTAAATCGTAAATTTCGAATGACTTACGAAATATTTAAGTTAAAAAATTTATAACCAAGGATGTTTATGCCAGTATCTTATATAATATTTTAAGAGTAGTCTGACATCTATACAATGAAAATACCACTAAAAACCGACGTTTATGCAAAATTTTGAAGTATTCTGCCATGTTACGAAATTCATAAATTTCGAATAATTTGCGAAATTTGAATGTAGGACGTTTATAGTTAATGATGTTCATCCCATAAAAATATTTCTTTTTATGCACGTTTAAGTGAAAATTTACCCTATTTCTTCCATGTTCAGAAAATCGTAAATATCGAATAACTTCTGAAGTTTTTTAATTAGAATGTTGCAAATAAACAGGGTTCTTGCCAGTGTCATAAATAATATTTTAAAACTGGTCCGACCTCTCTGCGATCATTTGTTCGTGAGATATCGTGTACACAGACTAACATACTAACGGACTAAACTAACAGACACCCTACAGACGGACATCATACAAATTTTGTCATTTTCGGATTCCTCACACCTGAAAACGTGTAAAAAAGTCAAAAAATCGAGGTCGAAAAATTTCACGATTACCTAAGTTCCCCATACCTATAGTATGGTGGGGAACTAAAACGTTGATAGTTTAAAGATACATAAAAAGTTAAAAACAATTTAAAGGCACACAAGAAAACGCTTACAATTTAAAGAAAAATATAAAGTTAAAAACCAATTTAAAGGCAATTGAAAAAATAAAAAACATTCTCAATTTAAATTGGTTTTAACTTTTGATTTCTATTTAAAGACAAATAAACAACGCTGTCCAAATCTTACACATATTTCTATAATAATGTTAGAAAATTGTGCATCTACGCATAAACAATAACTTTAAGAAAGCGTCAAAAACATTTGCGCTGTTAAAAAAGGGACTTATCTTTTGCCTGAAGAAAACAACACATTTACCATTCCTAATTGAATTCAGTTTCACGCACTAATTAGTAAATCTTCATAGATAAAACGAAACAAAATCTACGCTGCAAATATATGTTTACAATTTTTCGGTCAATATTATCACAGAGAAATATCTGGGATCTTCACGGTTGATACCTGGGATTATTCTCTTCTCGTGGGATCCAACAGAATATTTTTACCGAAGCGACCGACGATTGCAGTGGCCCTGAAAATATGTCGCAAGATAACTAAGTCACGCATTTACACAGGCTAATGGGAGAAATGTTACCATGAGAAGATGTGGTGTATTGATTCATTAAGTTCCTGCTAAATAATAAATAGAAAATAGTTCCTGTGGGACTGATGAAATAAATTAGGCATTCATGAAATCTGATAATAAAATTCAGGTTTTTCGTTTTTTTCCTAGGCTAGATTTTAAAAGCAGTCTTAGAAATCAAGAAATTAAACTTAGTTTCGCAGAAGAATTAGATTAGGAAAGCTTTAATTATGAATATTAACAAGCAAAACTGTATTAGGGCTCATATTGGAATATAAATAAAGCGATGTAACACTTATATCTAAAGTAACTGCATGATGTAAAAAGATTTTCCTTAGAAATTAAAACTTTTCAGAAAATTCCATGGTATATTAAAATATTAAAAAAGAAACACCCAAAAATTATTTTTCTTTTATTTGTACAGTTTTATGAAAACTTTAATAAAACAATATGAATTTTTTTTATTTATTTTGATTGGTCAGTTTTATTATTATTATTGTTGGGACACATGATATTTAGAAATAATGATAATAATAATAAAATAATAATAAATTGCATTAAAAATTTCACCAATCTTCAGATTTTCAAGAACTGCTTGCTACCTTTTGTATGCTATTTTTTGTAATTATTAATTGATATTTTTGAATTATAGCAAAATTTGAATATGTCGACAAAAGCAAATCCTTGGTTAATTGTTTTCGTCGAAAATATTTTGTTTCACTGGATATGTTTTTTATCTAAGTTTTGCCTTCACTACATATAAAAATAACAAAGCACAGATAACAACTCCAGCTTAAACATTGCACGTTTTTAGCAAAATTGAAGATAATATGGTAAAAACAGCTTATTAATCGACCGTTTATGTTATTTTATTTTTGTCAGCTTTGAGATTTATTATAGTTACACCGACTTTTATCTTAAATGATCCATATTACATCAATTCGCAGAAATAGAATAGAATATCTTGCAACACACAAAATTTAACACATTTATGAGAACTTCGCAAACATTTATGCCTTGCGCGGGATCCGTTTATGTTGTAAACAAAACACAAACAAGCGTTTTTCTTATCTTCAAATCAATAAGTTAAATCCATTATTCTTGAGTTGCATCCTTCTTGAAAATTGCTGCATATATGGTCAAAGTTTTATATTTAGCTGTGAATTTCCATATTAATATCAAAGAGGAGAAATGGCAAATCATTAAAGTCACAATTAGATACGTACTTGTACAAACATTACTTACGACTCAAAATGTCTGTAAAAATTCTGCAGATATTTTGCAGATTCAATTTTAACTTTTTGTTTAATTTATAATATTCAAAATGTTTGTGTCATCTTTAAAAATCTGCATAATGTCTCAAAATGCCTTCAACGATTTCAGATATATTGAAGATAAATCTAAATCTTCAAAATTTATTCAGATAACTGTAGAATTTTTCTAGAAAATGACATTTTCTTAAATTATTTTAAGATTATTTTTAGTGGGGATATTGCTAAATTTCATTAAACAACACTATACTCTTAACAGTGACTGAAAAATAGTTAAAAAAAAAAAATCTTGAAATACGAAAATACCTGAAATTAGGATAAATTCATACACATAATCATCCATGTTAATTCTTTCTAGCAGCGAAGTAATTATATACGATTTCCCATTTGCGCGAAATGGTAAAAAATTCATATTTGTGCGAACAAAGTGAAAATACAAGAATAGTACGTACGTACATCAATATTTACTTATATAAACACAAAAATAAAATCATTTTATACATCTTTTATATACCATCACCAAAAAAAGTACTTGTACACTACAAAATTTAAAGTAAATAAATTTGAACAAAGTAAAGCGCGTTAGTACACTTGTAATAATAAACTTGTGCGTACTTTTATAGTAATCAATATAGAAAGCGATAATCAGTCCTATTCTTCATTATTCCAATTTGTAAATATTTGGAAAGTGCTGTTAAACATTTACCGATATTTCTGTCTTAATTTAGACTTCCAAGAATTTTACTGATTCTTTTATTCTCTTTTCAATCACACTTTACTTCCTTCTCTTACTGTCTAAATATACTGATACTCTATCTGTTAAGAAATCTGCATATTTCGCTTCTTCTTTCAGAAATTTTATTAACTGTAAGGTTCTTGGATGATGTTTTCCGATGCGTGAATTTATACGTCGATGCCATCCTTCGACTAGACTAGGTTATTTTTTCTGTGTATTTCTTCGTAACAGTTCCATACATCGAATGTCATACCATTCTGCATCCACTGATCTATGAAGTAGTCATAACACTCTTGTAACTTCAAATTTCTTGGTGTCGTTTCCTGAATTGGTAACCAACCTTCGTCAACGTCTGCATACTTGCCAACCATCTCATTATGAACCGTACAATTTTTAGCATCCGTCTTTTTTTTTTTTTTTTTACACCAATAATTTTTTAGAGTAATTTTAGTCTTATTTCATCGTAACAACATTTGGAGAGAATAACTCTAAAAATATAGTAGTGTGAGAAAAGGGGCGTTTTATCAGGGGGCGTTAACAATTGTACGGTTATTAATGAGATGTTTGGCAAGTATGGGTCTGTAAGTGGAAGATATACTTATGATGCACACATTTTTATATGTTTTCGAATTTCCTCCTCAGTTCTGTACAAATAAACAAGCAGGGTTTTACCCCCCCCCTTTTTAAAAACTTTTTTTTTTTTTGGGGGGGGGGAGGGGGTGTTAATTGGGTTATTTTATATTAAACGTAAAATAGCACTATTGAGGTTGAATTTTAAGTTTATTTCAAAAGAGAACAGTTTTAGACTAGAAGAAAACTTATTACAAAATAATAGTAATTGATTATTCTTAATATTTGGTTTGGTCTAAACTGTAAAATGAATTTCTTATTTCATTCTATTCAGTATTTTATCACAATTTTGAATTTAATTTTTTATCATTAACTTATTTTGTGTAAAATTAAAATTAGTAATAAAAGAAAAATATTATAGCCCTTCTATGTACGATTTTCACATTACAAATAATTATGCATTTTTATATGGTTAAAATAAAAAAGTATGCAATTTTTTTTTTAAATTTTTGTTAATATTGATACTGGCATATTTTATTCATATTTTAAAACATATTTAATAAAGGAATTCAAAACAAAAATATCACTACCTGCATTTTATACTTACGTGTCAGGAGTTAATCCAGGTTTTAATTTTTGGGGCATATGTCTGTGAAAAACAATATTTTTGTGAAATTTTCATTTATTTTTGTGGGGAAAAAAAGAAAAAAAATCATGTGACATTTTCCATTTTATCAGTCGTTCTTATATAAATGTTTATCAAGTTAATAGTGTTTTTTATTGAACTAAGTTATAGGTAACCATTAAAAATAATTGTAGAAACACGGAAATTTTTCATAAAAAGATCATTTTTATAAAACTAAATCTGTAGCGCGCCTATGCTACGTAACCTCAGCGCCCCCTAGCGACCCGTTTGGCAACACTGCCAAGAAGAGAACATTCAGAGACCCCCAGGCTTCCAGAGAAGGAAGTGCATGCAACGTGTGGTCGGTGTTTAGCCGAAATGGCCCACGATCACAAAGTAACAGATATTGTAGGGTGTCGGACTCATTATTTCTACAATTTCAACTTACCCCTTTAACTTACCCCTGTAAATAGTAACTTTATGTGTTGTATATTTAGTGTGTAACTTTAAATGTAAATAATAAATAATGTTACCCTAATTTAGCTTCATTTTTGAGTTCCGCACGCTACAAAATTGGCGCCCAACGAAAAATGTGTCATGGATTTCCCGTTAAACGTTCTATTATAGTTGTATGGGGCCATTATAACAAAATTGGCGCCCACATGAAAATTTTCCGTCGTGAATTTTTTTTAAAATAAATTCCTTCGAGTCTGGCACCTGCTGGACACACATAAAATCCGCATCCGCTGGAAAAAGATAGAGTCCTCATCCACTGGACTGAGTCAGGTAAAGTCCGCATCCGCTGGACATCCACAGGATAATACAGGTAAGTGCATTTCACTTTCCGTTTTGTGTTAATACGTTATTGTTTTTCTTGTTCTGAAAATTCTGTCATTCAGTAATTTTGAAAACGTAACTTTTTTTGTTTGAACGTAATTTTATCCTTTAATACTTTTATACTTTAAACGTAATTTTATACTTTATAAATTATTTCGATTTCGTATTGCTATAATAAAAAATAAAATTTTTATCTATTCATTTAGGAATAATGTGCATATTTTTATTCATCTGAGAACAGATTCTGTGCACAATTTTTTTTCATTTGAGAACAACTTTGGTTTTAGATACCAATATTTTGATAGTAAAAGTAATACATTACCCTATGTATTAAGAATCAGGTTTATTTATTTATATCCTATTATGGAATAAAGATTTTTTTTTTTCTTTCAATATTAAGAGAATTGAAAGTTATGGTTTTAATTATAATTACTTCGGTATTGAGATTTCTAGTAATCTAGTATAATAATATAAAGTAAGGGCAGACTTAACTTTCGGATGCTTGTTATTTAACGAGGTAAGATATTTTACTTTATTCGAATAAACTATATGTTTTAACATTTAATTGCATTCTTTCTCTTATTGTGTCTATTCTAAACCAAAACAAAAATTTTATTCTGACACAATCTCTTAAACTGATATATATATGTTTTTTTTTTTTTCCTTCTGGCGATTAGTTGGAAGAAAAGGATAATTATATAGATGTGTGACTCATTTTGATAAAATTGCTTGAAAGAGATTTATTTTTTTTCTTTCTTTTATCAATTGCTTTGCAGATTTTTTTTTTATTTACTTTTGTTTTCGAGTATAAAGTGAAAGAGTCATTTATTTGTTTTGTTTATTATTTTATTACTTGTCTACAGAAAATGAGTGTTTAATAAAATAAATAGAGGAAAAGATATGTGTATATATTAATAAGTTACTTTTTATATTATAATTACTTGGAATGTGTGTGCTTTAAGCAAGCCACCTCTTTTTTTTTCTTCTCTTCTTTTATTTGAAACATAATGCTGATTTATTTTATTTGATGAATAAATTCATGTGCCATTAGTTTATTTTATTTTATTTATTTAAAAGCATTGGCATATTTATATAAACATCCAGTTAAAGGAAATATTTAATTTTAATTGGTTGTTTTCTGTTTCACATATAATAGTAAATTGTTATTTACGGATAGAATTTTTTTTTTTTCCTTATATCAGCAGTATTTACAAATATATATTTGTTTAATTTTGTTTTATGCAAAATTTGCTTTGCTTACTTTTTTCAATAAATCATTTAACCCTTTAATGACATTTGGTAAAATGGAAAGATTAAATTTTAAAATTATCTGTTCTATTTTATAGATTTTATAATTACATTTGGTTATTATTATTATTTTTTTTTTTTAAATAAACTATTTTCAGAGTTCATTAACGTTAAAATAAATAACTGAATTAAAAGGAATTTTTTTTTTTTAATCAACTAATTTTTTTTTTTCTTTTAATTACAATTGTTCAAGTATAATAAAGATATACTATTTACTTTTGATTCATTAATTCTAAAAATTTTATTATTCTAAAACTTTAACTGAACTCTGACATAAATATTTAGTTGTTATTTTTTTTTAAACAAAATTTTCGAAAGCAAACAAAAATGGCTTTCCTAGGCAAGGGTAGAAAAACCGATCTACTGAAACTGTGCCAAGAAATAGGCATTGCAGTGACTTCTGATGCAAAATTATATGAAATAAAAGATTTAATCATTAAATCTGCCAACTACGACGAAGTCTTCGTTCAAAATTGCCTTTCCAATATCATCGAAGAACGCAGACAAAATGAAGAGCAGATAAAGCATGCTCGTGACAAGGCTGAATTAGAAGAAAAATTAGCACGTGAAAAAGATGAACTCGAACAACAAAAAGAGTTCGAACTGGAAAAACTTAGACTCCAGATAGAAGCAAATAAAATTACACCAGCACCTGCTGAGGCTCAGCCTATGCCATGTCCCACCCAACCTTTCCAGTTCAAGAAATTACTTCCAAACTTCAACCCCAAGGAAAACGATTTCTCTCTTTTCATAAACTTATTTGAACGACAAGTAAAATTTTTGAAAATTGAAAAAACAAACTGGGTAGCTTACCTACTTGGAGTTCTTCCTAGTGATGTTGCCCAGCTTATCGCAAGAGAACCTGAGGAAAAAGCCCAAGATTTTGACCATGTTAAATGCATACTTTTACAACGATTTAAATTAAGTGGTGATAAATATCGAAATCTTTTCGCCACGCATAGAAAATCGCCTGAAAAAACATGGAAAGATTATAATTTTGAACTACAGAGTTATTTTGAAGGATGGATCACTGAGCTCAACATTAATGATTTCCAAGCATTAAAAGATTTAATCTTAGCTGACCAACTGAAGAAACGAGTCCCTCCAGATGTCAAGGAACACTTTTTAGATATTTGGAACGAATGGGTAACTCCTGGACAACTTGTGGAAAAGCTTGATGCTTACGACAACCTTCGTCTACCTAAGAAAGAAATCAAGATGACAAGCACTGATGCAACTAAAAAGTTTTATCCAAAACAGACAGAACAGAAACACAACTACACTCGAAAGAAAATTTATTCCCAAAATTATGATTTTCATCAATACCCTCTGTCAGGAGTCCCCAATCAAAGTAGGTGGGATTCCGGGGTCCCCAGTCAAAGTAGGCGGGATCCCATTCACAATGACAGAGCTCAAGATAAAAATTCTGACACTTCACGAGGTAGAACAAACCCTGTATCCTGTTATGGTTGTGGAGCTCCTAATGTAATTAAATCAAAATGCCGTTCCTGTAATCCATCCATGCCTAAAGCTGATGTCATGACATCCAGTTTCAACAATTTGAACTTTTACAGTTTCTCAACAGAAGATCACCCAAATAGTTTATTAGAAGTGTCCATCTGTAACCAAAGAGCAGCAGTGTGTGCTGATACTGGTGCTACACACTCTGTGGCTGGTGAAAAATTATATCGCCTTCTCCAAGAAAATGGCCATACATTTGAAGATAAAGTCCTGAAAATGACGCTTGCTGATGGCCGCAGTCAACCAACAGAAATCCTCACAACTTTTGTTGACATAACAATTCAAGGAAAAGTTGTGCCAATTGAACTCTTAGTCCTCAAACATGCCAGAAATAATCGTACACTTCTTGGTGTGGATTTTCTAAGTAAAGCAGGAGTAGTTCTAAATCTCCAGAAACGTCTGTGGTTTTTTGATGACAATCCTCAGGAAAAATTTAATTTTATTGAAGTACCACCTAACATCAATAGTCTATTGGCAGTACATGCTGATGAGTCATATTCATGTGGACTTCGTGATGATGAGGGTCAGCATTTGACATTCCAACAACAGTCACAATTGAATTCCCTTCTCCAAAAATATGAAAAATGCTTTCAACCAGGGGGAGAACCTACCCCATTTATAGAACATCGAATAAAAACTGGAAACCACTTCCCAGTATCAACGCCACCATATCGCATGAATCCTAAAAAGAAAGAAATTTTACGACAGGAAATAGATAAACTGTTAAAGGAAAATATCATCGAGGAATGTGAATCACCTTATGCATCTCCAGTCGTGTTAATCCCTAAGCCAAATGGAACCTTTCGACTTTGTATTGATTACAGAAAATTAAACAACATTACGGTTGCAGATACTTATCCATTGCCCCGAATGGATGACTTACTCCATGAAGCAAAACAAACTTCATACATGTCAACTATCGATCTTCGTGCAGGTTATCATCAAGTAAAGGTCCACCCTGAAAACCAAGACAAAACAGCCTTTGTTTGCCCTTTTGGAACATACCGCTTCCTTCGGATGCCATTCGGTCTCAAGAATGCACCAGCAACTTTCCAGCGTTTAATTGACCGTTTCCGCAATGGTCTTGAAGATATACTTACCCTAACGTATCTTGATGATATCATCGTGTTGTGTGAATCTTTTGAAAAGCACCTCTCAGATCTACAAGCAATTTTTGAGAGACTCTTACTTTTTAAGCTTACAGCAAACAGAGAAAAGTGTCACTTTGTATCTCCTAAAGTGAAATATTTGGGATTTTGGATCACACAAAATGGTATTGAAGTTGATCCAGAAAAGGTTTCTTCTATCCAGAAAATTCCGCCTCCCAAGAATGTGAAAGAAGTCCAGTCTTTCCTCCAGACATGTTCATGGTTTAGAAGATATATTCAAAACTTTGCTGATGTGTCAAGACCATTAAGTGAACTCACAAAAAAGAAAGTCCCATGGAATTGGGGATATAACCAGCAAAAAGCATTTGAATTATTAAAGAACTGCCTCATCACTCCCCCAGTGTTAAAACAGGCTGATGGTACAAAACCATATATCATTCGTACAGATGCAAGTCAGTATGCTATTGGAGCTGTCCTACTACAAGGAAACGATTCAGAGGAACATCCTATAGAATATGCTAGTCGTTTGCTTACCCAAGCTGAACGCAACTACTCTACAACGGAAAGAGAAGCCCTTGCTGTTGTTTGGGCCCTGAAGAAATTCCGAGGCTACATAGAAAACTCTGAAATAACTGTGGCATCCGACCACCAACCTTTGAGATGGCTGCTCACTCTCAAATCTCCAACTGGCCGACTTGCTCGATGGGCATTGGAAATACAGTCTTTCAACCTGAAAGTGCAATACGTCCCTGGAAAAGCAAATGTCATTGCCGACATGCTTTCTCGCCCAACCTGTGAAGAAGAAACTTCTTGCGACTTACAGACCATCGTTCTTGATGTCCCAACAAGAACTGCCAGTGACCTAAGGTCAGAACAGCTAAAAGATCCAGAACTGAAGAAAATTATAGATTGTTTTGAAGATGTCAACCAAGGAGTAGATTTCGCAAATTGGACGGAACGAGGTTACGTCATGAACCAAGGTGTACTTTACCGCTATTCTCCAAACTCTGAAATGGAGGAAGCCCAGTTAGTCGTTCCTTCCCATGAAAGAGAAATGGTACTCAAGTTGCATCATGATGCCCCCACAGCTGCACATTATGGAGCTAATGGAACTTTTTCCAGAATATCCTCAAGATATTATTGGACTGGTATGAGAAAATACATCACTGATTACGTAAAGAGTTGTGCAGAGTGCATCAGATATAAAGCCTCCAACCAGAAACCTGCTGGTTTGCTGCGAACACCTGTTCCAGCTCAACGTTTTGAATGTGTTGCAATAGACCTCTTCGGACCCTTACCAAAAACAAGTGAAGGTATGAAGTGGATCTTCATAGTTGAAGACTGTACTACAAAATGGGTAGAGTTATTCCCATTAAAACAAGCGACTGCAAAAGAATGTGCCTTAACCCTTCTAAATGAAGTATTCCTAAGATATGGGTTACCTCGTCGTCTAATAAGTGACAATGGTCCTCAGTTTGTTAGTGCAGTCATGCAACAGTTATGCTATGTTTTAAAAATCAGTCAAAGTCTTATTCCTGTGTACCACCCACAAGCGAATCCTGTTGAAAGAAAAAACAGAGACTTAAAACCTCGTTTAGCAATGATGGTTGGTAACAATCATTCTTCCTGGGCTGAACAGTTGCCAGCTATTCGATTTTCAATGAACACTGCAAAATGTGAAACTACAGGTCACACACCAGCATACCTAAGTTTTGCTAGAGAACTCAGAACAGTAGATGACGTCACTACTGATTTTCGTTCTGTAATTCAAAACGACAATTTTGTACCAGAAATCACACCTTATTTGAAACGTTTTGAAAAATATATGTCACAAATTAAAGAAAACATTGAGAAAAATCAAGATCGTCGAAAAGAGTATGCTGATAAATCACGTAGAAAAAGTCCAAAATACAAACCAGGTGATTTGGTCTGGGTAAAACTTCACGCATTAAGCAACGCCAACCAAGCTAAGACTGCAAAGTTCATGCCACGACAAGATGGACCTTATATTATAAGATCACAAAAATCACCAAATAGCTTCGAAATAGCCACCTCTGAGAAGCCTAATCAACCTCTAGGAGTCTACCATGTGTCAGCTCTAACTCCATTTCAAAATATAACATGTACTAATTCTCCTATGGTACCCATAAGAAGAAGAGGTAGACCAAGAAAACAACTTCCTGGCTCCTCGCCGAGTCGTCGTCAGAGCCAGAGGGGGAGATTGTAGCGCGCCTATGCTACGTAACCTCAGCGCCCCCTAGCGACCCGTTTGGCAACACTGCCAAGAAGAGAACATTCAGAGACCCCCAGGCTTCCAGAGAAGGAAGTGCATGCAACGTGTGGTCGGTGTTTAGCCGAAATGGCCCACGATCACAAAGTAACAGATATTGTAGGGTGTCGGACTCATTATTTCTACAATTTCAACTTACCCCTTTAACTTACCCCTGTAAATAGTAACTTTATGTGTTGTATATTTAGTGTGTAACTTTAAATGTAAATAATAAATAATGTTACCCTAATTTAGCTTCATTTTTGAGTTCCGCACGCTACAAATCTATTTAAAAAAGCTGTTTCAATGAATTTGAAGTTTGTGAGGAGCAACAAAGTAAACCCATTTTTTGTCTGTTTAGAACCTTACAAGGTCAATATAGTATATTTGTCAGTATGTTTAACATTTGTTGTTAAATCCTTAGAAATTTAGACAAAGTATTGCTTTTTTTTTTTTTTACACCATGACTTATAAATACAAAAATGGCTTGCAATTTTGTTCATTTATTCTCCTCTTTCTTTTTTCAAAACTTTTTTGTTAAAAAGATATATTGCAGATAGATGGTTGAAATGAAAGGAATTTTTCTAACGAAGTTGAAAAATAATTACATAATTTCAAACTGACATGTATATCACTAATATGAAATACTACGTTATGTAGATATATACATAATAATTATACATTTAATTATTATTTTACATGTATAATATATTTATTATATATATAATAATGTCAAGTAAACGCCTTTTTTTTTTTTTTTTTTTTTTTTGGGGGGGGGGGGGGTAATGTGGGTGGGTCCGAAACCCTGAACAAGGCCAATAATAATTAGATTTTTCATCCCTTCGCGCAAATAGGAATCGCGTTGTGATACCAATTCAATTATACAAATGAAAGCATAATTTAAACCAAAATTCCGATGTCTTCTTTTCAACTGTAACTACTCTTATTTAACAAATAAAAACAATTTATGGGTTTTGATTAATTTTGGCCCATTATTATAACATTACGAACATTTTATTTATTTTTTGTGGGGGAAAAAAATCGAGTAAAACCTTTCTTTTAACAGTCATTACATTATAATGTTTAATATCATGTGGGCTCTTCCCACCTGAGGAGATCACATGATAGAGGAAAAACAAATAGCAGACGAAGTCTTGTTTGTCTATAGCTATTGCTGAAATAACATATTTTCTATTCTTATTTTTGATCAATCGTATTTAATCTGTGTTATTTTTTTATACATTATCATTTTTAATCCATTTTATATCATTATTGATGTTCATGAAGAACATGTTAAATACTCTGATATTTGGTACTTAAATCAGTGACAGTGCAATATCGTACGGCGTAAATCCATTTAGACCAGTAACTAAGTTAATTAACTTGTTGTAACACCTTTATGTAATTAAATTGAATGAAAACATTTTAAAATTTCAAATTAAAATCCATAAACACTTCACAAGAACAAGCTATTATTTATTGCTAGATCAGTTAATGTAACAGTTACACTAGAACATACAAAAATCGATTCTTACAGTTGAAAATAAAAAAACACATAAAGTGTTTTTAAAAAATTATTAAATTTACAAATACAACTATTTTACTGTTTACAAATGCACAATATTACTTTTATTTTATTTTATATTAAATATTAACATTTTTGTTCTTAAGAACAATATTTAATTGAATTCGATTATTCGTTTTCCTCTATCACATGATTGAGCAGACGAAACTGGGAAGAGTCCATTGAAAACAATACAGAAAAAAATATGGAAACATTTTATAAAAAGATCATTGTTGATTTTTATAAAACAAAATCTTATGAAGGGGCTTATTTTATAACTTTAAATTTTATGTAGGATCCCTTTTTATGATGCGAAACTTTGTGAAGAGTCCGTTTTTATGATGCGGAATTTTTGTGAAGGGGCAGCAAAAGGAACGCAATTTTTGCCTGGAAAAGTACTAGTAGTTTTAATATATTTTAACACTTTCCAATAAAGTTGAAGTTTTAATGAATCCGGTCAGTCTGTCTGCATTTCTGTAAATATTTTTAGAACGCTTTATATATATTATTGACGTTCAATATAACATGTTTCTTATGAGAAATTGCATTAAAAAAAAAAAAAAAAAAAAAAAGAAAAGAAAAGAAAGAGAGAGAGAGAATTTGGGTATTTTACTCTCAACCCCACGTAAACAAAATTTATATGGAACAACATTTTAAACAACGGTGAGTTTTTTGTTGACCAGCGGTTATAAATGGTCGTTGGCTAGATTGATGGTCCAATCGTTGGCAAACCGTTGGCCCATATGCAGTATTTTACTTTGCCACTATATTTTGTTATTTATTATTTGCTATTTTTATACTTTCTTGCGAATAATCGACATCATTGCTGATGTATAATGCGAGTAATAAAATTATGCATTTTTTTTATTTAAGCTACGTAATGGTGTAAAGCCGTTATATGCAAATTAAAAAATTTAAAACATCAATCATTGTTGAACTTATAACGCTATTCATTATGGTGGGTCAAACACAGCTACCTCCAACAAATAAAATTCCAACGGTGGGGACAAGAAAAATAAATCTGGAGTGACTCCACTCGACTTTCCGAACATTGAGTAATTAACAGTTTTGTAGATAAAGTAAAGAAAGAGGAGTTGTTAAAAAAACAAAAGAGAGAAAACCATAATAGAGTGTTTGAGTATTTTTCTCCATCTATTACACGATGTTTTATTTAACGCTACTGAACTTTGAGCCCATAGATCATAATGATAAAGAATTTTTCGTTGTGTCCCTGTAAAAACCTATAAATGCTAAATTCACCAAAATGCTTATAGTTAGTGCAACAGTGATTTATAATACTCATATAAATTTTCAGCTCAATTCAATAAGGCGTTTAGATGCTATCGTACTTTTAAAAATTTAGTCCCATAGGCCATAATGATAAAGAATTTTTCTTTGTGTCCCTGTAAAAAAACTGTAAGTGCTAGATTCACCAAAGTCTATACAGTTAGTTCAACTGTGATCTATAACATGTGTACAAATTTTTTGCTCAGATTAATAAGGCGTTTAGGCGCTATCACACTTTTAAAAATTTGGCCCCATAGGCATAATGATAAAGAATTTTTCTTTGTGTCCCTGTAAAAGAACTATAAGTGCTAGAGTCTCCAAAATCTATACAAATTGAGTATTTGTGACCTATAATATGTGTATAAATTTTTTGCTCAATTGAATAAGGCGTTTAGATGCTATCGCACTTTTAAGATTTTGCTCCCATAGGCCATAATGATAAAGAATTTTTCTTTGTGTCCCTGTAAAAAAACTATAAGTGCTAGATTCACCAAAATCTATAGGGTTCGTACTATGGTGACTTACAATATGCGTACCAACTTTCAGGTTAATTGAACAAAGCGTTTAGACGCTAGCGTGTTCACTCACAGACATACACACATACACACACACATACATACATCATCGTAAAAATAGTGAAAACGGACTAAGGGGACCTCAAAACGTATAGAAACATCAAAATCTCGAATTCGGATTTTTGACATGATTACAATACTTTCCTCACTATAGTGTTCGGAAAGTAAAAATAAAGGCGTTGTTCGTCAACTGCAACTGTCCCAACTAACCAAGTGCCAACCGGGCGAACCATAATCGGCTGATGGCCCAAAGACTCACGTTTGTAGGGAAGGAAAAGCTATTTCTTTAATAACATTTCTTTTTCTTTTATATTGTTTTAATATTTTTATGCTGCACAAAATACAAACGAAATAAACCAATCTTATTCAGATGCACAAAAGCATCTTTTCTATAGAATAGGGTAAAATATTCATTAATTACTGCTTAACAGGATCACAACGATAATATTCAGATACATCAAAGGTTACAAACGGAAACTCCTCGAAATGCATTTTCTTGTAGAACATGGCAAGATTAGCATTAATGAATGGCTTACAGGGTCATCCAAAAATATTCAGATACATTATAGAATATAAGCGGAAATTCTTTGAACATCATTTTCGGTTAAGTTAGATGTAAAAGCGATTTGTAAATACACAGCAGATTACTCTAAAAATAAATAAATAAATACATCTAAAGTTGAACGCTGTAATGGTTAAATGCAGTTAATCTTATGTGAATCGCATTTACTTTACGTTCAGTGTTGCCAGATTTGGGGACTTTTTTATTCAATTGTCACCAATAATGCTGTGAAGTGATATTTGATATACATAATAGACGATAAATCTCCGAAGTGATTAGGCTACCATTACAATTAAAATTTAGTGGTGGATATTGAATAAAAAAGTCCCCAAATCTGGCAACACTGTTTACGTTAATTACTTTTCTTTCTGTTTTTCACCCTTTCGCTTTCTTGAGTCCGTTATTTTATATTTATTTATTTTTCAACACTTACTTATAAGTTGTCGGCGTCGGAACGCATATAAAATATTTTTCACCAGTGTATTAAACTATTTTTGGAACTGAAACTGTAGAATTCTTTCTGTGCGCTTTTACTGAGTGTTAAGGAATTTAATTTCAAGGTTAAAATTTATAACAAATAATGAAACTCGTAATCAACAATTTTAGGAGAGCT
This sequence comes from Salticus scenicus, assembly GCA_963930645.1. Lineage (NCBI taxonomy): Eukaryota > Metazoa > Arthropoda > Arachnida > Araneae > Salticidae > Salticus > Salticus scenicus. The sequence goes on along the minus strand of OZ005652.1, from coordinate 288,779,672 downwards.
GAAAGTGCAAAGTGATTTTTCCCAATTATATCATGTATAAAACGCATATTATCCAAAGACTCTTTTCTATGCAATATCTTTATACGAATGAACAATTTAATGTTTTCAAGGATACAGCAGAAACCTCTACGGTAGTTTAAGAATTTATCGCGTCAAGTACACTTGAAACAAAAAAAAATTTACATGCTATTTCGAAATAGCATACAAAAGACCCCACAGAAATGTCCACAGAGAATAACACTCCACACAAATCTCTTTTTAAGAAGATGACGAAAGCAAAATGCCCAAGTTGAAAAATATATCGCGGTTTCAATCTAAGTATTAGTGCCACAGTTAAGATCTTACTTCCGCTTCCATCCTTTTTCGTGATGAAGCCAATAAAGAAACCTACTGTGAGAAAATAATTAAAACAGAAGTTAAGTGACCATAAGCTACACTAAATAAACAAGGAAAAAAAAAAAAAAAGAAAGCTATTAATAAATAAACGCTTTGAACGTTTGAAAATGTTCAGGAAAACTTAAAGAGATATTAAGATTAGAATTAAGACTAACATGGGTTCATATTACTGTCGAATATAAATAACACAGAATGAAAGCATCTTAGAAATGTTAAAATCTAATAAGTCATCTATTTTTTTTTTTTTTTTTCTTTTTCTTTTAAATGCTAAATTACGCAAGCGCAACGAACGTTTAAAAATGTACTTAGTAAAAATAGTAAATTTCAACTTTGAAATTTCTTTCTTTTTTTTTTTTTGTGCGTGTGTGGGGCTGATAATAATTGAAAAAAAAATTAGGTTCAGATGAGAGACATCATCGATGAAATTTCAATCTATAAGAATAATAATTCATCATTACACTGATCAAAGATCAGGAAAGGAGACGTGAATAAATGAAGAACCATATATGGAAATGAAGCCTCATCTATCTATATAAATGGCTAAGAAATTTCCTTGGACTCTGTGTGTGGACGCATTGAGTATAAGATCACATACTGAACAAAGAAAAAGAAAACTAGTTGGCAGAGGTGGACTCCGCGAAGTTCCCCATCACGTATTTGTTTCCACACATTTTAATTATTCTTAAAAACTATCGAAGTAAAATTGACATATCGCATATCCGCAAGAAAATGGAGACAACTTAAAATGCAATATTTGAGAAGAATCAACTTATAGATGCTATAAAGAAAAAACTTGGCTATAATAAAACATGAATGCCTCTCAGGTGGATGAATTGAGAATTATAGATGCGACATTTTCCGCGCTCATTGGGGGCATTTTATATGCATTTTTCAATAACATAAACCCAAATTTGCCATTTTAGGTTGATTTCTTTGAAAATCGAAATATTCCAATCACTTCGTCCCCCCCCCTCTTTCTCTCTCTATATATATATATAATATATATAATATCGAAATCTTATCATCATGATAACTCCCAAAATAATACTCCAAATCGAACCAAATTTGCACACCGAGGTTATCTTATAAATATCCTTGCGTTAACCAAGTTGCTCCACAATTTTGTTTTCAAGTAGCGATGTATGCATAGACCATATAAGGGTCTCAACCAAGTTTATTAAAGAATTTTATTTGCCATGATATTTCCAATCGCTTTTTCTCACCAAATAATCTTAAACTCCAAACTTCCATCACAATCGCTATGTCCAATTTTGTGTATCCCATATTTCTGCCATACGTTGAAATCGGCCTTTAAAGGTTTAACAGCGAACGCGAAAGTTTCTGAAGATGAAAATATTTCCAATCATTTATGTACCCCTAAACTTTCAATCAAAATCTCTATATCGATTTCCGAGTAAACCCAATTTCGGCCATATGTTGAAATTGGTCGATAAAGGGTTAACTGAGAGCGCGAATTTTTCTGAAGATGAGGGTAAATCCAATCGTTTTAGCACGTTCAGCCGAAAACATTAATCCCGAACTTTCTCGCTATATCCATTTCCGAGTAAACCCGATTTCTGCTGTGTTTTGAAACTGACCGATAAAGGGTTAACTGTGAACGCGAATTTATCTGAAGATGAGATCCAATCGTTTTTTCTCATCAAAAATCCCTAACTCCAAACTTTCGTCAAAATCGCCTTCTTCATTTCCGTGTAAACCAAATTTCTGCCATACGTTGAAAATTGGCCTTTAAAGGTTTAACTGTGAACGCGAATTTTTCTGACGATGAGGACAATTCCAATCGTCTAAGCACCCCAAAAAGCACTTAATTCCAAACTTTCACCAAAATCCCTATAACCATTTCCGAGTAAACCCATTTTCTGCCATTGGCCAATAAAGGGTTAACAGCGAACGCAATTTTTTCTGAAGATGAGGGTTAATCCAAGACCCCCCCCCCCCCCCCCCGAAAAGCACTTAACTACAAACTTTTTTGAAAATCGCTATATCCATTTCCGAGTAAACCCAATTTCTGCTATATGATACAATGGGCCGATAAAGGGTTAACAGCGAAAACGAATTTTTCTGCCTTGCGAAATTTTCAAAGTCGCGGCTTCAAAACTGATATTTAATCCTTTCAGGACCATAAGATTTCCAAGACTAAATATGCCAATACAACACAATATTTTAGCTATTGTGGGTGTAAAGTAAGAGAATATCACCAGAAAAACATAGCAAGGTTTCCTATAATTTCATGGGAAATATTTCCCCTATGGACCATAAAAGTAAATAAACGAAGAGTTAGGTTTATTATATCGGTATTTTATTTATTGCTTTGTAATACAAATTTATTGCTTTGTAATATAAAAATTATCAGAAAAGTAAAATAAATAGCTAGTTATGGTATTCTACGAAACAATTTCGTTTACTTGTGAAGCACAAGTGGACATTGCACATAACACATTTATTATGTGTCCTGTTTTCTATACGTTTTTTTTTTTTTTATTCGTTCAGAAACACATTTGCTGCCTTGGACATACGTTTTATTTTGACATTCAGTAAAAAAAATATCGATTCAATAATAATTGAACAATCGATAACGATTTTTGTAGAATGGAAAAATATTTCCCTTGGGCGTGAAAGGGTTAAGAGCTGTTCTTACATCTTTACGATAAAAATATTTCTTTTCATGAACGTTTAAGTGAAATTTTTCCCTATTCTCCCATGTTAAGAAAATCGTAAATTTCGAATAACTTCTGAAGTTTTTTAATTAGAATGTTGCAAATAAATAGGTTCTTGCCAGTGTCATAAATAATATTTTAAAACTGGTCTGACCTCTCTGCGATCATTTGTTCGTGAGATATTGTGTAAACAGACTAACAAACTAACGAACTAACACACTATCAAACACCCTACAGACGGACACCATACAAATTTTGTCATTTTCGGATTCCTCACATCTGTAAACGTATAAAAAAGTCAAAAAACCGAGGTCGAAAAATTTCATGATTACCTAAGTAGTATGATGGAGAACTAAAAAATAGTTAAATGTACTTAATGTTTTGATTTTTATGATCGAGTGCATCTTTAAAAGAATGTAAAAATTAAGAGTTTATGTGATGCATGTGGCATTTGTATAAAATGTTTATAAGAAATAGATTAAAGATATAGAATTAAAGAAATAGAATAAAGAAAATGTTTATAAGAGAAGCAACAATGTTGGTTACATTTTACTTTACAGCTTGAGCTTTTTAATTTTAAGTATTATCTACCGTAGGAATAATTACATTTTTATGCAAGTGCAGATTCATACTACTTTATTAATTTGTAAAGTGTGGATATCTTTTGTTTGCTCTCTCACATTCTCCATCTTGGATAATATGGATCCTAGCGGAAAAGACGAATTGATTTTTGAAGTGTGGATCTCTTTTGTTTGCTCTCTCTCACTCCCTATCTTGGATCAGATGGATCTTAGCGGCAAAGACGAATTGATTTTTAAATTGTGGATCTCTTTTGTTTGCTTTCTCTCATTCTCTATCTTGGATCAGATGAATCCTAGCGTATATACAGCAACAATGAACGTAGACATTTAAAGCAACAAATAGAAACTGCTGAAGAACAAGCAATCCGTTTAAAGAAACGGATGGAGACTGGAGATCAGGAGCTAAGAAAGTCTCAAAATAGATACAGGATGGCTCTTCGCCGTTCAAATGAAATTCCTGAACTACGGGAACTTGAATCCAACGAGTCGTCATTTTTCCCGCATTCGGAATTCGGTTGTGTCACGAACCGTGGCTTTTCTAGTACAAATATAAGAAAGCAATATAAACGATACATTTGCTGTTTTATAACTGCGTAATTGTAAATACGTTTTCTGTAAACATCTAGCAATGCTTGGATGCTGCTTAAGGAATGTTATACAATATGCATGTTTAAAAAACAGTTCAATAAATGGTGCAAAATAATAATAATGCGTGACAGCGCATTGTGTAAACACGTCAGAAATTCTAACAGCTTTTTTTCCCCTCTTTTCTTCAAACCTTCATCAAATATTTGAGGGACACCAAGTAATTAAATGCTAAATTATTCTTAATTAAATGCTTAAAGAACTCGGGATATTTCATTTGTTTAGCAAATTTGGCGAACATTGTAAACAGAATTCGCCAACTGCGAAAATATTTTACTATTTATGATTCTGCGAAAATAACATAGTAGAAAAAGTCTGGGTAACTGTTAACCGTGCTTTTTGTAGCCCAATCTTTAAATTTATAAGAATCCCTCCCCCCCCCCTACTAAAAGCAACTTTTGAAACAAAATTCAACGTCATCATTGTAATATAACCGAAAAAAAAAAAAACAGCTTAAAATTTCTTAGATCCATTTTAGCAAATTTAAATTTACAGTATAATAAAAATTATAGTTTTAAGTTCTAGTCTAAAAATGAATAACTGATTTTTCACCGAAAACAAATCGATAATTAATATATCATTCGAAACATTACCTTTTTAAATAATAATAATAACAGGTTTTAAATAAATAAATAAATAATTAGAGCTAGTTAGAAGTACTGACATATAAAAAGTGGGATATACGAGTCAAAAACATTTCAAGAGGCCCCACAAGACAAAACTGAACCATTTGGTTACAATGCTTAAATGACAGATAAAAATAAACAGTAATGATTGATTGACAATCTGCAGAAAATATACTATATTCCATCAGCGTCAACTATTAAGTTTTCGACCAAGTGGTGTAAGCCAATCGGATGTCGATCAAATTGTCTGAGGACAAACCGGCTGTCAATCAAATGACCCAAATCCAATTTGTAGATATGCTTTCTATGATAAATCTAGAGATTATTTTTCGATTTTTGTTAATAAAATGTTACTAGTTATGTTTGGCGGTATTCACCATTAACTTCAACTCCCGGTTCAACGCAAAAACTTGAAGCGTCTAAACTTTAAAGTCAGGGGTGTAGCTTTCCAATTTGGCACACTGCTTCTGCCATCTAGCGTCCAAGATTTCATATAATCTTTGATTGGTTATTTTCAGCTAAAAAATCTGAAAATAACAATGCCGATAAATGGCAAAAACCACGCGTCAAATTTAGAGACCCTATATTATGCATTAGTACGTATTATGTATCATCTATTCCTAATATTCCTAAAATTCAGTCAAATTTTACTGAAAAGTTGCACACATCCTGACTTTACAGTCTTTTAATTTCTACACTAGGGATAATTAGACCGGACCGACTGCTTAAAGTGTATTTCAAATCATTACGAATATTCATGCCTGATCCGATACATGAACCCGAAACCTAGCAGCTGAAGGCCAGGGCACTAAGTTTCAGCCATAGAATGGACTGTTTTGTTCTGAGAGACCTGCTCAAAAAAGTATGCTGTTCTGCAAAGCCTGTTTTGAAATCTGATGTGTTTGAAACCACTTTTAACCCTTTACCTGCCGAAGAAAATTTACGAGATTCGCTTCCCAGCGCCAACATTTTTTCATACAAGCGCGCGTTCACTGTTCCAGAAACATTCCTTTTCCGATTCCTCCCACTCCCCTCTTCTCTGAAATAAGTAAATCTATAGTAAACACTGTCAAGGTCACATTTAAAATTATTTTATTACATTCAAAACCATGAGAATAGTTTCACTGGTAGCAGCGTAACACAAAGGATCGTATTTCCGAAAGGCGTATATATACGTCCGGGGCAGTTAACGCATCAGTTTAGTCAGACGAATATATATGCCCAGGGCAGTTAACGCATCGGTTTAGTCAGACGAATATATACGCCCAGGGCAGTTAACGCATCGGTTTAGTCAGACGAATATATACGCCCAGAGCAGTTAACGGCTTAATATAACCCACATTTCGTGCTATATATGGGAAACCAAGAGCATTCCATTTTATTGTCACTTAACACAGAAATTATTTTGTGTCCAAATTCAGTTTTAAAAAAGCCTCTGGCAGGAATTGATCCAAGTTTTAATTTTCTGGACCAATTTTAGTAAAAAATAATATATTTTTGTGACATTTTTATTTACTTTTCAAAGCCTTCCATTTTAAGAGCCACTCTATATAACATTTAATATCAAATTAATTGTGTTTCAATATATAACGGTTAATAGTATTCTCCAAATATAGGCAGTCATTGGAAATAATACCGACAGCAGAATAAAAGGATCATTTTTATAATATGAAATTTTTTTTATGAAAGGCTTTTTTTATGAGTTTGATTTTTGTGAAGAAGCTTATTTTATAAATCTGAATTTTGTGAAGGGACCCATTTTATGGATTTGAATATTGTGAAGGGGCAACTAAAGGACCCAAATTTTTATCTGGATCAACCCGTCTGGTCTAATAAAAACCTTGTTATTTATTTATTTATTTATCTTCAAATGCTACTTGTAGTTTAATATTCTTATAAATGCAATTATTAATATAACATTATTAAAAGATTTCTAAAAAAATGTATTAAAGAATGTTATAAATATGCGTCACTTTATTTATACTGTAAACTTTTAGAGTTGTTAACATTATACATAATAGTCTCAGTATCTACTTATACACGTAAATGATGTGAAATTTGAAAGACTAATAATTGATTTCAAGGAGTACTGTTGATCGGCAATTGTTTCAAAACTTAAATACAGAACAAATAGACAGATTCTCCTTGAATCACAGTCTTGAGTACATTTGAGATCATCATGGAATAGAATTCGCTGTTGTGAGTTTCTAAGTTCCTCACATGACTTGGATAGCTTAAAAGTTTTTATTGACTTTCGCAAAACAAAAGAAGAAAAAAGAAAGAAAGAAAAAATTAAGAAATCTAAATAATTACGTAAGTCAGTACAAGAATTATATTTTTATCGTTCAATTGTAACAATAAATGTGTGCCAGAAAAGCTTTCAGGTAATAAATATATTTATGTAGGATAATTTTTTATAGTGAAATCATTGACAATAGATAATCATGAACTCAAGTGACTAATATAATGAAATATTATCATAAACTCGAGATACTAATAGTTGCGCGAGTTATTTAAAATAAATAAATAAATAAAAACCGAGAGTTCTATGATATTTTATAAATGGAAGGATGTAGCAATGCAAAAATATAACGTACTTATTACTGAATTCGAGGTGAATAAAAATTGCTGTAAGAGCAGGGTACTGAGTAGGTCTTTTAAAATAAGTAAATCCTACATTTATATTTGAAAGATATAGCAATCTGTCGTGAATAAATATTTAGATTGTAGAATCTTTCATAATCAGAAGGGCTCGACGTTTTTTGTACTAAGTCTTTTCTATAAGAAAAAATAACTATGTTGCTGTTTATTATAATTATAGACAACGTGAAACCTTTCTGAAAGTTCACCTCTATTCAAGGGTTATTATTTCGCGGACCTAAATCCTGAAATTTTCCTTTTGGATTTAATCCTGATTTGTCTTCTGTATCTTGCTGAGCTGTGTACCTCTCTTAAGGGTCACATTTTACGATATATATATATATATATTTCCTTGACTTGAACTGCTACTGTTCACTATATAACAAGGTTATTCTCCATTTATGTGGTGATAATCTATTCTATGTGTAATGAAAAAAAAAAAGTCTTTGTCAATTCAGCTCAGAAACTTACATACGACGACTTGTAAATAATTACTATTGCTCTAAAATTGCAAAATTAAAGTAAAATTAGTTAAGATTATAAATTAAAATATAAAATCGTTATTTTTCGAAGCAGAAAACGTTAAAGAAAATTTATAGGTTAACAGAAATTTTTTAACTCGCAGAAATGATGTTCTAAACACTTCATTTCAATATATGAAATAATTCCTGGAAAACAATTGCTTAAAAGTTTTTTTAATTCAAAGAAACTAATGTTAAATGATTATAAGAAAGGTATAAAGACAAATAATGTAAAATTTAATAATTAAAACCATTTAATTTCTGAAATTCGTCGACAAAATTAAAATTCTCTAAATAACCTCTATTAAAATCCACCTCTCTAAAGGGCACGGTAGATGGTCCTCTTAAGGATGATTCATTGTATATTCAAGGAAGTTTGCTGTGCAACTAAATTTTCTATAAAACAGTATTTCAGATTAAATAACTGTTCATAACATAAAAAAAAAAAAAACTTTTATCTTTTTTCTTTTCTTTCTTTCTTTTTCATACCAGCAAATTATTTAAATATCTTAATTTTCCTTCTTGAAAGAAGTTTTGTACTGTTAGCTAAAATAGCACAAAAAGCTGACATTGCGGTTTGTCATAAAAACCTCGAATATTCTACGAACTGATATGGTAACAGTTAAATCTGTCGGGCCATCTGTGTTTCCAAAGAAATTAACTAAAAAAAGAAAACACTTTAAGATCTAAAGACATGATTAACCACAATACAAAAATGTCTCTTAACGGCCCTCTTCACTTGGACAAAATTCCGAAGTCGGCTGAAAACAGATAAAAAGTGTCCCACGTGGTTTTGACAGGAGGTGTTAACTAATTTGAGAAGATTGACAGACTGACTGACAAATCGTTGACTTTTTGGATGAATAAATCAAAAATCAGCTACCTCCTTACTTGCGGTTTCGCTCAAGCTTTGTTTTGTTTTGACTATTTCTTTCTTTTCTTATTTTTGTGTTACTTTTTTTTTTCTTTGTCATTTTCACCTGACATCAAACAACTTTCTACATTTATTCTTATCTATTTATATGTATTTTAATAACGTAGCCCGACCCGACGAAGTATTTTATTCTATATTCAGCCCGTTTTAGGCTTTCAGTAGTTGTATCGGCGAATTCTGTAACAATGAAATTTAAAAAAAGTAAATATTCTTTATAATTAAACTTGCAGTTTGATATAATTAATTTAACTAAAATATAACAAAGATATATAACATTATAACATTATGGGTTATCTGCACTCTGGAGCTCAGACTACTGAAGGCAGAGCTGGACAGGGTCAGGGTGTGCGACAGGTCGTGACCTTCGGGATCGTATTTCGAAGATCACGGACAGGTGCGGTCGCACAAGTCCTCGTGCTCTGTTTTCTAAAGAAAGTGTACTTGTGTTGTTATTTATATACGTGTTTCTTTATACAAGTCAAATTTTTTATAAGTAGTATAATATATAAATAGCGTTGAATTATAGTGCCTACATTTATTTAAAAATCTGGTGTGAAACCACGCGACTTCCATTGCCCACTATTACACGTATTATATGCAATTTTTGAAGATAATGTTATCAGAAGACATGATATTGTCCTAATGAAATAGACACCTAAAAATTTTCCGGTAAGGGAAAATTAATACACGTGTAAAAACATAAAACAGAGTTTGCACAGCGATTTTTTTTTTTTTTTTTTTTTTTTAAGAAAAAGAAAGGGGAAGAAAATTGGTAGAGTTTATTTATTTATTTGAAACACCAAGTTTCGAGATGTAAAACTGATCTGTCTGATCAGGATGACTATTAATTTTCCTGTGGTAACCAAGTAAAGCATGAGAAAGGATATCTAAAATGGGTTTATGTAACAATTTTCAAGAAAATCGTTATAGCCGTTTTTGAGATACCGATTTTTACCAAAGCTTGACAAAATTAATTGTTGGCCAGAAAACAACAATTATATGTAAAAGGATATTTAAAAGAGGGCCAATATGGCAAGTTTGAAAAAAAAAATAATACAGCCGTTTTGACAGGAAGCATTTGAAGGACCTGAAATTCAGCTATTTGTACAGGACGCCTATCAATTTTCCTGAACTAACCAACTATATCCTTCGAAAGGATATCTAATAGAGTGTTTATACAGCAATTTTAAAGAAAATCGTTAGAGCTTTTTTGAGATATGGACTTATGGCCTCACTTCCGGTTTCAGATGTCCCACTTCCGATTTTCCAATTTTTACCAAAATTTGAAAAGTTTATCTGTACACTAGAACTGTTTCAATTCTAAAGTTCGTAGTTCTGTCTTTATTGGTTTCCGACATATAATAGCTAGAATATTCTCCACATACATACATACACGAACAGACCAATTGTTAAAAACCATTTTTTTGAACTCAGGATACCTTAAAACATGTAAATCAGGTGAAATCTCGATATCGAATTTTTGGATCAAATACAATACTTCCGTTACCTATGGTAGTCGGGTAATGGAAGTAAAAATAAATAAAATACAAGACTCTTATTAATGTGTCTTGAAACTTGCCAGTCTTGATCAACTTTACAAGTAGCAGCCACATACCAATTTCAAAATACCAAATTTGAATTTCCCGAAGTTATTTAAGTTATGTTGATACAGGGTTGTTCGTTTTTTTTCCATAATTGAAAAAACCTGGTTAAAACCGTCCCAGATAAAATACCATTTCGTCCACTTTTATTCACTATTAATTATTTGCGAGTCGTAAATTAAAAATTATCTTTATTCTTTCAATTAAAAAAAAAAAAAAAAAAAAAAAAAAAACATTTTTTACTTCCATTACCCTACTACAGTATGTAATGGAAGTATTTGTATTCGGTCTGAAAATTCGATAGCGAGATTTCACCTGATTTACACGTTTTAAGGTCCTCTGAGTCCAAAAAAGTGGCTTTTTGCAATTGGTCAGTGTGTGTGTGTGGGGGGGGGAGAGGATTTTCTGGCTATTATGTATCGGAAACTAATAAAGATAGAACTACGAAACTTTAGAATTGAAACAAGTCTGGTGTACAAATGAATTTTCCATATTTTGGAGAAAATTGAAAACCGGAAGTGGGACATCAGAAACCGTAAGTGGGACCGTAAGTCCGTATCTCAAAAACGGCTCTAACGATTTTCTTCAAATTTGTTACATAAACACTCTATTAGATGTCCTTTCGAATGATATAGCTGGTTAGTTCAGAAAAATTGACAGGCGGTCTGTATAAATAGCTCAATTTCAGGTCTCGGAAGTGCGTTCCTTTAAAACCAGCTGTACGGATTTTTTTTTCAAACTCGCCATATTAACTCACTTTTAAATATGCTTTTGTATGTAATTATTGTTTTCCTGTCAATGATTGAGTTTTGGTAAAATTTGGTATCTCAAAAACGGCTTTAACGATTTTCTTGAAAATTGTTATATAAATCCATTTCTTTCTTATGTATCACGTAATTATTAGAGGAAAATTAACTGCTACCCTGTTTAGGTAGGTCAGAAGTTTAGGTAGATCTCGAAAATTGGTGTTTCAAAAAATAACTCTACTACATATATATATATATATATATATATATTATTTTTCCTTATTTTTTACCTCGCTTTATGTACGCTTCGTTTTATATGTCTTTACATGTGTATAAAGTTTATCTTACCAGAAAAATGTTAGGTTTCTACTTCTTTAGGTCACTTTTATATCTTGTGATCACATTATCTCCAAAAAATGCATATAATATGTGTAATAGTTTGTAATGGAAGTCGTGTTGTTGTTTCACACCAGATATTTTATTAATATGTTTGTATAATCAATTTGAATTTTTCAAAATAGACATGGAATAAGCAAAATTTACAATATTTAATAAATGAAATATTTGTATTTTTCTAAGGGTGGATGTAAAGGTATATTTTATATCTTGAATTTCAATCCTCCACTTTTTCCCTCCATTGTTTACAACTGCATTGTCATTTCCTCTCTCATAGACACATATACCTTTTAAAAATTAGTTATTAAGCATGATGAAATTAAATGATTCACATACCTTTCATGCAGTTTTTTGCTTTCCGAAAATACATACGTAAGGAAATCATTGTAATCGTGACAAAATTCTGGCTTTGCGATGTTGGCGTATCTACATGTTTTGAGGTCCCATGAGTTCATTTTTACTATTTTCATGATGATGTATGTGTATGTATGTCAGTGATCACAATATCATCCAAATGCTTTTTTTCGAAGGGTAGGCAGAAAAACAGGTTTTTTTTAGGGAAAAAAAAACTTTTTAGGATGATTTTTTTTTTAAATCGTCCTATTGCAACCACTTCATTTATCTATATATTTATCTGTCTATTTATAATGAAATTTGTCATTTTCCGATGTGTTCGGTAGAGGTTTTCCCGCTCGCAACGTGAGAAGTCCGGGTCCACACTTCCTTCGGCAGCGACTTACCCACTTCTTATCGCTTCCCCAGCGGGTAAGTTCGAAATTATGTGAAATCCCACCAAAGTAAATAATGCGTGCACTTGATCCACATCCATACACCAAAATTCGCCAATCTAAGATAATTTAAAGCAAATTCAAAAGGAAAAACGAGATTTTACACGTGTTTCTTGTCCCCCCCCCCACCCCCGGGTGGTAGGGTAAAGGAGGAATTTTGTAAAATCCCGTTACAATAAGTGTCGGATACATATAAAAAAATTTACGCGCCAAATTTAGCGACCATTAATCCCGTGGATTTCCCAAGACAAATTTAGCGCTAAAAGGGAGGGTCTCGAATAAGCTCCGTCGCAACGCCCCCCCCCCCTCCCCCCCCAAAAAAAAATCGAAAATTTTACACACACACACACACACACACACACAAAGAAAGAAAATGTGTTTTTGGAAATATCCTAAATAAGACACATAGCTTTTTTCAATACATTTGTACCATTTCAGTAGAGCTCTACTAAAAAATCCGGAATTTCTGAAAATTTCCCCCAAAAAACGATTTCTTTCCTCCCTCCTGTCAAGAATTACAAAATCGTACATAATGTTTTATTTATACTCAAATCTTGTTTCCTCATGTGCAATTTCTTCAGCGTGAAGTAATTTGGGGCCGAGTTATGCTTACAAACTTTTTTTTTTTTGCTTCCTACCCCCCAGGGTGAAAGGGGGGGAGATTTCGATAAATTCCGTTACTTTAGGGGTCGGATACATATATAAGCAATCCAAGCATCAAACTTTCTGACCCTGACCACAGCTCTCATAAATTTCGCAGGACAAATTTAGCGCTAAAAGTGGTGACTCGAATTTGCCCTTTGTAACACATACCTATCCCCCCCCCCCTTAAAAAAAAGGGGGGAAAAAAATGTGTTTTGAAAATGTCTTAAAGAAGACCCATGGCTGTTTTCAACATCTTTTTTCCATTTTTGTTAAAATTTTACTAAAAATCTGGAATTTGAACAATTTTCCGCCAAAAGTTGATTTCCCTCTTCCTTTCCCTTAAAAATCGAAATTTCCTAAATCGCAATGTTTTATTTATTCCAATAAATCCCATTACTTTAGGTGTTGGATAGATACATATAATCCGAGCACCGAAATTCGTGACCGCAGCTTCCATAGATTTCTCAGGAAAAATTTAGCGCTAAAAGGGCTGTCTCGATTTTGACCCTTCGTAACCCCCTCCTCACAAAAACATCGGAAATTAGGGGGAAAAAAATGTGTTTTTGGAAATTTTCTAAGGAAGTCTCGTAGCTTTTTTTAACATCTTTGTTCCATTTTTTTGTAGAGTTCTTTAAAAAATTCGGAAATTGCGAAATTTCTCGCCACCGCAATTTACGAACAAAATTTAAATAAAAGAAATTTTAAATTTTCAGGTTAAAAAAAAGGGGCCTTTTCTAATATGTTATAAACGTAAATTTTTGCTAAAAAATTTACGGGATGAGTTTTTGCACTTGAGAATTAAAATTAGGTGTTCCATCAGCGGGAACACTGCGGCTGAAAGGGTTAATAATCGAAAATTTCTAAATTGCAGATAACGTTTTATTTATACTCATGTCTATTCTTTATATGTTCAATTTCTTTACAGTGAAGTAATTTGGAGCGGTGTTATGCTTACAAACATGTTTTTGACTTTTGTTCCCCCCATCCCGGCGATAACTGGGGAGGGAATTTCGAAAAAGTTGGCAGATTTTAGTTGCGTAAAGACCTAAATTTCTGCCAAGCGCCGTTGAATTCCATCCAGCCATTCTCACGTGATACCCGGACAATAATAGCGTTACAGACATACAGACACGATGACACACACACAGACAAAATTTTCTGAAGTAATTTTCGAATTTTATGGTGTGTGGAAAGTGAAGATATCGCTTTTTTTTTTTTTTTTTTTTTCCCTGATAAATTTACAGAGAAAAGTCTGATTTTATTAATATCGATACACAGCTTGATATCCAGTTACTGTAATTCTAAAAGAACGCATAGAAACAGCGTTCATGTTCAGGTACCATACTTAAAATTTCAGCTGTGCTTTTATGTTAGGCGCGAAAATAAGAGCGCAAAATCTTTGAAAATAATAGTGTGATTTCGTCGTTTATAAATAATTTCATAAACACTTGACTCCCATTTCTTGCAAACTTTAATTAGTTTTAGTTTCTTCAGTTATAAAATCAACTTGCTTATGTCCTTAAAAATATTTGTTTCACTCAATTCCTAGACTTCAATATTAATACAACTTATTTTGCTCAGGAATGTAAATTATTCTTCATACCTAAGAGTAAATAAAATATTTAGTTTAATTTGAAGTCTTGTTTTTTTTTTTTTTTTACTTTCTCTTACCCATAAGGTAGAGAAAGTATTGTTTTTGGGTCAAATTTTCGAACGCGAGATTTTGTTATATTTACACGTTTTGAGGTCCCCTGAATACGAAAATCATGTTTTTAGCAAATGGTCTGTGTGTCTGTCTGTTATCAGCATATCTCAAAAACAAATTATGGCAGAAAGTTCAAACTTGGTATTCTAAATGTGTATCATATAGGGATGCTACACTAAGCTTTTCGTTAATATCAAGCAAATAGTTCGTGTACAGGGACAATCAAGATAATTCTAATACATTACGTCTATGGGGGAAATTGCAGGAAAATAGAGTTTAAGGGTCAGGGTGTGCGACAGGTCGTGACCTTCGGGATCGTATTTCGAAGATCACGGACAGGTGCGGTCGCACAAGTCCTCGTGCTCTGTTTTCTAAAGAAAGTGTACTTGTGTTGTTATTTATATACGTGTTTCTTTATACAAGTCAAATTTTTTATAAGTAGTATAATATATAAATAGCGTTGAATTATAGTGCCTACATTTATTTAAAAATCTGGTGTGAAACCACGCGACTTCCATTGCCCACTATTACACGTATTATATGCAATTTTTGAAGATAATGTTATCAGAAGACATGATATTGTCCTAATGAAATAGACACCTAAAAATTTTCCGGTAAGGGAAAATTAATACACGTGTAAAAACATAAAACAGAGTTTGCACAGCGATTTTTTTTTTTTTTTTTTTTTTTTTAAGAAAAAGAAAGGGGAAGAAAATTGGTAGAGTTTATTTATTTATTTGAAACACCAAGTTTCGAGATGTAAAACTGATCTGTCTGATCAGGATGACTATTAATTTTCCTGTGGTAACCAAGTAAAGCATGAGAAAGGATATCTAAAATGGGTTTATGTAACAATTTTCAAGAAAATCGTTATAGCCGTTTTTGAGATACCGATTTTTACCAAAGCTTGACAAAATTAATTGTTGGCCAGAAAACAACAATTATATGTAAAAGGATATTTAAAAGAGGGCCAATATGGCAAGTTTGAAAAAAAAAAATAATACAGCCGTTTTGACAGGAAGCATTTGAAGGACCTGAAATTCAGCTATTTGTACAGGACGCCTATCAATTTTCCTGAACTAACCAACTATATCCTTCGAAAGGATATCTAATAGAGTGTTTATACAGCAATTTTAAAGAAAATCGTTAGAGCTTTTTTGAGATATGGACTTATGGCCTCACTTCCGGTTTCAGATGTCCCACTTCCGATTTTCCAATTTTTACCAAAATTTGAAAAGTTTATCTGTACACTAGAACTGTTTCAATTCTAAAGTTCGTAGTTCTGTCTTTATTGGTTTCCGACATATAATAGCTAGAATATTCTCCACATACATACATACACGAACAGACCAATTGTTAAAAACCATTTTTTTGAACTCAGGATACCTTAAAACATGTAAATCAGGTGAAATCTCGATATCGAATTTTTGGATCAAATACAATACTTCCGTTACCTATGGTAGTCGGGTAATGGAAGTAAAAATAAATAAAATACAAGACTCTTATTAATGTGTCTTGAAACTTGCCAGTCTTGATCAACTTTACAAGTAGCAGCCACATACCAATTTCAAAATACCAAATTTGAATTTCCCGAAGTTATTTAAGTTATGTTGATACAGGGTTGTTCGTTTTTTTTCCATAATTGAAAAAACCTGGTTAAAACCGTCCCAGATAAAATACCATTTCGTCCACTTTTATTCACTATTAATTATTTGCGAGTCGTAAATTAAAAATTATCTTTATTCTTTCAATTAAAAAAAAAAAAAAAAAAAACATTTTTTACTTCCATTACCCTACTACAGTATGTAATGGAAGTATTTGTATTCGGTCTGAAAATTCGATATCGAGATTTCACCTGATTTACACGTTTTAAGGTCCTCTGAGTCCAAAAAAGTGGCTTTTTGCAATTGGTCAGTGTGTGTGTGTGGGGGGGGGATGGGGGGGAGAGGATTTTCTGGCTATTATGTATCGGAAACTAATAAAGATAGAACTACGAAACTTTAGAATTGAAACAAGTCTGGTATACAAATGAATTTTCCATATTTTGGAGAAAATTGAAAACCGGAAGTGGGACATCAGAAACCGTAAGTGGGACCGTAAGTCCGTATCTCAAAAACGGCTCTAACGATTTTCTTCAAATTTGTTACATAAACACTCTATTAGATGTCCTTTCGAATGATATAGCTGGTTAGTTCAGAAAAATTGACAGGCGGTCTGTATAAATAGCTCAATTTCAGGTCTCGGAAGTGCGTTCCTTTAAAACCAGCTGTACGGATTTTTTTTTCAAACTCGCCATATTAACTCACTTTTAAATATGCTTTTGTATGTAATTATTGTTTTCCTGTCAATGATTGAGTTTTGGTAAAATTTGGTATCTCAAAAACGGCTTTAACGATTTTCTTGAAAATTGTTATATAAATCCATTTCTTTCTTATGTATCACGTAATTATTAGAGGAAAATTAACTGCTACCCTGTTTAGGTAGGTCAGAAGTTTAGGTAGATCTCGAAAATTGGTGTTTCAAAAAATAACTCTACTACATATATATATATATATATATATATTATTTTTCCTTATTTTTTACCTCGCTTTATGTACGCTTCGTTTTATATGTCTTTACATGTGTATAAAGTTTATCTTACCAGAAAAATGTTAGGTTTCTACTTCTTTAGGTCACTTTTATATCTTGTGATCACATTATCTCCAAAAAATGCATATAATATGTGTAATAGTTTGTAATGGAAGTCGTGTTGTTGTTTCACACCAGATATTTTATTAATATGTTTGTATAATCAATTTGAATTTTTCAAAATAGACATGGAATAAGCAAAATTTACAATATTTAATAAATGAAATATTTGTATTTTTCTAAGGGTGGATGTAAAGGTATATTTTATATCTTGAATTTCAATCCTCCACTTTTTCCCTCCATTGTTTACAACTGCATTGTCATTTCCTCTCTCATAGACACATATACCTTTTAAAAATTAGTTATTAAGCATGATGAAATTAAATGATTCACATACCTTTCATGCAGTTTTTTGCTTTCCGAAAATACATACGTAAGGAAATCATTGTAATCGTGACAAAATTCTGGCTTTGCGATGTTGGCGTATCTACATGTTTTGAGGTCCCATGAGTTCATTTTTACTATTTTCATGATGATGTATGTGTATGTATGTCAGTGATCACAATATCATCCAAATGCTTTTTTTCGAAGGGTAGGCAGAAAAACAGGTTTTTTTTAGGGAAAAAAAAACTTTTTAGGATGATTTTTTTTTTTAAATCGTCCTATTGCAACCACTTCATTTATCTATATATTTATCTGTCTATTTATAATGAAATTTGTCATTTTCCGATGTGTTCGGTAGAGGTTTTCCCGCTCGCAACGTGAGAAGTCCGGGTCCACACTTCCTTCGGCAGCGACTTACCCACTTCTTATCGCTTCCCCAGCGGGTAAGTTCGAAATTATGTGAAATCCCACCAAAGTAAATAATGCGTGCACTTGATCCACATCCATACACCAAAATTCGCCAATCTAAGATAATTTAAAGCAAATTCAAAAGGAAAAACGAGATTTTACACGTGTTTCTTGTCCCCCCCCCACCCCCGGGTGGTAGGGTAAAGGAGGAATTTTGTAAAATCCCGTTACAATAAGTGTCGGATACATATAAAAAAATTTACGCGCCAAATTTAGCGACCATTAATCCCGTGGATTTCCCAAGACAAATTTAGCGCTAAAAGGGAGGGTCTCGAATAAGCTCCGTCGCAACGCCCCCTCCCCTCCCCCCCCAAAAAAAATCGAAAATTTTACACACACACACACACACACACACAAAGAAAGAAAATGTGTTTTTGGAAATATCCTAAATAAGACACATAGCTTTTTTCAATACATTTGTACCATTTCAGTAGAGCTCTACTAAAAAATCCGGAATTTCTGAAAATTTCCCCCAAAAAACGATTTCTTTCCTCCCTCCTGTCAAGAATTACAAAATCGTACATAATGTTTTATTTATACTCAAATCTTGTTTCCTCATGTGCAATTTCTTCAGCGTGAAGTAATTTGGGGCCGAGTTATGCTTACAAACTTTTTTTTTTTTGCTTCCTACCCCCCAGGGTGAAAGGGGGGGAGATTTCGATAAATTCCGTTACTTTAGGGGTCGGATACATATATAAGCAATCCAAGCATCAAACTTTCTGACCCTGACCACAGCTCTCATAAATTTCGCAGGACAAATTTAGCGCTAAAAGTGGTGACTCGAATTTGCCCTTTGTAACACATACCTATCCCCCCCCCCCCCCTTAAAAAAAAAGGGGGAAAAAATGTGTTTTGAAAATGTCTTAAAGAAGACCCATGGCTGTTTTCAACATCTTTTTTCCATTTTTGTTAAAATTTTACTAAAAATCTGGAATTTGAACAATTTTCCGCCAAAAGTTGATTTCCCTCTTCCTTTCCCTTAAAAATCGAAATTTCCTAAATCGCAATGTTTTATTTATTCCAATAAATCCCATTACTTTAGGTGTTGGATAGATACATATAATCCGAGCACCGAAATTCGTGACCGCAGCTTCCATAGATTTCTCAGGAAAAATTTAGCGCTAAAAGGGCTGTCTCGATTTTGACCCTTCGTAACCCCCTCCTCACAAAAACATCGGAAATTAGGGGGAAAAAAATGTGTTTTTGGAAATTTTCTAAGGAAGTCTCGTAGCTTTTTTTAACATCTTTGTTCCATTTTTTTGTAGAGTTCTTTAAAAAATTCGGAAATTGCGAAATTTCTCGCCACCGCAATTTACGAACAAAATTTAAATAAAAGAAATTTTAAATTTTCAGGTTAAAAAGAAGGGGCCTTTTCTAATATGTTATAAACGTAAATTTTTGCTAAAAAATTTACGGGATGAGTTTTTGCACTTGAGAATTAAAATTAGGTGTTCCATCAGCGGGAACACTGCGGCTGAAAGGGTTAATAATCGAAAATTTCTAAATTGCAGATAACGTTTTATTTATACTCATGTCTATTCTTTATATGTTCAATTTCTTTACAGTGAAGTAATTTGGAGCGGTGTTATGCTTACAAACATGTTTTTGACTTTTGTTCCCCCCATCCCGGCGATAACTGGGGAGGGAATTTCGAAAAAGTTGGCAGATTTTAGTTGCGTAAAGACCTAAATTTCTGCCAAGCGCCGTTGAATTCCATCCAGCCATTCTCACGTGATACCCGGACAATAATAGCGTTACAGACATACAGACACGATGACACACACACAGACAAAATTTTCTGAAGTAATTTTCGAATTTTATGGTGTGTGGAAAGTGAAGATATCGCTTTTTTTTTTTTTTTTTTTTCCCTGATAAATTTACAGAGAAAAGTCTGATTTTATTAATATCGATACACAGCTTGATATCCAGTTACTGTAATTCTAAAAGAACGCATAGAAACAGCGTTCATGTTCAGGTACCATACTTAAAATTTCAGCTGTGCTTTTATGTTAGGCGCGAAAATAAGAGCGCAAAATCTTTGAAAATAATAGTGTGATTTCGTCGTTTATAAATAATTTCATAAACACTTGACTCCCATTTCTTGCAAACTTTAATTAGTTTTAGTTTCTTCAGTTATAAAATCAACTTGCTTATGTCCTTAAAAATATTTGTTTCACTCAATTCCTAGACTTCAATATTAATACAACTTATTTTGCTCAGGAATGTAAATTATTCTTCATACCTAAGAGTAAATAAAATATTTAGTTTAATTTGAAGTCTTGTTTTTTTTTTTTTTTTTACTTTCTCTTACCCATAAGGTAGAGAAAGTATTGTTTTTGGGTCAAATTTTCGAACGCGAGATTTTGTTATATTTACACGTTTTGAGGTCCCCTGAATACGAAAATCATGTTTTTAGCAAATGGTCTGTGTGTCTGTCTGTTATCAGCATATCTCAAAAACAAATTATGGCAGAAAGTTCAAACTTGGTATTCTAAATGTGTATCATATAGGGATGCTACACTAAGCTTTTCGTTAATATCAAGCAAATAGTTCGTGTACAGGGACAATCAAGATAATTCTAATACATTACGTCTATGGGGGAAATTGCAGGAAAATAGAGTTTAAGGGTCAGGGTGTGCGACAGGTCGTGACCTTCGGGATCGTATTTCGAAGATCACGGACAGGTGCGGTCGCACAAGTCCTCGTGCTCTGTTTTCTAAAGAAAGTGTACTTGTGTTGTTATTTATATACGTGTTTCTTTATACAAGTCAAATTTTTTATAAGTAGTATAATATATAAATAGCGTTGAATTATAGTGCCTACATTTATTTAAAAATCTGGTGTGAAACCACGCGACTTCCATTGCCCACTATTACACGTATTATATGCAATTTTTGAAGATAATGTTATCAGAAGACATGATATTGTCCTAATGAAATAGACACCTAAAAATTTTCCGGTAAGGGAAAATTAATACACGTGTAAAAACATAAAACAGAGTTTGCACAGCGATTTTTTTTTTTTTTTTTTTTAAGAAAAAGAAAGGGGAAGAAAATTGGTAGAGTTTATTTATTTATTTGAAACACCAAGTTTCGAGATGTAAAACTGATCTGTCTGATCAGGATGACTATTAATTTTCCTGTGGTAACCAAGTAAAGCATGAGAAAGGATATCTAAAATGGGTTTATGTAACAATTTTCAAGAAAATCGTTATAGCCGTTTTTGAGATACCGATTTTTACCAAAGCTTGACAAAATTAATTGTTGGCCAGAAAACAACAATTATATGTAAAAGGATATTTAAAAGAGGGCCAATATGGCAAGTTTGAAAAAAAAAAATAATACAGCCGTTTTGACAGGAAGCATTTGAAGGACCTGAAATTCAGCTATTTGTACAGGACGCCTATCAATTTTCCTGAACTAACCAACTATATCCTTCGAAAGGATATCTAATAGAGTGTTTATACAGCAATTTTAAAGAAAATCGTTAGAGCTTTTTTGAGATATGGACTTATGGCCTCACTTCCGGTTTCAGATGTCCCACTTCCGATTTTCCAATTTTTACCAAAATTTGAAAAGTTTATCTGTACACTAGAACTGTTTCAATTCTAAAGTTCGTAGTTCTGTCTTTATTGGTTTCCGACATATAATAGCTAGAATATTCTCCACATACATACATACACGAACAGACCAATTGTTAAAAACCATTTTTTTGAACTCAGGATACCTTAAAACATGTAAATCAGGTGAAATCTCGATATCGAATTTTTGGATCAAATACAATACTTCCGTTACCTATGGTAGTCGGGTAATGGAAGTAAAAATAAATAAAATACAAGACTCTTATTAATGTGTCTTGAAACTTGCCAGTCTTGATCAACTTTACAAGTAGCAGCCACATACCAATTTCAAAATACCAAATTTGAATTTCCCGAAGTTATTTAAGTTATGTTGATACAGGGTTGTTCGTTTTTTTTCCATAATTGAAAAAACCTGGTTAAAACCGTCCCAGATAAAATACCATTTCGTCCACTTTTATTCACTATTAATTATTTGCGAGTCGTAAATTAAAAATTATCTTTATTCTTTCAATTAAAAAAAAAAAAAAAAAAAACATTTTTTACTTCCATTACCCTACTACAGTATGTAATGGAAGTATTTGTATTCGGTCTGAAAATTCGATATCGAGATTTCACCTGATTTACACGTTTTAAGGTCCTCTGAGTCCAAAAAAGTGGCTTTTTGCAATTGGTCAGTGTGTGTGTGTGGGGGGGGGGGGGATGGGGGGGAGAGGATTTTCTGGCTATTATGTATCGGAAACTAATAAAGATAGAACTACGAAACTTTAGAATTGAAACAAGTCTGGTATACAAATGAATTTTCCATATTTTGGAGAAAATTGAAAACCGGAAGTGGGACATCAGAAACCGTAAGTGGGACCGTAAGTCCGTATCTCAAAAACGGCTCTAACGATTTTCTTCAAATTTGTTACATAAACACTCTATTAGATGTCCTTTCGAATGATATAGCTGGTTAGTTCAGAAAAATTGACAGGCGGTCTGTATAAATAGCTCAATTTCAGGTCTCGGAAGTGCGTTCCTTTAAAACCAGCTGTACGGATTTTTTTTTCAAACTCGCCATATTAACTCACTTTTAAATATGCTTTTGTATGTAATTATTGTTTTCCTGTCAATGATTGAGTTTTGGTAAAATTTGGTATCTCAAAAACGGCTTTAACGATTTTCTTGAAAATTGTTATATAAATCCATTTCTTTCTTATGTATCACGTAATTATTAGAGGAAAATTAACTGCTACCCTGTTTAGGTAGGTCAGAAGTTTAGGTAGATCTCGAAAATTGGTGTTTCAAAAAATAACTCTACTACATATATATATATATATATATATATATATATATATTATTTTTCCTTATTTTTTACCTCGCTTTATGTACGCTTCGTTTTATATGTCTTTACATGTGTATAAAGTTTATCTTACCAGAAAAATGTTAGGTTTCTACTTCTTTAGGTCACTTTTATATCTTGTGATCACATTATCTCCAAAAAATGCATATAATATGTGTAATAGTTTGTAATGGAAGTCGTGTTGTTGTTTCACACCAGATATTTTATTAATATGTTTGTATAATCAATTTGAATTTTTCAAAATAGACATGGAATAAGCAAAATTTACAATATTTAATAAATGAAATATTTGTATTTTTCTAAGGGTGGATGTAAAGGTATATTTTATATCTTGAATTTCAATCCTCCACTTTTTCCCTCCATTGTTTACAACTGCATTGTCATTTCCTCTCTCATAGACACATATACCTTTTAAAAATTAGTTATTAAGCATGATGAAATTAAATGATTCACATACCTTTCATGCAGTTTTTTGCTTTCCGAAAATACATACGTAAGGAAATCATTGTAATCGTGACAAAATTCTGGCTTTGCGATGTTGGCGTATCTACATGTTTTGAGGTCCCATGAGTTCATTTTTACTATTTTCATGATGATGTATGTGTATGTATGTCAGTGATCACAATATCATCCAAATGCTTTTTTTCGAAGGGTAGGCAGAAAAACAGGTTTTTTTTAGGGAAAAAAAAACTTTTTAGGATGATTTTTTTTTTAAATCGTCCTATTGCAACCACTTCATTTATCTATATATTTATCTGTCTATTTATAATGAAATTTGTCATTTTCCGATGTGTTCGGTAGAGGTTTTCCCGCTCGCAACGTGAGAAGTCCGGGTCCACACTTCCTTCGGCAGCGACTTACCCACTTCTTATCGCTTCCCCAGCGGGTAAGTTCGAAATTATGTGAAATCCCACCAAAGTAAATAATGCGTGCACTTGATCCACATCCATACACCAAAATTCGCCAATCTAAGATAATTTAAAGCAAATTCAAAAGGAAAAACGAGATTTTACACGTGTTTCTTGTCCCCCCCCCCACCCCCGGGTGGTAGGGTAAAGGAGGAATTTTGTAAAATCCCGTTGCAATAAGTGTCGGATACATATAAAAAAATTTACGCGCCAAATTTAGCGACCATTAATCCCGTGGATTTCCCAAGACAAATTTAGCGCTAAAAGGGAGGGTCTCGAATAAGCTCCGTCGCAACGCCCACCCCCCTCCCCCCCCAAAAAAAAATCGAAAATTTTACACACACACACACACACACACAAAGAAAGAAAATGTGTTTTTGGAAATATCCTAAATAAGACACATAGCTTTTTTCAATACATTTGTACCATTTCAGTAGAGCTCTACTAAAAAATCCGGAATTTCTGAAAATTTCCCCCAAAAAACGATTTCTTTCCTCCCTCCTGTCAAGAATTACAAAATCGTACATAATGTTTTATTTATACTCAAATCTTGTTTCCTCATGTGCAATTTCTTCAGCGTGAAGTAATTTGGGGCCGAGTTATGCTTACAAACTTTTTTTTTTTTGCTTCCTACCCCCCAGGGTGAAAGGGGGGGGAGATTTCGATAAATTCCGTTACTTTAGGGGTCGGATACATATATAAGCAATCCAAGCATCAAACTTTCTGACCCTGACCACAGCTCTCATAAATTTCGCAGGACAAATTTAGCGCTAAAAGTGGTGACTCGAATTTGCCCTTTGTAACACATACCTATCCCCCCCCCTTAAAAAAAAAGGGGGAAAAATGTGTTTTGAAAATGTCTTAAAGAAGACCCATGGCTGTTTTCAACATCTTTTTTCCATTTTTGTTAAAATTTTACTAAAAATCTGGAATTTGAACAATTTTCCGCCAAAAGTTGATTTCCCTCTTCCTTTCCCTTAAAAATCGAAATTTCCTAAATCGCAATGTTTTATTTATTCCAATAAATCCCATTACTTTAGGTGTTGGATAGATACATATAATCCGAGCACCGAAATTCGTGACCGCAGCTTCCATAGATTTCTCAGGAAAAATTTAGCGCTAAAAGGGTTGTCTCGATTTTGACCCTTCGTAACCCCCTCCTCACAAAAACATCGGAAATTAGGGGGAAAAAAATGTGTTTTTGGAAATTTTCTAAGGAAGTCTCGTAGCTTTTTTTAACATCTTTGTTCCATTTTTTTGTAGAGTTCTTTAAAAAATTCGGAAATTGCGAAATTTCTCGCCACCGCAATTTACGAACAAAATTTAAATAAAAGAAATTTTAAATTTTCAGGTTAAAAAAAAGGGGCCTTTTCTAATATGTTATAAACGTAAATTTTTGCTAAAAAATTTACGGGATGAGTTTTTGCACTTGAGAATTAAAATTAGGTGTTCCATCAGCGGGAACACTGCGGCTGAAAGGGTTAATAATCGAAAATTTCTAAATTGCAGATAACGTTTTATTTATACTCATGTCTATTCTTTATATGTTCAATTTCTTTACAGTGAAGTAATTTGGAGCGGTGTTATGCTTACAAACATGTTTTTGACTTTTGTTCCCCCCATCCCGGCGATAACTGGGGAGGGAATTTCGAAAAAGTTGGCAGATTTTAGTTGCGTAAAGACCTAAATTTCTGCCAAGCGCCGTTGAATTCCATCCAGCCATTCTCACGTGATACCCGGACAATAATAGCGTTACAGACATACAGACACGATGACACACACACAGACAAAATTTTCTGAAGTAATTTTCGAATTTTATGGTGTGTGGAAAGTGAAGATATCGCTTTTTTTTTTTTTTTTTTTTTCCCTGATAAATTTACAGAGAAAAGTCTGATTTTATTAATATCGATACACAGCTTGATATCCAGTTACTGTAATTCTAAAAGAACGCATAGAAACAGCGTTCATGTTCAGGTACCATACTTAAAATTTCAGCTGTGCTTTTATGTTAGGCGCGAAAATAAGAGCGCAAAATCTTTGAAAATAATAGTGTGATTTCGTCGTTTATAAATAATTTCATAAACACTTGACTCCCATTTCTTGCAAACTTTAATTAGTTTTAGTTTCTTCAGTTATAAAATCAACTTGCTTATGTCCTTAAAAATATTTGTTTCACTCAATTCCTAGACTTCAATATTAATACAACTTATTTTGCTCAGGAATGTAAATTATTCTTCATACCTAAGAGTAAATAAAATATTTAGTTTAATTTGAAGTCTTGTTTTTTTTTTTTTTTTTACTTTCTCTTACCCATAAGGTAGAGAAAGTATTGTTTTTGGGTCAAATTTTCGAACGCGAGATTTTGTTATATTTACACGTTTTGAGGTCCCCTGAATACGAAAATCATGTTTTTAGCAAATGGTCTGTGTGTCTGTCTGTTATCAGCATATCTCAAAAACAAATTATGGCAGAAAGTTCAAACTTGGTATTCTAAATGTGTATCATATAGGGATGCTACACTAAGCTTTTCGTTAATATCAAGCAAATAGTTCGTGTACAGGGACAATCAAGATAATTCTAATACATTACGTCTATGGGGGAAATTGCAGGAAAATAGAGTTTAACGTCTATAGACTGCACTAAACCAAATGAAACAAATATATATATATTGTAATAGAGACAGTTAACTGGGGGAAAAAATTGTGTATGTAGGAGCCTCGCCTCCCCCCCTGGGGGGAAGTCCCCCCTCGAGGGGAGTAAATTTTCATGATGGGTATCTTTCAAAAGAGCTCGCCAATACCTTTAAAACGAATGGTTGAACCATCGATCTGCGATAATTTAAAACAAAGTTATCGATTTTTTTACTTTTAACGAAAAAAAAAGCTTTTTTTATTTTATTTTTTATTTTTTTATTTTTTTTTATTGAGAATAAAATGGACTTTTTTGGATATTTGGTGTTATACTACTTCTCTAATATGGAAATCGTCTGCCTTATCATAAAAGACAATTTTTTTAAATAATAATTTTAATAAATTATTTTTTAATAATCAAATAAAATTCTATATAAATGTAGGTGCATTAATGAAACGGGGGGTTGAGGGGGGCTACCGCCCCTCTCACACAGAACTAATTATCATATAAAACTCTTCAGAAGCTTAATATGAATTGTTTAACATAGGTTTACATAACAGTACTCGTTATCTTACCTATTAATCTGCAACCTGTATTTATAGTATTAAATTTCAGGGTAAGAGAAAGTCGTGTAAGTGACAAACCAGATTATTTTAAATAACTACGTATTTTGAGATTCCGTGAATAATTAAACAAAGTTTTTAACAGTTGTTCTTTGTGAGTCTGTTATCAGTGTAACTTTAAAAACTAAATACCGGCAGGGAACTCAAGCGTTACATTTTAAAGTTCATATGAAATTCATACTTGAACAGTTTGATCAATATTGATAAGTTTCAACGAGTGATACGGATTAAAGTTGTCAATAAATGTGATTGAAAGTTATTGTTGAACATAATTTTAAATTTAATATTAGTCGTGAATTCTATAGAAATGTAGATATTAGTTTCAAATGTGGGTTGAGAGCCCTTCCCACAGAAAATTATTTGTCAAATTAAATTATTCGTAAAGCTAGCTTAAATTCTTTTTACTATAGAATTTTATACAGTACTTGATATTTTATTCCTCAATCTGAATTTCTCTTTATAAAATTTAAATGTAGGGTAATAAAAAGTCGTGTGGGTGCCACACCAGATTATATACTTTAAAATAAAATTTATTATTGAAAATCTGCTTAATTTAGTAAAAAGTTTTATATAACTTGTTAAAAAAATTTTTTGTATATTGTCAATCGCGGCATTATCAGTAAAATATCAGATTTATGTACAAAGTATTCATATAATATTAGTATTACGCGCAATGAAAAAATATTTAAAATAAAATGTGATCATATATGTCCTATAAATAAGTCTCTGAACGATTGCCTTCTAAATTGTTATGTAACTCATATCCGTAATACAGGTGAAATCTATAATAATAATAATAATATTAAAAAAAAAAAAAAAAAAAAAAAAAAACTGAATAAAAAACCACAACGCGTAGACGTATCTTCACCACAGAAATGTAAACATCTTTTCTTCGAAACCACGAACGAGAGGCGTAGCCAGATAAAGGGTGTGTCAAAGAGGAAAATCGGCACAAATTTGTAAAATTTTTGGACTTTCTTTGCAAATTTAATTGATTTAAAATTTTATTAAAATACAGGATTTTTTTCCGCATTGAATTAAACTCTTTGAGATTGACGCAGCTTTTTAAATTCTGTTTTAAAAAATTGAAAGAGTTTTTTATAAGCCATTTAATGCATCAACCCAAATATTGCAATAAAACAGCTTTCTTAAAAAACAACTGTTATTCTTTCATAAAATCTACAAAAGCTGCGTCAGTTTACGAAATGAGTGTAATCCAATAAAAAAAAACCGCATCTCAATCAATTAATATGTCACTGTTTTAAGTGCAAAGAAAGTTTTACATAGGATAACATTGGATTTTAGAAAAGGAAATGCTGAGTGAAGAGGGCCCTTAAAGCAGAAATTACTAGAGAAAAAAATTTGAAATTAGATATTATTTCATAACATGTGGCAATATTATTATATACTAAACAAAATTATCGTTAAGTAAGAAGCACAAGAAATTCTTTTAAGTCGTTTCTACAAAGCTCTCATTCGATCGTAAAGTTGACTAGCATATGTTACAGTTAAATGCACACAAAGTTTCTTAGAACAACACCGCAGACATTTTGCGTTTCCGTAAACAGAATTCAGTCTTTATCTGGATTATCCACTTTACGATGCCTTTTTATAGACGAAGAAAACTCGGTGTCTTTATATACGAGTTTATAGTAAGCATTTTTTTACGATGGCACTCTCGAACTCGTCTGTTTATGGCCATGACAGTTATTTTGTGACAATATCCATCGAAACATCCTATGTAAAAAAGAGATACAGGAATCAAAAATATAAGATAGGCATAGGATATATTATTTCTACGAAAATATACAGCAGAATCAAAGTGAAGGAGATAAATTACATTTAAAAATATTTAAAAATCCCCTTCAAAACTTTTACATACAATAGTTTTGAATAAGAACTTTTGGACTTTCGGATAAACTGACAATAAGCAAGGCAATTTAAATTTACAAGAAAATAGCCCTGGATTCTAACATGATGTTTATAAAAATTAAAGACCGAAAAAGTAATTTAAAAAATCTTAAATAATCAAAAGACATCACTGATTTAATGAAATTTAATTGTAATATTTCCTTGGGTCATTTTCGTCAAGCAAAATTTGCTGTTAAGCAACATACGTTAATGGACGTTTGTAAATTCAAATTTAGTGTTGTGAAATGCATCATTACGCTATACAAAATTAGGCACTTTTTGTTATAATGCCGTTGCATTTTTCATGTTCAACGTCATATGACGACAGACATGGTTATAAATGATTAACTGTCAAATCTATAATAAATAGGTATAGGGTTCAATATTTGGTATGAACTAACATTAATTTAAAATCATCGTGATAAAACATAATAATAGTTTTTCAATATTATTTCAAAAATAGATGTTAAAAAACTAGGTATTATGCATTTACCAAAAGGATTGAGATTTCGGATTATAGTAATTTTTTTGGATATTAAATTAAATGTAGTAAAATGAAAAGTGTTATTCCTTCCCCATTTGACCTAGAGGTCTCTATCGCTATAGATTTACTACCTAGTAAAAGTTGCAAAGTTTACAGTGATATTTTATATTGCAAATAAATAAATAAATAAAATAATAATAAAACAAAATAATAATAAAATAATAAATAAAATAATAATAAATAAATAAATAAATAAAAGGCTGTCTGACTGTTTCAGTATACAGTAAAGGAAAAGTTAAGTCTACGATATTGAACACACAAATGTGGGGAAAAAGTAATATTCTGAATAAATATTTTTCCCTTCCAGTTTAGAAATTTTTACATTATCATCTTATTATTTTTTTCTTTAATATTTCAAACGGTTTTTTAATGTTTTAATTTAATGACTATGTAATCATACGTATTAAGCATGACATGTTATTCACTATTGCGCAAAAATTTATCACTAAAATATTGTATAAATTTATCACTAACATATTCCGTAAAAAATATTTTCATAGAATAAAATCTTATATATATATATATATATATATTAAATTTCACCTTTTTAAACATTAAATTACCAGTCATGATAATGCATAAATTGCATTATACACGAAGGTCAAAAACAGATTATAATCTTGAAAAATATGTTAAAAAGTACTGATTTTTTTCTTCTCATCTCAATATTTTTTCCACCGGAATTGAAGAACAGATTTAGAAGAAAAGATAGAAACGAAGTTTTTCGGCTAAGTCAATAATCTGGTGTGTCACTCACACGACTTTCTCTTACCCTGAAATTTAATACTATAAATACAGGTTGCAGATTAAGAGGTAAGATAACGAGTACTGTCATGTAAACCTATGCTAAACAATTCAAATTACGTTTCAGATGAGTTTTATACGATAATTAGTTCTGTGTGAGGGGGGCTACCGCCTCCCCTCAACCCCCCGTATCATTAGTGCACCTACATTTATATAAAATTTAATTCGGTTATTAAAAAATTATTGTTTTTTTTTTTTAATTATTAAAATTATTATTTTAAAATAATTATCTTTTATGATAATGCAGACGACTTCCATATTAGAGAAGCAGTGTAAAACTAAATATCCAAAAAAGTCCATTTTACGCTCAAGATTAAAAAAAAAAAAAAAAAAAAAAAAAAATCTAAGTTTTTTTTTCGTTAAAAGTAAAAAAAAATCTTATAACTTTGTTTTAAATCATCACAGATTTATAGTTCAACCATTCGTTTTAAAGGTATTGGCGAGCTCTCTTGAAAGATACCCATCATGAAAATTTACTCCCCTCGAGGGGGGACTTTCCCCCCAGGGGGGAGGCGAGGCTCCTACATACACAATTTTTTTTCCCAGTTGACTATCTCTATTACAAAAAATATATATTCGTCTCATTTGGTTTAGTGCAGTCTATAGATGTTAAACTCTACTTACCTGCAATTTCCCCCACAGACATAATGTATTTGAATACTTTTGAGTGTCCCTGTACACAAACCATTTGTTTCATCTCAACGAAAAGCTTACTGTAGCATCCCTATACGATACACATTTAGAATACCGAATTTGAACTTTCTGCCATAATTTGTTTTTGAGATATGCTGATAACAGACAGACACACACACACACAGACCATTTGCTAAAAAACATGATTTTCGTATTCAGGGGACCTCAGAACGTGTAAATATAACAAAATCTCACTTTCGAAAATTTGACCCAAAAACTACTTTCTCTACCTTATGGGTAAGAGAAAGTAAAAAAGTAAATAAATGAATAATAATAACAATAAAAAAAAAAAAAAAAAAAAAAAAAAAACGCTGTTTCTACTTTTTATTTTTAGAAGTCCTTAAAAAATTGCCTGGTTAAGAGAAAATATACGAAAATATTTGTTAAAATATATGTTCCGGAATGTAGAAATTAAAATTAATACTTTTAGAGCTATAATGACGTGACGTCAATTTTACCCTGCAAGTTTAATTTTTCACAAAATTTTATATCAACTTTAATATTTACGCGTGAATTTCTTTTGATTTCAAATAATTTAAAATCAATTCGTTAAACTTTTTTGGTAACAATTAAAATAAATTATGTATTTTTGTCGAAAAAAGGGCTTCTTCAACTTTTTCGATACTGATTATTATTAATTTTCATTTCCTTAAAAAAAAAAAAAAAAAAAAAAAAAAATTGATGAAATTCTGGCAAGAGCAGAATTTAGTTTAGTACGGAAGACTATTAGTTTTCTTTTTCTTTTCTTTTTCAAATTATAATATCACTTTCAAATTATTCAACTGTATTTTCAATAAATTTTCGATTTCGATAAAGTCCAACCATTCTAAAACTGGCGACAACGTTTTATCCATAGATTGAGACTAATAGTCCTCCGTCCTAAGAAATAATAATAATAAAAAAGAAACGATATAGCACCATTGAGCAAAATGCATCGTATGATTTACAAAAGATTTTCTCAATCGAAGAATATCGATTTCGATTGCCTTTGAGGAAATATATCCGAATAAATAGGTTGAAAACTGTACTACTATTTTTCCCAATTCATAATTGTAATTATTTAATCCCTTAATATCTAAGAGAGAGAGAGAGAGAGAAAAAAAAAACTTTGCAAATAAATACTAAAAATTGCCAAAAGAAAAACAAAAATCGCAACAATTGTTCGAGGTCAAATTAATACCATGGCTTTTCATCATGTGAAAAAACTATGCACGAATGCATCAGCAAAGCAGCAAGATGTTCTCGTGCCTACAAAAAATATTAAAACGACTCCCGCATATGGCTACCTTTGAAACATGAATTGTTAAATTTCCAAGCAGAGCTGCTATTTAACAGAGAGATAAAAAAGTATAAAAACAAATTAAAACAAGGAAAAAAGTATTGAAAATTTGCTGCATAAAAAAATGTTAAATATTTAGTTTTAATTTGAAACCAATGAATGTTGAAACCAATGGAAGGATTAAGTAGACGTGCACACATATTTACTTATATTATGAACACCATATTATGGTATCAAATTGTCACTTGTTATATCCATTGGTAGTATAGAATTAAGAAAAGAAAGGGAAAAATGTGTGCAAGCATGGGCGTGCTGTGAAAGTTATCCCAACTTATGGTGAGTCAGTAGTGATACCCAATTTTACCGGTAAGTTAGAGAAGCAAAGGCTTACTCAATGAGGAGCGTGTGTGCTCATGAATATGCCCTGACCTGACCTCACCATCTTTTTCTCATCACCCAAAGGCTTCTCCTGTCACACTTCTCCTAAAGCCGCCCATCGGAAGGTCTTTTTTTTAACTTAAGTTTCTCTCAAAATATACGCACTCAGAAGAGGTATAACATGTGGTTTGCATTTGGAGAACGGAGTTTCATATCCGCCTTTACGTAAGTTTTTATCCAGTTTCTTTGATAGATGCAAGAAGGAAATCTTCACAATGAACATTAAAATTCGTCTTAAAATTCTAACTACATAATACTTATACAGAAAATACAGCGAGACATTACGATTAGATTAAGAGAGATACAGTTAAATTGTAGGAAATCTAGTTATGTTGTAATTCGAATTAACAGTACAGCCGAATTCTAATATAACGAGAATGAAGGGACCAGTACATCCATTTCTTATTACTTTACAGTTCTTGCAATAAATTAGTTTAAAATATTAAATTATTAAACACGTACCAACACAAATAAATGAATAAAGTTAAATATGCATAAATACTAATGAATAGTATACTAATGAATGTATAAAATTCCAATGAATAGTTCTTATATGACCATGACCATATCCAAATTAATTTTTTTTTTTTTTTTTATAACTCTTTTTTTTTTTTTTTCTCCATTTTGAATTTATAAATTTAATACGAGGGTAACTCTGAAAATTTTAAAACAGTGGCAGATGATAGACGCTAGGAAAAACAAACAAACAAACAAACAAACAAAAAAAAAAACATTGCTTAAACATGTAAATTTGAGCTCTTATTATTTACGCAGGCAATTTATGGCAGCAATTGCAGTTTAGCTCTAATAGAATAAATTTGAAAGAAAAAAAAAAGTAAAATGGAGTTGACGCGAGAGTATAATCGCTCTAAAATTTTCAATGATTTTAAAGTGAGGTGTCAAGAAGAATAATGTTTACAATTAGCATATCGAAACAATGCTTCATCTTGTGCCGTTGTATCAGATGATTTATAGAATTTCGGAGAAGTCAAAGTTCTCCCCTGGATGAAGAGCACACAGACGGACCTTTGTCAACTACAGTTTCAGAAAATGAGTCGGCCATTCGAAAAATGTTAATC
Organism: Salticus scenicus; assembly: GCA_963930645.1. Lineage (NCBI taxonomy): Eukaryota > Metazoa > Arthropoda > Arachnida > Araneae > Salticidae > Salticus > Salticus scenicus. The sequence goes on along the minus strand of OZ005652.1, from coordinate 288,745,458 downwards.
GATGATAATCTCTGCCCTTATCAAATAATATAAGGAACATAATATTGGATCCGCAGCTGTATATAAAATTATTCATGATGAACTGCATTTGATAAAAAATAGTTTGTCGTTGGGCCCCTCATAATTTAACAGAACACCAAAAATCGGAGCGTGTCAGGATTCTTAAAGAAATCCTAAAAAAAAAAAAAAATAATAATAATGATGACAGACACCACCTTTTAAAATCATGCTTGGTGGTGAAATGTATATATCAATACCAATTTTTGACGTTTCAGCTGGTCAAGAAAATAAAGTATAGATTGTCATGTCCTTGAGGTAAATTCTTAATTGAAAAATATAAAAATCATATAATAAAAAATCAAAGTTGTACCGTAGTTTATTAGATTCAAAGAAATATTGAATTTAGGAAATAAAAAACGCGAGTGGGAAATGAGGAGGGGGAAAAGAAAAGAAAAGAAAATAACAGGATAATTAAAGAAAGTGGAAAGAGGAGATGTTATTGATGTGTAAACTGCTTAAACCACTTCATTTCATTTCCTTCCCCCCCCCCCTTTTTTTTTTTCTCTCTCTTTCTTTTTAATGATGTAAAATTATGGAAAACGAGGATTAGATAATATTTTTGCCTGGAGACTTTTAAATTGAACTCTAAATTGCATATTTGTTATTAGAAGAGTAAACAGAAAGTAATAAAAGCCGACATCCTAAAATTATTTGAATAAAAATTGCTTAAGAGTGCGACAATTTAAAATGATGTCAAAGGAGTGGTATTTCTCTTACCTATTATGCATTTATGAAAGAGAATAATAAAGTAAGGAAATTACTACCTATATATTATCGTTTTTGCAATTATATATTTACATGCTGTAATATAAACATTATGCAATTGAATTAATATTATTTGGTAATGAAAATCAGATATTTAGATTTAAGCACGTAGATTAAATATAAGGATTATAGCAGTGATCGTGATAAATGTGTTATAAAATAAAATATATATCGGCATATATTAATTTAATTAAAATCACTAAAAAATTAACTGAAAGAAAGGAAGAAAAAACAAAAGATAATAGAATATCAAGGCTAAAGGGTTCGCATAACATTATTAGGTCTTTGAAGATAACCCCAAACCAACAATGATGAAAAGACAACGAGCAATGAAAAATAAAATAATGCATGCTGTTTTCTTCATAAATACAAGACTGGTGAAAGTCATCAAGTTGGAGAAACAGAAGACAGTTAAAGCTAACTGGTACACCACTGTCTCTCATAAATCTTTCAAGAAGTGAATGTAAGTGGACTAATGCTTCATCATGATAATGAATTTTCTCATACGATAAGATTTTGATAGTCGAAATTTCATGAACAAAAACACATCAAAGTGACAGAACATCCATCCTATTCCCCTGATCTTGCTATGTGTGACTTTTGGCTATTTTTTTTTAATCTAAAGAAGAATGTAGGTGATTGTCGTTTTCATTCCGAAGATGAGATCGATGAGGCAAAACAAGCTTATTTTTTATCGATTCCAAGAAATAAATGGCTTGAAGCATTTCGCCTACAAAAATGCACAGAAGTTGAAGGGGGCTCCTTTGAATACTCTTAAAATTTGATAAGTTTAACTTGTACCATTTAGCAGTATCTCAAAAATTTCAGTGAGTTTCGTATATCTTACCTGATTCAATAATTAAAAATAAAACTCATGCACGCATTTTGTTAACTAATTGTTTTCATGAAGACTTTAGGAAGTTTACATTTTATATATATATAGCCTTACTGTTATTTACTTATTTTTTTATCATGTTTATGTCAGGGTTCGAAACAGTAAATGAACTTTTTCAAAAAGGGCTATTTTAATTGTTTCACAATAACTTTTGCGATTAAAGCAGGTCTAACTTTATTATTATTATTATAAATAGTTCCTCCAGAACTTATAACAAAAGAACTTTGTAATAAAAGTACTACAAATCTATGTTTTCTTCAAAACGTTTTTATAAAAGTTATGATAATGAATAAAATAAATTTAATAAAAATTCTGATAAGTTCCAACTAAAACTTTTTACATATAAATTTTTACATGTAAAAGTTCACAACTCAGAACTTCATGTGAGATCATTGGGGAGAAACTTCAGATAACAGTAAACAGACACTTAAAGTAGCAAGCTATTTTTATTCTTTTTAATTTTATTATTATTATTATTACTTTTTTCAATTTAAATGACTGAGTTATTTCTCTTAATACACCAATCATAGTCGTAAGCTTCTCAAAGCATATTTCGCTGGATAAACAGAGTTACCTTAATTTTACATTAAAAAAAAAATCTGGAGTGACTCCACTCGACTTTCCGAACATTGAGTAATTAACAGTTTTGTAGATAAAGTAAAGAAAGAGGAGTTGTTAAACAAACAAAAGAGATAAAACCATAATAAAGTGTTTGAGTATTTTTCTCCATATATTACACGATGTTTTATTTAACGCTACTGAACTTTGAGCCCATAGATCACAATGATAAAGAATTTTCGTTGTGTCCCTGTAAAAAACGTATAAATGCTAGATTCACCAAAATGCTTATAGTTAGAGCAACAGTGATTTATAATATCCATATAAATTTTCAGCTCAATTGAATAAGGCGTTTAGATGCTATCGCACTTTTAACTAGTATGTTGTGGCCACCACATGACTTTCTTCTATATTTTCCTATACAAATTCACTCAGTAAAAATAATTTATTAAAATTATTATTTAAAAAAATTATCTTCCATGATAATGCAGATGATTTCCATATTAGAGAAGTAGTATAACACTAAATATCTAAAAAAAAAGTCAATTTTATTGTCAATATTACATTTAAAAAAAAAAAAAATATATATATATATATATATATATATATTTGTTAAAAATGAAAAAAAATCGATAACTTCATTTTAAATTATCGCAGATCTATGGTTCAACCATTCGTTTTAAAGGTACTGGCGAGCTCTTTTGAAAGATACCCATCATGAAAATTTACTCCCCTCGAGGGGGGAATTCCCCCCCCCCCCCCCAGGGATGGAGGAGAAGGCGAGGCTCCTACACGTACAAAAATTTTTTCCCAGTTGACTATCTCTATTATAAATAATTCTGGTAAATTTCATAATGATTATTAAAAAATAATTCTCTTTATGCACATCTATACAAAATTTTGTATTATACCACCATGTTAAAAATTTAGAAAAGGCGGGATGGCAACGCAACCTACAAGACAATTTTTACCAAAAGTTGATAGGCACTAATTTATGTCAAGGTGCAACTACATACCAATTTGTATGAAATTCTGTGAAGTAGTTCCTGAGATACAGTTGCCACAAAAGTTTGTCACACACACGCACAGAGACTGACAGACAAACAGACAGACATTTTCTAAAAATGGTCAAATCGTGTTCTACAGCTCTCAAAACGTGTAAATCCATCAAAAACCCGAGGTCGAAAATTTTTACGAATCCAATACTTTCTTCTACTGAATATAGAAGAAGGTAAAAATTTGGTCCCACAGGCCATAATGATAAAGAATTTTTCTTTGTGTCCCTGTAAAAAAACTGTAAGTGCTAAATTCACCAAAATCTATACAGTTCGTTCAACTCTGACCTATAACATGTGTGCAAACTTTTTGTTCAGATTAAATAAGCGTTTTATCGCACTTTTAAAAATTTAGCCCAATAGGCCATAATGGTAAAGAATTTTTCTTTGTGCCCCTGTAAAAAAACGGTAAGTGCCAGATTCTCCAAACTCTATACAGATTGATTAACTGTGACCTATAATATGTGTATAAATTTTTTGCTCAATTGAATAAGGCGTTTAGATGCTATCGCACTTTTAAGATTTTGGTCCCATAGACCGTAATGATAAAGAATTTTTCTTTGTGTCCCTGTAGAAAAACTTTAAGTGCTAGATTCACCAAAATCTATAGGGTTCCGTACTATGGTGACTTACAATATACGCACCAACTTTCAGCTTATTCGAACAAAGCGTTTAGACGCTAGCGTGTTCACTCACAGACATACACACACACACATACATACATACATCGTAAAAATTGTGAAAACGGACTCAGGGGACCTCAAAACGTATAGAAACATCAAAATCTCGAATTCGGATTTTTGACATGATTACAATAGTTTCCTCACTACAGTGTTCGGAGAGTAAAAATATTAGCAGCAAAATATTTAAATTCAGCATCTTGTCTTTATTCAAATTTGTACCTCAAATATTTACCTATTCTATTTACTTTTATTGCTAATACTTACTTACTTTTGCATTGTGATGAGCGGAGGGTATGTGTGTGTGTAATCGCTTAGCTCTTAGAACCAGAATTCGCCAAAAAGCAATATTGTTTTGTTACACACATTCACGCATTTAAAATTATTTTCACTTAATTTCACATATTATTTAGCGGTCTTGTCATTTAGCGGTAGTAAATCTTTTCCCCCCTTTCTAATTTGTCAACTAAAATCGAAGTATTTTGTATCTTTGCATCTTTACTTTTATCTCCGACATTTAGAATTAACAAGATCACTTCGCAGGAGATTTCCACTGACAGAGAAAACTTAAAAACATTTCCTAGCCAAACAAAGTCCTCGCCAAACAATTTTTGTAAAAACTTGATGAAGTTTTATTATACAACATAGAATTGTATTTTGTTATCCGAGTCAAATAAGGTCGGGGGCTTTTTTTTAACACGCCTTTATTAGCTTCACCTGTATGTTTGTATGCGCTCTGGGAGCAAACAAAAAATCTATATTGTAACAAAAAGGCTTTCCTTACGTGAACGACGTGGCTGTGAGGTAAAGTGCCGCGCTACGAACCTAAAGGTCTAGCGTTGGAGCCCAGTCAGGGGAGATTTTTTAAAAATGGTTTTTGTTTAATCTATGTTATTTTAATTAAAGATTTAAATTTGTGTAAATATTATGGTGTGTCACTTACACGATTTTCTCTTACCCTGCATTTTAATACTAAGATAGATATTTTGTGCTTTTTAGTTCACATTTCTATAAAAGCGTGTTCTTTAATTTTTTAAAACTATAATATTATTATTTATAATAAACTACCGCCGTAAAGCTACAGGGTTTTGAATGCATGTACGTTTTGAAATATAACAATACATCAAAATTTCTTCAGAACTAGCTAATATAGACATAATAATAATAATAATAATAAAAGTATTATTTTAATTAATATTACTTTTTAAGTGTTCCAGCTTCCCTATGGTGGAATTGCATGAGAATCTTGAGTTTTTAATTACTCAAAATTGTGTTTAAAAATCTAAATTAAGACGGAAATCCAAATGGACACGCAGATTTATTTGTACACCTATATATAAGGAGTCTTCAGAGCAATCTTTCATAAGATTTACTCTAAAACTAAACAAGCTGCTAAGCTTATTTTAAGACATGAAATTCTAAAAAAATATTCATGTGAGAAAAATCTATTTTAAAACTACTTTTAATTATTATTTTAACATAAAAATTACTCTTCTAGAATTGTAAATTTTCATTTTATTTAATTTAACACATTTTAGAGATAATTCTTTAAAATAATAAAATAGTAATAAAAGATAAAATAATAACTATTTTTTATATAACTTTATAAATAAAACAAACTAATATGTGAAAATTTTGTGGTCATCACAAAAGTTTCACTTATATCGTTCTATATAACAGGGGTGGCCAACCTGCGGCGCATACGGCCCGCCATGTTGTTTTTTGCGCCACGCGAGGAGACTAACGATATTTAAAATTTGACAACTTTGGTTAATAAATTCGCTCTGTTTTTTCGAAGTGAAAATACTTTTCAATGATTACTATAGCTAAAGAATCGCACTGTTGTAATGAAATATTATTAGATCCATTATTCATTCTTCTAATAATAGTTATTAATGTACTCGTATGTTTCATAAACATTTTATAATTCTACTGTTAATTTATGAATGAAAATAATTTAAATTAATGTATTCTGTTCCGAATCTTCGTCTTGCCCTCCCACGAAAAAAGTTTATACATACATGATTCATACACTCATAAACATATATACATACAGTGCGACCCACCTAGTATTTTGAGTTGGACAGGCATGCTACATAACATCGCCACTCACGGTTTAAAATGCACAAAAGTTTAAGCATAGCTTCTCACAATTAAGGTTTTAGAAATGGAGTTTGGTACACAGACAGATGCTGAGATGTAATCCTGTGGAAAATCCAAAAAAGTGACTAATACTAGCACCACCTACTGGCCAACACACGACTAAAATACGTCAGCATTTGTTCTCCCAATGGCTTCCTCTCATATCAAGTTTGGTGTACTTATATGGCATAGAAAGTTGAGATTTAAACTTTCTATTCACGGTGTGAATTTCAGTAGATCAGCACCACCTATCGGCGGATATGCATCCAAATTGAATCAGCATAAAGTTTCATAATGACACTCTCATATAGCAAGTTTTGCAGAATTTAATGTAATAGAATCTGAGATATAACATTCTGTGCAAGGAGAAAACTGCAGTACAGCAGAGTCACCTATCGGCCGATTTGTAGGCAAATAGAATGGGCATAATGTTACAAAATGGCCTTCTGAAATATAAAATTTTGTTTTATTATGAAAAAAATATATATGTATAACCTGAAATACAGATTTCACTTAAATGGAAGAAATTGTAGTACAGCTACGCCACCAGCTGAGCGATTTGCGCCAAAGTTGATAGGCACTAATTTATGTTAAGGTGCAACTACATATAAATTTGTATGAAATTCTATGCCGTAGGTACTAAGATACAGTTGCCACAAAATTTTTGTCACGCAGGCGGACGGACGAACAGACAGACATTTTTAAAAAATGATCAAATAGTATCCCACACTTTTCATAATAAGTAAATCCATCGAAAACCGTAAGTCGAAAATTTTTACAAAACCATTATTTTCATGTGTTGAATACAGAAGAAAGTAAAAAATTTCCTTGAAACCGCTTAAAATCTCGTTTTGAGCGATTACATATAATTTTTGACTTCGAGGTTTTTCTGATCTATCCTGCTGCCGCTAGTTATATTTTGCCAGCCAACTGGTTCAGGGGGTTGGCGTTGCTGTAGGAGGACATTTTTTAGTACAGTACATTGTGCTGCTTATCTTGTACTCGCTTTATTCTTCTTCTTATTATTATTTTTAACTAGTTGTAATAATTTATTTTAAAATTGGATTTTCATAGAGTTATGGTATTTTGGTGAATAACAGTTCACTGTCCCCTTTAAAAAAATAAAATAAATAAAATAAAAATTAGAAAAATGACCAAAAATGAAAGCTTACGTATATTGTTGCTGTAAGACACTTACCTAAAAAGAAAAGAAAAACAAATAAGTCACATATAAAAAACAATAAAAGAAATGAACATTCAGTACATAGCATAAAAGTGCATCTATTATTCTAATTAAAATTATGACGAAGAATATTAAAATATGAACACCTATAAAATAAACTTTAAGGTATGTTTGAAAGGGTTATCACAACAACTTTTCTTATTATTTGTATAAATCTGGGATAGTAAATCGTGTGCTGTATAAGTAGGTCAAATATTTATTAGTGAGAAACATTTTGTTAACAATGCTAAGACAGTTTAAAATAGATCATTCACCCAACGAAAATGAGATTAAGTATTTAACATTGATCATTACGATAGCGAGTGAAACCTTATGCATCAATGAATTCTTACAAAGCATTTTTTTTTTTTAACTCTCTAATTAATTAATCTTTCTCTCTCACTTTTCTTCTTTTTTTCCCTTCTGAATGAAAAAATGGACTTGAAGTGAAAAATTAGTTTAAAGCTACTGAAATATGACAATATACACACGCAGCAAGAAGAATATTTCATCTTTAAATGGGTCATTCTCTGAAAAATGGGCTTTTTTAAAAAAAAAAAAAATTAGGCAAATAAAATTGCCCCAATTTTTTTTTTTTTTTTTTGGTGCATGTACATATATATTACAGTTAATAAAAAAATAATATAAACCAAACTGTAACTGATAGTTTTTTGAAATAGTATTATTTTTACTAATTAGAAAAATGAGGGAATGATTGTGAGGGAATGACAAATTTCTTCTAGAAATTACTTTATAAAAATATGATTAGGTTTATTTGTATTTTCAAACACTAATTATTTATTAAAACATATTTTTATTACTGTAATAACATAAAAAAGCAAATTTTATTTCTTTTAGTTACCTTTATAATGAATGAGGGAATGACATTAATAAAAATACTGTATTTCAATCTAACGTTTGAGAGCCAAGTGCTACTCATTGTAAAATGTTTCCAACAGAACACAAAATGGCTTCTTTACTTTGCGGCTATATAAATTAAGTTTGATTTAAATAAAGCCCGTGCTGCTATTAATGGAGTAAGTAGGGGTGTAATTATAGTTTGATGAGGGAATGATGTCTGTTACCAGGGACAACAATAAAGAGTGTTCTAATATCTTTCATTGTATAATATATAAATGTGGTATAATGGATAAATATTTATAAAGTATATTTAATAAATTTTCAATTCAAATAATCTAAATATACATGCTATAATACCATAGGAATCATTTTATTTACTTACATGTGTGAATGGGGACACAGTGAGGGAATGATATTTTGCATTTAAAAAAAATATTTAAAAATTGTATTTGAATTCCAGTAACCAAAGAATAACAGTTTATATGCATAACTAGTTAATATTGATAGTTCTGACAGATTTTTGTTTTTGAGATTTTAAAAATATGCCCTCAAGACTACTGGGACATGAAATGACCACTTTTCAGAGAATTACTCAAATACAAAACACACGTGTGGGGAAAAAAAAAAAAAAAAGTTCATCAATATGCAGATTTAACACGTTTTTTCCCACAACGGTGAAATGCGCATCTCAATATTTAGATGTATGGAATTATATAGGCCTTATTATACATTATTTCTTAACTGAAAACGTTGATTCACCTAATACAAGCAGAAAATGAAAACGAAATATTTTCAGGGTTTAATGTGACAAAATACCACCAAAACCTCTCTCTCTCTCCTTTTTACTTCCATTACCCTACTACCGTAGGTAATGGAAGTATTGTATTCGGTCCAAAAATTTGATATCGAGATTTCACCTGATTTACACGTTTTAAGGTCCCCTGAGTCCAAAAAAGTGGTTTTTGGCAATTGGTCAGTGTGTATGTATGTGTGTGTGTGTGTGTGTGTGTGTGTATGTATGTATGTGGAGAATCTTCTGGCTATTATAGCTCATAAACTAATAAAGATAGAGCTACGAAACTTTAGAATTGAAATACGTCTGGCCTACAGATGAAATTTCCAAATTTTGGTAAAAATTGAAAAACCGGAAGTGGGACATCGGAAACCGGAAGTTGGACCGTAAGTCCGTATCTCAAAAACGGCTCTAACGATTTTCTTCAAACTTGCTATATAAACACTCTATTAGATGTCCTTTCGAATGATATAGTTGGTTAGTTCAAGAAAATTGATAGGCGTCCTGTATAAATAGCTCAATTTCAGGCCTCCCAAGGGCGTTCCTTTAAAAACGGTTGTACGGATTTTTTTCAAACTCGCCATTTTAACTCAATTTTAAATATGCTTTTGTATGTAATTATTGTTTTCCTGTCAATAATTGAGTTTAACCGGAAATGGGACATCGGAAACCGGAAGTGGGACCGTAAGTCCGTATCTCAAAAACGGCTCTAACGATTTTCTTCAAACTTGCTATATAAACACTCTATTAGATGTCCTTTCGAATGATATAGTTGGTTAGTTCAAGAAAATTGATAGGCGTCCTGTATAAATAGCTCAATTTCAGGCCTCCCAAGGGCGTTCCTTTAAAAACGGTTGTACGGATTTTTTTCAAACTCGCCATTTTAACTCAATTTTAAATATGCTTTTGTATGTAATTATTGTTTTCCTGTCAATAATTGAGTTTAACCGGAAATGGGACATCGGAAACCGGAAGTGGGACCGTAAGTCCGTATCTCAAAAACGGCTCTAACGATTTTCTTCAAACTTGCTATATAAACACTCTATCAGATATCCTTTCGAATGATATAGTTGGTTAGTTCATGAAAATTGATAGGCGTCCTGTATAAATAGCTCAATTTCAGGCATCGCAAAGGCGTTCCTTTAAAAACGGTTGTACGGATTTTTTTCAAACTCGCCATTTTAACTCACTTTTAAATATGCTTTTGTATGTAATTATTGTTTTCCGCTCAATAATTGATTTTTTGTGAAAGTTGGTATCTCAAAAACGGCTCTAACTATTTTCTTTTTTGGTCACTTTTATGTTTTCTGATCACATTCTCTCTCAAAAATGCATATAATACATGTAATCGCGGGTAATGGAAGTCGTGTGGTTGTTTCACACCAGATTTTTTTTTTTTAATCAACAAATCAATTTGGCGCATATTACAATTAATGACTTAGAATCTTTAACAAAAAATCCTGCGTATTAGAAAGATTAAATTTGAATAAACTGAATTGATTTCCTAAACTAAAATCTATACGGCAACTTTTAAAAAAATATTATTTTTATTTTTATTTGGTACATTCACAAAAAAATTAATTACTAAACTGACACAAAACTTAATAAATTTTTTGTTTTGGCAAAGAAACATAATTAAGTTATTATACTACACTACACAATTACTTATATCTTCTATATTTTATAACGATTAGCTTTATCACTATCTTTATACGAAACAATTGCAGACTTAATTTTACATTTATAGAAAATTTTGTTCTTGGGTTTGAAATCGGAGAAAATAATAATAAATTTAAGTATGCGTTTTCCAAAGTAAAACTACCTCAGAAATACAGTAAGGAAAATTTAGAGAAAACTAAGATATATTTTTTAGATACTTTGAAATCTCCTTATATTATTAAAATCTGTGCGCATCTGTCTTTCTGTCTGTCTGTCTGTCTTTCTTTCTGTCTGTCTGTCTGTCTGTCTGTCTGTGAGAAATGCCTTGTGACCGCTAAAGTTCCGGCGCTAATGGTCGCATCGCCTCGAAACCGGTGTCGACAGACGCAGAATTTCTTCATCTCGACATCGCGATAATTCGCTAAGCGATGCGACCCTAATTAGATTAAAATGTCCACCCATATCTACCGAAAAATGACCCAGAATTCATGATTAAATGCTTAAAAAGCGACATTTTTACGGAAAAAGTGGAAAATAAATTAGAAATATCAGTCGTATCGTTACAAATAAGATATCAAATGAAAGGTCCGATTTTTCTGAATCCGACGGTTTAAATAGCTTATCGATAGGGCAATTAGATTTTTTAAAATTAACTAAAGTATGAAAAAAAAAGGTGGCAACAAATCACAAGAGTTTTATTAATTTCGCAATAGACGTATTTCGGTTACCATGGCGCCGGGCGAAAGAATAAAGATTTTACTTCGTGCTTTACTGATTTTGTACTGGAAATAAAAATTGCAAATTTCAAAATGCTTCAATTTTATTTAAAATTATTTCAAACTTGCTACACACTTTTAACATCACAAGACGAAGTAACAGTTGAAATTTCATCGGTTTACCAAAATAAATAAAAAATGTACAATTTCATTGCAAATTAAATTTTATTCTCATACGCGTATTTCAAATTCTAACTATGATTAAATTATTTTTAATACATCATTCGAAAGATATTTTAAAGTACTTTTATATTATCGAAAGTGGGATTCAAGATTTCGCTTCATTTACATGTTTTATGGTCTCCTGAATCGGTTTTCTTTTGTATCTCAGCTACTAATTAAAATAATTTCATAAGTAATACATCATTCGATAGCATTGTTGATTTGCAATCGAACAGTAGATTACAGAAATTTCTACCGCCAGATGGCGCTGTAATATTTTAAAATTTCAATATTTCAATTTCTAATTATGATTAAATTATTTTTAATACATCATTCGAAAGATATTTTAACGTTCTTTTATATTATCGAAAGTTTTAACCAGATTTGCACGTTTTGAGGTTTCCTGATTAGGTTTTCTTTTGCATCTCAGCTAATTCAGTTAGACCGTTCAAAATTGGTATATGTAGGTTAATTAGGAAGGGCTGAAAGGGTGGGGAAGATATAGGAGTGCACCGCGCACACGGGACAGCGCTGCCGAAGGCAGTGGGGACCCGGTCCGACTTTTTAACCGATGAGAAATGATTTTTTTTTCATTTTCTTTTCTTAAGAAAAAAATTTGATTTGAGAAGGAATATGTGCGCGTATACCTTAACACGTGCGCGCGAAGCGCGCATGGGTCTGCGCTGCCGAAGGCAGTGGGGACACGGTGTGAGTCTTTACCAAATCAGAAATGATTTTTTTTAGGGGGCACGAAGGGTCAGGGAAGGAATACGCGCGCGCAGCGCGTGTATTCCTTAACTTGAGCGCGCGCAGCGCGCATGGGACTGCGGTGCCGTAGGCAGTGAGGACCCGGTCCGACTTTGTACCCGATGAGAAATGATTTTTTTAATTTTCTTTTCTTAAGAATAAAAATTTGATTTGAGAAGGAATATGTGCGCGCAGCGCACGTATACCCTCACACGTGCGCGCGCATGGGTCTGCGCTGCCGAAGGCAGTGGGGACCCGGTGTGAGTTTTTACCCGATCAGGTTTTTTTTTTTTTTTGAGGGGGGGGGGGACACGAAGGGTCGAGAAGAATACGCGCGCGCAGCGCACGCGGAGCTGCGCTGCCGAAGGCAGTGGGGACCCGGTGTGAGTTTTTACCCGATCAGATTTTTTTTTTTTTTGAGGGGGGGTAACGAAGGGTCAGGGAAGGAATACGCGCACGCAGCGCGCACGGGGCTGCGCTGCCGAAGGCAGTGGGGACCCGGGCCGACTTTTTACCCAATCAGAAATGATTTTTTTTAAATTTCTTTTCTTGACACTAAAAGTTACTGTTAGTGATTCATTAATTTTAGTGATTCATTTGAAAATACTGACCCGCTAGCGGGCGAAGCTCGCTAGTTTATATTTAATATTACTTGAGTACTTATACTATTACGAAAACAGTGAAAAATTAATTAAATGATTAAAAATTACGAATTCTTGCAGCGAAATGAAAAATCTGTACTTTTAGACGAAGGAAGAAAAGCAATATTTATTTAATTAAAAATAAATAAAAAGTAAAAATCTTCAAAATCTTAATTTTAAAAGCTGTGATTAAAACTATCTGCAGTAGTAAAAAATCCATTATTTATTTATGACTGACTGACTGACTGACTCTCTCTCTCACATATATATATATATATATACATACAGGTGATTAACGTTACGATTTCAAAATGCTATAATTTTAAAACTACCGGCCAGAATGACTTGATATTTCAAGCAGAACAATCGTGAGGCAGAGGAATTTTGTTTAGAAAAAAGTGGGGGAAAAGTACCAAAAAAAGCCATTAATTATCTGCAAGATGTTTGTTTGATGAAGCTAATCTTTTTTTCAATTCCTACTATTAGTTCACACTCTCCCTATATATATCTTGTACAAATCTTGCAATCGATTTTTAACTAACTTCCCGACTAGCTAGAAATTTCAAACTTTCAGGATTGCTCAGAACACGGTGACAACACAACACTTCCGATTTTCGAATTTTTTATTAGTTTTCTTATAATTAGTTAAAATATGAAAATAATAACATACTAATAGTGTTAATATAGCCATTAAAATATTAGCTATAATTTAATTGTTGCAGGAAAAAAAAAAAAAAAAAAAAAAAAATACGAGTTCATTTTCTTTCGACATAAAAATAAATACACTTAATTGAACGTGAATATTAAAAAACTATAAAAAGTTAAATTATGCATTTCCCAAAAATTGACATCATTGCCACTTTAAAAATTTTATGCAAATTGATAAGAGCTCTATGATTCATCAGAAAGTTTAAAACATGGTATATAAAGAGTTTTTTTTAAATCTTATAATTATTTTTCGTTCATTTTGCACGAGCGCTTTTCATTTCCTAATTCAAAATTATTTATAAAAGAAAAAACTTTTTCGATAGTGTTTGTAAGTAGGAATTGACTTTAAAAATTCTTCTTTTTTATTACTTGTTTTCTTGTCACTATGACTGTTTCCGCTGTAAACACGCTTTTTGCTAAAAAAATTGTTGTAAAATCTTGAGGTCTATTGTTTCTTGCTATTCTATTATATTGATAATAACATTCCTGTGTTTTATAAATCCATTTAGGCGTTTCCCCTGACATTATCCTGACAGCGCTATCTATGGGACATTTTAGAACTACTTTTTTTTTTCTCCACCAAACAAAATTCCATTGCCTCAGGATTGTTCTAGTAAGATATCAAAGCATTCTGACAAGTAGTTTTGAAATTATAGCGTTTCACATCAGACATTTAATTATAATCACCCTATATCTATATATATGTTGTAAGTAAAAACAGATAATAAAATGCCACTGAAATTCTCAAAAGCCAAAATGAATTATTGTATAACTAAATTAAATAACAGTGATATACTTAAAAAAGACATGGGAAAAAGGGGGGGGGGGAAACAACGTTAAATATAGGAAGTGAAACCACTCATGAAAGTATCACCAGCGCAGATCAAGATCATTAAAAAATCAAAAAGCATTTCTAAGAACTATTTAAAACCAAAACACTATATAATGTAATGTTTTGGTTTTAAACAGAAGAGATATATAATGTAGAATAAAAGATAAACATATTTAAAGTATTTAATTTCTATAAACAAAACAAGGAAAAGTTAAAAGAAATATGAATTAAACCATAGTATTCCACGCTTTAATGAAAAGTAAATCCCACTCACATCAATATTAAAACAGATTAAAACTATCACCGACAAGAGAAAAAATGTTCTCCCATACTGAAATCTTTAATAAATAAAATGAACATTGAAAAATATAATAGCAAGTGGAAAAATGCTCAATAATAATAATTCTCTTCGGCGATCGTACATTCTCCATAGAGTAGAAAATCGCAAGATTTCGAAAACTATAGAGCCGTGTTAAGCCAAAATTCCATAGTTGTACGTCCGACCTTGCGTCAAATTTTACAAATTAAAAGAAAAAAAAAAAAAAATAGAGATTCAAAGAGTAATCGTACAGAGAGTTAGTTATAAACAACGTGTTACATGCTACAAAAACATTGAAATCGTATGAAAAGTTGAGTTGCTCCCAGTAATTCATGGAGTTGAGTGGATCAGATAATTATCTACACAGAATTACCACAGCTGAACTTTCTTTACAATGACATTAAAATAAACAAAATCCAAATATATTATATAAATAAAATATTAGTTTAGTAAATCATTTAAATATATATATACAGGGTGTTTATAAAGTCCCGGACCCATTTTGATGTTTAATAACTCATAAAATAATGAAGATATAAACAAACTTATAGCATTTATTGATGGAATAACTCATATATTTTCTTTTCAGGTTTGAATATCTTTACTTTTGTAAATATCGTCTGCGCGTGTGGTTAATTTCAGATAATTTCATTTTCCAGTCTAAATATCTGTCCTTTCATGTTTCTGGCATTGTTAATCGCCATAATGTGCGCATATGGGGATCTGAAAACCCCCATGAATACTGTGAGGCACAAAGGGATTCCCCAAAGGTTAATGCGTGGTGTGGACTAATGCACGACCTTGTCATTGGGCCTTTCTTTTTTACAGAAAAGACGGTCTCATCAGTCGTATACTTAGACATGTTGGAAAACTTCGTATTTCCACAACTAGAAGAGCTTCAGCCACATGTCTTTTTGCAACAAGATGGTGCACCACCTCATTGGGGGTACCATCGTTCGTAGTTCTTTGAATGACCATTTTCCAGGAAGATGGATTGGGCGAGAAGGTCCAATTCCTTGGCCACCCAGATCACCTGATATAACGCCGCTGGACTTTCTCCTTTGGGGATTTGTAAAGGACAATGTTTACAGGAGGAGAGTGTCGAACATTGATGACCTAAAAGTCAGAATTACAACCGCAATAGCCTCTGTGGATGCCGACATGCTTGCCGCTACCTGGCGTGAAATTGACTATCGACTTGATATTCTCCGTGCGGCGAAGGGGGCACACGTGGAAGTTCATTGAGAAGGGTCATGAAACTTTGTGAGTCTATCTAACCATTTATGTTATTAATTTTAATCTATCTTTATTATTTTATGAGTTATTAAACATCAAAATGGGTCCGGGACTTTATAAACACTCTGTATACATATATATTGTTTTCTATAACAAATTACTTGTAATTAAAAGACAGAGAGAGAGATGTTTCCAAAATGGTACTGCCGTTTAGTGGTAAAAGGCATAATTATTCTCTGACAAAAATATATTAAAAATTGTATTTCTGTTTCTAAACTTTTACAAATTCATGTGAAAAAATAAAATAGTTATGAATTGAAGGGGAAAAAAATATTGAAATATTAAGATATTTTTATGCCCATATTTATTGAAATCAACAACAAAATAATTTTAAATTGAAAAGAAGATCAATTAATTTTATATTCTATTCTATAAATACTTAACATAAACATATAATACTTTTTTAAAGTAAATAGGAAATTAAATATTTTTAATAATTAACATACAATAATATATAAAAATTTATATGGATATTATTTATATAAGTTAATTATAAATTTACAAAAATAATGTATAATGCTTTATTTAAAAAAAAAAAAAAATCTAGACTATTTAATTTATTTATTAAATAAAAATGTCAACTTCTCACATAACACTGTACAACAAATCTGAACATTTTTTTCTTTGAAATCTTTCATTTCTCTCGTGCTCACTGTAGGGATGCTTTCCTCCGACGATAAATCTCAACAGTTTGAGCTTAGTTCCTAATTAATTGGTTTTAATTAGTCCTTTTGATATTATTTTCTCATTGCTTGTTTTTACTTCACCTTGGTTCACTTTCATTTAATCGTCATGTTTCTCATAATAATTTGACGATAACAATCGAGAAATAAAGTTACAGTAAGTTTGTTATGTATGATTTCAATTAATTTTTTTTTCTCATTCATTAATGCTACGAAGTCTTAACTATTTTCATATCTGTACTGCAGTATAGTCTTCACAGGTTATTAAAAGTTATTAAAAATTAGTTAAAAATTAATTCTTATTGGTTTTTGTAGTTTTTGGTGGCATTTCATCTTCTGTCATTGTTTAATTTACTACGTTTTAAATAAATAAATAAATAAATAAATAATAAATAATAATATATATTTATTTACAGTCTTTTTTCCGCAGAAAGATTTCGGTTGAATGTAACAATAATCTATGCGTTACATCATATTCTACTTGCGCTCATCACATAAGAGAAAACTGAGGATGCTTCAATCGGCAGGTTTCAAAGAACAATCAGACAACACACACGTGACTTTGTTGTGCTATGCAATCTCGTTTTCAGGATGAGTTAATTCTTTTTATCCTGTTCTGCCAGTTGAGGTTTCGGGTTACAAAAGCTGACGGCAATTATCGGTGTCGTTCAAGGATTGAGCGGTTGAAGGACGAAAATCGTAGGTTTATACAGGAAGTCACAGGTATTTAGACCTCAATAGGTAGCCAATTTGCATACACTAACGTAAAAGATTATTTCAATGATACTCAAAAACAATTGATTATAAAAATGCTAGAAGAAACAACAATGGTCGTGTCTGAAAACTTTTAATCTACTATTTTTATGACAAAAATGTGAAACTGTGTACTCTTTTTAATTATATTCTAAAGGTGCATGTAAAGTGTTCGAATTATTCTAAATTCGTATAAATAAAAATATTTAAACTAAACGAAATAGAAAAAAGTAGAAAATAAAAAATGCTAAGGGTTAAAGGCTCTTAATTAAAAACTGTTATGCAAATACCCTCTACTTGTATGGTTTGAGAGAAAAAAAAAATACTAATAAGCATCTACTTTGAGATTTTCTAATAAATTAATCAAATAGTTCCAAAAACCTGTGTTTAGACACGAGGAATAACTTATCTTAACGACACTTTGCATTAACCACATTTGTGGTAAGGAGAATTGAATGCAATTTGTAAACAGATTCGTATTAGTTATTACATTCTAATTCTATACTGTATTTTTCTATAGCGGGACACATTTTAAGATCGGTGGGACTCAGCGATGCAGAACAACATGGTTGATTTTCATATATTTAATGGTAGAAATGGACCAGTGTAGAGAATCGAATTTGATCCATATACCACATAACCGCAACCATACATTCAATGCTTAAAATTATTTTTTATCTAACATTTTTGAAATCATCATTTATGCATAACAAATGGACGAATAAAGAAAATCAAATCAATCAGCAATTTCGCGATGCCATAGAACGTTGTATTCTTCTCATACAAATTCCTTTAACCCCCTTCCATGACAGCTCAGTATTTTAAACTGGTACATAAATGAAATTGTTTATCAATTAAAAATACAGTCATTTTAGTAGAATGTTTAATCCATTAATTATTTATTTAAACATGTTTCTCTATATAAATGTATGCATTTACGCAAAGAAGTAGATTTTTTTAGAATTTATGTCTTGAAAAAAATTCAGCTGGAAAAAATTACGGAGATATAATTTTAAGCAGACACGAAAAGGGGTAAATCACTATATTAATTCTATATCATTAATAAACAAAGAAAGTAGTACATACAAAATATTTTACTTGTCCGAAATAGTTGGAATTTTGCCATAGTTCGATGTAAACATTTGGAATAAGTATTGTGTAGTTGCATTTTTGACAGCTGATCATTAAAGGAAATAAATCTTCATGTAAATGGAAAATTTATTAACTCAAGGAAGCCCCCAGATTTGGACATTTACATGTTTGCTATGTAAATAATCCGGATAATGTTTGTGGATAACCGGGAGTTAGCGATGACATGGCTAAAAGAAAAGAAGAAAAGAGCGAGAGAGAATGTCAACTTTTGACAATAATAAAAAGACGCCAGGACACAAAACACCACAGAATAAAATTTTGGAAGAAACTTTTTTACATTAACTTGACGATTTTTCGTGGAGCAGTTGAAAATCGCAAAACCCATTCACAGCTAATTGCTAGACACAAAACAACATTTAAGGCAGTAATCCTTACGTTTGGGTAAACAAATCGGTACTTCGACCTTCAGCTTTTAACACTGCCTCCCGGCTTAAACAATAACTTAACCTCCGACGCACGTAAACAAAAACTCCACAAACAAATACTCTAAAAACAGCAGCATCAAGAACGAAAGCTAGTGCAAACTTCAAGTCAACTGCTGTATGACTCCATGCTTAATAAACCCCATAATTAGTTTAATTTAGTTAAGTAAGAAAGTTTAGTATTGTCATTAACTTAACCCAGGTTATTTAAATTTCCCACTTAACACTTAGGGAGGCATCCTAGCATAAAATGAAACAGTGCACAATAAGAAATTTACTCATCATGTTAAAAACCAAATATTATTTATTAAGGGGAATTAGGATACATAAATTATTAAGTACAGTAGGCCCGTATGGCCGGTTTAAAATTTGCATACCTAAAATTTACCGATATATAATAATTCTTTTATGGAGTCCTAAATTACTCAGGAAATCGCTAAATAATAAAAATGCTTACCGAAAATCTTCAGCGCAGTTTGAAGCATCATCATCCTTCCAGAGCAAACACTTATCACAAAAATCCCGACACTGAACTTAATCCAAATCTGACTCTACGTTCACAAATTTAAAATCTCTTCTCTTTCTTTTCTCTCCGTCCTCTCCCTATATCCCAATCCGAATTTTATGCCCCTTTTCTCTTTCTTCTCATATTCCCCTCTTTCTCTCCAATCTCTGGCTAGTTCGTCGTTAACCTTAATATTATTGGATTTTAGGAATTGAATAAAGTTTTCCGTCATTGGCTCTTCCTTTCCCCTTTTAAAATTTTCCTAGCCTTATTTTATTTTATTTTCTCAGCTGGTTTTTCGCGCGCTTTCCGCATCTTTTCATCCGTATTCATCTCTACCCTTTTGTAGACTCGAACGCTTACCAACAATCCTTGCATTATTCTGGTCCCCGACCTATTCAAAACTCTCTGAATTTGGCGGTACCTTGTATGTAACATAAATTTTTCTTTCCTCTTATAGAGAAGACATTTCCAAAATTTGACTTCTAACATTTCTTTTGAACGTATTCTAATCGAAAATATTTCTTGTGCTATAAATTTACACTCAGTGCCTTTATTTTTTTGTTATGATTTTGACTTTTACTATCGTACACCTGAATAACCAATCCTTTCAGCATTATCCCTGCTTTCAAGCCTTTATTTTTAAAATATCCCGGACATCTGGCCTTAAAGTTGTTTTCGTTTCTTACCTAACACGATATTTTCTCACAATAATAATTTTATTTTTGTCCACCCAAGAATTCCTATAAGCGAGCTATCCTTCTTTAACTTTCATGGGAAATCGTGTGTGACCATTCCTTTCTTAGGAAAATATGCCCTTTGCAATGTTCCCTTATTCACCTCTAAGTTTAACCGCGCTGTTATTATTATGCCTTAAATTCCAAATCTTTAAATTTTCCTCCAAAGAAATTCCAAGATGTCTGAGCGTGTCTCAGCAATATATCGAATTCCCCAAAAAGAAAAAAAAATGAGAAAAAAAAGAAAAGTGCTTTAACTCACGCTGTGATTAGGACTCCATATACATTGCAATAAATATAAAACAGTATTATAATAAACAGAATAAATAGATATAATGACATATAATCATAAGTGTAATAAACAGAGTATATGCTACTATATGCATAATATGAAACCATACAGTAAGTGAAAAGAATGAACCATACGATAGAAATACATACATATGATATTTCATAGAATAAGTGAAAAAGAATGCATCATATAGAAATAGGTATATATTAATTCAGACAATAAGTGAAAAGAATGCATCATATAGAAATACGTATATATATTAATTCATACAAGAAGTGAAAAGAATGAAACATACGATAAAATACATATATATATAATTAAATTTTTTTTTTTTCTTCTAGTAGAATAGCACAATTGGTACACTATTCTCTATACCTTTTAATTGTATAGAGGTGAGGAAAAGAAATTTTTTTCGATTTATGGGCTCACAAGTGTACATACAGACACCGACAGCTATATAAATACATATATAGTGTATGATTATTATCTTTTCTTTTTCCTGATTAATGGATATAATTTTTTTTTTTTGAAATATTGTCATTATGTTTATATTTTTGTTAACGTGAACGACAGCAACAAGTAATTATTGTAGAAAATATTGTAATTAAAATACATATGATGAATAAAGATGATCCTATGAATTTTAGTAAGAAAAGATGGTTAGTAATGTTTGGAAATTTAAACCAATCAAACCAAGTGTTTGAACCTTCAACATTTAGTGTTCTTGTATAATTAGTATTCAGTTGTAGCAGTTCCACACTTGGCTCATCCAAACAGAACTTTATTTTCTTACACTGAACGAGAGTTGGTGCTTTTAAGCACAACTTTTCGTTATAACACCGTGTTTCTGCAAAAAATTTCACAGTTAGTATCGACGGGGTCGTTGTAAGTTGTACTGCTTTAGTGTGCACAGCTATCTCTTGAAAATGTACAGTAACTACACCTGGATCACAAGTGCTTGTTGCCTGGAAAGTGATGCGTGCCAACACAGGGCAGTTATAGCATCCCGAGGCTGTGAGATCAATATCTTCAAATTTCGGACATATTGTATTTGATTTTATTACCATTTTAAAATTAGTGAAGTGCAACTGTATACGAACAGCCGCAGACATTAATAGCGATGATTTTAACACATCCTCTTGTACTTGAAATAGATGAATGTCTTTTTGCAATGGCAATGCATGCTCCTGGGAAGAAACGAGATGAGTTAATGCATCCGAAACCATTGTGCAACGCAGGACATCCTCGAAAAAATCACAATTTGATATATTGGGGTCGAAGATAAAATCTTTCGTAAAAGAAGTATTTGCTTGTATAGCTCCTATTTGACCTGCGTTGGGGTTATTTCTGGGACTGGCTGGCGCTAGATATGCTTCTGAAGGTCGACCAACTCGTTGTATAAAATAGTCTTGGAGGTTTAGTTGTGGTTGGTCATAGGCGCCCAGAATTGAAACTTTGATTCCCGACTTTGTGTACGCGGAATCTGTTAAAGATAGCCGTGAAACTGTGTTGTTTTCAGAGTGCGTTAACGATACATGATATTGACATGTATGTCCAGAGATTTTGGATACTTCATAGGTTTTTAACAAGTCTGGTTCAAACCAGACGCGAAAAAAATTGCAAGCCGCTCGAGTTAACACCGTACAGCCCACACCTAGTCCCCCTGGGACGCAGGCTGTAATGCCAGGAAATTGACGGCTCTCAGCCGTTTCGGCTTCAAAATGGTTACCATTCTTGCCAATGTATTGTTTTATGCAGTGCACACCTCGTCTCGTTAGGTGGTGGCACTTAAGTTCATTGTAAAATGAACACAATTGTGGCCTGAAATGTTTGCCTTTAACGGCAGATGCCAGTATGAATAGCACTGAAATATAAGAAAAGCATTTTCATTAATAGCCCCTCCTGAGTAAATATAATTTAATTATTATTATTATAATTTATTTATTTTTCTCTTTTTTTTTTTTTTCGAATATATATAAGTGACTGTTTTAACTGGTCTGCGAGAAAACTGCATATATTATATGATTTCCATTATTATTATTATTATTATTATTATTATTCTTTATATATATATATATAAATTCAATTCCCTTATTAAATGAAATTTGAAATTTATAATATCAATAGATAAATGTACCCCTCAAATATACAAATTGGAAGAAAAGTGAAGTTAAACATGAATTTGTTAAATATAACGCAAGGAAATTAAATGAAATAGAAAGATAATTTAATTTTACTTTATTTCACCTTACGTTATTTATTTATGTATATATATATATATATACATATATATATATATATATATTTTTTTTTTTTCTCCATTAGAAAATAACAATAAATTTAAAGGATAAATTATTATGATTAAATATTATTAATATATCCTTTTTTTTTTTTTTTTTTTTTTTTTTTTTTATATATTATTATTATTATTCTTATTAATATTATTAATCTCATATAACAGTTAACAACTTTCTCACAATTGGCCAATTTGTGAGAATGAACAACGTCTGTTCATAAGATTAATATAAGGGAACGCGAAATGTGCGCCTAATTATAAGATTAACAAGAGAATTGAATTTGAGATTGTGAAAATATTACATATATAAGGTAATGGAATAAAACAAAGTTATGTAGAATTAACACTATTCTATACATAAAGGACGAATTTCTCAGGAAGGAATGCTTCGTATGTATGTGTACTTAATAAGAATTAAATAATAATGAAAATGAAAATTATAAATAAATGTTAAAGGAATTTAATACTTCCTCATCTTTAATATTATGTTAAGTCCATAATATTACTGTATTTGACACTAATGCTATATTTCATATAATCATACCATAAACAAAGTGAAACTGTATTATTTACAAAGTTAAAGACAAATATAAGTATAAAATAACTGAATACATACGAGTAATATTTTGTCTAAACCGTACTATCGACAAGGCAAAGTCTAGTTGATTATAATATTTATAAAATATTTTCTAATTACCTCGGTACGTATGTATATATAGATATGAATAAATATTTATTTAATAAAATGGAAGATCAAGGAGATAAGTATAAAATTTTATCCTCTAATCATAACAATAATAATAGTAAGACATATAAATAAATAAATATTGCCTAATATAAAATAAAATTAAAATAAAACTGATATAGATATAAAATTACGTATTTTAATCTTAATAACGAGTATAATAGTTATAATTATCGTCATACATCGACAAAACAAAATACAACTGAAAGGATATGTGATAATAGAATATCAAATCACGAATATATATATATCGATAAATAAAGATGTGTATATATACATATGTATACATTATTATTATTCATTTATTCATTTATTTATTTATTTAATTTTTTTTTTTTTTTTTTCAAATCCTAGTCAATAAACTAATATGACACAAAAGCAATATCATTCTGTGTATTTTAATGCTAAGTCAAAAATTTTGTCCGCGAAGGGTTGAACTGTACTGCGTAGAAAATAGCGGGGTGGTGGTGTTGGTTCGGTATTGACCGGTGGGGAGAGTGTATAACTAATAGTGTCTTGAGATGATGTATGGGAGGAAGGGATACTTTCGATACTAGAGTTTGTTGACCCCAGATTTACTGCTTTGGGAAGATTCTTGCCACCGCTGTCTAGAAGGTAAGAATTGTTGTCTAGTTCTTCGAAAATTGCGTGTGGTCGTGTTTCTGGGGACGCTTCTATATTAGGGGAAGGGAAGGATTGTGTATTATCTGTAATTGTTGTATGTAACAGATCTAATTCTGGTTTTCGGGCAGTATATGGAATAAGTCTTTCAGCGTGAATCTTCATGTCTTTATTTTTGTGAGGGTTTATAGCGTCAACTATAGTATAATTTACTTTATTATGCTTCTTTAAGATACGATAAGGGCCAAAGAATTTGCGACGTTTCGTGATATTTAAATTACGGTCCCGTGCTGGGTCATATAAGTAGACTAATTGACCGGGATAGAAATCACGATATCTGGCCTTTTTATGTTGGTAATTTTCCATCGCGATAGCGGCATTCTCTAAATTTTGTATCACCTTTTCGTGTGCGTATTTTAAATCTGTTGTTCGTTTCAGGATATAATCTGGATATGCCATTTCCTGTGGTGTTGAGTTATTATTTATAATGTCGGTTGGTAATAAAGGGTCATATCCTAAGTGGATATATGCAGGTTTTTCGTTAGTAGCAGAATGAATTGTAGAGTTATAGATTAAGGCGTAATATTGCACGAAATCGTCCCATTGTAACGTATTGTCAGCAAAAATAGCAAGTGACTTTTTAATATTCTTGTTGGCAGCTTCACAAACCCCATTTGTTTGAGGTCTCATAGGTGTTGTGAGTAGTTTGAGGACTCCTAGTCGTGTACATAGTATTTTGAACAGATCGCTGATAAATGAAGGTCCTCTGTCACTTAACAATTTTTCTGGAATGCCAAATAGACTAATGTAATCTATAAATCTGTCAACACTCGTAATTGCAGTAGCGTCGGGGACGGCGTATAATCTGATAAATTTCGTATAATTATCTATAAAACTAAGGATGTATCTGTTACCCTTATGTGTTCTAGGTAATGGGCCAATGTGATCGCATGATACCATTTGCATTGGTCTAGTGGGTTTGAAATTCCTCTGAAGTGGGACAGGAGGTAACACATTTGGACTCTTGAAACTTATGCAATGTGCGCATGATTTTATAAAATGTTTTGTGTCCGAATATAAATTTTCCCAAAAGTATTTCTCTCTAATGTTGTTGTAAGTTTTAAATACTCCAAAATGTGCCATATGATTTGCTGCTAGTATGTGCGGCTTAAATTTGTCTGGTATAACGATTCGTAAAATGTTAGTGGATTTTCGAAATCTTGGTATAAATGCCGAATGCATAAGTAGTCCGTCTTTCAAAAGGTAGTTTGGATATAAATTTGAAAGTAGTGTTGGTGAATTTTCTAAGGTTTTAATTATTTCCGAAAGTTTGGAATCCGTGCGCTGAGCGGTTTTAATGTCCTGAATTGTTGGGAGATTAATTTGAACATTATTTACTGTTAAAATATCTAAATTGTTGATTGGCATACTGGTAGTTCGTTCCTTATTGAGAGAAAAATTTCTCGAGGGTACATTTCCTAATGAAAAATCATCGCTTTGTCCTTTAACATAAATTAGTATATAAGCTCGTTGGTTTAATACTTCTTCTATATCAACAGGCAATACTTCATTATCATTCATAAAATACCAATTCCCTTTCGAATCCTTAGTTAAACAAAAATAATGACCGTCATTCACGTAATTACCCGAATGTACTATTATGGCATTTAAATAATACCATAAGGGTTTATATTTTCGATATGTCATGTAAGGTTGAAAATTTATTTTATCATTATAAGTCACGTGATGTGATATCTTTTCACCTCCTTTTTGAGAAAATGTAAATCTTTTCAAATGAAATGTAAGTACTGTAGGAGATTTGGAAACTGAAATTTGTTTTAGTGCGTCTACCATCGAATTGCAATTATAACAATAATAGTCTGCTTGCAAATGCTCTGGTTTTGTGAATTTATGTAAAGCTTTCGTTAGGGAGTCTGTACCTTGTGTAATATCTAATGAGAAATCTCTAAAAGGGTCAAAAGTTATGCTCTTATGCCTACAATTTAGACATTCTACTTCACTACGGAAAATTCCTTGAAACATATTTTGTAATATAGTTGATTGATTGTATGAATATCTGAAAGCGTGAGTCTCATGAAATGAAACTGATTGTTCTAAATGATCAATAATTCGACCCAGAAATTCGTGTGCATCCTGTTGGATATTGTACTTAAATTCTTTGTCAATAGTTTGGAGATTTTGATAAAACTCAATGGGTTGTACTACTCTTCCCGTTTTTCCCATTACTGAGTCTATGTGTCGTTTTAACATACAAAACATACAAAATGTATTTGGCTCACACGTGAACTCATGGTTTGAATTATGAAATAGAAAATTCACTAAAGGTGGGAGATATGTAAGACATTGTAAGATAACATTTATATAACAAGTGTTGCCCATGTTTTCTAATCCAGCTCTCCTTTTATTAATTGCTTTAGATTCTGGGTGTACGTTATCGTGCTTGTTAAAGTGTGTAATATTTGGTTGTGAAAGTAAATTTCCTACTGTTTTATTTTTAATTTCGGAAATATTATGTTTAGTATTCTGTGTTGGAATGTTATAACTCTTTTGTAATTTTTCTCTGAAAGGGTTTAGTGAGTGATTCGTATTGTTAGTGCTTACAAAGAAATCTCTAGACAGAGTATCTGCGACAATGTTTTGCGATGATTTAATTAATTCGAATGTGTAGTCATAATCTGATAAAAAGGCAAACCAACGGGTTACTCTGTTACCGGGTGATTCGAGAGAAGCTAATTTTGTTAAAGCTGAATTATCACACCTTATTATAAAGTGTCGACCATAGAGATAGTGTTTAAAACTTTTTACCGCTTGAACAATAGCCAAAAGTTCTTTTTCAAAAATGATATATTTACACTGAGTGGGATTTAGTTTCTTTGAAAAATATGCTATAGGGCGAATTATACCGTACTCATCCCTTTGTCCTACCATAGCCCCTAATGCATTTTCACTACTATCTGTAGAGAGAATAAATTCTTTATCATAATCGGGATGTATCAAAATAGGGGGTTTTGATAACTTTTCTTTTAGGATATCAAACGCTCTTTGAGCTTCTGTTGACCATCGGAATCGTTGATTTTTCTTAGTCAAATTCGTTAACGGTGCAGATAGAGTGGAAAAATTTTTGATAAATTTTCGATAGTATGAAACAAGACCTACGAATCTTCGAATCCGCCTTACAGTAGTGGGAACCGGAAAATTTTGAATTTTAATTATATTTTCATCTAGCGGCTTAATTCCTTCTGCGTTTAATTTATGTCCTAAGAATTGAATTTCAGGGAACATAAAACAACATTTTTCTGGATTTAATGTTATTCCATACGTACGAAATCGTTCAAATAATTTTCTTAATTTACTAAGCATGTGTAGCTCGTTGTTTGCACCGATGCCAAAGTCGTCGATGTAATTACATATTTTAAGGTCTGTCAAAGGCGCTAAAATCATATCTGCCAATTTACTAAAGTGTTCTGGGGATGCTGACATCCCTTGAGGCATTGTGAGATAACGATAAGAGCCAAAAGGCGTAGAGAAAGTTGTCATGTCTCTATCTTGCGGTTTTAATGGAATTTGATAGAAAGATGAAGAGAGATCTAAAGTTGTAAATAATTTTGATCCTCTTAAATTTTCTAACAAATGATTTATTATAGGTAATTTGTACCTTGGGTATTTTAAATATTTATTTAAAATTCTGTAGTCTACGACATGTCTCCACTTTTGTTTCTCCGGATTACCAGATGGATTCTTTTTTTTAATGAGGATTAGTGGAAAACTAATATGAGAGTCCGAGCGTTCTATAATATTCGCTTCTTCGAGTTCGGATAACTGTTTTTTCAGTTCACCTTCTAGCGCTTGTGGAACTCGATACGGACGAATTGACGGTAATTGAGATATATCAACCTGTAAATTTGGATGTATTGCATCTGTGCGGCCAATGGTAAACATTCGTTTACTAAATATATCCGCAAATTCCATAAGTAGTTCTAATAATTTCGCTTTTATCTCAGGGTTTAAATGTGATAAGTTAAAATCGGTAGGTTTTAATTCTTTTCGTCGTAATTGTTTTATATATTCCATATTACGAGTATCAAATACCGTATTAATTGCCCCTAGTCGCGTATGTTTATTTAAAGGGACTGCGTTATCACTTAGATTAGATATTTTAACTGAAATCTGTTTGTTATCCTCCACCGAGCAAAATGTGTTGACAATTTTTATATTTCGATTCTGTAAACACGGGACAAAATTTACCTTTTCTCCGTGCTTAATTGCCATATCTAGGTTTAGCTTAATTTGCCGTGACTCATGTGGTTGAAGAGTGAATTTCGCAGGTATTCTCGCGTAGTTAACATGAGTTGTGCTAATATTATTCGAGAGTGCATCTCTCAACGGCACGGTCACATTCCGTGAATTCAATGTATTAGTTTCAAAATTTATATTAAATTTCTGTGATTTTAATAAATCATATCCTAATATGGCATGATAATATTTAGATAATGGATTTCTAACAATATAAAACTTATGTCTAAATGTTTTATGTCCGATTGTCACTGGAAGAGAAATACATCCTACAATGTTCATATCATTACCTGTTACGGATTTAAGATTTATATCAATTTTCAAGAATTTAATGTCTTTATCTGAATTGAATTGTTTAAAAACATTTTCCTGTATGACACAGACACTGGCGCCACTGTCACAAAGGCTAGGAGTGAGAAATCCTGCTAATTTTACATCTACTATAGGTAAAAATATGTGTCTGGTATTTGAATCGATAATCTGTGTGTTAACCACATCATTAGTTATCGGTCTTCCGTTATATGGCTTTTGTTGGGTCCGGGAACGCGTCGCAGACCGAAATTCATTGTGCGTTCCCGATTTTAGTTTAAATGTTTTCTGTTATTGTGCTCATAGACTTGTGGCTGTGGTCGGGAGGAATAACCTCGAGTTCTATTATTTATGTTACTCGTATTGTGTTGACGAGAAAACGAGGGGAATTGGGGTCGAGTACGATTTGCGGGATTTGAATAACACTTACTGAAATGATGTGAGAGTTTATGACAAAACCTGCAGGGTGGAAAACGTCTTTGGTGTGAAGTATTATTACCTCTAGTGTTGTGGATACGCCCAGAAAAGTTTCTAGGGGTCGGCCTTTGATCATTTCTATAATTTTGGTTCGAGAATGAATTTTGTGTTTTTAATTTTAATTCCTCAATTTCTTTAGTTAAAGCGCTAACCAT
The DNA here is from genome assembly GCA_963930645.1 of Salticus scenicus. Taxonomy (NCBI): domain Eukaryota; kingdom Metazoa; phylum Arthropoda; class Arachnida; order Araneae; family Salticidae; genus Salticus; species Salticus scenicus. The sequence goes on along the minus strand of OZ005652.1, from coordinate 288,715,826 downwards.
TTCTTGGGTATGCATAGCATGTGATTGTATGATATCTTTAAGGTCAGAGTTATTTGTGATATTGTTGACCTCTTGAGTGGACTCAGGATTGTTTAAAGACGAGTCACTGATTTGTAATGTTTGGATGAAATCTACCGCTTCTTCAAAAGTTTTAGGGTCTTTTAAAATTAGGGAATGTTTATATTTCGGTAATAGACCTTCCATGAATTTCGCTAATTTACTCTGTTCAAATAACGCTTTTACTGCAGCATTTGTAAGATCGGGATTATTAAAAAAATGTTGCGTAGCTAATGCTACCTTTGCTGCATAGTGTTTAACCTGCTCATTCGGGAGCATTTTACAATTCGAAAACTGTTGTTGTCTCGCTCCTAAACTATATTTAGTGTCAAAATAGGAAAGGAATTTCCTTTTAAAATCCTCGTAATTATTTTCATTGCTAAGATCGGGCGAATTTATTATATTTGAAAGTGCGTCACCTCTTATACGTGATTTCAGTATAAGTAATTTTTCATCTGGTGTGCATTTTGTGAGATCCGCAATTTTTTCAAAGTTTTCAATAAAAAATTTAGGGGTAACCGCGGACAAATTATCAAATTGTGGGATTATTGACTGCAAACCTGCTAACTTTCTAATCATACTATCGGATTCGGATCCGTTTGTTTCGTCTCCCGGCATGTTTTAAAGAGTAAAGGAGGATAAATATACAAAAAAAAAAATTTCAATAACTACTTGACTAAACAATAACAATAATAAAATGAAAATTCAGTATTTATATCTATACAACACCTTTAGATTGTACTAAGCTAAAATGTATATTTTAAATAGAAAATCCACAAAACTGAATAATTTATCAAGATAAAATTCTAATAACACTGAATATATTCAAAATTCTATGATATAAGATACTAGGAAATCCATACCAAATAGATATAAATTACTTTTTGTTTTGAAATAAAAATTGAAATAGCAAATCATTTAAAATATTACCATATTAGGAAAATATTTAAAAGACTGTAGTAACGAGTAAACTCAAAATTAATAGTTGAGTATAAGTATCAAAGAAAAGGAAATTTCAAAATTTTTGTGGTATAAAATATAAAATTTGGATACCTAATATTGTCAACGTATGTGTACATATATGGATGTATTACGTTAAAATACAGATAAAATAATGTTAAAATTCAAAATTTTCCATATAGATACACATAGTTGTATAGATAATGAAAATCAAAATATATATGCAGACATAAAAGATGTAATGTATAATAAACACACATATTAATAAAATAGGTAGATATATAAAACGTAAATATTGATTTCCCCTTATATGTGAGAAATTAATAATTAAATCACTATATAATATTATTGTTAAAAACAATTTTATACTTAAAGACTACACTTAAAAAAGTGTAATGGTCACGGCGGACCACTTGCTGTATGACTCCATGCTTAATAAACCCCATAATTAGTTTAATTTAGTTAAGTAAGAAAGTTTAGTATTGTCATTAACTTAACCCAGGTTATTTAAATTTCCCACTTAACACTTAGGGAGGCATCCTAGCATAAAATGAAACAGTGCACAATAAGAAATTTACTCATCATGTTAAAAACCAAATATTATTTATTAAGGGGAATTAGGATACATAAATTATTAAGTACAGTAGGCCCGTATGGCCGGTTTAAAATTTGCATACCTAAAATTTACCGATATATAATAATTCTTTTATGGAGTCCTAAATTACTCAGGAAATCGCTAAATAATAAAAATGCTTACCGAAAATCTTCAGCGCAGTTTGAAGCATCATCATCCTTCCAGAGCAAACACTTATCACAAAAATCCCGACACTGAACTTAATCCAAATCTGACTCTACGTTCACAAATTTAAAATCTCTTCTCTTTCTTTTCTCTCCGTCCTCTCCCTATATCCCAATCCGAATTTTATGCCCCTTTTCTCTTTCTTCTCATATTCCCCTCTTTCTCTCCAATCTCTGGCTAGTTCGTCGTTAACCTTAATATTATTGGATTTTAGGAATTGAATAAAGTTTTCCGTCATTGGCTCTTCCTTTCCCCTTTTAAAATTTTCCTAGCCTTATTTTATTTTATTTTCTCAGCTGGTTTTTCGCGCGCTTTCCGCATCTTTTCATCCGTATTCATCTCTACCCTTTTGTAGACTCGAACGCTTACCAACAATCCTTGCATTATTCTGGTCCCCGACCTATTCAAAACTCTCTGAATTTGGCGGTACCTTGTATGTAACATAAATTTTTCTTTCCTCTTATAGAGAAGACATTTCCAAAATTTGACTTCTAACATTTCTTTTGAACGTATTCTAATCGAAAATATTTCTTGTGCTATAAATTTACACTCAGTGCCTTTATTTTTTTGTTATGATTTTGACTTTTACTATCGTACACCTGAATAACCAATCCTTTCAGCATTATCCCTGCTTTCAAGCCTTTATTTTTAAAATATCCCGGACATCTGGCCTTAAAGTTGTTTTCGTTTCTTACCTAACACGATATTTTCTCACAATAATAATTTTATTTTTGTCCACCCAAGAATTCCTATAAGCGAGCTATCCTTCTTTAACTTTCATGGGAAATCGTGTGTGACCATTCCTTTCTTAGGAAAATATGCCCTTTGCAATGTTCCCTTATTCACCTCTAAGTTTAACCGCGCTGTTATTATTATGCCTTAAATTCCAAATCTTTAAATTTTCCTCCAAAGAAATTCCAAGATGTCTGAGCGTGTCTCAGCACAACGACCTGGCCCCAAAGAAATAGTTAACGGGGAATCCCTTGGAGATGCATCCGTCATCTCTCTCTTCCCTTATCACCATAACGAAAAAATATAATAATAATAAAAAAAAATATAATTATTGAAATGCGTGCATTTTCTCGCAAGAGCAATCACACGGATCCTTAGCAAATGGCAGACTAGGGATGCAGCTCTGATGTTTTTGGTCTGCTGATCACAAGACGCGTGTCTCTGAAGCACTGTGCATGCATACAAAGATGTTTTTGATTAATTTCAAACACTTAAGTGCTCGATTATGTCTATTGAATGTCTAAGAGAAGTTTAAGAGACAAATGTGAAAGAAGTGCGGAGCAATCAACGGCTTGTTTCTCTTTTCATAAGATGCTATCTAACAAAGCCATCACGACTAAAAAAATGTATCATTACATAGACATACATATTACACACATACATACCCAATACTCCAAAAATATTGACCTCAGCTTTAATTCTTTAAACATCGACCTTAGATATAGATTTAAAAAAAAGTATCATCTAACAAAAGAGGGATTTGATATTAACAAAATAATAATAATAATTAATTTTCATAAAGATCCTTAAAAAATCCAGTTAATTAAATAAGGTGACGTACAAAAACTTCAGCATTGCGTCATAAAAAGTCACAGAGATATATGTAAACGAAATTGTAGAAGTATTATTTACATCTTTACTCCTGTGTAATCCATGAAACGTGATTTGCTGAGATGTTTAAATAACTATTTTCTTTTATGATTATAATGCTGAAGATTTGTAAATCAGCTTATTAGTGTAAGGGGGTACATTTTATTCTGTGATTCTTTTATTTTTATTTTGCTGTTTATTTATTTATTTATTTTAAATATGGGGTTGTTTCTTATTCTTGATACCAATTCCCTTGAAACTTTTAATTCCGTTTATAAAATTATGTGCCCTTATTTTTATTTAATTATTTATTTTGCACGCAACTTCGCAATCTATTATACATATTACTCGCATGTATTATCTGTTACACACACACACGTGGGCGGACCTGTCTGTAACAATATGTGAAAAATGCAATTAATAAAATAAACCAATTTAAAATACATGTGTGTAACAAGAAATTTATCGACTAGAATCTCGGCAATTTCAGCCTTTTATTTACAAAAGTTTAACTAGTGAATAAAGAAGCTATCGCAAAGTTTTTACGAAAATTACATGCGGCTAGTACGCAGATTTGAGTAAGAAGTTATTAAAGAGTAATAAAGAAAAGAAAAAAAGTATTTCTGATGACAAGTCAAAAGGCTCATGTATTTTTCAAGAATAACTTTTGACAACTTTAGTGGATGCGCTACTATGTTGTAATGTAAGACGGTGACACTGCTTTCAAGATGCACACTTGGCATAATACTCTGTTGTAAATAGTATTAAAATTTTATTCAATAAATTGCATTGTAAATGAAACCTATACAATAGATTTTTAACACTGTTCAACAATTTCTGAACACACATACTCAGGATGGAAAGACTGCAAATAAACTTTTTATCCCAGAATGCCAAATAGTAAACGCTACGTCAATCACATAAACTACCAGTCACGATTTTAACATATTAGGTCGGCTTAATCTGAGAAAAAACTCGTTTTTCGATCATCCGTGAACAACTGAATAGACAAGCTGAAAGTGTTCTGAATTAAATTATCTGGTTAAGAATATACTCATCTGAAAAGTAGCATGCCGGTAGTACGGTAATTAAAATTAGTTAACTCAACTGTCTGAATCTTTCTGAATGTATTGGAATTTTTTTTTTATTTTACAAAGGAAATTACATAATTATATATTTAAAACTGACTGTAGAAAAATAAACGTATACTTTAGCCACATGTGGGTCTAGGTTTAGTCATTCCTTAATGATAGCGTTTTTGTCAATAAATCTGACATTCTAATTCTATCTTTTTATTTTTATTCAACAAAATTATAAGAAAATAAATGTATGAATGATATCGTGTTTAAAATAATCAACTGTCATCCGTTATAAATTCATTAGACTGGCGCTATTACCCTGCATGAAAAATGCGAAAAATAAAACAATTCCAGATATGAATTTGTATTCAGTATTTTTTGTGCGCCATTTTTTAGACGCTTTAATCCGGAAATAACATGAAACAAGAGAAATAGAGAGTGAAATCTGAACTTGTGACTTTGACGGGAGTGAGAATAAATAGTAATTATCAAAAGTGACATATGGGGTGTTTGGAGGGTGGGAGACATGCATTTGTAAGTAAATGTAATTAAAATTTAACTTCACTAAGTAATAATTACTTTAAATATATATTCTAATAATTTATTTTTTTAAATATTATCAAAATAATAATTTAATAATAATTAAATTATTATTAATTTTAATAATTTGGCAATCCGAATAAGGACGTTTAACAATTCCCAAGAGAGTTATGACTTCTGTTCGTCTGTCTGTCGGCTAGCGCTGTCATTTCCATAAATATTTTTTGAAAGCCTTGAAATTGCTGTAGATAATTCAGGTGCTCTACACTCTAAAGTACTTTTATTATTAAAAATAGTATAAACAATACTATCGACTTGTGTACATAAAGAACTTCGTAAAATAATTTGGATATATTATAGTCAATGACAGTCAATCATATTCATACTGTACAAAACATTTGTTCAGATATGCAAAGACATGTTATGCAAAGAGTAATTTCAAAAACTCAATTTATTTGTACTTTATGGTAGATATTTCTTAGTAATGAATAGTTATATTCATGCTTTAATTGAAAACAGAGTATAAAGGAGGCAGTATATTACTATTATTACGCATGCAAGAGAAAAAAAAATAATAATTAATCTAAATTATATGGCACAGCTCTACAAGAGAAAATTTCTAATTAATCCAAATTACATGACACCCAAAGTATATTACTATATGTGAAAGGGAAAAATATTAACGAATCCAAATTATATGACATCAAGTGCATATTACTACGTCTACAAGACAAACATTTTAATTAATTTCTAACAGTTTTAAAATATCAAAGAATCACTTATATAGATATGGATTGAAATTAAATTTACCGTAGCATTAATATACACGAAACCTTTGTTTTGTAACTCCCACTGCCTTTTATTTTTCATTTCAGTCAAGGCCAAAACAATCATTGCAAATGCATACTTGAGGCGGCAAAAAATTAATAACGGCACTTAAAATTGCAAATTTTAAGAACGTATTTAATTTCATCTTGGATAAAGCAATAAAATTTTCAAGTAAAAAAAAAAAAAAAACAGTAAATGGTTACAGATAAGGCAGCAAAAACGCCTTTTCTCCTTTTAAATTATAGGACTATTATATTAGTAGGTAGGAGAAAATATTCTATAAAAGGTAGTAAGTGAGAGAAAATTAATCTATTTAAAAAAAAAAAAAGGTAAGTAATACGGCTATTTTTAATAATATAGGGAGCTAAACAGGTGTAAATAATTTTGCATACAACATATTCTATTTTGCCTAAAACTCGTCTTTTTATACATATTAAAGAAAAAGCGGGTGGGAAGGCGGGGGAGGATGAGGGAGAAATCTATGCATTTAAACACTCACCATTAATATTCCTGCAGCACATATTGAATCTGTGGAACAGTCCTGCATAACTTATTTTTACGTCAGCGTACTGTTAATGAACAAAAAAACATAACAGCTCCTTAATCTGTAGCAATACTTCTAAAGAGGCCCCTGCACATACAGACGTTAGCAAGAGGCTAAATATGAATCGAGAAGAAAAATATCCTTCGTAAAAGAGGTTTTCGAGAGAGTGATGTCTTTGGAAAAGCGCAAGAGCCTCTTCAGAGAAATATTTTAAGTGGAGTATTTTTCAAGTAAATATTTCTCAGCTAACAATACCAACCACTGTTTGAAGAGTTCTAAAACATCGTATCAAGTTAACGGATGTAAATGTATCAAAATTATAGCAATTTAAATGTCATAAAAAAAGGACAATTCTCCAGCTTTATACCAATTTTTACAGAGAAAAAAAAGTAACAAATACGCATACATTAAATTACAGACATTTAGTTGATGCAGACAAAAGGGGAAGATAATTATTATTTGCGCTATTCGGCATATTGAATCAGCAAGATTGCTTCCAGAAAGAACATTTTTATTTTCCAGTCTCTTGCACCGTTCAGAAGAAATTACATACAAAAGCTAAGTTTACAGGGGCAACTTAAAAATCATTAACGAAATATAATTTTAATAGCATTTTCTTTAATTTAAAACAAATTCTTTTATATTTCTTTATATATATATTCACGAATCGTGAAAAGTACTACATAATACTACATGATTTGGACAATTTACAGTCACCAATATAAGCGAAGGTATACTTTCTAATCTAGACATTTTTGACGAATATCTAAAGAAATACTTCATGGATTCTCTTGAAATTTAGAGGTAAAATGAACATATTAATCCACATATATTCCAGAGAAAGTTTTGTCTCGAAGGCGAAAAGGGATCAGTTACAAATTTACCAAAAATATAATTTTTGAGATCATCTTGTAAAAAAATAATACTCGAAATGATTTGAAGCTATAATATGATTATAAACTTCTTTTAACAACATACTGCAATCAGAATATAAAAACATCAATTATCTAATTAAACAAGAGTATTTTTACTAAATATTTAATTGCATATACAAACTTTAGCAAAATTCCCTTTTGCATAATTTACTAGCTGAAGGTACAGACTTACTCTTAAAAAAAAAATAAATAAATAAAACTAAGAAATTATCGTTGATAGAAGAGTTGATTTTCAAGTACTTTTTTTGTAAGTTTAATTTGAATATTAAATTAATATTTCGTAGTTGCCTTTATATAATATTCTAAAGATAACATAAACAGATGTTTTAATAAATAATGGTTTTTAAATATTTTTCTCCATTTTCTGAGAAAATGCAAAGTGTTTCTTCATTATGTCCATGACCGATTTTTGATTCAATGAAAATATAGATAAAATCCCCTTAGCCTATTTTTGAAAGATACTTGAAAATCAACTCTTCTGTCGACGATATCTTCCTAAATTTTAATGAGATTTACTTGTAGATTTCTAGAGCACGTCTAAACATTTGGCTGGTAAATTTTGCAAAAGAAATTCTGTAAGAGCTTGCGTATACGCAGTTAAAAGTTATTCAGAAAAAATATTCATATTTCATCATATATTTGATATTTTTAATATCTGATTGCAGTATGTTGTGTATAATGCAGTATGTCATTTTTTCTGTCATATTTCTATTTGTCATTTTTTCTATTTTTGTATGTCTAAAAATGACATTGCTTTGATTTTAAAATCCTGTATGACAAAAGCAAGAAACGTATGAAAAATTGTCGACGTTTAGTAAACTTTCTGAATGTCTTTCAAAGCCAATCCTATAATAAACATTTTTCAGACATTTTTTATGATATTATAATGTACAAAATCAAACAATTTAATTTAAAACTTAATAAAAAGCCCAACAAATTTAAAACAAATACTCAATTAATTGTGAATTTTACAAATCAAATATTGAACAGTATTAACATTACGTCTATCATTAATGACAAAGAATGTTTGTTTCCGATTAAAGATTTAAATCTATCTCGTACCTTCAAATATCCTCTTCCTCTTGGCAGAAAGATATTCAATTATAATTCTGTATCTAAGTCTACCTCTTTTACTAACACTGTAACCTGTAAATGCAATGATCCTTCTTTCTCAAAATTTATTGACAGAGACCATGGACACATTATCACGGGTAATCTCAATATTATTGATAATTATCAATTAAAAAAATTCATGAAATTTGGCACCAAATTTAGACTTCCAGTTAAAACTAGCATTCCACAAATCCTTCAACAGTTTTCTTATGACCTAGATTTATTTATTTATAAAATATCTATTACTCATAATAAACCTATTGCCTACTTCACTCAATGGAAAGTTTTAGTGTTACAAAAAATCAAAAATGCATTATTTATCAATTCTTCAAATCTGGTGTTATTTAAAAAATCTGTACTTCTTAACTCAATCAAATCACTACAGGATGACTTTGTGATCACTTATGTTGACAAATCACCTAATAATTATGCCATTATTTGTAAATCCTACTATCTCTCTATTTTAAACTCTTCAATCAATAATAGTAACATCTTCAGTTTAACTAATAATAACCTTATTATTAATAACCGAAAAATACATAATTACTATAAACTACTTCAACTTCCCTTCAATAACTTTAATTATCCTTATATAGTTCTCATACCTGAGTTTCACAAATCTCCAATTAAATTTCGCACTGTCACTGTTGGGTGTAACACTTATAACAACAATGCTAATAAAGCTCTACTGGATATTCTAAAACAAATTTACAAATGTACTTGCAAAGTTGATAATTTACACTGTCTTAAAAATAGCTTTCAATTAATTCAATACATAAAATCGCTCGATACAATTGACAATATTATGACTTTTGACTTTCAAGATCTTTTCAATAATATTGAGTTATCAGATCTTAGTAATATCATTTACAGCCTTTTTCAAGAATATAAAGCTCAAATTAATCTTCCTTACAATTTTAAAGCAGAAAAATTTAAAACTCTTCTTAACTTTGTTATCCATAACAATTATATCTTCCACAACAACGCTATCTATTTGCAACAATTAGGCATCCCACAAGGAGGTTGTAGCTCCAGTATTTTGGCAGATCTCTATCTTTATTATTATGAAAAGCAAATTTGCAATGATGATGTTCGATTTTATCGTTACATCGATGATATTATTGTATTTTATCTCAACAAGAACTCACAAAATGGCTTTTCCTTCAATTATCCACCTAATTTAAAGCTAACTCAAAATACTCTGACTAATCAATCAATTAACTTTTTAGATCTCAAAATAATCATCGATGGTAATAAACTTTACACAGATATCTATGACAAACGGCAAGATTTTTGTTTTAATGTCAACTTATTTACACATTTTAATTCATGTCTGCATCTTTCGGTATTTAGAAACATCATCATTAACCATTTATTTCGAATTAATAATTTATGCTCTGCAAAGTTTAAAAACAAGAATATTAATAAACTGATCAAAGCCACTGTTAAAATGGGTTTTCCTAAAAACTTTGTATTTTCTATTTTATATCCTTAACCATGTCTCTGTCAGTACAAAAAAAAAAAAAAAAAAAAAAAAAACTGTGTACACTTTTGTGTATATCAACAAAAAAATTATAAAATAATAAAAAGACAATAAAAAAGGTGGCGGTTGGGTGGGCAGATGTTTGATTACGGAGGTGGGGTGGTGTTGTAAGGTTGGATGGTTGGGTGGGTTTGTGAAATTAAATTATAAAAAAAAAAAAAAAAAAAAAAAAAAAAAAGTAGAAGGCTTGTTGCATTTGCTTTGTATTACTATGCAAACTTTCATTTTCCACTAAAATTTCAGATTTTTCCTTTTTGAGTTGTCAACTATATTTAATGTTCTAATTATACTGTTAAACACAATGTGATCAATTGGTGAATTTCATTGGCTTTGTGGTTTCATTGTTGTTCATCTGCTTTGAAATTTTGCATTTTTAAATCCATATGGTTCCTGTTCTGGTTGTGGCAGGCTGGGGGAGTGTTGCCGGCGTAAAACTAGTGTAACCCCACAGGCAAGTCACAAGTCTTGCCGCCTGCCTCCTTCTTCCTATCTTGTGTTTCTTGGGTTGTTTTTTCATTAATTTTGATAAGTTTATGGTTTTAAGTTAAGATTTGATGTTTTACTTTATTGATTCGTTTGTTTTGCAGACTGTTAACTAATAGATCTGGTTTCTTTACATTAGTGTATTTCATCCACTGATTTTTTTTTTTTTTTTTATCTTATTGGTCATTGGTGTTTCAGTGATCTTGTGTCTGTTGCTTGGCTTCTACTATGCTTAATGGATCATCTTTATTATATTTACATTTAAAATTAAACCTGCTGCAATTGCGCATATATTTTGAATGTATTTTGTGTTTAATAAAACTTATTGCTTTATGTCATTTAAATTATCTAATATGTGAATTTCATATATTTAGATTTGTCTTAAATTGGCATTAACACTATTTTTTGTATTATACACTTTGTATAAAGCTGCATTTGCGCTCTTACAATTTGTATTATTTCTGTAATTTCTTTAATTTTTTCAATATGTTATTTACTGATTTAAAATTTATATTATATTATGATTCTTGTAGTGTTGTGAAGTTTTGCGACAGTATTTTGTCACTGGCCCTGGATCATTATTAACTAACTGTATAGTTGGCAACTTACGTTAATAATTTATTCTTTAATTAAAAAAAAAAAAAAAAAAAATTATGTTCTGTATGTGTAGTCGAATATTTAATTCTAATTATTCTATAGCATTTTGTGCCTGACATTTTGTGAATTGTGATGGTTAGTTTTTCTTACTTTACTATAAAAAAATGGGCGGAATTTAATTTGTAATTGGAACCAAATCAAGATTCGGTCAAAGGAGGTTTAGTGTAAATATGTACATAATTATTATTATTATTTTTATTTTATTTTATTTTTTTAGTTCTCTCCATTTTTCATTAATCCAGAAACTTATTATTCAAGAATCAATTTAATTAAGTAATTGAATTTGGTATAGCCCACTTTCGATAAAACTATTGTAAATACATACTTGCCTTGTGATTTTTAATATACAAAAACATTTTTTCTCTATGACTCTGTTTAGTAAATTTTTAGATCCTGGCAAAAAATACTTAGCTTCACAGCAGTATTGTGCCCGGTACAAGGATATTTATAGGGATATCCTTGGATCGACATCCAGTTACCTATTATCTCCTCCTCCTTTGCTTCAATTTAGAACATGCGGTTCTAATAGATGTAAAACTTGCCCTATGGCCTCTCACACACAATTGCATAATAATCACTCTTTGGTTCCATTTTGTCAGGCATACAATGTTATTTATAAAATCAATTGTGGTCATTGTAAACTTAGTTATATTGGTGAAACTTCAACTCCTCTTCATCTACGCATTAATCAGCATCGATCAGATTCTAAAAACCTTTCAGCTGCATCTTCTAAGTCAACTATAGAATTACAACACTTTAAATCACATAATTTTAATTCATGTACCATAGAGATTGTAAAAATTCAGAAAAATAAAAGTGAGCGTCTATTTCTTGAATCAAAATTTATGCAATATTATAATACAATTTATCCATATGGCCTAAATTCCAAATACTTTAGTAAAACTATTAAAGCATTTTCTAACATCAACCCTCTACATGATTATTCGACTATTTATGCACAACTCAATCACAAAATTAACAATAAAACTTCTAGAACTAAACGAGGTAGTAAAAAAACAGATTTAATCTTTTCTAAAAGTGCCATTATTAAACTCATTTCAGATCTACAGACTAATTACTTATCTAACTATAACTGGTTCATTATTCGAAAATTTATTTTTGCAATTAAAAAGAAATACTTAGTAAACTTTCTGAATGTCTTTCAAAGCCAATCCTATAATAAACATTTTTCAGACATTTTTTATGATATTATAATGTACAAAATCAAACAATTTAATTTAAAACTTAATAAAAAGCCCAACAAATTTAAAACAAATACTCAATTAATTGTGAATTTTACAAATCAAATATTGAACAGTATTAACATTACGTCTATCATTAATGACAAAGAATGTTTGTTTCCGATTAAAGATTTAAATCTATCTCGTACCTTCAAATATCCTCTTCCTCTTGGCAGAAAGATATTCAATTATAATTCTGTATCTAAGTCTACCTCTTTTACTAACACTGTAACCTGTAAATGCAATGATCCTTCTTTCTCAAAATTTATTGACAGAGACCATGGACACATTATCACGGGTAATCTCAATATTATTGATAATTATCAATTAAAAAAAAATTCATGAAATTTGGCACCAAATTTAGACTTCCAGTTAAAACTAGCATTCCACAAATCCTTCAACAGTTTTCTTATGACCTAGATTTATTTATTTATAAAATATCTATTACTCATAATAAACCTATTGCCTACTTCACTCAATGGAAAGTTTTAGTGTTACAAAAAATCAAAAATGCATTATTTATCAATTCTTCAAATCTGGTGTTATTTAAAAAATCTGTACTTCTTAACTCAATCAAATCACTACAGGATGACTTTGTGATCACTTATGTTGACAAATCACCTAATAATTATGCCATTATTTGTAAATCCTACTATCTCTCTATTTTAAACTCTTCAATCAATAATAGTAACATCTTCAGTTTAACTAATAATAACCTTATTATTAATAACCGAAAAATACATAATTACTATAAACTACTTCAACTTCCCTTCAATAACTTTAATTATCCTTATATAGTTCTCATACCTAAGTTTCACAAATCTCCAATTAAATTTCGCACTGTCACTGTTGGGTGTAACACTTATAACAACAATGCTAATAAAGCTCTACTGGATATTCTAAAACAAATTTACAAATGTACTTGCAAAGTTGATAATTTACACTGTCTTAAAAATAGCTTTCAATTAATTCAATACATAAAATCGCTCGATACAATTGACAATATTATGACTTTTGACTTTTGACTTTCAAGATCTTTTCAATAATATTGAGTTATCAGATCTTAGTAATATCATTTACAGCCTTTTTCAAGAATATAAAGCTCAAATTAATCTTCCTTACAATTTTAAAGCAGAAAAATTTAAAACTCTTCTTAACTTTGTTATCCATAACAATTATATCTTCCACAACAACGCTATCTATTTGCAACAATTAGGCATCCCACAAGGAGGTTGTAGCTCCAGTATTTTGGCAGATCTCTATCTTTATTATTATGAAAAGCAAATTTGCAATGATGATGTTCGATTTTATCGTTACATCGATGATATTATTGTATTTTATCTCAACAAGAACTCACAAAATGGCTTTTCCTTCAATTATCCACCTAATTTAAAGCTAACTCAAAATACTCTGACTAATCAATCAATTAACTTTTTAGATCTCAAAATAATCATCGATGGTAATAAACTTTACACAGATATCTATGACAAACGGCAAGATTTTTGTTTTAATGTCAACTTATTTACACATTTTAATTCATGTCTGCATCTTTCGGTATTTAGAAACATCATCATTAACCATTTATTTCGAATTAATAATTTATGCTCTGCAAAGTTTAAAAACAAGAATATTAATAAACTGATCAAAGCCACTGCTAAACTGGGTTTTCCTAAAAACTTTGTATTTTCTATTTTATATCCTTAACCATGTCTCTGTCAGTACAAAAAAAAAAAAAAAACTGTGTACACTTTTGTGTATATCAACAAAAAAATTATAAAATAATAAAAAGACAATAAAAAAGGTGGCGGTTGGGTGGGCAGATGTTTGATTACGGAGGTGGGGTGGTGTTGTAAGGTTGGATGGTTGGGTGGGTTTGTAAAATTAAATTATAAAAAAAAAAAAAAAAAAAAAAAAAAAAAAAGTAGAAGGCTTGTTGCATTTGCTTTGTATTACTATGCAAACTTTCATTTTCCACTAAAATTTCAGATTTTTCCTTTTTGAGTTGTCAACTATATTTAATGTTCTAATTATACTGTTAAACACAATGTGATCAATTGGTGAATTTCATTGGCTTTGTGGTTTCATTGTTGTTCATCTGCTTTGAAATTTTGCATTTTTAAATCCATATGGTTCCTGTTCTGGTTGTGGCAGGCTGGGGGAGTGTTGCCGGCGTAAAACTAGTGTAACCCCACAGGCAAGTCACAAGTCTTGCCGCCTGCCTCCTTCTTCCTATCTTGTGTTTCTTGGGTTGTTTTTTCATTAATTTTGATAAGTTTATGGTTTTAAGTTAAGATTTGATGTTTTACTTTATTGATTCGTTTGTTTTGCAGACTGTTAACTAATAGATCTGGTTTCTTTACATTAGTGTATTTCATCCACTGATTTTTTTTTTTTTTTTTATCTTATTGGTCATTGGTGTTTCAGTGATCTTGTGTCTGTTGCTTGGCTTCTACTATGCTTAATGGATCATCTTTATTATATTTACATTTAAAATTAAACCTGCTGCAATTGCGCATATATTTTGAATGTATTTTGTGTTTAATAAAACTTATTGCTTTATGTCATTTAAATTATCTAATATGTGAATTTCATATATTTAGATTTGTCTTAAATTGGCATTAACACTATTTTTTGTATTATACACTTTGTATAAAGCTGCATTTGCGCTCTTACAATTTGTATTATTTCTGTAATTTCTTTAATTTTTTCAATATGTTATTTACTGATTTAAAATTTATATTATATTATGATTCTTGTAGTGTTGTGAAGTTTTGCGACAGTATTTTGTCACTGGCCTTGGATCATTATTAACTAACTGTATAGTTGGCAACTTACGTTAATAATTTATTCTTTAATAAAAAAAAAAAAAAAAAATTATGTTGTGTATGTGTAGTCGAATATTTAATTCTAATTATTCTATAGCATTTTGTGCCTGACATTTTGTGAATTGTGATGGTTAGTTTTTCTTACTTTACTATAAAAAAATGGGCGGAATTTAATTTGTAATTGGAACCAAATCAATAGATTCGGTCAAAGGAGGTTTAGTGTAAATATGTACATAATTATTATTATTATTTTTATTTTATTTTATTTTTTTAGTTCTCTCCATTTTTCATTAATCCAGAAACTTATTATTCAAGAATCAATTTAATTAAGTAATTGAATTTGGTATAGCCCACTTTCGATAAAACTATTGTAAATACATACTTGCCTTGTGATTTTTAATATACAAAAACATTTTTTCTCTATGACTCTGTTTAGTAAATTTTTAGATCCTGGCAAAAAATACTTAGCTTCACAGCAGTATTGTGCCCGGTACAAGGATATTTATAGGGATATCCTTGGATCGACATCCAGTTACCTATTATCTCCTCCTCCTTTGCTTCAATTTAGAACATGCGGTTCTAATAGATGTAAAACTTGCCCTATGGCCTCTCACACACAATTGCATAATAATCACTCTTTGGTTCCATTTTGTCAGGCATACAATGTTATTTATAAAATCAATTGTGGTCATTGTAAACTTAGTTATATTGGTGAAACTTCAACTCCTCTTCATCTACGCATTAATCAGCATCGATCAGATTCTAAAAACCTTTCAGCTGCATCTTCTAAGTCAACTATAGAATTACAACACTTTAAATCACATAATTTTAATTCATGTACCATAGAGATTGTAAAAATTCAGAAAAATAAAAGTGAGCGTCTATTTCTTGAATCAAAATTTATGCAATATGATAATACAATTTAACCATATGGCCTAAATTCCAAATACTTTAGTAAAACTATTAAAGCATTTTCTAACATCAACCCTCTACATGATTATTCGACTATTTATGCACAACTCAATCACAAAATTAACAATAAAACTTCTAGAACTAAACGAGGTAGTAAAAAAACAGATTTAATCTTTTCTAAAAGTGCCATTATTAAACTCATTTCAGATCTACAGACTAATTACTTATCTAACTATAACTGGTTCATTATTCGAAAATTTATTTTTGCAATTAAAAAGAAATACTTAGTAAACTTTCTGAATGTCTTTCAAAGCCAATCCTATAATAAACATTTTTCAGACATTTTTTATGATATTATAATGTACAAAATCAAACAATTTAATTTAAAACTTAATAAAAAGCCCAACAAATTTAAAACAAATACTCAATTAATTGTGAATTTTACAAATCAAATATTGAACAGTATTAACATTACGTCTATCATTAATGACAAAGAATGTTTGTTTCCGATTAAAGATTTAAATCTATCTCGTACCTTCAAATATCCTCTTCCTCTTGGCAGAAAGATATTCAATTATAATTCTGTATCTAAGTCTACCTCTTTTACTAACACTGTAACCTGTAAATGCAATGATCCTTCTTTCTCAAAATTTATTGACAGAGACCATGGACACATTATCACGGGTAATCTCAATATTATTGATAATTATCAATTAAAAAAATTCATGAAATTTGGCACCAAATTTAGACTTCCAGTTAAAACTAGCATTCCACAAATCCTTCAACAGTTTTCTTATGACCTAGATTTATTTATTTATAAAATATCTATTACTCATAATAAACCTATTGCCTACTTCACTCAATGGAAAGTTTTAGTGTTACAAAAAATCAAAAATGCATTATTTATCAATTCTTCAAATCTGGTGTTATTTAAAAAATCTGTACTTCTTAACTCAATCAAATCACTACAGGATGACTTTGTGATCACTTATGTTGACAAATCACCTAATAATTATGCCATTATTTGCAAATCCTACTATCTCTCTATTTTAAACTCTTCAATCAATAATAGTAACATCTTCAGTTTAACTAATAATAACCTTATTATTAATAACCGAAAAATACATAATTACTATAAACTACTTCAACTTCCCTTCAATAACTTTAATTATCCTTATATAGTTCTCATACCTAAGTTTCACAAATCTCCAATTAAATTTCGCACTGTCACTGTTGGGTGTAACACTTATAACAACAATGCTAATAAAGCTCTACTGGATATTCTAAAACAAATTTACAAATGTACTTGCAAAGTTGATAATTTACACTGTCTTAAAAATAGCTTTCAATTAATTCAATACATAAAATCGCTCGATACAATTGACAATATTATGACTTTTGACTTTCAAGATCTTTTCAATAATATTGAGTTATCAGATCTTAGTAATATCATTTACAGCCTTTTTCAAGAATATAAAGCTCAAATTAATCTTCCTTACAATTTTAAAGCAGAAAAATTTAAAACTCTTCTTAACTTTGTTATCCATAACAATTATATCTTCCACAACAACGCTATCTATTTGCAACAATTAGGCATCCCACAAGGAGGTTGTAGCTCCAGTATTTTGGCAGATCTCTATCTTTATTATTATGAAAAGCAAATTTGCAATGATGATGTTCGATTTTATCGTTACATCGATGATATTATTGTATTTTATCTCAACAAGAACTCACAAAATGGCTTTTCCTTCAATTATCCACCTAATTTAAAGCTAACTCAAAATACTCTGACTAATCAATCAATTAACTTTTTAGATCTCAAAATAATCATCGATGGTAATAAACTTTACACAGATATCTATGACAAACGGCAAGATTTTTGTTTTAATGTCAACTTATTTACACATTTTAATTCATGTCTGCATCTTTCGGTATTTAGAAACATCATCATTAACCATTTATTTCGAATTAATAATTTATGCTCTGCAAAGTTTAAAAACAAGAATATTAATAAACTGATCAAAGCCACTGCTAAAATGGGTTTTCCTAAAAACTTTGTATTTTCTATTTTATATCCTTAACCATGTCTCTGTCAGTACAAAAAAAAAAAAAAAAACTGTGTACACTTTTGTGTATATCAACAAAAAAATTATAAAATAATAAAAAGACAATAAAAAAGGTGGCGGTTGGGTGGGCAGATGTTTGATTACGGAGGTGGGGTGGTGTTGTAAGGTTGGATGGTTGGGTGGGTTTGTGAAATTAAATTATAAAAAAAAAAAAAAAAAAAAAAAAAAAAGTAGAAGGCTTGTTGCATTTGCTTTGTATTACTATGCAAACTTTCATTTTCCACTAAAATTTCAGATTTTTCCTTTTTGAGTTGTCAACTATATTTAATGTTCTAATTATACTGTTAAACACAATGTGATCAATTGGTGAATTTCATTGGCTTTGTGGTTTCATTGTTGTTCATCTGCTTTGAAATTTTGCATTTTTAAATCCATATGGTTCCTGTTCTGGTTGTGGCAGGCTGGGGGAGTGTTGCCGGCGTAAAACTAGTGTAACCCCACAGGCAAGTCACAAGTCTTGCCGCCTGCCTCCTTCTTCCTATCTTGTGTTTCTTGGGTTGTTTTTTCATTAATTTTGATAAGTTTATGGTTTTAAGTTAAGATTTGATGTTTTACTTTATTGATTCGTTTGTTTTGCAGACTGTTAACTAATAGATCTGGTTTCTTTACATTAGTGTATTTCATCCACTGATTTTTTTTTTTTTTTTTTATCTTATTGGTCATTGGTGTTTCAGTGATCTTGTGTCTGTTGCTTGGCTTCTACTATGCTTAATGGATCATCTTTATTATATTTACATTTAAAATTAAACCTGCTGCAATTGCGCATATATTTTGAATGTATTTTGTGTTTAATAAAACTTATTGCTTTATGTCATTTAAATTATCTAATATGTGAATTTCATATATTTAGATTTGTCTTAAATTGGCATTAACACTATTTTTTGTATTATACACTTTGTATAAAGCTGCATTTGCGCTCTTACAATTTGTATTATTTCTGTAATTTCTTTAATTTTTTCAATATGTTATTTACTGATTTAAAATTTATATTATATTATGATTCTTGTAGTGTTGTGAAGTTTTGCGACAGTATTTTGTCACTGGCCCTGGATCATTATTAACTAACTGTATAGTTGGCAACTTACGTTAATAATTTATTCTTTAATAAAAAAAAAAAAAAAAAAAAATTATGTTGTGTATGTGTAGTCGAATATTTAATTCTAATTATTCTATAGCATTTTGTGCCTGACATTTTGTGAATTGTGATGGTTAGTTTTTCTTACTTTACTATAAAAAAATGGGCGGAATTTAATTTGTAATTGGAACCAAATCAATAGATTCGGTCAAAGGAGGTTTAGTGTAAATATGTACATAATTATTATTATTATTTTTATTTTATTTTATTTTTTTAGTTCTCTCCATTTTTCATTAATCCAGAAACTTATTATTCAAGAATCAATTTAATTAAGTAATTGAATTTGGTATAGCCCACTTTCGATAAAACTATTGTAAATACATACTTGCCTTGTGATTTTTAATATACAAAAACATTTTTTCTCTATGACTCTGTTTAGTAAATTTTTAGATCCTGGCAAAAAATACTTAGCTTCACAGCAGTATTGTGCCCGGTACAAGGATATTTATAGGGATATCCTTGGATCGACATCCAGTTACCTATTATCTCCTCCTCCTTTGCTTCAATTTAGAACATGCGGTTCTAATAGATGTAAAACTTGCCCTATGGCCTCTCACACACAATTGCATAATAATCACTCTTTGGTTCCATTTTGTCAGGCATACAATGTTATTTATAAAATCAATTGTGGTCATTGTAAACTTAGTTATATTGGTGAAACTTCAACTCCTCTTCATCTACGCATTAATCAGCATCGATCAGATTCTAAAAACCTTTCAGCTGCATCTTCTAAGTCAACTATAGAATTACAACACTTTAAATCACATAATTTTAATTCATGTACCATAGAGATTGTAAAAATTCAGAAAAATAAAAGTGAGCGTCTATTTCTTGAATCAAAATTTATGCAATATGATAATACAATTTATCCATATGGCCTAAATTCCAAATACTTTAGTAAAACTATTAAAGCATTTTCTAACATCAACCCTCTATATGATTATTCGACTATTTATGCACAACTCAATCACAAAATTAACAATAAAACTTCTAGAACTAAACGAGGTAGTAAAAAAACAGATTTAATCTTTTCTAAAAGTGCCATTATTAAACTCATTTCAGATCTACAGACTAATTACTTATCTAACTATAACTGGTTCATTATTCGAAAATTTATTTTTGCAATTAAAAAGAAATACTTAGTAAACTTTCTGAATGTCTTTCAAAGCCAATCCTATAATAAACATTTTTCAGACATTTTTTATGATATTATAATGTACAAAATCAAACAATTTAATTTAAAACTTAATAAAAAGCCCAACAAATTTAAAACAAATACTCAATTAATTGTGAATTTTACAAATCAAATATTGAACAGTATTAACATTACGTCTATCATTAATGACAAAGAATGTTTGTTTCCGATTAAAGATTTAAATCTATCTCGTACCTTCAAATATCCTCTTCCTCTTGGCAGAAAGATATTCAATTATAATTCTGTATCTAAGTCTACCTCTTTTACTAACACTGTAACCTGTAAATGCAATGATCCTTCTTTCTCAAAATTTATTGACAGAGACCATGGACACATTATCACGGGTAATCTCAATATTATTGATAATTATCAATTAAAAAAATTCATGAAATTTGGCACCAAATTTAGACTTCCAGTTAAAACTAGCATTCCACAAATCCTTCAACAGTTTTCTTATGACCTAGATTTATTTATTTATAAAATATCTATTACTCATAATAAACCTATTGCCTACTTCACTCAATGGAAAGTTTTAGTGTTACAAAAAATCAAAAATGCATTATTTATCAATTCTTCAAATCTGGTGTTATTTAAAAAATCTGTACTTCTTAACTCAATCAAATCACTACAGGATGACTTTGTGATCACTTATGTTGACAAATCACCTAATAATTATGCCATTATTTGCAAATCCTACTATCTCTCTATTTTAAACTCTTCAATCAATAATAGTAACATCTTCAGTTTAACTAATAATAACCTTATTATTAATAACCGAAAAATACATAATTACTATAAACTACTTCAACTTCCCTTCAATAACTTTAATTATCCTTATATAGTTCTCATACCTAAGTTTCACAAATCTCCAATTAAATTTCGCACTGTCACTGTTGGGTGTAACACTTATAACAACAATGCTAATAAAGCTCTACTGGATATTCTAAAACAAATTTACAAATGTACTTGCAAAGTTGATAATTTACACTGTCTTAAAAATAGCTTTCAATTAATTCAATACATAAAATCGCTCGATACAATTGACAATATTATGACTTTTGACTTTCAAGATCTTTTCAATAATATTGAGTTATCAGATCTTAGTAATATCATTTACAGCCTTTTTCAAGAATATAAAGCTCAAATTAATCTTCCTTACAATTTTAAAGCAGAAAAATTTAAAACTCTTCTTAACTTTGTTATCCATAACAATTATATCTTCCACAACAACGCTATCTATTTGCAACAATTAGGCATCCCACAAGGAGGTTGTAGCTCCAGTATTTTGGCAGATCTCTATCTTTATTATTATGAAAAGCAAATTTGCAATGATGATGTTCGATTTTATCGTTACATCGATGATATTATTGTATTTTATCTCAACAAGAACTCACAAAATGGCTTTTCCTTCAATTATCCACCTAATTTAAAGCTAACTCAAAATACTCTGACTAATCAATCAATTAACTTTTTAGATCTCAAAATAATCATCGATGGTAATAAACTTTACACAGATATCTATGACAAACGGCAAGATTTTTGTTTTAATGTCAACTTATTTACACATTTTAATTCATGTCTGCATCTTTCGGTATTTAGAAACATCATCATTAACCATTTATTTCGAATTAATAATTTATGCTCTGCAAAGTTTAAAAACAAGAATATTAATAAACTGATCAAAGCCACTGTTAAAATGGGTTTTCCTAAAAACTTTGTATTTTCTATTTTATATCCTTAACCATGTCTCTGTCAGTACAAAAAAAAAAAAAAAAAAAAAAAACTGTGTACACTTTTGTGTATATCAACAAAAAAATTATAAAATAATAAAAAGACAATAAAAAAGGTGGCGGTTGGGTGGGCAGATGTTTGATTACGGAGGTGGGGTGGTGTTGTAAGGTTGGATGGTTGGGTGGGTTTGTGAAATTAAATTATAAAAAAAAAAAAAAAAAAAAAAAGTAGAAGGCTTGTTGCATTTGCTTTGTATTACTATGCAAACTTTCATTTTCCACTAAAATTTCAGATTTTTCCTTTTTGAGTTGTCAACTATATTTAATGTTCTAATTATACTGTTAAACACAATGTGATCAATTGGTGAATTTCATTGGCTTTGTGGTTTCATTGTTGTTCATCTGCTTTGAAATTTTGCATTTTTAAATCCATATGGTTCCTGTTCTGGTTGTGGCAGGCTGGGGGAGTGTTGCCGGCGTAAAACTAGTGTAACCCCACAGGCAAGTCACAAGTCTTGCCGCCTGCCTCCTTCTTCCTATCTTGTGTTTCTTGGGTTGTTTTTTCATTAATTTTGATAAGTTTATGGTTTTAAGTTAAGATTTGATGTTTTACTTTATTGATTCGTTTGTTTTGCAGACTGTTAACTAATAGATCTGGTTTCTTTACATTAGTGTATTTCATCCACTGATTTTTTTTTTTTTTTTTTATCTTATTGGTCATTGGTGTTTCAGTGATCTTGTGTCTGTTGCTTGGCTTCTACTATGCTTAATGGATCATCTTTATTATATTTACATTTAAAATTAAACCTGCTGCAATTGCGCATATATTTTGAATGTATTTTGTGTTTAATAAAACTTATTGCTTTATGTCATTTAAATTATCTAATATGTGAATTTCATATATTTAGATTTGTCTTAAATTGGCATTAACACTATTTTTTGTATTATACACTTTGTATAAAGCTGCATTTGCGCTCTTACAATTTGTATTATTTCTGTAATTTCTTTAATTTTTTCAATATGTTATTTACTGATTTAAAATTTATATTATATTATGATTCTTGTAGTGTTGTGAAGTTTTGCGACAGTATTTTGTCACTGGCCCTGGATCATTATTAACTAACTGTATAGTTGGCAACTTACGTTAATAATTTATTCTTTAATTAAAAAAAAAAAAAAAAAAAAATTATGTTGTGTATGTGTAGTCGAATATTTAATTCTAATTATTCTATAGCATTTTGTGCCTGACATTTTGTGAATTGTGATGGTTAGTTTTTCTTACTTTACTATAAAAAAATGGGCGGAATTTAATTTGTAATTGGAACCAAATCAATAGATTCGGTCAAAGGAGGTTTAGTGTAAATATGTACATAATTATTATTATTATTTTTATTTTATTTTATTTTTTTAGTTCTCTCCATTTTTCATTAATCCAGAAACTTATTATTCAAGAATCAATTTAATTAAGTAATTGAATTTGGTATAGCCCACTTTCGATAAAACTATTGTAAATACATACTTGCCTTGTGATTTTTAATATACAAAAACATTTTTTCTCTATGACTCTGTTTAGTAAATTTTTAGATCCTGGCAAAAAATACTTAGCTTCACAGCAGTATTGTGCCCGGTACAAGGATATTTATAGGGATATCCTTGGATCGACATCCAGTTACCTATTATCTCCTCCTCCTTTGCTTCAATTTAGAACATGCGGTTCTAATAGATGTAAAACTTGCCCTATGGCCTCTTACACACAATTGCATAATAATCACTCTTTGGTTCCATTTTGTCAGGCATACAATGTTATTTATAAAATCAATTGTGGTCATTGTAAACTTAGTTATATTGGTGAAACTTCAACTCCTCTTCATCTACGCATTAATCAGCATCGATCAGATTCTAAAAACCTTTCAGCTGCATCTTCTAAGTCAACTATAGAATTACAACACTTTAAATCACATAATTTTAATTCATGTACCATAGAGATTGTAAAAATTCAGAAAAATAAAAGTGAGCGTCTATTTCTTGAATCAAAATTTATGCAATATTATAATACAATTTATCCATATGGCCTAAATTCCAAATACTTTAGTAAAACTATTAAAGCATTTTCTAACATCAACCCTCTACATGATTATTCGACTATTTATGCACAACTCAATCACAAAATTAACAATAAAACTTCTAGAACTAAACGAGGTAGTAAAAAAACAGATTTAATCTTTTCTAAAAGTGCCATTATTAAACTCATTTCAGATCTACAGACTAATTACTTATCTAACTATAACTGGTTCATTATTCGAAAATTTATTTTTGCAATTAAAAAGAAATACTTAGTAAACTTTCTGAATGTCTTTCAAAGCCAATCCTATAATAAACATTTTTCAGACATTTTTTATGATATTATAATGTACAAAATCAAACAATTTAATTTAAAACTTAATAAAAAGCCCAACAAATTTAAAACAAATACTCAATTAATTGTGAATTTTACAAATCAAATATTGAACAGTATTAACATTACGTCTATCATTAATGACAAAGAATGTTTGTTTCCGATTAAAGATTTAAATCTATCTCGTACCTTCAAATATCCTCTTCCTCTTGGCAGAAAGATATTCAATTATAATTCTGTATCTAAGTCTACCTCTTTTACTAACACTGTAACCTGTAAATGCAATGATCCTTCTTTCTCAAAATTTATTGACAGAGACCATGGACACATTATCACGGGTAATCTCAATATTATTGATAATTATCAATTAAAAAAAAATTCATGAAATTTGGCACCAAATTTAGACTTCCAGTTAAAACTAGCATTCCACAAATCCTTCAACAGTTTTCTTATGACCTAGATTTATTTATTTATAAAATATCTATTACTCATAATAAACCTATTGCCTACTTCACTCAATGGAAAGTTTTAGTGTTACAAAAAATCAAAAATGCATTATTTATCAATTCTTCAAATCTGGTGTTATTTAAAAAATCTGTACTTCTTAACTCAATCAAATCACTACAGGATGACTTTGTGATCACTTATGTTGACAAATCACCTAATAATTATGCCATTATTTGCAAATCCTACTATCTCTCTATTTTAAACTCTTCAATCAATAATAGTAACATCTTCAGTTTAACTAATAATAACCTTATTATTAATAACCGAAAAATACATAATTACTATAAACTACTTCAACTTCCCTTCAATAACTTTAATTATCCTTATATAGTTCTCATACCTAAGTTTCACAAATCTCCAATTAAATTTCGCACTGTCACTGTTGGGTGTAACACTTATAACAACAATGCTAATAAAGCTCTACTGGATATTCTAAAACAAATTTACAAATGTACTTGCAAAGTTGATAATTTACACTGTCTTAAAAATAGCTTTCAATTAATTCAATACATAAAATCGCTCGATACAATTGACAATATTATGACTTTTGACTTTCAAGATCTTTTCAATAATATTGAGTTATCAGATCTTAGTAATATCATTTACAGCCTTTTTCAAGAATATAAAGCTCAAATTAATCTTCCTTACAATTTTAAAGCAGAAAAATTTAAAACTCTTCTTAACTTTGTTATCCATAACAATTATATCTTCCACAACAACGCTATCTATTTGCAACAATTAGGCATCCCACAAGGAGGTTGTAGCTCCAGTATTTTGGCAGATCTCTATCTTTATTATTATGAAAAGCAAATTTGCAATGATGATGTTCGATTTTATCGTTACATCGATGATATTATTGTATTTTATCTCAACAAGAACTCACAAAATGGCTTTTCCTTCAATTATCCACCTAATTTAAAGCTAACTCAAAATACTCTGACTAATCAATCAATTAACTTTTTAGATCTCAAAATAATCATCGATGGTAATAAACTTTACACAGATATCTATGACAAACGGCAAGATTTTTGTTTTAATGTCAACTTATTTACACATTTTAATTCATGTCTGCATCTTTCGGTATTTAGAAACATCATCATTAACCATTTATTTCGAATTAATAATTTATGCTCTGCAAAGTTTAAAAACAAGAATATTAATAAACTGATCAAAGCCACTGTTAAAATGGGTTTTCCTAAAAACTTTGTATTTTCTATTTTATATCCTTAACCATGTCTCTGTCAGTACAAAAAAAAAAAAAAAAAAAAAAAACTGTGTACACTTTTGTGTATATCAACAAAAAAATTATAAAATAATAAAAAGACAATAAAAAAGGTGGCGGTTGGGTGGGCAGATGTTTGATTACGGAGGTGGGGTGGTGTTGTAAGGTTGGATGGTTGGGTGGGTTTGTGAAATTAAATTATAAAAAAAAAAAAAAAAAAAAAAAGTAGAAGGCTTGTTGCATTTGCTTTGTATTACTATGCAAACTTTCATTTTCCACTAAAATTTCAGATTTTTCCTTTTTGAGTTGTCAACTATATTTAATGTTCTAATTATACTGTTAAACACAATGTGATCAATTGGTGAATTTCATTGGCTTTGTGGTTTCATTGTTGTTCATCTGCTTTGAAATTTTGCATTTTTAAATCCATATGGTTCCTGTTCTGGTTGTGGCAGGCTGGGGGAGTGTTGCCGGCGTAAAACTAGTGTAACCCCACAGGCAAGTCACAAGTCTTGCCGCCTGCCTCCTTCTTCCTATCTTGTGTTTCTTGGGTTGTTTTTTCATTAATTTTGATAAGTTTATGGTTTTAAGTTAAGATTTGATGTTTTACTTTATTGATTCGTTTGTTTTGCAGACTGTTAACTAATAGATCTGGTTTCTTTACATTAGTGTATTTCATCCACTGATTTTTTTTTTTTTTTTTTATCTTATTGGTCATTGGTGTTTCAGTGATCTTGTGTCTGTTGCTTGGCTTCTACTATGCTTAATGGATCATCTTTATTATATTTACATTTAAAATTAAACCTGCTGCAATTGCGCATATATTTTGAATGTATTTTGTGTTTAATAAAACTTATTGCTTTATGTCATTTAAATTATCTAATATGTGAATTTCATATATTTAGATTTGTCTTAAATTGGCATTAACACTATTTTTTGTATTATACACTTTGTATAAAGCTGCATTTGCGCTCTTACAATTTGTATTATTTCTGTAATTTCTTTAATTTTTTCAATATGTTATTTACTGATTTAAAATTTATATTATATTATGATTCTTGTAGTGTTGTGAAGTTTTGCGACAGTATTTTGTCACTGGCCCTGGATCATTATTAACTAACTGTATAGTTGGCAACTTACGTTAATAATTTATTCTTTAATTAAAAAAAAAAAAAAAAAAAAATTATGTTGTGTATGTGTAGTCGAATATTTAATTCTAATTATTCTATAGCATTTTGTGCCTGACATTTTGTGAATTGTGATGGTTAGTTTTTCTTACTTTACTATAAAAAAATGGGCGGAATTTAATTTGTAATTGGAACCAAATCAATAGATTCGGTCAAAGGAGGTTTAGTGTAAATATGTACATAATTATTATTATTATTTTTATTTTATTTTATTTTTTTAGTTCTCTCCATTTTTCATTAATCCAGAAACTTATTATTCAAGAATCAATTTAATTAAGTAATTGAATTTGGTATAGCCCACTTTCGATAAAACTATTGTAAATACATACTTGCCTTGTGATTTTTAATATACAAAAACATTTTTTCTCTATGACTCTGTTTAGTAAATTTTTAGATCCTGGCAAAAAATACTTAGCTTCACAGCAGTATTGTGCCCGGTACAAGGATATTTATAGGGATATCCTTGGATCGACATCCAGTTACCTATTATCTCCTCCTCCTTTGCTTCAATTTAGAACATGCGGTTCTAATAGATGTAAAACTTGCCCTATGGCCTCTTACACACAATTGCATAATAATCACTCTTTGGTTCCATTTTGTCAGGCATACAATGTTATTTATAAAATCAATTGTGGTCATTGTAAACTTAGTTATATTGGTGAAACTTCAACTCCTCTTCATCTACGCATTAATCAGCATCGATCAGATTCTAAAAACCTTTCAGCTGCATCTTCTAAGTCAACTATAGAATTACAACACTTTAAATCACATAATTTTAATTCATGTACCATAGAGATTGTAAAAATTCAGAAAAATAAAAGTGAGCGTCTATTTCTTGAATCAAAATTTATGCAATATTATAATACAATTTATCCATATGGCCTAAATTCCAAATACTTTAGTAAAACTATTAAAGCATTTTCTAACATCAACCCTCTACATGATTATTCGACTATTTATGCACAACTCAATCACAAAATTAACAATAAAACTTCTAGAACTAAACGAGGTAGTAAAAAAACAGATTTAATCTTTTCTAAAAGTGCCATTATTAAACTCATTTCAGATCTACAGACTAATTACTTATCTAACTATAACTGGTTCATTATTCGAAAATTTATTTTTGCAATTAAAAAGAAATACTTAGTAAACTTTCTGAATGTCTTTCAAAGCCAATCCTATAATAAACATTTTTCAGACATTTTTTATGATATTATAATGTACAAAATCAAACAATTTAATTTAAAACTTAATAAAAAGCCCAACAAATTTAAAACAAATACTCAATTAATTGTGAATTTTACAAATCAAATATTGAACAGTATTAACATTACGTCTATCATTAATGACAAAGAATGTTTGTTTCCGATTAAAGATTTAAATCTATCTCGTACCTTCAAATATCCTCTTCCTCTTGGCAGAAAGATATTCAATTATAATTCTGTATCTAAGTCTACCTCTTTTACTAACACTGTAACCTGTAAATGCAATGATCCTTCTTTCTCAAAATTTATTGACAGAGACCATGGACACATTATCACGGGTAATCTCAATATTATTGATAATTATCAATTAAAAAAAAATTCATGAAATTTGGCACCAAATTTAGACTTCCAGTTAAAACTAGCATTCCACAAATCCTTCAACAGTTTTCTTATGACCTAGATTTATTTATTTATAAAATATCTATTACTCATAATAAACCTATTGCCTACTTCACTCAATGGAAAGTTTTAGTGTTACAAAAAATCAAAAATGCATTATTTATCAATTCTTCAAATCTGGTGTTATTTAAAAAATCTGTACTTCTTAACTCAATCAAATCACTACAGGATGACTTTGTGATCACTTATGTTGACAAATCACCTAATAATTATGCCATTATTTGTAAATCCTACTATCTCTCTATTTTAAACTCTTCAATCAATAATAGTAACATCTTCAGTTTAACTAATAATAACCTTATTATTAATAACCGAAAAATACATAATTACTATAAACTACTTCAACTTCCCTTCAATAACTTTAATTATCCTTATATAGTTCTCATACCTAAGTTTCACAAATCTCCAATTAAATTTCGCACTGTCACTGTTGGGTGTAACACTTATAACAACAATGCTAATAAAGCTCTACTGGATATTCTAAAACAAATTTACAAATGTACTTGCAAAGTTGATAATTTACACTGTCTTAAAAATAGCTTTCAATTAATTCAATACATAAAATCGCTCGATACAATTGACAATATTATGACTTTTGACTTTTGACTTTCAAGATCTTTTCAATAATATTGAGTTATCAGATCTTAGTAATATCATTTACAGCCTTTTTCAAGAATATAAAGCTCAAATTAATCTTCCTTACAATTTTAAAGCAGAAAAATTTAAAACTCTTCTTAACTTTGTTATCCATAACAATTATATCTTCCACAACAACGCTATCTATTTGCAACAATTAGGCATCCCACAAGGAGGTTGTAGCTCCAGTATTTTGGCAGATCTCTATCTTTATTATTATGAAAAGCAAATTTGCAATGATGATGTTCGATTTTATCGTTACATCGATGATATTATTGTATTTTATCTCAACAAGAACTCACAAAATGGCTTTTCCTTCAATTATCCACCTAATTTAAAGCTAACTCAAAATACTCTGACTAATCAATCAATTAACTTTTTAGATCTCAAAATAATCATCGATGGTAATAAACTTTACACAGATATCTATGACAAACGGCAAGATTTTTGTTTTAATGTCAACTTATTTACACATTTTAATTCATGTCTGCATCTTTCGGTATTTAGAAACATCATCATTAACCATTTATTTCGAATTAATAATTTATGCTCTGCAAAGTTTAAAAACAAGAATATTAATAAACTGATCAAAGCCACTGCTAAAATGGGTTTTCCTAAAAACTTTGTATTTTCTATTTTATATCCTTAACCATGTCTCTGTCAGTACAAAAAAAAAAAAAAAAAAAAAAAAAAAAAAAAAAAAAAACTGTGTACACTTTTGTGTATATCAACAAAAAAATTATAAAATAATAAAAAGACAATAAAAAAGGTGGCGGTTGGGTGGGCAGATGTTTGATTACGGAGATGGGGTGGTGTTGTAAGGTTGGATGGTTGGGTGGGTTTGTGAAATTAAATTATAAAAAAAAAAAAAAAAAAAGTAGAAGGCTTGTTGCATTTGCTTTGTATTACTATGCAAACTTTCATTTTCCACTAAAATTTCAGATTTTTCCTTTTTGAGTTGTCAACTATATTTAATGTTCTAATTATACTGTTAAACACAATGTGATCAATTGGTGAATTTCATTGGCTTTGTGGTTTCATTGTTGTTCATCTGCTTTGAAATTTTGCATTTTTAAATCCATATGGTTCCTGTTCTGGTTGTGGCAGGCTGGGGGAGTGTTGCCGGCGTAAAACTAGTGTAACCCCACAGGCAAGTCACAAGTCTTGCCGCCTGCCTCCTTCTTCCTATCTTGTGTTTCTTGGGTTGTTTTTTCATTAATTTTGATAAGTTTATGGTTTTAAGTTAAGATTTGATGTTTTACTTTATTGATTCGTTTGTTTTGCAGACTGTTAACTAATAGATCTGGTTTCTTTACATTAGTGTATTTCATCCACTGATTTTTTTTTTTTTTTTATCTTATTGGTCATTGGTGTTTCAGTGATCTTGTGTCTGTTGCTTGGCTTCTACTATGCTTAATGGATCATCTTTATTATATTTACATTTAAAATTAAACCTGCTGCAATTGCGCATATATTTTGAATGTATTTTGTGTTTAATAAAACTTATTGCTTTATGTCATTTAAATTATCTAATATGTGAATTTCATATATTTAGATTTGTCTTAAATTGGCATTAACACTATTTTTTGTATTATACACTTTGTATAAAGCTGCATTTGCGCTCTTACAATTTGTATTATTTCTGTAATTTCTTTAATTTTTTCAATATGTTATTTACTGATTTAAAATTTATATTATATTATGATTCTTGTAGTGTTGTGAAGTTTTGCGACAGTATTTTGTCACTGGCCTTGGATCATTATTAACTAACTGTATAGTTGGCAACTTACGTTAATAATTTATTCTTTAATAAAAAAAAAAAAAAAAAATTATGTTGTGTATGTGTAGTCGAATATTTAATTCTAATTATTCTATAGCATTTTGTGCCTGACATTTTGTGAATTGTGATGGTTAGTTTTTCTTACTTTACTATAAAAAAATGGGCGGAATTTAATTTGTAATTGGAACCAAATCAATAGATTCGGTCAAAGGAGGTTTAGTGTAAATATGTACATAATTATTATTATTATTTTTATTTTATTTTATTTTTTTAGTTCTCTCCATTTTTCATTAATCCAGAAACTTATTATTCAAGAATCAATTTAATTAAGTAATTGAATTTGGTATAGCCCACTTTCGATAAAACTATTGTAAATACATACTTGCCTTGTGATTTTTAATATACAAAAACATTTTTTCTCTATGACTCTGTTTAGTAAATTTTTAGATCCTGGCAAAAAATACTTAGCTTCACAGCAGTATTGTGCCCGGTACAAGGATATTTATAGGGATATCCTTGGATCGACATCCAGTTACCTATTATCTCCTCCTCCTTTGCTTCAATTTAGAACATGCGGTTCTAATAGATGTAAAACTTGCCCTATGGCCTCTCACACACAATTGCATAATAATCACTCTTTGGTTCCATTTTGTCAGGCATACAATGTTATTTATAAAATCAATTGTGGTCATTGTAAACTTAGTTATATTGGTGAAACTTCAACTCCTCTTCATCTACGCATTAATCAGCATCGATCAGATTCTAAAAACCTTTCAGCTGCATCTTCTAAGTCAACTATAGAATTACAACACTTTAAATCACATAATTTTAATTCATGTACCATAGAGATTGTAAAAATTCAGAAAAATAAAAGTGAGCGTCTATTTCTTGAATCAAAATTTATGCAATATGATAATACAATTTAACCATATGGCCTAAATTCCAAATACTTTAGTAAAACTATTAAAGCATTTTCTAACATCAACCCTCTACATGATTATTCGACTATTTATGCACAACTCAATCACAAAATTAACAATAAAACTTCTAGAACTAAACGAGGTAGTAAAAAAACAGATTTAATCTTTTCTAAAAGTGCCATTATTAAACTCATTTCAGATCTACAGACTAATTACTTATCTAACTATAACTGGTTCATTATTCGAAAATTTATTTTTGCAATTAAAAAGAAATACTTAGTAAACTTTCTGAATGTCTTTCAAAGCCAATCCTATAATAAACATTTTTCAGACATTTTTTATGATATTATAATGTACAAAATCAAACAATTTAATTTAAAACTTAATAAAAAGCCCAACAAATTTAAAACAAATACTCAATTAATTGTGAATTTTACAAATCAAATATTGAACAGTATTAACATTACGTCTATCATTAATGACAAAGAATGTTTGTTTCCGATTAAAGATTTAAATCTATCTCGTACCTTCAAATATCCTCTTCCTCTTGGCAGAAAGATATTCAATTATAATTCTGTATCTAAGTCTACCTCTTTTACTAACACTGTAACCTGTAAATGCAATGATCCTTCTTTCTCAAAATTTATTGACAGAGACCATGGACACATTATCACGGGTAATCTCAATATTATTGATAATTATCAATTAAAAAAATTCATGAAATTTGGCACCAAATTTAGACTTCCAGTTAAAACTAGCATTCCACAAATCCTTCAACAGTTTTCTTATGACCTAGATTTATTTATTTATAAAATATCTATTACTCATAATAAACCTATTGCCTACTTCACTCAATGGAAAGTTTTAGTGTTACAAAAAATCAAAAATGCATTATTTATCAATTCTTCAAATCTGGTGTTATTTAAAAAATCTGTACTTCTTAACTCAATCAAATCACTACAGGATGACTTTGTGATCACTTATGTTGACAAATCACCTAATAATTATGCCATTATTTGCAAATCCTACTATCTCTCTATTTTAAACTCTTCAATCAATAATAGTAACATCTTCAGTTTAACTAATAATAACCTTATTATTAATAACCGAAAAATACATAATTACTATAAACTACTTCAACTTCCCTTCAATAACTGTAATTATCCTTATATAGTTCTTATACCTAAGTTTCACAAATCTCCAATTAAATTTCGCACTGTCACTGTTGGGTGTAACACTTATAACAACAATGCTAATAAAGCTCTACTGGATATTCTAAAACAAATTTACAAATGTACTTGCAAAGTTGATAATTTACACTGTCTTAAAAATAGCTTTCAATTAATTCAATACATAAAATCGCTCGATACAATTGACAATATTATGACTTTTGACTTTCAAGATCTTTTCAATAATATTGAGTTATCAGATCTTAGTAATATCATTTACAGCCTTTTTCAAGAATATAAAGCTCAAATTAATCTTCCTTACAATTTTAAAGCAGAAAAATTTAAAACTCTTCTTAACTTTGTTATCCATAACAATTATATCTTCCACAACAACGCTATCTATTTGCAACAATTAGGCATCCCACAAGGAGGTTGTAGCTCCAGTATTTTGGCAGATCTCTATCTTTATTATTATGAAAAGCAAATTTGCAATGATGATGTTCGATTTTATCGTTACATCGATGATATTATTGTATTTTATCTCAACAAGAACTCACAAAATGGCTTTTCCTTCAATTATCCACCTAATTTAAAGCTAACTCAAAATACTCTGACTAATCAATCAATTAACTTTTTAGATCTCAAAATAATCATCGATGGTAATAAACTTTACACAGATATCTATGACAAACGGCAAGATTTTTGTTTTAATGTCAACTTATTTACACATTTTAATTCATGTCTGCATCTTTCGGTATTTAGAAACATCATCATTAACCATTTATTTCGAATTAATAATTTATGCTCTGCAAAGTTTAAAAACAAGAATATTAATAAACTGATCAAAGCCACTGCTAAAATGGGTTTTCCTAAAAACTTTGTATTTTCTATTTTATATCCTTAACCATGTCTCTGTCAGTACAAAAAAAAAAAAAAAAAACTGTGTACACTTTTGTGTATATCAACAAAAAAATTATAAAATAATAAAAAGACAATAAAAAAGGTGGCGGTTGGGTGGGCAGATGTTTGATTACGGAGGTGGGGTGGTGTTGTAAGGTTGGATGGTTGGGTGGGTTTGTGAAATTAAATTATAAAAAAAAAAAAAAAAAAAAAAAAAAAGTAGAAGGCTTGTTGCATTTGCTTTGTATTACTATGCAAACTTTCATTTTCCACTAAAATTTCAGATTTTTCCTTTTTGAGTTGTCAACTATATTTAATGTTCTAATTATACTGTTAAACACAATGTGATCAATTGGTGAATTTCATTGGCTTTGTGGTTTCATTGTTGTTCATCTGCTTTGAAATTTTGCATTTTTAAATCCATATGGTTCCTGTTCTGGTTGTGGCAGGCTGGGGGAGTGTTGCCGGCGTAAAACTAGTGTAACCCCACAGGCAAGTCACAAGTCTTGCCGCCTGCCTCCTTCTTCCTATCTTGTGTTTCTTGGGTTGTTTTTTCATTAATTTTGATAAGTTTATGGTTTTAAGTTAAGATTTGATGTTTTACTTTATTGATTCGTTTGTTTTGCAGACTGTTAACTAATAGATCTGGTTTCTTTACATTAGTGTATTTCATCCACTGATTTTTTTTTTTTTTTTTTATCTTATTGGTCATTGGTGTTTCAGTGATCTTGTGTCTGTTGCTTGGCTTCTACTATGCTTAATGGATCATCTTTATTATATTTACATTTAAAATTAAACCTGCTGCAATTGCGCATATATTTTGAATGTATTTTGTGTTTAATAAAACTTATTGCTTTATGTCATTTAAATTATCTAATATGTGAATTTCATATATTTAGATTTGTCTTAAATTGGCATTAACACTATTTTTTGTATTATACACTTTGTATAAAGCTGCATTTGCGCTCTTACAATTTGTATTATTTCTGTAATTTCTTTAATTTTTTCAATATGTTATTTACTGATTTAAAATTTATATTATATTATGATTCTTGTAGTGTTGTGAAGTTTTGCGACAGTATTTTGTCACTGGCCCTGGATCATTATTAACTAACTGTATAGTTGGCAACTTACGTTAATAATTTATTCTTTAATAAAAAAAAAAAAAAAAAAAAATTATGTTGTGTATGTGTAGTCGAATATTTAATTCTAATTATTCTATAGCATTTTGTGCCTGACATTTTGTGAATTGTGATGGTTAGTTTTTCTTACTTTACTATAAAAAAATGGGCGGAATTTAATTTGTAATTGGAACCAAATCAATAGATTCGGTCAAAGGAGGTTTAGTGTAAATATGTACATAATTATTATTATTATTTTTATTTTATTTTATTTTTTTAGTTCTCTCCATTTTTCATTAATCCAGAAACTTATTATTCAAGAATCAATTTAATTAAGTAATTGAATTTGGTATAGCCCACTTTCGATAAAACTATTGTAAATACATACTTGCCTTGTGATTTTTAATATACAAAAACATTTTTTCTCTATGACTCTGTTTAGTAAATTTTTAGATCCTGGCAAAAAATACTTAGCTTCACAGCAGTATTGTGCCCGGTACAAGGATATTTATAGGGATATCCTTGGATCGACATCCAGTTACCTATTATCTCCTCCTCCTTTGCTTCAATTTAGAACATGCGGTTCTAATAGATGTAAAACTTGCCCTATGGCCTCTCACACACAATTGCATAATAATCACTCTTTGGTTCCATTTTGTCAGGCATACAATGTTATTTATAAAATCAATTGTGGTCATTGTAAACTTAGTTATATTGGTGAAACTTCAACTCCTCTTCATCTACGCATTAATCAGCATCGATCAGATTCTAAAAACCTTTCAGCTGCATCTTCTAAGTCAACTATAGAATTACAACACTTTAAATCACATAATTTTAATTCATGTACCATAGAGATTGTAAAAATTCAGAAAAATAAAAGTGAGCGTCTATTTCTTGAATCAAAATTTATGCAATATGATAATACAATTTATCCATATGGCCTAAATTCCAAATACTTTAGTAAAACTATTAAAGCATTTTCTAACATCAACCCTCTATATGATTATTCGACTATTTATGCACAACTCAATCACAAAATTAACAATAAAACTTCTAGAACTAAACGAGGTAGTAAAAAAACAGATTTAATCTTTTCTAAAAGTGCCATTATTAAACTCATTTCAGATCTACAGACTAATTACTTATCTAACTATAACTGGTTCATTATTCGAAAATTTATTTTTGCAATTAAAAAGAAATACTTAGTAAACTTTCTGAATGTCTTTCAAAGCCAATCCTATAATAAACATTTTTCAGACATTTTTTATGATATTATAATGTACAAAATCAAACAATTTAATTTAAAACTTAATAAAAAGCCCAACAAATTTAAAACAAATACTCAATTAATTGTGAATTTTACAAATCAAATATTGAACAGTATTAACATTACGTCTATCATTAATGACAAAGAATGTTTGTTTCCGATTAAAGATTTAAATCTATCTCGTACCTTCAAATATCCTCTTCCTCTTGGCAGAAAGATATTCAATTATAATTCTGTATCTAAGTCTACCTCTTTTACTAACACTGTAACCTGTAAATGCAATGATCCTTCTTTCTCAAAATTTATTGACAGAGACCATGGACACATTATCACGGGTAATCTCAATATTATTGATAATTATCAATTAAAAAAATTCATGAAATTTGGCACCAAATTTAGACTTCCAGTTAAAACTAGCATTCCACAAATCCTTCAACAGTTTTCTTATGACCTAGATTTATTTATTTATAAAATATCTATTACTCATAATAAACCTATTGCCTACTTCACTCAATGGAAAGTTTTAGTGTTACAAAAAATCAAAAATGCATTATTTATCAATTCTTCAAATCTGGTGTTATTTAAAAAATCTGTACTTCTTAACTCAATCAAATCACTACAGGATGACTTTGTGATCACTTATGTTGACAAATCACCTAATAATTATGCCATTATTTGCAAATCCTACTATCTCTCTATTTTAAACTCTTCAATCAATAATAGTAACATCTTCAGTTTAACTAATAATAACCTTATTATTAATAACCGAAAAATACATAATTACTATAAACTACTTCAACTTCCCTTCAATAACTTTAATTATCCTTATATAGTTCTCATACCTAAGTTTCACAAATCTCCAATTAAATTTCGCACTGTCACTGTTGGGTGTAACACTTATAACAACAATGCTAATAAAGCTCTACTGGATATTCTAAAACAAATTTACAAATGTACTTGCAAAGTTGATAATTTACACTGTCTTAAAAATAGCTTTCAATTAATTCAATACATAAAATCGCTCGATACAATTGACAATATTATGACTTTTGACTTTCAAGATCTTTTCAATAATATTGAGTTATCAGATCTTAGTAATATCATTTACAGCCTTTTTCAAGAATATAAAGCTCAAATTAATCTTCCTTACAATTTTAAAGCAGAAAAATTTAAAACTCTTCTTAACTTTGTTATCCATAACAATTATATCTTCCACAACAACGCTATCTATTTGCAACAATTAGGCATCCCACAAGGAGGTTGTAGCTCCAGTATTTTGGCAGATCTCTATCTTTATTATTATGAAAAGCAAATTTGCAATGATGATGTTCGATTTTATCGTTACATCGATGATATTATTGTATTTTATCTCAACAAGAACTCACAAAATGGCTTTTCCTTCAATTATCCACCTAATTTAAAGCTAACTCAAAATACTCTGACTAATCAATCAATTAACTTTTTAGATCTCAAAATAATCATCGATGGTAATAAACTTTACACAGATATCTATGACAAACGGCAAGATTTTTGTTTTAATGTCAACTTATTTACACATTTTAATTCATGTCTGCATCTTTCGGTATTTAGAAACATCATCATTAACCATTTATTTCGAATTAATAATTTATGCTCTGCAAAGTTTAAAAACAAGAATATTAATAAACTGATCAAAGCCACTGCTAAAATGGGTTTTCCTAAAAACTTTGTATTTTCTATTTTATATCCTTAACCATGTCTCTGTCAGTACAAAAAAAAAAAAAAAAAAAAAAAAACTGTGTACACTTTTGTGTATATCAACAAAAAAATTATAAAATAATAAAAAGACAATAAAAAAGGTGGCGGTTGGGTGGGCAGATGTTTGATTACGGAGGTGGGGTGGTGTTGTAAGGTTGGATGGTTGGGTGGGTTTGTGAAATTAAATTATAAAAAAAAAAAAAAAAAAAAAAAGTAGAAGGCTTGTTGCATTTGCTTTGTATTACTATGCAAACTTTCATTTTCCACTAAAATTTCAGATTTTTCCTTTTTGAGTTGTCAACTATATTTAATGTTCTAATTATACTGTTAAACACAATGTGATCAATTGGTGAATTTCATTGGCTTTGTGGTTTCATTGTTGTTCATCTGCTTTGAAATTTTGCATTTTTAAATCCATATGGTTCCTGTTCTGGTTGTGGCAGGCTGGGGGAGTGTTGCCGGCGTAAAACTAGTGTAACCCCACAGGCAAGTCACAAGTCTTGCCGCCTGCCTCCTTCTTCCTATCTTGTGTTTCTTGGGTTGTTTTTTCATTAATTTTGATAAGTTTATGGTTTTAAGTTAAGATTTGATGTTTTACTTTATTGATTCGTTTGTTTTGCAGACTGTTAACTAATAGATCTGGTTTCTTTACATTAGTGTATTTCATCCACTGATTTTTTTTTTTTTTTTATCTTATTGGTCATTGGTGTTTCAGTGATCTTGTGTCTGTTGCTTGGCTTCTACTATGCTTAATGGATCATCTTTATTATATTTACATTTAAAATTAAACCTGCTGCAATTGCGCATATATTTTGAATGTATTTTGTGTTTAATAAAACTTATTGCTTTATGTCATTTAAATTATCTAATATGTGAATTTCATATATT
The DNA here is from genome assembly GCA_963930645.1 of Salticus scenicus. Taxonomy (NCBI): domain Eukaryota; kingdom Metazoa; phylum Arthropoda; class Arachnida; order Araneae; family Salticidae; genus Salticus; species Salticus scenicus. Next base: position 288,676,129 of record OZ005652.1, on the reverse strand, counting down.
TAGATTTGTCTTAAATTGGCATTAACACTATTTTTTGTATTATACACTTTGTATAAAGCTGCATTTGCGCTCTTACAATTTGTATTATTTCTGTAATTTCTTTAATTTTTTCAATATGTTATTTACTGATTTAAAATTTATATTATATTATGATTCTTGTAGTGTTGTGAAGTTTTGCGACAGTATTTTGTCACTGGCCCTGGATCATTATTAACTAACTGTATAGTTGGCAACTTACGTTAATAATTTATTCTTTAATTAAAAAAAAAAAAAAAAAAAAAAATTATGTTGTGTATGTGTAGTCGAATATTTAATTCTAATTATTCTATAGCATTTTGTGCCTGACATTTTGTGAATTGTGATGGTTAGTTTTTCTTACTTTACTATAAAAAAATGGGCGGAATTTAATTTGTAATTGGAACCAAATCAATAGATTCGGTCAAAGGAGGTTTAGTGTAAATATGTACATAATTATTATTATTATTTTTATTTTATTTTATTTTTTTAGTTCTCTCCATTTTTCATTAATCCAGAAACTTATTATTCAAGAATCAATTTAATTAAGTAATTGAATTTGGTATAGCCCACTTTCGATAAAACTATTGTAAATACATACTTGCCTTGTGATTTTTAATATACAAAAACATTTTTTCTCTATGACTCTGTTTAGTAAATTTTTAGATCCTGGCAAAAAATACTTAGCTTCACAGCAGTATTGTGCCCGGTACAAGGATATTTATAGGGATATCCTTGGATCGACATCCAGTTACCTATTATCTCCTCCTCCTTTGCTTCAATTTAGAACATGCGGTTCTAATAGATGTAAAACTTGCCCTATGGCCTCTCACACACAATTGCATAATAATCACTCTTTGGTTCCATTTTGTCAGGCATACAATGTTATTTATAAAATCAATTGTGGTCATTGTAAACTTAGTTATATTGGTGAAACTTCAACTCCTCTTCATCTACGCATTAATCAGCATCGATCAGATTCTAAAAACCTTTCAGCTGCATCTTCTAAGTCAACTATAGAATTACAACACTTTAAATCACATAATTTTAATTCATGTACCATAGAGATTGTAAAAATTCAGAAAAATAAAAGTGAGCGTCTATTTCTTGAATCAAAATTTATGCAATATTATAATACAATTTATCCATATGGCCTAAATTCCAAATACTTTAGTAAAACTATTAAAGCATTTTCTAACATCAACCCTCTACATGATTATTCGACTATTTATGCACAACTCAATCACAAAATTAACAATAAAACTTCTAGAACTAAACGAGGTAGTAAAAAAACAGATTTAATCTTTTCTAAAAGTGCCATTATTAAACTCATTTCAGATCTACAGACTAATTACTTATCTAACTATAACTGGTTCATTATTCGAAAATTTATTTTTGCAATTAAAAAGAAATACTTAGTAAACTTTCTGAATGTCTTTCAAAGCCAATCCTATAATAAACATTTTTCAGACATTTTTTATGATATTATAATGTACAAAATCAAACAATTTAATTTAAAACTTAATAAAAAGCCCAACAAATTTAAAACAAATACTCAATTAATTGTGAATTTTACAAATCAAATATTGAACAGTATTAACATTACGTCTATCATTAATGACAAAGAATGTTTGTTTCCGATTAAAGATTTAAATCTATCTCGTACCTTCAAATATCCTCTTCCTCTTGGCAGAAAGATATTCAATTATAATTCTGTATCTAAGTCTACCTCTTTTACTAACACTGTAACCTGTAAATGCAATGATCCTTCTTTCTCAAAATTTATTGACAGAGACCATGGACACATTATCACGGGTAATCTCAATATTATTGATAATTATCAATTAAAAAAAAATTCATGAAATTTGGCACCAAATTTAGACTTCCAGTTAAAACTAGCATTCCACAAATCCTTCAACAGTTTTCTTATGACCTAGATTTATTTATTTATAAAATATCTATTACTCATAATAAACCTATTGCCTACTTCACTCAATGGAAAGTTTTAGTGTTACAAAAAATCAAAAATGCATTATTTATCAATTCTTCAAATCTGGTGTTATTTAAAAAATCTGTACTTCTTAACTCAATCAAATCACTACAGGATGACTTTGTGATCACTTATGTTGACAAATCACCTAATAATTATGCCATTATTTGTAAATCCTACTATCTCTCTATTTTAAACTCTTCAATCAATAATAGTAACATCTTCAGTTTAACTAATAATAACCTTATTATTAATAACCGAAAAATACATAATTACTATAAACTACTTCAACTTCCCTTCAATAACTTTAATTATCCTTATATAGTTCTCATACCTAAGTTTCACAAATCTCCAATTAAATTTCGCACTGTCACTGTTGGGTGTAACACTTATAACAACAATGCTAATAAAGCTCTACTGGATATTCTAAAACAAATTTACAAATGTACTTGCAAAGTTGATAATTTACACTGTCTTAAAAATAGCTTTCAATTAATTCAATACATAAAATCGCTCGATACAATTGACAATATTATGACTTTTGACTTTTGACTTTCAAGATCTTTTCAATAATATTGAGTTATCAGATCTTAGTAATATCATTTACAGCCTTTTTCAAGAATATAAAGCTCAAATTAATCTTCCTTACAATTTTAAAGCAGAAAAATTTAAAACTCTTCTTAACTTTGTTATCCATAACAATTATATCTTCCACAACAACGCTATCTATTTGCAACAATTAGGCATCCCACAAGGAGGTTGTAGCTCCAGTATTTTGGCAGATCTCTATCTTTATTATTATGAAAAGCAAATTTGCAATGATGATGTTCGATTTTATCGTTACATCGATGATATTATTGTATTTTATCTCAACAAGAACTCACAAAATGGCTTTTCCTTCAATTATCCACCTAATTTAAAGCTAACTCAAAATACTCTGACTAATCAATCAATTAACTTTTTAGATCTCAAAATAATCATCGATGGTAATAAACTTTACACAGATATCTATGACAAACGGCAAGATTTTTGTTTTAATGTCAACTTATTTACACATTTTAATTCATGTCTGCATCTTTCGGTATTTAGAAACATCATCATTAACCATTTATTTCGAATTAATAATTTATGCTCTGCAAAGTTTAAAAACAAGAATATTAATAAACTGATCAAAGCCACTGCTAAAATGGGTTTTCCTAAAAACTTTGTATTTTCTATTTTATATCCTTAACCATGTCTCTGTCAGTACAAAAAAAAAAAAAAAAAAAAAAAAAAAAAAAACTGTGTACACTTTTGTGTATATCAACAAAAAAATTATAAAATAATAAAAAGACAATAAAAAAGGTGGCGGTTGGGTGGGCAGATGTTTGATTACGGAGGTGGGGTGGTGTTGTAAGGTTGGATGGTTGGGTGGGTTTGTGAAATTAAATTATAAAAAAAAAAAAAAAAAAAAAAAAAGTAGAAGGCTTGTTGCATTTGCTTTGTATTACTATGCAAACTTTCATTTTCCACTAAAATTTCAGATTTTTCCTTTTTGAGTTGTCAACTATATTTAATGTTCTAATTATACTGTTAAACACAATGTGATCAATTGGTGAATTTCATTGGCTTTGTGGTTTCATTGTTGTTCATCTGCTTTGAAATTTTGCATTTTTAAATCCATATGGTTCCTGTTCTGGTTGTGGCAGGCTGGGGGAGTGTTGCCGGCGTAAAACTAGTGTAACCCCACAGGCAAGTCACAAGTCTTGCCGCCTGCCTCCTTCTTCCTATCTTGTGTTTCTTGGGTTGTTTTTTCATTAATTTTGATAAGTTTATGGTTTTAAGTTAAGATTTGATGTTTTACTTTATTGATTCGTTTGTTTTGCAGACTGTTAACTAATAGATCTGGTTTCTTTACATTAGTGTATTTCATCCACTGATTTTTTTTTTTTTTTTTTTTTTTTTATCTTATTGGTCATTGGTGTTTCAGTGATCTTGTGTCTGTTGCTTGGCTTCTACTATGCTTAATGGATCATCTTTATTATTTATATATATATATATATATATATACGTTAATTTATGTACAAGTATCATAAAAATATATATCTATAATTAAAAGAAGACTCATAATCATATACTATAGCTACAACACATTTCATGCATTTTTTACAGGATGATCCCGATAAGTATATATTTTGGCTAATTTGTAATTGATTCCCTTTCTAAAAATTACACAACAAATAACTGGAATATGTGATATAACAAGTTATTTTTACACCCAAATTTCAAAAGAATTCATGAATTATTTCTTTAGATATACAACAAAATGTCTAGATTCGAAAATATGCCTTCATTTGTGTTGGAGACAGTGCATTAAAATATAATGGATACAAAATTATTAAAGGTTTAACTAAAAATATTAGGAATGAAACGGATTGTGATTTTGCCGGATACGGATATCCGGCATTAGTTTTGTTTTTTGTTGTGTTGTATATTTTTCTTCTTTTTCTTTAATTTAAAACAAGAAAATATGAAAATATTTCATATACTATTCTTTTAAAGACATTTTAAATATAATTTACCTAAATATATTTATTTAATATTCTATTTATTTGTACAATATTGCTATGAAAAATAAAACTTTATGCCCAACATACTCATTCCTACAGTTGCAATTTGTGGTGAAAAGCATTGTCACAAATATATAGTATTTGTTAAAAATTATAAAACTAAGACTTATTATTTACATATTTTTTACAATACTAGTATTTAAAAAAATGAAACAAAATATTTTACAAATATAATCATAGTTGAAAGGTTATTTTCATAGGAAAACTAATATGTTGTGGCCATCACAAAACTTTCTTCTATTTCATTCTATATAATAGCATCACTTACTGATTGTACAAAAGTTTAACCATAGCTTCTCATAAGAAATAATTTTATAACTAGGTTTGAGAAAATGTTTTATATGGAAAAAAGCTCTATAATGTGATAAATTTGATACAACATCATTTGGAATAAAGATGAAAAGATTAATGCAATTTTTCAATTTTATCAGTTTTTTTTTTTTTTTTTTTTTTTTTTCTTTGGAGGGTAGGAGGGGGGAGGTTAAAAGCGAAAAAAAAAAAAAAAAAAAATTCGTTAATTATCACAGATACATGATTCAGTCATTCGCTTTTAAGGTATAGACAAGTTCTGAAAAATATATTGAAAATTTACACTACCCGGGAATACTTTCCAACCCAATGGGGAAGAAGCTCGTATAACATTTACATTGGTTAAAAATAATCCTCTTTATATATAATTACACGAAATTTTGTCTTATGCTGCCCTATTATTATTATTTTCCCCTTTACACATTAAGCGATATGCACCAAAATTTGATAAGCAGCAATTTATGCCAAGATGCAACTAAAAATTGCTTTTTATGGAATTCTGTGTATTAGTTTTCGAGCTAGCGTGGGCAGAAAATTTTTGTCTCACTCATAGAAGTAGAGAGACAGACTGCCATTTTCTAAAAATGGTCAAATCGTATTCAGAATATTTCAAAATGTGTAAATAAATCCGTCAATAACAAAAGGTCGAAAATTTTAACGAATACATTATTATTATTATTTTTAATTTAATTATTTTAATTAATTAATTATATATACACATATATATAAAATAAATCTTGAAAATTAGTAGAGATAAAACTTGAATTTTTTTATAAAAAAAAAACTTGAAAGAGAGTACTTATAAACCAATGCGAAAATGCAGCAAAAGGAAATATAAAATCAAAATAAATAAAAAACTGATAATAAATGAAAAGTAAACCCAAAACACATGGGAGCCCCCCCCCCCCCCCCCATGTAGGGAATGGAAAATAGGAAGTTTCTGAAGAAACATGTGCTTTTTAGACAAAAAAAAAAAAAATACGTTTCTAGCCCCCGACTTCTCATAGATGAAAGCAAAAATATATAGCAAACTAATTCAAAATTAGAATTGAATATACAAAGCATTAAAATGGCAATTGCATTCATAAAAAAGGTACAATAGTAAATATATCAATAGAAAAATATAAATATATATATAAGGACAAATTTATATGACAAGTATATTGAAAAACATTGGAAAATCCCCCCGACGAAAAGAGAGAACCCTCTTTGACTGGTAGGGCTACTTACCAGCTCTTAAATGTCGCCCGTTTTATGAATTTGCCTTTTTAATGCTTTGTATTAATTCAATTCTAATATTGAATTCATTTTCTATATACTTTTGCTTTCATCTATGAGAAGTCGGGGCTATAAATGTACTTTTTGGCTAAAAAGCACACGTTTCTTCAGAAACTTCTCATTATCCATTCCCTACATGTTTCTCTCTGTGTGTGTGTGGGGGGGGGGGGGGAAGGGGGCTCCCCTGAAGAAGGCTCCATGTGTTTTGGGATTACTTTTCATTTATTATCCGTTTATATATATATATATATATATATATCTACTTTTGTTAAATGCATATAGACTTTCTTCTTATATACAAATATAAATAAGTAAAAAAATAATAAAAAGCTTAAAAGTGGAAAGGGGGTGAGGGGTAAAAGAATTTTACAAATCTAGAACTTTTCTGTATTAAATATAGAGGAAAGTAATAAATTTCAAAGTAGAAAATAATGTTTTAAATTCAAGCTTTTTTATTAAAAACTTTAACGTATTTTTCCTTGATATTTCATTTTTGTTCACGGTATTTTATAAAAGGAACACCGTATAAAAATTTTACAAGGCTAAAAGCTAAAATTTTTAATTAATATAGCGTTACGCTTAACCATCACTACGTTCAATTTACAGAATTACTTAATATACCTTCAGAATTTAGCACAATTAAAAGATTATATATATATATTCTTGACAAGTTGAATAAAGTAATCAAGCGTAATGAAATCAATATTTGACCTTAATAATTAAACGCAACATAAATAAAACACTTTTCCATAAACAATAGTGTCTTTTTTTTTATTATAAGATCAACTGTCATAAAAAGATCTAGTAAAAATGAAGGGTATCACAATTGACCTGGAAATGGTCTCTAAGCTTTAAAAGTTGTTACCGCAAGTTTCATGCTGGGTACACGGATAAATTTCAGGTGCACTGACAGTGCAAAAATTACGTTTTTCCCTAGAAAACAATGATACATAAATCTCGCTCTAGAAACTCCATCAATCCGTTACTCTAGAACGAAGGGTGGAGCGCTGAACAGTCATCTACTTTTACAGTTACTGCTAGACTGAAACATAGAGAGTCGTTTCAATGCGATTAAAAGAAACAGAGAGCTGAAAATAAGACATTTGAAATTTTTGGTATGAAAAATTGCAGATTCTCCCTCGTTCCCAGTTAAAATTCATAAATAAGTCTAAAATAATTTGAAAGGGGGAAAAAAAATTGCAAGTTAAAATAATAAAGCAACAAATTTTATACTATCATTAACTTCATATTTTGACGGTGCATGATATAGTTTGTAAAATAAACAAATAAAACGATTTTTACTAACTACAGGAAATAATTAGTAAAAGAAAAGAAAATATAAACAATAAAGAAGAAAGATAAAGAGCTACACACAGAAATATTGAATATTGCATACTTTAAGGACAGAAATGTGTGAGTGTATATATGTAATAAGCATGTATAGTGAAAGTTCATCAATCCTTTACTTTAGTATGAAGTGGGGGAATCTACTTTTACAGGTGCTTTCAGCCTGAAATGTGTGCACTCGTATCAATTTTCTATAGATAAAAATAAAAAAAAGTTACTGTCGCTGGCGTCATTTATTATTATTATTATTATTATTATTTTTTTTTTTTTTTTTTTTTTTTTTTTTGCTGCGACCGAATCTTTTCGCAAATGGCTCCACGTCATAAGAGGGTATCAATGTGTGTCGAATACTCCAAGGAAAACATTTAGGTTGGATAGAAATTTCTATCATCTTAATTAACGAAGTTAGTCATAAAAAATGTCGGGTTAATAAAGGTACTCTATTTGCTAACATACAAATAGTTTTTATAAATCGTTATTCTTTCAGCTTGTGATGTCACAATTAGCAGAGAATTTAAAATGTCATCCATGGTGTTTAAAAAACTCCCTCAATGTTCCTATTGGCCACAAAGAATTTGTCGTTTTTTATCTTTAAAAGTCTTTTTTACTTTCTTCTATATATAATATAGAGAAAGTATTGAATTCGTGAAAATTTTCGACCGCCGTTTTTTGATGGATTTAAACATTTTGGGATGTCCTGAACACGAATTGATAGTTTTAGAAAATGTCTGTCTGTGTGTGTGCATCACGAATTTTGAGTCTACTGTATCTCACGAACCAATGAATGAAATTTAACCAAACTTGGTATTTAGTCGCACCCTGACATAAACTGGTGCTGATTAGATTTGGGGATCAATCGCAGTATAGGACAAAATTTCTATAAATGTGCATAATGAGAGTTATTTTAAACTTGTGATTGCAAACTTAATATGAATTATTGATAGTAGTAGTTAACTAGGAAAAAAAATTTTGTGCATGTGGGGGCATCGGTTCCCCCCCTGGGGGGGAAGTACACCCCCAGGGGGGGGGGGGGGGTACATTTTCAAGATGGGTATCTTTCGAAAGATCTCGTCAATACTTTTAAAACGAATGGTTGAACTATAAATTTGTGATAATTTAAAACAAAGTTATCGTTTTTTTACTTTTAACGAAAAAAAAAAACTTAGAAAAAAGATCGTTTTTTTTTTTTTTTTTTAAATATTGTTATTGAGTGACTTTGTATAAGAAAATATAGAAGAAAGTCTTGTGCTGGCCACAACATACTAGTTTTTTGTTATTATTATTTAAAAACATATTTTAAATACTTCGGATGTATTTTGTCATAAAAAAATATTTTAGGATCAAAGTCAAACTCATTCATAAATGACAGCATCTTCTAATTTCACAATGATTATTTTTTAAGATTACAGAATTAGAAATTTCTATGATATATTTCATATTTCTAATTATAGTAAGAAAAAAATTCATCACCTGTAACTCTTATAGAGAATAGAGTACATTTTATCCTGCATTATTTTAAGAAGTAGGTAGGAGAGAATTAAAAATTCAAGCTGTAGGAGATTTTTCCACATTAAAATAATAATAATATTTTTTTTTCTTTTCATATATTTTCGAATGTGTAAAATTATTACCTAACTGTACGTTATATATATATATATATATATATATATATATATATATCAGTGGCATAGCGTGATATTTGAAACTGGGCATGCTCTGAAGCCAACTGTGGAAAGAGCACTACTTCTAATTCTTATAATTTCAGTACGTAAATTTCCAATTTCTTCAAACCATAAATATAATTTTACACACGTATTTTATCGAATTTATCTTGACAGCATTTATTTAAATGACACTTATTATAATTTATTGAAGAACCAGTAGGCTTTGCATGCTTCACTCGTTACTACATAAAAATGAATTTTCAAAGAAATTGAATCACTAATGTTTTATACATCACTTTATACACATATATATAAATTCATTAAAGTCACGCAAACTATGGCAGTGACTTCCTTCCAATGTCGGATCCGGGTCCCCACTCTCTGTGATAGCGCTTTAACTCGGACCACAAATAGTTCTTATACATGAACTTAATTGTTGAACATTTTAATAAAGTTAAAAATGTAATAAGTTTAATTATTTTTATTATATTGACATTTGATACCAAAAGAAAAGAAAAAAAAAAAAATTAAAAAATGATAAACATTTTTCCCTTTCAAAGAAATTTTTAATTTTCCAAGTAAAAAATGGTTTTGAAGAGGCAACTATTGAAATAAAATATCTTATTATGTTCAATTAAAATAAAAATCAGTCGATAGCTTCGCTTTTTAAAAGACATCACCAGATAGAGAAAGCGTTGCAATGTAGTAACTGTAATAAGCTAGTAACCATTGCTAAGGAATGGAGACGATTAAAAATTAAAACCTGGCAATTTAAATAAAATTTAGGAAAAGGAAAATTTTGAGGAGATAGGAGGAGGGGGATATTCTGATCCAAAATTAAAAAAAAAAAAAAAAAAAAAAAAAATATATCGATGAAGTGCGCATTTGCAATATCCAAGCTATACCTCTGTCACATTTTGTAGCTCTGTAATCAAAGGCCTTAGCTTCAGAGCCATGTTCTTACAAAAAGAAATTTTGATACCACTATTTTTATATTGCAATTTTTCACTTGATGAATCGTTGATATTCATTTTACCTGTTTAAAAGAAATACTATATTAAAATAATGGTATCTAAATTTTTATTTGTGAAACTGTCCAGAGTGCACGCAGACACACAGGGAGAGACAGACAGTTATCTTTAAGACAGACAATTCTCTTTACTCATGCAGAGAGACAACATAAATAAAATTTTTATCATAATTTTATTTCTTTTGGAAGTTTTCGTTTGGTATGAGTTAAAGGTAAAAAGAAAAAAAAAAAAAAAAAAAAAGCATTAACTTTCCTGTCGCATTAAAATAACATAATTTTTCCGAAATTTATGCAAATTTCATTTTATTGTTGAATGATCATTTATAAATAAATTCAGTTTTTTCACTTTGTTAAAAGTTTTTTTTTATTACATCATTGTAAAATAAAGCATTAAATTTTACTTTAGCAATAATATTTTTGAACTGACAACATCGTCAATCTATTCAGTCAGTCTGGTCTTTGAGTAGAAGGACAGAATGAAAAAACTAGTTCTCACTGATTATGCAAACACTTTTACGGAAGATAAGAAAATGAAAATCCCTAATACTTTAGCAGTACGGGAAAACTACAGGACATGCTCTCGATGAATAGCATGACTTGGACCCTTTTAAAGAGCAGAAATCCTCTTGTGTGGAAAAATTAGTGCAATGAATATTTCCTCACACACCAAAAACTCCCTATCCAAGAGGATGCTTTAGAAAAGTAGCATGCCTTACGGAGTAACCGGTCAGGAAACGATGTTTTCCAAGAATTATCTTATGTAACAGAAGATATTTTCTTTCAGAATAGTTTATGGATGGATGGTAGCGAGTGATTAATAAAATCAGCTGTTAAATTATTATTCTTTCTTTCTTTTTTTAATCAAAATATGTTTGAAGTTTAGACAGTTTTTAGCGGGTATGCGGCGCATGCCTAGCATACCCAGAGAATACGCCACTGATATATATATAGTATTATATACAGCCCTAAATTAACTAAAAAATTCAATAGTAAAAAACATAGGAATTAGAAAAAATAGGTACTAGATTTTTTTTTAACAGGCAATTATACCAAAAAATTCATTTGCAAATAGTGAAAAAAATTTAAAAGTCGCCAAGAGGGTTATATACTAAAGCTGTAACGTAAACTAGTCTAGATATTACGAATTTCTTTCTATTTTGAAAAAAAAAAAAAAAAAAAAAAAAAAAATATTTTTAGCATAATATTTCATATTTTTATATATGGTATTAAATATTATGTATTTCAATTTGACATTGAGTATGGGGATTTCTATAAATTTTTCTGCTTTTGTCTTGTATTATGCACTATTAATATTCCTATTCAATGAAAGGCAAAGCAGCGAATAGGCGGCCAAATCACCACCGGGGTTAATAAGTGAAGTTAGTCGAGGGCAGGCGAAGCCTCCATCGGGGATTGGTAAGCGAAGCGAGCAGGGAGCAGAGCCCTCTAGTAGGAATAAAAGGGGAAAAAAAGAAAGAAAGAAGAATTGGAAAATAGACGATTGAAATTTGTATGTAAGAAAATTGCAGGAGTTTTACAGTTTGTTGAACTGTAATACAAATTGCAGCTGATTAGATTCTGCCTACATTTCTTAACCTCAACAGTATAAAAATACACTTCTGTATGCAGCCATCTCCAGAGGCCCTGAATTGAGAGAGAGTAGATTATGAATTAGGACAATTCGATCGCCGTCCGTAGAATGTAACATATTTTTATTAGCATCATTTTCTTTATCTGAAATCTCGGGAAAACAGGTTTATTCATCTTTAGGGAGTCATGCAGAATCATTGAAAAGAATTTCAAAACGTAACAGTATTATATAACTAAAATGGCAAGAGTCAATGTGTAGTATCTCTCCATTCAGGGCCCTTAGCTATCCCCTCCCCCTTGACCCAACTTACAAAGAAGCTATATCATATATTCTATAGTGTATAATCGGGGGGGGGGGGGATAGTTTTGATCAAAATAATTAAAATCATATGATTATCGATTTAAAAAAAAAAAAAAAAGTTATCTCATTTAAAGATGAAGTTTTTCGAATTTTGTCTTTTTAATATTAATCTCTGAAATTTTTTTTTAAAAATAAATTTAAGTATTACTTTTAGAGAGTGAAAATCAGTGTTCGAAGTTTACATTTAAATAAATAAATAAATAAAATAAAATAAATATTGTTCACTAAGGTAAAAGGGCAACATATTGTTCAAAGAGTAATATTCAAAACACAGAATTCGAAAAAAATAATTTTTGAATGAGATATATTAAAATAAAAAGTAACAAAAACCTCATAGGAGGAATCGCATGAGAAGAAAGAAAGGGAGAATCTGACTGACGTTACAAATGACTGATGACCTTTACAAAAATTTCTGATGTCCATATTCAGAAGAAAGAGAGAACGAGAATAATAATAATAATAATAATAATAATTAAAAAAAAAAAAAAGACTGGAACTAATCACACGAAGTTGAAAATCCGAAAATTAAAGTAAGAATGTTAAACGAAGAGGTGCTTAACAGAAAGGAGGTAATTTCAAATAATAAAAGTAGAACGTTAAAAAAAAAAAAAAAAAAAAAAAAAGTCGAGTGAAAGAAAGAGAATGAAACAGATTTAACAAGTAAATTTTGGATTTTCCCGAATACTTTTAAGAATTGAAAATCAATGGGTATATTCGAACTTTATCTGGAAAGTCTTTCAGGGGTTACATTCAGCTTTTTATGTCTACATGATATCATGTTAAAGTTTTGTACCATTAAATCAACATTAAAAATTCTAATTTGAAACAATCATTAATATAAGATAAAAAAAAAACCTCCCATAAAATTCTTTATACTCGCATGTAATTGACAAAAAGTAAGCACTTCTTTTCAACTAATATTAATTTGGTAACATTTTAATATTTAATTTAATTACATTTGAAAAATAAACCACAATTTAAAATTAGTTAACGTACTGCTAAAATTAAATAATTTATTAATAATCTTAAATTTTTCGTCATACACTTACCTTCTGAAGTCACACTTAGGCGACGCAGCACGGTTTACGGAAATTTCGCCCCCAGCATCTCGCCCCCGGCTTTTCGCCCCCAGCATTTCGCCCCCGGGAAATCTCGCACCCCGGAAATTTCGCCCCCGGAAATTTCACCCCCGGAAATTTCGCCCCCGAACAGTGGATTTCGAAAATTTCGCCCCCAGCGTCTCGCCCCCGAGTTGTGGAAAATATATATGCAACGACAAATAAAAATATAAATATACATGTAGTAATTCTCGATATATTTCTATTTAATTCACACTATTTTCCCTTTTAATTTCAATATAAAACATATGAATTAAAATAAAAATGTTCCATAATTTTTTATCGCTGTTCATAAAAAGAAAGTTTAAGTGTACAGTAATATTATTTATTTATTTATTAAATTTTTAGTGCACACATAATAATTTTATTAATCTTTTAAATATTATTTTACTTTGTTGTATTTATTAATCAAATTGATCATTATTGATAAATAAGGAAATAAGATTACATAAGCAAGAAATTTTCATTACCCTACTACTATAGGGTAATGAACTTATACTAGGCGAGTCGTATTAACCCCCGACGATATATAGAACGCCCCAGCCCGCCCATTACCGCTCTTCGATGTCTTTTTCTAGTCAATTTTGTCCTTTTATCCTTTCCGGTGTTAGCCTTTTTTTTTCTTTTTCACACTTGGCATTGTGAGTTTTTTTTTTTTTCATCCCTTTTTTCTATGGAATTTTGACTCTTTTTTTCCCGCCAGTTTCTATGAATTTTCAGCCTTTTCTCTGTTTTCTACATTCTAAGGTGCGGTCCTAAAACTCGATATCGAGTTTTCACCTGATTTATACATTTTGAGGCCTCCTGAGTCCAGAAAAGTAGTTTCTGACAGTTGGTCAGAGTGTCTGTATGTATGTATATGTATGTATGTGTATGTATGTGCGGAATCTTCTGGGTATCATATCTCCGAAGCTAACAAAAATAGAACTACGAAACTTCAGAACTGAGACAGGTCTGGTATACAGATATTTTTTTCAAGTTTTTGGGAAAATTGTAAAACCGGAAATGGGACAGCGGAAAACGGAAGTGGGATCGTAAATCCGTATCTCAAAAACGGCTCTATCAATTTTCTTGAAAGTTGCTATATAAACACTCTATTAGATGACTCTTAAAATAATATAGTTGGTTAGTTCAGGAAAATTTATAGGCGTACTGTAAAAATAGCTCAATTCCAGGCTTCGTAAGTGCGTTCCTTTAAAAACGACTGCACGGATTGTTTTCCAAACTCGTTATATTAACTCCTTTTTAAACATATTTTTGCATGTAATTATTGTTTTCCGATCAATAATTGAGTTTACCAAGTTTTGGTAAAAATTTGTATCTCAAAAATGGTTCTAACGATTTTCTTGAAAATGATTACATAAATCCATTTTAAATATCCTTTCTCATGTATTACGTGGTTATAAGAGAGAAAAAATAACAGTCATCCTACTTAAGTAGGTCAGTTTTAGATCTCGGAAATTGGTGTTTAAAAAAATGAGTCTACCATATTTACTTCCTTATACAAAATATAAGGAAGTTAGTAATCCCGATGTGCGAAATTGATTTTGTATTCTGCATATCTCAAAAAATGAATGATCGTAGAAGGTTGCAAATTTTTATGCGTAACTGTTATAACGTGTAGTTGTACACTTCCAGCTCTGGTTTTAATACGAGTTCCCGTTTCAGAGATATCAACGATTTTACACGAATTTTCTTGCCGTCAGTATGTACGTACGTATGTATCTCGCATAATTCAAAAACTGATAGACGTAGAACGTTGAAAATTAGTATATAGGTTTGTTATAACATCTAGTTGTGACCTCTATTTATATGATTTATATGATTATGAACTTTATATGATTTTCCGTTTTGGAGACATTTAGGAAAATTATGTTCATAATGACCAAACGGCCAAGATTTTGGCCATTATATATGACTTACTATCATAGAGATTTCAAAAAAATCTAATGATAGAGCCAGTAATGATATTGTTATGAAGACTTTTTGCGTGTAGAAAGTTATGAAAGTTATATATTCAGCCCGTAGATAAAGCCTGCAATGATATCGATAAAAGACGAATTATTTACGAATTACGAAACAAATGAAAATATGCTTAGTAAGCGAGCATTATTTATTTTGGCAATTTAATTATTTATATGCTCCATTACTAATAAATAGTGTAAAATAATAAATGTAAACACATAATTAAACTTCCTATGTTATGAGTTAACACTTATTTTTGAAAATACTTTGGCGAATACTTTATTTGCAAACAACCTCAGTTTCGAATCTCAGTTCTTAAACCCTTTTAGGAGCAGAGCTGGTTGGTTGGTTGGTTGGGTTTTTACGTCGCACTTGTGCTGTGTATTGGGCAATAGACGACGGTGTTGGCATCGCCCCTAAAGCTGGTTCGAAGACATGACATATAACACCTTTGACCTCCACGGATGGGATTGAGGAGCAGAGTAATTTTGCTTATTGAAAGTTAAAAACGACCAGAATTTATGAACAATGTTAGAAGAGAAATAGTGAATCTTTTTAGAGTGAATGGATATATTCAATATTCATTCACGCATATTTTTATCGCCATGCTGTTTGTGAACCCTTGTTATGACCAAAATAAAAACATATATCAATATTGTATAAACTTCCTATTTTTATACAACAAATTATTACTGTTCGACCAGCTTTCAAAGGTGGCCCAAGTGGGAACAGGTCTCCGTAAGGTCAATCTATTCTTCAAAATAGGGGAGTTGATAATGACAGGGAAATTTCCTCCTACTTTCGTTTCTGAGTGGGGTGAATGCTGACCGGGCGATGTTTTTGCTTCTTATACGGTAAAAGTATAAAAAGCTGTACTATGTTAAATGGAAAGTACAGTTTCAGACTAGTGTTAGTGTAGCTCGTCTGTTAATGTTGAGGTTTTAAATTTGTATTTTTTTTATTTAAAATTTACATTATTAAACATCTTAAATGGCACAGAAAATAAATAACGCAAAAAGCTTTAATTTTTCCTTCAACAGAATTTTTTCCGAAAAGACGCCGCTGCGTTTACAGAAAATTTCATTCTAAATTTGAATTTTCCTAATTATGAAAATAGCTTTTTCATGACCAAAGTCAAGAGGGTTATATGTCCTTCGTTTGGTAAAAGTTACGAAAATGTTAATTCTAATTTTTTTTCGTTGCACGATATTTAGATATCAACAGTATTTAACCTATGAAAAGCAATATAGATTTGATTATTAAAAATATACGAAAAAGACGTTTTATTATACCTATTTCCCTAAAATTATTCAAGAATTTAGGCCCACCAGTGGCGGAGCGGCTTAGACCACTGAACAGTGGGAGACGGTGAAGTGATAGGACGTGAGTTCGATTCCGCGCGCCGTCGGTCTAGCTGTTCGGAGTTTTGAGTGGTTTTCTCCTAATGTAAAGTAAATACGAGCTAGAACCCCTTAAAAGACTTTCACCCAAAGCCTATATCCCTCGTGTAGATAATCGGATCAACACCATCAAGAATTTAGATTTTTATACATGTAAATGACAGGGTTTTTTCCCCTGTATTTTCTGAAATTGATTTAGCAGCAACAATATTGTGTGAAAACACCATAAGCAGAAATTGTCGCAACAATTGTTTCGGGTCGAAAAAGGCAAAGCACGACCCTTCATCAGGCGAAAAGTTAGTGCAGTTTTCTTTTATATTTTTTGTCACTATATGAATTTATGAAATTCAATATTAAAATTTTATTTAGGGTTTCATGAAAAGGCTGGCAAAAACGAATAAATAATTTTATTTTTAAAGAGAAGGTCTCAGAAAAAAATGCAATAAAATGCTTGTTTTTCATATTATCATCACAGACCTTCTCTCTCAAAAAAAAAAAAAAAAAAAAAAGAGAGAGAGAGAGAGAGAGAGAGAGAGAGAGATGAGGGGAAAAATATATGTTCATCTTTAATGAGAAGTGAAAATTATTCACTTTCATCATCTGAATCATCAACTGAAACATCATCATCATCATGGCTGTCATCATCTAAAGAGATAACTAATGGATCACATAATTCTTCCATTACGCCATCTTTTTCCCAGTATTCATTTTCTAAACTTTCAATGTGCGTGCAATAGTGCTTCCATCTCTCAACATCAATGTTCTCTAATGCAAGTTGAGTCAGGTTGAAAAGTTGATCCATTTTTAAATCAGCCGTTACATTTCTCTGCCTAATAAAGTCCTTTATATCCGCCCATACATATTCTATGGCATTTATGTCGCAGTGATATGGAGGCAATCTTAATGCATGATGTCCATGTTCAGCTAACATCTTATCAAATTTATATTCCTTCGCCTTCGAGTTGGCCTTTACAAGTTCCATAAGTTCAACTTTACGCAAATTTTCAGAATATGGCACTTTGTTTAGTGTTAGCCAATCCATTATTTCTCTTTTATTTTGTGAAGAGTTTGGAGGCTTGTTTAACTGAACCGAATGGTACGGGGCATTATCTATAATAACAACAGAATTTTTCGGCAAGTTTGGGATCAGTTTTTCAATTGCCAATTTTTCAAATATTTTTGAATTCATTTGTCCATGATAATCGCCGGTGGTGGTGTTAGCTTTATAAGTCAATGAGGAATTCGGAATAAACCCCATTTCTCCTCCTGCGCATAATGCAATAATGCGTCTCGATGCCGCCCCTGTCTGAACGACACCGAAAACATCTTCCGATTGCCAGCATTTCCCGACAGTTAAATTACTGTCAATCCAGGTTTCATCTACAAAAATAAGAGGTCTTTTTTCTCTTCGGAACTGGTGAATATTCCGTAAATATTTTGTATTACGAGACAGAATGATATCACTTCGTTCTGTTATCAGTTTCCTCTTATTCTGACTTTTTTTACAGCGGAAACCCATTTCATGTAGAATTTTACGTAAAGTTTCTTTTGATTTTGAAAACTGTATCCTTTCTTGTAATCTTGTTAATAACTTTGGGATAGTAGGCACTATTTTATCTATTGTATAGAAGTCCTGGATAGTTCTTCGAATTACATCCAAGTCAAAATTATCCAAATTGACACTCTCAATAGTAGTTTTCACCTTTTTCTTTTTGGGAGAAGGCAAATTACTTGGAGTATTGCGAATTCTTCGTATAGAACCCTTTGAAACATTGGCAATTTTGCTAGCCCTTTTAGTTGCGTGTGCCAACGGAATAGTTATACAACCTTTATCTGCTTCATTATCACAGAACTTCACAACGCTGCTTAAAACCGCTTTCGTTTCAGCACTAAAATGTTTGCCTTGAGAACTTCTACGTTCTTTTGAATTCATTTTATCGATCCAAAAGGAAGTACAAAACGAACGAAAATGTTATTTTC
Source organism: Salticus scenicus (assembly GCA_963930645.1). NCBI lineage: Eukaryota > Metazoa > Arthropoda > Arachnida > Araneae > Salticidae > Salticus > Salticus scenicus. The sequence continues at coordinate 288,657,473 of OZ005652.1, read as the reverse complement.
TTAGAGAAAATAATAAAATATTAGATCCGCTAACAAAGAATAAATCGTAGTAGTCAAACAGCAGCCAAAGGAAGAATGACAATCGGTCATCGGTCAGTTACGTTAAGGAGAAACATGTATCTCTCCCCTCTTTATTCACCCTTCTCTCCCTACGGAATGGGTCACTGCTTTGGCAGCATGCCAAAAGCAACATTTGAAAACTTGTCGAGCAGTACAAGATATAAAGAACGAACTTTTTATATAACATGTTTTTAAATTTTCTCTTGAATCATATAAACGTTACTGAAGGCAGCGGGGACCCGAAATATTTGGCTAAAAGTAACGAAAAAATGCATTCTCACCATGTTCCGAGCTATTCTGAAACTTTCAAATGTCTATCTAGTCGGGAAGTAACATGGTTGCTGAATCATATAAACGGTACCTAAGGTAGCGGGAGCTCGAAAAAAATTGGTTAAAAGTATTAAAAAACTCCTAGTCACCGTATTATGAGTTTTTATAAAAGTTTCAAATTTCTAGCTAGTCGGAAAATTATACGATTGTTGATTCATATAAATGCTACCGAAGGTAGCGGGGATCCGAAACAATTGGCTAAAAGTATTAAAAAAAGCATTGTTATCGTCTTTTGAGCTATTATAAAAGTTTCAAATAGCCTAGCTAGTCGAGAAGTTAGTAAAATAAATTTTCTGTTGAATTATATAAACGCTACCAAAGGCAGCAGAGACCTGAAACAGTTGGCTAAAAGTATTTAAAAAATGCATTGCTATCATCTTCTGAACTATTCGGAAAGTTTCAAATATCTAGCTAGTCGGGAAGTTAGTTAAATAAATTTTTTGGTGCATCATAAACGCTGCCGAAGGCAGCAGGGACCCGAAACAGTCAGCTAAAAGTATTTAAAAAAATGCATTGTCACCATGTTCTGAGCTTTTCTGAAAGTTTCAAATGTCTAACTATTCGGGAAGTTATTTAAAAATCGATTGCAAGGTTTGTACTGGACACACAAACAAACGAAGAAGAATCGAAGTTAATAAAAACATGGTAATATTTTAGGAAATACCGCAGGTATGTTTATATTTTTATTTGTAATTACATGTATATTTTACATCACTCGGGGGCGAAATTTCCGGGGGCGAAATTTCCGGGGGGCGAAAATTCCGGATCCCACGCAGCACATTGGTTGAAATACATTCATATGTAATAATGTAAATTACATCATATATTTCAAACAAGTATACATTTAAAGCTGAACTATATCACTATCTGGAATATGTGTCATTTTTTAATAATACAATAAAATGCTTGCAATTGGACAGTTGACTCACAAGTTATGCCACCTAACCGAGCTTCTATCACGAAGTCAAATTAATGCATAAATATAACTATAAATATTACAAATACACAAATATTAAGGACAAAACTGGGAAAATCCATTAGAAGCCACTGCGCCCTCCCCCCCCCCCCCACTTTTATTTATTTATTTATTTTTTGTATAGTAAGAAATGTTAAAGACAACAATATGTTTTAGAAATTTCTGTTTAGATTAGTATCGATATAAAATTATACAATCCAAATAAGTAAGTTAGTATTCATGAAATTATAAATACTTTATGTTAAGGGACAATTCCATGGGTAACTGACTGACATTCACAAAGCAAAGAAAGTATTTTTTTAACTACACAAAATATGCAACTTTCAAAATATTTCTCTCAGTCAACTGCATTTTTGAATTCAATGGTGCGATTGGAATTGAAAAATACTTTTTATATAATTTTATAAAATTAATAGACTAGGGCTTCGATGCTGAAAAGTAAGGTAAAATACAGAAGTTCGTTTAGAAAAACGTGACAATCTTCTAATTTTTAAATGCTAATGCAATAAATAGATTGCTTGTAGCAAGTGCAAATTTTTATTGAATAAAAAATAGAAATTTCTTTTGGAAATAACTATACATAAGTATACAGGTTTCAGCCCAAATAAATCAATCAAGAAACTTCCAAACGCTTTTTCAAAACCGACAGGCAGCCAGAAAAGTGGCCACCAATTAAGAGGCCACTTTTAGCAGTAAGTCGCAATGTAGCCGGTGGCCAGTACTAATTTTGCCTTGTAACAAATATTAATGTACACGCACTTTTAGTTTTACACATAACAAAGATTGCATGTTTGCGAGTGCAGCATAGAAATTTCTACTTTAATTTTTTTTTTACCAATGATTGTAGCTTCTTAAATTATTTCGAAAGCAAACGCTTGATGCAGCGGAAACGTATCCCAATACTTTGACCCACATCTATACATATAAACACAACAGTCTAATTCTTTTCTTTTTCTTTCGCTTGTAAAAATAAAAGGCCAATCCACGAGAAAGATAATATATTTTTGAATTTAGAAGACTTGATATTTTTTTGAATGCGTTGCGATTATTCATACACTTCTCACTATTACGGACAAGTAAGCAAAGTCAGAATATTTTATTTCCAATTAATGTTAAAAAGATATTCTACATTGCACAACGGGGATTTAAATTTCATTCCCACGCACTGCTTTTGGCAAAGAGGAAGCATTCATTCTAAGATTTCGTGATTTTTTTGAATCCACAATAAGATGAATCTAGATGAAAGAATTTTTTAGTCCACGGCTACAGAACTTGTGCAGAAAGAAAAAAAAAAATAATGTTGAAAAAATAATAATAATAACATCCGCTTTCCAACTGGCACAAGGAGATTTTCTGTAATTATATTTGTAGCTAAATAACATGCATTAACACATTTAAACCGTTTAAAAAGCAATTATTCAACAGAATATGTAGGCAGATTAACACGTCACTATCACTAAAAAATTTTGGATAAGTCGGGTAAAAAACATTTAGCGACTTTCAAAAGGGTATTTAAAAAAAAAAAAATCTGTTGCAATGAAAGTTTCAGTATTTATTTATTTATTTATTTTTTATTAAAAACTGTATTATTTCATCACTATATATATTTTTAATAAATGCCAATCAATAACCCCCCCCCCCTTTTTTTTAATCAAAGAGAAAAAGGAATGGTTGGTGATTGGTTGGAGATTAAGGCCGATTGCCAATTACAGGAATATAGGCCTGGAAGGGAATCTTTCTTAGCTGTCCTAGTCCTAATCCTTATCAACGCGAATTTTGGCGAAAAACACGAAAAAATACAAAGGGTTAGGTTAACTAACACGACTTCGTTTCGAACAGGCACTTTTTATTAGCCAGCTTAGACAGCAAGACCCTCTCTTCCTCTGAGGAGCACAAATAGAAAAGAGAAAACAAATTTACTTCACTTGAAGTTTTCTAAAATCAATGAAACATTCACTGTTACGAGACTTTAATAAATGTACTACACTCCTAAGCTTGATAAAATTAAATCATAAGTAAAAACTATATATTTTTCCTTCATATAGCAAAAAGAAATTCCAAACTCTGAGTCATGTACTTTTCTTCTCATTCTTGAATACAATGATTTAAAAAAAACTTTCGCTGAGTTTTAATTTTCGGGAAAAAAAGTCCTTAAATAATGCAAAATTGCCGCATAATCACATCCCAAAAGTTGTAGAAATATTCAGATAAAGAGAGAATTTATAGTTAAAAGAATAAATAGAAGAGAATCTATAATTTATTAGAGAACATTTTATGTTATGTAACCACAATCTTTAGAAATCACTTTATAGCTAATGGCAAAAATTTTTATATAAAAATTTTCCCGTATATGCAAATTTCGTTACTTATAAATACTAAAGAAAATTAGCTGGAAAGTGAACAAAAATTATATGATTTTATTTTAGTCACATAAATAATTTCCAATATTTAATTTTGTGTTTGTTTTCGCGATGGTTTTTAATATTATGTTCTAACTTGTTAAACCATTTTGAAATGTGTAAAATTTTAAATAATCCAAACAAGGATATTTCTTAGCCATTCTTTGCATATAAAAATAAAACACACACTCGTGTATCGAATATAAATCTAATTAGAAACATAAAATTAAACAATATTTTTTTAACTTTCGTAAATGAAACTTATGATGGCCTTGCAGTTTGGGTTTGTATAAAAATCTCATGCATCAAGGATGGCAAGATATGCTAAAATCTGGGACTGGAAAAAGTGTACAAAGTTTTTAGGAGCTAGGGAAATTTTTTTGAGCTAGAAACAGCAAACCATTTCTATGATTTTAATCCGTTCAAGGCAAAATGTACACAGGCTACTCATAATAATATTCCATTATACTATAAGCGATGCGGGCTCATCCACGGACCATGTTGCAGTGAGGATGAATCATTAAATCAGGGATGATTCTGAATCTGCCAAAATTTTCTCACCAACACATAAAATTTTCTGAAACGCTATTTTATAAATACATACAGATGTATTATTTTTCCTAAACATTACATATGTATGTACACAGATATATACATAATGTGTGTATATATCTGTGAATCGAGTTAAAATGTTCTATCATACATTAGAAGCAAGTTATTTCTAATAAAACATCAAAAACCTTAAAGATTTCCCCTTAATCCCCCCCCCTTTTTTTATAAACAGAATTACCCTGGCATTCAATTAAAAATAATTAAACGTAAAAAAAAAAAAAAAAAAAAAAAAAAACTTGTTTTAAATTATAAGTACGAAGATCAATTTAAAAATAAAATAAAAGCGGAATACTGTTCTTACCTTTAATACATGAATATTAAATATAATAAGGGTATCTTTATGTTTTGATTTTAAAATACCATTTGTCAATCGACTTCACGGAATAAATATTTGAAGATAAGCACTTAATCTCAAGTAGAATTTACATCAGCAGCTAGAATGAGAATTTATGAAGTAAAATGCGATCTACATGAGAAAATGGGAGTAAAGGCAACAATGAAATCGATCAAAAATATTAGATGTGTGAATTTTTTTAGTTAGTTTGAAATAGCTGGTCGCTAGTGAGTTTTTCAGTCGGCCGGGCACTGGATTAAACTGCCAATTAACTTTTGCACAAGTACTCTGAATAAAAAGTGATATAACTCGGACCTCGGAAATATCTCCAATTTTAGTTAATTGAAAATTATGAAGTATAAATTAAAAGTAAAACATGAAAAAATTTAAATCAATGATAAAACATGAAAGATTTCTTTCATGTTTTCATCACAGCATATTTTGAATGAACATAGAAATAATTCATAATAAAATTTTAAAAGTCTAAAGTTTTGTTTTTTATAATAATCAAAATGTTGTAACAATGTGTTTTTCAAAGAACATCTATTTACTTACTTTTTAAAAAATCTTTATAAACTATATTTTGTTAAACTAAGCTTTTATATGATAATTAAATTATAAATATATGTTTTTGACATTTTTGACATGACGGTTTTAACCATGGTTTAAACCGTCAGAAACTGTGACGTATGAAAAACCTGCCAACCGTGATTAATACTAATTTTTACGAATTACGGTAAGATATCTGCTACATGCAATATATATATAGCATACTTGTTGTGTTCAGAAATGGAAAGAAGGGGAAAAAATTATTATTATATATTATCTTAAATATCCAATATATTTATTTAAAACTGTTTGTCTGTTCTTAAAACTGTCTTTCTGTTTGTAGCATTAAAATTCCAAATTATCAAAATGAATGTAAAAAATAAACTTTTTTGGGGGTGGGTGGGGGGCAAAAATTTACTCTCAGAAGGAAGGTTCTAGTTTATACTGATTCATAATTAAAGGTACCTATATGTATTTTATCACAATTAATAAAATTTCTATCCGAATGGATATTGTTACAATCAAAACTATGCTTTGTGCATGCATCAGAGTTGAAACTGTTTAACTTGTAAAAACTCTGAAAACTGTTACTTGAATGCAGAATGAATATTGGTGAGAACTTATTATTAATGATTACGGCTATTATTAAAAGTATTAATTTATACCTATAAAAATATTTTAATGAGAAATTCAGCAACATATATTTATATATATATTTTTTTTAAACCCTGAATTCAGGAGTAGCCCCTGAAAAGTTTCACAACAGAACCATATTCTAGATTTCAAAATTTGAGAAATGGCAGGACTCATTGGACTAAACTTTCATAACTGCGTTCGGTAACTTATATTAATTTTACTGATTTTTAATAAAGATAACTGATATATTGGTACATTTTCTGATTATTTTTAATATAACTAATATTAATTCGATAAGTAGTTCAATGCAACTAAAAAATATACAACAAAATTATTGTACATGTAGCAAAGTTTTACACAGACAGTTTCAAGAGTGTTGAACCCTGCCTGTCTTTGGGTTGAAAATACAGCACTCTTCGTGCATGTCATTCAAAAAAGTTGCACCTTTTTTACCTCCCATCTTAAAGAAATTTCACCCCTGTTGTCCTTTGTATAACAGAATTTTGCGCCGAGCGTATGCGTAGTGGTTGCTTTCTTATTCACACACTTAAAACTTTTTTTTTTTTTTTTTTTTTTTAAAATAAGCAATTTTTTAACTTTCTCATGTATTCTTCTATTTTGAATTCTTCAGAAGGAAACATTTTTTGCTAATGAAAAGGCTACCTATCGATATATTAATTATCAAATCAATGATTTCTCTAGTAAGAATTTTAACATGTACTTAACTAAACAGCAACCAAAAATGGTGATAGAATTGCTTGTTGTGACAAACTATAATCTATTCCACTGATATGGAACAAAGGAAAATACATTATCTCTCTGCAAAATTTTTCTAACGGATCCTAATTCACATTTACATATTTTGATAGAAAATAACCTTTCAAAGTGACGATAAATAAAACTATTACGAATGATCACCAGCATTCGTTTATACATTTGCAACAAGCAAAAGTAAAGAAAGTTATTATTTTTTTTCCATTGTATTATAACTGAATTTTTAAATAAGAGTCTGGTTGATTGGTTGGTTGGCGTTTAATAGCGCAAGCTCCACAATAGGACATGCTGTGCCAGACAATTATGTAAAAAATAAAATATAATAACGTCATATTTTTAAGGAGTGAGTGTAGGCCAGATTGCAATTAGAGGTTTTATTTCTTGTAACTCATTATCGTTTCGGTAATTTCACTCCATTTGCCAAATATCTCTGGGAAAGCTTCTAAGTGTATTCTTAATGTCATCATAAAGAACAGGACAGTTTAAAATAACATAAGCCTGTCTTGCGGCTTTGTCAGTTGCTTCATTACTTTTGATACCAACATGACCTGAAACCCAACAGAATAAAATATCAAATCCCTTTTTCAGAAGGTCGTTACAAATTTTTAAAATTCAAATACAAGAAAGGGTACAAGAGATAGAAGAAACAGAATCAAGAATACACTTTGAGTCTGTGTATATTATGAATTTTCAATTGGGACTCTGTAGAGAAGATGGAAAAAGAAGAGTATGACTTTAAATGTTAAATGAACTCTTAAGAATCCAAAATCTGCCCCCAAAATACTAAAAAGTGTCTTTTTTTTAATTAATTAAGAATCTCTGCTCTACTCTATTCCTGGGTGTGGGGGACTCTGTACATATAGTTACCCTTTTTAGACTTAGTTTTAGATAGTTTATACCAGTTTTTGATACTTGTGATGTGAAAAACCAGTTTTTGGACGTCAGAAAACTAACTCTGTATTTAACATCGAGATGCAACTTTCCCTATGAATAATGAAGAAATAAACAGAAGAAAGAGATCCATGACCAACATGAGAAACAAGGTGATTAAAAAATAAATGCAGCCAAGTACTTGAACCAAACACTAAATAATCTCAGAAAAAAAAAAAAAAAAAAAAAAAAAAAAGCATATCGATACATATAAAGGTGAAATCACTCTGGCGAAATCTAAAGCAATTTCCAACTTGATTAGTCAGAGCTAATTTGATCTTCAAAATAACACATTGACAGAATGGCCTATTTTTTATCTTTTTTTTTTTTTTCTACCCGAAATGACATATGTAAAAGTGCATTAACCTTGGACTCTTCGAGGTTCTTCAAATGAAGGAATAATTATTGCAATAGTGTGAAATAGAATAAAATAATAAGAAATTAATACACTATTTTGAAAAGGAAAACACACTGGAATTGGATTAAGGAGACTCTCTCTACCTGTCGTCACCGGCAGCAAAAGCCTTTTCTGAGGGAAAAATTATAACGAGAATTACTCATTATACCTAATGTATCCTTTTAAATTCCGTTTTCACATTTAGAAAATACACAACCATTAAGTTTGTTCTTGTTCTCCAAAAGCTCGTATTTTGAAATCTTCAATATTGTATTTTGGTGCAAAAAATACGAAAAATGAACTAAATGTATTTTTCATACTTTATAGCTTCAAAGTGTAGTATACTTATATAATAGGTGAGGTGAGAGACAAGAACAAATTTAATGGCTGTGAATTTTCTGAATGCGATAACGGTTGGTTGGTTGCAGGGTTTAAGGCCGATTGACTACGCTAGGGTCCTAGGCCTATAGGTGGAAGGAATGCCCTCCGTGGGGGTCTTTTTAAGGGGTCCTAGCCCGCATTTACGCAAGTTTCGAAGAATACAACGGAAAACTCCGAACAGCTAGGTCGATGAGTGCGATCTGGGATCGAACCCGGCACTTCCCACTGAATGCGATAACGGAATTTGAAAACATTAACATACATTATGTAACCAGTAATTCTCGTAATTTTCCCAATAGAACAAAAGATTTCGTTATTGGCGATGGAAAATTGTAAGAGGAGCAAACCTTAAACAACATACCAATTTTTGTTAAATTTTAATAAGAATTGAAAAACTTGTGATCAGTTTTTTAATTGTACTAAAACATTTTAAAAGGAATAAGATATTTTAGCAACTGTTACACGCAGAATATTTCACAATTAAGAATAAGTTATAAAGTGTTCTTTAAAATAGAAAATCAAAAATATATTTCAAAGTTACAGTGAGTCTATTTGTGTGTTGATAGTACATCCGCCAATCTAATAAGTAACAGACACTTTAAATAGTATTTTATTTTTCTAACGGATGTTCAACCAACAAGTAAACCATCAAACTGTATATACTATATTGGGCAAAATCCCCTTTAATAAATTTAAAAATAGATTATGAATTTCTTACACTAATCTTGACTAAATGCGAAATTTTTTTTATGTAGTTTTAGAGGTGGATTAATCAAGCTTTCAGTACAATATAATATGTAATCATTTTCAGGGATCTATGTCACCAAGGGCATGTTGCAGTGGCTAATAAATTTAAATGGAGTCACTGAAGGTTTCATATAAAAGTTTATACATCCATTTAATATTTATAAATTGAGCCGTAGTAGTTTTTTTTTCTTTTTTTTTTTTAATTCAATAAAATATATATTCAGGCAACAATCATTGTGGTTTTTGATGGATCTTTTAACATATTTGAAATCTTTAAATTGCCTTTATTCAGTTTGCATTTTTTCATGAATTCATGATCTTCAAAATGCTTAAACCTCTACAGGCATTTAAGAAAATACTTTATATATATTGGATATTTAATAGAACCTATTGAAGAGAATTAGGGATGGATTTTGCAATACCTATAAAAGAAAAAATATTGTAAATAAAAATATAACAAAAATCAGATTTTTTGGAAATTTTTACATAAACATGCACGTTTAATTTTTTTCTCAAAAAACTAATTGATAAATTTCAAAATCTATCCCTAATTCTTTTACTAGGTTCCATTAAAGTTTAAAAAAAAAAAAAAAAAAAAAAACCATAATAAAATAAAAATAAAATCGCCTTTTCTGAAATATCTATAGAAGTTTTAGCATTTTGAAGATCATAAATTCTCGAAGGGCTAAAAACAAAACAAAAAACAAACAAACAAACAAAAAAAAAAAAGCAAGTTGAGTAAACTCAATTTAAGGATTCCAAATCTGCAGAAAATAACTAAAAACTATAAGAATTGTTTCCTGAGTATATATTTTATTGAACAAACCTAAAATAGTTCATTTTATAAATATTAAATGGAAATGTAAGCTTTTATATGAAACCTTCAGTGGTACCAAATCAAAAGTGCCAAGTCCCCTTAAATGAGAAAACAAAAATATTAAGTTAAACTACGTTCAAAAATTAAAATCGTCAATTACTGTTTCCTAGATTAATAGATAACTTTTCCCTGCTTAGAAAATATCATGATATATATATATACGTATCTTGAAAAGAAAGGGAATATATATATATATATATATATATATATATATATATAGCTTTTAAAATTTAAATGGAGAAGATTGAAATTTAACCATTCACTATTACAAAGCTATACAGAAATTATGTACATTTAAATAGTTAAACCCATTTAATTCATAGAATTTGTTGCCTGAATTAAGATTTTCTGAATGACCTCTGTCAGAAAGCCACCTCTTTAAAGGACCAATTTTCTGTGGCACGGAGGGTCGCCCTCTTAGGGAGTTTTCTCCGTAGTCAACAAAAAAGACCGAATACAATTTCTGCCCACATTCAAAAAATGCATACTGAAATGCATTTATAAACAGGTAACACCTTTCACATTCCCCAACAGCTCATCTTCTGGCTGTCTGACCATCATTTAGCAACGCACGGCAATTCCTAGGCTTATGACCTACATTTTACCTCTTTTCTTCCAAATATGATGCGTTCTATTTGATGGGAACTAACAGGCGAGTAGAAAGTAGGTGAGTTGCCCGCCGGTCAAGAGAAATTGCATTAAATGAATAAATAAATTTTCATTGACTGATGAATGTAATAGCAGTGACCGCTTCAAAATATACATCTAAGGTTTTATTTTTTATTTTTAACCAGATAAAACTATGGAAACGAGAACAAGCATCAAAACAACATCAGTATATTTGATTTAATTACTGATAGCAATCATTCTGAACGAAGGCACAGGAATAGGTCACGATTCTACATTTCTTTAATTATATATTAATGATGTACATTATTTTTACCTTATTGGGGCCAAATGGGATATTGGGGTTTAATTGTAACTAAATTGTTTGGCTAAAATATCGTGTGAAAAGGCTAATATATTTTTTAAAGGTATCCATTATTAACATTGTTATTAATATTAAGATAATATTACATAAAAATCTACAATTTTGACAATATTATCATCATACTTATGTTATAAGAACGTACAGTGAATTCTAAAAAGCATTAATTAAAAACATACAATAAAAAAAAAAAAAAAAAAAAAAAGGTACAAAGAATACAAGAAACATAAAAATGAATATAGAACTTTTGGTTTAGAACAGGGGTGACCAACCCGCACTTGCAAATTTCATAAATTCACCTTCTGTTAACAAAGTAAATAAATAGAAATATGTTCTGCACTTCTGAGTGAAAACAACGAAGACGGTCGTAGTACAATAGTTATCAATAGAAGCGCACTAAAAAACTGCAATGTTACGGCTTCTGGTTGAGCGATGTAAACTGAATTAATAAAAATTAAATAACATTACACATATGTTGTATCAGTATCTTATGTTTAAACACCTAAATTTACAGTAATTTACTATATCGCACACTGGCACTGGCAGTGCAACCTCTGAATATGAAAATTAGTAGCACAGCAATTTTAAAGGTAGAGAATGGACGGTTGATTGGTTTATTTTTATGATGCAGCACACAGGTCCTAAACGAATGAATGTATGTATGTATGTATATTAGAGACGCAACGGATGTCAGTTTGGCCGGATGCTGGACATCCGGTATATTTGCAACCGGCCACAATATGTTTATTTTTACCTTTTCCCTCCCCCTCAGACTAAACGTTTTTTAAAGTTATTACATCCATCTAAATAATAAAAAGCTTATGAGTATTTTAACTTCTTATTTTATAGAAAACAAATATTGAATTTTAATATAATGAGTGTTCATATATAGAGAAAGACTTTTCGAAAACGAACGTAAAATAATTTTATTCAAAATGCCGAATTACTGTTTTTACACTATTATCAACCAATTATTACAATTAAAAACAGTAAAAATATTACCCATTGAATAAATATATATATACAATTTTTATATGCTTAATTATGTGTATAACTTAAGACATCATAAATTAAAGTAATTGCAAAAAATTATAATCTTAGCATCAGGATGATTATTTTAAACTAGTATATAACCCCGTCAAAAATGACGGAATGTGAACGATAATCTTGAAAACGATGTTTAGATCATGATGGTTACCACGTGATCATTTAAATGTATTTTCAATTTTTGTTTATAAATCAAATGTGTTTCGATATTTTATAATTTTCGTTCTTTGTGAGGTCTAACTGTAATAGAGACAGTGTCCGGAGATGAGAGAAGTCGTGTAGAGCCACACCAGATTGTAAAAACGTGAGAAAAATTGCAACTTTGGCCTTTATCATGGTTTTATGAGGTCTAACTGGAACGTTTCCGGCTGCAATCTTTAAGAGACAGTGTCTGGAGATGAGAGAAGTCGTGTAGAGCCACACCAGATTGTAAAAACGTGAGAAAAATTGCAACTTTGGCCTTTATCATGGTTTTATGAGGTCTAACTGGAACGTTTCCGGCTGCAATCTTTAAGAGACAGTGCCCGGAGATGAGAGAAGTCGTGTAACGCCGCACCAGATTTTAAAACAATATACAGTATATAATTATTAACACATCACATTAGCAAGTTAATTGTGTGATACATTATTTGTATCATACAAGGATGGAAAGCGCTTGCTGACGATGACGCGAATTCAATGATTTTTCTTCACCCAAAAGTTTTCACTTCAAATGGAAAGCGTTAGCTGACGATGACGGGAGTTCAATGATTTTTGTTCACCCAAAAGTGCTCAACGCGCCTAAAGAAGTTTTCACTTCAAAAATTTTACCCGATCAATAAATATGAATGACAATAAAAAGAACTGCTGGTTGAGAAAAAATATAGGTCCGACAACACAACAACAACAACACATCCCAGTGTTCCATTAAGTGCTCTATACGCAAGCGAAGTGTGACGTCACTGACCGTCCGTGTATGTAAGAAAATGATTTCCTATGTTAATCGCCCATTGTATTTTTTGTAAAAAATTATTAAAAATCGAGGAAAATTATTTCCCGATTTTAATCACCATATTTGGATATATATATGTATTAATTATCATGTGCATATGTTAGATTGAGTTATTTTGCTGTCAAATTGACAAAATTTTAATTTTAAATTTCAAAACTCTGTTGTCCTTGGCGTTTTTGTATTTGGCGATCAAAAATGTATTACGAAAATATACATGCCAGATGTATATTTTCGTAATATGTGTTGTGCGAAATATTGTTTCATATTATTCCTTACTCTATTAATATAAATTTTTAAAATAACCATGATTTTTGAAAGGAATTAAATTATATTCGCCAGATAATTTGGCGATATATATATATATTTTTTTTTTCTGCCAAGGATGACCGATATCAAATCTATTCCGCTGCAACATATTAGTATCTTATATCAGATACTTTATTTAGACATTTGAAAACAAATTTCACTTCAAATTATGATAGAATATTTACCATTTTCATTTTAATTAGTATATTAGTTGGATATTTATTGTGTAATATCATCCTTTGAAATGAAATGTTTATGTTTTCAATGGAATATGGAAGTTTTTTTTTTATCTAGAGTTTTGAAATTTAAAATTCAAATTTTATCAATTTTAGAACAAAAAAAACTTAATCTAACGCATGCACATGATAACTAATACATATCTAAACCTAAATATAGGGATTAAAATCGGGAAATAATTTCCCTCGATTTTTAATAATTTTTTACGAAAAATCCATTGGGCGTTTAATATAGGAAATATTTTTCTTGTATCCACGAACGGCCAGTGACGTCATCACTTCGCTTGCGTATTAAAAGTCCTCATAATAAGAAAAAACGATTCACTTCATTTTACCAAAATACTTTTTTTTAAGACTATCGTAGATCCTGTTTTCAAATTTTCTAACTAACTATCCAATAACTACAGACACTCCATGCTCACCCAAATTCACCTCTACTCGATACCTCCAACCGGCTATCTCACCCTCAACATCGCCAAAATATCCAGGATCCAGCTAGGGACTTTCTCATTCTCAACCGAACATTTTACCTTGACTCGACATTATCACATTAGACTACTCTAATTTCAATACTCATTTCAACTGGTGACTTTTACTTGCCCAACCAAACATTCCATCCCAACTATCATTTTACACTAATTTCAAAACCAAAATCAACTGGCGGCATTTACGTACTAAACTCGGCGCCAATCATACCTTACAATGTAAACAAACAATAAAGTTTGATACAAATATTTAAAGGCTTTAATGCGTTTTTACAAATATTTTAAGATTTTGAAGGCTTTAATATGTTTTAGAAATATTTTAAGATTTTTAAGGCTTTAATATGTTTTAGAAATATTTTAAGCGTTTTTTTAATGAAACAGTCAAAGAGTCGTTCATTCGGAATTAAAAAGAATTTGGAATTTGTATTTTCTGAATGGCAACAGTTTTGGTTTGTTTTTATTTGGTCTTGCTTTGTTTATAATCATGAAGTTACATAATTCTATTTATAGGTTCATGTTTATAATAGCCAGTGATCCGTTATACTTAGTTTAGACATTTAAACATTAAAATTGAATAGTTTTTCAAGGTTTTATAGGAAATAAGAATATGTGCGATACAAAACATGTATGAAAATGATATGTATGTTTCCTAAGTTGAATTAAACAAACGGAAAAAAAAAATGGCTGCCAAAAGTTTCTGTTTTGAAGCGGTACTAACCGGATTCGTTCATGACAGATGAGGATCATTATATATATTAATGTTAAAAAATTCAAATTAAAGTCTTAGGTTATTATCTATTAAATTATAATCCGTCTAGGCAGGCCTCCAATGAAGCTAATAGATTGCTATTACATTGCTCATGCCTGTACATCTATTTTTATAAAAACAACAGTTCTAATAAAGGAATAGAGTTTTGTCCTTTGTAACAATATTACTACATGTGCTCTATTTCTAGATTCTGTTGAAACTCATATCTAAAACGTGAAATCACAGAATGATCAAAAGTTTTTAGCTTTGATTTTTAACTTACCTTTAAAAGGGAAAATCATATAGCAAAGTGTCGAACAGTAATAAAGTAAGATAATGTTCATTCTGCTGCAGAGGTACGGAGGTGTGATGTGTTGATACGAAAAACGGAACGTAACATTTTCAATTTTTATTTTATTTTATATATTTTATAAAATAATTTTTGTAAATTAATTTGTGTTTATATAATTTCATGATTCAGTTTAAACAATAACCTTACAACTAACGTTATGCTTTCAGAAAGGCGAGATTATTACATTATATTTTACTCAATAACTTTAAAAAGATAACATAATGTACAAATTATACTTTAAATTTCTACATAACTGTTTTATACTATATTTACATTCTCGTAACTATTAAAAATGTGAAGGCAGTTGAGAATGTTACGTTCTTTTTTGCGTATGAACGCATTAAAATTTTGCACCTCGGCAGCAGAACGAACATTATATCACTAAACTTAGAAATAGATGTTATAACAACCTTAAATATAAAATTTCAAATTATACATTCAACCATTTTTGAGTTGTGTGAGATACTCGCGCAACTCACTCAAACACACACACACACCACGAAGTAACTTGCAATATCGGAAATATTTCTACAGCGGTATGTCATACTTAAATATATATATGGAGGTGTACAAAGAGACGTTATAGTAGTCTCAAATTTAAATTTACAACACACTACAGCCAACTGGTTTTGAATTATGAAGATGCAAAATCCATTTCTCAAATTATTTCATACAAAGAAGTAACCAAGATTGTCAAATACTCAAATTTTGATTTTTCAAAGATTTTCACGCGAAATGCAGTAAATTAATAAAATTGGTTATGACCTTGGTATGGGCTATGTATGGACATATCGAATTTAGAGTAAATCATTCATAGATACCCGCCCCCCCCCTTTTTTTTTAATACGAGTTTTAAAATTTTGAACAACCGCCATTTTAAATAAAATGGTGATCGAGTTGTCGGAAGAGCTGATCCAAGATAAATTCACAATCCAATTTGGATTCGAATTGGTTTAGTATTTTTCCATTAAATACATATTACATGATTAAAAAGGTTTTTCCCATATCTAAATATATAGATAAAACTAAGTAATTTCAATAACTCGATTTTCAAAGAAATCAACCTCATACCTTTATCACACAAATGTATGATTACAAGCTCTGCATTTATAAATAATCAACTTTTTTTGATTAAGTGAATAATTATAACTGCATTAATCGCTTAAATAAAAATGAAGGACACACGAGAAGAATTTTAATATTTATGAACATACCGCAGAAACTTTCACGTTTGCTCAGACAGAAGAAATATTAAAAAGCTGCATTATGCGCAGGATTATTCCGGATAATTTTGAAAGCAGTCCTCTAGCATTTTTATTCAAATTAGCCCATTAATCAAACACTCAGCAGGATAGCATTGCAGTTACCCTACCACAATTAAAATGCTGATAAAACAAAGATTTTGTTTCGCTGCTTTATGCAACACCTTATGTATTAAATTATATTTCCTCTTAAGTAATATCTCATAAAATCGGATATGAAACGAAAACAAATAGTTCGGCATACCAACCCATCCCTTAAAGTCATGGATAATAATTTATATTCTAAAAGGAGTTAAATAAAAGCGCCGATTTCACACCGAGGTCAAAAGCTGATTTAAATCAAAATTTAATACAACATAACTGACTGATAGTTCCTGGGTACGCCCTATGACCAAAGTCATCTATATAACATAACTAATTCCAGATAACATTTTCCCGTGCTTAGGAAAATATTTAGCTGAGATAAGTTTTCGATTACGAATTACCACTTTACGACCCGAAAAAATATCAATCCATTTTCTTTTTCTTTTTTTATGTTTTCGACGTTTTAAAAGCATTTAAAATATTTTATTTATTTATTTTTAAATAGCAACTTTTAAGTGTAACGATACAATTAGTCGTGAATTACTTGATGCGCAAATCTTCTAATAAAAATTTAAAAGATAAGAAAAGTGTAGAAGATTTTATTAAAAGAGAGAGGTTTAATAATATAAAAGCTCATCCTTATAAATGCCTATTTCGAATATAATCTCTTACTTCCTTCTGAAAGGAACACATCGGGAATGAGACTGATAAAAGGGTAGAAAAGCACCTTACCAATTGCTTTAAAAACCTTACTCTTTAGCAGTGAGTGAAATATTTAATATTTCGAAGGCAGCTGAGTACACAGCTTTATGGTGAAAGGTTTTACTTTTTTTTTCTAAGTGTAGTTTTAATCATACATCAAAACACTGGAATTTGCTTGTAAAAATGAACTATGTATGACATAACAAATTTATGCTTTAACGGCCCTCTTCACTTACCGTCGCCGGAAGCCCGAGTCAATGTTATTCTATGGCGAAATTTACTTTACAAATAACTTATAAACTAATACATATTTTTAAATTCTGTTTTCACATTCAGAAAATTCCCAATTGTTAAATTGACGGACCTTTTTTAAAAATGTATTTTTTTAATTTTTAAAATTTTATTTTGAAATTGCAAAATGAAACAATTTCATATATTGTAAATTCGTATTTTGCAGCTTCAAAATAAAATACAAAAAACTAAAAAAATAATATTTTGAAAAAGGTCCGTCAATTTAACAGCTAGGAATTTTCAGAATGTGAAAACAGAATTTAAAAATATGTATTAGTTAATAAGTTATTTGTAAAGAAAAACTTCCCATAGAATAACATTAGCTTCGGCTTCCGGCGGGGTGAGTGAAGAGGGACCTTAACGCAGGTTGAAGGTAACTGATTGGTAAAGCATTCGCTTTACAAGTGAAAGGCCTAGGATTCGATCTCCGGCATCTTCAACGCATTTGCATTTTTTTTTCATAATATCATACTTTTAAAACAATATTTCATTGATAATCATTAAAAAATAAATAAAATACGGCTGGGGGGGGGGGGGAATTTCAGTGCAACAAATAAAACAGGCTATGTTTAATATTATTATTATTATTTGCACAAATAAAACAAGACAAAGACTAATTTCTTCACAGAACAGGCCCTCAAAGATCATTTTCTAAAATCAAAAGTTCTTAATTCGAAACTTTTGCCGTAACCGTTTTCGAAGGAGCCAATACAACATACAAGTATACTAGAATTGTTTGTCAAAGTAGTTAATTTTTAATGTTCCTTAAGCAGATATTAGTAATAATGTTTATGTTATATATAATAATAATTTAGCATTGCAACAATCAAACACCAGGAAGGAAGACTTGAATTATTCAATAAAAAAATTACACTTAGAAGTGAATCTTTATACAAAGCAAAATATAATGTAAAATTTAACATGAGTTGTTTTCTGAGACATTGTTTATATTTGTTATATATGGTCTCATCTATCAAAGTATAACAGAAGAAAAAGTATTGTAATAATAACTAATAAAAGGAGCAGAGCCGATCACGACTTAAGACGAGTGGAGTGGGTTTGCCGGGCACCCAACTTTCCTCAAATCCTCTGGAAGACCATATGGTAACAAAGATTAAATGTTAAAATAAAGCTAATAATCACTAGAAGAAAAAAAATATTAAAAAATTAACGAGAAATCCTTGAACGATTTGAATAATTAACATACTAATTATATGATCATAATGTAGAAAATTTGGGTTTTTTTGTTTTAAAATGGAATCGGAGACTATCTAAGAGCCCAGTAATTTTAAGGATATCAAAAAGTGTGTATATGTTACCGTTAAAGCTCGAAATCCGTTAATGTGCAGATTACCTAGCTAATCTACAGATTAACTAAAAGGATCCGTTAAAGTGCGGAAGCAAGAATTTTCCGCATTTTAACTAGGTAATCTGCACATTAGCGGCTTCTGTATCGTTAAAGTTTAAATGTTTCTTTCGAGCCTTAGTTTTTTTACATTCATAATGACGTCAAACACTCATGTGATACAGATAGGCCAATGACCTTCAAACATAAACTAAAACTTTTACCCCTTCCGCTCCGCTATGATAAACAACGCAAAACGGCAAAACGTGGAGGAAGCGATGCATGATTAGGTTTCTTATTATGACAAACACAAAATTTAAAGTAACAAGTAAGATATAACTGTTTTAATTTTGATTTTATTTCTTCTCTTTTTTAATTCTGTCAATTTAAATTTGATAAGGGTCTGCATTTTATTAATGAAATCTAATTTTAATTAAAAGCTCTCTTTCGTGATATTCCATTTTGAATTACGAATATTAAATGTACAACACAGTAACTATTTCCTCCCGAAATAAAACTATTAAACCACAACTTTTTAAAAGCAATTTACTTTAAAATTGATTTAAATTACTATTAGTAGCAGAAAAAAAAAATAGTATTAATTTTTAACTCTGAAAAATATTAAGGCATTATTTAATAAATACTTAATATGAAATTTTTGTGCATTTCTTTTTTAGCATTTCTCATTACATTTTTTTTTTCTTTTTGTTTCTTTCAAGTTTTTTTTTATACATTTTATATATCATGATTATATTTTTATTTATTTATTTATTTATTATTATTATTATTATATATATATTTTTAATTTTGTTCGCTTTTTCAGATAATTTCGTTGTAGTTTATCACGTAAAATGTGTTAATAAAGTTTATTGTTATTATTATTATAAAATTAATATATTTGCTAAACTTGTACAGATAGATATACGTATGTATGCTGCAAAATATAGTTTAATAAAACATTGGAAAACTGTCATTTTAATTTTTATTCGTTAGCGAATTAAAAATTGGTGCACAATTTTTTTTAAAAAATAATAATAGCAATATAAGTTGTTAATAAAACATTTTTTTTTTAAATTTAAATGGTTAAATATTTTTATTTGAAAAGAAATCGTTACTGTATTACAATTCTAACATTCCTTTATAAAATAGAATTTATTGAAAGCTATTAAAGATATTATATTTCATATTAAAAATGCATAACATCTTTAAACTTATATTGACAGAATGATAAAGATTAAATAAATTAAAACAAATATAACTTTAAAATACATAAAAATTAAAACACACGCAGATTAAAATAAGTAAAGAAAGAAAAGAAAACCAATCTAAAAAAAAAAAAAAAAAAACACAGCGTGCTCTAAAATTACAACCCCAGAGACCTTATTTTCACTTTAACGAGTGCCTAGTAGGTAATGTGAATTATCTAGGTAATTCGCATATTACCTAGGTAATTTGAGAAATGAAACAATTTTCCTCACTTTAACGGATCACCCTAGTTAATGTGCAGATTACCTAGCTAATCTGCAGATTAACTGATTTCTGCACTTCATCGGTAACATATACACGAACAACATTTCATATTATTTAAAAACACTCATTAAAATCAGTTTCAATTTGATACAATAACATAACTATTATATTAAACACTTTTATTAGTAACCTTAGTTTTTTTTTAAATACAATTACTGTGATGCTAATAACCTCCATTTTAAAGGTGAAATAGTTATTTAAATCCATAAATGTTACACAGTAATCTATACATATAAGAAAATAAGATGTTTGTGTGTCTTATGTGTGTGTGTCATTGTGTATGTATATCCAGAGCCTTTTAGGAAAACGGCAGATCGCAGAGCTACAAAAATTTACATGGTGGTTCGTAATGACCTCTCCCGATGCACCTCGAAGCCCGATTTTCGAATTTTGTTTTAATTTTCTTTTAATTAATTAAAATGTGAAAATAATAACCTTCTAATTTCTGATAAATAAGCCATTTAAATTTTATCCATAATTTAATTGTTGCCAATTTTTTTTTTCGACAGAAAAAAAAAAAAAAGAAAGAAAGAAATAAATAAAAATAAAATAAAACGCACATTTATTTAAAATGAGGAAAATAAATTAGAAAAATTAGAAATTAAATTAGAAATATCAGTCGTATCGTTACAAATAAGATACCAAATGAAAGGGAAAAATTTGTGAATCCGATGGATTAAACAGCTTATCGATCGGACAATTAGATTTTTTAAATTTAACTAAAGTATGAATTTTAGGTGGCAACAGCAGAAGATTGAATGGAAACCGTTAGGAGAAATTAAAAAAAAATCTGATTCACATTAAGTCACATGCTTTTAAAGTGGTATTAAAAATTCAGTTTTAATTTTTTTTTTTTTTTAATTTTCTCTCACGAACACAAAAATATAATATGCAGCCTGTACCCCACAAGACCAACTTGCATTTCAAATTTCATAAAATTTTTTGGTTAATAAAAACCTTTTTTTTTTTTTTTAAATTAAATTTTAATTTAATTTCGAAAAGGTTTGTTTTATTTTACCAGTTTCATTTAATAGATCCTGCTGGGCGATTTTTTAAATTTTGGTGTTGAAGTACACCGAACGCTTTTCGACAAGAAGTTTAATATAGCAATAGCCATTTTAATCTAAGTAGCGCATCAAAAATATAAAAACATACACGATTTATTTTTATCGAAAGTTTACAGAAAAAATGCAGTTTTAAAGATAGCAAATTTATTTCAACAAGTACTATTTTAAACCTAAAAACCATTAAAAATATAAGCAGAATATGAAGGATTCTTACGTATAAAAAAAGATGTCTGATAAAATTATTAGCAAAATAGTCTTCCCCTTTTCATACAAAAAAAAAAAAAAAAAATATCCACGGCGACAAAAATTCAAAAGCCGCCGACGGAGCGACATAATAAAGTTGTGTAGCACGATAATATTTACCTATTTATTTATTCGTTTATCTAATAATCACTATGCTAATTTATCATCCAAACAAATGAGCCTCTGTGTGTTACTGCACTTGCACGTTGTCGAACAGAAATATTTGATTAATTCAAATTAATATTTAAATAAATAAAAATAAAAATATGTTTAATGGGAAATAAATATAAAAATAAAAAGATTAGTTGTCTAAAATACGGCAGAAATAGCGCTCATAGCATATTGTTACAAGGGATTAAGTCTAAAATGGTGACAAAAATTCAAAAGTCGCCAAAAAGAACTATATTAAGGATGTACTATAATCAGGTTTACAAATCATGAATTATATATAACTACAAAAAAATTAATTGTCTCATGCGGCAGACGTAGTCGGTCATAGCATATTGTAATATTTGGCGTGAAATTGCCGTCATTTTATGGTTGATTGGATAAACAAAATAAACATAGGAAATAACGTAAAAGCAAATATTACGTGCCCCATGTATAGTGTTGTTCACATATAACTGAGATTCAAATATAAAAGGGATACTCCAGTTTTTTCGATACTACCTATTTCGAAACTGTTATGTAATAAGCACCTAAATGGAAGATCATTGGTAAACCATTGTCGCAGATAATAGGGACAAGCGCCCGAGTTTCAGCGGATGACCAAATCGCTGCCGAAGACAGGTGGGACCTGGAGCGAGCTTTAGAGCAATTTCAGTATTTTATTTTATTTTTATAAAGCTACATAGAAAAGAGTTTCCTTTAAATTTAGTGACCAGCGAAGTGGGCAAAGCCTGCTAGTGTTAATAAATAATTGTAAAATTGTTTTAATATTACTTCAATTCAGATAAGTTTGCAGTATGAAATACATAGGATCAAAAAGTATAATTGAAATACAGCGATTTTATTATTATTGTTATTTTTAAATAAGTTTAACAACCCACCCATCCTCCAACTGTTTTATTTTATTTCTTTTTAATGTATTATTATTATTATTATTTTGAAGATTACAATCCTACGGAAAAATTAGTGAATTAATAAAAAATTATTGGGAAAGCCAGAATGTGTTATATTATACACTCATGTCCATAAATTAAGGATAATTCAGATTCACACTGAAATTGAACTTTAAGGCAAAAATTTCACCTGTAGAAATACCACACACATCATTAAGAATAATATGCAAATTATAGGAAGGCATCAAATGGCGCCGATATGATGTTACAATGACGAAAGTGTAAGAAGGGGGTAGATAAGGAATGGGAGCAAAAAAGGAAAATTGTTCACAAGCGTTCTGTGTGCCGCTCAGTGCCGCAACCGAATGGTTATGACACAGAGGACGCATGCAGATAATTTTTTACGTGGTAGAATTATCGACCGACTAGAATGTGGGCGTACTCAGAAGTATCGGGGGTACTTAGAATCGCCCAAAATGTCATCTCTAGGCTTTGGCAACGATTCCAAAATGATGGAAATGCCAGTCGACGTTACTGTACTGGTCGGCCCCGAGTTACAATGCCGAATGACCACCGGTATTTGGCAGTAACTGCCAAAATAAGCATATAAAGCACAGCATCAGACCTGTCTCGTCAGCTGTCTGCAGCCACGAGTGCCACAGTTTCAAGACAAGCCATGTATATACGTTTGGGAGATATTGGTCTATATGCTCGCAGGCCTGTTAGATGTGTTCCACTCACGGCAATGCACTGTGCCAGCGGTTAACTTGGAGTAGAGAACATGCAATGTGGACAGCGGCACAGTGAGCTTGTGTGATGTTTTCTGACAAGTCCAGGTTTAGCTTGCAGTGGGATTCACGCCAGACTTTCATATGTAGAACATCAGGTACCCGTTACCACCAAAACAACATCATTGAACGACACCGTTACCGTGGGCAGGAGGGCTCTTTTTTTTTTTTTTTTTTTTTTTTTGGGGGGGGGGGGTCATATTGGGCACCAGAACAGATCTGCACGTTCAAATTGGAAGAATGATAGGCTAAATTTATCGGGACATCATTCGGGAACAACATGTACGTTTGTTTAGGGTGCCATGAGCCCAGAATTTTTGTTTATGGATGACAATGCTCGTCCTTACCGAGCAAACGTTGTACACGGATGCCTACAATCTGAAGCTATCACCCGCATGGAATGGCCAGCATTCTCACCTGACTAGAATCCGATAGAGCATGTGTAGGACATGCTTTCCCGACGAGTTGTAGTCCACCAACCACCTCCTACATGTTTACCGAAACTTCGGAGAGCATTGCTTACTGAGTAGAGTAATCTTCCCCAAGACCAGATCGATATTTTAATACTCAGCATTCCTAAGCGTTGTAAGGACTGTATTTCATCAACTGAGAGACATACAATGTATTAACCATCATACCAACCATGTAATGTTAAGTTTTTGTAAGGGAGATATTTTTTGTAATTGCTTCAGGGAGCAAAAATCGTAGTTTTTATAAATGGTATCCTACATATACCACTTTTTTTTGCTCTTGATCTTTTGTTTAATAAATGGACTTTATGAAAAAGTCATGTTTGTTTTGCTTCTGAACCTTTATTTGCCTCAGCTAGCATTATCCTTAATTTATGGACATGAGTGTAAAATAACATGTCGATATTTTTATTCTTAAATTTTGATAAAAGCAATTTTTTTTTTAATTTATTTAATTATGAACAGATAGTTAAGATTTATATTCCTAAGAACATATAAATGAAGACAGAATTTAAAATGAGTATATATGTTACCTTTAAGACTAAAATCCTTACGTTTGCTATGTAAATGAGTAAATATTGTTTTATATAAATGAGTAAATTAAATATATATATATATATTTAAACTTTAAACCGAGAGAGTTTATGGTATTATTATTTAGGCAATTTACAGTTAATGTTAAATAAGGAGAAATATCTCATTTTAAAATAATTAATGTTTAGTTATATGTAGAGTATTACTGTTATACTATTAATATATCAATAAAATTGTATGTTATGTTAAAATTAAAATTATGTTCATTGTAATAAATATAGAGATCAGCTAACATAGCGGAACTACTAACCCCCAGTGGGATTCCAATTCTTTGAACATGAATTTAGTTATTTTAAAGAATGTAATTATGATTAATTATATGATAAGTGCGTGAAAATAATTCGTAAAAGAATGTATTCCGTGAATTGATCTGTCCGTGGCATTGTACGAATGGATCAATTTGAATGCGCTTTTATTTATCTATTTTTATTAAAATACTGATTTAATCGTTGTAGTTCTGAAATAAATTTGTTAAAAATCGATAGTTTTTTTTTTATAATTCATTAATTTTTCTTAAATTTTTTAGTCAATTCTGCATTAATATTTTAAAATTTGTGTTGTCAAATCTTCCAACTTCTAATACACCTTTAGAAAATGCGTAGGGGAGGTTACACTTTTATTTATTTATTTTTTATAAAAAGGAGAAAAGCAATGTACTTAAAAAATTAGCCAACATTCCTTAAGTCTTTCTTGTCATGTCCTATTTTTTTTTTTTTTTTTTTTTTTTTTTAACAAATATTTCCAGTGCATTATGAATAAAAAAATAAATTGTGTTTACTACTGTGCCCCATCTCAGGGGTATAGTGGACCAACTTCTATTGATTATATTAAAGTAATAGTGTTGACTCTAGGCTAATTTGACAGGGTGCTCCACCCTGCTGCCCTTTTAAACACATTTTAGCACCTGACGGCACTTTTAAAAACATTTTGGTACCAAGTAGCCTTTTCTAACATTTTAAATGTTCAGAGGCCTTTAGATACTTTTCTTCCTGACTTTTCAACTTTCTAACAATAGTTCTACAGCATTCCTGGAAGAACAAATGCATATAGCCTATATATATAAACTTACAATTAGTAATTTACTTTTGTCACATACAAAAATCACAACATAGAAGACCGCAAATTATGCAAATAATGCCCTTATTGAAAATAGATAGCCCTTTTTATTGAATTCACCCCGGCGGCCCTTTTATTCTAGAGTCAGCACTACAGAAATATATATTACATTTTTTAAAATTATTATTAAAGTTTTTGTACTATTCTAAAATAAAGGAAAATTATAATTTTAAAATAAATAAAAAAATAAAGGAAAATCAATTCAAAATTTGAAAATTTAATAAATAATAAATATTTAATTTTTGTGAATTGAAAAAATACGTAGGTTTTATAGTTACGCTTCTCTATTTGTAATATTTATGATTTTCTATAATTTAAAAAGTAAATTTCATCTGTCTTTTAAATATAAAATACAGTAAAAATAAAATGAAATGTTTTGGTTGTGGTAAATAAATATATATAAATTTTAAGATTAAATTTTATTACGTTATCTATTAATTATATATATATATATATATATATTAAGTTTCTCTTTATTTTTACTTTATTTTATAATTAAAACAAAGCAAAAAATTATTTTTTAAGTTATATAAAATTATAAATATAAAACCTACATTTTTTTTATTATTTATTCACAAAAATTAAATAATTATTATTTATTCAATTTTCAAATGTGGAATTTAATTATAAAATAAAATAAAAATAAACTAAAATATACTTTTAGATAAATAAATAATAATAAATTCCCGTAGGTAGAATCGAACCCAGGATCTCCACTCTACAGCCGTTTGCGCAACCAAGTGCACCACTGGAGCGCTTATTCTGCTTCGAAATAAAATGCACCTAAGCAATTACTGAAACTTTAAAACGCTTTTTTTCTCAAGATTACATGGCTAGTACGCACCACAGATTTAATATGTTGTTTATCTTCATAATATATAAAGATTCTGCCATTTTCGTCCCGAACTGAATTTTCCATGTCGTGACCTCTCCTTGTAAGATGTATTTCGGAGATGCTTCAAGTAAAGGGGAAAAAACCATTTTTTTACCAATAACAACTAAGCAAAAGATAAATTATGATTAAAAGTAGAATAATATATATTGCACATTTTCTTACTAATTTTCAGATTTTAATATATTTTGTAAAGAAAAATCGGTCTCAAAACTAAAACCTGGTTCAATCGCTGAAGATACAAGTCATCTGCGGAATTAATCACTTAACTTTCATCAAAATGTATCCTCTAGTGCCTTGAAATGCTCATATTAATTCGAAGAAAAACGTAATACATACTTTACTTATATGCCACAAAACTTATTAACTGTTTTTATGCTTGTACGCATGCATAATGATATTTTTCAACAATTTTTATCATCAAAGCGTGAAAATGATATCTCAAATAAAGTTGGTACATATTTTTGTAGTTGAGATGTGGTTGATGGAGCAGCTTATGAAAGCATGAAAGTGCAAAGTTTGTAGAATAAAAAATGATAAAAGTTTTTCATTCAAGACTAAATACTAGAGTAACAGAAGGTTGTAAAAGCAGTAGGAAATAGACAGCATAGCATTTGGATGATGCGGCACAGATT
Organism: Salticus scenicus; assembly: GCA_963930645.1. Taxonomy (NCBI): domain Eukaryota; kingdom Metazoa; phylum Arthropoda; class Arachnida; order Araneae; family Salticidae; genus Salticus; species Salticus scenicus. The sequence goes on along the minus strand of OZ005652.1, from coordinate 288,630,238 downwards.
GTACCGTGGATTTATAATTAGGAATATTACAACCAGGGTTTAAAAAAAAGCCGGCTTTTTTTTTTTTTTTTTTTTTTTTTTTTTAAAGACCAGATCGTCTGGCCTTTATTTATATATTTTTTTAAACGCCTTTTTTAATAAAAGCCGGTGGCTCTTTTTACTCGTGTCTTACTACACAATTAATACACTTTGTAATTTGTTACTAGTACTAATGTCATTTTATATACAAAACTTTCTTTAAAAAATAAAATTTAAAAATCATATTCAAATTATTGTTATAATAGCATTTAATAAATAAACAATGTGATAAAAACACTCTATATTTAAAGATATTAAAGTAACATACAAATGAATAAAAAACATTTGAATAATTGTTCCTTACATAATAATCTGAACATATTTAAAGTCATTTTGTTTGTAGGGGAAAAACATAAGTTACTGTCAATATGTATAGTTTCCTTTTTCAAATTTAGAACTTCAAGTACTTCTCTTTTTTTTGATTAAATAAGTACTTCCATAATTGTAATATATACTAAATATTTTCTTATTTTTGTTTCTTTCCACATTTATAATGAAAGAGAGGTAAATTAATTTTGGTTAGAACAGATTTTTCAAGATAGGAGGGGACTGATCTAAGAATTAACTGTATTGGTTATGGATTTAGCAACCAATAAATCATCAGTCTTACAATAATATAGAAGTTGGGAATGAAGACTGAGAAATGCTATCTATCTTCTGTTTCTGTTTGAATGTATAAAAAATTAAGTTCTCTGAAAGAGTTATCAAACAATTTCCACCACCCCTGCCCTAATCCTCCCAAAATATAAAGTCTTGAAAAAAGGCAAAACATAAAAAATTAAGGTTTATTACCTAATAACTTTTGCAATTGTTTCGTTAAATTAATGAACTACACTGCAACTTCCGCTTTAATTGAAAGGATTTTTTTTTTCTTTTTTTTATATATTACTTCGTTTTATTCAAAAAAACTAAGAAAAAGTTTAGTTGCTGAAAAAGACGAAAAATTATTCTAATGTCAAACACATTAGTTTCACTTATATAGTATACTATTTATGCTCACTTTGAAGGTTATCTTCTCCTAAATTGTGTAAATATGAGTTGGGATTCCTCAAAAAAAATTTCGCAAAGAGAAAAATATTTCTTTTCCCGTAAATTCTCAAAAATGATCATAGCAAGCAATATTAATGCCATTTTTAGTAGCTGTTTAGTAAGTACTTGTTAAAATTCTTATCAAGAAATGGCTGACTTGATAATTAATATAGTGATAGGTAGTTTTCGCATTATAATACGTGATATGAACAATAAAAAACTTGCTTTTGAAATGTGCAAAATAGAATACACGAGAAAGTTAAAAGATTGCGTTAAAACAAGATTATGTTGGGTGTGAATAAGAAACCAACTACTGGACACACAATCAACACAATATTCTATAATACAAAAGACAATTAGGGTGCTATATATATATTATTATTTATTATTATTTTTTTTTTTTTTAAGGGGCAAAAAGAAAGGTGATATTTTTTAAATCGACGAGAGGGCAGGACTCAACACCCTCCTAAAACTCCAAAAAATAAAAATTTACAAAAAAAAAAAAAACTGAACAACGATAGATTGAGTTTGTAATTATATATAATTTTTATGTGAGGGGAAAAAAAAAAAAAGCAGACGAGTATAAATAGAAGAATTTCATATTTTTAATATCTGTTCTTAACATAAAAAAAATAAATGCATACAATTTTAAAAGTAAATTATTTTTAAGAAGTTGGAAAGAAAGAAAGAAAAAAAAAAACTCATTTAATGTTTTAGATACAAGTAATTTCTTTTTGTGGAGTTCCGACATTTGCATCTATTATATGTTTAATTCGGTATCTGTATTAGGGTAGGTGCTCCAGTGATTGGCATCTATCCCGAAATAATTAATAAATAGGAAAAATAATAAAATAATATACTTTACAGATAAGAATTTTAGCATTTTATGTCAAACACTGGAGCATAGGGTGCTAATAATTGGTAAAATGAATAACTAGCAGTGACAAACACTGGAACATAGGGGGGCATATACTGATAAAATGAAAAACTAGCAGTGTCAATTACTGGAACATTGAGTGGGTGTCAAATACAAATTCATAAATAATAATAATAATAATAATTGTTATCAAATGTATATATTTTAACATATATGTGATTCTGGGTGTCTTTCATACCACATGTACTAACTTAAGATTTCTAAAAATATTTTCTGATGACTAGAACATTAAAAACATCAGAGATTGCTCTAAAAGTGTCAATCACTGGTGCACTTACCCTAATTACCAAACTATTTTATTTCAAAAATATATATAAAGCAAATATGATATACATTGTTAATATTTGTATTAGATATCTTGAGAATGTACCAAAATGATTTTAATAACACAGGCCTGCAACCAAAAAAGTGTTTAGAAACCAATAGCGGATACTGATAGATTTTTGGACGCTAATTTCAGGAAGAATAATCAGAAAATTCCATGGCGTATCAATTTTTCAACAAGTTGAAAATAAAAAGAGAACGAGCGTAGATACTAAGGCAGATGGAACGTCGATATGATGGCGAATTACTGTTGGATGTCCCCCCGTACTGCCTACAATATATTAAGTACCATAAAACCTTTTTGCATAAAAAATAGAACCGACTCCAAACAAATGCACGGTTTTAGCATTTTATGTTGTATTTTTAGCATCAATATCTAAACTATCTCTTCGTACTAAATCGATGATGCTCTGCAATTTAATAATTCACTTTTCCCCCCTGTTTCTGAGATAAGAACGCTAGCATGAATGTCTAAACTATCTTTTTGTACTAAATCGGTGATACTCTTCAACTTTGTAATTCCCTTTTTTCTCTAGAACCGTTTTCGAGATAGGAACAGTAACTCCACTTTTTTCCACCAGGTGGCGCTGCAAGCGGTTTAACCTTGTATTGCATGACCACTTTGCTATACTTACATACCATTTTTATCACTATTGCTGCAGCCGTTTAGCAGTTAAAAGAGTTGGGACTGATTTTTTTGGGCACCCTGTATTTTCTTTAGATCGTAAAGATATTACAATGGGACCTATTTCAGACCAAGACCTTTTCAACAAAACAAAAAGTATCAAAATCGGAGCATCCGTTCAGATGTTATGAGCTAACAAACATAAAAAAAACATACGGTTTGAATTGAGAACCTTCCTTCTTTTTTGAAGTCGGTTAAAAAGGAACTTTCAGGGCAAAAGGAAAAGAAAGAATTAAGGATGTATTAAACAATGGTAACCACTAACTGTTCTAATTAATATAATTTCCAATTGTTTGATGCATTAATTAATTTATAAATAACATGACACTTAAAAACATTTTGAAAAGATCTTCTTTTCCCCAGAATACGTAGAATAGCCTTTTTTTTAACCCATATATTTAAACCCATATTTGAAATCAACGAACCAAATAATATAAAAATCAGTCATTACATTGCAAGCACTTTTTCATGAGTCAAATTTTGCAGGCCTGTGTAATATATTTCCATTACATTATACGAGTTAATCAAGTGACTTGTTTTACATAAAAATTTTTATTTCACCTTCCTTAGAATTTTATGTTTTAAATGTTGTTTGTGATTTTTATTTGTAATTTCCTTTCATGTGCAATCGGGCTTTAGACACATAATCTTGAGTTTCTTGGAAACGGTTCTAACGATTTTGATAAAAGCTTGGAGTTAGAGGTTTTTTGGGGATGAAAAACTCTATATGACTTATATTCCTTTACAGGAAAATTCATGTTTGCCGTTAACTTTTACTCTAAAGGTTGCAAAGTATGGCAGAAATGTGTTTTACTCGGAAATGAATTTAACGATTTTTTTTTTTTTTTTCTAAGAAGACAAACCCGTCGGATTTATCTTACTTACCAATTATATTGACAGTATTGCTTTTAAATTTTTTACAGTCGAATTTTATTGGGTATTTTGGCAATTGCTCAGCGTTACTTTATAAATACATTAAAATGCATTGCACTATCCAATTAAAAAAAATTAATGCAAATAGACGTCTGGATTATACCCGATAATATCACTTTTCGTCATTTATTAATGAACATGCTGTTATTGCGAACGTACGAATTTGAATTTACATTTTGGATTTTTTTAAATACGTACTCAACAGCAGGCCAGACGAATATTTTACAATGTGTGTCACATCGCATTAAAAATATTCAAGCTACCAAATTATTTTCAGCATCCTCAGAAGCTGTAAATTCCGAGGTTTAAAAACACCCAGAGGTAAAATATACTTTTATTTCTTTCCGGCAGACCCAATTAATGATTCCACCCGTGGTGGAAGGCTTATTAAGATCCAACATGTAAATGATTCTTGTTCATTAATTTAGAATGTTACAGTAATTTGTACGAAATAAATCGCTGTTTTTCATTGACAGAAGCATGTTTTTTAATCAGTTACAATCTCAAGCGTAAATACTTGCTTAATTAAAAAAAAAAAAAAAAAAAAATCATAATATAAGGTTTAATGCATTGAAATTAAAAAGTTAAAAAAAAAAAAAAAATATGTACGCATAATAATGACAATCAGAAGAATATGCACTTTAAATAAAATATGAAATTATAGTTATTTTAATTAAGTACGAAACATTTTTGGTGGTATTTGTCACAGAAATGACAGTTTAGTATGAAGGTGATATGAATTTCCTCTTTCGTGCAACAAAAATACTAAACACAAGCCATACAGCACACGTTTCTAAACAGAACATTCCGTTGAGATGTCCTGGGAATGTCTAATCCTCCCCAGGACATCCTGAAAAAAGTGTGCAATAAGGATACACACAGTCCACTTCCTCGAATCGCATGGAATCGACCAAAAATTTCATTCAGGATTTTTCATGAAGTGTAGTGCTACAAGACCCAAAATCGCCCTGAATTTTGTAAAAACCCGAACAGAAAAAATAGAACAATTCATCTAAAAGACAAATTTTAAAAAGGTAACTTTGCTTAATATATAGAAAAATGGATAAAGAATAGGTTTGCTGTTTCAATTCGTTGATTAAAAATAAATAAATAAACTTAATAAATGTATGAAAAACCACAATTTTAGTAAAAAAATTCACTGTAAAACACGTATAAAATATATTTCATTAAAATCATTAAAAAAATCACATCAAAATCAAATCAAAATCTCTTTTTGACCAAGCAGAAATCATCTCCTCTCCATCAACTAGTTCAGAATTAACAGTTTCGGAAGCTGTGAATATAATTCAATATAATTCAATCAATTTTAAAGATGCTGCGTTTCTTCCTAAAATATGGTATTTTCTAATACAACCAAATATCTAATATAATTTCCTTCAATAGTTTCTTGGTCTTAATGATTGTTAACAGTGAAAGTTTTTTCTGCATTTTTTACTCTTAATGCTAGTCCAGCCTCTCCTTAATGAAAATGGTGCAAAAAATTCCTACAGTTACTGCAAGTTTTTCTCTACTATTCTACCCAAAAGAATTCTCCATTAAAGTGACTTAAAGGTTGCGTTTTTTTTTTAAAACAAGTCTTTCTCCTTGTTCTTGTGTCGCCAATTTCCCATCTGCGCAACACTGGTGCGGCGTGAAATCCAACCAGCCTACCTTCTCTTGTAAAGATTTAAATAAAGCATGTTAACCCTCTGTAACTCATGACCTTTAATATTTTTGTGTTTATTTGTTTCGTAATAATTGGAAAAAAAATAAAATACACGTGTTTCAGGTTTTTTTTTTATTTCTCATAAATTTCGAAAAAACAAACAAAAACACCTACAGGCAACAAACACTTTTTAGCATAAAATCCTATAAAATACGTGAAATTGGGTCAAAATCAATATTATACAATGAATTTGAAACACTTACCTCTTCACTGTTTCAATATAAAACACAAAACACACGAAAAACTATTTTTTATTATTTTTTGAATCAGAGCCGGTCCGCACTTGTCGTTAGTTACCCACTGTCGAGTAATAAACTTCAACTTACGACATACGGCGCCATCCAGTTGTGTTTCTAGATACTAGATTCTCTAACTGTGAGTGTATACGACAGGCTACAGTGCGTGATTACGTTGTAGAACCGATTCTTTGAATTTGAACCACGATCGAACGGTATGTTGCCTACAGTCTACAGTATGGTACAGAGGGTTAATTCCTCAGCATGTTCCTCAACACAAATTAATGCATGGCCTCAACTTTTCGACAAAAATGTGTCTCCATAGTAAGCCAAGTGAAGCTCGACTCTACGCCTTCGGACTGTTTCATTTGTGATTGACCTGTGTTCAACTGTTTCATCTATTTCATGTATAATAACTGTAACCGTAATATGGTTCTTATGTATATATAAATCAAATGTTACTGTACTTCTAAAAATGGCTCTGTCCTGATGATGCCCTGATGTTCAGGGCGAAAGGCCTTGACACGATGTGATTTTTTTAATGATTTTAATTAAATATATTTTATACGTGTTTCACAGTGAATTTTTTTACTAAAATTGTGGTTTTTCTACAAATACACGTGTCGTTATCATGTCTCTATATGAGATGTAATTTTATAATAAATGTATGATTACATGTTTCACAAGAATCCCGTTTCAACTGCCTTCCAATGAAATAAAATATCTAAATAGTAGAAATTTTTTGATACGAGAAGTTTATTCGTGTTTGATCGTGTAAAAGGCTTAATCAAATGTAGAGTTTAGACGCTATCGCACTTTAAATAATTTGAGCCCATAGACCATAATGATAAAGATTTTTTCTTTGTGATCCCGTAAAATATATATATATATATATATATATATATATATATATATATATAAGTGTTTGATTTAACAAGACATGTACAGTTTGTGCTATCTGCTATGGTAACTTATAACATGCGTACCAACGTTCAAAAAATGTATGTGAAATACGTATTTGTACGTACACATAAAACAGTTGGGAAAAAAAAAAAAACATAAGCGCTTGATTCACAGATATATTATATAGTTTGTGCTATGGTAACCTATAACATACGTACCAACTTTTAGCTTATTCGAACAAAGCGTTTAGACGTTATTGTGTTCACTGACATACATACACATACGTCACCGTAAAAACAAGTAAAATGAACTCGGGTCACCTCAAAACGTATAAATACACCAAAATCTCAAAATCGAATTTTCTCATGATTACAATGCTTTCCTTACATACGTGTATTCGGAAAGTAAAAACAATACAGTAAATTTCTTGAATACATAAATTTTAGATTGTACAAATAAAAGTTTTTTTACCCCCCAAAACTTCACAGTATCATGATGAATTTATAATGACTTACAAGATTTTTATTTGAAACGTGGACCAATCCTCACTACTCACACATCTAGCTTCACTATCTTCAAATTAATAAAATTCGCTTAAAATTAATAAATTTTAAGTGATAGTTAAAAGTGTAATAAATATAAAATGATGTTAACATATATATATTTCTCCAAAAAAGATTTTATTCATAGTTCTCAGTATGAATTTTGTCTATTGAATATCTATATTGAATTTCTTTACTCCAGAATTTCTTTTCAATTAGAAATGACTAAAAAAAAAAAGGGGGGGGGTTGGGGAATCTAACATAATACAATGCCAATTACATCTTATAAGAAGCTGAAAGTTTTTAATTTAATAAAGAATTGATTTAAGATTCTATGTTCTATATGCCATTTAAGAGGTGCTTGGAATTTAGTTATTTTAGATAATGCGATCGTTAAGGGGTTAACAAAGCAATTTATTTCTAATAAATTTGTCTAAAACCAAGTTTCACTAATGATGTTGTTAAAATATTTCACAAGGAAATAAGTACAAAAAAGCCACATTTTGCTTTCAGAATTAAAATTTCATTGAATCATATTCAAATAAAGATAAAATTATAAAATAATTAAATAAAAATACGATTTTAATATTCTTACCAGATTTTGTTTAAATATTTTTTTAGTCGAAGAGGAAATGCACTAACTTACCTGAAAAGAAAGAGAAAAATCACATAAATAAATGCAAGAAACAAATTAGAAAAAATACATTATTTAAAAAAAAAAAAAAATTAAATCTTTTAGTACAAAAATATTTTTGAAAATTAATAAAAATGACAAAGATTTTAGACACGTATGCAATATGAGCACAATTTCGAACAGTATGCATTTACCATTTTTTGTTCCTAGCACTTCACAATATCGCGCACCCACGACACACTTCCCTTATCTACCCCTTTCAGGAGCGGTGGGATACATTTTATAAGCACCTAATTTTGTTTCACAACTGCAAAAATTCACTTATTACTTTTCTTCTAATCTTGTTGTCAACCGCTGGCGGAGCTTGATTTTAAGAAAGCCTAGTTACACTGTCCCTGAAAGGGTTAAAGTGACATAATCAAAAATATGACTTATTATTTTAAAAACATTTTATTTCTCCATAAAATGAAGTAATGTCTGATTACCAGAATTGTAGATGATCCACTGCAATACAGTGACAGATGAAACATTTTTTGAAAGCTATATGATCCTTTTAAACCTATTGTCAGCGGCTTTTGATATGTTCCTCCAATCCTCAATTTAACTTAACTAGTCTTATTCAAACTAAGAAATGGAGTTAAGGCCTTAACGCACTTCTTACAAAACTCTGATGTAGTATTTTATTTTGTGAATTATTAAGTTATTTGACTTTACGAATAAATATTCACATATTTTTTATTATTTTATTTTATTTTATTTTTTTAAAAAAGCTTATTTCTCTCAAATGCTATTTTGCATCTTTATATGAACAGATCTTCGTTAACCCTTATTCATAGATATCTACACATGCTAATATATTGCTTTTATTTTTCATTTAACTTCTTCAGTTATTCTAAAATTGCGATGATGGTTCTTTTAACACAAACACTACACGCCTTTCTCATAATCTTTCAGAATTAGTTATGATTTCCTTTTTTACCGCTTTCTCTAAAAATATCATAGCAAAATATCGCCTATTAATAGACTTACATCTGAGTCATTTCTGCTTTTATCATGCTACTGAAATTTAAAAATTTTGAAGCTTCAACAACAAATGATTTCTCGCGTAACCCACATTATTTTATATCAACATCAAAAAAGGCAAATTTAATGGTTGCTATGAATTATTAGTACGGCAGGGCTATTAATTTCGGTCAGACATTTCACTTCGTCATTATTTGCCGTGTTCCACCATAAATAACCAGGAATTAAGATCTTTCGCTATACAAAGTTACACTGTTCAACTGATTGCTACGAAAATGGGTGCACTTATTAGTCAGGATAAAAATGTAGCTAACCCCTATATATATATATTAGCTCATTCAGATAATTGGCTCAAAAGATATTAAAATAAAACCCCACACTTTAAAATTAACAAAAAGGAAAAACGAGTTGATAAAAAATAAATAAACGCGTTCACGCAACGATTTTCTATTATTTAAATTGACGGGCAAGACAATTGTTGTAAGTAATTATAAACACTTTTACATATTTAAAAATTGATTGTTAACTATAAGGGAAAAAATGTTCTAATTCGCCATTTTTCTCATATTTCATTAACTGAAGCTTTTTATAGACAAACGGATACAAAATCATGAGTAAACTATTTTTGAAACGTTTTTGCAGTTAAATAAATGAATTTGAATTTAATTCATTTAGTTTATTGGTGAAGAATTGTAATGTAGATCATAATTCTGAAAGCGGTAAAGAATTCATGGAAGGATTAGAAATTAAGGATTTTGATTCATGAACTAATCCAAAACACTATACGACAAGAGGCATAGTTAGCCAAATTTAGCCCTTTTAAAATACCAGAAAATTTTAATAGAATTTTTTTTATTATTTTTATTTAATCAGTCTAAACTGTTACATAAATATATATACGTTTAAAAAATCTGTTAAAACTCTTGCAGAAATACATAAAAAAAATTATTAAAAATTTCCGGTTACCAAAAAGGGACGAAAGTTGGCGATTACGACGAAAATCCATACGATAATAGACGCAATCTTTTAAAATAAAGGTATGCAAACAGGGTTATACGGAACAAAATCGCCCCCCCCCCCTCAAAAGAAAAAAAAAAAAAAAAGTTTGTAAGCTACAAAATAGTGCCATCGTATAAATTAAATTCTGACTCTGAACAGATTTTTTTTTTTTTTTTTTTTTTAACCTCCGCAATTTGACTGTAAATCTACTTTCACCGCAACAACACAATTGAGGCAGAAAAGAGATTTAACCGTTGCAGCAATATTGAATGTGACATTTTTAGTTTTTCTTTTTATTATGATGCATTTTTACTATGCTTCACTGCAATGTTACTATTTGCTTTATTTATTTATTAGCAAAATCTAATTTCTATAGTCCGCTTAACATGTGACTTTTATTTATAAGGGATTTTTGAACGGTGGAAATATCAGTAAAAATAAGAAGATTCTTTTTAAAATAATTTGAAAAATAATTACTTTTAAGGCTTACAATTTTTAACAAGTGTTTGGAGAATTATTTCTCTATTACAGTTATTGGAAAATTTGTATATTCTTAATTTAATTTATTTTTTCATGAAAATGATCACTATGGAATGTTCCATATTTTAAATGGCATTAATAGGTTGTGTACAATTGGTTTGTATACAAAGACACCCCAAAAGATAACAATGCATTGCGCGTTTTAGGAGTGCCATTTTTACAAATCACATTCAAATAAATTTCTACTGCAAAAATCACAAAGAAATTGACGCTTATTGTTAATATGCTAAAATAATCCTTTGTATAGAATATTATATGTTTAGCGTTCAGATTTACAAGGCTACATACACTAAAATATTCAGCTATATTAAGCTTATATATATATTTTTTAAAACTGATCAGCATATACAAAAAACGTAATCTATAAATAACTGATTTTTTTCCTTAAAATATGAAATTACGTTCCTCGGCAACGGTTATTTTTATTTATTTTATTTTTTTACTATAAAGTGATATAAAACATTAGTAATTCAATTTTGAGAATTCATTTTAATACTGAAGCCGGCAAAGCCTGCTAGTCTAAATAAATAAAGAGATAGATGTATCTGTGTGTCTGTCTGCGCTCTGGTGCTCAGATCGCAGAGCTACAAAACTTGACAGATGGGTAGCTGGGAGATTGCAGATGTGCACCTCATCGAGATTTTTTCGAATTTGAATTTTTAAAAATTTTTAAAATTATTATTCGATTTCATCCATTGAAATTTCTGTTTCATTTTCTAAAAATTTCTCTTTTATTTCAATCATCTGCGTATCTTAGCAATGGCTATTACACGTTTTATTTTTAATTTAATTCGTTCATTAAAAGACAAAAGTCTTTTTTTTTTTTTTTTTTTTTTTTGTTGTTGTTGTTAATTTATTTATTGAAATCAAACGGCAAAACAGTAGAAAAATAAGCATATTAAATTAAAAAAATAAATAAATAAATAAATAAATAACTTAGAACACCTACGTTTATTTATAATTTTTATAATACAACAACTTTTTATTACTTCCTCTTACCTATACGGTAGAGAAAGTATTGTTTTAGGGTCAAATTTTCGAACGTGAGTTTTTGTTATATTTACACGTTCTGAGGTTCCCTGAATCCGAAAATCATGTTTTTAGCGAATGTTCTGTGTGTGTGCCTGTTATCAGCATATCTTAAGAACAAATAGTAGCAGAAAGTCCAAACTTGGTATTCTAAATGTGTATGATATAGGGATGCTACACCAAGCTTTTCGTTGAGATGAAGCAAATGCTTCGTGTACAGGGACACCCAAGAGAATTCAAATACATTACGTCTATGGGGGAAAATGCAGGTAAATAGAGTTTAACATCTATAGACTGCACTAAACCAAATGAAATAAATATATATTTTTTATATGCGTAAAAACATGTCTCATGTAGAATATGGTAGGGAAATCATCCACTGTTCATTTACAGGGCTACACAAAAGAATTAGATTATAGTGAGACAATAGGTGAAAATTAATACAAGTTTATTTCAGGTTATGCCGTGTATTATTACTATAGGATTATATTTAGGTGCACCATGTGGTCTATACATAACCTTCAAATGATATACAGGGCTGCAAATATTTAAGCAATAGCCTTCTTTTTTCAGTTAGTGGAAGTGCCGTAGTACAATATTTTACCATTTCCAGGAAAGCTGGTCAGGAATTGAAATGAATTCCTCATAGACATATGGTAAATAAGGTATGTTTTTACGCTAAATAATCATCGCTGTTTTTTTGCATATTTACACGTTTTGAGGCTTTCTGATTACCGAAGTCAACTTTTTTAACGTTTGATTTTTGTTTGTGTCTCTTAGAGTAACTAAAAAACAAATAATTTAAGAGATCCAAAAGTTGTATTTTCAAGTCAATATAAGTTTGTAGCTGGAAAAGTTTGATCAAGACTGATAAGTTTCAAGTAATTTTGCATGTGAATGTTGTCTGTATAGTTTTAAGTGAATTTTTAATTTTAATAACAGATTTAAATTCTATATAAATATAGGGTGCATTAATGAAACGGGGGGCTGAAGGGGGCAGTAGCCCCCCCCCCCCTCACACATAACTAATTATTATGTAAAACTCTTCCGAAGCCTAATTTCAATTGTTTAGCATAGGTTTACATAACAGTAGCACACTCTTAATATCCAACCTGTATTTATTTTATAGTATTAAATTTCAGGGTAAGAGAAAGTCATGTGAGTAGCACACCAGTTTATTTTTAATTTATTTAATTCCTTTGAAAATGATTTTTCTTTTTCTTTCTTTTTTTTTTTTTTTAGTTTATTGTTGTGATGTAGATTGTCACATAATATAATTATTTTTTTTTCTTTTTAAAAGATAAGTAAATGTTCTAAATAAATAAAATTGTAAATTAAATTATTTAATCTTAAACAACTATTTAAAATATAACGAAAGAATTATTTTTAACCTAAATAATAAAATAATAAAATTTGCAATATACTTTTTCTAATTTTTATATGTTCCATTTCATATCTTTTTCAATGTAACTGAAACAAAATCTTTGATCGATTTTCCAGTATTCATTCTAACGAATTCTAACGAATGTAACAATTCTAACGATATGAAAATTCTTTTCGCTCGGTAAATGATATTGACTCATTTCTTCCTTTTGCTTTGTGAATGCAGATAATAATTAATTCGGCTTCTTTTAATGAAATATAACGCATGTGCCCTCTTGTCGCCTAATTGCATTACATGATCCAGACAAAATGTTTGCTTAGCTAGTATTTCCCAGGAATTAAAAACTTAGCGAAATCATGCCAATATTCATTAACAACGGCCACGGAAGTACTTGTCGCCTTTTAAAAAATTACATAAAAATATTCATAACGAATACCACAACCATGCTCATCTTGAACTTGGCGAGTGTAAAATTAAACGCCAAGTACAATGTCATTTTCGCTCCAGTTTTGGAGAACACTTACGATCATGATCTAGATGAAGAAGGTTTAGGGCCTTGTGCCCGGTGATGTTCCCCCACTCCATACTGTTATGGTCAAAAAACTTACTTTTTTTTTTTTTTTTTTTTTGGCAGACTATGGTCACGCTACAAATTACCTTCTTTGGAATAATCAATAAATTTACCTGAATTAGTGAAATATTGATCTGTACTTGGGTGGTGTTCTTTCATCTTTAATTTTTTTAACTTGACTTTTTTACAGCTTATCCTGAAGTTGCCAACGCAATAATATTATCTTTTCGACAGCTAAAAATCATCATCAGAATTGTATTTATCGAAGGAGGGGGGAAGGGGATGGTAATATACATAGTACAAAAGATTAAACTTATTCAAATTTAAGTTTAATTAAAATTTATTTATTTATTGTTTTAATTCCTTTTAAAGGAAAATCTACTTTTTCTTTTCTTTATTATATTAGTCGGAATCATATGGCAATATAGTGTAAAGAATGAGGGCAATAAAATACATGGTTCAAAAACTAAAATGGGTCATCATTCCATGCCAAATCAACCACTCACTCAACCTGACTCCCTCAGATTTCCATGAAAGTTGCAGGAATCAGTCTCCTTAATGATATAAATAAGAATATATTTTTAAGAAAATTTTATCTCGTTTTATTTTTTACAAATAAATTTTTTTAATTTCAAAAAGTCAGCATTTTTTAGCGTGTATAAGCGTTTTCAATCGCAAATTTCTCAAGTTCTACAAGGGATACCAAAGTTTATGACATCTCATTTTAAAGAGTGTTTCACAAGGATTAATTTGATATGCAACATCAATATGTTGTGTAAAAAAAAAAAAAAAAAAAAATTAAAAAAAATTAAATATAGTGTTTTTAAAAAAAAAATCTGAAAAAATATATGTTTCTTGTTATACTAAAAGCTATATTCTCTGAAAATTTTAGAGTGGGATCACAATGGGATCAGGAGTTATGACAAAAAAATTAGGTACTCTACATGGTAAATTGTATTACAATTACCATATAATATGCTTGCTTTATAAAATACCTATTTGTTAAAACTTACACATACAGTATTGCATGCCAATATACAATAAAACATTTAAATAATTAAACATTTAAATAATAAGCTAAAAAATGCTGATTTTTTGAAATTTTAAAAATTAATTTTAAAAAAATCAAATGAGATAAAAAATTTCTAAAAACATGTTCTCATTTATATCATCAAGGAGAATGATTCCTGCAAGTTTCGTAGAAATCTGAGGTGGTCAGGTTGAAAATTGAAATTTTTTGGTTGATTTGGCATGGAATGACCCAAATATGTAATGGGTGCTGACAGACAGTCACCTTTAAAATTGTAGTTTTTGAATAATAAATAGCAACTCGCCTGTCATTGATAAATACCCAAATTAAAGTGCGCCCCGACGCAATGGGGGCGGAAAAGGAGATGCCATAGGCAGCGGGTACCCAAAGCGAGGTTAAAGTCCCCCCCCCTTAAAAAAAAATAAAAAATTGCGGGACTCTAAGCGATTTCCTTGCCCCTTGGGGGCGCCCTGCTCAACTCTTAATTCTTTTTCGCCGTGCAAACTGTTTTCGTCAACGCATGCAACAGATCCTTCTGTTGCACTTAGGATTTTTCAAGGAGATTTTAATTTTAGGTAGATTCCTTATAGGAGATCTACCTATTGCAATGGTTCTCATGACACGACTTCTGGAAAATTTCTTCATATCTTCACCGATCATGACCCCTAGAACCCAAAACCACCCTCCGTTCAAAAGTTTATATATATATATATGTATAACGCTTTTTCCCATGTTAAGTTGTGAACACGATAACTGGAGTAATTTTTATTTAAATTTAACCAGATCGGGATATGTTGTCAGGACAGTAAAAATCTCGGTCGAGTTCGTAGATGGGGTATCCTGCTCAAAGGGGGTGGAAATGGTGGGGGTGGAAATTTTCATTTGCCCATAATTTCTTTAATACTGAAAATAGGAAAATACTTCAAATCAGGCGAATTACCGCTTTACCGTAAAGAACAACTTTTGCATTTAAAATTTTTCGATAACTTCAATTGCTTAAAAGTTACAAGTTAAAAAGTGATTTTTCTTGTGATGAAGCCGACATTTTCTATAGCTTTCATTGCAAAAATTTATAATCTGATGCTTATGTCACGTGCAAATAATAATAAAAAAGATCACTGAAAATATAATAAAATTTTAATCATGTTTTTAAACAATATAATAATCTGATTTTTAAAAAAAAAGTTTAATTTAACAGAAATTATGACGTCACAATTACAGTAATGTGCTGAGAAAAATGAAATAAAATTTTATCCTTGATTTTAAACAAATAAAATAAAAGTTAACAAAAAAATAAGTAAATAAAATCAACTTATCTTAGGGCTAAGCAGATTTAGACTTAGCTTTATGACATAGATGCTATAATGTAAAAGATCTTGTAAATCTATGCTAAGCGAATTAAATTGGCATGGTAGAAAAGGTAATAAATTTGGGGACATTTAGGTATCCCTTTAAAGAATGAACTAGGTACGATTTTAATGAATTTTCCGTTAAAGTTTATTTTAATGAAAATTTAAATTTAAATTAAAGTATTTCATTACTCGAATTCGCTTAATTTGATAAATAAAATTATACCATTTAAAAAAAAAAAATAAAGAACACTCTTTTATTGAAAAATGAACTAATAAAGGTTTTAAAAACCATTACATACTTTTAAATCTTTATTAAAAAAAATTAATCGTTGCCACTCGACATTATACAAATACATCCAAATCCTGTGTCACATACGATAGTTTTGTATAAGTATAGATTTTTTGTTTGCCCTTGGAACCTGCCCCTGATGGGAAAAATTCCTGGAAATACTTGTATCTAGTATTGTCATTGATTATGAAGTCGTGTGCAAAATTTCAGGTCCTTTGGACGACAAGAAGTTGCCGAAAATTGAATTGAAAAATTCCGTTACATACATTAATGGTTGCATCATATCAAGTTAATAAATGTGTGTTAATTAAAAACCTTGTTAAACGCTTTAATTAATCATTTAAAAATATAAAATTAAAATAATACGTCAATCTTAATACAAATATCGTTTGTGAGGAATAGTTTAGAATGTCAGTTTAGGCAAGAATTTAAAATTTACGATTGAGAGTAATACGTTACAGCTTCCTTTGACTTTTTATCTTGTCGAAACAAGATATTGGTCTGTGGAGAGATATGAGGTTTTCGCGTGGAAAGAAAACATAATGACGCCAAAGCAGCCTTTCGCATCTCCAAGCTCGCCAAATTTTGTCGCCAAGTCAAAATTTCGTCGTCAACTATCAACTTTTGCCGCCAAATCACAAATTTCATTGTTAAGTCGCAAGTTTTGCCACCAAAATCTCGCCAAATCATACAATTTACTAAATTCATAACAATTAACATTGAAATTCAGCGGTGCCAAATGGTCAAATGTTAACTAATGTTAATGTTCCAGCTTATGTGAATCAAAACAGTTTCACTTTACAATTTTTACTCATCCGACAATAAGAATCACAAAAACACAATACAAAACTTTCAATAATTCAATAAAAATTACAATGAAATAACTATCCAAAAACCGCTACCACTTATCTTTATTTGACTTGACCATAGCAACGCCATGCTTACCAGAACTAGTAAGATCACAAGTGCATTTTCACGTTTCTATTACTTTTTTCTTTTAAAAGAAAGATATTGAACAACAGTTATATAGATTTTAAATAAAAAATATAATTTTGATTAAGCTTGGGTGGGGAGGGGGTGTAGCCCAATAGCCCACTCCGGGATTCACCATTGCTGGGATTGTATATCTAAGGCTTTGTGTATTAAGGGATTGTGTATTTAAGGCTTTTATTTGTTGAATGATTATGAGCTTGAATTTTAAAAAATTGAAACGTTTACAAACCAATAAATTTAGCCTAAAATGTTAAGTAGAATGAATAAAACCCTTTTGTAGTTGAAAATAAAGTTTCTTGAAAACTGAATAGCGACGTAAATAATGCAATGTGTGGGAACAAAGCCATTGTCTAGGTATTAATGCATATGTAAAATTTCTTTACAATTTTAACATTAACGTAAAGGAATCTACCTTTGCCTTTAAGCTTGCCGAAAAGGGATTTTTTATTTATGTATTTATTTTCTTTTAGGTAGATTCCTTATAGGAGATCTACCTATTGCAATGGTTCTCATGACACGACTTCCGGAAAATTTCTTCATATCTTCACCGATCATGACCCCTAGAACCCAAAACCACCCTCCGTTCAAAAGTTTATATATATATATATATATATATATAGGTATATATATATATATGTAACGCTTTTTCCCATGTTAAGTTGTGAACACGATAACTGGAGTAGTTTTTATTTAAATTTAACCAGCTCGGGATATGTTGTCAGGACAGTAAAAATCTCGGTCGAGTTCGTAGATGGGGTATCCTGCTCCAAGGGGGTGGAAATGGTGGGGGGTGGAAATTTTCATTTGCCCATAATTTCTTTAATATTGAAAATAGGAAAATACTTTAAATCGGGCGAATTACCGCCTTACCGTAAAGAACAAATTTTGTATTTAAACTTTTTCGATGACTTCAATTGCTTAAAAGTTACAAGTTAAAAAGTGATTTTTCTTGTGATGAAGCCGACATTTTCTATAGCTTTCATTGCAAAAATTTATAATCTGATGCTTATGTCACGTGCAAATGATAATAAAAAAGATCACTGAAAATATAATAAAATTTTAATCATGTTTTTAAAGAATAATCTGATTAAAAAAAAGAAAAAGTTTAATTTAACAGAAAATATGACGTCACAATTACAACAATGTACTGAGAAAAATGAAATGAAATTTTTTCCGTGATTTTAAACAAATAAAATAAAAGTTAATAAAAAAAAATAAGTAAATAAAATCAACAGGGCTAAGCAGATTTAGACTTTGCTTTATGACATAGATGCTATCCGCGACTGTAATGAAATGCTCGCCCTCTGGTGGGCTAAGGTGAAATTACAATAAACTTGCTTTAATTCGAATTCCATCAAGCCGCCATTGCTAGCCGATGTTTAGTTTCACATATATTTATTGATTAAAAATGAATAAATCCGGTAAAAAAGATAACACATACTGTTGTGTGCCAGTGGCGGATCCAGAACTTGACTTTTGGGGGGGGGGGGCTGAGATTTTTCAAAGTGTTATTCTAGACCAATAAAAAATTTACAATTGCAATAATCAATAGTGAATGTCAGTGTTTTTTTTTTTTTTTTTTTTTTTTGGGGGGGGGGGGGGGCTTCAGCCCCCTAGCCCCCCCCCCTTAAATCCGCCACTGTTGTGTGCTACAGTGTAACTCCAAATGATCAAGAAATCCAGAATTAAGCTTCCATTTATTTCCAAATGGCAAATTTAAAATTTCAGTTGCTTTGTCTAATGGAAGTAAAGAATTAAAAAAAAAAGAAAAAAGAAAAGAAAAAAAAAAAAAAAATCTTGTAAATCGATGCTAAACGAATTAAACTGACATGGTATAAAAGGTAATAAATTTGGGGACATTTAGGTATCCCTTTAACAAATGAACTAGGGACGATTTTAATGAATTTTCCATTGAAGTTTATTTTCATGAAAATTTAAATTTAAATTAAAGTATTTGATTACTCGAATTCCCTTATTTTGATAAATAAAATTATACAATTAAAAAAAAATAAAGACCACTCTTTTATTGAAAAATGAACTAATAAAGGTTTTCGAAAACTATTACATACTTTTAAATCTTTATTTAAAAAAAAAAAAATAATAATTGTTGCCATTCGACATTATACAAATACATCCAAATCCTGTGTCACATACGATAGTTTTGTATAAGTATAGATTTTTTGTTTGCCCTTGGAACCTGCCCCTGATGGGAAAAGTGCCTAAAACGCTTTTATCTAGTATTGTCATTGATTCTGAAGTCGTGTGCAAAATTTCAGGTCCTTTGGACGACAAGAAGTTGCCGAAAATTGAATTGAAAAATTCCGTTACATACATTAATAGTTGCATCATATCAAGTTAATAAAAGTGTGCTAATTAAAAACCTTGTTAAACGCTTTAATTAATCATTTAAAAATATAAAATTAAAATAATACGTCAATCTTAATACAAATATCGTTTGTGGTGAACAGTTTAGAATGTCAGTTTAGGCAATAATTTAAAATTTACGATTGAGAGTAATACGTTACAGCTTCTTTTGACTTTTTATCTTGTCGAAACAAGATATTGGTCTGTCAAGAGATATGAGGTTGTCGCGTGGAAAGAAAATATAATGACGCCAAAGCTGCCTTTCTCCATCTCCAAGTTCGGCAAATTTTGTCGCTAAGTCAAAAATTTCGTCGTCAACTATCAACTTTTGCGCAAAATCACAAATTTCAATGCTAAGTCGGACGTTTTGTCACCAAAAT
The DNA here is from genome assembly GCA_963930645.1 of Salticus scenicus. Classification (NCBI taxonomy): domain Eukaryota; kingdom Metazoa; phylum Arthropoda; class Arachnida; order Araneae; family Salticidae; genus Salticus; species Salticus scenicus. The sequence continues at coordinate 288,610,257 of OZ005652.1, read as the reverse complement.
CTCGCCAAATCATAAAATTTACTAAATTCATAACAATTAACATTGAAATTCAGCGGTGTCAAATGGTCAAATGTTAACTATTGTTAATGTTAACGTTCCAGCTTATGTGAACCAAAACAGTTTCACTTTACAATTTTTACTCATCTGACAATAAGAATCACAAAAACACAATACAAAACTTTCAATAATTCAACAAAAATTACAATGAAATAATTATCCAAAAACCGCTACCACTTATCTGTGTTTGACTTGACCATAGCAACGCCAGGCTTACCAGAACTAGTAAGACCACAAGTGCATTTTCACGTTTCTATTGCTTTTTCTTTTAAAAGAAAGATATTGAACAACAGTTATATGGATTTTAAATAAAAAATATAATTTTAATTAAGCTTGGGTGGGGAGGGGGTGTAGCCCAATAGCCCACTCCGGGATTCACCATTGCTGGGATTGTATATCTTTAAGGCTTTTATTTGTTGAATGATTATGAGCTTGAATTTTAAAAAATTGAAACGTTTACAAACCAATAAATTTAGCCTAAAATGTTAAGTAGAATGAATAAAACCCTTTTGTAGTTGAAAATAAAGTTTCTTGAAAACTGAATAGCGACGTAAATAATGCAATGTGTGGGAACAAAGCCATTGTCTAGGTATTAATGCATATGTAAAATTTCTTTACAATTTTAACATTAACGTAAAGGAATCTACCTTTGCCTTTAAGCTTGCCGAAAAGGGATTTTTTATTTATGTATTTATTTTCTTTTAGGTAGATTCCTTATAGGAGATCTACCTATTGCAATGGTTCTCATGACACGACTTCCGGAAAATTTCTTCATATCTTCACCGATCATGACCCCTAGAACCCAAAACCACCCTCCGTTCAAAAGTTTATATATATATATATATATATATATATATATGTAACGCTTTTTCCCATGTTAAGTTGTGAACACGATAACTGGAGTAGTTTTTATTTAAATTTAACCAGCTCGGGATATGTTGTCAGGACAGTAAAAATCTCGGTCGAGTTCGTAGATGGGGTATCCTGCTCAAAGGGGGTGGAAATGGTGGGGGGTGGAAATTTTCATTTGCCCATAATTTCTTTAATATTGAAAATAGGAAAATACTTTAAATCGGGCGAATTACCGCCTTACCGTAAAGAACAAATTTTGTATTTAAACTTTTTCGATGACTTCAATTGCTTAAAAGTTACAAGTTAAAAAGTGATTTTTCTTGTGATGAAGCCGACATTTTCTATAGCTTTCATTGCACAAATTTATAATCTGATGCTTATGTCACGTGCAAATGATAATAAAAAAGATCACTGAAAATATAATAAAATTTTAATCATGTTTTTAAAGAATAATCTGATTAAAAAAAAGAAAAAGTTTAATTTAACAGAAAATATGACGTCACAATTACAACAATGTACTGAGAAAAATGAAATGAAATTTTTTCCGTGATTTTAAACAAATAAAATAAAAGTTAATAAAAAAAAATAAGTAAATAAAATCAACAGGGCTAAGCAGATTTAGACTTTGCTTTATGACATAGATGCTATCCGCGACTGTAATGAAATGCTCGCCCTCTGGTGGGCTAAGGTGAAATTACAATAAACTTGCTTTAATTCGAATTCCATCAAGCCGCCATTGCTAGCCGATGTTTAGTTTCACATATATTTATTGATTAAAAATGAATAAATCCGGTAAAAAAGATAACACATACTGTTGTGTGCCAGTGGCGGATCCAGAACTTGACTTTTTGGGGGGGCTGAGATTTTTCAAAGTGTTATTCTAGACCAATAAAAAATTTACAATTGCAATAATCAATAGTGAATGTCAGTGTTTTGGGGGGGGGGGGGGGGGGCTTCAGCCCCCTAGCCCCCCCCCCCTTAAATCCGCCACTGTTGTGTGCTACAGTGTAACTCCAAATGATCAAGAAATCCAGAATTAAGCTTCCATTTATTTCCAAATGGCAAATTTAAAATTTCAGTTGCTTTGTCTAATGGAAGTAAAGAATTTAAAAAAAAAAGAAAAAAAAAAAAAAAATCTTGTAAATCGATGCTAAACGAATTAAACTGACATGGTATAAAAGGTAATAAATTTGGGGACATTTAGGTATCCCTTTAACAAATGAACTAGGGACGATTTTAATGAATTTTCCATTGAAGTTTATTTTCATGAAAATTTAAATTTAAATTAAAGTATTTGATTACTCGAATTCCCTTATTTTGATAAATAAAATTATACAATTAAAAAAAAATAAAGACCACTCTTTTATTGAAAAATGAACTAATAAAGGTTTTCGAAAACTATTACATACTTTTAAATCTTTATTTAAAAAAAAAAAAATAATAATTGTTGCCATTCGACATTATACAAATACATCCAAATCCTGTGTCACATACGATAGTTTTGTATAAGTATAGATTTTTTGTTTGCCCTTGGAACCTGCCCCTGATGGGAAAAGTGCCTAAAACGCTTTTATCTAGTATTGTCATTGATTCTGAAGTCGTGTGCAAAATTTCAGGTCCTTTGGACGACAAGAAGTTGCCGAAAATTGAATTGAAAAATTCCGTTACATACATTAATAGTTGCATCATATCAAGTTAATAAAAGTGTGCTAATTAAAAACCTTGTTAAACGCTTTAATTAATCATTTAAAAATATAAAATTAAAATAATACGTCAATCTTAATACAAATATCGTTTGTGGTGAATAGTTTAGAATGTCAGTTTAGGCAATAATCTAAAATTTACGATTGAGAGTAATACGTTACAGCTTCTTTTGACTTTTTATCTTGTCGAAACAAGATATTGGTCTGTCAAGAGATATGAGGTTGTCGCGTGGAAAGAAAATATAATGACGCCAAAGCTGCCTTTCTCCATCTCCAAGTTCGCCAAATTTTGTCGCTAAGTCAAAAATTTCGTCGTCAACTATCAACTTTTGCCGCCAAATCACAAATTTCAATGCTAAGTCGGACGTTTTGTCACCAAAATCTCGCCAAATCATAAAATTTACTAAATTCATAACAATTAACATTGAAATTCAGCGGTGTCAAATGGTCAAATGTTAACTATTGTTAATGTTAACGTTCCAGCTTATGTGAACCAAAACAGTTTCACTTTACAATTTTTACTCATCTGACAATAAGAATCACAAAAACACAATACAAAACTTTCAATAATTCAACAAAAATTACAATAAAATAATTATCCAAAAACCGCTACCACTTATCTTTGTTTGACTTGACCATAGCAACGCCAGGCTTACCAGAACTAGTAAGACCACAAGTGCATTTTCACGTTTCTATTGCTTTTTCTTTTAAAAGAAAGATATTGAACAACAGTTATATAGATTTTAAATAAAAAATATAATTTTAATTAAGCTTAGGTGGGGAGGGGGGTGTAGCCCAATAGCCCCTCCGGGATTCACCATTGCTGGGATTGTATATCTTTAAGGTTTTTATTTGTTGAATGATTATGAGCTTGAATTTTAAAAAATTGAAACATTTACAAACGAATAAATTTAGCCTAAAATTTTAAGTAGAATGAATAAAACCCTTTTGTAGTTGAAAATTAAATTTCTAGAAAACAGAATAGCGACGTAAATAATGCAATGTGTGGGAAAAAAGCCAATGGCTAGGTATTAATGCATATGTAAAATTTCTTTACAATTGTAACATTAACGCATGTCCTCAAACTCGGACGTTTTACAAAAATCCATCCAAAGAAAACCAAGAACACAAAGGATTGTGCATAAAATGTCTGTCTGTAAAAAAAAAAAAAAAAAAAAAAAAAATCTTGAATTTAAGAAAATGATTTTCCCTCCTTTCGTTCTCTCCCTTTGCCTTTAAGCTTGCCGAAAAGGGATTTTTTATCCCCTGTTGCTTCACTCAGTAAAATTCTCTGCTAACGTGGGGAACTTTCTGAGAATTTTTTTTTTTTTTTTTTTTAATTTTTAAAAAAGCCTTCGGCTTTTTATTTTTTCTTTTCTGAAAAATTATTTTTATGTTTTTTACATTTTCGATGGAGGTAAGGATTGGTTGCGACCATATGCAGGTACTCCGAAGCACTTACGTTGACGTTGAGCGATTTTAATGTTTAAGAATTTATTTTTAATTTGATATATTGAATTGAAAATATTCAATTATTTTGAAAATTCAATTAAAGCGAGCGTAGCTTACTAGTATCTTATAAAGGAAATCAAAAAGTGATACACCTATCGATATGTTAATTATGAAATCAGCTGCTGCTTTATAAGAGTTTTAGCTTATATTTGCGAAAGAGCTACTGAAAATAAAGTGAGACGTACAGATGGAATTGTACTGTATTATAACAATTTAAAATTACGCAATATACAAACGGATATTTATATCACTATTGAAAACTTTTGTAGGCGAAGAAGGATATAGATCTAGTTTTAATTCATTTGTCATTTTGATTGAAATAGTCAAAGTAGAAACCTCCAAAAGCATATCATCAGAATATAATCAAAGAGTGAAATTATTTTCAAATCAGGATAAATATTTTAATGCGTATAAAATTTCAAAATGACTCCCCCCCCCTTTTTTTTTATACTCCGATATAAACGATATATTTATCTTCCTTAGATAAAACATTATATGGAATAATGCGAAACAAAAGCAATAAAGTAAGATAAATATCTTTTACACACTCACATCTAGCAGAAAATGCTTAAACAGAACGCTAGCAGTGCATTGCAGCTAAGAACTAATTTTCGTCAAAAGAGAGAGAAATATTCAAAAGAATGAAAATGCAGACAGGATTATCAAACGCATGAGTACCACGCTTTACTGTGCTTTTTCTTTTCTTTTTTTAATCTCTCAGAAAAAAAAAAAAAAAAAAAAAAAAACGAGAGTTCGCTGCTATTCAGAAACGTTGACCCGATTTGTGCTTTACGCACACGTACGACCGAACAGCTGTTTCAGAAAGAAAAAAAAAAGTGAACGAAGACCAGCAGAGCTGGTAAGTATACAAACATTTACGGAGAACACTGGCCCAGAATGCTTTAATGCAGGTATATATTTTCTTTTCCCTCGTATGTATTTCATACGAAAGGTATTGTCCTCAAACTCGGACGTTTTACAAAAATCCATCCAAAGAAAACCAAGAACACAAAGGATTGTGCATAAAATGTCTGTCTGTAAAAAAAAAAAAAAAAAAAAATCTTGAATTTAAGAAAATGATTTTCCCTCCTTTCGTTCTCTCCCTCGGTTTTTGTATTAATATCGTGGGAAAGATTTTATCGCGTGAAAAATGAGGTTTTAGAAGAGTTTTTATTACCTACGAGGCATAAAATATTCACATAATGTAATTAGATTTCTCTTCATGCAATGTAAGAACTTCTATTCTGGCAAATAATAAAAAAATAAGCCCCTTTTATTATTAATACACACACACTATGTATAATATATATACTAGTATATATAATATACATACTGTTCTTTCTTTTGGCTAAACAAGGAAAAAAAAAAAAAAAAAAAAAAAAATTAGCTTTTAATATTTGAATTTGGGTGCCTAACAACCGATTTTAAAAAGCATTGTTAAAAGTCAAAAGAATCTACGGAATTCTTTTTTTTTTTTTTTTTTCGTTTTTGGTTTCCATCTTTGTCTCATCAACTCAACACTTCAGAAATGAATGATTTCTGTATCCTACGTTGCTGCACCTCTTGTATTCTTGGTTGGAATTGAATTTAACAGTTTCATTACATTTTATGCATGAGATACGGGTGATACGTCAATAGCTTAAACAGCTGCTGCGATCCCGATGCTGTTAATGCCCATGAATATAAGATTGAGATACAATAAAAACAGAAAGAGAAAAAACATAAAACGATGTATTACATTACACAGGTGTGAAAAATTAAATCAAGAACCCATTTTCTTCATTTTTGCATAATTTTTCAACAAAACATAAAAGATAGCATTTGCTCGTTATCAAATCGTTAATCGAATTTTATGTAACTTTCGTATAAGTAATAATTTTTTAACTGACATCAATTCGATTATTCGCCAATTATTCGCAGGAGTAAGTTTTTAAATAAATGAAAAATTTAAATAATTTAGTAAAGAAAATTAATGAGCAGGATTTTTCTCCCTGTATTCACTTTTCTTTTTCTTCTCTTTTCAGTAATGTAAATAACAAAAATTATACATACGAATTTAAAAATTAAATGAGATGTTCGTTTGTAACATTTTCCAACAAGGTTGAAAAGTGTTAATGACTTCGGTTTGTCTGTCTGTCTGTACGCGCTCTAACACTCGTAAATACTCATAGAATTTCTTGAAACTGATATACAGGGTTTAATCCAGCTTTTTAAAAATGGTACCCCATTTGTGAATTTATGAAATAATTTGTGAAAAAATCAAGTAAGTTTGTGAAAATAATGCTTCAGAACAATTAACCAAAATGCGCAAAGGCAAAGAGTTTTTTTTTAATTTTAAAATATATTTAAAAAATAAAATGGAACAGTTGTAAAATTAATATATATGTTGGCCAGTTATTTCTTATGCGTAAGATAAGAAGGTGTTTACTTAGATATTTACCATTTTCTTCAGTAAATATTCAAACTGAGGGTATTTTTATATGTTTGATGCAGCGAAGCTTATAAAAATATTGCTGAGAATAGACTTTGTGAAGGTGCTGCTTTGCTGAAAGTTGATTTTGTGAAGGTGTCTCTGCTGAAAATTGATTTTGTGAAGGTACCTCATTGCCAAAATTTGACTTTGTGAAGGTACCTCATTGCCAAAAGTTGACTTTGTGAAAGTGCCTCAATGGGGTACTAAATTTGTTCTGGATTAACCTCTGATATATGACATTCAAGTTCACTATCGGATGCACCCTATTGAAAATGAAGTGAAAAACTTTATTGGTTTGTGTACAGGGACACCCGAAAGTATTCCAAAGCATCGTGTTCTATGAGAGGTATTTCTATAAACCATATTTTAATACTGTTACTTTACACAAATCTGAATGACATTGAACTTTGTTATTCAAGTTTACTATCGGATGTTCCTCCATTGAAAATGGAGTAAATACTATCACTGGTTTGTAAACAGGGGCACCTGAAAGTATTCCAAAGCATTGCGTTCTATGAGTGGTATTTCTATAAACCAAATTTTATTGCCTTTTCGTTTATATTAATCGTTTTTACCACTTTCTAACAAGATTGAAAAGTGTTAAATGACTTCGGTTTGTCTGTCTGTCTATCCGCGCTGTAACTCCCGTAAATAGTCATGGAATTTCTTGAAACTGATATATGATATTCAAGTTCACTATCGGATGTTCCCTATAGAAAATGGAGTGAATACCTTTACTGGCTTGTGTACAGGGACACCCAAAGGTATTCCAAAGCATTGGGTTCTATGAGCGGTATTTTTATGAACTATTTTTAATTCCTTTATTTTGCACAAATTTCAATGAAATTGAAATATGTTATTCAAATTCACTATCGGATGTTTATTGCATAAAATGAAGCAAATACCACCACTGGTCTGTGTACAGGGGCACACGAAAGTATTCAAAAGCATTCATTCTATAAGAGGTATTTTTAGGAACCAAATTTTAATAACTTTACATTGAACAAATCTTAATAAAATTGAAATATCTTATTAATATGCACAAAATAATGCTTTGTACAAAATGTAGTATGATTAGCATTAAATTACAGGGCCACACAAAAATATTCAGTTACACTGATTGGAAATTTGCTGGAATTGCATTTTCGTTACATTAAGCAATTTAACACTTTTTAACATTTTTTAAGTGTGAATATGATTTCAATTTGTGTATCTATCTGTTCGATTGTCTGTCTGCCTGCTCCCAGCGTCTTTAAATATTTTCTGAATTAAAAAAAAAATTATATGTTATTCAAATTCACTATGGAATGGTTCCTATTTTAAATGGCATTAATAGGTCTTGTGCAAATGGTTTGTATACAGGACCCCCCCCCCCCCCCCGCAAAAAAAAAGAAAAGAAAAAGGCAATGCACTGCAATTTAGAACAGACATTTTTATAAATTACATTTAAAGAACTCTCTTTTTTACTTTCCCTTACCCTTACGGTAGAGAAAGTATTGTTTTAGGGTCAAATTTTCGAAAGCGAGTTTTTGTTATACTTACATGTTTTGAGGACCCTTGAAAATCATGTTTTTAGCGAATGGTCTCTGTGTGTGTGTGTCTGCATGATCAGCATATCTCAAGAACAAATAGTAGAAGAAATTCCAAACTCGGTATTCTAAACGTGTACCATTTAGGGATGCTACACTAAGCTTTTCGTTGAGATGAAGCAAATGGTTCATGTACAGGGACACCCAAGAGAATTCAAAAACATTACGTCTACGTTTTATAAATAATTTAATGACTAAAATCCTCATAAAAATCCAGTAATGTCAGTAGTATACGCTTTGTCATTCCCTGAAAGTTTCATACAATCTATATCTCATAATAATACCCAAAGAATAAGAGCGGAAAACCCATCAACAAACTTTACGCAATATTTGTACAGTCGGAAAAAAGAAAAGGACGAAATTAGTGTCCCAACTAATTTTGTCAGAAATCATCCTATAAGTACGCGGCTGGAGCCAATTGGTTAGTAATAACGTCTAGTTTAAAACGGTATAGTTAGATTTTGCTCAAGCGTTCGTCTACATATTAAAACTGGCATCAACTTCATTCTTTTCAGCGACAACTCCCATGTTTGACAATTTGTTTGGGTTATTTGGGTCAAATGAGTCCGAAAAAAACAAGTATGTTTAAGTAGTTTATATATTTATCTCAATTTCTCAGAGAGTTATAATTTGTCAAAATGTAGGGGTGCTAATGTTAAATTAATGTGACAAACATTAATTCATATCTTCCCGAAATTAGCATTTCATTCAAATTTCATTTTTTTTTTTTTTTTTTTTTTTTTTTATGCATTAGAATGAAGCGACTGAAACATATTACATGCATATTACTTACTTTTACCCATAGGGTCGAGAAAGTATTGTTTTAGGGCCAAATTTTCGAACGTGAGTTTTTGTTATATTTACATGTTCTGAGGTCTCCTGAATACGAAAATCATGTTTTTAGTGAATGGTCTGTGTGTCTGTCTGTCTGTCTGTCTGTTATCAGCATATCTCAAGAACAAATAGTAGCAGAAATTCCAAACTCGGTATTCTAAATGTGTATCATATAGGGATGCTACACTAAGCTTTTCATTGAGATTAAGCAGATGGCTCGTGTACAGGGACACTCAAAAGTATTCAGATACATTACGACTATGGGGGAAATTGCAGGTAAGTAGAGTTTAACATCTATAGACTGCACTAAACCAAATGAAACGAATATATATTTTTTGTAACAGAGCTAGTCAACTAAGAATTTTTTTTTTTTGTGTATGTAGGAGCCCCCCTCCCTGGAAATCGTCTGCATTATCATGGAAGATAATTTTTTTAAATAATAATTTTAATAAATTATTTTTACTGAGTGAATTTGTATAGGAAAATATAGAAGAAAGTCATGTGGTGGCCACAACAGACTAGTTATTTGTTGTTAGTGGATGTGCTTTACTAATAATATTCTACCATTTCCAGGAAAGCTGTTCGGGAATTGAAATAAATTCCTCATAGAGATATGGTAAATAATGTATGTTTTAAGCTAAATATTCATCGCTTGTTTTTTGTATATTTACACGTTTTGAGACTTCCTGATTACCGTAGTCAAGTTTTTTAACGTTTGATCTTTGTCTGTGTCTCTTAGAGTAACTTAAAAACAAATAATTTTAGGAGATCCAAATGTTGTATTTTTTGAAGTTAATATAAGTTTGTTGCTGGAAAAGTTTGATCAAGATTGATAAGTTTCAATGAATGTTGCATGTGAAAATTGTCTGTATAATTTTCAGTAAACTTTTCATTTTAATAACAGAATTAAATTCTATATAAATGTAGGTGCATTAATGAAACGGGGGGTTGAGGGGGACGGTAGCTCCCTCACACAGAGCCAATTATCGTATAAAACTCTTCCGAAGCCTATTTGAATTATTTAACATAGGTTTACATTACAGTACTCGTTATCAAATTTCAGGGTAAGAGAAAGTCGTGCGAGTGACACACCAGATTATTAAAAATCATAAAGAAATTGACGTTTATTGTTAATATGCTAAAGTAATATTTGACTATGATTTTGCTAACCTTCAGATTTACAGGGCTACACTAAAATATTCAGATACATTAAGGGCTGCAATTAAAATAAAAGGGCTACGTTTTCTTCTGTGTTAAACATTTTTAACACTTTCTAACAATGTTAAGAATGATTAGGAATTCAATTAGTCTGTCTGTATGCCTTTGAGAACTACTGCCTATTCGTTGTGTGATTATGTAGGCAAAGAGCACTGAAAGTTATACGATGCAAGAATTACACATGTTTGGAAATTGTTAATAATCATTGCGTACCGCATGATTTTTCGTTGTTTATTATTCTGGTGATATTCAAAGTTTAAAAATTAATAATAATATTTTTCAAAAAGTTCATTATATCAAAAAAAAAAAAAAAAAAAAAAAAAAAAAAAAGGACAGAAAAAAAGAAAAGAGGATACAGGAAGAAAGAAACAGTTTTAATTTAACATTGAAACGCATGCATATATACACCTACACTGCTAAAAATTTCTGTAAATTTAATGTAAATATTTATCCAGAATCTCTGTAAATTTACAGTAATTCTTAGTTAAAAGTGAATAATCGAGATTCTCCATCTTTATTCTGTATTTTTACGAAATTTTATTATTTAACTTTTTAATTAAAATTAAAAATGATTGTTTCTACTTTAGAAAAAGCATTCCAAGTCCAAAATATAGTCTCACCAATAATTAATTAAATTAATTTTAGTTATTAAAATGAATGCATAAAATAAGTTTTTCAACATATCCGTTTATTTTTCTCTGTAATTTTACGTAAGACTTAAGATAATAGATTACACAGAGTTTTCTGTTGAAATTTTTAACAGTGATCCGTAATGCATCCCTACTCTAATACCATATCTCATTTAGTTTTCTTTTCTAAAATCACTTAATTTTTTTTTCATTTTTTCTTCTTTTCATTCATTCATTTCTTTATTTTTGAGAAAAATTGATTTAATATCAGTAAGAATGAAACGAGAAAACAAGTCGTTGCTTTAACTTTTCTCGCCAATATGCTAACACACTCACCATAATAATAAACTAGAAATATGCATATATATACGTATTTAGAGAGAGAGAGAAAAAATAAATGCACTGTGTAATAAATACTAATACCATCGATGAATAAAAATAAAATGGTTTCACCTAAAATATTTATAGTTTTTCTTCAGGTGGTAATGCAATATCTATGAACTAGGAATATAAAATGCACAATTTTCTAATATAAAGTAGTTTTTACATTAAATTTCATCAAAATATGGTATAAAACAAGGACACAATTCAGAATTCTCACAATATTATTTATATATAATTAAGAGAACAATGTTTTTGAAAAAATTTGAAATTGGTAATAGTGTTAATTTTAATTCATAAACTAAACAAAATTGCTCAATTTATTATCTATACCTTTATATATAGAGGTATATATTTCATTTTTCTTTCATTTTTCGCTTAAAAAAACTAGTTATCAAAAATTAAGGAAAAAGACTTTATAGGAACTTTAAGGACTTTATAGAGAAAATTATCTACATGAAATATACCTTGGTATTTAAAATTTTTTGTTGAAACGGCGTTGATGTTGTATTTAAAATGTGTTTATTGCAAATATGCAGTACTTATTGTAATTTTTTTTAATAAATCATCTATATATATAAAAGAGTACTTCCTGACTGAGTGAAGGGGTGATTCATCATCGCCCAGACCAAACCCCTGGACCTAGAAGCATGAAATTTTGTGACCATGTTCTTTCTATGACGTAGGCATCCACTAAGAAGCGATTTTACAAAATTCGCCCCCCAAGGAGTGCAGGGGGGGGGGGGCAAAACGTGATTTCACAAAATCCTTCATATCTCAAACAAAAAAACAGATATCCGTAAAACTTTTGCATTAAAATATAGTTAATACAAATGTCTCAAAACCAATTTCTGGAATTTTCAAAATTCGGTCCCCAAGGGGGGCGGGGGCAAAACGTGATTTCACAAGCGTAAAACGTGATTTCGCATAATCCTATATATCTCAACACAAAAAAATAGATATACGTGAAATTTTTGCTCGAAAATATAGCTAATGGAAATGTCTAAAAACCAATTTCTGGAATTTGAGAAATTCAGCCCCATAGGTGGGGCAGCAGGGGGGGCTATGGGGCAAAAACAAATAGAAATACAGTTAGGGCGTTCAAAATTGATACAGATAGGTTTTAGGGGCCTGCAAGTCGAATGAGGATATTTTCGATTGTGTAAAGTTATTAGGAGGGCCGAGAAAGGGGAAGGGGAGAGGGGGGGGGGCAAAAAAATAAAAATAGAGTTAGGTCGTTCAAAATTGGTATATAGAGGTTTTCGATGCTTACAAATCGATTGCGGATATTTTCGAATTTGTAAAATTATTAGGTGGGGCGGTAAGGGGGGGGCATGGGCAAAAACAAATAGAAATACAGTTAGGCTGTTCAAAATTGGTACAGATAGGTTTTAGAGGCCTGCAAGTCGAATGGGGATATTTTCGAAAATGTAAAGTTATTAGGAGGGCCGAGAAAGGGGGAGGGGAGAGGGGGGGGCAAAAAAATAAAAATAGAGTTAGGTTGTTCAAAATTGGTATATAGAGGTTTTCGATGCTTACAAATCGATTGCGGATATTTTCGAATTTGTAAAATTATTAGGTGGGGCGGTAAGGGGGGGAGGCATGGGCAAAAACAAATAGAAATACAGTTAGGCCGTTCAAAATTGGTACAGATAGGTTTTAGAGGCCTGCAAGTCGAATGGGGATATTTTCGAAAGTGTAAAGTTATTAGGAGGGCCGGGAAGGGGGGGGGGGCAGAGGGGCAAAAAAAAATAGTTAGATCATTCAAAATTGGTACATAGAGGTTTCCAATACCTACAAATCGATTGCGGATATTTTCGAATTTTTAAAATCATTGGGAGGGGCGGGAAGGGGGGGGGAGCAGAGGGGCAAAAAAATAAAAATAGAGATATATCGTTCAAAACTGGTGCATAGAGGTTTTTGATACTTACAAATCGATTGCGGATATTTTCAAATTTGTAACGTTATTAGGAGGGACGGGAGGGGGAAAATAACAGAAATAAGAGTTAGAACATTTTGGGAATTTTTTCCGAAGGCAGTGAGAACCCTGTGCGACATTTTTCATAATCAGATTTTGTTTCTCTGTTTTTTTTTTTTCACGTGATAAAAATTAATGCAATTTTGAGAATTCTTTTAAAAATAGGGACCAGCGAAGCGGGCGTTGCCTGCTAGTATACATATAATTTAAGAGGCAAAGTGAACATTCAATGCAAATGTGATAGGACAAATATAAAAAAGATGTATATGTTTAAAGTAAGGTGAACATCATTATTACATGCCTATAAGTTGTCTTAAGTAAACAATACATATTGAGAGACGGGGAGATTAGCTGTACAGGAGCATCTGTGGAGCAATAAACACTAGGTGATTTGTTATAAGCTACACATATTTGGTCTATAATATTGCAAGCATGCCATTAATGCATGAAATTGATTTATTCCCATTTTCAATCAACAGCGGGAAAAAAATAAAATCTAATTACGATATTTATTTCCACAATTAATCGTTTTTCAAAAATAGATTTCTCACATTTTTAATATTTTACTTTTGAGTTAAAATATAACTAAGTGCATTTTTCACATTTTTTAGCTAGAAAATAAATAATAAAAATGTGAAAAATTAATTTTCCGAAAACAAGTACTAATTTAACGAATGTAAATTTTCTGAACTTGAAAGAGGAATAATGAATAATAATAATAGGTAATGAATATTTTTGGAGACAAATTTCCCTATAGAATAACACGGACCTTGACTATGTTTCTAAAAGCAATGAAACAAGTATTAAAATCTTCTAAAATTTAATTAAATGAAAATGTTTTCATTTTATCGGTCGGTAAATAATTAAAGAAAGTTTCAGTGCTATATTTCAGACTATACGAACACGAGTTGAGCAGTTAAAAAAAAAAAAAAAAAGAAGCTTAGCTCTTAAATTTGACGCTATAATATATATCATAGATCTTTTCAGCAAAATTTAGCATTAGTTTAGTTTAAAATTAATCAGAAACATTTCAGCGTTACTGTATTTGTTAAAGATTTTATCAAAGCAGAGGAACATTACATTATACAGTTTACATTTGGTTCCTTTTTTTTTTTTTTTTTTCAATTTCTTTCGAGATAGAAAAGAGCAAATAAGCAGCCCAGATACATAAAATGTTATCTATGAAGTTGTCAATCTATGGTTTAACAAAAACTTGTGCAAACAGGAATAATATGAAAACAAATAAACGAAAAAAGTCATAACATGTCAATCATTTTGAAGAATAAAAATTATCGCACATGTGTTGTGTTAATGAAGAAATCTGGAATAAAAATATCAACAAATGGAGATCAAAGCATTCTTTGAATGCCACAAACTTTTAACATCAGGCAGAGCCAACAAATAATAATAAAGCAACAAATAAAATGCAAAGATTTAAATTGGAACACTATTATGCAAAAAATAATTTATGCAGGAGGAAAAAGAGAAGAAATCAATATAGAAACTGAATCATCTCACAGAAACAGTAATATCAAAAACAGTGCGTGAAGTATGTATCACACTATGTGATACACACACACCATATTATCGACAGGAGAGAGGTTGATCTTTTAAATTTTGTTTTGTCGTTAAATCTGTAATATATTGAATTTTTTTAGTTTTTATATGCTAGTACATATTTATACTTGGCTAAATGATAATTTAGGGAATTTAACTTTGTTCCTGTTATAATATACTGAATTCAACACATAATCAATTTCCTCTAATAATACTGGGGTATAAAATTGATCATGTGTTAAATTCAATATATTATATGTTCCTTATGCATTATATAACTGATCAATATCATCCCTATTATTTTTGATCAAGTAGTTCTTGAGATAACGATACATTCCATATAAGTGAATATATTTTGCGAGTTGAGATTATATTCATCACTTCCTCTCGGCCTCTTTCAAAATCCTTTTGGTTAGGCATACTCACTTCATTTGAATCACTACTATGAACATAACTATTGCAACTTGGACCTGGAAGAGTAACATCTTCAGAGGTAACACTCTTCCCCATGTTTCCCATTAACTTTCTTTTTTCTGTGATGCGGAACAGATGCTCTGTATCTTTGAGTAGATAAAAATTGAAGAATAATTTTGATCCTCCGCGGAGGGGGTGGTTCCGCCGCTTCAGTGACCCCCTAGAGGTACAATTTGGATGGGAACACGACACTGGGAGATACAACTGATTTTACGTGCACCGGGCACCATTTGTATACAGGACGGTCTTTGGCGGCTCGAGTATGGAACCGCAATTTTCCAATTACGAGCTCGGCACTCTACCGACAAGGATTGAAACAAACAATACACGCATCAAATAGTAAGATTTAAATATCTTTTAATCGAGCTGTTGACGTATTGTAAGAATTTATGAACTGACTATGTTCATGTTTTCTAAAACTATTTTAAGCAATACAGGAATTATATCCTTTGTATGACTAGTTCTACCTCCATGTCCCATCAAGACAATTAACAAAACAGAAATGGGAAAGAAAGGCAGTTATTTCAAATTATAATCAGTTATTCTTAAGTACAATCATATTTACTGATCAATAGCAAATAGCACCCCAAGTTAGAAAACCTAATACAGTTGAGGATCTATAATCTGCATACCCATAATTTGCAATTGTCTATAATCCACACTCACTTTGCAAATGTAAACAAAAGATTTTGTTGTAATGAAAATCCAATGTTTTGGATATATATGAGAAAATATGATGTTAATTCACATGCTAATATGAAAAAAAAGAAAAAGAAAGAGTGTAAAATTTAATTTATAGCCATAATTCATTTTAAAAGGAAAAAAATTAATTATATTTTTATTGCCTTTATACTTTTTTAGAGAATCTGAACATCATCTGAATAATATTCAGTTAGTAATCAAACAAAACACACACAAGTACAGTTTTCTAACTCCTGCCAGTAACAGCATTGCTCATTGGTTTAAAAAAAATGGCATCATATGCATTGATGGGATTGTGTATTTCCACAGATGTTTAAGGACTATTAGTGTAAATGTTCTTTTTAGGGTAATATTTCAAAAATACACAAAACTATTTAAGGAAAAATTTGTACCAGTATTTGTTTTGAAGATAAGATCTACAATGCAGTCATTAAAAACTGCATCAAACTAATCACATTGCAAGTATCTGTCTGCATAGACGGATCTGAGACTTAGACATACTGTTAATCTGCATAGACATACTGTTAATCACAGTCCAGAAGTAGGAGTACAGTTTTTTAATAAATTACTCATTTAAGGGTTTAAATTATACATTGCTTCTACTTCATTAAATAAATTTTATTGTTTTATATATTTATTAGTATTACCTTTAGTACATTATATAAAAACAAACAATTCTAATTCAAGCTTCATTAAATAAAGTTTATTGTTTAATGTAACTTATACTAATTCATATAGCGAAGAAATGGCATCATTGATCTATAATTTGCAAAAATCTATAATCCGCACAAGTTCTAGAACCAAGGTGTGCGAATTAAAGATCTTCAACTGTAATACCTTTTGTATCACAGAATTTGTCTACTGCCACTGAGAGATTATGTGCATGAATGCCTTGTGTAGATAATCGTTTTTAATAGAACATTCAATTTTTATGATTATCAAAAACTGAAGAAGCTGCCTGTAAATATTTAACGATAAATTTAAGCTATTACATATATTCGCTGTATATCCTGAAAAATCATATAATCATTTGCTGCTCATCTGCTATTAAAATATTCTGCTTTTAGTTTTTTTTTTTTAAATGAGTGTGACGGTTTTGAAATAAATCCGTATCCAATTTTTGTCCAATTTAAATATAAACTGAAAAATACTTAGCATTTAATTTTTGTTTGGAGGGGTCACTCTACATTTTTTGAACAATGAGGCTTATTAGACAGGTTCTACAAGAACTACAACTTAAAGTGGATCCTGAACTATTATAGACACCCATGTGTGAACCGGGATCAGAACCCAGCACTTGACTAGATGGACATATTTAATTTTAAATCCCCCCCCCTCCCAACTCGAACTGTCCTCGTATAAATAAGGAAAAGTTTTGTTGGGTCATTCATTCCATATCAAATTAACACAGGTAAAAACCTGACCCCTTCAGATTTTTATGAAACTGGGCTCATTTATTTGTTCTATGTTGAAATGAATGTATACCAATTAATAAGTCTCTATCTCTTTTAGTTTTTATATACAGGGCTGAAAAATGGTTAAAAAATACAAATTTTAAAATTCGTCTCCTACAAATGTACCCAAATTTTGTTTTCTAATTAACTTAGAGATAAAAAATTGGTATCATTAGAAAGCTTAAAATACAGGCTTTCAAATGATATATCACAAGTATATATTTAAAAACAATTTTATTTTAAAGTCAAACATTTTCACTTTTGACCTTCTATATCTGAAAAAGTACACAATTTTCTTTTAAAAATTATATGTTATTTTTATGTTTATTATCGATATTTATTGTAAATTTCAAAATGGGACGGCTATAGGATGCTGAGTTATAAATTAATACGCAACCCTCTATCAGTATTTTCATACTAACCTAACGTAAGTTTTACAATAATTATATTTTTATATATTAAATAATTATATTTATAAAAGAAAATTAAATGTGTACTTTTTGAGATATTGGAAGTCAAAGGTCAAAATTTAGCCTTAAAATAATTTTTTACAATATATATATATGTGATATATCATTTAAAAGCCTGTATTATAAGCTTTCTAATGATACCAATCTTATGTCTCTAAATTAATTAGGGAACAAAATATGGGTAAAACTTACGTTATGTTAGTATAAAAAAAACTGAGGGAGGATTGCATTTTATTTTATAACTCAGCATTCCATAGTCGTCCCTTGTTGAAATTTTCAATAATTATACATAATAGATGTAAAATTAACATATAATTTTTAAAAGAAAATTAAATGTGTACTTTTTGAGATATTGAAGTTCAAAGGTCAAATTGTTTGACCTTAAAATGAAATTTTTTTTAAAAAATACATGCTTGTGATATATCATTTGAAAGCCTACAGTGGTGGTCAAAATTATAAGGACAAGGGGAAAATTCGACAAATCTTGGCTACCGTTCGCTGGAAAAATTTTGCCAATTTTATGGCAGGGAACCAATGATAAATGAAGCAATTTTCATTAGTTTTTATGGAAATATACGGGAAATTGGTATCCATAAAATTTATTTTGGATTTAGAAAGCCCTGTGACTTAGACATTTTTTTTTTTTTTTTTTTTTTTTTTGTGTGTGTGTGTTCTAAAAGTCGCAATTTTCATGATTTTTTTTATCTCCACTCGGCACTCTCAGACGACTAAAATGCTTAGAGAGCAATTTGGAGCGTTGTATTCCATCTTTGGAGTTATGCAGCTGGAACTAAACTTTAGGAGTTTGAGAAACGGAAAGTGGTTCTTTTAAAATTTTCATGACTTATTGCACGTTAAATTTGGACAAAACTAAATTGCTAGAGAACGGTCATTTATAATTTGCTTAAAAACACTGACCACAAAGACGTTCAAGAAGGCCATTTTATGTTTCTACGCGTAAGAGAATAATAATAATAAAGCGAGATTGCTCATATAAAACAATTGCCGACAGGAATTAAACGGGAATTCAACTTATAATGCAGCGCTGGAACTGTTCGATGTGTTTTATAAAAAGAAATAAAGGTTCTTTATGGAAAACACTTGTCACGACCTCCTCTTACAAAAGTTCCTTTTCCACTGAGGAGGGAGTTTGCCAAAAATGCATTACCAGGGTTTAATCCATCTTTTTAAATATTTAAAATGGTTTAAATTTTTGGGTACTACGGTATTTCAAATATCTCCAATAAAATACAGTGATACAATAGGTAGTACATTATCGAACTATACATTTATATAATGAAATTTGATTAAATATGAAGGCTGATAAAAACGTACAATTATTGAATACAATTTGTGAATTTATAAAATAATTTGTGAAAAAATGAAATAAGTTTGTGAAAATTAATAATGAACCAGAATAATTAATCGAAACGCGCAAAGCAATCTTTTAAAAATTTAAATTGTATTTAAAAAATAAAATGAAATAGTTGCAAAATAAATACATATGTAGGTGAGTTATTTCTTATGTGTAAGATAAGGTGTTTACTTAGCTATTATTTACCATTGTCTCCAGTAAATATTCAAACTGAGGGTATTTTTATGTGTTCGATACAGCAAAGCTGATAAAATTTTTTAGTGTGTTGCTATATTCAGGCATGAGAGTGCAGAAAATTAAAAAAAGAGGAAACACGCGTATTCATAAAATTAATTTCAAATGAAAAAATAACGCGTGCGGGGAAAACTATACAAATGTGTTCATAAAATTTACTTCAAATGAAAAAATAATGCTCATAGGAAAAAACTATACAAAATATTTTAAAAATGACAAATTAAACTAAAAGAATAACACATCAGCACAATAAAACATGTGTTAAAAAAAAAAAAAAAAAAAAAAAAAAAACATTAGCTAGCAATCAACATTTAATAACATTGACTGGTGGTGAAAAATGGGAAAGGGGAGGGGGGATTAAAAAGTAGTTCATGAGTGAGAAATATTAAACACAATTCTTCTTCTTTATGGGTTCTAGAATATCATAAAGTAAGTTTAAAATTAATATTGACATTTTTGTTGTGGATGGATAAATATTAAAAAATAAAAAAATAAAAGGCTTCCCGCAGAATGTTTGATTGGCAATGGTTAGAGATGGAAAAGGGAGGGGGGGGGGGAGGACAAAAAAAAAAAAAAAATACATGAGTGAGAAATATTGAATAATTCTGTTCTTTTATATGTTATAGAATCTGATAAAGCACGTTTAAAATGAATATTGACATTTATATTTTAGATGGAAAAAGATTGAGAATCTAAAGTTTTTCGTGGAGCGTTTGAACACTGATCGTTATTGGAGTTTGATTTTAACAAAATAAAAAATCGCAAAATTAACGAAAATGACAAAAAAGCGGAAAATCGCGGATCCGCGGAAAATTCTCATGGCTGTATATTGCTGAGAATTGACTTTGTGGAGGTGCCTCTTTGCTGAAAATTAATTTTGTGAAGATGCCTCTCTGGTGAAAATTGATTTTGTGAAGGTGCCTCATTGCCAAAAGTTGACTTTGTGAAAGTGCCTCAATGCGGCACTAAATTTGTTGTGGATTAACCTCTTGATTATTATGGGGAATTATTAAAATTATTACAAAGTGTTAAGCTTTTATATAATTCTTTATTCTTGTGCATTATTCCTTATGCATGCATTTCAATATAATTAAGAAAAAGAAAAAACGGTTAAAAAGTGACCATTAAGCTAAGAGAGTCTAATGGTCACTGGTTGCTATTACGTTGCGAAAAATTGGTGACTAAGTTATAAGGGTCTACTGCCCACCGGCGACTAAGTGAAAATTCTAAACATCAGGTCTATTATATGCATATGTATAATATAAAAGGTAATAGAAAAGAATTACTATTATACTTACATAAGTACATGTGTTTAGATATTCTAAATAAATAAGTTTCCAAAAAATTCTACTACTCTGTCTTTGACAATTTAACACATCTGATTATATTTAATAACTATAAGAAGACAAATTTTGGGGGGAGGGGGAATGAAAAACATCTGTTGAAGAAATAATTGCTATGTTCCTGAAAACTGTAATATTTTTCTTGCAGATTTATTTATTTATTTATTTTAACACGAAACAGAATAATAGAAATTTTAAATAATTGTACATAAAAGTTATTTCACGATTGTGACTGGTAGAATCGCATTTTAATTTTATAAAACGTCTTTAATAACCCTGAATCTCAGGGTTTCAAAATAAATAAATAAATAAATAAAAGGTTGAGATATTCAGATTTTTTCTTTTTTTTTCCACATTTATATTATACTCATGAACAGTAATAAGTTTAGATGAACGAAAAATAAAAAGAACAAAGGGTAAAACGTATACTTATTGAGAAGGAAAGGAGAAAGGATGACGGGAAGAGAGAAGATAAACAGCCATGATAACATATAAGAAATCTTAGAATAACAACTCTGGAATATAATATATACAAGACGTCAACTGCTTTTATTTTTGCTTCTTATTTTAAGGTGCTCTTTCATTATTTCATAACAGATTTCGTAGTTTTTTTTTTGTTTAAGTTTTGACGGCAGCTGTCACATGACAGTTCTTCGAAAAATATTTCTCTGCTCGCTTAGTATTAATTTTCATCACTCGAAGTACGAAAATAGCCATGGTTTGCGCGTATCATCTTTCCGATCTACCGCAATTACAAGACTACAGCGAGCTTACAGATTTATTAAATTAATTTTCTTTTGCTTTTTCTCCCCAAGTTTTGCGCGATCTACTGAAAGGCATTAATTTGTAATACGAAAATAACACAAAGAGTCCGATCTAATTACATAATAAGATAATAACATGATTACTCTTATTTGCATCAAACTGCTAATTTTACAATAATGGTCCAAACATGTTATCATCAGTAAATATATTTTGAGAAACTAATTTTCTCTGATAAGATAACATGCATTAATTCGAAAGTTGAACAATAGAACAATTTAATAATAACTTTTACATTGAGTTATATTTTAAATGCAGCTTTTAAAAACTAAATTTCAGTTACATTTTGCACACATATATACAATAAGTAACAAAAAAAAAAAAAAAAAAAAATTATAATAATAATAATAATTATAAATCTTGCATTAGGATTATTATATGGTATTTGTAAGTTTAGTATTACAAAAAATATTAATTATTATTATTATTATTTTAAATAATGACTCTAAACTATTTTATCTGTGAATACATGTAGCAAGTGAACTTTTGTATATAATTATAGACTATCTTTTTTTTTTTTCTATTACGTTAGACTTTTTTATATATTCTTCATTTTGATTTCTTTTGATAGCTGAATAAACCCAGAATTGCTGCTTTTTATCTTATTTCAGTCATCTACAACCTTTATCAAATAAAATAGTTTCATGATGAGAACTATGAATTTGCATTATTCACTTATATCTATTTTATATCTTTTATATATTCTTAACGAAACGACCCCCCCTCCTCATTTTTTTCTTTTTTTTCTTATAAATATAACCTATATTTGGACTTTATGTTCAAAGTCTAATGCTTTGTCAATGTTGGTTATCTTTATTTTTTATTGTGACATTTTCCGTAACTTTGTGCATAAGAAATTTATGGAAATACAGCGAGTAATTAAATCATTAGAAATTTCTTTTGACATTTTTTTCGATTATCTAAAAAAATACTAGACGAAATGGCTTGAAACTTCATACATGCAAAGAACATTTAAAAACTCACATCTTCCACTATCGATTTAGTCCAGAGTGCAATTAGGGGACCAACCACAAATTGAAGAAGAGTGAAAATTCTTAGGACCACCCTGTATCACAAAAAACTACAAATGAGTTGTAACTTTAACACATTGTTGCACATACTTGAAATGATAATTATTATATCTATTTTTAATTATCATTTATATACTATAAATGATAATTATTCATATCTATTTTTATCATACTTTTAACACATTGTTGTACTATATTTGTATGTTTTGGTGTGGGGATTGCGCAATTATTTAGACAGATATGATTTTTTTTTTCAATAATTACTAATTTTTTTGACAAGTTTTTACTTTTAACTAGAACAGATTTCTATGAAATTTTAAAAACTTCCTCAAAAATTAACAAAACGTTAGAGAAACATTATTCTGAAACGTAAAATTCCCACGTATAATATTCGTTGAGGTTGAGATATAAAAATTTTTAGTAAATTATTTTACTGCGCATGCGCGAAGGATAGAAAACTTTTTATTACATAAGTCGAAAGCTAGATATATTGAGCAACTTTTGTCAAAGCGCATTTGGATAAAGTAAAAATTAAGCAAATTGTCGGCAAAAGAACGAGCTAGATTCTAGGTACTTTCCAGAGTTGAAATGTCGTAATGGGTTTTTCGCATTCTACGCATTTAATTTGAAGATCCAACTATTTCAATCACATTGCAAAAGTTCTTTTTTCTAAAAACACACCTTATACGCAGCATCCGCAAAAATTTTGCTAACACACAGACATTTTCTAAAAATGATTAAATCGTTTTCGGGACATCTCAAATCGTATATAAACATCAAAAACCGGAATGCAAAATATTTCATGAATGCAATATTTTTTTTTAATGCATATAGAAGAAAATAAAAATATACTATTTATGATAATTTATCTATTTTTTGACACATAAAAAGTGATCTTTATTGTATACAGAAAATGCACTATGACTGACACCAGTTGACCAGGATTCCATCAGGTCTGTTTTTTTTAGGGGAACTAGAACATAGCTTTCTATTATTTTAATGACCGTGATTTCACACAAAATCATGTTTGGATGATTTAGAAAAGTAAGGATAATTAAAAATTTTCAAATTCATGGGATTTTATTTAATTTATTTATTTTTAATATTCGAATAAATGTTTTTGATTAATGATATATTTTTTATACTTTTTCTATATGGCATACAAATTGATCTTGAACTTGACCTAACAGATAAAGGAAATCAATTTTCATAACAAAAATATATATAATGATGTAATTACGCATGTTCTTCAACGTCTCAAACAGGTTTGGTATTAGCGAGCAATAATCACATAATTAAAAAGATTTATACAAACAGAAGGCTTGAACATGAATGTAAGAATGTTATACCATAACCGAAAAATTTAGATTTCTTGTAAAATTCGTGACCGTAACAGAACCTGGTGATACAAGGATATGCACACACATAAGTCTAGATATTATTTATAATACAAAATAACTTTAATAAATAAAAATGAGAAATTTATTATGTACAAAGCAATTTTTGTTAATATCTAAAAATAATTTCGAAATTGTACAGTTTTTAAATTACCACTCATCCTCCGCATTTCTTGCTCTGAAGAAAAACGTAAAAAGAGAGAATGATGAAATATTAATTATTACCAATTATGATGAACAAATAAAATATAGTGAAGCGCCTTTTATACGTCTTCCAAAGAACTGGCGTACAACGATGTATAAATGAGAAAACGATTAACTGAAATTTCAGTAAACAACTTTGATTCTCATTGTTGCAAATTTAGCTATTTAGCTTTGTGCGAAAGCAATTTTGTGTAAAAATAATAAGTTTTAAGTTTTTTTTTACTTTCCGAACACTATAGTGAGGAAAGTATTGTAATCATGTCAAAAATCCGAATTCGAGATTTTGATGTTTCTATACGTTTTGAGGTCCCCTGAGTCCGTTTTCACTATTTTTACGATGATGTATGTATGTATGTGTGTATGTGTGTGAACACGCTAACGTCTAAAGGCTTTGTTCGATTAACCTGAAAGTTGGTACGTATATTGTAAGTCACCATAGTACGAACCCTATAGATTTTGGTGAATCTAGCACTTATAGTTTTTTTACAGGGACACAAAGAAAAATTCTTTATCATTATGGCCTATGGGACCAAAATCTTAAAAGTGCGATAGCATCTAAACGCCTTATTCAATTGAGCAAAAATTTTATACCCATATTATAGGTCACAGATACTCAATCTGTATAGATTTTGGAGAATCTAGCACTTATAGTTTTTTTACAGGGACACAAAGAAAAATTCTTTATCATTAAGGCCAATGGGGCCAAATTTTTAAAAGTGTGATAGCGTCTAAACGCCTTATTAATCTGAGCAAAAAAATTGTACACATGTTATAAGTCGCATTTGCACCAACTGTATAGATTTTGGTGAATCTAGCACTACAGTTTTTTTACAGGGACACAAAGAAAAATTCTTTATCATTATGGCCTATGAGACCAAATTTTTAAAAGTGCGATAGCATCTAAACGCCTTATTCAATTGAGCTGAAAATTTGTATGAATATTATAAATCACTGTTGCACTAACTATAAGCATTTTGGTGAATCTAGCATCTATAGATTTTTACAGGGACAAAACGAAAAATTCTTTATCATTATGATCTAAGGGCTCAAAGTTCAGTAGCGTTAAATAAAACCTCGTGTGATATATGGAGAAAAAAACACTCTATTATGGTTTTCTCTCTTTTGTTTGTTTAGCAATTCCTCTTTCTTTATTTTATCTACAAAACTGTTAGTTACTCAATGTTCGGAAAGTCGAGTGGAGTCACTCCAGATTTTTTTTTTTTTTTTTTTTTTTTTTTTTTACAGTAACAATTTTTTTCTATTTTATAGTAGTATATCTATTGAAAATTAAACTATCAATAAACATTTAAACCAAATATTTATCAGAAAAGTGAGATCAATCATATTGTGATTGTATACTTTAAATACTAATTACTTTTACTTAGCTTACGTACGAATACATATATAAATCTTAAGCAATAATATAATACACAATGCAGTCCTTCTAATGACTGAACAATTAACGCACTGGGTTTTAGTCAATAGGTGCGAGTTTCTGTCCCAGTTTAGTCAATGGATGTCCGTAGTGGTGTATCGTCGCGGAGAACCAAACCCCATGTTATTCTATGGAGAAATTCTTTTACAGAATTTTCATTAACTAATTGTTTTTCAAATTCTGTTTCTATTTTCTATTTTTTTTTTTTTTTAATGTAAAATAATAATAATAATAAGTTTTCTATTCCCCCCCCATCGCCTTTTTTTTTTTTTTTTTTCAAATAAAGCTTCTGCCGACCCTTTAGATCTATCTGTACCAATATATACTAAACAAGAGTCAATCTATATAAAAAATTGAAGACCTTTAGTTGCACCTTTGTAAAATTTCACTGCATAAAAAACGGTCCCTTCACAAGAAATGATCCCCTCCAAAAAGACCACCTCATTAAATCCTCATAAACTACTATTATGAGTATTTTTATTGTTCATATCTTTAAAGGAATAACTTAAGAAACTAAAAAAATTTTGGAAATACATTTTTCGTTTCATTCATAGTATAGTAAATAAAGAGCCAAAAGTAAATATGATGCAACTGTATAGGTTTAAAAAGTTACCCGACAAGTTTAATGATTCTGGTCACTTTCATTCAGAATCGAACCAGTGAAAAAGAATTCAATCAAACTTTAATTCCAAAATTTCGCAACATTTTCAATAGTTGATATCTTGTTTCTTAGAATACTAGACGATCTTTGCCCGCTTAGCGGTCGACTTTTTCAAAATGAATTCATTTTAAAAAATTTCAAATGCCCGAATGTCGTGATAAACAGCCAATAATGGGGAAAGGGTGGGGGTGGGGGGGAAGAGAAGATCAAAATTTAACTTTTTTTTTTTTTTTTTTTAATCTAAATAATGAAATCTGAGTAATGAAATGTAATTTAAATTTTATTATTTACGAAAACTCACTTCAGCGCAAATTCATCAAAATCGTTGCTAGTTCTTTTTTTTTTCTTTTTCTTTTTTTTTTTTTTTTTTTTTTTTTTTGTCGAAGGGATACCTCAAATTTATAAAAATTGTTTACTCTACCTAAATTCCATCCCGATAATTTTCTTTCGGTTTGAATATATTATCATTTATATTATCATTAATATTATCAATATTATTACTATTTATTATAATAATTTTATATTTTCTTTTTAACGTTTTAACCGTAATTTGGCGGTTCTTACATAAAATTTCATCTATTTATTTAAATTATCATTTAGACCCCCCCCCCCCCCCCTAAATTATTTCTTCCATTATTCGAATTCCATTATTTTATTCATTCCTCCAAGAATAAAAATTTATTTCCTTTATTTCAGTAAGTTGTTTAAGTAATGGCATTAGTTTAGAGCGTTACTTTCCAGAAACTTGAACTTTTACTTTTAAGAAGATTAACAGTAATAGCTGCATAAATATATAATAAAAAAGACGTTGATGAGAAAATGAAACATAGAATTAAAATTTGTCGCCCATGTTTTAATCTTAAAAGTGCTGTTACATCAAAGTTTAAACGACAAGCAGAAGTCTTTTTGTGCAATAAATGTACTTTAGAAATACAATTACATTAGTTTTTTTGGATGTAAAAATTTACCATTATAAAACAGACTTACATGTAATTTAAATATTATCACATACAATAAAACTTCAAATTTAAACTTTAAGCATAAATTAATTTGGTAATACATCCGAAATAAAATATTCCTTTTTTGAAAAAAAAAAAAAAAAGGGCTTAAACATGGTTTTGATATTCTAAAATTAGCATTGCATTAAAAAAGGCGTTCCAGATAAACTCCTATTTTAATGAATTTAGACACAGAAAAATCCACAAATGTGTTATCTGAAATTTCCGTGTGTATTCCATGCTCTATACCTTATTACTATATCTATGAATTCAATTAGGTGACGAATATAAAAATAAATAAACAGACACATGGTCATCATTTTTAAATTAAAGAATTATGATGTCACATTTAATTTTTTAGAGCAGTTTGGGCTTTTAAAGCATATAAATATTATGTTACAAAAGATGATGCTATTTTTTTAAAATCATGCAAACCAATGTTTAGTAATTTGAACTGGAAAAGAGAAACAAATTTGGAAATATCTGTATAAAAACCGAGCACAGACTAACTATAATATAATATAGGTTAGCTTTAGGTTTGGTGGTCATTCCCCTGTCATAAAGAAAAATTATTATTATTACATATGACAACACTTCTCTTTTTTTCTTGAGGGGGGGGGGGGTTACTTACTTTACTATAAAATAGAATTATGTATGTGAAACAAATAAACATATAAAATATTGTAATGTTTAAATACTTTACAACAAAAACGTTTCATAATCATTAAATACTGCAACACTTTACAATTGTAATAATTTTATAATTCCGATACACATTTATTTTTCATATTTAAAGCACAGAAATAAGATTCTTCCTTACACTGATTAATTTTTAAGACATTTTTCTAGAATTAAATTGCTAATGTCGAATACAAACTTAACTAGTATGTTGTGGCCACCACAAGACTTTCTACTATATTTTCCTATACAAATTCACTCAGTAACAATATTTAAAAAAAAAAAAAAAAAAGATTTTTTATCTAAGTTTTTTTTCTCGTTAAAAGTATAAAAAAAAAAAAAAAAATCGATAACTTTGTTTTAAATTATCACATATTTATAGTTCAACCATTCGTTTTAAAGGTATTGACGAGACCTTTCGAAAGATACCTATCTTGAAAATTTACCCGGGGGGGGGGGGGGAGGGAGGGAAGCGATGC
This sequence comes from Salticus scenicus, assembly GCA_963930645.1. Classification (NCBI taxonomy): domain Eukaryota; kingdom Metazoa; phylum Arthropoda; class Arachnida; order Araneae; family Salticidae; genus Salticus; species Salticus scenicus. The sequence goes on along the minus strand of OZ005652.1, from coordinate 288,581,717 downwards.
ATCCACATGCATAATTTTTTTTTCCTAGTTAACTACTACTATTATCAATAATTCATATTAATTTTACAATCACAAGTTAAGAATAACTCTCATTATATACATTTATACGAAATTTTGTACTATACTGTCATGCTAAAAGTTTACAAAAAATGCGATCACAGCGCCACCTGTTGAGCGATTGATCCCCAAATCTAATCAGCACCAGTTTATGTCAGGGTGCAACTAAATACCAAGTTTGGTTAAATTTCATTGATTGGTTCGTGATATACAGTGAACACAAAATTCGTGATACACACACACACAGACAGACAGACAGACATTTTCTAAAAACTATCAATTCGTGTTCAGGACATCCCAAAACGTGTAAATCCATCAAAAAACGGAGGTCGAAAATTTTCACGAATCCAATACTTTCTCTGTATTGCATATAGAAGAAAGTAAAAAGTATGGTGTTTAACAATCACACAAATTCCATTACCCACTACTACACATATTATAAACTCTTCTTGGAGAAAGATAAATTCTGTGCCTTCTAATCATACTAACAAATCAGATGCCCACAAATTTCCCAACAGAAACAACTAATAAATATATCGTAAAGATATATAAAACAGAATTTAAATAGCGAGTTTAAAGAAAATAAGTAGAATCCTTTTCTGAAACACCGATATCCAAGATCTAAAACTACCGTTAATCAGGACATCTATCAATTTTCTACTTATAACCAAGTAACATATGCAAAAGACATCTAAAAATGGGCTTATATAGCAAATTTAAGGATAATCGTTTTTGAAATATCGACTTTCAGTCCTACTTCCGATTTTCATCAAAACGTGGCTAACTCGTGTGATCATTGGAAACCGATTAATACATATGAAAGGATATACATCTAAAAGAGAGATAACAAAGTGAATTTGTAGAAAATACGCATTTTCGTGCCCCCTTAGAAGAGCAAAAGTTCTCCCTCATCCCCCCTGCCCCCCAAAAAAAGAGCGATTAGTAATATACCACAATTTTTAGCACGCGAAAAAGAAAATCGAAATATATATATATATATTTATTTGATCAAAAATTTAATCTGATTTTGTTTTAGGCCAGGCTCTAAAGACAAATAAAATTACCCCCAGTCAGTTTAACGACAGTTTTTATTTTAAAATTTCATTAATGTAAGTGAAACACAGTTGAGTTAAAAAAAAAAAAAGGACGATTTAAACCATATATTTTAATCATTAGTAAAATTTTGTGCCCAGGGCACTAGCCCCAGGTGCCCGTGCGATAGTCAGGCCTTGCACAAGACCTGTCTTACATCCATTACCGACAATAGTCGGGTATACGGTATACATATTTCTGATAAACAAATTTTAAACTGATTAACCAAATAAAGAAAGAGAAAGAGGTAATTCGGAATTTAAGAATTAACTAAGCCAAGTTACATGGACATTAATAAAGTCATAAATTAACAAAAATATAAAAAATATACGGCTGAATATCACATAAATGTGCATTTTAGTGTTTCAGGTCTTTATTATTAATTTTAAGCAAATAAATTGTAAAATTTTATTATTATTATTTAGAAGTACCTTTTTAAAAAAGCATCAAATCATAAAATGTGAGTTTATAGCAATTTCAGTATTTTTTAGAAAATTTTAAACCTTATAACCGTCATTTTCGTGACTGTCTCCAAGACCAAATGTTTACATACAAAGTATGTTTTTTACTAAAAAAAATAAAATGATAATTATAATAATTGTTAATTCTTGTAAAAAAAACTATTTGTTTTCAAAGGAAATTTTTTTTTTCTTTTTAATTACGTTAATTTTCATGCATGTGTAATTAAAATGCTTGTATGCAAGTCTTCACGTCATTTTCGTGACACATGAAAATAACTTCATATATCATCAAGGGATGGTGCCACCATTCACTTTTTTTAAAGTTTAAGATCAGAAATCAACATTGACGATATGTGGGGGAAAAAAATCTCAAGAAAATTGAAAACAGGTAAGAGTTAACATTATTTTTATTGTTTACATGCTGCGCGTACTTTTATTGCTTGTCATTTTCGAGATGCATAAAAAATAAAAAAATATTATTATAAAATTTAGAACAAAGTTTTATTTTAATATAGAATGACGACCAGAAGAAGAAAATGTGACGATATTGGCTTAGTGAAAGAATGTTTTTCAGTACAGAACGAATTATTGACGATTTGTCATTTTCGTGACGGTCATTTTTGTGACGTCTCGAAAATGACATTTGTTGCAGATTTACTATTTTGTAAGCCCTCGATTTAAATAATTTTTTATTTTGAATTAAAAGATTTGTTGGTGTAGGATAAGCTTTATATTTAAATATTTAAAGTACTTTCCGGTATCCAGGTAAATATAAAAAAATTACATACGACATTAATATTAAGATACAATTAAAAAAGCAAACTTTTATTTATTTATTTAATTTTATTTATTTATTTATTTATTTATTTTTTTTGCCCCCTTTAAGGTGTCATTGAGAATGTTACTCAAAATATTTTACTTGTGTTATTTATGGCAAGATGCAGAAAAAATAATTTGCATGGCTTGACAAAGAGGATGTCCATGAAATTCAAGTGCCACATATTCTGTGCAAAATTAGGAATTCTCCTGAACCAGCTTCAAATAGATATTTTAAACTTCAGGATGAAGATTTTAATAATGTTCAAAATGCTTTTTCTGAATTTAATTCAGTTAATCATTAAACTTGTAACTATAAGGATTTTAATACAATAAAATTGCTTGATATTCTCATTATTGCTCTTTCTTTTCCCTTCACAATCTTTTCTCTATTGTTCTAATATGTTCCATTTTTAATATTATATGGTCCTATTGCATTGACAAACAATGTTATTTCAGTGAAAAATAGTCATTTTGACAAATATTGTCATTTCAGTGACAAACAGTCGTTTCAGTGACAAACATTGTCATTTCAGTGACAAACCAGTCATTTCAGTGACATCATTTTTTGACATCTTTAAATGCTATAATTAAAAATTTAATGCAAGTAAACTAATTATTTCCAGTTTATAGTCAAGAGGTATGCAGTCTATGATATTTCCCATTGATATAATTTATGTTTATAAAAAAATAAATTTAAATTTATTTATTTATTTATTTATTTTTTTAAATTTAAAATTTTTGGGTTTTTTATTTTATTTTATTTTTTAAAATGGGAAGAACTTTTTAGAAAAGCCTAAGTCTTGTATTTTTTAATGAATCTGAACCACAAAAAAAAAAAAAAAAATTAAATGGTAATTTTGATTTTATAAGATAATTAAAATTATAAATTTTTATTGAAAAATTTCAATAAAATTTTAAAAAATTATGTTCGATCTCTGTCAAACTCAGAATTTATTTAAGATGCACTTACGGACTTATTTTCAAAAATTCAAATTAAAATACAAAGTTTGAAAAAAAAGTTTAAAAAAATCCAAAATGCACACTTATGTGATATTCAGCCATACTCTGTTGCCGACGTTTTAATAACAGACAGGGGAAATAATAGTGAAACAAAAAACAAGTTCAAAACTAATTACAACAGCCACAAAATATCAATTACTCATAATGTGAAACCGCCCATATCCCCCCCCCCCTATAAAATACTTATTTCTGGTCAATCTCAACACATTAAATTTCAACACCAAGGCTAATTTTAAGCAACTTTCAACACGGAGGTCATCTTCAAGGTTTGAAACTATTAAAGAACGGCTTGAAAATTATATTTTCGACAGTGATATGTATCGGTAAATACAAAGAGTTTTGCACTGGCAATTAATCGATAATAGCCACCTTTTTAATTTGGAAGTTTTTTTTTTGTTTTAATAATTATGATGGATGTCGTTCCACACATCAATTCAACAGAATATGTTAGGAAAATTCACAGCACATACATACGAAATACATTCAAGCTGTGAGGAATGACTAACGAGTTTGTGAACCCCAATAAAAAGAAAAGCACAAATGAATCTAGTATACACATGCTGCAAGTTCTTTAGGTCAAAAGTTAAAACAGCGTGAAAAAATCAACACAAGCAGAGCACTCGTTTTCTGTAGTGTTTTCAGAGTGGTCACGGTGATATGCAAGCTCGATTTTACTAACTACTGGTTACCTATGACTTCGTTCCCGTAAAATTTTAAAAATAATCATTACTTAAGCAGGATTTTCGCATATAATAATGAAAATTATGAATAACCTATCCGTTATTTCAAACTCAAGCAACAAAATTAAAAGGAATAAATGGTTTACTCAATTGGATTTCTTGTTCGAAAGTGGAAATTGGCATGAAAATGATTGCAAAGATAAAATACATTTTAAATATTAATTTGCCTAACTACGTACATATTAATAAACTTTTAAGCACCATTAAATAGATTTGAAAGAAAAAACTTATGTGTATCCACTTAAATATTGATGTGAATATCTTCATATTTTTTTCTCTTATGTTTCGTCTTCAACCCTAATCCATAGAGTCGATTTTCATCGCAAAAACTTCTGTTTATACTCACGTTTGATTGCATACATCGTTTAAAAATAAACAAACACAAATAATAGTAAAATAAATAAAGTCCCCCCCCCCATTCTCTATTCAAATATGAGGCCAATTTAATTAAATGTTTCTTCACATGCTAATATTCATTGTCCCTTAACTACGACGTTATATTCTACAGCAAAACTCATCCTTAAATATCACTTTAAAACTATTTCAAAATATAAAAAGCGGCAGTTTGGTTTACTAAATCTATAATTAAGGTAACGACACCAGTGCTCGTCACTCTTAAGGCCTTATTTTTAAAATGTTTGTTTTTTTCGCGTGGCATTCGTGTGGAATTTATGTATCAATATTATACTTTGGTCTATTTTATACACTGATTCTTCTAGTTGTTGTTAGACACTTTCAATTTTTCAATACGTTAAGCCAATTTTAAAAAAAAAATAAAAATTAAACCTATAAAAATGCACCAGTGCTCGTCACTTGAAAACTGCGTTTCACCAGTAGTCGTCAGGTGTTTGCACCAGTGGTCGTCATGTAAATAAAACGCAACAATTTGCTCAATAGTTTGATTTTAATTGCGTTTTTGAAAAATTAAATGAAACAGAATATCTTTGGAACATATTTAGAACCCAAATCCATTCTTAGGGTTTAATTAAAACACAAAACATTAAATGGTAAAATTCAAAATATTGCGAATAAAACAAATTCATATGTGAAATAATTGGAAAATTCTTTGCTTTTAAGGAAAGTTTTCAAAATTTTATTCGTTCTCAAAAATATCTTTACTTAAAGCAGAGGGTAAGTAGCAAGGGAGGGGGTAATAATCTCGTTTTTAAGAGTGACTATGTTCCAAATTATCGCAGTAAGATTGATTTTACCATGCTTTTTATTAACGTGCATTCTTGTTTGTTTGGCCAGTACAAATCTTACAATTCATTTTTAACTAACTTCCCGACTACCTAGACATTTGAAACTTTCAGAATAGTTCAGAACACGATGAAAATGCATTTTTTAAATACTTTTAGCCAACTGCTCCGGGTCCCTGCAGCCTTCGGCAGCGTTATCAGTACAAATCTTGCAATCGATTTTTAACTGACTTCTCGGCTAGCTAGACATTTGAAACTTTCAGAAGACGGTAACAATGGATTTTTTAAATATTTTTAGCCAATTGTTTCGGGTTCTCGCTGCCTTCAATAGCATTTATATGATTTAAAAGAAAATTTTAAAACACGGTATATAAAACATCCTTTTTGTATTGCAATTTTTTTTTTTTTAACGTATGGGTTGATTATGCCAGGGATGGAACACGGGCGCAGAATTCATACCGGAATCCGTTTAAGAATTTTCTGTACCTATAATATCGTTGATTTAAGAAGTAGAAAATTTTCTTACATTGAGAGTGGTATGAATTCTGCGCCCGTGTTCCATCCCTGTTATGCGTACCTAACACATAGTATAAAGGAATTTTGAGAAATCCTTCGCCTCTCCTTCCTCAATAAATGTGGGGTGGATGCAAAAACACGTTTTCAAGAGTAATTATTCTCCAAATTATATCAGGAAAGCAATTTTTTGATGCGTTGATTGGTTATGCGTACCCAAAAATACTGTAAAGGTATTTTGCGTAATTCTTTCCGACCAAATTTTGAGAAAGGGTAGCAAAAACGTATTTCTACGCATAACTCTGCTCTAAATAATCTTACAAAGGCGATTTCTGATGTGTGAGCTGGTCATACGCATCCAACACCTAGTATAAAGAGATTTTGCGAAGATCTTTCGTCTATGTGAGGGTGGCAAAAAAAAAAAAAAAAAAAAAAAAAATATATATATATATATATATATGTTTTCAAGCTCAACTCTGCTGCAAATTATTTTTGGGAGGGGATTTTTTTTATGCGTTGGTTGGTTGTGTGTGTGTACCTTACACGCATTATAAGGCGATTTTGTAAAATTACCCTTCCCCTCTTCTCTCGGCCGGGCGGACAAAAAACACGTTTTTAACCTTAGCTCTATTCCAAATTAACTCAGAAAGGTGAGTTTTGATATGTGGGTATTGGTTAAAAGTACGCAATATGTAATTTGATAATATTTCGTTAAAATTTTAAATTTACCCGTGGGAGAGGGGGGGGGGGGGATAAAAAGCGGTTAAGTCTATGCCGAAGGCAGTAGAAGCCAATCATCATATTGCGGGACGGAAAGCTATTACAGAAGCCAGCGGGAACACTAACTGCGGTTTCGACTGATGTCAATGTTTTTTTTTTGTTTTTTTTTTTAATTTTGATAATGATAGGAATTTTTTCCTATTTTATTTAAATATAGGGACCATCGAAGGTGGCATAGCTTGTTAGTATTATTCTACACATCAAGCTAATGTTATCAAGTATTATGGATATTAGTGTTATCAAATGTTAATGTTAATTAATGTTATCAAATATTATCTTACAATTTTAATTATTTAAGACCAACAGTCAACAGGGTAATTTTGATCAACATTTTAACTATTTGTTTATCTTACATAATTAATATAATGTATAAACAGAAAACTTGCTTAAGAAATGTTTTTGTTTAATATTTTCTATATAATTTTTTATTCACCTGCATCTAACATAACAAAAGAGCCTTAACATAATTTTGAACCGACTCACAGTCATGCTAACTATGAAATTAAGCCTTTGTATTTTATCATTTTCGAAATATATATGAATTAAAATTAAATTATCACGATCAATAAAAAACTTAAACATCACTTAAATACATCTTAAATACATCATAAAAATTTAAAATACATTAGACAGATGTATGGAGTAATCATGTCTGTTTTTCTAAAATGTGTAACAGAAAACTAGAAAAAGCTCTTTATAACTAAATACTTTTAAGTGCCATTGTTTAATTTTTCCGGCAAAATAATATCGAAAATTTTAGGTGGTTTAAAGTCAGTCATAGTGAATTAAAGGTACCATGACTGACTGCATTTAAACAAGCTATACAAAAGTTACAAGTGCAATAAAGTTCACGTTCTTGAGGTTAAGATACATTTGTTTACATTTACGAATACCCCTGACGACTACTGGTGCCGATAGTCAAATTAAAGTAAAAATTATACCATCATAATTCTAAACGAAAATACAGTATTTTTCATCAAAAAAGTTACCCAGTTATTAAAAATGTTAAAACACCAGTGTTCGTCAGGGGTGACGAGCACTGGTAAAACGTGCAAAATATGCACCAGTAGTCGTCATACCTTAAAAACCTTTATATTATGTCAAATTTTAAAAAGTTGCACATAAATCGTATTCTGCATTTCATAAGCATTACATACAATGCTTTATGAGCAATGTCAAATGCAGCAAACAACAAAATATATCAAGAAATGCATATCCATTCCCTTAATCATTTGCTTTACGTTGACTCAATTCAATTGTAATTTAACGTATACTTCCCTTATTTTATTTCTCCCTACTCTTCCCCAATAGTTGAAATCGAACTTTTTATGTCATAAGAAGCAGAAGGCTTTGTAGAATCTTACGCGGGTAGATTCAAATTCATACAGGTTATAAAACGGTTATTTTAACACTTCTTTTAAGAGGGTGACGACTACTGGTGCAGATTTTAGGGGTGACGAGCACTGGTGTCTTTACCTTAAACGGCAAGCATCTCCACTTTCATCACAAGGTTTGTTTTGATATCTTCAAATCAATAAAAATCAAAGTTCAGGCCTGGAGGAATAAAGCAATACCGTCTCCTATTCGTAAATATTGAGAGGATAATGAATAAAGAGCGCCCTTCTAAACTCTATCCGTTGTGCTTTAGGTAATCAAGTGTAATGAATGACATTCTCTCAACAATATTTATCAGGCAAACATCAAAGATGACAAATATTTAATGCAAGCATGCATCATCCAGCATAAACCATTAACTGTGCGAGGTCAATACAGGAACGGAACGATTCTTAAGCCCATGTCCATATCGTTCAGTTTTCACAGTACCATTCAGGAATACTAGTCCAGTAATGCCAATGTTGGACATAGCCCCTAACAACACACTTGTCCACAGAACATCCTGAGGAGGTCCATAGGATTTCATTTTTTATCCACAGGACATCCTGAGGATGCCTTTCGGAGAAGATGTGTTGTTAGGAGCACAGCACGCTATAACGCATTCTGAGTGCAGTTGAGAACAGACTTGCACGTACTGAAACACAGGGATTTTCTGATCCGCATATACGTCAATTTTGACATTTGACAAAATCATAAAGCCAAAAATGAACTTTTCTGAGAACCAAATGATAAGCTCTAAGAACAATACAAACACACATACTAAAGAAAAATTTATAATATTATGTATATATATATCATCCAAACATCACAACAGTACATTTAGTATCATCCAAGAAAATGACGTTTGATCTTGATACGTATGTTTAAGGACACCCTTTACCAAAAAGTGTACTGTTCCATTAAAAAATGCAATCATATATATTAAAAATATAATGTTTTAAAGCATCAAATTAAAACCATCATGGCAAGAAAATAATTAAACGTCTTTATATTTTTAGGAATAAAAAATAATGTAAGAAAAATAAAAGTGGAGGAAACTCCCTTCTAAAAAAAAAAAAAAAATCTCAAGAGAAAATAACATTTCTGTTACAAAACACGCTTTCAGATATTATTTTTTTCCCTCAATGCTTAACGTAGGTTTAAGAGAAAAATAAATTAAAAGAAGAAAGAAATGTAGGGGGAAAAAAAAAAAAAAAAAAAAAAAAAAAACATTATGTAAAATTCTTAATTTGTGGTAAATAAGTTGTAACACTTGAAAGGTTTGGACAACAACAAAAAAAAAAAAAACTTTGTATGCAAACTAAGTATAAAAAAAATATGAGAAAAAAAAAAAAAAAAAAGAGAAAGGGACAAGCTAAAAAAGGCACCGCCAAAGTTGACAAGTAGGCGTGAGAATAGCTAGGTGTTGCTAGTATCAAGTGCATGACTTATGTAGGTAGCGATTCTCAAACACGGATGTTACGGCATTCGTCCAGACGTCAATAGGTGATTTCCATAAATGGACTGTCTGAGATTGAAGGCGGAATAACTGTTAACTGTGCAGAGAAAAAAAATATCTTCACGATTACCAGAAAAAGAGACAAAAACATTTTTAATACAGATGAAAAGGAGAATATAAAAGACAGAATTCATCTTGATTTTTTTCTCCTCCAATAATAATTAACACTTTAATACACATTATTCCTTTATATATATATATGCATAAGGCAGGGCGTTAAATTTCCGCTCGTCAGCTCGCCATTGGCGAGTGAAATTTTTACTGTGGCGAGTAAAATTTTGGTCTAGTTATAAATAGAATTCTTACACGATACGGTGGCAGAAAACATTCTTTTTTTTATATTTAAATGTGACAAAATCTTGCCATTTTATAACCTCATATTTAACTTCCCCTTTTTAGGTTCTCTGATAGCCGAGTCTGTGTGTGCGCTACCCGAGATCACCCCGGCCTAGGAAAGGAAAAATGCTTAGTGCACACATAAACGATTTTATCGAAAAAGTTATTCCGAAAGGGCTATTTCAAATGACAACAGTGAACAACGAGTTACACACATCGACATTCCATCTGATCACAAAAATAAAATGTACAATAAAGACATTTCTAATATAAAAAGTTAAGTAAATAAATAGATAAATAAGGAAGCTTAATCTTTCATAATAAAAAGATTTTCACAGGATATTGTTTGACAAATAATTTTTTCTTCTTTTTTTTCTTTAATGACTCTTTGCATTTATGTTATTAGATATTTTAATCTTCTTCAAATCTCAAATACATTATAATGATTTTTAATTATAGATATGAAGCATTATGATATACGACACACATTTAATATATATAATTTTGGACATATTTGTAAAAGCCTTTCAAATAGTTGGGAAAAAGTAAAAAACCCAAAAGCGTAAAAAAGAAAAAAAATGACAACCCTATTTTGTGGCGAGTAAAACTTTTTTTCGGCGAGTGTAATCTGAGTTGAAATTTCGGGCCCTAATATAAGGATCATTCTCTGAAAATTTGATTTAAAAAAAAAAAAAAAAAAAAAAAAAAAGTTAGCCCAAATAAAATTGCTCCAAAATTTCTTTTTAATTTTCTGCATGTACACATATGTTACAGTTAATAAAAAATAATATAAACCAAACTGTATCTGAAAATGTTTTGAAATAGTATTATTTTTATTAATTAGAAAAATGAGGGAATGATTATGAGGGAATGACAAATTTTTTCTAGAAACTACTTTATAAAAATATGATTAGGTTTAGTTGTATTTTCAAACACTAAATATTTATTAAAACATATTTTTATTACTATAATAACATAAAAAAGCAAATTTGATTTCTTTTAGTTAACTTTATTATGAATGAGGGAATGACATATAATAAAAATACTCTATTTCAATCTAACGTTTGAGTGCCATATGCAACTCATTGTAAAACGTTTCGAAAGAACACAAAAAGGCTTCTTTACTTTGCTGCCATACAAATTAAGTTTGACTTAAATAAAGCCCGTGCTGCCATTAATGGAGTAAGTAGGGTGTAAGTATAGTGTGATGAGGGAATGATATTTATTACCAGGGACAACAATAAAAAGTGTTCCAATTTCTTTCATTGCATAATATATAAATGTAGTATAATGGATAAATATTTGTTAAAGTATGTTTAATAAATTTTCAATTCAAATAATCTAAATATGCATGCTTTATTACCATATAAACCATTTTATTTATTTATATGTGTGAATGGGGACACAGCGAGGGAAGATATTTTGCATTTCAAAAAATATTTTGAAATTATATATGAATTCCAGTAACCAAAGAATAACAGTTTATATGCATAACTAACTAATTAATATTGATAGTTCTGACAGTTTTTTGCTTTTGTGATTTTAAAAATATGCCCTCAAGACTACTGGGGACATGAAATGATCCCTTTTCAGAGAATTACTCATAAGAAGAAATTATCGGATTCGTGAACATTTTCGAACTTCAGTTTTCGATGGATTTATACGTTTTGAGATACCCTCAATACGATTTGACTGTTTTTAGAAAATGTCTGTATATGTGCGCCTGTGTATCACAAATTTTGTGGACGCTGTATCTCACGAAGCAATGAACGAAATTCAACCATATATGGTATTTAGTTGGATCCTGACCTAAAGTGATGCTATTTACATTTGGAGATCAATCGCTAGACAGGTGGCAAAGTGATCCGATTTTTTCTAACTTTTAAACATAGCAGTATAGCACAAAATTTCGTATAAATGTACATAATGAGAGTTATTTTTAACGTGTGATTGCAAAATTAATATAAATTATTGAAAAATGGTAGTAATAAAATAGGAAAAAAGTTGTGCATGTTGGTGCATCCGTTTTCTCCTTTGGGGGGAGTACTCCCCAAGGTTATAAATTTTCAATATGGGTATCTTTCGGTAGAACTCGTCAATACCTTTAAAACGAATGGTTGAACGATAGATCTGTGATAATTTAAAACAAAGTTATTATTATTATTATTTATTTATTTATTTTTTTTTTTTTTTCATTTGTAACGAAAAATAAACTTAAAGAGAGAGAGAGAAAGAAAAAAAAAAAAAAAAGCATTTTTTCTGATGTTGGCATAAATTTGACTTTCTTTCGTCAATTAGTGTTATAATTCAGTGAGATAGATATCGTCTGCATTCACATGGATAACAATTTTAATAAATAATAATTTAATAATAATTTGTACAGCATAAACTTGTGTTAAGGTTATACAGAAGAAAGTCTTGTGACCACAACATAAAATTGCCATTGTTTTATTTTGAGGAGTTGTTGTTTCTGCTATATAAAAAACACGGATTTTAAGTGCTCATCAGATAAGCGTAAGTTAAATATTAAATTTATTGAAATGCGTCCAATTTGCTTGAAAATTCATCATCGTCCAGTTTTAGGGAAGATGACAAACATAATATAACTGATTGACGAAAGTTTACAAAATTAAAATAAAATTGATTTCATATGGAGGAATGATGAAAAACCACATAGATAATTAGTCTGGAATACTTTCATATAAGAAAGAATGAGACGCACTACAGAATAAAAATACCATTAGAGCAAAAAGAAAATTAATTGTAGTGAAAATTAAGAGTATGGTTACTTTATACACAGTATGGTTACTTTATACACAGCATGGCTAATTTATGGCTACTTTAATTAGTATAAACTATTAGCTACTTGGTATAAAGTTTTATATTTTTTACTAAATAATTGTAATTGTATTTACTGACGATCAAACTAATTGTTGTTCGTTTTTTTTTTTTTTTTTTTTTTTTTATTACCTATGTCAATTGTTTAAAAAGTTTAATCTTATCGTCTCTTACATTAAACATGTATGGTGTGTACTACTCTTTAATTATTCTTATCACATAAATATATAAATGAATAATGTTTGTTGAATTATTCATAATATGCTACTTTTCTATATATATTTTTTGCATCTCATTTTCATTTTTTTTTTTTTTTTTTTTTAACTTCTTACGATAATTCAATTCATTGTTAAAAATCTTTCAGTTGTTGAGTGTTATATATCACTGTCTCAAAAACAACTCATTATACATTAGGGGAAGACGGGGTATAATGAAACAAAATTTGCTATATATATTTTTTTTTCCTCCCTAGCCTCAATTTTGCATGAACAAAAATGTAATTAAGACGCACTTATAATCTAGTATTTTCCTCATCTAAATAAATTTTTATTAATTTCTAAACAATAGCTATAAACTTGAAAAATAAGAAAAAGTAAAAGCCTAACAGTGTTTTATTGTACCCCGACATACGGGGTACAATGAAACACGCCAAATAATTCAAGAAAAAAAAATCCAATTTTTACCAAATATAGACTTTTCATGAATATTTTCGAGCACAATCAGTTAAATAAAGGGAATTTTTTTTTCTTTTTTAATACAAATAATCTGGGGTGTCATTCACACGACTTTCTTTTACCCTGAAATTTAATAATATAAATACAGGTTGCAGATTAAGAGGTAAGATAACGAGTACTGTTATGTAAACCTGTGTTAAACAATTCAAATTAGGCTTCGAAAGAGTTTTATATGATAATTAGTTCTGTGTGAGGGGTACTGCCCCCCCCTCAACCCCCCCGTTTCATTAATGGACCTACATTTATACAGAATTTAATTTGGTTATTAAAAAATAATTCTGTTTTTAAAAAATAATTTATATTAAAATTATTATTTAAAAAAATATCTTTTATGAAAATGCAGACGATTTCCATGTTAGAGAAGTAGCATAACACTGAATACAAAAAAAAAAAAAAAAAAAAAAAAAAAAGTTGAATTTATTCTCAATATTACATTAAAAAAAAAAAAAAAAAAAAAAAAAATTGAAATTGAAAAAAATCGATAACTTTATTTTAAATTATCGCAGATCGATGGTTCAACCATTCGTTTTAAAGGTATTGGCGAGCTCTTTTGAAACCAACCCATCATGAAAATTTACTCCCCTCGAGGAAGGGGAGGGGGGCGAGGCTCCTACATACGTAAAATTTTTTTCCCAGTTGACTATCTCTATTACACAAAATATATATTCGTTTCACTTGGTTTAGTGCAGTCTATAGATGTTAAACTTTACTTACCTGTAATTTCTCCCATAGACGTATTTGAATATTTTTGAGTGTCCCTGTACACGAACCATTTGCTTCATCTCAACGAAAAGCTTACTGTAGCATCCTTATATGATACACATTTAGAATACCGAGTTTGGAATTTCTGCTACTATTTGTTCTTGAGATATGCTGATAACAGACACAAAGACCATTCGCTAAAAACATGATTTTCGTATTCAGGGGACCTCAGAACATACAAATATAACAAAAACTCACGTTCGAAAATTTGATCCTAAAACAATACTTTCCCAACCCTATGGGTAAGAGAAAGTAAAAAGGAGCTCACAAGATCACCGAAACCACAAAGACCAACAAGAATGAACAATTTCTCTATGTAGGAGAAGCCCAGAAAGGGGAAAAAAAAAAAATCATCAGAGGATGAAATACATATATTTAAAGAAACCAAATTTAATTTTTAACAGCCCGCAAAACAAACGATACAACAAACCAACTCAACTAAATCCCAACAGAAAAACTCAAACTAAATCGAAATCCAGGGGAAACAACAACCAAGAAACACAAGAAAGGAAGGAAAGAGGCAAGCGGCAAGACTTGTGACTTGCCTGTGGGGTTAAACTAGTTTTACGCCGGCAACACTCCCCCAGCCTGCCAAGACCAGATTAGGAGACACATGGTTAAAGAAAAAAAGCAAAACCCCATAGCAAATAAAGAACAATGAAACCATGAAATTTATTGATTGATTACGAACCCACAATAAAAATGAACCCCGAAATGAATCAAATGAAACAATGACAAATTATTATATATGTATATACAGTAAAACCTCTCTAAGTTGGACACCTACGGTTCTAAGAAAAAGTGTCCAACTTAGATAGGTGTCCAACTTATAGGGGTTAGACATAATGTTAATGGATACATTCCGTTCCGAGAAAAAGCGTCCAACTTAGAGGGGTGTCCAACTTGAGAGGTTTCACTGTATATATGTATGTATGTATGTATGTGTATATATATATATCTATATATATAAAAGAACACTTCCTGAGTGAGTTAGTGAGTGAGGGGGTGATCTATCAACGCCCAGACCAAACCCCTGGACCTAGAAGCATGAAATTTTGTGACAATGTTCTTTCTATGACGTAGGCATCCACTAAGAAGCGATTTTACAAAATTCGCCCCCCAAGGGGGGGAGGGGGGGCAAAACGTGATTTCACAAAATCCTTCATATCTCAAACAAAAAAACAGATATCCGTAAAATTTTTGCTTTAAAATATAGCTAATACAAATGTCAAAAAACCAATTTCTGGAATTTTCAAAATTCGGTCCCCAAGGGGGCGGGGGGGGCAAAACGTGATTTCACATGCGTAAAAACGTGATTTCGCATAATCCTATATATCTCAAACAAAAAAATAGATATGCGTGAAGTTTTTGCTCTAAAATATAGCTGATGCAAATATCTAAAAACCAATTTCTGGAATTTTAGAAATTCAGCCCCCAGGTGGGGCAGCAGGGGGGGGGGGAGAGGGGGGGCAAAAAATAAAAAGAGAGTTAGATCGTTCAAAATTGGTATATAGAGGTTTTCGATACCTACAAATCGATTTCGGATATGACGTAGGCATCCACTAAGAAGCGATTTTACAAAATTCGCCCCAAGGAGGGGAGGGGGGGCAAAACGTCATTTCACAAAATCCTTCATATCTCAAACAAAAAAACAGATATCCGTAAAATTTTTCCTTTAAAATATAGCTAATACAAATGTCAAAAAACCAATTTCTGGAATTTTCAAAATTCGGTCCCCAAGGGGGGCGGGGGGGCAAAACGTGATTTCACATGCGTAAAAACGTGATTTCGCATAATCCTATATATCTCAAACAAAAAAATAGATATGCGTGAAGTTTTTGCTTTAAAATATAGCTGATGCAAATATCTAAAAACCAATTTCTGGAATTTTAGAAATTCAGCCCCCAGGTGGGGCAGCAGGGGTGGGGAGAGGGGGGGCAAAAAATAAAAAGAGAGTTAGATCGTTCAAAATTGGTATATAGAGGTTTTCGATACCTACAAATCGATTTCGGATATTTTCGAATTTGTAAAATTATTAGGAGGGGCAGGAAGGGGGCGGCAAGGGGGGGGCTATGGGGCAAAAACAAATAGAAATACAGTTAGGCCGTTCAAAATTGGTACAGTTAGGTTTTAGATGCCTGCAAGTCGAATGGCGATATTTTCGAAAGTGTAAAGTTATTAGGAGGGCCGGGAAAGGGGGAGGGGAGAGGGGGGGCAAAAAATAAAAATAGAGTTAGATCGTTCAAAATTGGTATATAGATGTTTTCGATACTTACAAATCGATTGCGGATACTTTCGAATTTTTAAAATTATTAGGTGGGGCGGGAAGGGGGGGCTATGGTCAAAAACAAATAGAAATACAGTTAGGCCGTTCAAAATCGGTACAGATAGATTTTAGAAGCCTGCAAGTCGAATGGGGATTTTTTCGAAAGTGTAAAGTTATTAGGAGGGCCGGGAAGGGGGGGGCAGAGGGGCAAAAAAAAAGAAAATAGAGTTAGATCATTCAAAATTGGTACATAGAGGTTTCCCATACCTACAAATCGATTGCGGATATTTTCGAATTTTTAAAATTATTGGGAGGGGGGGGGGAGTAGAGCGGTAAAAAAATAAAAATAGAGATATATCGTTCAAAACTGGTGCATAGAGGTTTTTGATACTTACAAATCGATTGCGGATATTTTCAAATTTGTAAAATTATTAGGATAGACAGGAGGGGGGCGAAGTGGGAAAATAATAGAAATAAGAGTTAGAGCATTTTGGGAATTTTTTCCGAAGGCAGTGAGAACCCGGTGCGACATTTTTCCTACTCAGATTTTGTTTCTCTTTTTTTTCATGTGATAAAAATTAATGCAATTTTGAGAATTCATTATAGTGATTCATTTAAAAATAGGGACCAGCGAAGCGGGCGTTGCCTGCTAGTATATATATATATATAAAGAAGAAGAAGAAATTCATTTATAAATACAACAACAAGTGGAGGGGGGAAAAAAAACTGTTTGTAATGAATGTTGAAAATCGAATAAGCCTCTTTCGCTACCGTTGTAGAAGTACGAATGTATCCAAATCACACCAGTAACTGGAACATATAGTTAAACTGCAACTTTCTGTGACAAACCTGACTGATTTTATCGTAATGTTTCATCCCTTACCCTGTTGCTATAAATAACCTTGGCAAAGATATACAGCAGTTTTTTGAGAAATTTCGAAATTAATTTTCCGCATTTATTAACTTTTTCAATATCGTTTTGCTTTGTAAAGTGCTTCACTTCCATATGTAATTTATGTATACCTTGCTAATTCGAGTCTCAGTTCTTTGGTGTTTGATCATTATAATGATGAATTATTGTTATCATTATAGATGAATTACTGTTATTATTACTAGCAAATGCGAAATTTTCGCATTTTATTTTGATTGTTTTTTATTTATCTTCAAAATTTGAAACTCATAAATCTTATATCAATTTCACCACCCAATTTAAATTTTAATTCATCAGAAGACAAATTTGACTCGAAACAAATTAATATTGTGCGATATGAAACTGAAATCATTCAAAGGAAAGATTCATAATGAAATTCGTGTTTGACGACCTAATTTTCATATTTCTCCAGGCTGTACAGCTTCAGTATAGGAACCGCACGGCAACTTTTAAATTTTTGTTGATATATTGGCGATGCCTTTTTACTTATTATTTATTTTGACATAATTTTTTGCTTAAAAAAAAAAAAAAAAAAAGAAAAAAGAAAAGAAAAAGAAAAAAACAGTACCTATTTCGACTAACTTTTTGTTAATGTATTTTTTAATCAATTTCTGACAATAGTTCATTTTCTGCTTTTTTTTAAAAGTATTGCTAGGTTTCGAATGATGCTTGCAAAGATGCAACATTTAAAAGTTTTTTTTTTTTTTTTTTTTTTTTAAATAAAATGACCTCATTAGACAAATGTAGTCATTTTTTTAATTAGATTATTGAATTAGTCCGAGTGCTTAAATTGCCCATGTATAAATATTATTTTTTATTTATACTCGCATATTTTATTAATTATTTCACTATAGTATCCTTTCGACACAATTTAATTGTAACTGGTCCACGTTAGAGAAATATTTATATAGATTATATAAATTGCTAGCTTAAATAAAAAAGAAGAAAAAAGACTTCAAAATTTATTCTGAATTCCTATTTATCATTTTCAATGCTACCATAACCTTTGGCCGTGACATTTATCCTGTGTGCCCAAGGAACAAAAGTTTTCAACACGTTGATTCCTTTTGTTATGTTTGTGAGTGAAATGGGTCAACCCCATCTCACCCCGATGTTTCCCGAAAATCACAAATACGCATGTCCTAGCTATAATAGAAAACTTCCTGTATCACAAAAAGGGCGACTTTTTTTAATGCTGATATTGTATGCTTATTCTGTTTATTGAACGCTACGTGGGAGTGACTTCTCTTTCTTTTTCAAATCATTAAAAAATAAATGAAATGCAATTCAATGACAGGATGAACTGCTGCACACAGAGATAGTCAAAATCGTTCACTCAACTGTGAGCCTTCTTTGCTATCATAAGCTATTGATTAAATTATTCATCACCCAGTATAGGTACAATTTCAATGTTATTGTTGGAAAATTTCAAAATCTACACTAAAAAAATAATAAAAATTCAAAGCGAGAGCGAAAATGAACGCGAATAAAAAATTATATTTTTATCAAACCAAAATATATCGGGGAAAAATTAATTTAAATTAAATTAATAAAACTAATTTAAATAATTATTTCACGTGAATTCTTATATTTAAACGAGAAAAAAAATTAATAAAATTATCTTTTTCATATTATATTTAAGCTTCATTTTAATTTAATTGTCAAGAAAACTGTCTATTTTTTCAGTTAATAATAATAAAAAAAATTATACGGTAGTTATAATTTAATCACTTAAAAATAGAGCAACTACCCCCATTACAGGTACATTAGGTTGGTACTAACATTTGGTATAATAATAATCATGGGTACACCGTAAAAAAATTCTGTAAATTTACTAAAAAGTTTATCCAGAGTCTCTGTAAATTTACAGTGATTCTTAGTTAAAAGTAAATAATCGAGATACTCAATCTTTATTCTGTATTTTTATGCATTTTAATTATTTAATTTATCAATAAGAATTAAAAATGAATGTTTATACTTTTGAAAAAACATTGTAAGTCACAAATATATTTTCGCCAATAATTTGTTAAATTAATATTAAACACTAAAATGTATATATAACACACATATTTTACCATGTTTTTATTAACTTCGATTCTTGTTTGTTTGTTTGTTTGTCCGGTACAAATCTTGCAATCTATTTTTAACTAACTTCCCTATTAGCTAGACACCTTAAACACTGAAACTTCCACGGTAGCTCAGAACCCGGTGACAACACAATACTTCGAAGTCAGATTTTCGAATAGTTTTCTTTTAATTAATTAAAATATGAAAATAATAAGCTCTTAATAGCAATAAAATAGCCATTAAAATATTAGCTATAATTTAAATGTTGCCAAAAAAAAAAAAAAAAAAAAAAAATTACGAGTTCATTTTCTTTCGACATAAAAATAAATACATTTAATTCAACGTGAACGTTAAAAAATTATAAAAAGTTATGCATCTCACAAAAATTGAAGTCATTATCACTTTAAAAATTTTTATACACATTCATAAGTGATAATGTAGTTCACGATGCTAATATACGTTGTTCTAAAAGAAGTAATATTTTATTTTTAAAACCAACTTTTTTTTTTCTTTCACTATTATTATTACTTCACTGAGTCCGCGTGCTTAAATATTGTTCAAATATTATCTTTTATCCTCGTGTATTTTATTAATGATTCATCAGAAAATTTAAAAACATGGTATACATTTTTTTTTTTTCTTTTTTAATCTTATATTATAATTATTAACATCTCCATTTATTTTTCTCTGTAATTTTATATAAGACTTAAGATAAATGATTACTAGTAGTTTTCTGTTAAAATTTTTAACAGTGTAAGTGATATAGATTGTATGTGGTAATTTTTTACATCATTTTTGAAAGCTTCTGCCCGAAATATTACGGGCACGAGAAACAAAGAGGGAAATATTATTTTGTGATTGAGAAGAAAAAACTTAAATAATTGATTTATGTGGTTATTTTTAGTAATTTTTTCCGAGTATGGAAAACTATGTTTTTGCTATGTATAATATTACTACAAAATAAGCCATGACAAGACTACTTCTGGATTCCGTCATTTAATTTCCAAACTAAATTTTTCTCTCCAAAATTGTTTTTTAACGATGATCTTCTCCATGCATGGCTAGTCCGTTTGCATCTTAAGCCTTATACTTTATTTTTATTTATTATTATTATTATTTATTTTTACTGCTTTCATTTTTAATTTTTTGCTTGCATCTCTTTTTAATCTTTACTTTAATATTTATTCTGCTTACTTATCTTCTACTTTGCTGCATTTTCTTGCGCATAAAGAATGTGACTATGTTGTCTTTTTAGTATTTATTTCAGTAATATCTGCTTTTTTAGCGTTTAAAATAATATTACTCTTTAATATATATTGAAATTTTGTGAAACTTTCTTTGATATTTACTGTAGAAAAGTCTGTAATTTAATCTTCTTGGAGTAAAATAATAAAAATAAATATGACTTTTACAATAGAAAATTTTGTGATTTTCATAAATCACTTACTGAACAAAATCAAATTTGGCACTTGAAAGCCATTTTCCAAAAACAATTCCGATAAATTTATAACAATAACTGCTTTGGGGGGAAAAAAAAAAAAAAAGAAGAGCTTATAAGTACTGCATAGGATTAAATCGTCACAGCAAATGTTGATATTATTAAAGAAATTCCATTGCGAAACTTATGTATTTTGAAATTTAATACAAAATTAATTTCTAAATTTATAACAGGCGTTATTGTTGCACAATTTTCTCACAATTCCATTTAGGTATACAAAAGCAGCAATTACGTATAATAATCTTTAAATAAATAAATAAATAATAAAATCACAACATAAAATATAAATTGATCGAGTCAAGTTACAAAACAACTTGGTAATATTATGTAAACGTAAACCATCTACACTAAATCCTTATCGAAACTATTAATAGTAGATTGCTATTGATAATTCTAATCGCTATTATTAATAGATTCATTAATAATTTGCACTTCAATAAAAATAAAAATAAATGTATAAAATAAACATGTAACAGAAAGTATAAATTATAGTCATATCTAGTACGTTCCTACATTATCTGGATATTTTGATTAATCAGCCAAAATAAAAAATAAGCGATGAGGATCGATTCTGCCTGATGTTGAAAGTAAAACATAAACGAATGTTTACGGAACACTGATTATTAAGTCAACGAATTACAAATGAAAAAAATCTGGTGTGAAACAACCACACGACTTCCATTACCCTCTATTACACGTATTATATGCATTTTTTGGAGATAATGTGATCAGAAGACATAATATTGAGCTAATGAAATAGGCAACTAAAAATTTTCCAGTAAGAGAAAGTTAATGCACGTTTGCGGTAAACGCATGAAAACGTAAAAACATAAAATAGAGTTTAGGGGCAGGGGGGGGGGGGGGGAGGAAGGTAATTTTTTTTTTTTTTTTTTTTATATACACCAATTTCTGAGATCTAAAACTGATCTATATGATCAGGATAACTATTAATTTTCCTGTAATAACCGCATAAAGCGTGAGAAAGGATATATAAAATGGGTTTATGTAACAGTTTTCAAGAAAGTCGTTAGAGCCGTTTTTGAGACACCGATTTTTACCAAAACTTGGCATATTCTCTTGTTACCGGAAAACAACAATTACATACAAAAGGATATTTAAAAGAGGGTTAATATAGCAAGTTAGATAAAAATCCATACAACCGTTTTGAAAGGAATCCACTCGTAGTACCTGAAATTCAGCTGTTTATATCAATTTTCCTGAACTAACCAACTATATCATTCGAAAGGACATCTAATAGAGTGTTTATAAAACAACTTTGAAGAAAATTGTTAGAGTCGTTTTTGAGATACGGACTTCCGCCCCATTTCCGGTTTCGGATATCTCACTTCTGGTTTTCCAATTTTCACCAAAATTTGGAAAATTCATCTGTACACCAGTTCTGTCTTAATTCTAAAATTTCGTATGTATCTTTATTAGTTTCGGAGATATGATAGTCAGAAGATTCCCCACACACATACACACACTGGCCAATTGCCAAAAACCACTTTTTTGGACTCAGGAGACCTGAAAACATGTAAATCAGGTGAAATCTCGATATCGAATTTTTGGACAGAATACAATACTTCCATTACCTACGGTAGTAGGGTAATGGAAGTAAAAAGGATGTTTAATGTAGTACATATTTATTTTTAGTCTAGCGTAAATTTTTCAAGCTGAGGAAAAAAAAAATAATATATATATTTTTTTAATTTAACTATGATATTTCTACCACAACAGATAATTTTAAATACATATATATATTATTTAATGCAGTGTGATGAAAGCGCCATAATGGTAAACTTTTAAAAAATCTTTCCGTAACGTAACTAGCAACTCTCAGAGTGGCTAAAATTAGAACTTTTCCAAATTCCCTGACTTTTCCATCACTATTTTTTACCATTTTCCCTGACTTACGCTATTTTTTTCCACCAAAAGTTTCACAAAATTAGCAAATAATTTAGCAATTACAATAACAAGCTTTCAAATTGAAATTATTGAAATTCCATGACTTTACTGGAAATTCCCTGACTATTCCACGGCTTTTCCACACTAACTTAAATTGCCTGACTTTCCGGGACCGGTGGCCACCCTGAACTTTCAACCCCAAAATGAAAACCGATATGAGGGGAGTAAGACACACTCTACATTCGGTTATAATCAGATGAGTGAGTTTCAGAGAGACATCTATGCCTCTTAAAAATAATGTTTTCACTCGTAAATTAAAATTTATATCATTTTTATGCTTGTGCTTATTGTCTTCATCTGCGTAACGTACGTCCAATAAATAATACATAAATGCCTACAAATTTTCCGGCTCGTTCCTGGCGGAGACAATAATAGATTACAAAATTAATATGGAAATACATTTCGTCATTAAAAAAAAAAAAAAAAAAAAAAAAAACTAACCTAGGTAAAAAATATTTAATCTATGTCAGATTTTATAACGAGTTATTTTTGTAAATATTTGTCTTCAATTTTATTAAACAACAAATCTTAAATTGTGATTCGAAGTTTAAACATAAAATTACATAAAAAAGCGATGTTACAGTTTAAAAAAAAATAACAATAACAATAATAATAATAGTCCTCCGTCCTAAGTTCTGCTTTTGACAGAATTTAATCAAAATCTTTTTTTTTTTTTTTTTTTTCTTTTTGGAAAGAAAAAGAAAAGAAAATTAATAATAATCAGTATCAAAACAAACATTATATAAAAAGTTTTTTTTTTTTTTAAATAATTTTGAATTAGGGAATAAAAAGTGCGCGTACAAAATGAAATAAAAAAAATCTCGTGTGAAACAACCACACGACTTCCATTACCCACTATTACACATATTATATGCATTTTTGAGAGATAATGCGATCAGAAAACATAAAAGTGAACTAAAGAGAAAATCGTTAGAGCCGTTTTTGAGATACCAACTTTAAAAAAAAAATCAATTATTGACCGGAAAACAATAATTACATACAAAAGGATATTTAAAAGTGAGTTAATATGGCGAGTTTGAAAAAAATCCGTACAGCTGTTTTTAAAGGAACGCCCTTGGGAGACCTGAAATTGAGCTATTTATACAGGACGCCTATCAATTTTCCTGAACTAACCAACTATATCATTCGAAAGGACATCTAATAGAGTGTTTATATAGAAAATTTGAAGAAAATCGTTAGAGCCGTTTTTGAGATACGGACTTACGGTCCCACTTCCGATGTTCCACTTCCGGTTAAAATCAATTATTGACAGGAAAACAATAATTACATACAAAAGCATATTTAAAAGTGAGTTAAAATGGCGAGTTTGAAAAAAATCCGTACAACCGTTTTTAAAGGAACGCCTTTGCGAGGCCTGAAATTGAGCTATTTAAAAGGGACGCCTATCAATTTTCCTGAACCAACCAACTATATCATTCGAAAGGACATCTAATAGAGTGTTTATATAGCAAGTTTGAAGAAAATCGTTAGAGCCGTTTTTGAGATACGGACTTACGGTCCCACTTCCGGTTTTTCAATTTTCACCAAAATTTGGAAATTTCATTTGTAGACCAGACGTATTTCAATTCTAAAGTTTCGTAGCTCTATCTTTATTAGTTTCTGAGCTATAATAGCCAGAAGATTCTCCACATACATACATACACACACACACACACACACACACACACACACACACATACACACTGACCAATTGCCAAAAAACCACTTTTTTGGACTCAGGGGACCTTAAAACGTGTAAATCAGGTGAAAACCCGATATCGAATTTTCAGACAGAATACAATACTTCCATTACCTACGGTAGTAGGGTAATGGAAGTAATAAGTAAAAAGAAAAAAAAAAAAATGAATTTAATGATTTAATTTTTATATAAAACATGATCGCGTGCTATCTTAAAAAGTAGATGTAAAATTTAAAGTTTATGTGGTGTGTGTGGCATCTATAAAAACTGTTTCAAGAAATAGAATAAAGAGAGCAACGTTGTTGGTTGCATTTTGGTATATAGTTTGAATTTTTTAATTTTATAGATGTAATATCTACCGTAGGAATAATTTCTTATGTTAAAACTATAGGGAATTGTTATGCGAGCACAAGCGATGCTACTTTATTTATTTATTTATTTTATTTTATTTATTTATTTTATTTTTATTTTTTTTTCTGGAGCAAAGCAAATCTATTCGGTAATCAAGATCTGGGTGTTAAATAGTTTAAGTGGATTTTACAAGTTGAAATTAGAGCTAATAGATTGTATGCAAATTAGGAAACTAAACTTTTGAATTTTGGATTTTTTGTATTCTGCATTATATTATTAATTTCCCGTCTTAGATTTTCGAACACAAAATAAAATTGTTCTGAAACATTTTCCATTTAAGCCATTTTTTTTTTTTTTTTTTTTTTTTTTTTTTAAGTGGTAAGAATCTTTCCCTTGACATTGACATAAAGAACACAACAGAGTGCCCGGAACAGAAAAAGTTACTCCTTATTTCTGAAATATATTTTTATTTATTTATTTTTTCTGATCAAATTATAATAAATTTTAAATTAAAAAATTAAGGTATTAAACAGTATCAATTTTTGAGCTTAACTGAACTAGCTTTTGGGAGCCACTTTATATTAAAATAAATTCTAAATCACATTACGCCTGCATTTTATTAAAAATATATTGAATTACATTTCACAGTCTCACGGAGAGAAGACATTGAGCAAACTGAATGAGTAATAAAAAATCTTATTATTTCTTAGCATTGAAAACTCATTAAGGTAAACGGCACATTTCATGTGCAAAAACCTAGAGAAAGTCCAATAATTAACACGTAATTTATTGTCACAAATAATATAATAATTAACTTGTTTACAAACAAAGAAAAATTACAGTACAGTAGAATATTAAAGGAAATTATTTAAATTAATTGGGAAAGAAATAGACTTACCAAACGAATAAATAACTAATTACAATTTCATAGAAAAGGAAACTTACCTAAAACGAAAAAAGAAAAATTAATCTAGTAAAAATCATATTGAACAAACAAATGATAAATGAGGTAATATACAATTTCAAACTTCATAAAGCAACATAGAAAACATTTCTTATACTTCATAAATAGTTGATTTCGCATCATTGTTAATCCAGACTGAATAACAGCAATTTAAATAACTTGTGACTTAAAAATTGCTTTATATTTTCTATAATGTCAAATGCATATATTAAGGTAATATAATTAACGATTTAACAAAAAGACAGATAAAATTGTTCACAAATGATCAATAAATCCCCAAAAAAATGATTAAAAAAAAAAAAAAAAAAAGAAAAGAAAAAAAAAAGTACTCCCATTTGCCTTCCTTTGAGGGTAAGAGGCAGGGATTGGAATAAACGCTTACTCGCCAATGGTGATGGCATGACGATTGTACTCTTAGGTTTTAGAAATATTTTTATACTTTAGGAAATATGAAAATTGCAAGTTTCTGTTTATTATGAAAAAGAAAATGACAAATGCAGTTTTTCCTGCATTATTGACATTTCTATAAATTAAATTAAATTAAGGGGGTCTGGAACACCAAATTTTTGTTTTTAATATTTATTGATGAATTACTGTAATTATTTTTTCTGAAATTGGAGCTTTTTTGACGATGAAGTTGAGCAAGAAATAATCTTAAAAAATTTTAAATAAAATGTTAAAAATTTTAATAAAATTTTAAAAATTAAAATTTTTTGATAAATTAAAAATTTGTTATATCTCATGAACTAATGGTTCAATTTACAAAATCTTCTCACTCTTATATAGAGAAAAGATTTATCTTCGGGATTTTTAATTAGGAGCAAAACTTTTTTGATAATCCAAAAGTTATGCATGAAATAAGTACTTTTTTTAAATTAAAATTAATATTCAAAAAATTTATAATTATAATCAGAAATCCTGAACACAAATTGAAAATAAATCCTTTCTGTATATAAAGGTGAAAAAAGTTTGTAAATTGAACCATTAGTTCATGAGATAAAACAAACTTTAAATTTATCTTTTTTTTTTTTTTTTTTTTAAATTTTTAAAATTTTATTTTATTTTTTATTTATTTATTTTATTTTTTTCAGATTCTTACTTGCTCAACTTCATCGTCAAAAAAGCTTCAATTTCAGAAAAAATAATTACAGCAATTCATCAATAAATAATAAAAACAAAAATTTGGTGTCCCGGACCCCCTTAAATTATCCAGTACCAAGACGCTGCGGTGAAGAAATCTCTGCCGAAGTTAGCGAGGGCCCGAAGCGAAGTTTGTAAGCAATTTCAATGTATTTTCTTTTTAGTTTTAATTTGTAGAGCGGTATAAAAAATATTGATTCTTTTTTTTTTTTATTCATTTAAATATAGTGACCAACGAAGCGGGCAAAGCCTTCTATAGTATGGAATAAATAATAAATAAATAAAAACATTAAAAATGGAAAAACATGATTTTTTTTTTTTTTTTTTTTTTTTTTTCGAGTCTTTAAGTGCGGTAATTTATCAGGTGGTAAAATGTGGACACGAGTGCAACTTGAAATTTGCGATGTACAAGAGCATACATTAATACTTTGAAAATTCTTATTTTAATTTTCCGCAAGAGTACAATATTTTTTTAATTATTATAACACAAGCATAGCTTGCAAGTGTTACGATTACTTGGGAGTTCCTTCGAATATTTTGCGGGAGGTTTCTTAAGTTATTAGCGCCGCCAATCATACACAACTTTCCTATTGCAAAATAGCATGTATATCATTGGCAATTCTGTTTTAGTTATGCAACATAAAATAATTTGATTTGCATAACGATCTACATTCAGTATGTCTTTCAACTGTGCTTTAACAAACTAAAACTGTTACAAATAGAAAAAACTTTATACTTGTAATTGAAACTTACTACAATATAACATGTGATGGAAAAAGTGTATGCATGTTAACCCCTATTATATAAAATGATAGAGAAGAAAGTTTTGTGATATCTAAAACATATTATTATTACATATACAATTTAGTTTTTAATTTTGAATAATAAATAAATTTTGTTAGTAATTTGAACAATAAGGGTTGGGTTGTGGGGATTAAGGCCGACTGACTGCACTAGGGTCTTAGGCTTGAGGAGAGGTGCCCTCCGTGGGGGTCTCTCTAAGGAGTATTTGACTTATAAGATATAAATATGAAATTTCGAAAATTTCGTAATTTATTTTTGGGGGGATGATTTTCAGGTGACGTTTATTCCGAGGGACGTTTAGTGGGGACGTTTTTTTCCCGATACCGTTCTATGGCGTTTATTTAAAAAGTTTTTATTTATACATCATTCAACATCAGTATTTTATGCATTTTACTGCAATATATTGCCATTGGCTAATACTTTGCAATCATGCATTCAGTAACAACGTCTTTTCTAGTCAACGAATCGTATGTGACTGCAAAAGCATAAAAAAAAAAAAAAATAACATATTTCGAAGTCCGATACGAGGTCACGGCTTTTACAGAAGGCGAGTCTGCCTACCCACGGCCACATAACCAATACATCTGCAGATAATCGATTTTCAATGTTTAATTTCCGTAAATATTCAGTAGGTAGTGGGCGACTCATAAGCTTGAAACTGCCTCAGAGATAGGTCAAACTAAGAAAGAAATAAAATATTATTATGAAGTTGCCACTCAATTACGGCAGAAAAAATATTCCTCTCTCCCACCATATCCTGTTCAAAGTCTGAAAATTACAGACTGAAAAATCATAACACATCATAATCGCATAAAAAAATAATATATTAAAACTTAATACGATAAAATTACTTTAAAAATTTAATGTAGGATTAAACGAATGTCCAATGTAATCATGAAAATGTCTACATACAGCTTCCCAAGTAAAATATTTATGTAATTGTGTTTAATTTATGAACACTGAATACCGACATTACTTTAAAAGCAAAATTCCTGGGCACTAAACAGGAATAGGCTGAAAAATAGAATGACATAGTTCAACAGGTAATTGAAAATTTAAATTAAGATAACTAAATAATTTTGTAAAGATCTTTTTTATTTAATTTTATCCCCCCCCCCCTTCGAAACTGCAACTTTCAAAGTATCATCCTCAAAATAACATACACAAGGAAGAAAAAATTATTTTTGAGTAATGTAACAGACAGCAAAAAAGTTAAAATAAATAGTTCAAGATAGTGCAAACAAAGATGGACGTTAGAATTTTTAAATCCCAATAATAATTACAATAAATTAATAACAGATTTATTTTAACGCTTCATTACCTTTTCAGAAAATGAAACAATCATAAAAAAAAAAAAAAAAAAGATTTAGTAGATACTCTAGTTAGTCAAATCAATAAGTATTAGCGCAAATCATAAGCCAATAGACACTGTGAAAGGTCCATTTCACAAAATAATCAGATCTCTTTGAAGAAAAGAAGTATTTTCGTCTCGCCAGACGTCTGACCGATATCATCGCATTGAATATAATCCTCTTTGAATCCTTAAAATAACTTACCAAATGATGTTATGAAATACACAAAGGTTAAAATGAAAGATAAGTCAAGGTCATATTTATCGATTTGTACAACAGAAACTCCGTTTGATCAAACTTTTAGAAATTCAACTACAGTGAAACCTCTCAAGTTGGACACCCCTCTAAGTTGGACACTTTTTCTCGGAACGAAATGTATCCATTAACATTATGATTAACCCCAAAAAGTTGGACACCTCTCTAAGTTGGACACTTTTTCTTGGAACCGTAGGAGTCCAACTTAGAGAGGTTTTACTGTATTAGTCCGAAATATTTTTAAACTGCCCATGATTTCTAAAGAACTTGCATCGCTTTAGTTCTCTGTTATTATAAATAATGTATACTCTTTATTTATTTACGTGTTTTTATATCACATGCGATACAGTAGGATCCAATGATTCTAGTAAATGATTTTAGTTTTAGCTTATCTTTTCAATTGTATTTAATTTACGAAGAATTTAAAGGTTGATAAAAGTGATGATGATTCCTTGTGTCAAAATCTGTGTTCAATGTTCAAATCTGTGTCAGATTTTTCTTATAAAACGTAATATGTACATACAGTACCCGCCGCTTATTAAAATCACATTCGTTCTGAGCCAAAATGATTGTATTATGCGGCTGATTTTTATATCCGGCGATCGTTCCTGCACTTAAGGAAAATACATTATACTACTCTGAATTTAGAAATAAATTTCAAAAGATAACAAGTAATGAAATTAATAAACAATATTAATTAATTTTTGACAGATAATTAATTTTTTCTTCAATATAACTAAATTAAACGCATTGCAAGTTTCTATATGCGTTTTTCATTGAGGAGAATCGTCATTACTTTGCCAAAAGTTCACGCTTTTCTTTTAAATTTAAAATTTGTCTGTTTAAACCCTCTTGTTTCATAGTTATTTCAGAATAACAACTAGAAGCTATCATTTAATAATTAAAAATTATATATATATCATTTGTGAATCAAATCAAGTTTGTAACTTATTACCGCGCTTTGGAGAATACGCTCCATGTTTAATTTGTAACTATACTGCAAGTGTAAAATATTCGACAAAGAGATTGTTGTGCTTTAATTTCTTTTTTTATTTGAAAAATAAAAGCAATCGCAATGTAAATAAATAAATAAAAATTATCTTGCATAAATATTTTTGCTGCTGAAGAGTTTTTTTTTTTTTTTTTTTTTTTTTGAGTTTATTAACCGACGATGCTGATTTTATCAAGCGGCAGTAGTTTGTATTGAATTGATTCCGGTCCTGGCAATTTGATCAGATTAAGCGGCTGATTTTATTAACTAGTAAATTTATAAAGCGGCGGTTACTGTATTTCTTTTTTGGTGCTTCCCGTAAAAGTAAATACACCACTTCCCATAATACTGATCATATTATAGCAAACATATCGCACTCCGACAAGAAAAGCAATACGAGTAAAAGAAATTGCAATTTTGAATTTATGTCAATGAAAAATATGTACGAAATGCTCCAATATGCACAAAAAGTTTCGTCACAACTCAAACTCGAAGTCAATCCACCTGAGAGGCAGTTGTGTCAGTTATTATTATTCTGTTTTAAAGAATTTAATACTGCTGAAGCAAACTTAAAAAACGCATGTATAAGGATTTTTTTTTTTTTTCCCACTGTAAGTTACACATTCATAAAAATCTGTAAAAAGCACATTTCACATTGAACATAAAAGCCGTGAAAAAAGACGGTAGTGCAATAAAATGAAAACAAATTAGTGTTGGCTTCCATTTACTTTTCAAGATATGCCTTAAATTAATACGTTAAAAATAAATAACAATGCTGACTTAAGCTAATTTGACAGGTTGCAGCAACCGGCGTCTCTTTTCAAGACTTATAGGGCCGGTTAGCTTTTAGATACATTTCTAGTTGCCACACAGTGAAAAAGGGATAATCTCATAGCTTTCAAAATGCTTTTTGTTAACATGCGCCTTTTTATTACCACCTACAAGCATTTCGGTGAAAACAAGTTTATACATATTAGACATATATAAGTAATAGCGCCAACTTATATTTTTGTCGTGCACAAAAATGGCACATACAGAGCAGAAAGTACGTAGTAAGGGGGCTTGGAACCTTTGACTTGGCACCACAAAAGTTTTCCATATGAAAGCTTATATTTAACATGCATAAATTTAACAATTTTAGCCATTTAACATTTATAAATTGAACTATATTAGGTTTTTTTCAATAAAATATATATTCAGGCAACAATTCTTATCGTTTTTTATACATTTTTAGAGATATAAAATCTTTAACTTGCATTTCCTCATTTTGCATTTTTTCATGAATTCATGATCTTTAAAATTCTAAAACTGCTACAGATATTTAAGAAAAATCCCATCAAAAAAATTCCTCTATATAGCCTAAATTTACTACTGGATTTCAAAGTCCCTATAGTTTAAGCTTTCCCTATAGTTAAGGTATAGTTTAAGCTAAATTTCATATGAGGTGTTTCTCATGCATAAAGAAATAAAATAAAGTTTCAAACTATTTTCCCAAATATAAGGTAATTTGGGATATAAAAGGTTAAGGATGCTAAATAAAAGAGAGAGCCATTAATGCGCTTTACGAGCACTGGTTATCTTTTTTATTAAATTCGCTCGGCAGCGGCATTATTGTTGCTGAATCTGTGCTAAATAAATTTCAAACGTAACAAATAAATTTAAATTTTTGGGGAGCTGCAAATATGGCATACAGAATTATACTATAATACTTACATATACATATATATAAAACACTTATACGAAATTTGGAACTTTACTACTATACTACATTAAAAATCATGAAAGGAAAAAAAAGGAATGACAATATATTTGCTGAACGATATGCCCTATAAGTTAATACATATCATTTATGTCAAAGCGACAAAAAACGTAAATTTTTATAAACTTCTCACATAAGATTTATAACAGTTACACACATAAAACCTTTTACTAATTTAAAACATGTGCATAGACCGTTAAAAAACATGTTACAAAAATTCTTGTTGAAAATTATTTACTTAGCTTTCAACTCATTCTTGATGAGTCTTCTTCAGAGTATAAATAGGCTCAAAACAGCTTGGAAAGCAAATAAACATACCTAAGTCCAGTATTTAAATAATTGATCAGCCAATAAATATTGCACTTATGTTTATTTACTTTCGAAGTTATTTTGAGCCTATTATTTACACTCTGAAGAAGACAACGCGAGTAAGTTGAAAACTAAGTAAATAATTTCCAACGTAAAAAAGTTTTTAATTTTTTTTTTTTTTTTTTTTTTTTAAATCCTTTTTTAATAATTTCCACATATTTTTTAAACTAATAAAAGGTTTTACGTATGTGATTGTGTGGCATACAGCCCCCCTTCCAATTAATTAAAGTTGGCCAGACCTTAATCTCCACACAGAGCAGGTGTGCTGATACTTACAATAGTTTGGCTCCAGACTGTCTCGAACTGTGACACTAAAGTACAAAGAAGCTGCCCTGATGGTACGCCCTGATGGTCGTGAGAACATTGGAGTTTCCGAGGAATTTCTTCGGCCCGACGGAAAGGCGCCCGCCCGCTCAGCGAATGAGAGAGGAGCGCGGGTTGCCATCGAGAGAACGTGTTTTCCCAGGAACAGAGCTGGAAGCAGAGAGTCGGGGATTCGTATCTTGTCTTCGGCCAGTGAAGGTCGGAGGGTTTTTTCTTGTCCCGTTTACCAGGAGAGGTAACGAGACATTTAATGATTTTTTGTGTTCCTCTAGGAGCAGAGAACACAGGTCAGCGTATTTTCTGTCACCGGCGAAGGTGCAGGTCAGCTCATAAGAGACTTTGTACTTAAAATTATCCTAGGACTGAGCTATATCTTTTCTGTACCTGGAACGGTGCAAGGATTGTTTCAGTAAACCGAATTTAGGATCACGGAGATCCACTGAGTTTGTTAAAAGCATCAAATCAACTATCGATCCATACTGTAGCTCCTGGACATTGTACATAATCCTCCAACATCAATATTGTAACTAAAGGTTGTACATAGAATCTTGTTTAAATTTTAATTAAATTAATTTTCTTATCAACTTCTGCTGTGACGGGATTTTCTTCTTCGCTACCAGAACCCTCGCCCGAAATTCCAAAACGCCACAGCTATACTAACTTGGTGGCAGCGGTGGGATGATTGTTGGAGAATACTACACTGCCTGAAGAAGTACGGACTACGGACGATAGAAAAGTGATAGACTCAAGGGAAGGATAAACGCAGCGGAGTACGTCGAATCATCAAATCAACGGAGGATACATCTACGTCGCATCGACGAGAATCTCTAAGACAGAGAGGAGAGCCCTCAGCCGGAACCCATCCCGAATTCCATACGGAGTGCCGATCCGAGAGCCATCATAAGTGCCAGAAGGAAGGACGGAACTCGAGCAAACGACAACAAAACAGGGGTGAGTCAAACTTTTCTAGTGAGGCTGTAAAATTTTTTGTTATTTAAGGTATTAGATGATAAATGTATAAAGTTAAAAGTTATTTAGAAATTTATTAAGGGAGAGTAAACCTTAAATTAACATTGTTTTGGAAAAATTAAAAATGTGGCATATCACAAATATTAGAAACTCTAAGTAAAAACAGGGAGGAATTTAAATTATAGGTAAATTTAATTTAAATATAACTCATATTTGTTTAGTTTGGAAAAATATTAATTGATTTGCACATATTTGATTATCTTGTTTTAAATGAGAAAGATTATATTTGAAAACAGATATTATTTGAGAAAACAAGAAGTGTGTTAAAATATCTTGAGAAAGATAACACAGTAATTTCATATTGTTTTGTGTAATTTATGAAAATTAAAAGTGAATCAAATAAGTTACGGAAAGAGGTTTCTTTCCTGGAAAGTGTTGTGATTTCAAATATTTCAAATTTAATGTGTAGAATTGAATATTAAGTTTTAATTATTGGAATCGTGTTGTATTGGAATTTTATACACCCCAAAAATTTGCAAAATTGAATTATAGGTTTTATTAGTGTAATTTTGTATATGTATTTTTTGGAATTGGGTAAAATTGTAAGAATTGTGTAAAATTGTTAGGAATTGTGTAAAAGTGTTAGGTATTATGTAGAAATTTTTTTTTGGGAATTGTGTAAGATTAAATTGTGAATTTAGAATTAGGTAAACATGTCAGATTTAGGGCAGTATAGGAAAGCGGAACTGCAAGAGCTTGCAGTCGAATTCGGAGTGATTGTTGAAACTTCGGATAGGATAAGTGATATCATAGGGAAAATTCAAAAGTCTCCAGATTACAATAAAGACCTAGCCCTAGCTCAAATTAAGTTAATACGGGAGGATCTCTTAGAAAGAAAGGCGGAAGAGAAAAGGAAGGCGGAAAAGATTGCGGAAAGGGAGGCTGAAGAGAAAAAAATCGCTGAAAGAGAAGCGGAAAGGAAACATGAATTAGAGTTAGAAAAACTTAAAATAGCCCAAAATTCAGAAACAGTAAGTCTAGCTTCGACTCGTAGCGAACGCTCCAGCCGACAATCACTAAAATCGGTTATGCAAAAATTTGAACCGGAGAAATCGGACATGGCATTATTTCTTGCGTTATTCCAAAGACAAGCTAGGAAGTTAGAAATAGATGACGAGGATCTAGTGACTAATTTATTAGCTTTATTGCCCGTAGAAATCGCGGAATTAATTTTAAAAGAACCCCAAGAAATTAGTGACGATTTTGAGAAAGTCAAACAAATGCTATTAGATCGATTTAAATTAAGTCCGGAAAATTTTAGAATTAAATTTATGCAAAACCAAAAACAACCGGGAACTCTTTGGCATGATCTAGCTTATGATTTAGATACATATTTAAATGGGTGGTTAGAGGGAGTAGAAGTGACAAATTTTGAGGATCTAAAGAAATTAATGGTGGCCGACCAGTTAAAGAAACGGGCTAATTTCGAAATGAAAGATCATTTCATAGATTCGTGGAGCTCTCTCAATGAACCGCGAGAGTTAGCTAAGAAGTTTGACGCATACGAGTCAGTTCGCAGAAATAATAAGAAAAGTTGGACCCCGAAACCACCACTAGAAAAGAAATTAGATAAACCTCGCAACTTTGATAAAAATAGGGTTGAGAAAAAGGCCCCAGAACAAAAAAATTGGAGGGATAAGTCTGATCTGACGGAAAGATCTAAATTATTTGAGGCCCGAAAACCTATTGTTTGCTATGTGTGCTCTTCCCCCGATCACATTAAGCCAAATTGCCCAGTCTGGAAAAGCAGACAAGAGAAGGCTGAAAAAGTAAATCACGTAGGAGACGCTGAGAATTTAAACCCGGCTTTTGAACCTTATTTAAGTGAAGCCAAGATAAATGGGGAAAAGGTTACCATTTTACGTGATTCTGGGACGTGCCTCGATATTGCCCCTCATAAAATAATTTCTAATGAGCAATTAAACGGGGAAACTGTGTGGGTTAAAGCAGCTTTAGCCAACGAAGTGAGATGTCTACCCATAGCCAATATTGAATTAGAAATTGAGGGAATAGGGTTAATTAATACGAAAGCCGCGGTAGCGGATATGGAAGTTCTCATGGATTATTATTTACTGGGAAATGAGACGCAGAAATTAATCGAGAGAAAAAAACAAAAACCCGAATTAATCCATGCAGTCGAAACGCGGGCGAAAAGGCGTAAAAACGAAACTGCGCCAAAAACCAGTCTGGCGAGTGAAAGCGCTGGGAATGATCAGGGAGAGGCAGAGAGCGAGCCTACGGAAAATCAGGGTACGGAAGAATCAATTTTCCTCCCCGAGTTAGAGGAGGATAGGATCACCGCTCTGGCGCACGTTGGGAAAAACGAGTTTCGCCAAGAGCAGGAAAAAGATGAAAGCTTGACAGAGTTGTGGGCGCGCGCGAAAGAGGAGAAATCGAATTTAACAATAGATCAAGGTTTGCTGTACAGAATTGCTACAGATCACAGAGGAGAAAAAAGGCGTCAGCTAATTATTCCGCGGAAATATAGGAATGAAATTTTGAATCTTTGTCACAGTTTAATATCCGGTCATGTGGCCATGACTAAAACTAAGGATAAATTGCTGCGATATTTTTTCTGGCCAAATATCATTAAAGAGGCTGAAGCCTATGTAAAATCGTGTGATCCTTGTCAGAAAATTGGGAAGGCAGGAGAGCAAAAAAAAGCCCCTCTTAAACTTGTTCCCATTATTACTGCAATTTTTACGCATATAAACTGTGATATTGTGGGACCACTCCCACCTTCGGAAAATCAAAATAAATATATGCTCACGGCTATGTGTTTAGCATCGAGGTATCCAGAGGCTATCCCGATACCCGATTCAAGGTCGGAAACAGTGATCGACGCGTTAATGATAGTATTTAGTAGAATGGGATTTCCGAAAGTAATCCAAACAGACTTAGGGGCTTGTTTTATGAGTAACTTAACCTCAACTTTCTTAGAAAAATTTGGAATTAAGATAACTCACAGTAGTGTGCACCACCCACAGACAAATTGCATTGAGCGTTGGCATCGTTCAGTTAAACGGTTACTGAAGGTAATCTGTTTAGAAAGTGGAGAAAGTTGGGAGAGGAGTTTACCCTATGCTTTGTTAGCTTTGCGGACGGTAACACATGATCAACGGGATTCAGCCCAGGCGAGTTGGTTCATGGGAGAAATCTGCGAACCCCGGAAACCCTGCTATTTGAGAAATGGACAGAGCAGGAAGAGGAGCAAAACCCAGTGACGGAGTATGTTTTCGAATTGATAAACAGACTCCAAAGGTGTCAAGAGCTCGCAGGGGAGCAGATGGAGGAAAAAAGGGACAAACGCAAAATCTGGTATGACAGAAATGCGGTAAATCGGAAATTTAATCCCGGGGACAAAGTGCTGGTTTTAGCCACAAGTAAACCCAATAAATTATCCGTATCATGGATAGGGCCAGGCACTATTGAGAGTCAAATGTCAGAGACTAATTATATTGTAAATGTACCGGACAGGCGCGAAAAGTCGCAAATTTATCATGTCAATTTACTAAAACCTTACGTGCAGAGAGCAGAAATCGTAAATGTATTAATAGAGGAAAATCGGGATAATAAAACGACGGAGGCAGACTTAGAAATACCTTATCCTATAACTGACCCGGAAGAATTTGACCTCAATATGGTAATTAGGGACAGTAATTTAGGAAGTCGTTGCACAAAAGCCCAACAGGAGCAATTAGGAGCATTACTAATTAAACACAAGAAAGTGTTTTCCAATATTCCAGGCCGAACGAATTTAATTGAGCATGATATTGAATTGACTAGTGATAAACCCGTTAGAATGAAGCCATATAGGACGTCACCTCGACAAACCGACATCCTGAAATCCGAAATCCAGCGTATGTTAGAATTGGGCATAATTAAGGAAGGGGAGTCAGATTATACCTCGCCTATGATATTAGTAGAGGCCCTTGGCAGAGAACCCCGCCCGTGCGTTGATTATCGCCAGTTAAATGAGATAACTCGTGCCGAATTTTTCCCTTTGCCTAACATAGAAGAGAGGGTAGAGCAAGTGGCAGCATCAAAATTTATTACCGTGATTGACTTAACTAAAGGCTATTGGCAAATACCTTTAACCCCTAACGCACAACGTTTAGCGACATTTGTAACTAGTTTCGGTTCATATCAACCTTTGGTAATGCCATTTGGACTTGTCTCCGCCCCGTATAGGTTTTCAAAATTCATGAGTATTCTATTAAAGGAACTAGAAAGTTTTTGTTTGCCTTACCTTGACGATATGGCTATCTTTTCTAATTCATGGGAAGAGCATTTAGAACATTTAGATATAGTTCTAAAGCGGGTAACCAAGGCAAAATTAACCATTAAATTAGCCAAGTGTAAATTTGCCCAGGAGACGGTCAAATATTTAGGGCATGTTGTAGGGAAAGGACGTAGGAAACCGTCCGAGATTAAAATTAAGGTCATTACTGATTTCCCAGCTCCAAAATCAAAAACGGAAATTAGAAGGTTTTTAGGGATGTGCGGGTATTACTCCCGAT
This sequence comes from Salticus scenicus, assembly GCA_963930645.1. NCBI lineage: Eukaryota > Metazoa > Arthropoda > Arachnida > Araneae > Salticidae > Salticus > Salticus scenicus. The sequence goes on along the minus strand of OZ005652.1, from coordinate 288,543,189 downwards.
ACATAAAAAACTATGCAATTATAGTAGAACCGCTGACCCGAGCTTTAAAAGAGAAAACGAAACAGGAAAAAGTAGACTGGAGTCCCGAAATGGAGAAGGCTTTTAGGGAGTTAAAAGATAAACTCACCCGTGACCCAGTACTGTACGCTCCTGATTATACGAAGGAGTTTATTATTCAAAGTGACGCCTCAGATAAGGGGATAGGTATTATCATGGCTCAAAGGCAAGGAGATGAAGAACATCCAATTCTGTACTTAAGTCGAAAATTTACTAAGGCAGAGAAAAACTATAGCACAACCGAAAAGGAATGTGCTGGGATCATTTTCGCAGTGAAAAAGTTAAAACATTACCTGGATGGTCAAAAATTTACCATAGAAACTGATCACAACCCATTAATATGGTTAAAGAGAAATGCGGGAAACAATCCCAGATTAATGCGGTGGGCGTTAACCTTGCAGCCCTTTAACTATGAAATCCGACACAGACCAGGAAAAGACATTCCTCATGTGGACTGTTTGAGTCGGGTGGATTAAAAGTTATCTGTAAGAAATTTTGTATATAGTTAATTATTATTAGTATTGTTTTATTATGTTAATTAATTTGTAATTTGAAACTTGTAACTTTAGTGTAAATTTAAGTATTGTTTAGTCAGGAAGATTAGCCTCTCTAGAATTGCTTTGATGCACCCTAACCTAATTTGATTGCAGAGATTTTCTGGAGTTTCAACCCCAGAAAACCATCTTAAGGGGGGGGAAGTTGTGGCATACAGCCCCCCTTCCAATTAATTAAAGTTGGCCAGACCTTAATCTCCACACAGAGCAGGTGTGCTGATACTTACAATAGTTTGGCTCCAGACTGTCTCGAACTGTGACACTAAAGTACAAAGAAGCTGCCCTGATGGTACGCCCTGATGGTCGTGAGAACATTGGAGTTTCCGAGGAATTTCTTCGGCCCGACGGAAAGGCGCCCGCCCGCTCAGCGCATGAGAGAGGAGCGCGGGTTGCCATCGAGAGAACGAGTTTTCCCAGGAACAGAGCTGGAAGCAGAGAGTCGGGGATTCGTATCTTGTCTTCGGCCAGTGAAGGTCGGAGGGTTTTTTCTTGTCCCGTTTACCAGGAGAGGTAACGAGACATTTAATGATTTTTTGTGTTCCTCTAGGAGCAGAGAACACAGGTCAGCGTATTTTCTGTCACCGGCGAAGGTGCAGGTCAGCTCATAAGAGACTTTGTACTTAAAATTATCCTAGGACTGAGCTATATCTTTTCTGTACCTGGAACGGTGCAAGGATTGTTTCAGTAAACCGAATTTAGGATCACGGAGATCCACTGAGTTTGTTAAAAGCATCAAATCAACTATCGATCCATACTGTAGCTCCTGGACATTGTACATAATCCTCCAACATCAATATTGTAACTAAAGGTTGTACATAGAATCTTGTTTAAATTTTAATTAAATTAATTTTCTTATCAACTTCTGCTGTGACGGGATTTTCTTCTTCGCTACCAGAACCCTCGCCCGAAATTCCAAAACGCCACAATTGCTATAATTTTTACCACAAACAACAACAAAGAACTTAAAAATGTTACACTGGTAAACAATGTTATAATCATTAATATATTCAGTGTATACGTACGGTAATTAAAATTCTGGGGATTAGTTCTTGATTTAGTGCTGTCACAAAATTTGACACAAACGGAGACACTCAAACAGACAGATACTTTCTAAAAATTGTCAAATCGTGTTCTGAACCTCTCTAAACATGCAAATCCTCCGGAAGCCCAAAAGTTTTATGAATCTAGTACTTTTATTGAATGAATAGAAAAGCAAATAAAAAATGCCTCATACAAAAAACAGGAAACAATTGTGATGCCTTTACGATTTAAATAACCATCGTGCGTAATTAGAATACCTAGAGCAAAAAAAAAAAAAAAAAAAAAGTTAATAAAAATGTACACGAATTGTGTGATCACGCTAGAAACATTCCATTTACACCTATAAATAAATTTTAGAAAGAAAGGGAGAGGGAGAACAAGTGAAACACATAAAACGTTTTCACCACACAAAATCTAGAGCTTGTCCTTTTCAGATTTCGTGCATACGAGTCATTCAATTGTCGATGCATTAAATAACTTTCTATGATAAAAGCAGTTTAAAATGTTACATGTTTATTACACCTTTCATTTCTTTTTACCTTCGTGTTACACTAGGCATACAGGCAGCACGAGATATCCAACTATAGAATATCAACGACCTATATCTTTGAGAATAGTTGATCGCATTTTAATATTAGCAATCTATCCCTTCTAACTCATTGCAAACAATATTATACGAATGATAGGTAGGCAAAGATAAAAGAATAGGAATATAAGAATAGTTTTTATAGCCTATCAAGAGAGTATAATGCAAACTGCATGCTCTCCAGCAACAGGTACTTATTTAACGGGTCAGTGAGTTGAAGAGGGTGTTATAAGGTGAAGCAATAAACAAATAATCTAAGTTTTTGTGTATGTCAGTATTTAATAAAATATATCTAAGGGCTATAAACATACTATTGTAAAATAAAATAAACCGACTCTCCAAATATATCCGACATTTAACCCTTTAACATTCAATACATATTTCCTTTTGCTAAAATTGCTAAACTCAAAAATGGCTATCAATTACATAGTTGATCATAAATATATAAAAAGAAAAAATCAGCACTTTTAAGTTTCGTGAAATTCTTAGTTGGAAATCATCAAGTTGTTAACCTGATTAAATTCAAATAATAATTAATTTAATAAATAAATAACTTTGAATAACAGTTCATAGAAAAAAGGAAAAAAAAATCGCAACAGTTGTTTCAAGCCAAAATAATAGCGCTGCCCTACATCAGATTTGAAAAAAAAAAAAAAAAAACTAGGCAAGAGTGAATCATCAATGCAGCAAAGTGTACTCGTGGTCTACTAAGAAGTTTAAAGTATGTAGCTTCCTCTAAAACATCGGTCCTCCAGCGGCCGATAGGTTCTCTCCTCGAAGCTGATAGACGTTAGGTGCTGGGTTCGATCCCAGGGCATCTATTCTCCGACAAGACTATACATCAATTCCGACTGTGGCAGTCGTTATTTTGATCACATGACGTCACATTCTGACTTTTGATTTGACGACTGTCGTTGTTTAAGGACGGTCGCTATGGCAGTCGGATCGGAGAATAGATACCCAGGTCGAGCTCCACGGCTTTCGGAGTTTTCCATGGTTTTCTCCGAAACTTGGATTAATACGGGCTGGGACCCCTTAGAATGACTCGCACGGAGGGCAACCCCCCGCCACCTCAGGCTTAGACCCTTGTGCAGTCAATTGGCCTTAACTCAAACATGACCATCTCTAAAACATAGTTTATTAAATTTCGGAGTAGTGCTGCTACCTGCCGAACAGAGAATTAACAAAAGTTCGAAAATCAATTAAAACATGGAGAAAATATTGAACAATCGATGCATAAAAGAAAATGTAAAATGTTTGATTTCAGTGAAAAATTGCCCGATTTCCCCCCCTGGAAATTTAAAACAAAATTGGAAATTTTCAAAATGTCCAAAAACTGAGAATTTTGAGGTAATGAGTGTTTTAATAATTAACGTTAATACTTGAAAATTTTTATAAATAATAATAAAATAGCTAATATATTAACACTTGATTGTTTCTGTTTCTTTAAAACTTTATATTATTAATAACTGTAATGCTATAATTTGTGATAAAAATATTTGTTGTGATTGATGGTAAAATAAAATAGATAAACCTGGAATAACACAATAAAATAAAACGAATTTTAAACTTCCGAAATATTGCAATCGGTTTATTTAAAAACTAAGAGGTTTTGTTAAAAATATGCTTATAGCAATTTTCTGTCAACTAGTTAACCAAAGAAATGGCATGCTATGATTATGATTACAATACTCATCATTATTGTCCTTATTAAAATACTTATTAATTCTTTACAACTTATTTTAAGATTATCTCATTAGAAAAAGTCTAAGCAGTTTTTAACGTATGTTTCATCCTCATATTCAATTTAGTATAAAAAGCTTTGTGTCATTCTCCAAAAATTTTTAATTTCAATTTTCAAAATATTCAGAAAAATATACATCCCCCCCCCGTCCCCTCTAGAAACTTTGATTTTATTTGGCTACCATGATAACAGAGTGAAATTTTTCACATTTTTAATAAGCAAAATAAATAAATCGAGTTATTTTTAATACAATGCTAAAATTTTAATAAATTTAATTGCTTATCAAAATAGTGTTTTAGCAAAAATAATTTTAAAAGGTTGTATATTTCTGAACATGTGAAAGATTTGTAAAATATTTAAAGAAAGACACTTTTCTAAATTTTCATACATGTAAATTTTAGCTTGTTTTTGTATGAAAAGCTAATGTTTTGACTTTAATTCTCATTGTATTAAATATAAAATGACACAATAATACAACATTATAAGCTTATCAACATCTAAAAGCCTTAAAACTGTGATTTATATTATATATAAACAATATATTGTTTGCTTAAAGTTTCTCAAATTAGTTTTTTCCATAAAATTCCCAAAATTTTTCTGTCTATTCCCGATATTCCCAGGTTTTTTCCATTGCTTCTAAATTCCCAGGTTTCATTTATTTATTTATTTATTTTTGCATCTCTACTGGTAAGCTGAATGAATGGCGAGGAGGGAACACTTATTAATTACATAATATGCGGTTATTATTAAAAGTATTTATTTATACCTATCCCTTTAAGACCGGGATCATTTTTACCTTAAAGTATTACATTCTTTTGTTTTTGCAAACTGATAGAATAATATGGACTATAACCAACATTTGTTGATTGAAAATTGTACTTCACACTTTCTGCTAATTAGCTCCATCATTTTTTTTTTCCTGATTGTGTTACGTACGACTGTTCCAGATGCAAAAATGTGAGTGGATGTCTAAGCCGTACAATTGTACGCTTTCGGTCGGAAAGGGCTATAGTAAGTGACACTTGGATAGTTTTTAATACATTATAGGTTACATTAAATATTAAAAGTGAGACATCTCTTTAAAAAAAAAAAAAAAAACTAATTTAAAAAAAATCTGAATTTAGGGAAGCTTACTTCACCAATTTCTGTGCATGATCTGTTTTAAGTTTAGCCCAATAACTGTTAAAAAAAAAAAAAAAAAAAAAAAAAAAAAAAGTTTAAAAATCGCTGATGTCGGGAATGGTCTGCTTTCGGACTGGAATTTGTCTGTGATAAACCCCTAAAAGTGTCATTTTTCCTTAGACAATTGATGAAATTTGCAGTTTTTTGTAGCCGATTAACAAATAAAATAGTTTAATCGGAACTAAATTCTGAAAAATAAGAATTTTCTTTTTCCATTGGTCAAAGTAGGCAATTACTTCCCCGGTAATCAACGAAATTCGTCCATTTTTTCAGAGCTGACTTCAGAAATACGTTATTATTTTGCTCAGGTCAACAAAGTTTCTGCTTTTTTTAATGTTCGACAGTCAAAATGTACAATATTTTTAAAGAAAAGTAAAATCAGTGTTAAGCGCATACTGCTATTTCAGTAATTTTAAACATAAAAACCACCATCAGAAAAATAATGAAAGACGAGTTGTTAAAGTTTTTAAAGTCGCATCTTTATTTTGACTTAGTCGTCATGCGGTGACTGAATTTTTTCCAAGTTTAGCTTGGGGAGGGGAAGTTAAATTATAAAATGCAATCCTGATTAGATCTAAATGTAAAAATAATTAAACTTTCAGAAATTTATCTTCATTCCAATCATACATCTCCTCCCCAAATAAAAAATTGACTACAGATTTACAGATTTCGATCAGCAACATGACTGAATAATTTCATTAAGATTTTAAACAGATAAAATATCACCCTACACAACGAAAAAAAAAAGGTAAAAAAAAAAAAAAAAAAGAATGTATGAAAGAATAAGTGTCCTTTCGTGTGATTTTCTTTCATGCGTGACTAAAGAAATCAATGAACTGGATTTTAATATTAAGTTTGAATTTGTGGGGCGGGGGGATGCTTTCTCGATAATTTTATATTTCCTTACTGACGACTGAACTTCTTGTCGAAAAAATTCGTGTACGTAGGGCACTGTAAAGTTTTACTTATTCCTCTAAACAAATAATCCAATTTTTATTTGTTTTTCTTCAGACTTCTCTACTTTGTGTCACCATTATGAGCTATACGTTTTTCCTGGCGTTTCTTGAAATTTCGAAGACCCTTACTGTGAAACTCAACAGATTGCCTCTAAAATGGGATTACTTCAATCCACGACTTCCTGAAAACAAACGAATCAACATTAACAGCTGTAATTTGCAACATTATATACAAAAGAATCAATTAACCCTTTGAGGGACAGGGAAATTAAGCTCATTTAATATATCAAAAGCCACCAGAATTTATGCATAAAATTAGAAGAAAAGAAATGAATGAATTTTTTTCAGCTAAGTTATATCAATAAAATTTTGTTGAAAATTAACGGGATGAATTTTTACAGTTGGCAATTAAAATTAGGTGGTATACAATATATCCCACCGCCTTTCAAAGGATTAAGATGCAGAATAAATTTTATCTTGATGTCTGTATTATTTCTCAGAAATAACTAAAATCTTACAATAATATCTAGGCGTAAAATGAAATAATGAAAGCAGTCATGTGTCTCTCAGTTTATTAACTTTTAGAGATGGAGCCAAGCCAGCTCATAAAATATCGTGATAGTTGTGCATAATCAGGACTGGTGTTCATCTGGATTCTATTAGCAGTGTGTCAAAAGTCGATCCGACCACGGTGTTCATCCTTTTTGTAAATAGTTATGCGACTCGAAGCGAAGGGTAAATACTGATTTATAGGGAATTTATTGGTTATTAAACATTGGTTTGATATCTAGACCTCAGTTACAGAACACGTCCAGGGAGTCTGTTTTTGTGTGATCGAATCGATAAAAGTCGAAAATTTGCCTTGTAGCATCCCAAATTTTCGACTACAATTACAGATTCGACCACACTAGAATAGGCTCCCAGGGTTTTAATTTTATGCAATAGCGGTCAAAAGAAGCTGCTAACCACGCTTCAGTTAGCGTTTTTATTTTGAAAGTTTAGGTCTTTCGTTATTTCGCACGTCATAAAGTTACGCGTTAAAAAATTGGGTTATAGCGCGTAATAATAATAAATGAATAAATAAATAAATGAGTGACAGTTGCAATTTAAGAATTCTTGATTCATAAATTTTTTAATCAGATTTTCATTTAAATATTTTTTTTTTTTTTTAATATTTTCATACATACACATTTATGTATATACACACAATTAAAAAAAAAAAAAAAAAAATCTCAGAAAGAATTTTTCGGTGTGTCAAAATGTTGCATCCTTCCCTCGGATCTTTCTTCTTAGAAAAATAGGTAATAAAAAAAGTCAACTCTTTCGCTCTTTTGCATAATTTTTTCACATAAAAGAAACGTGTTATTAAATAAGGCATGGTGTCATTTAATATTCTTATGTTTTCCGAATGCACTGGAATAGAAACAAAATTGAAGTACCTATACAGTGATACTTTACGTTAAAATGATGATTGTCGTTATTTCTTCTGTTATAAAACCTACAGTGGAGGATCCTGTTATAATAATTGTCATACCAGTAATTCATATGCAAAATGCACAAGGGTCCCCATTCTAGAGATTGCTACATTGATGATACAAGGTTTGAAAATCAGTAAGACGGGCAAAAGCTGCCGATTACAGAGTAAAATAGACTTCAAAAAGATGGATTTTCAATGAATTAACAAACTGAGGAGAATTATAATTATCTTGAATGATTTTTAAGATCTGTTGAAAATATATTTATAAATGACAATGTAAAATTATGAGAAGAAAAAAAAAAAACAGTTATGGGAGGAAAAAAAAAGAAAAAGAAATTCAAAACTTCTAAAAAGAATTTAACAAGTAATAATAAATAAATAAATAAATAAATAAATAAATAAAAATAAAAAAAAAAGTCAATTTCTACTTCGCTTCACTAAATGCCGAGCGATGTCATTTTTTTGCAAATCAGCAGAAATATTTTTTCCAAGTTTTTTTAGTTAAAAGATAAAATAAAATCGATAACTTTATTTTAAATTATCACAGATCTATAGTTCAACCATTCGTTTTAAAGGTATTGACGAGATCTTTTGAAAGATAGCCATATTGAAAATTTACCCGCCCCCCCGGGGGAGGGGCTTCCCACCTAAGGGGGAAGCGATCCTCCCACATGCACAAAACTGTATTAATATCAAGTGTCATCCATTACAAGTTTTAAAAAATGTATTTGAACTTGAGTGGATGAATAAAATGTATTTTATTAACGATTGAAAATTTGAACAAGATATATAAATATATATAGTGCGAGTGTGAACTAACAGTAGGAATTGAAAAATACAATGTTACTGTATGTGTATATAAAATTCAAAAAGTTTTTAGCATATATTTAAATACCAGTCCGTCTGTGCCCGCCTAGTGCTCGATTTTTACACATGTATTACCAAATTTATTTCTCCTTACCTGTTCAAACTGCCTGTCTAAACATTGGTTTTCATTATACAGTGAAACCTCTCAATTTGGACACCCCTCTAAGTTGGACGCTTTTTCTCGGAACGGAATGTATCCATAGGATTAACATTATGTCCAACCTCTATAAGTTGGACACCCCTTTAACTTGGAAAGTGAACTACTGTCCTAAGTTGGACACTTTTACTCAATGAGACAGAAAAAAAAAAAAAAAAGAAGTAAATCTTCCATTTTCTCACTCTTATTTTAGAAACTTTACTTATCCCTTGTAGAAAAAAAAAACTGTAAATATCTAAAAAAAAAAAAAAATAATAATAATAATAATAATAATAATAATAATAAAACGTTTCTTGTCACAATATATTTACCTCTGTCTTATCTTATAAAAAATACTTCTTTTCTTCAGTTGAAACATTCACAAATTACTGTAATTTAGTGCATAATGCAAGAATCTTTCTTTTTATTGAATTGCATGAATTATCCTTGCTTTTTTTTTTTTTTTTTTTTTGAAAATATTCCACAGAGAGCTTACAGGCATGTTTTGACCTAGACTGTTTAAAAATTGGCTTTTAGAAAATACATTTTGGTTGGTAGAGTTCCTCTTCATTTACCCCTTTTATTTTTCCTACCAAGTATAACTTGCGTGTATAGTTGCACTCAACTTAATATGAAAGAGATCTGTTGTGAAAAACGATGCTGATTCAATTTGAATGCATATCAGCTGGCACGTGTTGCTGCTATGCTTCAGTTTTCCCCATTCACCGCAAAACTATATCTCAGTTTCTAGAGTGAATAAATTCACCAAACTTCTTATATGAGATGGCCGTTATGAAAATGAATATCAGTTTAATTTGGGTGTAGATCAGCATACAGGTGGTGCTACTTTTACTCACATTTTCTGATTTTCCACATGACTATCTCAGCATCTATTGGATAAAATTGCACCAACATGCATGTGCAAAATCTTTATTGTGAGAAGCTATATTGATTAAATTTTCTTGCATGTTAACTGGTAGGTAGCGCTATTATATAAAAAATTATAGAAGAAAGTATTATAATGGCCACAACATAATTAAAATTTAAATTTTAAATAGACAAATTAATTATTTTTTGTATATAAGTCGTGGATACTTAATTATATTATATGTAGATGTGATTAAAAGTTAAAAAACATGCATAGATACAGTTTAATTAAACCAAGAAAAGTAAGCACCCCTATAAGTTGGACACCTCTCTAAGTTGGACACCTTTTCTTGGAACCGTAGGTGTCCAACTTAGAGAGGTTTTACTGTATTTAAAACAAATGACTTTATCGTTTACATCATGATATTATAATGTTAAGTCCAAATGTCTCCAAGAAAATTGAAAATGGCATCGAAATTCTTTAATTCAAATTTTATTAACAACGTGTCTATTTATTCATTTATATTATTAACCCTTTATCTACTGCATTATGACACAGACAAAAATTGTGTTTGAAACATATATTTTTAGTTACTAAAGTGTATTATTTAAAGATATATATGTTAAAAATTATGCATATCACCTCATCATAATAATTATTGAGAATTTTGTGAGGTCGTACTTTAGTGTACCACTGGTACATAGAGGTCGAAAAAATTATTTCGACATGAAAAAAGTGTAGAGAAATATTTACTCTTTATGTTCCTCGTATTTTTTCTAAGATTAGTGGGATATTCTTGAAATAATATAGTAATTAATTATAACACGCATGAAGATAATGAAAAAATATCAAGCAAAAACAGCAAGTGCACTCCATAAAATCCCTTATGGAACAAAAATGGCTATATGTATCGTCTAATTCTTTGTAGTGAGATTAAAGGGAGGTACATCTGTTCCCTTCTTATAAATATCTTTGACATTTCTTTTATAAATTCGATTTTATACTCTTTTTAAAGCAATGGTACTTTAAAGTACCGTCAGTATATAAAGGGTTTAATATCTCGTAACGTAGCTGAATTTTACAAAGATAATTTATTATCATTACTATTCTTTTCTTTACCTCAAAATATTGTTGCGATTGTGATGCAAGTTTTTCCGTTAAATTATCCTTTTTCACTATTTTATTTAGTTGAAATGCACGCATGAAAATTATGGATAAAATTTTACTTTCTTTAATCCAACAGATTGTTCTAGCTATGACATTTTCAGCGTTAGTTTCGGAAAACTTGGACTTTTATTATTCAGATAAACCCTTTTGTATGTTGAATAAATACTCGCTATGTTGAGAGAATAAAACATACATTTTTCACACTAGTAAGATAAACGATGTTTTACACCTTACGGGTTTTAGGATAGCGATCAGATAATGTAGCTCAATTTCGATACTTCAATGTAACACAAAATAAGATTAGGACCATTGATTTTTCGTAAATCAATCAATCAAAATGCATCAGTGCACTATTCGAAGCTTTATTCTAAGAAAATTAAGCTGGTGGAGAGGGGGGGGGGGGGAGGATGGTAGAGATATTACGCTTATCTGTCATTCTAATGTCCCACTTTCTACCTACTTGTTCATTCATCACATTCAATATTAGCCTTCGGAAACATGGCACTATTTGAAAAGAACGCAATCAACAATTGAGGAAACTAGACTTTCCTCTAAAGAGCTATTGAAGAATTAATATACACTTCTTTCCTCAATAACAAAATTTGATAGACAGAATGGACGTTTTTCATCGCCTGAGCATAATATTAAAATATGAAAGCGCAGATTATTTACTATTAAAGCTTAAATTGAAGTTTTTGATACATATAATTGTTATATGATGTGCCTGAAATAATTTTCGAAACACACACAGAAATCGGAAGAGATAGGAAAACAGACAGCGAGAAAATGATAAGAAGATACTAATAATAATACATAAATAAAAAAGTGAATATTATATATATATATATATATAGAGAGAGAGAGAGTTGTTGTTAGGCTTCTAAAAAATATTTTCTTGAATAGAAAAATGGGGGAAGGAGTACTATAAGCAGAATTCATGCTTACTACCATAAGATTAAAGCTTAAAAACAACTGTTTTTAGTTTTTAAAACAGTATTTATGTATTTAGCTCATGTATTTATTATTATTATTTTTTAAATCATTATCATTATCATTAGTATTGTTATTATTATCATTTGGAAATAGCAATTAGGATATTTTTGATGAAACTAATTGTAAATACCACCTCAATTTGAATTAATGGTCATGAAATAATTCTTTTTCATGTACAATCAACAGATAAAGAAAAATTAAAAAGAATCGCTAATTAAAAAAAAAAAAAATCTTTTATATTGTAAATTTGATTTGCATACTTTAACACTTAGACCAAAGAAATAACAGATATACTATATACATATATATATATATATATATATAAAACACAAACTACAAAACACATATATAACACATTTTTTGTTTTTGTTTTAAGTTTTTTTCAAACAATCTTGTGACCAAAGGATAGCCAAGGGGCTGGGGGTTAGAGACCTCTTAGATAATTCGAAATTAAACAAATGTTCATTTTTGACAATTGACATACACTAAAAAGCGAGTCTGACAAGCTACCTTAGCCCCCTGTAGATGATGTCTCTGGTTAAGCCCCTACTATAAAACTGACACAACAGTCTCTTAGGTGGATATTTTTGGAGATAGAGATGTAGCTTTTTTGTGTATGTTCAGACGCTTTTTGTGTATTCTCAGCCACTTCAAATGCAAATTTCAATGAGAAACTCAAAATTGCAATTTTTTCATTTTTGTCACTTTTCTTGCCAGTGTGCATTCGACAGACTGATTCAAGGGACAATATTTTCTGCTGACTAAATCCAACTTCACAATATTTCGGGTATAAGTTTAGTAAAAAGCCGAAAAATCAAAGACAAAAATCGTAAAATTATATTCGTGAAACACGTTTTAAATAATATTTAAACATTTTACACAATAAATTACTACATTTTATATAATCTTTTACTTGTAGGTGATTTTTATTTTCTAGACTTGTAATTTTTTTTTCTTTTATTAATTAATTTATTATTATTGTTGTTTTTATATTTTTTCTTAATTCTTATATCAGGTTTATGATTTAACTGAAATATTTGACCTCACTTATGGCTAATTCAATCTGAAGAAGCATGCCTCTACCCTATAATTGCATTAAAAAAAAAAAAAAAAGAAAAAAAAAAATCTTGATACTATCAAAATTTTTATTAGGCTTTATAATATTTTAAACTTACTCAGGAAAAACAAACAGAATAAATGAGTCCAGTAATAAAGTTTATCATAATTTAACATGATTAAAAAAAACAATCAAGTATATATATGAAAAATATCAAGTGCTTAAGTCTCTTTATAGATTCTAGGGTCTAGTAAAATAAGTTGAATATGTCACTGAGATTTATTTTGCAGATAGGAGAGGGTTGAAGACCACAAGACTTTGGTGAAACGTTTGATCACCGATCATTAGTTGGAAAGAAGAGAAGGAAAGTGGAAAAATCTCATTTCTGAACCTATCATAACTAAAGATTTTTATAAGATTAATATATTTGCGAATAAATAAATAAGGAAGTAAAAAGGGGGAGAGCGAGCATTTGAAAACCCAGAATATTTTTCAGCCAAAAATCATTGCAATCAGTTTATTTTACATGATAAAACCAAAAACTTATTACTGTATATATAAACTGCTTAAATTATTCTAAGTTACATTATTGTATAGACTGCATTAAAAAAAAAAAAAAATTATTATAACCACAGAAAATCTGTAAATTTTGTTGGATTCTTGTCTTTTCTATTGCCTAAAGGGGTTAAAATCCTCAATTTTGTTCTGTTTCTAAACTTAGGGGGGAGAGAGAGGAATGTCAAAACCAACTATGTAATTGAAACTTTAATTAGCTTAAAACTATTTTCTTTTCAAACTGTGCATGATTTCAATTTCAAAATCAATACGAGGAAAAAAAAAAAAAAAAAGTAGAATATTCTTCAGCTTAAGTGTGGATCAAAACATCTCATACAATACAAAAATTGAACATAAAGAAGAAAGGAATCCGATAACCTTAATTACTCACCCACTTGACGGCCATTTCATGTATCATTTATTGGGGGTCTCAGAGAGAAGAGAACATTAGAGTTCAGAAGTGGGAGAGGTCCCTCAACCGGCTTGCAATGATTATTCTTAGCATGGCCCAACCCTTGTGCAAGATCTTAAGCAAGTCGTGACATTGAGTTAGGTCACTGCATAAATACACGTATCCATATATTGATGGAACAGAGCAGGAGGGACGATAATTACGTGGTGCATACCCCGGGGTGCCAAATGTCGTAGTACAGATGATGGTTTGTTAATTGGATGCAGTAGTGGATTCCAGAAAGAGTTTCGTAAGTTATTTCTTGAAACCAAATCATCAGAACGCAAGAGAAAGTAAATACTATGAAACTAATGTTGTAAATAAAAAAGATTAAAAAAAAACAAAAAAAAAAACGTGTGCATGAAATATTTTTAAAGCATATGTCTTATAACAATGTACACAATTTGTTTTTCTGTAGTCTTAAATATTCAAAAAATAATATAGATTACATTTTTTTAACTATGCATCTGAACTTAAACGGTGAACGCTATAGAGTTATGGTATTCAAACTATGAGTCGCGATCCCCAATGGAGTCGCAAAAATTACCTTAGTGGGAGAAAAAAAATTGTAAATAAATTTAGTTAAATACATTACTGAGAAATTTTTTGAGGAATATATATAGTATATTAATGTGTTTTGAGTCGTCATGTTATCTTGATGTCCCAAGTAGGTACGCCCTGTGACGTTGAATACCATTGCTATAAAGCATAGTATAAACTAATAAATTAATTAAAAACACTTTAAAAACACGTTAAAATTACATTAATTAAAAATATAAAAAAACTTCCAAAGCTTTTCGCCTACATAAAAGAAGGCATCATCAGGGAATTTGGTTTTACACATACTTCAGAGCAGTTATATGTACTTTTGAATCACATGGTTAACAGTTAAGTCCTTACATAAAATATATTCAACTGGAAGTCATAGATAGAGGCTGGAACTATTACATGGTAATGAGGTGCTACACTTGGACGCTGGAGCTATTTCAGGAAGAGAAGGTGCTACACTTGGAGATTGGAACTATTGCAGGAAGAGAAGGTGCTACACTTCGAGGTTGGAACTATTGCAGGGTGACGAAGTGCTACACTTGGAGGTTGGAACAGTTATAGAATTGAAGAACTGCTAGTCAAGAGACTGTAGAAACATCAGAGTGCAAATGCAGTAAATGAAAATTTATTACATGTGTTTTGAAGAATTTATTACATGTAGTTCCAACCTCCAAGAGTAGATAGAAAATGCCGGTTCTGAAACACCTGTGCAAGAATGGTGCGTTGGTGCGCAGGCAAGCCGTGCGGGTGTCACACCACCCCCTGAGGGGTGTGGATGACTTGGTATCGTCCTTGAGACATCCTCTGACTTAATCGTAAAAGATGACGAGGGTGTTAATGAGGAAATTTAATTAAAAAAATTAATGAGTGATTTTTTGTAAAAGGTGACGATGGTTTTAGAGAGATGTTTTTCGGTAGAATGAAAAAAGTAGGATGTTGTTTGTGAGTTATTAGAAAATTAATTAGGGAGTTAATTAAGAAATTAATTATAAAATTAATTAAGAAATTAATTATAAAAAAATTAAAAATTGGGAAATAAATAAGAAATCGATTGAATTTAAGAATGTGGATGTGGGTAGAGTATGCAAGAAATAGAGTGGTCTGACGAGGCTTCGAACCCGACACCTTGCAGTAAAAATATTTCAGTAGTTTTCGCGTGTGTGTGAGTGATTTTTATAGTATATGTCTGCACTGTTCTTTTAAAACTATGAATGCTAGTGTCCGAAAAGAATTCAATCGTTTTAATGATATTAATTAGAGAATAATAATTAAGAAAAATATTAATTAAGGATCTTTTTGTAAAAAATCGTCAATTATTTTCCGAAAAAAAGGCAATGAAAGCAAAAATTAAGTATAAAGAACGAAAGAAAGTTTAGAAACATAGATTTTGACTGAGATTCGAACCCGGTACCTTGCAGTAAAAATATTTCAGTAGTTTTCGCGTGTGTGTGAGTGATAATTATAGTATATGTCTGCACTGTTCTTTTTAAACTATGAATGCTAGTGTCCGAAAAGAATTCAATCGTTTTAATGATATTAATTAGAGAATAATAATTAAGAAAAATATTAATTAAGGATCTTCTTGTAAAAAATCGTCAATTATTTTCCAAAAAAAAGGCAATGAAAGCAAAAATTAAGTATAAAGAACGAAAGAAAGTTTAGAAACATAGATTTTGACTGAGATTCGAACGATTCAACCATTTAAATTATATAAATTTACAGAATAATAATTAATACAGTATTAATTAAGCATTTCCTTCTAAAAGATTACGAATGTTTTATGAAAAATGACATTGAGAGTTAAAATTAAGTATAAATAATGAAAGAAAGTGTAGCAATAGAGACACCTGACTGAGATTCGAACCCGGCGCCTGTTTGAAGTGAGGAAACAGTAGTTTACAAGTACTTTAACCACTGTTCTTTAGAAATATACCTACACAGATCTTTTTAAACCTAAGAATACAAATGTTTGAGAACGACTCAACCATTTAAATAATATTAATTACAGAATAATTAAAAAATAATAATTGAAGATCTTGCAAAATTCGCTAATATTTTATGAAAAAAGATGATGTATGTGAAAATTAAGTTAAAAGATGTTTAAAATCTCTAATGTATAAGTGAAATTAAATTACAATGAAAGACGAGAATTGTTTTTTGAAAGATAACTAAAAAGAGGGATTAAAATTTCTTATTAATTACATAATTGAAGAAAGTTCGTTAAAAAAATACTTTTCATCATAAAGATTTTTTTAATTGTGAATACTAACTAGCATCCATTTTAAACTGTTTATATTTTTTTACTAAATAGAATAAAGATCGACTTAATTCGCCAATGGTGACGTCACAATGTTTTTAGGGAAGAAGGTGACCATCCCTTTAAGCATTTTCTTAGAATCGGGGGAGATGCTATTGTACATTCAATACAAGAAAGAGGAGGAAAAATACCAGTTTTGTCGCTACCTTTAACCGTGTTTAAATTTGATTATTGTTAGACGTTTTAAAAATATAAATTCATTTCTTTCTATCTTTAGAAGAATCTTATTGATTATTTGATATACAATATGGGAATATAATAACTTTTAATAATAGACATTTTCAGTAGATTTTTACAAATCGCTACAAAAAATTCATTACAACTTTAGAAAATCAAAAGTTTTTTAGATATAATTTGTAACTTTTTCGAATAATCCTTCACATATTAGACTACACCCTTACATTTCTTTAGTGTAAACCCGTGAAATTTTACCAATAAAATCAGAAATAGGGTCGTAAAAATAAGAATTTGGCATGATTTTAAATAAATTTTAGGATATATCTACAAAAATTTTAGAGTATTTGGCGATAATTCGGATTTGGTGAGAAACACCTAGTATTAATTTCGAGTGGAGTAAAATTTTGTCACATGCTAACTTATTTTTGCGTGAGTGAAGACATCTGTTTTTTAACCTGAATTCAGTACTACATAAAAATTATTTTTTCAAGATGGATGTCAGAACAGATATTATTTTGTTAAATACATTTACTCATATATTCAATAGATCACATCTGCGCAAATCAGAACTAGGGATTATAAATCAGCTTAAATTTCGAATGAATGAATTTATCAATTCAGAAATTAGCAATCAACTTTATGAAAATGTTGATATGTTATCTGATGAAAATTTTTATACCTGTTTAGATATTGTCTTAAAAGAAATGATAAAAAATGAAATTAATTGGGATAAAGTTGTAATTTACTTAGTATTTTCAAGTGAACTTATGGCAAAGCGCTTTAAGAGATCTGGAGAGTTTATCATACTTTGGATAAAATTTTTTAATATCTTCCAGAAGTATTTAGGTAGTTGGATTATTGATAATCAAGAATGTATAAAAGTCAAAGAAGTGAAAAAATCATTTTTTCAAAGAATGTGGAGTTTTATCACTCGATCATAATATGAAAATTGTAAAAATATTATCTGCTATGTTGAATTATGTTCAGTTCAATCTGTAAAAGAACAATGTTCAAGAAAAATGTATGTATGTAATGTGATATTCAAAGTAAATAAAGAACTTTAAATGGAAATTTTGTTTAAGAAAAAATTATTTGAAGTAAAATTCATCTTTAAAAAATAAATAAATAAAAATAAAAATAAGTTGATCAATGTAAAAAACTGAAAAATTCACTAAAAATATAAGAAACGCATTTTCACAATAATAAGATTGTAAATGTAAGATAAAATCACAAAATTACCAGCATAAGAGACTGTAGGTATTCGAAAAAAAAATTATGAAGTCAACAATTTTGGTGTTAAACAGCACATCTTATTTTACAAAGTACTAAGTTTTTTAAAATCATTTAGTTTGAAGTTTTTCAAACTTATACTTATAAACTGAAATTTTTGTGAATGTAAAATTTTTTACACAAAGTATTTTAGAAAAAATATCATCTCAGAAATTAACTAACTTATTTTTAGAATAAAAATATAAGAAACTTATTTTTACTAATGATAAGAATGAAAATGTAAGGTAAAATCTCATTCTTACCAATTTAAGAGACCGCAAGCATTTGAAAAATCATGAAGTATGGAATTTTAATGTTTCACACGTGTTAATAACGCGTCTTATTTTACAAAGTACTAAGTTTTTTTAAAGTCATTTAGTTTGAAGTTTTTCAAACTTATACTTATAAACTGAAATTTTTGTGAATGCAAAATTTTTTACACAAAGTATTTTAGAAAAAATATCATCTCAGAAATTAACTAACTTATTTTTAGAATAAAAATATAAGAAACTTATTTTTACTAATGATAAGAATGAAAATGTAAGGTAAAATCTCATTCTTACCAATTTAAGAGACCGCAAGCATTTGAAAAATCATGAAGTATGGAATTTTAATGTTTCACACGTGTTAATAACGCGTCTTATTTTACAAAGTACTAAGTTTTTTTAAAGTCATTTAGTTTGAAGTTTTTCAAACTTATACTTATAAACTGAAATTTTTGTGAATGTAAAATTTTTTACACAAAGTATTTTAGAAAAAATATCATCTCAGAAATTAACTAACTTATTTTTAGAATAAAAATATAAGAAACTTATTTTTACTAAAATATTTTTGTACAAAGTATTTTAGAAATTTAGATAACTTGTTCTTGAATAAAAATATAAGAAACTATTTTCACAATAATAAGATTATAAATGTAAGATAAAATCACAAAATTACCAGCTTAAGAGGTTGTAGGTATTCGAAAAAATCACGAAGTCAACAATTTTGGTGTTAACAACACATCTTATTTTCCAAAGTGCTAAGTTTTTTAGTCATTTAGTTTGAAGTTTTTCAGACATATGCTTATAAACTGAAATTTTTTGTAAATGAAAAATTTTTTACACAAAGTATTTCAGAAAAAATATCATCTCAGAAATTAATTAACTTATTTTTAGAATAAAAATATATGAAACTTATTTTTTCTAATGATAAGAATGAAAATGTGAGATAAAAACTCATTCTTACCAATTTAAGAGACTGTAAGTATTTTAAAAATTATGAAGTATGCAATTTTAATGTTTCACATGTGTTAATAACGCATCTTATTTTACAAAGCACTTAGTTTTTAAAAGTCATTTGGTTTGAAGTTTTTCACACATATGCTTATAAATGAAATTTTCGTAAATGAAAAATTTTTACACAAATTATTTTAATACAAATTCTATCTCAGAAAAATTAACTTTTTCTTTTTAGGTTGAAAATGTAAGATAAAAATCTAACACTTGTCGAATTTAGAAGCTGCAGATGTATGATGAAATCATGAACTTGAAACTTTAAGTATTAACAACCTACCTTCTTTGAAAATACTAAACCACAAGTTTCGACAAATCTATAATCAACTGTTAAAAAACATAGAATATTTTTTTCCCTAAAATGTTTAACGTAGATGCTGCATCCATAAAAATACAGAGTGAAAGTGTACAAATTATCTGTTTAGACATGTTGATAAACTAGAATTTTCCACAAGATTCGAGTATTATAGCAAGGTATGGGATAATATTTGGCTAAATTTCCACTAATATTGGCGATAGTTATAAAAATTTGGCATGAAATAGGAGAATTTGCCGTAAATTCTTAAGTAAAACTGATGAACGAAGAAAAAATTTGAATTAGTTACATTCTTTTCTCGCTGTAGAGTTGTCTAAGTTCTCATACTTAGTAGTTTTTAAAGTCTTACTTTTAGAGTGATTTTTTACACTTCGCTAAACTGAAGTACAAAATGAATAATACTTTAACGTCCGAGGAGACACACGTTTCCGTTCAACAAACCCCTTCATCAGGTTTTGAGGATGAGAAGTTATCTAAACTTTTTATTTGTCCAACTTGTAAGAAGCCATTTTTTAAAAAATCCTATCTTACTAGACATGTCAAGGTTCACAATGATATTAAACCTAATATTTGTTACGTGTGTGAGAAAGGATTTGTTACTTTACATCGTTTAAAAAGACATATGGAAACCCATAGAAAAATTTTCATAAGATACAAATGTGAATATTGTATTGAAAATTTCAATCGGAAGTGTGATTTATTTAAACATAAGAGATTATTTCATCAAAAAGTCTTACCTGAACATCTATGTATTATTTGTAAAGATGCTTTTAAACACAAGTATGAATTGGAAAAACACAAGAGGGTGCATTATCGAAAACCTGAGTATCTATGTGAGGAATGTTCTATAACCTTTACAACAAAACATGTTTTTTCAAACCATAAGCGAAAAAGTCATAAAAAGACTTTACATACATACTGTTGTGACGAATGTACTGATACTTTTTCAAACAGACGACATTTTTTAAAACATAAAAGAAATATGCATAAAAAATCTTTAATGCAAACTAGATGCGATGAATGCAGTGAAACTTTTCAGTGTAAGTATGAATTATTGCAACATAAGAGAAAGAATCATCTTAAAGACTTTAACATACGTAGAAATTGTAATGATCGAAGCACTAACAATGAATTATCAACAGTTAATAATGACAGTGAGAATCTGGACTTGTTAAATTTTTTGGATAATTTTCACATTGAATGTGCGAATGGTGTTTTTGACTTACATTCCAACAACTTTCAGAATGAAAATATAGACTTAGACTTAAAAAATTTTTTGAACAATTCGAATGTGGAATATACATGTGGAAATAATATTGATGATTTATCTGCCAAAGATGAAAATAAGGACTTAAATAATTTTAACCTGATACAAACTGATTTACCTCTAGTAAACTATGACAATGAAAGTCTGGACTTGTTAAATTTTTCGTATAACTTTAATCCCAAGTGCTTGAATATTTTTTCTGCTAACGACGAAAATATGAATTCGAATAATTTTAGTGCGAAGGAAAATGAGTTGGTGACAGATAACTTTAACAATGAAAATCTAGACTTGCTAAATTTTTTGAATAACTTTAATACTGAATGTATGAACGATATCCCAACAATATAGATTTGCTGTATTGTATTATTGTGAATGAATTTCGAATAAAAAGATTTCAATGAAAATGGTTTGTTTGAATTTTTTTTACAAAATCACCTTTTTTATAATATTTTCTATTAGAATACAAACTGAAGTGTCATCTTTTTAAAATAAAAACATGTAAAAAGTTTACTTGTGTATTAACGATATACTTTTTCATTACTGTAGTAGAATTGATTGACTATAATATTTAAACACTAAGTAAAAATTATGCACAATAGTAGTTTTATAAACTATCAAACTTACATCGAACAAGAAAAAACTTGTAAAATTGTTTTACCACTCAACTGTAAAGTACTTGTGAAAATCTTAAATGAATTTATCTTATTAACAATTTTCCTGAAAAACTAGTTTATAAAAATTTTAGATATAATTATGAAGTTAGTATTTTCCTAAGTATCACGTTTGAATCTTACTTTGAATATGCATCATCAAAGTGTTTTGTACTTTAACTAAAATCACAATCTCTATTCCAAAGAGTGTAAAAATAATGTTATAGTAACAACTTAAACTTTTATATATAGATACTTTCACGATTGTATTTTAACTTTTTTTATTTTTTAGAATACAGAAAATATTTTGTAAGTTAGTTTTTCAGGAAAATTGTTAATAAGATAAATTCATTTAAGATTTTCACAAGTACTTTACAGTTGAGTGGTAAAACAATTTTACAAGTTTTTTCTTCTTCGATGTAAGTTTGATAGTTTATAAAACTACTATTGTGCATAATTTTTACTTAGTGTTTAAATATTATACTCAATCAATTCTACTACAGTAATGAAAAAGTATATCGTTAATACACAAGTAAACTTTTTACATGTTTTTATTTTAAAAAGATGACACTTCAGTTTGTATTCTAATAGAAAATATTATAAAAAAGGTGATTTTGTAAAAAAAATTCAAACAAACCATTTTCATTGAAATCTTTTTATTCGAAATTCATTCACAATAATACAATACAGCAAATCTATATTGTTGGGATATCGTTCATACATTCAGTATTAAAGTTATTCAAAAAATTTAGCAAGTCTAGATTTTCATTGTTAAAGTTATCTGTCACTAACTCATTTTCCTTCGCACTAAAATTATTCGAATTCATATTTTCGTCGTTAGCAGAAAAAATATTCAAGCACTTGGGATTAAAGTTATACGAAAAATTTAACAAGTCCAGACTTTCATTGTCATAGTTTACTAGAGGTAAATCAGTTTGTATCAGGTTAAAATTATTTAAGTCCTTATTTTCATCTTTGGCAGATAAATCATCAATATTATTTCCACTTGTATATTCCACATTCGAATTGTTCAAAAAATTTTTTAAGTCTAAGTCTATATTTTCATTCTGAAAGTTGTTGGAATGTAAGTCAAAAACACCATTCGCACATTCAATGTGAAAATTATCCAAAAAATTTAACAAGTCCAGATTCTCACTGTCATTATTAACTGTTGATAATTCATTGTTAGTGCTTCGATCATTACAATTTCTACGTATGTTAAAGTCTTTAAGATGATTCTTTCTCTTATGTTGCAATAATTCATACTTACACTGAAAAGTTTCACTGCATTCATCGCATCTAGTTTGCATTAAAGATTTTTTATGCATATTTCTTTTATGTTTTAAAAAATGTCGTCTGTTTGAAAAAGTATCAGTACATTCGTCACAACAGTATGTATGTAAAGTCTTTTTATGACTTTTTCGCTTATGGTTTGAAAAAGCATGTTTTGTTGTAAAGGTTATAGAACATTCCTCACATAGATACTCAGGTTTTCGATAATGCACCCTCTTGTGTTTTTCCAATTCATACTTGTGTTTAAAAGCATCTTTACAAATAATACATAGATGTTCAGGTAAGACTTTTTGATGAAATAATCTCTTATGTTTAAATAAATCACACTTCCGATTGAAATTTTCAATACAATATTCACATTTGTATCTTATGGAAATTTTTCTATGGGTTTCCATATGTCTTTTTAAACGATGTAAAGTAACAAATCCTTTCTCACACACGTAACAAATATTAGGTTTAATATCATTGTGAACCTTGACATGTCTAGTAAGATAGGATTTTTTAAAAAATGGCTTCTTACAAGTTGGACAAATAAAAAGTTTAGATAACTTCTCATCCTCAAAACCTGATGAAGGGGTTTGTTGAACGGAAACGTGTGTCTCCTCGGACGTTAAAGTATTATTCATTTTGTACTTCAGTTTAGCGAAGTGTAAAAAATCACTCTAAAAGTAAGACTTTAAAAACTACTAAGTAGGAGAACTTAGACAACTCTACAGCGAGAAAAGAATGTAACTAATTCAAATTTTTTCTTCGTTCATCAGTTTTACTTAAGAATTTACGGCAAATTCTCTTATTTCATGCCAAATTTTTATAACTATCGCCAATATTAGTGGAAATTTAGCCAAATATTATCCCATACCTTGCTATAATACTCGAATCTTGTGGAAAATTCTAGTTTATCAACATGTCTAAACAGATAATTTGTACACTTTCACTCTGTATTTTTATGGATGCAGCATCTACGTTAAACATTTTAGGAAAAAAAATATTCTATGTTTTTTAACAGTTGATTATAGATTTGTCGAAACTTGTGGTTTAGTATTTTCAAAGAAGGTAGGTTGTTAATACTTAAAGTTTCAAGTTCATGATTTCATCATGCATCTGCAGCTTCTAAATTCGACAAGTGTTAGATTTTTATCTTACATTTTCAACCTAAAAAGAAAAAGTTAATTTTTCTGAGATAGAATTTGTATTAAAATAATTTGTGTAAAAATTTTTCATTTACGAAAATTTCATTTATAAGCATATGTGTGAAAAACTTCAAACCAAATGACTTTTAAAAACTAAGTGCTTTGTAAAAAAAGATGCGTTATTAACACATGTGAAACATTAAAATTGCATACTTCATAATTTTTAAAATACTTACAGTCTCTTAAATTGGTAAGAATGAGTTTTTATCTCACATTTTCATTCTTATCATTAGAAAAAATAAGTTTCATATATTTTTATTCTAAAAATAAGTTAATTAATTTCTGAGATGATATTTTTTCTGAAATACTTTGTGTAAAAAATTTTTCATTTACAAAAAATTTCAGTTTATAAGCATATGTCTGAAAAACTTCAAACTAAATGACTAAAAAACTTAGCACTTTGGAAAATATGATGTGTTGTTAACACCAAAATTGTTGACTTCGTGATTTTTTCGAATACCTACAACCTCTTAAGCTGGTAATTTTGTGATTTTATCTTACATTTATAATCTTATTATTGTGAAAATAGTTTCTTATATTTTTATTCAAGAACAAGTTATCTAAATTTCTAAAATACTTTGTACAAAAATATTTTAGTAAAAATAAGTTTCTTATATTTTTATTCTAAAAATAAGTTAGTTAATTTCTGAGATGATATTTTTTCTAAAATACTTTGTGTAAAAAATTTTACATTCACAAAAATTTCAGTTTATAAGTATAAGTTTGAAAAACTTCAAACTAAATGACTTTAAAAAAACTTAGTACTTTGTAAAATAAGACGCGTTATTAACACGTGTGAAACATTAAAATTCCATACTTCATGATTTTTCAAATGCTTGCGGTCTCTTAAATTGGTAAGAATGAGATTTTACCTTACATTTTCATTCTTATCATTAGTAAAAATAAGTTTCTTATATTTTTATTCTAAAAATAAGTTAGTTAATTTCTGAGATGATATTTTTTCTAAAATACTTTGTGTAAAAAATTTTACATTCACAAAAATTTCAGTTTATAAGTATAAGTTTGAAAAACTTCAAACTAAATGATTTTAAAAAACTTAGTACTTTGTAAAATAAGATGTGCTGTTTAACACCAAAATTGTTGACTTCATAATTTTTTTTTCGAATACCTACAGTCTCTTATGCTGGTAATTTTGTGATTTTATCTTACATTTACAATCTTATTATTGTGAAAATGCGTTTCTTATATTTTTAGTGAATTTTTCAGTTTTTTACATTGATCAACTTATTTTTATTTTTATTTATTTATTTTTTAAAGATGAATTTTACTTCAAATAATTTTTTCTTAAACAAAATTTCCATTTAAAGTTCTTTATTTACTTTGAATATCACATTACATACATACATTTTTCTTGAACATTGTTCTTTTACAGATTGAACTGAACATAATTCAACATAGCAGATAATATTTTTACAATTTTCATATTATGATCGAGTGATAAAACTCCACATTCTTTGAAAAAATGATTTTTTCACTTCTTTGACTTTTATACATTCTTGATTATCAATAATCCAACTACCTAAATACTTCTGGAAGATATTAAAAAATTTTATCCAAAGTATGATAAACTCTCCAGATCTCTTAAAGCGCTTTGCCATAAGTTCACTTGAAAATACTAAGTAAATTACAACTTTATCCCAATTAATTTCATTTTTTATCATTTCTTTTAAGACAATATCTAAACAGGTATAAAAATTTTCATCAGATAACATATCAACATTTTCATAAAGTTGATTGCTAATTTCTGAATTGATAAATTCATTCATTCGAAATTTAAGCTGATTTATAATCCCTAGTTCTGATTTGCGCAGATGTGATCTATTGAATATATGAGTAAATGTATTTAACAAAATAATATCTGTTCTGACATCCATCTTGAAAAAATAATTTTTATGTAGTACTGAATTCAGGTTAAAAAACAGATGTCTTCACTCACGCAAAAATAAGTTAGCATGTGACAAAATTTTACTCCACTCGAAATTAATACTAGGTGTTTCTCACCAAATCCGAATTATCGCCAAATACTCTAAAATTTTTGTAGATATATCCTAAAATTTATTTAAAATCATGCCAAATTCTTATTTTTACGACCCTATTTCTGATTTTATTGGTAAAATTTCACGGGTTTACACTAAAGAAATGTAAGGGTGTAGTCTAATATGTGAAGGATTATTCGAAAAAGTTACAAATTATATCTAAAAAACTTTTGATTTTCTAAAGTTGTAATGAATTTTTTGTAGCGATTTGTAAAAATCTACTGAAAATGTCTATTATTAAAAGTTATTATATTCCCATATTGTATATCAAATAATCAATAAGATTCTTCTAAAGATAGAAAGAAATGAATTTATATTTTTAAAACGTCTAACAATAATCAAATTTAAACACGGTTAAAGGTAGCGACAAAACTGGTATTTTTCCTCCTCTTTCTTGTATTGAATGTACAATAGCATCTCCCCCGATTCTAAGAAAATGCTTAAAGGGATGGTCACCTTCTTCCCTAAAAACATTGTGACGTCACCATTGGCGAATTAAGTCGATCTTTATTCTATTTAGTAAAAAAATATAAACAGTTTAAAATGGATGCTAGTTAGTATTCACAATTAAAAAAATCTTTATGATGAAAAGTATTTTTTTTAACGAACTTTCTTCAATTATGTAATTAATAAGAAATTTTAATCCCTCTTTTTAGTTATCTTTCAAAAAACAATTCTCGTCTTTCATTGTAATTTAATTTCACTTATACATTAGAGATTTTAAACATCTTTTAACTTAATTTTCACATACATCATCTTTTTTCATAAAATATTAGCGAATTTTGCAAGATCTTCAATTATTATTTTTTAATTATTCTGTAATTAATATTATTTAAATGGTTGAGTCGTTCTCAAACATTTGTATTCTTAGGTTTAAAAAGATCTGTGTAGGTATATTTCTAAAGAACAGTGGTTAAAGTACTTGTAAACTACTGTTTCCTCACTTCAAACAGGCGCCGGGTTCGAATCTCAGTCAGGTGTCTCTATTGCTACACTTTCTTTCATTATTTATACTTAATTTTAACTCTCAATGTCATTTTTCATAAAACATTCGTAATCTTTTAGAAGGAAATGCTTAATTAATACTTTATTAATTATTATTCTGTAAATTTATATAATTTAAATGGTTGAATCGTTCGAATCTCAGTCAAAATCTATGTTTCTAAACTTTCTTTCGTTCTTTATACTTAATTTTTGCTTTCATTGCCTTTTTTTTGGAAAATAATTGACGATTTTTTACAAGAAGATCCTTAATTAATATTTTTCTTAATTATTATTCTCTAATTAATATCATTAAAACGATTGAATTCTTTTCGGACACTAGCATTCATAGTTTAAAAAGAACAGTGCAGACATATACTATAATTATCACTCACACACACGCGAAAACTACTGAAATATTTTTACTGCAAGGTACCGGGTTCGAATCTCAGTCAAAATCTATGTTTCTAAACTTTCTTTCGTTCTTTATACTTAATTTTTGCTTTCATTGCCTTTTTTTCGGAAAATAATTGACGATTTTTTACAAAAAGATCCTTAATTAATATTTTTCTTAATTATTATTCTCTAATTAATATCATTAAAACGATTGAATTCTTTTCGGACACTAGCATTCATAGTTTTAAAAGAACAGTGCAGACATATACTATAAAAATCACTCACACACACGCGAAAACTACTGAAATATTTTTACTGCAAGGTGTCGGGTTCGAAGCCTCGTCAGACCACTCTATTTCTTGCATACTCTACCCACATCCACATTCTTAAATTCAATCGATTTCTTATTTATTTCCCAATTTTTAAATTTTTTATAATTAATTTCTTAATTAATTTTATAATTAATTTCTTAATTAACTCCCTAATTAATTTTCTAATAACTCACAAACAATATCCTACTTTTTTCATTCTACCGAAAAACATCTCTCTAAAACCATCGTCACCTTTTACAAAAAATCACTCATTAATTTTTTTAATTAAATTTCCTCATTAACACCCTCGTCATCTTTTACGATTAAGTCAGAGGATGTCTCAAGGACGATACCAAGTCATCCACACCCCTCAGGGGGTGGTGTGACACCCGCACGGCTTGCCTGCGCACCAACGCACCATTCTTGCACAGGTGTTTCAGAACCGGCATTTTCTATCTACTTCCAAGTGTAGCACCTTCTCTTCCTGCAATAGTTCCAACCTCCAAGTGTAGCACCTTCTCTTCCTGCAACAGTTCCAACGTCTAAGTGTAGCACCTCATTACCATGTAATAGTTCCAGCCTCTATCTATGACTTCCAGTTGAATATATTTTATGTAAGGACTTAACTGTTAACCATGTGATTCAAAAGTACATATAACTGCTCTGAAGTATGTGTAAAACCAAATTCCCTGATGATGCCTTCTTTTATGTAGGCGAAAAGCTTTGGAAGTTTTTTTATATTTTTAATTAATGTATTTTTAACGTGTTTTTAAAGTGTTTTTAATTAATTTATTACAATATGACACGCGTTTTTAATTTAACTCTTAACTGGAGTTTGTTTATATCATAGTATAAACTATTGATTGAGCTATATTTCCCTAACTTGTAGGGTTTTAGGTCTTGATATTGTGCATCAATTTTCGAAATCAAGAGTCAATTAATTAAATACTTTGCCAAAAATTATTGTAAAAATTACTAAGACGCACTATGCGAGATTTATACGAATGATAAACTTTCAAAAAAAAAAAAAATTTTTTTTTTTTTTTTTTTTTTTTTTGCGTTTTTTATTTTTGTCCAGACTCTGCTACGCAAATATCCATTGCACTGTGCTTCTATAATAGCAGTGTGCTTCTATAGTACAGAAATAAACGAATAGTATAGTATAATTTAGATAATAAAAATCAGCTTTAATCAATATCCTATTTTTTTTTTTTTTTTTTTTTTTTTTTTTTTAGAGACACGTCGATTTTAATTACACTTGTAAATAAAATCTACTAATACTAATCTAAAGACTTACTTTTCAACATGTACAGTAGTCCCAAAATCAGATTATCATTCATAAATTAGCAGTACTGATGATTTGTTTTAAAAAGGTACAACACAATCTTAAGCAGAAGTGGGGAATTGCAGCATTTTATCTGCCAGAGGTGAGAAGATTTTTTGATGTAGCGAGAAAAATTTTAGACACTGGAGAATGGTGCAAAAATCTCCAATCTATGCTTTATGCCTTTACCATATATTTTATGTTTCTCCTACATTCGAAAGGCGGGAAAGTAAACACGGCATTAAGTTCATTTCTTTCAATTGTGATATAGGTAGATTAACAGCTTGAAAAGAAATGTTGGGCTTTAAAAAAGTATTAAAATATATTTTCATGTCGCTAGATTACTTATTGTTCTTTGTAAATACAAATTTTGCTTATTTCACACATTGCTATTACTACAATAGTTATGGTCGAATATTTGTGGGTTGGAAATAAATTTTGGTTTGCTGCAGATTGGCACTGAAAATTTTGGTATTAGGTACGTCATGTATATATATATAACTGTTATTCGATCGTAAGTTATCAATTTTGCATTTGCTCGCTAGTAAGATTTTCAGAGAATCTTCATCCCTGACATGAAGTACTAAATTCCGAAAGATAAAGTGTTGAGCTCAGTAATGTTTAGACAAGAACGGTGGTTGTTTCCACATTTCTTTATTTCCCACTAAGCATATTTTTCTACGCATAACTGCATGTTCCTGACATCAGGTTAATTCTTGCGCATTTCCATGAGGAAATTTTTTTTTTTTTTTTTTTTTTTTAATAGTCTTGAAGATTTACCTGAAAATTATACCTTTCCTAATTCTATGTTTAAATTATTTCAACATATTTTCATGTGACTGATTTCTTCCATATATTATCTGATCAGTTGTGTGACTACATAATTGTCATTTTGAAAATTATCCTCTGAATTCAGGTTGCTAAGTTTTTTCAACGCCACCGTAAATTTAATTGCTGTTTATAATAGTTAAACACTACGTTTTTCTATATACAATATACTGTTCATTTTATTTCAACTTCATTAAATATATATATATATATAATATATATATATAATGCTCGAATGAAACTTTTGTACTTTATGCATACCTGCCAACATCCTAATTAATATTCCGCAGTGTTTTTAATCCCTCCCTTTTTTTCACACTAGTAAATTTGTACAGTGATATTACACAAATCCAATTACGATTAAAGAAGAAGAAAAATACTCAAAAATATACTGGTATGAAAGAAAAGGCGGGGCTAATAATTATTAGGGAATATTAATCAAGATGATGGCAGGTATGTTTATGGACTTGTCACTTCTATTGAATGAAAACATCATAACTGAAGATATCTCGTCAATAACACCAACAATGCTACGAAGTGTGTCAAAAAACTTGGTTCGCCGTGTTCTTGTTTGCATTCAAAATGGTGGCAAACATTTTCAACATTTTCTGTAAGTAGTGATAGTGTAAAAAATTCGAATTAAATTATGTTTTTCAAAAATAAAATTATCACACGATTAAGTAACACTGTGCGTCTCCATTTTTGTTTTACCTCACAGAAAAAGTTGTAACAATCCAACAGTGTTAGAAATTGTCTTCCACACTGAAACAAGGTTCAAACAATTATACTTCAGTGTTAGAATAGTTGCCACATCCGTCAGATTCAAGGGTAATAAGAAAAACCAACGGGTACTCTTTTAAACTGATCACCCTGTATATATCAATTCAAAGAAAAACACGAGTTTTGCATCTGTTTAAAAAATCCATCCTTTATTGAATTAAAGCTTACAACTTTAATACAATGTAAAACTAGCAACATGGAAAAATATTTTTTAAAATTTTTATATAATAAAAACAGTTTCTTTAAACTATAAACATTAAATCAGATTTTAAAAAATGCTCAAAATAAATATAAATTTCTACTTGAAGTCATTCATTATTGTCAACGTTCGTTTGCATAACAGCAAAGTTTTACATTATACAAAGTGAATTAGAAATTCTTAATACCGAACTTGGAACATTTTTAACAACTCAGAATAAGATATCTCAACTTCCAATTAAAATGCGTAAACAGTCGTTTTGCAGTTAATAAAATTTATGAATACTCTTAAGAGATTGATCACGGGACATTATATACAATTAATGATCGTAATCGCACGCAACTGGTTTCAAAAACAAGCAATCAAATATCAAAATATTTCATAACGGATTAATCAAAAGTGTCAATTTTTATTTTAATCTGTATCTTCGTATTTCTAGAAAACTAAACATTAACAGCTTCATCGAATTATTTAAATATAACCACTATTTATCTTTTACAATTCATTTATCATTTCATATTAATAACGTATCGATTTCCAAATCACGATAACATTTAATGCAAACAAAAATACAATGACTTTCTCTTTTATATAAGGTAAATTTCATAGTGATAAGCAACGAAAAAAAGTTTAAGGAGAGAAAAGTTATCATAAATCTATTTAGGTGTCAGATACACCTGGAGTTAATGTGTAATATTCAAATCACATACTCAGTAAAGACACTTATATTGTTAATAAAAAGTGTGCGCCACGCCTAAATTCAATTGACTCTTGCATTTTAAAGAAATTAATGCGTTAATGTTTTATTTTATTGCCTTCTCTGTATTTTAATTTTTAGCACATTAGGCAGTCTGCCTTCTCTATCTAAGGAATCACCTTAAAAGTAGCTGTCACAAGTCCTTCCAGCTCAATCGGAAGCATCCTTTGATATTTTATATATATATATATATTTAATTACAACATTATTATTATTTCTTAGCGAATTCCTTCAATACATTAGCAAAATCAAACAGTATCTAAATTTATTTCTAATCTGTCAGTATATTAGATGTTATCGTAGTGACGCATGGTTGTAACACATCACGACAGGATTCCCAGCAAACCTTGTCTGATAATTTCGCTGACTTTCCATGACCAAAATTCAAAACAAATCCTGACCAAATAACAAACCGACAAAATATAAATTATCAGTATTTTAAGAATGATTTCTTTAAATGAAAACTGAAAAAGAAGAAAAATAAATAAATAAATAAATAAGTTATACAGACACGACATTATTTCATTATTTAAAACATGAAAATCTGATATTGACAGATTTTAATTTAGTGCCAGAGGCCTACTGCTAAACTTGTTAATATCGACAAATTCTTCTTTAGTTAATTCGCGACGATCTAAATTCCATGATAAAGTTTTCATTAAATCAAACCAATGTGTTTCAGCTGCAGATACTGTAACAAATAACGTTGGAAGTCCAAACTGTCTTATAGCCGCAAAACAACGTTTTTTCTCTTTTTCCCAATGAGGGGGAGGTGTGCCTTGGGGGGGACTCATGTCAAAGTTGGGCCTGGGGGGGACTTCATTCAATAAATCCCCATTCAATAAACCGACTGAAATAAGCCCTTAGCACTAATTAAGAGTGACCTATAAAAATTCGACAACTGTACCGACTGAAATAGGCCTCTAGCACTTAAAAAAAAAAAAAAAAAAAAAAACTTGCATTTCTTTAAACCTCAAATCATCTTCTGTAAAAAATTTCTCCTCATTGGATATTTTCGCCGCGCAATAAAAAGGATTCTCCACCCTCTGGCATCTGCACATAGGTTTTCAGCATTCAAGTAAACACACACAGATAGTGAATAAACAGCCTGTCTGGAAGTCTGCATACTACCATTTACAACGGGCGGAGAGAAAATAAAATTTCTCGATGTTAATTTTTTTTTTTTTTTTAAGTATTTTCCCCCTACTTTGTTATTTTGTTTTAAAGACAAAAGCGTGTAAAGCTAGCCTTATTTAAAAAAAAAAAAAAAAACTTCAGTTTTATTAAATATTATTTTTCTATAAAATCTGTAATTTTCATATGGAAGAACGCTAGCTCGCGAACTATAAAATGTCGCAGGGCTGGCTTTGAATGTAATTAAACATTCTTCTTCTTTAAAATCTAAATTTCAAACGAATGTAACGATTTTCAAGCAACTCTATTTTTAGTCAATTTTAAATTTTGCCAAAATCGTCGAGGGATTGACAACTCGCAAATTTAAAAATAAAAATGCAAAGTGGTCTTGAAAGGAAAAAAAAATCACAATTTAATTATTATTTTTAAAAATTTCTATAAAATTACTAATTTTCCATCGTATTTAGCGATATTTCGAATATGAACTCATAATAACTATTTATAGCTAATTTAAAACCTTTGTCCAAACCGGTTTAAAAGTTGTGATTTTTTAACCCTTTAACGTTCATTGGTTACGCAGCGAAACCAAACATTTGACATAATAAATTAAGCAATTTTTATGCAGTAGATTTTTAACATTTCCCGCTTGTTTTAATCAGGTTTTAAACTTTTCTTCCTTTTCTGTTCGGTAGATTTACAGCACTATTTCAAAATTTAACAAATAACTAGCGAGCTTCGCCCGCTAGCGGGTCAGTATTTTCAAATGAATCACTAAAATTAATGAATCACCAACAGTAACCTTTAGTGTTAAGAAAAGAAATTTAAAAAAAAAAAAATCATTTTTGATTGGGTAAAAAGTCGGCCCGGGTCCCCACTGCCTTCGGCAGCGCTGCATGCGTGTATTCCTTCCCTGACCCTCCGTGCCCCCCCCCCCTCAAAAAAAAAATCTGATCGGGTAAAAACTCACACCGGGTCCCCACTGCCTTCGGCAGCGCAGACCCATGCGCGCACGTGTGAAGGTATACGCTCGCTACGCGCACATATTCCTTCTCAAATCAAATTTTTATTCTTAAGAAAAGAAAATGAAAAAAAAATCATTTCTCATCGGTTAAAAAGTCGGACCGGGTCCCCACTGCCTTCGGCAGCGCTGTCCCGTGCGCGCGGTGCACACCTATATCTTCCCCACCCTTTCAGCCCTTCCTAATTAACCTACATATACCTACATCACTTGAAGTTCCTTGGTGTGCGCGAGTGCGAATTGCTGGTTTGATAATGCAATTATGTATAGTTTTTTTTTTTTTTTTTTTTTTTTTTCATTTAATGAAGAGCTAGACTATTTATTATTTTCACCTGAAACAACTTTTACGAGTTTTTGTTGTCGATAATGTTTATTTACAAAGTGTGTTATTTATTAAATTAAATATTATTTGAATTTAATAAGGTTAACTTTTAGATGTTTCAAACCAAAAATTTCTCGAAAAGGAACAATGCTATTTTTTTTTTTTTTTTTTTTAAATATTTATGATCAGCTATAAGTCTAAAAGCCATTTTTAAAATTAGTTCAGTAATTTTTAAAATAAATTAAGCAGTGAACGTTAAAAGGGTTAAAAAAGCATTTTTATACTCCAATCCAAAACACAATCTAACATAATTCTGAAGTTAGAAGATTGCCAGCTTGCAAACTTTATTTAACATGATTTCAAAATTGAAAGATTGCCATCTTGCAAAATTTTAGATATCAGCGCAAAATGGTTTAAAAAATTATTAAAAAAAAAAAAAGAAAAAGAAAAAGAAAAGAAAATCCATAAAATAGATTTTTATCAAACATAGTTCAGAACCATCCCGATTAAATTGGCGTTTAAGGGAAAAAAAAAATGGAATTGGTCTATTCGTTTGAAAGCTAGAGTCAAAGACAGATATAAACATAAATCTTACAACACCCCCTCGGTTTTGGTCTGTGATTAAAAAAAAAAAAAAAATTGTTTAATTAGATTTAGCAATTAAAACACCCATTTTGGGAGTTTTATACTAGAATCATCCCCATGCCTTAAAGCATATTCTGGAAACTTTTCAGAAACCTATTCTTATTAAAACAGCTGTTACAGTTGTTTTAACAAACATTTATTTTATATTTTTACATTTTAAATAAAAAATTTTAAACTCGCTTATCACAGTTCGTACTTCTTTATGTTTTTATGTCTTCAAGGTGTTAATGTTTGTCAAAAATACCTGAAATTGCTCGAAAGCTTTTTAAACGAATATTTTATATAAGAGAGGATTTGCATTTCTTTCCCCCCTCGAAAATACTAATATTAAACAAAATCTTATCCTTACGTTTGTAATAATTGTATACATAATAATGGTTGCCAAAGTCTCAATAATTTGAATAATTACACCGACTTTACATAATAAAAGGGCATGTGCATACAAGTTATCAAACTATAGTGATAATTAATAAAATTCGTATACATTATTTTCGTTTATTTTTTTAATGTTAAAAAAAAAAAAAAAAAAAAATACTTTTAATAGTCTATACTGAACTTGAAATAATTATTTTATAATAATTGAATGACGCGTTCTAAACCATGATGTTACATTAAGTAGGGAATAATACTAAGAACAATAAGATTACTACTGTGAAAATTTAATCTCATAATTTATAATATTACATTTAAGATATATACGTATAAGACATTTTACATATTACAAGACTATATTTTTATTTTAGAATTAAAAAAAAAAAAAAAAAAAAAAAAAAAAAAAATGATCTAACTTCCATTTTTGAAAAAAAATACACACTTTTTAAATTTTTAGAAAACATTGCCACTCCCCCTCCATTAAAATTACAAAAGCTCCAAAATAAAAAATAATGATACTGTAATTCAAGTCTTGATACGCTATAATTTTGCCGTTGCAATACGTCAAAAACTTCTCGAAATCCAACAACACATCTCAAAATCAATGGCTGTAATTTGTGTTTGCAATAATTTGATAAAACTGTCGTTCAGCATAGAAAATTCCCTTTATCAAACATTTATTTATTTTGAGAAGGAGAGATAATATGCAAGAGAATGTACATAACATATAAAAAAGACTAAAAAGCATTGATTTATCATACCATGTCATTCGGGGCTTTAAAGAATAAATAGCTGCCGTAAATTTCTCAGTCTCTACTTATCCCTCCTGCTGAAAAATCAACAATTTCTAATGACAGATAAATCTGAGTACACCTTTCAAATTATACGTTCAAATGACTATAGCTCCGAACACGGAAGTAAAATCCTTGTCAGCCAAAGTACTAATGCCAAATCAAACACAATCAAAAGAAAAATTATGGAGATAAAAAAAATTCAAGAGCAAAAGGACGGTTGCAAGTATAACAGTGAAACGTTATATTGTCTATGTTATCTAGAGGCATATTTATATGAAAGTCAAGGAGAAGCTGTTATAAATGCAGAACTATATCTGAAACAGTTATTGTCCTGCAGAAAGACAGAGAAAGACAAATAAAAAAGAAGAAAAAAAAATCATAAGAGAAGATTCAAATAGATTAAAAAAAAAAAAGAGAGAGAAGTGATCTAAGAGAGATTTCGTAATGTCAGTCTGAGATAAACGATAAAACACGTACTGAGATGGTAACTGCAGATAATCCAAACGATATTTCAACCTTACCAGAGGCAACAAAAATTAAAAAAGAAAAGATATATTTAACTCTGAACTGGAATGTAAATATATCAAAATAATGGCACAT
The DNA here is from genome assembly GCA_963930645.1 of Salticus scenicus. Classification (NCBI taxonomy): domain Eukaryota; kingdom Metazoa; phylum Arthropoda; class Arachnida; order Araneae; family Salticidae; genus Salticus; species Salticus scenicus. Next base: position 288,506,678 of record OZ005652.1, on the reverse strand, counting down.
CAAGGCTTTGACAAATGTGGCAAAATTTTGCTTACTACTAAATTAAGTTATCACCTCCCTACTCAGTATATTTTACTTCTCAGTTTTTAAATCAGAAGGTTATCTCTCTCTCTTTCTTAAAACAGAATTCTAAATATGTTCTAAAATGAATTTTTATGTACCTATCTGTGATTTTTACTAATAAATTTAGAATTTCGAAATATTTTTATATGATAAGCACGTACTTTCTGTCGCATTGGTAAGATAACAAAGAAAATAGACAATTTAATTGCACCATACTTGTATGAATGTCATAAAATATTAATAACCGTAATAATAATCCGTAAAAATAGTCCAATGTATCTGGATAAATTAAGTGTGTGTATTTAAATAGGCTCATCGTTTCTCGAAAATACAGTTTATTAAATCATTTATTATGCGTTTTTTATGTACAAATATAATTAAAGTACACATAAGAAATAATTAATTAGCAATAAACAATAAATAGAAAACATTGTCTTAATTGAACACATAAATTTGCTTTCAAAGGCATAATGTTGAGATAAATAAAGAGTATTAAAGTATATGATATTCCAGAGTATGAAAAAAAGATACTATATCGCTAAAAATACTAACTGGATACTTTCGATTTCACAAATTTCATCAAATATCTAGATGGAAAAACATTTGACGAATTATCCTGAAATTTCAGGGGTGTACAAAGCATGATAGACCTCATTTATTTCAGTGCCGGTTTTTGTCCCGCAGTGTACAGGGGTACAAAGCAACAGCTTAAAGAAAAAAAAAATGTAATTATCCTGTAAAAGATAATATAGTTGCCTGGCTACATTACACTTCTTAGCCAACTGTAACATATGATACTGGTGGTTCTTTAAATTATCTGCGTTCTTTTATATATTCATTGATATGCGTATCTGAACGTGCGCAAGCACCTTTGTAATTTATTAGACAAAATTATTTATCTACTCTTATTAAACCCAAGCAAATAATCTGAAAATTCAGGAAGATAGCGTCGATAAAATGAGTTTAATTTCAGTTACACTCATAAAGAAGCAAAACAATAGAGCTTTTTTTTTTTCTTTTGAAATTTTTATTTTGAAGTATCGTAAAGTATATTGCATAAATGACTGAACCAGTATTGGTTCTTCTGTTACGCTGGTATGAAATCAGTATGCGATAGGCCCGCCTTCGCTCTCTCACGATAGCCTCGACCCTTTCTAGAAAAATTTTCGCAAGTTTTGGTAGATTGAGGCAGTATTCCGAATACAATAAAGAGATTAGTCTAGTCAAGGGGTGTTGTGTTGGCCCTTCCTAGAGCACCTTTCCTCAGGACATTTTTGGGATGCTCTGTGAAACATAGGACATCCCGAGGATGTTCTACAGTGAACTATCTTATAAGTGTCAACTTACGTTCCAACTCACTTAAAAGGTGGTCACTGGTCAATACTAGGCCACTGCTTAGCCAAAGAGGGCTGATGGACTTATCTTCCCAGGTTCTCTGACTGAGGCTTTTTTGCGCCTCATTCGACGAAAGAAATTGTGAAATTTTATTATCCAAGACAAAAGAAACAATTTGTAAGATACGTGTTTTAAATACACGAATATTTGGAGATTAAGAACATATTTCATAATTTACATATGGTATTTCTAGAGTCGTAAATACATATGCACAATGGCATACGTCTTTTCAGCGTGGAGTAGTCTACAAAACTGTTCTCAGCTTTCTAAGATACATAGCCTGAGGATAGTCAGTACGATTGATATCAGCGTTTTAGGGGATCGGACTCTTAGATATCCCGTCTCTTCAAAAGACTATGTTATAGAGTACCTTTCACCCCATACAACACATCTTTTCCTCAGGACACCTTAAGGATGCCATGTGGAGCACAGGACATTCTGAGGATGTTCTACAGAGATCTGTGCTTTTAAAAGTGTTATTTTGCCATTATCATGCTGGAAGAAAGGGCAAAACTGGGAAAATCCATTAGTGGCCAGTGGTTATAAGAAGGAACTTTTTTACCGGGCATTTCTTTTATCCTTCTTCTTTTTTTTTCTTTTTTAATTTGTTTGTTTGGAAATGATAAAGACAACGATATCATACGTTTTAAAAGCTCCTGTCTTTAGTACCGATATAAAAGTAAACAATACAAATAAATATACTAATATTAATAAAATTATATACACTCAAAAAAAGTTATTAAGTGACAATTCTCCGGGTAACAATATTCAAAGCAAAACAAGTATTTTATAAAACATTACATATCAATAGCCATGCAGCATGCCAGCGAACGCTGTTTTACAGCTACGCAGATTAATTTAACATCTGAAGAAAACAAAATACCAGGTTTAAAAATACAAATATAATTTTACATCATGTCTCTAAATTACTGAACTTGTTATATATTCTTAATTTACTTTCGTTGTCGATGCAAATTTTATATATGTATGAACAGCTAATACTTCTTGTGATGACAATTTTGTTTTGCTGCAGATAGATACGGAAAATTCTGCTACTAGAAAACGACACACAAACACAAAAAAAGAAAAATAAATAAAAAAAATATTTTTCTTTTCTTATTTTTTCTTGGCGAATTCAATGATGTAGTTAAATTTTAAAAATACTTTAGATAATTTTACAAAATTAGTAAACTAGGGCTTCACAAGATTCTAAAAAGTAAGGTAAAAAATTCCCGCCATCCTCGGGCCTTCGGGCCGGCCATAAACCTTCGGGTTGGTCGGTGGTTGGGGAGTTTCAGTTTCAGTAAGGTAAAAAAAATAAAGAAGTTGATTTTAAAAGCTGTGACAAGCTTCTTATTATGAAATGCTAATGCAGTAAACAGATTGCTTGTAGAGTGCAAAATTTTATGGAATAAAAGGTAGAATTTTCTTCTAAAAGTAACAATATAGATGAATATACAGATTACAGCCTAAATTAATCATTCAAAGCTAGCAAACTGACTATTTTTTTAAACAATGCAGTAAAAAGCCACAAAAGTGACCAATGTCGTGACCACCAACAAAATTTATTTATGGCCATCTTTTAGCAGTAAGTGGAAATGTGGCCAGTGCTAATTTTGAACTATATGCTCGAACACAATATGTTTCACTCCTAAGCTGTAGTCAAATGACAGAAAGCATATAATTTTCCAGAACTGCTTCATAGGCTTCGGCACTAAGGTTACAGGCGATAAAACTAACAGACCAAACCCGATCCGTAACTAACACACCTCAGAAAACAATATATTCGCAAACATGCTATGCAAATCAACAAAATTAAATAATAAATATTTTTGAGCATTAAATTAAAATTTAATATAATAAGTAAAAACTCAGTGTTGGATCACACTTTTCAGTAGATACGTGCAATTTAAATATGAAACATTTTTTATTATGAAAGTTATTAAAGTACTTATGAAAGTTATTAAAGTCATACTATGTTTTTAACAGATCCACATTTAAATATAATAAGTATTCAAATTATTCTACAGATGTCGAGACACAAAAAACAGAGACATACTAAAAGTTTTTTTTTTTTCTTTTTTTTTTTTTTTTTGTAGCACATAAGGTGTTTAAAACGTATCAAAAAAAAAAAAAAAAAAAAAAAACTGTCTTCGAAAGGTAATGTATTAATTTTTTTTCTTAGATGACTGTAAAAAATAAAATAAATAATATACAATAAAGATGCTACGCTGACGATTAAGAAAACAAAAAACCTCCTACTAAATTAACCCCTTCCACTCCAGGGACGTACGTGCGTACGTCCCTGGTTAATGGCCATTAGTACCATGGGCGTACGTGCATACGTCCAAAGAAAGTATACGATACAATAAGCCCGACGCTGTAGGGGTATCAGAGAGAGTTATTTTATTTGTCATATGGTATTTTGAAATTGTATTTTCATTACTGACGACTAGATAGCGTTAGTAGTCTCGGTGACCTAATAGTTTTGGCTACCCCAGTGTTCTCGCGGCTGCGGTTGTGTGTAATTTTCGCTCCTCGATTTTGTGTGTTTTGCCGGTGTTTGAAACTGTGAATAATGTATGATTCTAATGATTCGGATAGTGATTATATCCATGATTATGACGAACTTGAAGATTCCAATGATGACTTAACAACAAGTGAAGACGGCGAAAGCGATGACAGTGATGATGAACCACTTACAGCAGTCATTGCTATAAATAATTGAAATACTTTGATATGTATTCATATTTACTACGTTCATTAATTAAATATATTTACTTCACAACAAAATGCACATTGTTACTTCGTTATGTATTGCATTATTTCAAAATTATAATCTGGTATTTTCCATATTTATACTACAGCTAGCCTGGAGCGGAAGGGGTTAATGCGAATATCCTAAAAACAATAAAAAAGACTTATGTAAAGAGATATTCTATAAAGTGCATATCCTTTAATTATTCAAAACGGAAAATCTCCTGCCAAATAAATTGCAAATATGCTAACCGAAAAAAAAAAAAAAAAAAAAAAAAGACATATGTAAAGGTGGATTCTTTATAATACATGGATATAAAGTACATATACTTTAATAATTCAAAACGAAAAAACTTCCTGAAAAAAAAAAAAAAAAAAACTACTGCCAAATAAACTGCGAATATTCTAAGTACAGAATAAAAGATTTATCTAAAAATGGATTCTATAAAGTACATGTACTTTAATAATTCAAAACAGAAAGCATCCTGTAAAGGAAAAGAGAGAGAGAGAGAGAGAGAAACCTCCTGCCGAATAAACTGCGAATATTCTCAGTAAAAAAAAAAAAAAAAAAAAAAAGTAAAGATGGATTCCATAAAGTACCGTTTATACGTACTTTAATAATTCAAAACAGAAACCAATAACACAAATAACTACACTACGAAAATGTTATTTACGTCATTTCGAATAAAAAGAAATACATAACAGACTGGGTTGGAATAATTTAGTATGACCAGTTCAATCACGGAGGAAAACCTCGTGATATAAGTATACTGCATCGTTTGTTTCTTTACCTAGCATATTACTTTAGTAGATACTGTGTAACTGGAGTTATGAGGTGTTAGATAGCACGATAACAAGTTTCAGGCCACCCATGCTCTCGGCATATCAGTGGAAAACATGCGAAGAAAACGGAGATTTATACTGATAATCTGACATTTCACAGCAATTCTAAGTTACGAGGGTAAGTCATTAAGTAAGTCACAAATGCATATGGCATGATTTAAAGTAGTAACAGATATCCGCAAAGAATTGTGATAAATGGCAGCAACATACAGCTTTACGATATTCAATTCATATTGAGTAGGTAACATGCACACGCATGCATAATGCAGTTTCAAAAATGGCGATGGTGCTGAATGATTGTACGATAGAATAGCAGCGTGCTGTGGTCCGATTTTTGTGGGCGAAAGGACTTGAATAAAAAAAATATTCATAAAGAAATGTTACCTGTTTATAGATGCTACAGCCTCCACCTTACAGACCAAACTTAGCCCCAAGCGATTGTCATCCGTTTGGTCCACTGAAAAACATCTTGGAGGCAAACAATTTGCAGATGACGACGACGTTCAACATGAAGTCCGACTGTGGATGAGACAGCAACCCAAAGAGTTTTATGCAGCTGGAATTGGGACTCAAAACGATGGCATCAACGTTGCTGGAGATTATGTGGAAAAATAAAAATTGTTTCCAAGTGATTATCATCGTAAATTATTTTTTTATTATCTTTTGTGACTTACTTAATGACTTTCCCTCGTACTATTAAGTAAAACGTAAAAAAGACTTTCGAAATATTAACCATGGACTGGAAAATATTATTTTAGCCAAGTTTAGGTTCTTACACTATCAGTGGCGGATCTAAGGGAGAGGGGGGGGGGAGTAAGGGGGCTGAAGCCCGGCATTCACAATTGAATGTTACAATTGTAAATTTTTCATTGATCTGGAATAACATCCTGAAAAGTCTTAGTCCCCCCCCCCCCCCCAAAAAAAAAAAAGTCAAGTTCTGGATCCGCCACATGTACACTATAAGAATAACTACAAAATATGTATAAAAATGTGCGTTGAAAAATCTCTAAAATATGTAGAAAATTAAGCAATTAAATATTTCCTTTATTTTTTCACTTTACAAACATCACATGTGTCCGATTATACAGATGCGATGTGAATACATTATTGTCCAAATTATTGAAATGTCAAACAGAGAATACTAAAAATCACAGGCCTTATTACTATTAAACGAATTTTTTTAATAGGCACGTTTATAACAATAAAATAATTATTAATAATGCAAGTATCGTGGTATTATTTAAAACTTTGGCAAAGAGTAAACCTTAAAAAACATTACATAAAAATTCACAAATCAATTCACGATATGAATATCTTGATCGCAATTTCTTCAGCATTATGTATTCCATGACTCTAACTATTACTTACTCGCTCGTTTATAACATAATACCTTTAATGTGTATAATTTTATTTTGTTTGGTAAATCAATTTTATTTATTTATTTATTTATTTTAGTAAACCATATGATGAATGATGCAACAGTTGAACAGAAATTAACATTATTAACAAAACTAAATGTTAGAAATCTGAAAGTAAAGCCGAACAGAAGTTTCTGATCAATAAACTGATCTTTGGTTATAATTCAATTTGAACTTTAAGGCATTTAAAGTTTAATTATAAAATTTAGAGCATTATTTATGAAAAATGATGTAGTAAATAAGGATAAAAATTGAAAACAGTATTAAATGGTGCAGGTAAATCCGATCATACAAGCTTCTGATCAATAAATTGTCATTGTTTCTAACAGAATCTTAACATTACATATTTAATTCTAAATTTTAGAAGACAGTGTATGATGAAATAACAGTTACTATTAACAGAAGTAAATGTAAAAGTAAAATCGATCAAATGAGTATCTGGTTGATTAACTGTTTGTTGATATTTGCGTAATTCGAACTTTAAAAAAACGGTAATAATAAATTATAAGGGCTATGATTCAAGATACTGCACTCAAAAGATCAAATTATTTTTTTAAATAATGTAACATTGCATCCCTAAGTAAAAACATTTTATTTCCGTAAAAAGAAATGCTTCCTTTCAAATTCTATTCTCTTAAACACACGCTGTACTATAATAAAAATGCACCAGGATTGGCGTTCAAAAATAATAAGTAAAAATCTTTGAATAAACACCGTGTTTATTCAGTGATTTTTACTTACTACTATGATTACGCACTGTACTATTTCAATTCAAAATCCCGTCAATGAGATTTTTTTTTTTTTTTTTTTTAAATTTACGAATTAAGAAAATTATTGCTTTCTTATAAATTATACACTGATTTTTAACGATTCCACGTGAACTGAACTGTCAATGAATCAAGTCATGCATGGACTCGCAACCTGCGTGCAATGACAACCACTAAACGAACAATATCAAGGAAATGCAAACGCCTACATACGAATTTCCTACCAGGGTGACTAAATGAGAAAAAAAAAAAGGTTTGACTGGAGTATTACGTACAAGTACCTACATAAATGTATTTTTATGCTAATCTCATAAAAAATTAACAAACGAAGAGAAAAAAATTCAGCTGCGCGTGCTTAGAATAATGAATGACAGATTTCTAATTCTTTTTTAGATAAGTCATGTGAGTGACAACAGTGAAAGGCCTGGGTGTTCCGGAGCTGCTGTTTTATGAATGGCCTTGGTGAAAGGGCAACACGGGAATGAAGGAGAGGGCGCAAATAAGGACGGCAGATTCCCTAGGCGGACAGAGAATTGCTACTTTTACTGTACAATATGGGATAATAAATGTAGCTAAAATGGCAACAATAGTTGATCGTCGTTGCCCTCTTCATATCAGTTTGAAGCGTGAATATTATTATTATTTTGTTTGTTTGTTTGTTTTACAATTTTTAATTAATTAATATTCAATATTTAAAATTTCGTGGTATTTCCCTTCGTGAATTAAGAACGGACAATACGGTAAGCGGAAAAGAAGTCACGCAGAAAAAAAAAAAAATCCCCTGAAAAAAAGTCACGCGGAAAAATAGTTCGGTCGTCTTCATAAATGAAAAAATCAGCTTTTTAATAACTTTTAATCGCTTTATCTTTCTTTAATGAATTATGATTTGATTATTTTAAATGAATTTAAAATTTGTTAAAAAACTTTAAAATTTAAATGAATTTAAAATTGTTAATTTTAAAATTCTTATAATTAAATTTATATTTGCTATAATTAAATATAATTGTTATAATTAATTCTAAAATTGTTTTTTTTTTTTTTTTTTTTTTTTCATTTTAACAACTACTTATTCTATTCATTTATTTACTTACTTATTAATTTTGTCTAATTGGGTTCATTGTAATTTTTATGCAGTATTAAGTTTTTTCATTTTAAATTATTCATGAATTAAGAATGCGTTGCGAAAGAAGAATAATATTATATAATAATCATAAATTTTGTTATTGTATATGGAAATATCGATATATTTATATTAGGGATGGGAAGCGATTAACAGTTTTAACTGGGTTAATCGTAGTTCATTATCCGGTTAATCACCCGATAAATCGAATTTTTATTCGATTTTCATTTTTCTTTGTATAATTTTATTTGAATAATAAATAAAATTCTTATTATTATTATTTTCAGATAATACACAACATACCATAAAAATGAAAAAGATGTTAATTTAACTAGTTTAAACAATAAATAATAATAATAATAAGCACATAAATAAATAATGAAAAAAGAAAACTTCTTAATTTTTTCTAATAAATGAAACACTATTTTAAATATGAAGATAATATACCACTTCGAAAAGTAACTGCAAATATTCGTACGTGAAAGAGCATTTATAGATCTTTTTTTTTATTTTATGAAATACATTTCCCGTGTTAAATTGTGAAGATATTTAATAGGATATTTAGTACTGTAGCCCTTTAATTATTGATATAATAATAATAATAATAATAATAAATAATTAAAAAGTCTTTATACATATGAAATATTTAAATTTTACTCCCTCACATGTAATGAAAGATAAGAATGAAACTCATCTACATGTTATTTCTAAATATTACACAACAGTTCATAAAAAAGATACTATTTTAACCAATCCCTTAAAACACATAAGCACATTGACATTTTCGGGATCCAAGCTCAATCTTATGTGAATATATAGTCCTAGGCCTATAATTGGAGTGTACTCTGTGGGGGGCCTAGCACGTAATTACTAAGTTTCCGAGAAAACTACGAATGGCTATGTCGATGAGCGCGACCTAGGATCAAACTCGTCACTTCCCGTTTACCAGCTCTGAACGCAGAGTCGCTCGGCCATTGGCGGGGGAATATTTTGTAGGCAGAACAGCATTTTAAATTTTTACTGTAATTCGTAGTTTAAAAAATTTAATCGGATTTCGAAACTTTTTAATCGAATTAATCAGATCGATTAACTCGATTAAAAAAACTGATCAGGATTAAGCATTGATCGATTAATCGGCATAACCCTTACATATACACGTAAGTTTAAAGATAAGAAATAACATATAGTAATAAATAAAATATTATTACAGGGATTGACCCAGGTTTTAATTTTTGGGGCCCGTTTTTGTGAAAATCAAAATATTTTTGTGAAAAAAAGCATTGTCGCTACGCTAGAAACTTTTCATTTTAGAAGTTACTCTATCTAATGTTTAATATCAAGTTAATATTTTATTAAACAAGTATAGACACTCATTAAAAATAACACTGTAAACATGGAAAAAATTTACAAAAGTATTATTTTTATAAAACAAAATTGTGTGAAAGGGCTATTTTTATAAATCTGAATTTTGTGAAGGGGCAGCAAAAGGGTCCCAATTTTTGCCTGGATCGACCCCTGATATATATATATATATATATATATATATATATATATATATAAATTTTAATCAAAATTTAATTTTAAATTATCACTTTTAGGTTAATTATTAAAATCAAACAGTTCACTCAACTTTATCGTTCAGTTGATTAATACAAATTCAAAAATAAATTAATCGTTCAGTTATCTAATACGATTCCAAAATTAACTGTGAATCTAACTGTATACAGCCACATGTATGTCTCGTGTTCTAGTTTTACGTGCATGGGTGCAAGTTTCTTATACAAGTTTTTCAGGTGTAATGTATGTTATACTTTAGTTTTATTAATTATTACTAGTATTTCATTTAACTATTTTTATTAGTATTTCCATTAATAATACTGTATATTGCTGCATGAATCAAAATGTTTGATTTTAATAAGGTTTTCATAACTTTTCAGTTTTAATTTTCTCTTTTTTGGTGGTGTTATTGGGGGTAGCTTGTTGTAAATATTTAGCAATTTGCATACAACAAGACAGAAATAACACCTACTTTACATGCAACATTCATTCTGCTCCCTTGAAAACGTAATGAATTTGCATGTTTCCATTTATGGATGTTTGATAGTCGCAATCTCTTTTTGAATTTTTCTGTTTTATCTTTTTCAATGTTTCTCGTTTTCATCTAGTCAATGTTTGAAAAGGTTTTCAATATATATATATATATAAGATTCAGCGAAAATGGAGTTATTATTATTTTTGAATTTTTAATGCGTATTAGCAAGGAAAAGTTGTCAAGCTTGCCAAGCAAAACTCCCACTATTTTTCAATTAATTTATTAAAGTAATTAATGCAATTTTTTAAATTAATTTCAAATTTTTAATACATAATAATGAGAAAAAGTTGTATTTTATTAGGAAATACCCTACTATTATTTTCAATTCTATTCTACTTCTACATGCACTGTTCTTATTATTTTGCAAATCTGTTATCCTACCAACCACCCTCTAAAGGGAATATTAATAAGTAACAGCTAGAAAAGTTAATTTTTTTTACAAAGCATTATGCTTAAATCATTTTTTTCAATTAATTAATACATTTTGTTCTGTATCATATCGATTAAATAAGGGTAAAATTAAAAAAATTAAACACATATGGTTTATTACTTTCAAATTATTATTAGATAATAGCGAGAAAAAGTTTTTTTTTTTTTTTTTTTTCTTTTTCTTTTTTTAAATAATAATAAATTATTTTATTATATAAATAAATCAATTACATTTTTAAACTTTTGTCCTATGACATTTTTAAAGCAATCTTCACTAAAAAAAGAGAAAAGAAAAAAATATGTAAAATATTTATCAATCTGTGCATATTTTTCATTACCCATTATACTAGTATATATATGGGAATCTTAGGCAGTCTAATTAGTATATGTACACGACATCGCAAGAACAATAAGAATTTTTTTTAATTAAAAACTTCTTATACATTAAGAAATTAAAAATTAATAAATTTTTATTATCGTTTATAAAAATAAATTTTAATTTTAAATAAAATTTTCAAAAAATTGAATTTTTATATTTGAATATACAATTTTTTTTTTTTTTTTTTTTTTTTAATATATCTTTCAAAAGCATTTATTGACTGACACATACATACACACACTAGAGATGAGACGGGCTCAGCCCGAGCCCGGGCCCGATCGGGCTCAAATCTAACGCAAGTCTTCGGGCTACAGGCGGGCTCGGATTCAAGCTAAAAGTTCCGTTTATTTTATTCTTCACTAACTGGAAAATGTAAAGGAAAAAAAAAGAAAAAAAGAAAAAGAAATTTTATTCATTTTGAGAGCACCTTTAGTAATGTCATAATAGTCATGATAGGTTATAAATCACAAAATAATCTTGCAAGCCTTAGTAGCTTTGACTTTCCTTTTTCTAAATAGAACTTTTTTTTTCAACGGGATGCATACAGTGTTATACAGTAACCCTTCCTCCTTCGTTATATTGGGCCTCATTATATCACTCATTCGGATAAATTTTTTGTCCCCCGATAGGCGCGTTATAAACAATGGGCTGCACTATAAATATATACAGTAGAACCTCTCTAAGTTGGACACCTGCGGTTCCAAGAAAAAGTGTCCAACTTAGAGAGGTGTCCAACTTATAGGGGTGCTTACTTTTCTTGATTTAATTAAACTGTATCTATGCATGCTTTTTAACTTTTAATCACATCTACATATAATATAATTAAGTATCCACGACTTATATACAAAAAATAATTAATTTACCGATTTAAAATTTAAATTTAAATTGTTATCTTGTGGCCTTTATAATACTTTCTTCTATAATATTTTATATAATAGCGCTACCTATACCAGTTAACCAACAAGAAAATTTAATCAATATAGCTTCTCACAATAAAGATTTTGCACATGCATTTTGGTGCAATTTTATCCAATAGATGGTGAGATAGTCATGTGGAAAATCAGAGAATGTGAGTAAAAGTAGCACCACCTGTATGCTGATCTACACCCAAATTAAACTGATATTCATTTTCATAACGGCCATCTCATATAAGAAGTTTGGTGAATTTATTCACTCTAGAAACTGAGATATAGTTTTGCGGTGAATGGGGAAAACTGAAGCATAGCAGCAACACCTGTCAGCTGATATGCATTCAAATTGAATCAGCATCGTTTTTCACAACAGACCTCTCTCATATTAAGTTTAGTGCAATTATACACTCAAGTTATATACTTGGTAGGAAAAATAAAAGGGGTAAAGGAAGAGGAACTCTACCAACCAAAATGTATTTTCTAATGCCAATTTTTAAACAGTCATTTTGAAACAGTAAGTCTAAGTCAAAACATGCCTGTAAGCTCTCTGTGGAATATTTTCAAAAAAAAAAAAAAAAAAAAAAAAAAAAAAAATTGCAAGGATAATTCATGCAATTCAATAAAAAGAAAGATTCTTGCATTATGCACTAAATTACAGTAATTTGTGAATGTTTCAACTGAATAAAAGAAGTATTTTTTATAAGATAAGACAGAGGTAAATATATTGTGACAAGAAACGTTTTTTAATATTATTATAATTATTATTATTATTATTATTATTTTTAGATATTTACAGTTTTTTTTCTACAAGGGATAAGTAAAGTTTCTAAAATAAGAGTGAGAAAATGCAAGATTTATTTCTTTTTTCTGTCTCATTGAGTAAAAGTGTCCAACTTAGGACAGTAGTTCACTGTCCAACTTCCAAGTTAAAGGGGTGTCCAACTTATAGAGGTTGGACATAATGTTAAACCTATGGATACATTCCGTTCCGAGGAAAAGTGTCCAACTTAGAGGGGTGTCCAACTTGAGAGGTTTCACTGTATTCTATAAATATATGCATGTATACAGAGACACAGACATTATAAATTATTATAATAACATTTATAAGTCATTTAAATTGAGGTTTGGTAATAAGAAAATTAATTTGAAAATGAAAACTGTATTTAATTTTACTACATGGTTCGTACACATTTCTGATAAAGAAAAGTAAGGAGTTTTTAAGGACTTCCAGAAGATTTTTTAAGGACTAGGTAAAGTAATATATACATTATATCTGTACTGATAAGTATAAAGGATTTAAGTCCATATTCTTGATTTTTCAGGAGACGAAAAATAAAATTTAACTAAAAACTAATGAGCAGAATAGATTAGGAAAAAGGGATTATGTTAGTTTATATGCTTTATACCATTCAGTGATTGTCAATCTCCATTTAATAAAGGGAAAAATTGAATTAAATATTTTATACCAAAGATTAATGCTAAATTTCTGACTCGAATCTTTTTTTACCAATGGATTTTCTCAAAGACTAAATGACATGGATTTAAATCCTTTATACCAATCGATAGAGAATTTTTTTCTGAGTCTGACTATGTACTTCACTCAAAATCGACATTTTTGGACTTAAATCCTTTATACTTATCAGTACATATATATATATATATCCCTCCCCCCAAATGTACCTACATAGAGAGAGAGGGAAAAGAGCACTGTTAACTAATATTATAGTCTATAACAACATAAAATAAAATTTCATAAGTTCAAGTACAAATTCAAAAAGGAAAATTGAGAAACAATCTTTTTTAATTCATAAAAATGCAATAAATTATTCAGTTACTCACCAGATGATCTTGGAATGTTTAATCCAGTAAAGTAGAAAACACATTTTATTTTTTATGTATAGTTCAAATGTTAAAAAAAAAAAAGAATAGTTTTTAATATAAATTTTTTATAAAACAGTAAATCTCAATCTTCTCCACAAGCAAAATAATTTACTATGATATCAATTTTTAATGCCAAATTTGTCTAAATGAAACTATATATTATCACGGCGTGTATTAATCTTATGTGCCGTGATTATATTGTGATCTTGTATATGTATAAGAACATGAAAAAATGACATTTTTATTTATGAAGTATAAAATTAACCACATAAGATAAGAGAAATAGAAATACACATAGTACAACATTACCCCCCCCCCCCACACACACACACACACTTTCCATAATCTTTTTCAAATTTCAACACGCTCAACTATCCGGATTTTATTTTCCCTTTCAACCGGCACCTGAAGTTTCCGACCATGCCGGTTAATAGAGCTTTTACTGTATTTATAAATCAGGTGAAAACCTGATATAGAAAATTTTGACCGAATACAATATTTCCATTACTTATGATAGTTGCGTAGTAGAAGTGAAAATCTGGATAATTCAGCACGTTGAAATTCCAGCAATACTGTAAGTCAACAGAAATACTAAAGTAGGAGACCAATACCTTGGTTTAATTACCAATCAAAACGCTCTTTAAATAATTTTGTCCCCAGCAGAAACTTTTGGGACTGGTTTGAGACTGATTATTTATACACCTAAAGTTTATATTTTTAATGACCTCAAACTGATATTTAAAATATAAACTTACTTTTTAAAAATAATTCATAACATGCACGTTTATCTTTTTATAAAGAAAATATCTCTCTAAATAGAGAATAAACTTATACATGAGTATTTACTGCAATATTGCTAAGCAAAATTACTTCAAGAACTCAAGTGATGTGGTTTTGGGGTTAAGGATGATAATATACTCGTGAACCTAAGCCTGAGTAAAATGCTTTATGTTTAGGTCTTTCTAAAGGATCCTAGCCAGTATTTCTAAGAGTTTTAGAAGAGGGAAAAAATAAGGAAAACCTCAAATGACAGCGCCGACGAGCGTGATCTAGGTTCAAACCCGTCCGTCACCTCCCACCTACCAGCTTTAAGAACAGAATGTCTCGGTCACTAATAGGGATCAAGTGTTATCACATTTGAGTGTGTTTTTTAACAAATCTAATAAGTGTTATTATATTATTACGTTTGTGATCAGCCCACAGCATCAAGAAATAAATTTGTTTTGGCTGATCTAACATCTACAGTGCGTGTCGAAATGATAGGTCCACCAGTAAAGACGAAAGTTATGTTGGTAAAAAAGGTTTTATTGTGTATAAAGTACTATTTTATAAACTACATTACTTCATTCAATGTAAAATAATACATGAATAATATACAAATAATAGGAATAATAAGTAAAACAAAAATTACATGAAAAAGCTGTTTCAAAAAGATAGGTCCAGTGAACCAAGCATCAAATTAATGTTGAATTAATAAGAAATTTTTCCACCTTGTTTCAGAATAAGCTCATAAATCCTATTCGGCATGGATTCTGCAAGATTTTGTGAACACTTTTTCTCGATTTTTGACCATTCGGAGGGAATAGACTTTTTCAAGTCTGCAGTACTGTTGTACTACCTTCCGCCTGCATACACCGCTCTTGCGAGTATACCCCACATGTTTTCTACCGAATTCAGGTCGGGTCTGCAAGGTGGCCAATCGATAACATGTACACCATTATCCAGAAACCATTCGAAATTGGACTTTGCAGTATGCACAGGAGCATTGTCCTATTGGAACATGAAGAATGGGCCCCCAATGTGCTCTGCTTGTGGAAGAAAATATTGTTCAAGCAGCTTTTGATAGCCTGCAGCATTCAAACGATTGTCTACAAATGCTATATCAGTTTTTCCTGCACCTCCGAATCCGGCCCATACCATAACGGAACCACCACCAGCTTGCCTCTTCGAGAATATATGTCTATCGTTACGCAGATCGTGCCAGTAGTACTGCCAGCCATCTGGACCATCCAGGATGAATTTCTTTTCATCACTGAATATCACACAATGCCAATATTGTTTCCAGGACATCACTTCATGTGCGAATTTCAATCTCTTTTCTTTATGCTTTTTAGTCAATTTCGGAGCTGCTTTCCTCTTCACGTAAACTATATTGCCGAACTTCTTTACCACTCTATGGACTGTAGATTTTGATATTGGAGGGTTTTGTTGTCTGGCCACAGTGGATAAGCTCATATTTCCAGATTTTAACTCCTTTACGATAGTCCTTCTTTGTCGGGGTGTCACTTTTGATGGGCGACCAGATGATTTTTTACTGCCAAAAGCATTTCTAAGTCGCAAATAATTGTTTACAACATTATGTGATCTGTTTAAAAGTTTACCTATTTCTCTATTCGATTTTCCACACGTTTTAAATGCATCATTTCCCCCCTGCTCAACCAGCGGAAGACTGCAACGGCGACCCATTTCGTTTGATTACAACGTAATGTTCAAATCTGCTTAAATACCTCCACAGCAGCCAGCATAATCCCGCAGCAAGACTAAGCAACGATATTTATGCAAATTTTTTGGAAATAAACGTGATTGGTGCAAAATTTCTGAAGGCGGACCTATCTTTTCGAAACGGTCTGAAAATGAAAATTTGCATAAAATAAAAAGGAATTATTTATTTTTAAGAAATGTCTACATAAATAGTTATAACAATTACTGATTAATTATCTCTACCAAAAAAAGTTATTCATATTCTCAATTAAGCGTCGAAATTTTGAAAAATGCGGGTGGACCTATCATTTCGATACGCACTGTATGATAAGAAATGGGTCTTCTCCCTTTCTTTTCCATATGTTATGACAAGGTATATGATATCTTTATTAAGGGAGGTGGGGGGGGGGGGGGGCACTCAGAGCTATTTTGGACATATGTGATAATTACGGAATGAAAATAGTTCTCTAAAATAACGGATTGTATTTCTCAGTGGCAAATCGAATATGCACAACGCTGAAAGTAAACAAACTGACAAAGAGAGAGTGGCTGACTGTAAGAGGCTGATCATCTGTTTGTTATTTAGAAAGGAAGGGACGAAAGATTTATCAATTCTTTGCAATTTAAAAGGGGGGGGGGTTAGAAAACGACATCAAGATTTTCAGGCTACATGAGATTTCGGGTTAGTTAAATGCCGAGGAGCAGAGGTTTTACTCTATTTTAAAAAGTTAATTATAAATAAAACATTATTTATATATTTAAATTATTTAATAGTTTAACTGCAAAAATTCAGTCCCCCCCCCCCCCGAAATAATATAAAATGTACTATCAATTCCTAAAGGGAAATTGAAAAACACGTAGTCAGATTAACCCCCTTGAACTGAAATAACGAGTCCAGCTTGTCATGAATTTGCCGACACTAATTAAGTTCTTATATGTATGTATAACAATAAACATTCATACAAATGTGTGAAACAGGGTTGGGTTTTTGACGTCAAAAAGTGGTTTTTGACATGACAAAGGTTTAAACACGGTTTAAACCGTCAAAAACCTGTCATAAACCTCTATACCGTCAAAAACCTGTATTGTCAAAATTCAACATCTATAAATGAACTAAAATATGGTTAGAAATAGGATTTATTAGTAATATTTGCCATTTACAAGTGAATATCTAAATATTATGCTGTTTATAAATTAAGAAATCTGAAAACAGTTTGTAGATAATTTATAAAAAATTAGGTAAATATACTGGTTTATAATCTAAGAAATATATACAAAGTATGCATACACCATACAGTTATATTTTGTATGTTTATGTTTATTTATATTAATATTTATGAAATTCTAAAATTCCGAAGTTACTTATGAATTTTCACATAAGACATGAAAACACAGGAATACTGGATTTTTTTTTTCTTTCTTTAAGTAAAACATAATATATGTGGACAGTAAATTAATATGAATTTGAAAATAATTATATTTATAATCTACATATTTATTAAACTTATCATTTATTAATGAATTTTTATCTGTTTATTATTATTATTGATTGTATAAATATTTGTACCTGTTTATAGCTTGGACTATTGGTGTTCGGTGTCTTGGGAGTAAGGCTGATTGACTACTCTAGTATCTTAGGCCTAAGGGGTATTGCCCTCCGTGTGGGTCTGTCTACAGGGTCCTAGTCCGTATTTATACAAGTTTTGGAGAAAAACATGAAAAACTCTGAATGGCTAGGCCAACGAGTGCGCCCTGGGATCAAACCCTGCACCTCACGTTTACCAGCTTTGAGCGTAGTACCACTTGGCTGCTGGTGGGCCCTACAGCTTAGACTAATATTTTTTTTAAAAATCTGTATGGGTAAATATTACATTTATTACAATTTATACATGTCCAGAAAGCATTCATATTTCTCGTGTTTCACGGTAATTATATGAATTTCAGACACAATTCAAGCTTTTTTAACATTCAGAATTATTACTTTTTCTTAAAAACTTACAATATCAGCAGTCATTAAGAAAAAAAAAAGTTATATTTTTCTATAAAATATTTAAATACAAAATATTAAGCTATGCATTTTTATTTTACTGGTTAAATACATAATACTAAAAGCACAATACTAAAAAAATTGAACTATACAATGTTGTATTGCAAATAAAATGATTTGTCAATCAAAATGATGTAACAATGATATATAAATCATAAATTTTTAGAAGCCTAAAGTTTTGTTTTTATATTAATCAAAATGTTATAATAATGTTTCTCCAAAAACATTATTAATATGTATTATGTTTACCTTTTAAAACATACTGATAAATAATATCTTATTGAAAACAACTATATTTTTAAAGTATCGCATAACTAAGTTTAACATGTGCTATATCAAGCATAGTTATAAATAAATTTCATAGTAATATATAAAAGTATCACAGCATATTTTGAATGAACATAGAAATAATTCATAGTAAAATTTTAAAAGCCTAAAGTTTTGTTTTTTATATTAATCAAAATGTTGTAACAATGTGTTTTTCAAAGAACACCATTCTATTCACTTTTCAAAAAATTCTTATGAACTATATTTTATTAAGCTAATTTTTCATACGACAATTAAATTATAAATATAGGTTTTTGACAGTTTTTGACATTTTTGACAAAGTGGTTTTTGACATGACGGTTTTAACCATGGTTTAAACCGTCAAAAACTGTCACGTGTCAAAAACCTGCCAACCCTGGTGTGAAACAAATATTTTTAATAATAACAAATTATTTGAGCAACAAAACCGTAAGTTTTTTTTCAATCCCTCCTTTTAAAACTATGAAAATTAAATTGTCTGCATGAGCAGTGCTGACTGAAAATAAATTGCAGTTCAAGGGGTTAATGCTTTTTTTTTCTTCCCTCCCTCATCACATATTACTTGATTAGTCCTCAAGTAAATATAAAAGATTATTCTTTTTTACATTTTTTTACCAAATCATTTTTCCTGTAGTACATCTTTTTAGTAGCACATGAAAAGCAGACGACTTTTATGTTTTTCCAACTTTGTTGCTAAACTGTTACGTGTTTCAGATTTATTATCGTTCCAAACATAAGTTTGTCAGTTCTAAAAACAAATTTCCCTTTCTCCTTTTTTTTTTTTTTTTTTTAAGTTTTAAATACTATTTATAAGAGAAAAATAAGTACTTTTTAAGGTACAAATATAAAAAGTAAGGAGTTTTTAAGGACCTAAAAACAGCTATAAAAAGTAAGGAGTTTTTAAGGACTATTTAAGCACCTGTACGAACCATGTACTATTGTTTATGCGTTGCATAGCGTACCACTTTCAATATCGGGCTCTGATCACACAAAATTTTTCGGGCTGGGGCGAGCTCATTTCAAAAATGTTTCGGGCTCGGATTGCCAAAATAGAGCCCGAACTCACCTCTAACACACACACACACACACACATATATATATATATATATATATAATCATAAATCATTATTTTAACTCTTTAATTCATAATATATATGTTTGATTTAGTTCATATAAATTTGGTTTATAAATATCAGTAATTATATATATATATATTTAACCTAATAATAAAAATACTTGTTTATCCAGCTCCACACGTTTTAAGCCGTGGTGGCCGTGGTGTTTGAACACTGCCTTTATTTCACATAGTTTTCAGTTTTTATACTAAATATAAGTACTCATGAGTCATAACCAGGGTTAGAAATAAGCGGTCGTTAGTCGTATTTTGTGACCAGTTTTTTCATTTTGGCGCCTAGAATTCCAATCATAGGTACCATATTTGACGCCTGGATTTTTTCCTCATCATATCTAATAATTTTCCCAATCCCATCAGACAGCAAACAAGTCTATTTCACCTAACCTAATAAAAACTAACCTAATAAAAACCTAATTTGCACCTAATAGAAACTGATTTAAGAAATCATTTCTCTGTGAAAGTAGTTGACGATTTGTTAATGATTAAATTAAACAGCCCTAAATTTGAAAATTTATGCCCAGAAAATGCTATTAAATTGTGGTGGAATGATGTATCTTCTGTGCGAAGAATGAATTTGTGATTTTAAATATGTACGTTTAATATTGTCAATGTAATTATATTCATTACATAAATATTTTTTATATAATCTTGCATATATTATTTACAAGTTGATGCTTTATTATTATTATTATTATTTTTAAATATACATAGTATTTAATTATAGATGGCACCTAGATTTTTAATTTGGACGCCCAAAAAATTTAATCCAGACGTTATTTTGACGCCTAGTTTCAAAATTCGTATTTTTAACACTGGTCATGACATACTCACTCTAAAAGATTCTTTCAAGATTTTAAAACGCCTTTCAAAACTGAAAATGCATATTTATTTATTTATTTATTTTATTTTAATAGATTCTTTCTGGTGACTTTTTTTCCGCTAATCGGACGATACCTAATCTCACCGGCAGCCAAGGCACATGCTATTCTATGGGAAAATTTGTTTCCATAATTACTCAATACTTAATTTATTTTAATTTATTATTATTATTATTATTATTAATATTTTAATTCCGGTTTCACATTAAAAAAATTGAAAGCCGTTAATTAGTGCTCGTTTTTTAAAATTTATTTTTTAATTGTTAAAATTTTAGAGTTAAGAAATAATTAAGTGCATTTTTCAGACAGAAAATAAAACATTAAAAATGTGAAAAATCATTTTTTTCGAAAATGAGTATTAACTTAACTACTGTGAATTTTCTGAATGTGAAAACGAAATTTAAAAAAGTACGTTAGGTTATGAGTCACTATGGAAACAAATGAAATTTTCCCATAGAATAACATGGACTTTGGCTGTCGGTGAGATTAGGTATCGTCAGCTCTTAAATTATAGCAGATTAACTCTAAAGAAGAACTACACATAATCATTATATTACACTGGTCTATTGTTAGAATGGTTTATTTGCGTTTGCAATATCAGCTTAAACTATTTAATGACTGAATTTAATAATTGTTATTAACAGACTAACAGATGCTTTAGCGTTGAATGCCTTTTCCATCACAGATAATTAAACATTACGTTAGAGTAAACTTCTATATAAGAAAGCTTAGAAGATTGTGGCCATAATCGGTACAGCGATTCAATATCCCAAAGGGCATGCTAGATTAAGATTAAAGTGCTTAAAAAAAAAAAAAAAAAAAAAAAAAAGATGGAGACAATGTAACAGGGTTGCCACTCAAACAAGAGAATGGAATTCCCTGACTTTTCCAGGTTTGTTTTAAGAAAATTCCAGTCTAACCCTATATTGAGCACTGGTTGTGTTGAGGGCAAAATAATTATGGTACTACTTTAAATCTCAAAAAATACATATAAAAAAAAATTACATACAGTGATAGCATCTGTCGCTTATAAGTAGAATAAGAAATTTCACGAGCAGAAACGAAGGCTGGCGATGTTAAAAAAAATCATGGAAGCTAAAGGGAAAAAAAAAAAAAAGAAAAAAAAAAAAGAACAGAAAAATGACCCTACGTTGGCGGAAAAATTGTTTTTTCTTTAGCAACCATCGTATGAAATTCCCTGACTAGATTCTGGCTAAAACATTCAAATTTCCCAACTTTTATGATCAATTTTCGAATTCCCTGACTATCCCAGGTTCTCCAGGTAGAGTGGCAACCCTGATGTAACAAATTAAGCCTTTTTTTTTTTTTTTTTTTTTTTTCCGCATATGACTTACACACATTAGAGTTAATGAAAATACAGAAGTTAAACACAAGGCCATTAAACAAAAAAAATTATTATTTAATGGATCACGATTACTCAGAAGCATTGCTAAGTAAATTGGACTTACTTTCATCCATCCTCTGCGGGATGCTTACTCGATGAGATGAAATCCATGACTCTCTAACACTAAAAAAGAATTTACAACCATTTTCCCCACACTTTTATTTTTCTACGACGTCCTAACACTTGGTGCGGAAGGCCAACCTAACCTCCATTAATTTTACTGAAAATTATACACGATGGTTTTTAATAAAGGTTTTAAATCGCCATTTTATTCAAGGATGGATCATGTTATTTGTTAAATTTGCCCTTTTTTCATGCAAAGCGCCATCTGGCAAACTTTTTTTTTATTTTATTTTTTTTAACTACTAGAACAAATCTCATTAATCGTCCGGATACCAAATTTGGTGGCAATGCGCACGTCTATTTTAATTGCTAGAGGCTTTTTATAGAGGAAATAACAGACAGATCTAAAGAACAAAAGCCTCAGCTAAACATTTGCATTTTTTTTTCTTTTTTTTTTTTATTCCATATTACTATTATTAATTTTTAATATTATTAATAATTATGATATTTATGGCTACTCGCTTCATAATAAGGTACAATATAATGACGATCAAATGCATGTAAAATAAATAAATGCTGTCTGTCGATCGAAATACACTATGTATAGTTCTTTTGTAGAATTCAGTTAATACCATGTAACTTAAAAATATTTGTTAAAATTTCCAGTTAATCTTTTGCGAAGCCCTGTACACTAATTACTAATTTTTAATCCACTTTTTTATACAATTTAATCACCCTGGACCCAATCCTAAAAAAATTTAAAAACTTATATTTAATCCAAAGAAACACAACGTTTATGGAAAATGCGTCATCCTGATTGCTTACTATTTGGGACGAAAAACTTCAACAAAACGTCGTATATAATAATACTATTTAATTCATATCGGAAATGCACAACAAAAAATAAGTAAACAATTAATATTTTGTCCGATTAGAAAATTACGTATAATTTTGGGATTTTAACCTTTTCTAACATTTCCAACAATATGCATTTTGTGTTTGGCTTGAATATTTTGACTATAATTTTATAATTCTATGTCGCTGATTGCTCTACCGCCCAACGACTGCCGGCAATTAGTGCTTTTGTAGGCGAGCATTTTTTTTTAGCACATTGTGGCGCTTATTTTGTAAACGTTATGTTTTAATTTAGGACAGAAAGTATTTGTTTTTCTTTTCCAGAATTCTACAAACTAAGTGTATATATATAATTTAGAACACAGAACCAAGCAAAATCCCACATTTTCAGATTTTTTTTTTTTACGATTCAAAAAACTTACAATTCCAACTTGTAATACATAGGGTAGGTGCTCCAGTGATTGGCATGCTCCAGTAATTGCATCTATCCCGAAATAATAAATAATAAAAATAATAAAATCATATGTTTTACATATAAGAACTTTAACATTTTATGTGAAACACTGGAGCATAGGGTGCTAATAACTGGTAAAATGAATAACTAGCAGTGTCAAACACTGGGACATAGAGTTCCAATTACTGATAAAGTGAAAAACTGGCAGTGTCAATTACTAGAACATTGAGTGGGTATCAAATAAAAATTCATAAAAAAAACAATTGTTATCAAATGTATATATTTTAACATATATGTGGTTCTGAATGACTTTCATGCCATATGTACTAACTTAAGATTTCTAAAAATATTTTCCTGATGATTGCTCTAAAAGTGTCAATCACTAGTGCACTTACCCTACTATAATATTTTATTTTGTCTGGCATGCACCTTCTGAAATTTTTCATTAATAATTATACTTTTCATAATAAATTTATAACAGATGAACAAAATTCCTCATTTGTTTTGTATTCCAAACCAAGATTTTTTTTTAAAAATTTACAAATCAACCATTAGAATGGGCAAAAGCACAATTAGAATTATACTGGTTTAGCGATTAAAAAACTCACGCTTCCCTTTATCTCCTACTATATTACTCTTTTAATTGCAATCCAGTATAATTAAATGAAGCGTTATTAACCATCCCACACCAGATTCTTCTGTAATTGCTTTCCAGCCCCATACACTTCCCACAGTCATAGTAGTCAAAGGATCATCCCGGCTCATCCTACGCAAGTCACCATCCATCCAACTGCTGAGGAAATCTGCCTTTATTATCAAGTTGAAGTAGGTAACGGTGTCATTGCCATAAGAGAAGATGAATATCAAAAGGAAGACAAATGATGAAGAATACCTTTCATATTCAAGAAATAAGAATTTCTTCCAGAAATATGAGTGACGCGTTTTTCAGTGGAGATTTTTTGTATTTTCTCCTATTTATGAGGAGAACAAATACTCTCAGGTTATCAAAAAAAAAAAAAAAAAAAAAACTCATATCACTAACCAAGAAAAACAGTAACACAAACCAAAAAATGGCAATTTTAATTTTATGTCATTAATAAATGTGCATGAAATGCCACAATGGGAATGAAAAATCTTCGTAATTTCGCAAAATTATTCGCCTGAGATTCAGTTGTGTCAGTGTAATTGTGGACTATATAGTGAATGCTTCATCGTTATGTATAAGTTGTTTTTTCACAAAAACTGCATTTTTGATTTGCCACTTTTCTTGCAGGGGGTGTGATATCATAGCTGCCGTCCTTGTTAATTACTTTATCAGATTTATGATCACAATTTTTTTTAAAGGAATATGTCACATACATTTTTGACGATAAAATAAACTGAAAACAATTATAAACATTTGACGGTATTAAGTCTCTCATGAAAAACGAGACATTTCGCACCGATATGATATTTTAGTATATCACCCCTCGGCAAAAATAAGATATTATGTCATTGAAAAATATATATAAAGTATCCCAACGCACACGAAAAACATTACCATAACTAACAGCTTACACATCTGCAGCTGAGAGCAGTTATTTCAGCTTTATTGTATAGGCTAGTTCATCTTTTACAATATATTCTTTAAATTGATTTTTTTCAAATACTGCATTTTTGAGCATTTCATTCTAGTGGATATGACAAGATAAAATTTAAGACAAAGAAACTTTTTTTAAAAAATGTGTTTAATGGAGAATGTTACAGATTACCTGCTTTTAATGCAACAATTATCAGAAAAATTTCTAACACTTACTTAATTTTACATTGTCACTATTTCAGACTTTTTGTTATGTGGGGAGTGGAATTTTAGGTAGTGGAAAATGAATTAAAACTTTTATAAGTGTTTATTCCTCAGCCATACATTTCTTGTTTCTTTCACATCCGAAAGGCAGCGAAATATATATACGCGTGACACTAAAATCGCATTACTTTCAATCATGATATAGGCGGTTTATTTAACAGTTTTTTTTTTTTTTTTTTTTTTTTTTTTTTGGGGGGGGGGGGGGATGCTAGACTTAAGGGGAAAAAATACTAAAAAAGTTTGCTGCACATTTGTATAAAAAGTTTTGCTACTGGTTACATCTCATGTACATCATTAAAAAAAAAAAAACGCCCCTTTTCCGATTAATTTCCCCTCAAATTACTTTATGGATATGCGGCTGGTGCCGATCGATTCGTAGTGATGTCTAGTTATTAATGCTATAGTTGAATTTTGCTTAAGGAATCACCTTCATATGAAAACTTGTATCAATTTGATTTTTTCGAAAGCTAACACCCATTTTTATCTCATATTCAAATTTCTGAGATCAAGACAGTTCGGAAAAAGTTACTATTTACTTATATACTTTTAATTAATTCGGTCATATTTTTAGAAAGAAACAAATTATAATCTAACATAGAAAGTATGTTATTATTCATTAAGATTCTAACTGGAAAAAAAGGTACGAAAATTTTAAATCTATATAAATAAAAAGAAGTATCTGTGTCTGTGTGTATCTGCGCTCTGGTGCTCACACTACTAATCGCGGAGCTACAAAATTTCGCAGATGGGTAGCTGTGACCCTGCAGGTGTGCACCTCATTGAGATTTTTTAAATTTCGAATTTGAATTATTAGTATTATTTTCAATTTTAAACATTGACTTCTTTGTTTCATTTTTCTAAAATTTGTTCTTTTATTTCAATCGTCAGCGTATCTTAGGAACAGCTATTACGCTATTTATTTTTTACTAGCGGGCTATGCCCGCTTCGCTGGTCACTATATTTAAATGAATTTTCAAACGAATTGAATCACTATTTATTCTTTCTATCACATTATAAATAAAAACTAAAATAAATTACCTACATTGAAATCGCTCTAAACCTCGTTTCGGATACCCGCTGTCTACTGTAGCTCTTTTTTCGCCCGCAATCTATCGGGTCCAGGTTCCCCCTGCCTGCAGAAAGGTCCTTCCCGGGCACTTCAAATTGGTTATTTATCGACAGCAGGTGGATCTGCTATTATTTAAGAACTACGATTTTAAAGATGACTGTATCTCAGCATCTATATTAAATATTTTAGTTTTTGAACTATGTTTTTATAGCTCTTTACGCTGTATTACTTCCCGATAAATAATATATATATATATATTAAATATTTTATTTTGATACTTCATGCGATAAAATTTAAATAATATGAGGCTTACAAACCGTACAATAAACAAATAAAAAATATGGACAAGAAAACTGAAGCAGAAAATTCGAAGTAAAAAAAAAAATATAGCGTATGTGCTCCAGTGATTGGCATGCTCCAGTAATTGACATCTATCCCGAAATAATTAATAAATAAGAAAAATAATAAAATAATATATTTTACATATAGCAATTTTAACATTTTATGTCAAACACTGGAGCATAGGGTGCTAATAACTGGTGAAATGTATAACTAGCAGTGTCAAACACTGGAACATAGGGGCCAATTACTAATAAAATGAAAAACTGGCAGTGTCAATTACTGGAACATTGAGTGGGTATCAAATAAAAATTCATAAAAAAAAAAAACAATTGTTATCAAATGTATATATTTTAACATATATGTGGTTCTGGATGTCTTTATACCATATGTATTAACTTAAGATTTTTAAAAATATTTTTTAATGACTGGAACATTAAAAACATCAGAGATTGCTCTAAAAGTGTCAATCACTGGTGCACTTACCCTATATATTATTTGCGTAAAATATTAAAATTGGCATTTTTAGCATACCATAAATAAAATAATTTTTATTGTTAAAGGTAGCCAAATTTAGGAAAAAGTTAAGCAATTTTCTAAAATTTAGCAGCTAAAACTTTTGGAAAATGTTTTGAGAATATATATATAAATTAATCATAAAAAAATATGTGCTAACATTTAAATTGAATAATGGTTTTGCAGCCAACATAGAATTTCGACTAAATCAATTTATGCATTTCGAATTAGGGTTGATTAAATTTATAATCTCGGATTAAGGATTTCGAACGAGTTTATTTAAATTCAAATTTTTCAACTTTTACTTAAACACAAATCAGGATATAATTAAATGAGAATAAGTTTAAATCTACTTACCCCTCTGCCAGCAGTCCGGGATTAGTAAAACTAGTACTGCTAATACATAGACTCTGAAACCTACGATATCCTTCAAACTACACTTTATTTGATACATGACTGATTTAATATTGATTATTAATATTTAAGAATGATGAATGGAAATATTATGAATACGATTATAAGATTTTTAATAGTTCAGATTCTATTGTTCCGAGATACCTTGTACCTCGTCCGGATTCGAAAAAGCGACTGAAACAAAACTGCTCAGCGCCGTTCTAAATCAGTTCCTATGTGCGCACCTTCTCCTTCTCTTCCTCCCCGACATCCTCCGGGGGGGGGGGCTGAGCATGGCAGACTGGCAATCCGATTCACCGGTCTTGTGATGACTCCAGATGGTGTTTTCAGACTCACAACTCGAATGATGCCATCCTCACCAGGATGGACTTCCAGAATTCGGGCAAGGGTCCAGTGTGCTGGCTGAATTGAGGGTTCTAAGACCAGGACTAGCTGACCAGGTTGCAGATGTGTATTGCCGCTCGTCCACTTTCCTCTTGATTGGAGTGCCGTCAAATAAGACTTGGCCCATGTACTCCAAAATTGCTTCTTGATCTGCTGGACGAGTTTCCACCTGGAAGAAAAACTGGTACACAATGGATTAGGTTGGTTAAAAGAGTGTTCAGGAAGCTGGAGAAGCGGAGCCCCAATTAAGAAATGTCCTGGTGTAAGCACTAAGAAATTGTTGGGCTCGGTGGAAAGTGGGACTAAGGGGCGAGAATTTAAGCAGGCTTCAATGTTACTTAGAATCGTAGCACACTCCTCAAACGATAGGCAACTGCCTTTACATGCTTTAAGTAAATGGCGTTTAGCCAATTTAACGGACGATTCCCATAGGCCGCCAAAGTTAGGCCCGTAAGGTGGCATAAAATGCCAATGAATTTGTCTATTTGCTACAAATTCCTGAATAGTGTTGGTTTTTGAAAGTGTCACGAGTTTCTTCAAATGGGCATGGGCACCAACAAAGTTGCGTCCGTTGTCAGAATAAATGTCAGTTGGATAGCCTCGACGCGCTATGAATCTTTGTAGGGCATATAAAAAATGTTCAGTTGCTAAGTTCGTGACTAATTCGAGATGAATTGCCTTGGTGCTCATGCAGATGAATAGACAAATATAGGACTTAAATTTTGTTTTTGTTCGTTTATGTTCACACTTTGTTTGAATAGGGCCTGCATAATCAAGGCCAACATGTTGAAATGGTCTACAAGGGTTGACTCTTGCACTGGGAAGGTCACCCATCATTTGTTGAATTGGGGTCGGTTGGACTTTGGCACATGTGACACATTTACGAAGCTCTTTTTTCACAGTGGATCTACCATCAGGAATCCAGTAAGACTGGCGAATGAGATTTAATACTAGGTCGACACCTCCATGAAGACTATACGTGTGAAAATGTCTTATTAATGTCGATGTAAAAGGGTGATTCTTAGGTATGAGTATTGGATGTTTAGTATCATAGGGCAGAGTGATGTTTCTATCAATTCTACCTCCCACTCTCAATAGATTTTCTGAATCAAGAAACACATTGAGGTTTTTTAGTTTACTGCTGTTTGCCACGGGTTGGCCGCGCTGCAAAAGGGCGATTTCTGAAGCAAAGGACCTTTGTTGGACGAATTTAATAACCATTTTTCTAGCTTCTGAAATTTCTTGTACTGAGACTGGTCCTTTCAATTTTGTAGCATTTCTAATATTATTTATAAATCGCTTCATAAATGCAATTACACGAAAAAGTTTATTACTTGATGAAAATTTTGAAACCAAATCCTCCATAACGGATTCTTGCTTTGGAATTGACTCTATTAGTCCAGGAATTCCCACAATTGTACATGGGACTGAGGTAGCAATCTTGGACTCATGATCTGAGACCGGAATCTTTGACCAATCAGGTCCAGACCACCACAAGTTAAAAAGGTTTAATTTGTCGGGTAACAGCCCACGGGTTGCACAATCTGCTGGGTTAAGTTTGCTTGGTAAGTGATGCCATGATGTGGGGTCTGTGAGAGCCCTAATTTTGGTTACTCGGTGTAGGACATATGTGTTGCCCTTTAAGGGTGGATTTAAGATCCAACTACGGGCGATTGTTGAGTCTGTCCATAGGAGAATGTCCTCAACCTGATAATCCAGCGAGCTCTGGACGACTGCCAAAAGTTCCGAGAGTAATACAGCCGCGCATAGCTCCAACCTAGGCAAGGTAATGGGTTTTAAAGGAGCTACACGGGTTTTAGCTGCAATCAATTTTAAAGATGAGTTCTGACTTGGGCGTATATAAATTACGGCAGCATATGCCTTTGTGGACGCATCACAAAATCCCAGAATCTGGAAAATAGGTTCAGACTTCAGGTCTAAAAATCTGGGTACTGACATGGCCTTAAAGGAAGCAATTTTTTCATAAAATTCGTTCCACCTGGTTTGAATGTCTGGTGGTAAAGGATCATCCCAACCAAGTTTTAGCTTCCAAACATCTTGTAGAAGCAATTTTAAAAGAATAGTGGCAGGGGATAACAGACCCAAAGGGTCGAAGATGCGTGCAATTACGGACAACAATTGTCGTTTAGTTTTAACGTTTTCTTCTGTGTTGACGCCAACCTGCAGTGTATCCGATGTTAAATTCCAGTTTAGTCCTAAAATACGTTGGGATTGATCGGGGTTTAAGGATAATTCCTGATTTGTTGATTTTAAAGGTTCTGGGACCTGAACTAGAGCTTCCACATAATTTGAAGCCCATTTTCGCAGCTTGAAGCCCCCAGCATTAAATAATGCCTGAAGGTCTGTGACCAATGATTGAGCGGCTTCGATTGTTTCAGCCCCTCCAAGGAAATCGTCCATATACAGGTTGTTGCGGGCAGCCTGCACAGCTACGGGAAAATTGGGTTCTTCATCGTTTAATAGCTGTAATATGGTACGCAGGGCTAAAAATGGAGCACAGGCTGTGCCATAAGTAACAGTGTTCAATTTATACACTCTGAGTGGATCTGAAACATTGGCCCTCCAAAATATTCTTTGAAAGTGTGTATCAGGCTCTGCGACTAGAACCTGCCTAAACATCTTCTCGATATCACTCGAGAGGGCAACTTTATTTAAACGAAATCTAATTAGATTGCTAAAAATACTGGATTGGAGTTTTGGCCCTTTGTACAAATAGGAGTTCAGGGATTTGCCATTTGTAGTTAAGGCCGACGCATTGAACACTACCCGTAGTTTTGTAGTGCTACTATTTTCATTTATAACTCCATGATGGGGCATATAATAATTGGGTTGACGATTAAGCTCTTCAGCCTTTAGTAAAGTCATATGACCTAAATCGGAGTACT
This sequence comes from Salticus scenicus, assembly GCA_963930645.1. Lineage (NCBI taxonomy): Eukaryota > Metazoa > Arthropoda > Arachnida > Araneae > Salticidae > Salticus > Salticus scenicus. The sequence continues at coordinate 288,475,528 of OZ005652.1, read as the reverse complement.
CACACATAAACTGAGCATACTCCTTTTTTAGTTTGGGATTCTGTGCAAATCGATTTTCCAGCTTCTTAAACATTTTTAGTGCACAGTTGGCACTTTCCCCCAAATCTATCTCATCATGGAGGGGTAATTTTACAACATAGCGGCCTTCGGGGTTGCGCTTGGTGGAAGATTTATATAGTTCCTCTGCCGGATCGGTTCCGTTTTCACTCTTAGAAGATATTATGGGCTGATTGTCAAAGAAATCGTTCAAGTTAAGGCAGAGAAACGATGAGCTATATGTTGATTCTGGTTCCATTCCATCCCTTGAGAGGGGGCCACTGAGTAAATACCCAAGTGAACTGGGAATGGCAGATGGTTCTCCTGGCCTTCCCGATATCGGTGTGCCACAAATTAGTGACGCAAAAATATCTGCACCTAATAAAACTTCGATGGGTTGTTGCTTGAAGAAATTCATGTCCGCTAATTGAAGATTGTTTGTATGTGGCCAAGACGTCGTTTGCACCCGGAAATTCGGCAGAGGGGCAGTAACCCTATTTACTACTAGCGCTTTTAAGTTCCTATACTCGTTAGCGAAATATGGCGAGAATGAGAATTCCGTAAAATTTAAAACAGTTTCTGCGGAAAGACCGTTTATGCCTATAAGTCGATGAGAAGTGCCAAACAAAGGCAAATTTAGCTTCTCAACGCAGTCCTTTGTTATGAGACTATTTTGTGAGGCACTATCAACTAACGCCCGACATTGAATAATTTTGCCGTTAGGTGACCTAACCTTTATAAGGGCGGTAGCCAATAACACCTTTAGGTTACTAAAATTTGCATTAGATTGTGAACTATTGGCCACCGACGTAGTAACAAGGCCGCCTCCCTGATCTGCAGAATTCTGTGTATAAATGTGCAGAAGAGTGTGATGTGAACCTGCACATACTTTACATTTAATATTAATTCTACATTGACGCACTTGATGATTAGTTCGCAAACAATTTTCACACAGTGATTTTGATTTAACTAAGTCCCATCGCTCTTGAACACTAATTCGATTGAATTTGGGACATTTAAACAATTGATGTACTTGAGAACAGGCGACGCATTTATTTTCTTTGACTAGTATTGAATTATTGACATAAGATTTTTTTACACTACTACCTTCTACTGGCTTCTTAAACATTCCTGGTTTATTTTCAAGCTTTGTTTGACTCGTAGCTTCCCTCTCTATGAATGTACGAAACGAATTTAAATCGGGAATAGTTTGCGTATTCTCTAGACTGAGCTCCCACCTATGCCTAACGGATGAGTCCAATTTTGAGATCATGAAATTTATAAGAATAAGATCGCTAAGAGGATTAGATTCCAATCCGAGGGTCGATAAATTTCGCACCGCTTCGTTACAAGTATCTATTAAATTGAAAAACGATTTAGGATCATCCGCTTTGTTTACTTTTACTGAAAAGATTTTATTTATTTGAGTTATAGCTAATTGACGTTTATTTTCGTAGCGCTGAGTAAGAATTTCCCAACAGTGTTTAAGATTTTCCGATTGTAACGAAAATCCACGAATAAGTTTTGATGCACTACCTCTTACACACGATTGGAGGTATTGTAGCTTTTCAACCTCACTAAGGCTGTCATTATCCAGAATAGATGATTTAAATAAATTTTTAAATGACAACCAAGATTCATTATCCCCGTAAAAATAAGGAATTTCAAGTTTAGGGAGACTAATATGCGAATTAACAGAAGTCCCGGGTTTGGTACGTGCATCATTATTTACATTTGGAGTATTTGATTGCGATTTACTCTCTAATACAATGGATAATTCTAACAGAATGTCCCTATTCTTTAACACCTCTTCAGAGTTTTCATCGTTTTCCTCTTCGGAAAAATTTGTAACTATATCCTCGAATTTAACCTCCAGTGCATTTACCTTATCTTTTAAGATTTTTAATCTGGCTTGATCGCCTTTATCACAATCATTGACTTTCGATTTTATAAATTCTATTTCTTTAATTACATTTTCAAATTTTATCACTTCATTAGATTTTGGGAACAACGCACTCTGTTCGGTGTCATTCGCCCTTGTTTTTCCCTTTCTACCCATCTTATGAGTAAACTAATTACAAACAATTAAATTTAAATATGAATTAATCGATTGAATTAAATTATTCTGCAGATCAGGAAGTAAAACAAAACAAAAATATAAGAACAAATGAAAAGAAACACACATAATAGAATAGTTCCTTTTTTTTTTTTTTTTTTTACTGAAATAAATAAACTAATAAAATATTAAATGCACCCTTTTCATTCTCATACACTCATTTATTCAACAATTACTTAACATGAAAGTTTATTTCTGAAATTCCAAACCAAAACTTTCGGTTTGAAACCCAAACTATTTTGAATTACGTTTTCTCTCAAAACCAAACTTTTAAGTATGCATGAAAACGAAACTACTTAACTACTTTGAATTACGTTTTATATCAAAACAATTTAACTTTGTATTAATGATTTATTTCCACAAATTAATTTTAATTTACTTTAAAGTTCTTATACAGATAATTTAATCCTACGTAAACAAAAGAATTTTTTTTTTTTCAATTTTCAATTTTTAATTTTTTTTTTTTTTTAATTTAACGAATTAAGATTAATTATCTAATTAATAGGTAATTAAACCTCCGTGAATCGACGGACCACTTTGGTTTTGCAGCCAACATAGAATTTCGACTAAATCAATTTATGCATTTCGAATTAGGGTTGATTAAATTTATAATCTCGGATTAAGGATTTCGAACGAGTTTATTTAAATTCAAATTTTTCAACTTTTACTTAAACACAAATCAGGATATAATTAAATGAGAATAAGTTTAAATCTACTTACCCCTCTGCCAGCAGTCCGGGATTAGTAAAACTAGTACTGCTAATACATAGACTCTGAAACCTACGATATCCTTCAAACTACACTTTATTTGATACATGACTGATTTAATATTGATTATTAATATTTAAGAATGATGAATGGAAATATTATGAATACGATTATAAGATTTTTAATAGTTCAGATTCTATTGTTCCGAGATACCTTGTACCTCGTCCGGATTCGAAAAAGCGACTGAAACAAAACTGCTCAGCGCCGTTCTAAATCAGTTCCTATGTGCGCACCTTCTCCTTCTCTTCCTCCCCGACAAATAACAATAACTTTTATGTGTGTGTTGTTCGTATTATCATATATCTGTTAATTGCTAAATTTTATAACGTTATTATATATATATATATATACATATATACGTAAACATTAAACAAACTTTTAACATGACAATACTAATTTTTTGCGAAAAACTGCAAACATAAAGCTATAATAAAATTAAATTTAAAATAAGAAACTTTATTTTGTCTTATATGACGCCTTATCTCAAATTTTCCCATTTCATTCAAATTACTTTTTTTTTTTTTTTTACATTTTTATAGATTTTGTAGGAAAAAATAAATAAATGAATGAATTCCAATTAATTAAAATTAAACTAAACTCATAATCGTAAACCCTAAAAACCACAATTTTTATTTTCATCATTAACTTAAAAGTTCATAAAAAAAAAACCTTTTAAAATTCATGTTTATGATATTATACGGAATATTAAAAAAAAAAAAAAAAAAAAAAAAAGAAAGAAAGAAAGAAAGCCAATAAATGTCAGATGCATCACCATAGTTTTTGTAGGAATTATATACTGTAAAGCATATGCTTCCTTCAAACAAGGAAACATCAGAAAAAAGCAGATGCCGCACACCTGAGCTTAAATAAATTCATAAAAGCACAAACAAGTTAAGATCTCTTAGAACATAAGTCCCCGGAAGCACCGCGGAAGTAACGGTGAAGCAGATAAGAACCACTGGCTGTCCAAATACATCGTGCTGCTCATAACTACAAACCTAAATATTGACAATGGACATCCGCAGGACCACTTCCGACATGGAAACATTTAGTACTTGCTCTGTCTAAAACGCGTGTTCCACGTCGAGATATTCTGTTAAAGTTCAATGACCCATTTAAAAACCTTTCACCAAACGTCGGCATATTTTTTTTCCGATCGCTGAAACAATAAAAGACTTAATAACTGCAGGTAAAAACTATATGGGTCGATGACTTGGTATCATCGAGGAAGTAATTTGTCCGAGGGACGCATATCCAAAACAGCTGTTTTAACGGATGGAAAAACAAAGGTATGTCCGAAATGCAAGGAATTCAGTGATATTAGATGATGCGAGTTTTCTGTAATGACTTACATAACGGCTGTTTGCATTTCAATTTACATTGTTGGGGATTAGAACGTGATAAGCAATAAAGCAATATGATAACAGGTTTACAGCGTAATAATAAAAAGATACAAACAACCGTCTCTTGGACGTGTAACAGTAAGGCGATTAAGTTATTAATAACTTTTAATGAGGTTTATTTTTATTATTTTTATTTATTTATTTTTTTAACCCCTAATTTTTATTAAAGTGTTTTTATGTTTAGAATAGTTTTATGTTGCGGAGTCGTATCTATGGATTTGAACTGAAGTTGAAAACATAATTTTTCTAGTGTCTACCCTGTGCTTCTATTTTTTCAATTTAATCTCCTTTATTTTTTACAGCCTTCAGTCAATTTTTTGCGGAATTTTATTTTATTTGGGGTTTTCCCCAATTTTTCTGTGATCTTGGTCGACAGAAAACTCGCGTGAATACGGGCTAGAATTCTTTGGAACGACTATCATGGGGGGTACGCCAACACCATTTATCCGTCTTTGTTTTGTGCTTTTTTTTTTTTTTTTCCTCTCCTTCTTTTTTTATTAAATGATGTGCAAGAATTTCGCTGGCTAATGCACGATCAATTGCATATAATTTCCCAAAACGTTTTATTTAGTTGCATTGTGATAATTTGTAGCAGATAAGGTTATGATGTATATGAAACAATAGTTGACGATTCTATGCCGTTTTCTACCATATTTTCGTGAAAGCTTTATCGGAGAATCTATTTCATGGAATTCGCCGAATTTTATATGCATATTACTTACGTTATAATAATAATAATAATAATAATAACTGTTGGTCTAACTTTGGTGTATATAGCTTATCAGGTGTTGTTGAAATGCCACAAATGTTTGAAAGCTACATCACAGAATCTTTTAGATGTAATTGAACAAAAATAATTATGCCTGTAATTTCAGATAAATAACTGTGCATACATTTTTTTCCTTTTCTAGCGAAGAATGTACCAGAAAGTGCTTTAATTATTATGTTAGAATGATATAAATGAGAGATTTGTAATGACTACATCGTAACATAACAGTTTAATATTTAATTCAAACCCCAAACTAAAAAACTGTAAACTACATGTCATTTTTCTCAAGGATAATTGTAAAATCCCATGCATTAATGCAGTAAGTTTCAGTTTCCTTAAAAATGGAAAGGATTAAAAAAAAAAAAAAAAGTGATTAAATGACTTTAAAGATATTCACTTTTATCTACAAATTTTCGTTCAAATCTAAAGTTTATTCAAAACAGTAAGAAATGCTTTTAAATTTTTTAGTACCTATACCCACATCAGAACTTTGATTAAATTAAAATAGCATAATCTTAAATTGGAAAATTCGTTAAACGTTATTTTAATAAAAACCTTAAATTACGAAGCATGTAAATTTTTTTATCCGGTTCCAACCAAGAAAAACACTTTAGTTACAAAGTTTATACATTAGAGAAATATCTAGACTTAATTTTGATCTTTTAAAATTGTACATGGGATGAACTTATTGAATATGAAAGATACATAATATAATTTCTTATAATTACATATTTGGTTTAGTAAAGTATTAAATGCATAAATAAAAAATACCTTTAGAGCTATAATGACGTCAATTTTAACCTGCAAGTTTAATTTTTCACAAAGTTTTATATCAATTTTAATATTTAGCGTGAATTTCTTTTCATAAAAAAAAAAAAAAAAAAAAAATAAATAAATCAACTCGTAAACTTTTTTGCCAATAATTAAAAATTAAAATAAATTATGCATTTTTGTCTAAAATTTAATTTAGTACGGAGGATTTTTTTTTTTTTTTTTTTTTAAACAAATTATAACATCGTTTTCAAATTATTCAGTTATATTTTCTATAAATTTTCGATTTCGATAAATGTCCAACCATCGTAAAACTGGCGATAACGTTTTATCAGTAGGTTGAGACCGACTAATAGTCCCCTTACTAATAAAGTTTAAAAAATAAAGTTAATGCCATTTAGCATTTAGCAAATAAACAAAAAGATAAATTAAACTTTTTATATAATAGAAGGTTTATAGAAGCTGAAATTGTGGTTTTAAAGTTCGAGTTACACGATCATAGTCAAAAGATGTACAGGGTGTATATGTGTAATTAAAAATAATTGGATGAAAGGATTTTTTTTTTTTTTTTTAAGAGCTTAAAAAATAAAATAAAATTAATTTTTGGAAAACAATGTTTTTGAATGTGAAGATGGAATTTAATGTAATGAAATGAATATCTAAATGAAAATTTGAAAGTATTGAAATGAAAATTAAATGTAATGAAATAAGTAATTCTGATAACAAATTTCCCCATAGTATAACACGCGGTTTGGCTACCTGTGACGAGCAAATGTAAAAGAAACCTTACACAGCAATAGTAAATTATATTTATAAGGGTCTTGGGTGGAAATGAGGTATTGATAGCAATTACTAGTCATTTACCAGCGCAATGACCAGAAATTTTAAACATTTAGAATAAAATGCATTATCTTAATTCCCATATTTTAATTTTGTGAGTAATTGTTCAGGGAAGAAAAAAAAAAGGCAGTCGAAAAAGTAATTTATAAAGAAAGCTTTACAAGGACAGACAGATGCTGAATTTTAATTAAATAATAATAATAAGGGGCTGAAAAATAATCTATAGAATTCGAATTATTTCAAAGAAATTAAAAATAGCAATTTATTATTTTGTTTATACTATATTGATCATAAATAAAAAGAACTACAGAAGATTGAAATGAGACCATTAATAGTTATCACAGTATGAGTTCTATGCATCGAGAGCATCTCAGGTACATTAATAGGTAATATTTAATAGAGGTAAAATTTAATAGAGGGGGCTCTGAAAATTGTACAGCGTTGAGATTTCTTTTTAAATTAGCAGAGATAATCAAGTCTGTATAATTGATTTATATTCACATGGAGCACGAAGAAAATATTTTCTAGAAATAAGTCTGAGAGAATTTCATTATAATATTTAAATGCAGTGATTTTTCCTACATTGTGCAGCTTAAAAAATATTAAATACTGTTTACGAGCGAAGGAATTCCCATTTCTCATATAAGAAATATGCATTTATCATAATAACATCCATTAAATCAAACGGGATTTATCTTATGTTTGTAAAATCACTTCCAATGCTTTGATAAAGGTAGGAGGGGGGGCGGAAAAGAAGGATTTTGAAAGCACTTGATTAATTAAAATTACAATTTGTTATTCACCTTTACAATAAGCAGATACATACAACAATAGAAACTGATGATTTAACGAATTATAATTAGATTATTAAAAAAAAAGGAAAATAATTACAGTTTACTTAGCCTTATCATAAGGTAACAATTATCGCGCTTAAGATGGACAAAAGACCTTTCCATCATCATGTCGGAAAATGAACAAAAATTGCGGAATAATTAATCCAAAGAATCAAATTTGAAAAGAGCTGATCATTTAAAGACGAGCAGAAAAATAAAACGATTTCACCTCACGGCTATCTCTTTGCATACCAAAATATACTAACTATTATGAAAGAAAAAGTGTTTCCGTGTTCTATTCTTCTTTTTGTGATATCTTCTCCTACAGCAAAATGCCTGTTGATCAGCAAGCATCTTTTAGAAATCCAACCAGTTTACCTCATAATAAGCCATGCGGGAATGAAATAAATAAAAAATCAGAAAGCAACCAATAAGAACGGCCGTTATGTATACCTTTATGAAACCGGTATGCAGTAATCTGCCGATACAACCAATCAGAAAAATGCGTGTGGATCTATCAACGCTGGTTTCGTATGTCTTTTGTTTCACTGAACTTTTTTTTTTTTTTTTTTTCAGGAGTAATCGTAAATTAGGCGCTCAAGGTCAAGGTATTTCGTAAGGCGGTTTTTCTCTCGATGTTGCGTGTATCGGCCTTTTACAAATACACCTAGAGAGGTTGCGTTTCGAAAAATAAAATTTTTTGATCGGACAAGTATGGATGACCTATTAATAATCAAAATACGTTAATTCTGACATAACGCTTTCATTCATACCTTTCCAGCAAGGCAAGAAACCGAATTTAGTTAAAATATATTTTTCTAAAGAATGGAAAAGGATTATTAAAATGAACACAATTTAAGAATTTGTAAGGGTATAATAATGAGTTCATGTTTTTTTTCTAATATCCCTCTTTCCTTCTTTTTTTTTATTTTTTTCTCTAATAGTGGAGTCTCTAAAAATTTATAGATAGGAAATCTGCACATTTCAACAAACTGTCTTTGAATCTTTAATCATGACTTTGCACAAAGATGATATTTCACAGCGAATATTAAATGTTTAACTGAAGAGTTAAGTACACTTTGCTCTTACTTGATTTTCGCCTCTCAGTAAAAAATGTAGCCATTATATATGCACACTTTTTTTTTCTGTATTCTCTAAGAAGGTATCGAATTCGTAAATATTTTCTATTTCAGTTTTCGATGGATTTACACGTCTTTTGATGTCCTAAACACGGTTTGATCATTTTTAGAAAATGCTCGTCCGCCTGTGCGTGTAACTAAAATTTTGTGGCAGCTAGTTAATGCACAGGATTTCATAAAAATTTATATGTAGTTGCACTTGACATATAAATTGGTGTTTATCAACTTCCGATACATATTACCCAACAGGTAGCACTGCTATGCTGCGTTTTCTTTTAACTGCGGGAAGCCTATATCTTAGCTTCTAGAAAGTATGAAAGTTACACAAAACTTGATAAGGGAAATGACCGTTATGAAAAACCCAACTGGTTCAATTTAGGTTCATATCAGTCTGCAGGTGGCGTGTTCTTATGCTGCAATTTTCCCTGTGTTCACGAAGGCTACATCCAGCTTCTATTAGTATAAACGCACAACTTACGTGAAATGTCAGCTATAAAAATGAATGCTGGCTTAACTGGCATGTGTATCAGCCGATAAGTGGCACAGTTATTACTCATCTTCTGCAATAAAGCTGATTAAATTTCTGTGCATGTTTATTGATAGGTAGCGAGGTAGCTGTTATATAAAGTAATATTTACAAAAAAAAAAAAAAAAAATACGATAGCCGTAACCGTAACTTACCAGTTTAATCATATTTGTCGCGGTAACTAATTTTTGTGATTGCTATTATACAGTGGGGGAAAAGAAAACAAAAAAAAAATTTTTTTTTTTTTTTTAAATTTAGTTAATTAGCTATTTCATATGAAGATAAAAGTTTCTTGCAAAATAGTCGAAGTCCCTTCTGCAAAATTATAATTATTTTCCCAGTACACTTTACAAAAATCAGAATTAATTTCCATGAAAAAGGTACTTCTCTGATAAATATCAAATATTTTTTGTATGTTGATTTTTCTACCTTTGAACTGCATAAAAAGAATTAGGCAGAGCGACTCGTTGTAATAAAGATGATTCGATTCATGAACAAGACATTTAGCGTTTAAGTGCCGCTTTTTTCTTTTCCTTTTCATGACAATCCTAATATCCTGCATATGTACAGTATTATATATAAATAAGTAAATAAATAAGTTAAAGTTTTGTTTTATGCTTTAAACCACAGTGACAGTATAAAGCAACAATATAAATTACAATCATAACCATTTTTTAGTACATTAAATGTTTCGTCTATATGCAAAATTAAATTTCTTATATAAAATTATGACTAAAATAATAACAATAATAATTAATGGTTTAACAAATTTAACGTTAAGTTTTACTTAAATAATATTAAATTTTACCGGAAAAAGTGTCAAGAAAGATAACAAAATTTGACAGCGAACTTTATAAATTATCGTAATCTCCATACCCACATATTCAAGACATATTTAATTTCTGATATTTCTACACAGTCTGACTGGCTACGAAATGGAGGACCGCTGTATTTTATTTACTTATTTTATTTCATTTTTTAATTAAAAGGAAAAGGTGTATGCCACAGGAATCTAAAAGTCAAGGACTACATCCACTGTATACGAATATACGCCGTAATTTTTTCCCTTGTGATCCACCGGGATTAAGATTGTAAACAAAGCCCTTTTTTCCGTATTATCCTCCCGATATTTTTATACCAATCAGGCTAGTGTTTTCTGTATTGGATAAACTTTCTATAAGCCACGTGTATTATATATCACTTATTATTCATTCATTCCGAACATAACATAAATACGTGCCGTTAAAACTCCGAATTATAAAATAAAATGTTTGCGGGGGATGGCAGCCCTCCTCAGAAAAGTGTATGTAGGAAATCAATTGAATCTATATATATATATATTATATAATAAGGAATAAATAAAAATAATCTGTTGAGTAATGTGTGATGCAAATAAGACGTTGAGGCTCCTGATCTGCAGATCCACTAGTTATACATTTGGTCATATTTATTTGTCCATTATAAGATTTGCTATTAAATTTTGATCGCGAAATGAGCAAGTTCTATGATATTCACGATTGTTTGCATAATTCACAATCACAAGTCGATCTCTTGAAAGAAATCATTGAAGCATCTGAGGGCTGTTTTATTTCATTTTAATAATTCATTTCATTTCCTTAAAATTCCAATATAAGTTACCGAACCAAAGGCATAGGTCAAGGGCGCGCGATGGGGTCTCGAGCACCCACCACCATCCGTCAGATACTTCGACATTAAGGAAATTTGCATTTTTGACCATTGAAAAAAAAAAAAAAAAAACTGGGAAGTTAATCTCGGCCTCCCACAAGTCATCTTATTGTTAGTCCCTTGCTAAGATAGGGATTTAGAGTTTTGGATTGAGATCTATTGACTAGTTTTGGATATTGTGCCTGGGTTGAATACCCTACGTGGAGGCGGGGGTGGTGTCTTACTCATCTTTCGGAGAAAAGGACGAAAAATTCCAAACAACCAGGCCGATGAGGCCAACCTCTTATAGTTTAGCTTGAGAGCAGCATCACGACCGCTGGTGGGGTTGTCTCTCTGTGTGTGAAGGGGGAGGGATAAGTTAAGCAGCATTAAAAACTATATATATGCATATATATATATACACCATTCTAACCCAGCATTAAATATATTTACACATTCTTAACAGTAAAACTTCAGTACATAAGAGAGAGAGAGAAGATTTTAAATATTCTTTGAAAAATCCCAAATTTCTTTTAGATAAAAATTTGATCCAAAAGTCAATCCAAATGCATAAGCTTGAAATTTATATTATAAACAGACAATGATTCGTACAAGAAAAGTAACTCAAAATAGAAGTAGCTTATGTTACATTTAAAAAGTAGACTTACCCTATTACTTTCCAACGCCTCCGAAGAATGTGCATCTTTCCCTCTAAAACAATTCTGGCATTTGCTTTTATTAAAGATGTTAGGCGAAAATTTTCGGCACTCTGTTTTTAAGGATGTCATTTTTATGCCAGCATCCTTAAGAGGTTTTCTGCAAAATATTACGAAGAATTGTAAGAAATGGGTCCATTTTAAAATATGTGAGTACAAAAGCAATATTAAATTAACATGTACAAAAAATATAATAAGCACGATTTACAAAATTTACCAATAAATGTAATCGAATCGTTGATATCTATCAATAATAATAATATATACGAATCGTTAATATCCGTTGATATCTATTTTAAAAAATTAGTACTAGACAAAAATTTTGGTATCCAAATTTTTCTTTGTGAGAACCTTGCTCCCGAAGCAAGTGTCCGCTATTCAGAGATTTTATTGCATTAGAAACAGAAGATTACCGTAGTTTCTTATTTTACATTACCCAGGATTTCGGTTCGTCGAAATTCTTTTTTTGGGGGGTTGGGTCGGTTTTCTGATCCATGAAAATTTGTCTAGTTTGGGTTGACTTTAAATTGAAAGACAATTCCCAATGTTTCACTTGTCCATAAACGATTAAGTGAGTTAATCAGAGGATAAAAACTTGGGAAATTTAAGCACAAAGAGTAAAAGTAGAACATTTTTAATTAGATGCTTTTATTTAGCTTCGTATATTTATCAGGTCAAATTTTACAAGCGATATTTAACTCATTTCCTATAATAGAAATGAGCTAAAATTGTGCATACATGTACAACTCCGATAACAATACATGCTCAACAGTAACAGACTGGCCTTTGGCCCTGAACTCCGTTTCAAAATTTGATTTATAATTTTAACCCATTTTTCATGCGATTGAGCTTAAATTTTGCATGCATGTATAATTCATATAACAGTACATGATCAAGCAGTAACGGACTAGGAAAGGGAGAGGCTGAGGCTCTGGGCACTCAACTCCAGTTAAAAAAATTTAAAACATTTTGGAATAAAAATGTGTTTTACATTTATTTGCTTGTGTGGCATTATGTTTTTCTAAATGGGCTTATCTTTTATCATAAACAGATTTTGCTGTTTTTGACTAAAAATCCACAAAATATGACTTTTTCATCATTAATTAGTAAATGGTAAAAGCGTAAAATGCTGAAACTCAATAAGATTTTACAACACAGAATTTGGAAAACCTTCATAATATACTCTATTATTGCAGTATATCATTTTTATGACAGGCTTCAGAAACGCGACACGGCTGCTTTATAGAATCACATACCATTCATTATATAATTAGAGGTCGATTCAAGCAAAAATCGATTCCCTTTGGCAAAATTCCACTTCATAAAATGAGCTCTTTTATAAACTTCAAATTCATAAAACGAGTATTATTATTTCAAATGACTGCTTATACTTCGTTCAGTGAAATACTATTAACTTGATATTAAACATTATATATAGCGTGACTGCTTGAATAAAAAGTTTTTATACGTCTATTTTTTTTTTCTTCACAAAAAATAAAATAAATAAAAATATCAGTGAAATAGTTTGTATTTTACAAAAATATTTATTTTTCATACACGGTTCATATTGAGAATGGGACTGTGAGAACCTTGCTATATTAAAAAAAAAAAAAAAAAAAAAAAAACACTAAAAAGTTTTTATACGTCTAATTTTTTTTTTTTTCTTTCACAAAAAATAAAATAAATAAAAATATCAGTGAAATAGTTTGTATTTTACAAAAATATTTATTTTTCATACAGGGTTCATATTGAGAATGGGACTGTGAGAACCTTGCTATATTTAAAAAAAAAACACACTAAAAATATACAGGGTGTTTATAAAGTCCCAGACCCATTTTGATGTTTAATAACTCATAAAATAATAAAGATGTTTTTAAAAGGGCCACCAGATGCTAAAATGGGTTGAAAAAGGACTGCAGGGTGCTAAAATGTGTTTAAAAGGGCAGTAGGGGGGAGCACCCTGTCAAAATTAGCCTAGAGTTCGGGCTAATAGGGAAATGGGTCCGGGACTTTATAAACACCCTGTCACAAGAGGGTTTTTCCTCTTTCCCCCAATTTTTTAACATTGTTCATTGGGTATTTCCTCTATTTTTAGTTGCATCGGGCTTGTGCTTAATTAATTGCTTTAAAACCTGTGATCCCTTGTAATTGTCTATAATTTCTTAAAAAAAAAAAAAAAAAAGTCGAAAAAATTGAGTAATCATTTTAAAACACTTCTTAATTCTAAAGATTTTTTTAAAGAGAAGTTACTGCACATCCGTCGAATACTCTTTGAATAGGAAAATCAAATTAAAAATAAATTTTGAAACAGATTTAGTAATAAGAATTGAGCATTTCTTCTGCATTTCTGATGAAATTTTAGGATATGAATATTCAAGCAGCATCGATCCTTAACCACAAAAGAAAAAAAAAAAAAAAAGAAGAAGTTATTAAAATTTTATTTTTAATGTTTACTTAATTCTTTACAATTGTTTGATTTTCAGATTTGTAATTTTTTAAAAAGAAATTTGTAAAATGTACACTAAGTAAATGCTTGAATGATCCCGAAATAAATATTTAAAAGAAATTATATAAATTTATCTATTTACTCATTATATATATATATATATATATATAATCAAGGAAATATGTATCAGAATTTTTAAATTTCTTAAATATATATAATATATACAGTAAACATATCTGCCATCATTAAAATGCATAGACATTATTGCCTAATTATAATTTTATATTTCAGTTTATGTTTCGGCATCTTTTAATCTAATCTATATTCCTTTTAAGAAAGAATTTTTAATAAAACAATCTTTGAACAGAATATCTGTAAAATAATGGTTAAAAAGTCATTTAAAAAATAAATAAAAATAAAAATGAATTGGTTGATTATTTAACTTGAATCTATTAGCGTACTTTTTCTATTGTAAGCAAAAATTTAAGAGTATTGAAATTTTTATTTTACATGTGAAAAATCCCACTTAATTTTTTTGTTAGAGTGAGAAAATCCCATGCAATATATATTTTTACTTTCCGAACACTATAGTGAGGAAAGTATTGTAATCATGTCAAAAATCCGAATTCGAGATTTTGATGTTTCTATACGTTTTGAGGTCCCCTGAGTCCGTTTTCACTATTTTTACGATGATGTATGTATGTGTGTGTGTATGTGTGTATGTCTGTGGGTGAACACGCTAGCGTCTAAACGCTTCGTTCGATTAACCTGAAAGTTGGTACGCATATTGTAAGTCACCATAGTACGAACCCTATAGATTTTGGTGAATCTAGCACTTATAGTTTTTTTACAGGGACACAAAGAAAAATTCTTTATCATTATGGCCTATGGGAGCAAAATCTTAAAAGTGCGATAGCATCTAAACGCCTTATTCAATTGAGCAAAAATTTTATACATATATTATAGATCACAAATACTCAATCTGTATAGATTTTGGAGAATCTAGCACTTATAGTTTTTTTACAGGGACACAAAGAAAAATTCTTTATCATTATGCCTATGGGGCCAAATTTTTAAAAATGTGATAGTGTCTAAACACCTTATTAATCCGAGCAAAAACATTGTACACATGTTATAGATCACAGTTGAACTAACTGTATAGATTTTGGTGAATCTAGCACTTACAGTTTTTTTACAGGGACACAAAGAAAAATTCTTTATCATTATGGCCTATGGGACTAAATTTTTAAAAGTACGATAGCATCTAAACGCCTTATTGAATTCAGCTGAAAATTTATATGAGTATTATAAATCACTGTTGCACTAACTATAAGCATTTTGGTGAATCTAACATTTATAGGTTTTTACAGGGACACAACGAAAATTTCTTTGTCATTATGATCTATGGGCTCAAAGTTCAGTAGCGTTAAATAAAACAACGTGTAATAGATGGAGAAAAATACTCAAACACTCTATTATGGTTTTCTCTCTTTTGTTTGTTTAACAACTACTCTTTCTTTACTTTATCTACAAAACTGTTAATTACTCAATGTTCGGAAAGTCGAGTGGAGTCACTCCAGATTTTTACTTTCCGAACACTATAGTGAGGAAAGTATTGTAATCATGTCAAAAATCCGAATTTGAGATTTTGATGTTTCTATACGTTTCAAGGTCCAATGAGTCCGTTTTCACTATTTTTGCGATGATGTATGTATGTGTGTGTGTATGTATGTGTGTATGTATGTGTGTATGTATGTGTGTATGTCTGTGAGTGAACACGCTAGCGTCTACACGCTTCTTTCGAATAAGCTGAAAGTTGGTACGTATATTGTAAATCATCATAGTACGAACCCTATAGATTTTGGTGAATCTAGCACTTATAGTTTTTTTACAGGGACACGAAGAAATATTCTTTATCATTACGGCCTATGGGACCAAAATCTTAAAAGTGCGATAGCATCTAAACGCCTTATTCAATTGAGCAAATAATTTATACACATATTATAGGTCACAGATACTCAACCTGTATAGATTTTGGAGAATCTAGGACTTATAGTTTTCTTACAGGGACATACTGAAAAATTCTTTATCATTATGGCCAATGGGGCCAAATTTTTAAAAGTGTGATAGCGTCTAAACGCCTTATTAATATAAACAAAAATTTTGTACATATGTTATAGGTCACAGTTGCACACACTGTATAGATTTTGGTGAATCTAGCACTTACAGTTTTTTTACAGGGACACAAAGAAAAAATCTTTATCATTATGGCCTATGGGACCAAATTTTTAAAAGTGCGATAGCATCTAAACGCCTTATTCAATTGAGCTGAAAATTTATATGAATATTATAAATCACTGTTGCACTAACAATAAGCATTTTGGTGAATCTAGCATTTATAGTTTTTTTTTACAGGGACACAACCAAAAATTCTTTATCATTATGATCTATGGGCTCAAAGATCAGTAGCGTTAAATAAAACATTGTGTAATATATGGAGAAAAATACTCAAACACTCTATTATGGTTTTCTCCGTTTTGTTTGTTTAACAACTCCTCTTTCTTTACTTTATCTACAAAACTATTAATTACTCAATGTTCGGAAAGTCGAGTGGAGTCACTCCAGATTTTTTTTTCTAGTGAGAACCCTGTCATAAAATTCGGTCCTAAAAATTAAAATCTCGATCAATCCCTTGTAATATAAGTGAAGCATTTAATTCCATTCCCGAAAAGGTAGAATCTAAACGAATAATAATAATAATAATAATAAACGAACTGAAATTGGTAAACTATGAATTATACTGAAATTTGGATTCTAAATATGCGTTATACTATGACTGACATATATACATTTATATTTAATGTGTCATTTAAAAGTTTATTTTCGTCTTAAAGAGGAGCTTGCTAATTTTCAACATCACAAGCTGGTTCCAGAATATTTCTGTAAATCAGAATTATATATGCTTTACAAAACTATATGCGATTTGGATCAAAATAATAGTTCTGCAATAAGGCGACGTTTCTCCGCATAGTCTTTTCTGGTGACTGTTTTTCTTGTTTACACGGTAAAACTTAAAAAAAAAAAAAAAGTATTTAATTTTTAATTTAATTTTATTGTACGCTATGTATTTTAAAACTGATGTTAATCACTTTACTTTCAGCAGAAAAGAAAATATCTTTTTCTTATTTCTTTTTGTATTGAGAAGGAAAACCGCAAGTGTCTGATGAAATATAAATGCCTCTAATGGCAAAGGACCGCGCCACACACATAAAAATTTTCTTACATTGGCGCCCACATGTTTACTTCCTCTCATGAATATTGTTATTGCTGGGTAAGTAGATGTACAGGCTACAGGCATTGGTGGGCTGCCAGACAGCGCCCTTGGCGACAAAAATAAAAAATTAATTTCACTTAAAATCTTATTCGAAAAATTCAAGAAATGGCGATTATGTAACTAATGAGTTACTTAAAATACAAAATATCTGAAATAATTGGTTGACATAATAAAGATCTCCTATGGAAGTTACTATGGTCCCATATCGACAGAAGCTCATAAACTAAATGGGAAAGTTTAATAAGTAATGATATTACAAAATGAAGCAATGATGTACTTACAGTGACATATTTTATTCTGTCATAAATTTTGTGCTTGTTCATAAAGAGTACGTTACAGTTATCAGTGTGTGTGTGTGGGGGGGGGGGGCTGTTTTTTACTAATTTTTTTTTTTTTTTTTTGGGGGGGGGGGGCTAATAATGAAGAAATTACGTAATAACAATGCATTTGTGATTCAGATGCCTATTGATAAATTGAATTCATATATTCTCCGCATAGAACATTTTCTGTAATACAAGAGATATGATGAAAGGAAGGGAATGAGAAGTCAATAGAAAAAGAAGACAAATAAATATTTCACATCCTACTCTATTTCTTTTACGCATAAGGTGATTACACTTATTTTAATTAGACAACCACCAACATTTACGAATAAAATTAAAATACAAGAAATAAATTACTTTTACCGCTTTTTCTAAAAGTAAAATTTTGTTTTTAAAAAAATTCCGGTGCGAGTTTCAACTAAAATGCCCTTTTTAAGAAAGAAAATACAAACTGAGCCCATTTTTACTTATTTCAGTGTAGATTTTACGCCTAAGGATATTTTCTGAAATAAAAATGCATGATCTATTTAGAAATAATTTGCAGAAAATAGCCTACTCGTAGTCCTTGACCTCTGGCAACGGCCTTGCACTTAAGGCCAGGGTTGGCAAGGTTTCGGACACTATGGTAAAAACCACAGTATAAACCAGGGTTGGCAAAAACCCGGGTTTTTCTAGAAAAACCCAACCCACTTGGTAAAGGTGGAAATTAAGAAATTTGGTTGGTGGCCACTGGCCACTAGCCTTCATTTTTTTAGTGGCCACTTTTAAAAAGTTAGTGGCCACTAGTTAGTGGCCACTGGCCACTCGCTGATAAAAGTAAAAGTAAAATAAAATTTTCTTTTCTTTAATTTTTTCAATGTTCAGTCTCGACAATTCATTAAGAAAATAATTAAGGTAGTCAACTTTTTGAAACTCATCCACAATAATACATTTCTGATAAATTTTAATAAATGAAATAGGAATAGATTTACATAATTTATACTATGAATGTAAGAAAATACTATTCAATACAAAATTCATATGTTTAAAATGCTCTTTTGGTTATATTATTTTATAACAGAAAATTTCTGATTATATTGCCCCTTCACTATTCTGAATGGTGTCGATTTTCTACTTTTTCAAAAAAAAAAAAAAACATGTTTGATTCATGAAAATATATTAGTATATGTAAATAAAAAAAATATTTTTTTAATAATACTTTTTTATTTTGCAAGTTTCTTTTTCCTTTTTTTTTTCATGTTACAAATGAATTATAAATTAATTTTTCTTTAATAATAATGAATTTTTAATAATTTGCAATTATAATCCCCCTCTCTAACTGAATTTAGAGAGTGTGGCTGTACAGACATTTTTTAAAAACTATCAATTCGTGTTCAGGAAACCCCAAAACGTGTAGATCCGTCAAAAAACGGAGGTCGAAAATTTTCGCGAATCCAATACTTTCTCTATATTACATATAGAAGAAAGTAAAAAATAGTTCATATGCAATAACAAATATTAAATAATATGTAGTAAATAAATAAAATATTCAATAAATTATGCATTCTTCTGATTAAGAACTAAAAATATACATACATATATAATTTTTTTTTTTTTTTAAATAATAACAGAAAACGCACTTACCTTTTTCCGAAAACAGATGTTATTTTAACAGAATTATCTGTAGCTCCACGTTTACTACCACTACGGTTGCTTTGTGATTCAGGATTTTCTTTAAACCTCTTCATATTAAAGCAATAAATCCAAAATTTATATTACTATATAAAGCTTGTTTTAAAGATTGAAATTTCGAGAAACCACGCATATGACTGAATGCGATACGGCCGTTGGGAATGGATAGAAATGTTTTAAAAGAAAGTGGTATAAAATAACAAAGAAAATGCGTTGAATGACGTTTTTAATTTTTCTGCGAACGTAATACAATCGGAGTTTCAGCCGATTGATTATCTCAAGAGCTTCCTTTTCGTCTCTGTCTCCCGAAAGTCGACCGAAACTCTCATTTTGACATTTTTTAAAAATCAAAATAGAAAAATGGAAAAAAGCCATACGTTTTTTTGGTATATGAATAAGACTACCTGCCAATTTCCAGTGTTTACTGTTAAAATTGACTTCCGAAAATGTCTGTAAGTGGCGATGTTAGATTTGAGAAAGCCTGAATTCGAGGCGCACGGCGCGTTTACTGCGAAAACGCCGCCGCGCGATCCAAGTTTGCATTGGAAAGAAAATTCTATAAAGAATGGGTATGGGTAGAAGAATTTTAAGTGTTTACTATTAAAATTGACTTCCGAAATATGTTTGCAAGTGGCGAGGTTAGATTTTAGAACAGCCTGAATTCTTTGCGCGGCGCGTTTACCGCGAAAAAGCCGCCGCGCGATCCAAGTTTGCCGTGGAATGGGGTATATTTTATAAAGAATGGGTAGAAGAGAAGTGGCCACTGCAGTGGCGACCAAAGGCAATTTCTTTAGTCGCCACTTTTAAAAATCTAGTCGCCATGTGGCGAGTGGCGACCGCTAATTTCCAGCTTTACCACTTGGGTTTTTCTGTGTTTTTGCGGGTTTTTCTGGGTATTTGTGGGTTTTTCTGGGCTTTTGTGGGTTTTTGTTTGAATACATTTGCATTGAAATGTTAGATATATGTTATTTAGCATATTAATTGTAATACACCTAATTATATTAAACTACTAATTAATAATTAATCCAATATTTATCTTAGAAATAAAAATTGGTTTGATTCTAATATTAAAATAGTGTTAATTAGTACGATTAATCTAAATATTATTTTAATGCATGCTTATTCAAAATAAATATTGTTAATGACAATAACTGATAAAATAAAGTAATTTAAATTCTTAAGTACAATACATATTTAAATTTTTTAGTTCCCCATCATGCTATAGATGGAGAACTTAGGTAATCGAGAAAATTTTCGACCTCGGTTTTTTTACTTTTTTTTACACATTTTCACGTGTGAGGAATACTACAGAAAATGGCAAAATTTGTATGGTGTGTGTTAGTTCGTTAGTCTGTGTACACTATATCTCAAGAACAAATTGTCACAGAGAAGTCAGATCAGTTTTAAAATATTACTTTTGACACTGGCAAGAACCCTATTCATTTGCAACATTCAAATTAAAATACTTTCTAAGTTATTAAAAATTTATGCTTTTCTTAACATGGGAGAATAGGGCAAAATTTTACTTAAACGTGCATTAAATGGAAAATGTTTACTGAAAAAAAATGAGACTAGTTTTAATATATGAGTTTTGATGTCGGAATGAACATCAGTAACTAGAGACATGCTACTTTAAAAATTTCGCAAGTTATTGGAAATTTACGAATTTCTTAACATGGCAGCATAGGGAAAAATTTCACATAAATGTCAATTTTGAGGGATATTTTTATCGTAAAGATGTCAGACCACTTTTGAAATATTATTTACATTTAGGGTACTGGCATGATTATCATAGAGTATAAATTCTCCAATTAAAAAAATTCGTAAATTATTTGGAATTTATGATTTACTTAAAATGGCAGAATAGGGCAAAATTGAACATAAATGTCCATTTTGAGAATCATAAATGTATCAGACAACTTCAAAATAACATTTATGATTCTTGTTTGAACATAATTGACTACAAATATTCTAATAGGAAAATTTCGCAAGTTACTCGTAATTTTAAGATTTTATCAACATCGCAAAATCAGGCGATATCCCATATAAATA
Source organism: Salticus scenicus (assembly GCA_963930645.1). NCBI lineage: Eukaryota > Metazoa > Arthropoda > Arachnida > Araneae > Salticidae > Salticus > Salticus scenicus. The sequence goes on along the minus strand of OZ005652.1, from coordinate 288,454,120 downwards.
TGCATTTTGAGGATTGTTGCATTGGAAATAGTAGCATGAAAACGAAACTACAAAATTGATCCTAAAAAAAATAATAGTTTAGAATAAGATAAATATATCATTAGTGAACGGTGGATAGCCTATTATGTGGGGATTTCATTCTGTCACTGTGTCAAGTGTTTGGTCCGATTTATTTCTCTTAAAATGATAATCATGTTAAGAGAATGTCCTGTACTAGAAATTTATGAGAACATATATATGATGGGGAACTGAGCAGAGTCCACTTGTGCAAACTAGTTTTAATTATAAAAATAAGTTGCACCGCTTTATTTTATTTTTTTATTTTTTTTTTTTTTAAGATTTTTAATAGTTGAAATGAAACAGTTATAGAAGAAAATTTCATTTTATTAGATTTATAATTATGTTGCTACAAAAATTAAAATAGAATTGTTATAAAGTTTTAAAACTAAACAATTTAATTATTTAAATATTGATTCTGGACAACATTTATGTCCGCTGTTAAACAAAAATATCGTTCTGTTTTACAGGAAAAGGAAAATTGAACCAATTGTAGAAGATAAACTTGCTTTTATTATAACTGTAGCTACTTATTATGTTTAATACTATTTTCTAGGAAATAAAAATTAGAGTTTTTTATTTAAAGGTAAGGTGTTTCCTATACTTTATAGATGGGATTTGCAAATTATAAATAATTTTTAACAAAAACCCACTTATTTGCAAAAACCCAGTGGGTTTTTGTTGGTGGGCCCGCCCAGAAAAACCCGGGCGGGTTTTTCTGGGCTGGGCCCACTTTGCCAACCCTGGTATAAACCACGGTTTTTACCGTCCTGTCCAAAATCCTAGTGTTTTAAACTGTATAAAACTATGTTTTTTAACAGAATTACTTTTTATTAAAATGATGCAAATATTCAAAGAATTTATAAAATGATTGTTATAATTATGTGTGCATATACATCTGTAATTATTAATTTTTATTTTGTAACTTTTTCAAGTATTCGCCACTGTTTTAATTTTAATAACATATATAGTGAGAGAAGAATTATAATATACAAAAGTAAAAAAAAAAAAAAAAAAAAAACTGAAGCTTTAATGAAAAAAGTGAACAACGGTATTGTATCTCAAACATTGATATTTGCATTATTTACACACACACACACACACATAAGCAATATGAATAAATATTGTGTTTGTCTTAAAATAGCTTTAATTACTATACTTTCTTAAAAATAATATATTTTAAAAAAATCATCCCGAAATAAATATTTAAAAGAAATTATGTAAATTTATTTATTTACTCATTATATATATATATATATATATATATATAATCAAGGAAATATGTATGCAGAATTTTTAAATTTCTTAAATATATATAATATATACAGTAAACATATCTGCCATCATTAAAATGCATAGACATTATTGCCTAATTATAATTTTATATTTCAGTTTATGTTTCGGCATCTTTTAATCTAATCTATATTCCTTTTAAGAAAGAATTTTTAATAAAACAATCTTTGAACAGAATATCTGTAAAATAATGGTTAGAAAGTCATTTAAAAACATAAATAAAAATAAAAATGAATTGGTTGACCATTTAACTTGAATCTATTATCGTACTTTTTCTATTGTAAGCAAAATTTTAAGAGTATTGAAATTTTTATTTTACATACCTATTTTTAAATTTCAAACATCTTTTCACACATTAAAAATTAGCTAAATCATCACTGTGAAATGCCTTTAATTACTTATTATAATTATTCTATGTATGTAAGAGTTACAAAACGGAATTTCTCATTTTAGGTTTCAGACAATTTAAGAAACTCATGGATAATTTTACAGTTTAGGACAGCTTTAGAAGTAAAAACCTGTCCTGTCTAAAACCAGTTTCGGACGTCCTAAACTCCAACCCTGTTTAAGGCACCTCAAGTAATTTTATTTAAATTTTTACCATTATTATAGAAGATAATTAAAGAAAGAGAACTTTTTATAATTCTTATTTTAAATTCAAATTTATCCCCCACCCCACCCTTTTTTTTTTTTTTTTTTTTTTTTTTAGAAATATGCGTTGAAATCCTACTTTCTCCAAAATATTTAAAGTATATCACATCATTTCGCCTTTGCCACGTATTTTAAAGTTTACTATTCATTGATAAAAATTTTATTTTGCCTAAAAACAACGGCCTGCCTCCTCCCTCGAAGAAAAGAAAAGAAAGAATTTCTCACACGAATAAATAACCCGATTTGTACATTTAAATCGGAAGTTTTTTTTTTTTTTTTTTTTTTTACCGTTATTGTTGTTCGTTGCCTTTTCCCTTTCCATTGAATCAACAGATGTATAACCTATACACTTGTGTACAAAATTAAAGCAATAACCTGTTTTTATCTTCTTTTGCAAGTAATTTTAAAACGAATGAACAAAGAAACATAAAATTTTGATGGCATGTTCGTTATCATAACATCAATCGAATTTTATATAACTTTAGCATATGCAATAATTTTTAAACTAATAATTATTTAATTTTCTGTAAAAGTAAGCTTTGGAAAAAATGAAAAATTTCAACAATTTTAGAAAAAAAAAAAAAAAAAAAAAAAAAAAATGGTCATAAGGATGCATTAGAGATGCATGCATCGATATATTAGATTAAAACCGGACTTTTCTTCCCCTATTCCCATTTCTGTTTCTTCCCCCCCCCCCCCCCCCCGCAAGTGAATAACTTTTTAAAATATATATACATACTTCAAACATGAAAATTGGAAATAAGACGTTGATAATATAATTATTTATCGACATTTTTATTATTCTGCTAATGATCATAGTTCAAATTAGTAATTATATTTTTTCAAAAAGTCTGTTATAAAGTTAAAGAAAAGTGAATACAGAACAAAAAATCGGGATTTAGTTTAACGTTTGAAAGCACGAGCGTCTTCACCAATCTGTTGTGCATCCTTAACGGTTTTTTTCATTAAGTTTCTTTTTTTTTTAAATTGTTGAAATTTTTTACTTTTTACAAAGCTTACTTTTGAGAAATATTGAATAATTATTAGTTTAAAAAATATGACTTATGCTAAAGTTATATAAAATGCGATTAATGATATGATAACAAACATGCCATCCAAATTTTATGTTCATACGTTTATTTGTTTAAAAGTTATGCGCAAAAGACAAAAATGGGAAAGATTGTTCCTTTTATTTTGAAGAACGCCAGTGTATGCGAGATTTCGCTAAATTTGAGAATAAAAACAGGGATTAATCCAGCTTTTTAAAAATGATACCCCATTTGTGAATTTATAAAATAATTTGTGAAAACATCAAGTAAGTTTGTGAAAATTAATGATACTTCAGAACAATTAACTAAAATACGTAAAGCAGTTTTTTTTTTTTTTTTTTTTTTTTTTTTAATTTTAAAATACATTTAAAAAACAAAATGAAATAGTTGTAAAAATAAATATATATATATGGGCGAGTTTCTTATATGTAAGATAAGTAGGTGTTTACTTAGATATTTATCATTGTCTCCAGTAAATATTCAAATTGAGGGTATTTTTCTGTGTTCGATGCAGTGAAGCTTATAAAAAATTTAGTGTGCAGTTATATTGCTGAGAATTGACTTTGTGAAGGTACCTCTTTGCTGAAAGTTGAATTTGTGACGGTACCTCATTGCTAAAAATTGACTTTGTGAAAGTGCCTCAATGCGGCACTAAATTTGTTCTGAATTAACCTCTGAAAAAGTAAAGCATTATGATTATAAACACTTTCACGTTTTAATCTGAAAACAAAAATAATAATAATAATAAATAAAAATAAAACAAGAAATATCACCATGTTTTAGTAAAGTCTCCCTTATTAAAAAACTCCATATTAAATTTAAAAAAAACTTTAAACCTTCTTCTGAACATATACTATATGCTTATTTATTTTTCAATCTACCAAACAAAAGTAAAATGTTGCCTGTAAAAGACACAAAACTTATCCTCTTTTCACATTGAGTATTATAGACAGGGTTTCGGACCCGCAAACGTACCCCAAAAAACTCAAGTGGATTTTATTGGGTTTTTTAAATCTAATAAAACTTTTCCCGTTTTAGAAAATAATTTATTATTTTTTACTTGACATCATATATTTAACCTTATCTACATAACACAGCGTATCATATTAGCGATATATACGCCAGTTTGATATGTAATTATTTTTCAACTCAATGTAAGAAAAATTCCTTTCCTTTCATTTCTATCTGCAATATCTCTTTTGAAAAGAACAGTTTTGAAAAAAAGAAAGATGAGATTAAATAAACACAATAGCAAGTCATTTTTATATTTGTAAATTATGATGTAAAAAAATAAAAAATAAAAAATAAAAAAATAAAACAAAACATAGTTTGCCTAAAATTCTAAGGCTTTAACAGCAAATATGAAACATAACTAACAAATGTAATTGACCTTGTAAGGTTTGATACAGGCAAAAATTGGGGTTCTTTTGTTGTCCTCACAGACTCCAAATTCATAAAAAACAGCCTTATTTATTTATTTATTTTAAGATTTAGCTTTATAAAAATGATCTTTTTATAAATTTTTCCGTGTTTCCAGAATTATTTTTAATGATTACCTATAACTTGATTTAATGAAACACTATTAACTTGACAGAAAATATTTACATAGAACGACTAATAAAATGAAAGGTGGTACTTTTTTTTTTTTTTTTTTTTTTTTGGCATCTTGGGACACTTTTTAGAAAATGATTTTTAGAAAATTTATTTCTTATTCAATTTCTCCCAAATTCAGTTTGACATAATAAAGATTAAGCATTCCTGTTTCAGTTAAAATTTATTCCGGTTTAGTATTCTATCAAATTTAACTTTAGTAAAAAATAATTGAAAACTTTTACAATGTCCCAAGCTGCCCCACTAGGTGAGACAGCTTGGGACACTGACAATAAAACTTTAATGCATAAAAAATTCTAAGCATAATGGATTGACAAATTGCTCTCTTCTAAATTCTAAAGAAAAAACAATTTTCTTAATCAGGCCTGTCCAACCCGAAACTCTTGGCGGGCCGTATTGGAAATCTATTTTACACTGGCGGCCGCATTGTTTAAATGCATGAAACATATACATATAGTAGTTCTTTTTCCAGTCTGCTCGTGAGGATTTAAAACAGAAAGTACGTGTATTAAATATATTTTTATTCATAAAAAAACTATAAAACAGTCAAAAACTTATGATTTATATATATTCATAAGTAAAATAGTAAGAATCATTTATTGATCTGATAATGTTTTATTAACATCAATGAGCGCTATATTTGTTTCTTTAGCTACTTTAGTCGGTATTTTCATTAAAAAGTCAGAAACAAATCATTAATTTCCGATGTTTTAACCGAAGATTTCAAATTCGAAAGTTCCTGAATTCTGTCACGAGCCGCAGAACTTTACACGCGGGCCACGTGCGGCCCGCGGGCTGGCCAGCCCTGTTCTTAATAATAATAACCTTTTTTTTTTTTTTTTTTTTTTTTTTTTTTCAATTTTAACATATTTAAAGTCTCAATAAATTTATATTGTACATCCAAATATTGCTTTCTTTGTATTGCATAGTGATGGGGCAGGTTGAAAGAGTGTCCCAACCTGCCCCACTTGGATCATTATCATAATGTAACTTTCAAAAAGTTAGCCTTAGCTGCACATTTTTTTGTTTTTTTAAACTTTAAAATTATTATGAAAGTCCATATTTTAATTCCCATACGCCCAGATTTAAATTATTTCATTTCCTTCACAAGAAATTCGTTAATGAAATCACCCATTAATGTAACTTTGACTCTTTCAAAACAAAGAAAATTGGATTAATCTTGACCTGCTAATGTGAGAAATTCCAAATTACACTAAAGAGTAGACTGTGCTGTCCACTATGATATCCTAAGAAAACTAATTCATATTTATACAATCAAAGCTTAAATATAAGGTGTCTCAACGTGAGCCGTGTCCCATTCTCCCCTATCAATATTAACAAAAATTTAAAAATAGATTTTCTAATTTCTTTTTTACTTCACCCATATAAAAATACATTATTATTTGTAATAGGAAAATTGTACGTGGAAAGGTTAAAATTAAAATATTTTGCTTTTGTTGCTAGTTTTAATATTACATAAAATAACTTAATAATAAAAAATTAATTAAATTCAACATTGTGATAAAATACTGAATAGAATAAAATAAGAGTTCATTCCTCAGTTTAGACCAAACCAAACATGAATATGAATGAACTAAATTTTTTAATTTAATTTTTAATTAATTATAATTAATTATAATTAATTACTATTATTTTATTATAAGCTTTTTTTTTTTTTCAGTTTAAAACTGTTTCTCTTTTGAAATAAACTTAAAATTCAAACCCAGTAGTGTTACTCTAGGTTCAATATTAAAAAACCCAATTAAACCCCCCAAAAAACTCATCCGTGTTGGGCTTAAAAAAAAAAAAAAAAAAAAAAAAAATCGGGTTTTTTAAAACCCTTATTACAGATGAGATAAAAATAATCTGCTTTCACCATGAAAATAATTTTAATAAATAATTTGCTCTGCATGATTCTGAATAGGGAAATAAAGAAAGAAGTATTGTGATGACCGAAAAATATGAGTTTTCTAAGTAAGAGATTTAACAAATCGGATTTAAAATGCTTCATTTTTTTTCTTTTTTTTACAGAAACTTTTAACAGCACTAGAAGTATATAATAGTACTATTATTAATAATAAATATTGTTTTAGCATTAAAAAGGAAACTATTACAATTATACCGCACTGAAAAAGTAAAAACTTTTTTCATCTGCTTTTATTATTATTATTTTACTAGCTGACCCGTCCGGCTTCGCACTGATGAACAAATTTTAGTTAAAGATGGATTGATATGTAAAAAATCAAGAAATATATCAGTTTATATGTTATAGTCAGGCAATATTATTAACTGGAAAGTCAAAATATAATTTTACAATTATTTTTTTTAATTAGTTGTTAAATGTTGGCAATTTTTACTTAATGCTATTTATTTATTTATTTATTTATTTCATAAAAAGAAACATTTCTTCACTCATGAATAAAAAATATTGAAAAATGAACCTATGACATGAAAATGTTTTTGATAAAATTGACGTCATAATAACTTTAATTATTATTTTTTTTTTCATTTCGCAAATATATTTAATTTTTTCCATAATTGATTATTATTTTAATAATGTATATTAAAGGAGAAATCAATAATATGAAACAATATTCGTACAATATATACTATTACAGAATCTGGTGTGAAACAACCACACGACTTCCATTACCCACTATTACACGTAATATATACAATTTTTTGGAGATATTACTTGCATTTTTTGAGATTTTCGAGTAAGAGAAACTTGATACACGTATAAAGACACATACAACAGAGTTTGCATAGCGAGTTAAAAAATAAGGGGAAAAAAATAGATAGTTATTTTTTTAAACACGAATTTCAGAGATCTAAAACTGAACTACCTAATCAGGATGACCGTTAATATTCCTGTAATAAGCACGTAATACTTGAGAAAGGTTATCTAAATTGGATTAAAGAAAAAATTTTCAAGAATACGTTAGAGCCGTTTTTGAGATACCAACTTTTACCAAAACTTAACATACTCAATTATTGACCTAAAAACAATAATTACATACAAAAGGATATTTAATAGGAAGTTAACATGGCGAGTTTGAAAAAAATCCGTACAGGCGTTTTTAAAGGAACGCACTTGCGAAGTCTGAAACTGAGCTGTTTCTAGAGGACGCCTATCAATTTTCCTGAACTAAGCAACTTTTCAATCGAAAGGGCATCTAATATATTATTTATATAGCAACTTTGAAGAAAATCATTAGAGGTGTTTTTGAATATGGGCTTAGGGTCCCATTTCTGGTTTTCGATGACCCAATTCCGGTTTTTCAATTTTCACGAAAATTTGGAAAATTTATCTGTACACCAGACCTGAATCACTTGTGAAGTTTAGTAGTTCTATTTTTATTAGTTTTGGAGATATGACAGCCAGAAGATTACACACACACGTGCACATATACACACACACTGACCAATTGCCAAAACCTATACAATACTTCCACTACCTACGGTAGTAGGGTAATTGAAGTAAACACATACATCTCGTATTTACTACGATAATATACAGATTTTCGTATTACGTTTTCGATCGCCAAATACAAAAATCGCCAATGACGATAGATATCAAATCTATGCTTTGTTTTCAATTAAAATATTGAAAATTTTAATTAAAAATTTATTTTACCAAAATTTATTATAGCTTCTAGCACTTAGAGAGAGACAGTGTAACTTTTGATTATTGAAAGAAAAAAAAAAAGCAATCGGCTTTTTAGTTCTAGCGATCGTTCTCTACATATGCATATAAACCTTTCTTTTTTTTTTTTTTTATATTAGTATAGCTATAGAGCATAGGTATATTAAATAGGTTTCCAGTCAACATAATGTAACTCAAATAATTAAATGCTATTTACATTTCAGTAATGGCTGTATGCGCTATGTATATTGAGCTACTTGCCATAACTGTTAGTTGCTAAAAATAGTCGTCAAATAAATTTAAACATCTCAATACGCAAGCGAAGTATGACATCACTGACCGCCCGTGGATGCAAGAAAAAGATTTTCCATGTTAATCGCTCATTGGATTTTTTTTTTTTTTTTTTTATTAAAATTCTAGAAGAATTATTTCCCGATTTTAATCCTCATATTTGGGTATAGATATGTATTAGTTATTGTATGCATGCGTTAGATTGAGTTATTTTGCTGTCAAATTGACAAAATTTTAATTTTAAATTTCAAAACTGTCACCCTTGGCGTTTTTTGTATTTGGCGATCAAAAACGTAATACGAAAATATACATGCCAGATGTATATTTTCGTAATATGTATTGTACGAAATATTGTTTCATATTATTCGTTACACTCTTAATGTAAGTTTTTAAAATAACCATGATTTTTGAAAGGAATTAAATTATATTCGCCAGATAATTTGGCGATATTTTTTTTTTTTCTGCCAAGGATGACGGATATCAAATCTATTCCGCTGCAACATATTAGTATATTATATCAGATACTTTATTTAGACATTTGAAAACAAATTTGACTTCAAATTATGATAGAATATTTATCCTTTCCCTTTTAATTAGTTTATTAGTTGGATGTTTATTGTGTAAATATCATCCTTTGAAATGAAATGTTTATGTTTTCAATCGAATATGGAAATTTGCCATTTTTTTTTTCTAGAGTTTTGAAATTTAAAATTCCAATTTTATCAATTTTACAACAAAAACAATTTAATCTAACGGATGCACATGATAACTAATACATATCTATATCCAAATATGGGGATTAAAATGGGGAAATAATTTTCCTCGATCTTTATTATTTTTTTACAAAAAATCCAGTTCACTTTTTATATTATTGTTCGCGTGAAAATATATTTTATTATATGTCTAAAAATAAATTAATTCGTAAATCTTTTTGGCAACAATTATAAATTAAAATAAATAATATTATAAAATAGAATTTCTTATTTTATTTTATTTTATTTATTTATTTATTTTTAAATTCCAATTTCGTTTACACACATCAGTTTAAACCACGGAGTAATAAAGACTCCGTGGTTTAAACATTGATGCTTAGATATTATATCATATCATATCAAATTAAATTATTAGAAAAATAAACACTTTTAATTCTGTAATGACGTCAGATTTAACGTGTAAGTTTAACAATTAAAAAAGCTTTATATGAATTTCAATTTAATGCACGTGCAAATATATTTCTTTTCTTTTCACGTCAAGATATTTTAAAAACGAAATGAATATGTAAATGTTTCTTTTATGTTGGCAGCAGCTAATTTTTTTAATATTTCATCATTTCCATTTCTATTACGGCTTCTATGGGGATTTTAATTAAAATGCTCAGATTTTAAACTAAAATTTATTTTATCAAAATTAAATATAGCCTATAACAATATGGCATACTGTAGCTTTCGGTCAGTGAAAGAAGTTTTTAAATCGGTTCAGTAGTTTCAGAGATTACCCTCCACAAACAAACAATTTTTTGCGCTTTATATAATGATATAGATTGCTCTGTAAACTTTGTTTTTAAGGATTCTGTATCGAAAAATGACCTTATTTCTGCCGATCAGTACAGATTTTTTGTAAAAGAGTAGAAGTTTACAATAATAATAATAATTTATCAAATAAAAAATATTGCATTAACTAAGCATACTTTTTCTCATAAATAAACAAACTCCGTGTGTTCACGATTCCGGTGTTTTTCTTTCTTTTTTTCCCCCCCTTTAGATTCACTCTTAAAATATCGCATTAAAGTAAAAATAATTATTGAATATGGTTGTTATAATCAATAAAAGGATGCCAGATTTCATGTTTTTAAGCAAAATTAAAATAAATATATATTAATTTCGCATGAAAAAAAAAAAATTGACGTGATGGAATTTTACTTATTTATTTTTTAAGACCTGTGTAACTAAACCAGTGTTGGGTTTTTGTCGGTAAAAATGCATTTTTACCAGGACTGTGGAAAAAAAAAAAAAAGTGGATAAAACCAGGCAAAAAGCGGAAAAAATTAGGAAAAGTGGAAAAATAAAATTAGAATAACACACTATCCTTTTCAATTTTCACCCTTTACACCTTAATATAAAAAATTTTGGAAGATTTTTCAACTTAAAATAATTATAATTAATTAATAAATAATAAAACCTGAGTTCGAAAATTTTTGGGTGTCAGGGCGACTATAAATATCCATTGGCGATCAGTTACGGCAGACTGACAAAAAGAATTTCATGCATTTGCAATATTTTTTATGTATATTTTTGCTGATGTATTGAATGAATGGTATGAGTTTCATGCTTTCTGGAAAAAATTAACTAAACAATAATTTCTTTCTGTAAGATTTTTTCATGAAAGATAAATTTCCATATTTGATAAAACTTCTTACTATTATACTGGCTCTTCCCATGCAAACACCTTTGTGTTAAACTTAAACAAGATTCTAGCATCATAAACGCTATCTAAAGCAAACTGTGTTTGAACTTAAAGCGAGAAAAAAGTATGAATAGTATGATGTTCATTAAACTGATCCTCTTTAAAGGAATTTAATCCTGAAAAATTAGTAGACAAATAGTATTTTAAAGCCAAAACTCAACCACTCTTAATATATTTGATGATTATATGGATGGTAAAAATAATATTTATTTCTGTGGATTTCACCCCCTTCCCTATAGTTTTTTTTTTTTTTTTTTTTTTTTTTTTTTTTATAAATAAAATAGTTATTTTCTTAAAATTTTCCTTAGTTTACATTTTTAACTGACTGCTTTATTTATTCAATGTAAAATAATTAAATTATGAAATATTATCCCTAAACTCTCTAAGTTTTGCTGTGAGCATTGTCATAGAAATAATTCGCTATTTCTGGTTCCTAAGATACTGAAACTTTGTCAGTTCCTGAGCATAACCATAAAAATAAAACTACAAAATTATATTTATATTTTATTGAAGAAAACAATCTTAAAGACATATTCAGAAAATCTACGTGCAATTTATATTTCAATTCCGAAAAATGTATGATCAGTGACTAACTGGCATATTTTATAAACAGCTTGTCTCAATAATTGACTCGATATTTGATTTTCCCCCATTCTAAAAAAAAAAAAAAAAAAAAAATTATAATATATAGGAAATCACAAATATTCCATTAATTTCCCATGCTCAATAACCTTTTATTATCTTTTTGCACACCATTTTCATCCCTTTATTTAATTATTGCCCAAATTATTATTCTTTCGTCAAACTGACTTGCAGGTTTTCTTCTTCGGCTCTCTCTCATTTTTAAATCAATAGACTCAGTTTTATCGCCAGATTCATGATAGTTTTAAGAGAAAATTTGTTTTTATCAGAAAAAAAAAAAAAAAAAAAAAAAAAAATCGGTTGAAGCAAACCTCTTTTAACAATTTTGCAAATAAGTAATTAGTTCACAAAAATTCTTTTATTATATTATGAACCAACAAAATATTTTCCCACCATCTGTGAGCTGTAATGTAACAACCGATTCAACATCATCATTAACAGAGAAGTATAATTGTGGAAAAGAAAATTCTTTCATGTCAAATTTTATACCAAAAAGCAGGATGCTTTCTTGAAACCACTTACGAGTTTTTTGCTTTGGTTTAAGAATTAACTTTTGTTGGAGAATTCTGTAATTCTGCTCTGTATTTTGGGTGTAATAAATGTTCAACTAAAAGGCATGACTAAATGAGTCATATAAAATATAATGGCTAATTAAATACACTTTTGATATATTTAAATGTTTTTATACCAAATAACTAATAATTCATATAAACATTTTCTTTAATATTGAAGAATATTTTTTAGAAAGGTAAAATATTTTAAAAAATGAGAAAAAAAAAACGTTAATTGTTGATGTTAAAAATTTTATTTTAAAGAAATTTTAGAATGCATTACTTTAATGATTTACAAAAAAAAAAAAAAAAAAAAAATCAGTTGATCAAAAGTGTAATTAAATATCTTATTTTAATTCGTTAAAATTATGATTTAAATATTAAAATTGTGTGATTAAAATCTTTAAAACTTTATTTTAAAATACTGGTAATTTTTGCCACTGGCAAAAATTGTGGCAAAACTATTTTTGCAGGGGCGGTTTTTTCCACTTCGGCAAAAATTGGCCAACCCTGAATTAAACTTTCAAAATAATTGGGTATAGTTTTGAAGTTTTCGTTATGGTTACGTTTATCAACAATTAATCAAACTACAATGAATGGTGCTTCGATAAAGTAACTTTTTACAGGGGGAAAAAAATAAATAAAACAATAATAATAATAAAATCCCAGTTGCATAACAACTATACAATTTACTTTTATTTTATTATTATTATTTAAATATCAAATATTGAAGTAATAGTGTTATTAATATTTAAAACCTGTTCAGCTATTTTCAATTAACATTCTTTTTTCCCATATGGTGAATCATTTTATACTAATATAATAATAACTATTATTAACCTCATTTAACAGATGAAATATGGAAATAATTTACATTTTTACCAAGTGTTTTTATTATTTAAATGAAAAGCCTGTATTCAACAATGAGAAATATGTTACAGTAAAAAATAAAATAAAATAAATAAATAAATAATAGTTATGAAGGTGGGATAAAATTAGAGATTCTATTTATTACATTCAGATTCTTAATATGTAATTTGTAATATCGAGAAAAAGTTGTCTTCATTAGACTATACCCCACTAAAATAATTCTTTTCAACAGATTAATGCCTTTCTTTGCTCTCTAACATTGTCTCTAAAACGACCCTAAAAGGAATAATACGAGAAATATTTTAATTGCCTAAATCAGATTTTTAATACATAGAACGAAGAGAATTGTAATTTAAGCAATATCCAACTAAAATAATAATTTTTAAAGCGATTAACATCTTTGGCCCCCTAAGAAGAGTTAAAAGAGAGATATTAAAATCTTCAAAAATTACATTTTATATTAAGAAAATCTCTTTTATCAAAAAAATCGTTTTATGCCTCTCTTAATAAACCGGCAGAGGGTAAAAGAAATAGAATATTGTAAAAATAAAAAATCTGCGTAAAATTTATAGTATAAAAAAGGAACTTCTCCACGCTATTACTAATTCAACTTAAAAAAAAAAAAAAAAAAAAAAAATCGTTCTACCCAAATAGTTATACATATGCTAAATTTGAAAAGTTGGTGTAAATTAAAATTTGAAGATTAGTAGCTTGAAGAGTGATAAAGATTTAAAAAATAAATAAAAATAAAATAATTTAAAATATAATATACTGAATTTGGTAACTGAAACATATAAATAACACGATGATTTAAAAAAAAAAAAAAAAAAAAAAAACACTTTGTGGCATTATTAAACATACTGTAGAAATTACGACAAAAAGAAAGAAAATAAGAGAAAAATTAAAAAATAACAAGCAACATTACATTATCAAAATAAATAATCTTACACGAAATTATAACATTTTAAAGATTTATGTAGCATGCTACTGTAGAGGGGAAAAAAAAAAAAAAAACGAAAGTTTACAATTATGCATTGGCTTTGTTTCGTCAATGATTGCCACAAAATTCAATTGCTAACTTACAAAAACTGAAAACTGATTAATTTTTATATTTTTAATACTTAATGATTAATACACATACATAGACATACAATACATTACTTTAATCTTTTAAAATATTTTGCTTGTAATCTGTGTATAGTTTTAAGTATTATTATTATTTTACATCTATTCTGTTTTATAGAACTTTAATTTTAATTTTTATATTCGTAAATAATTTTCATAATATCTCTGACTCTCTCTCTCTCTCTATATATATATATATAATGTAACATAATTGTAGAAAGCAAGAGAAACAAATGATCAAATGTCAAATTTCCGTAAGAAAAGAAAAATTCTACACAGGGTTTTCCCCCAGTTAAAAAAAAAAAAGGGGGGGGGGGTGTCAGAGTGCTGTTAATAAAAAATAGGGTACTTTTTAGAATTTTGAAGGCAGTTTTGGAATCTTAAGGACACATTTGACATTTAAAATGCATACACTAAATTTAAAAATTCAGGTTTAGGTATGGTATGGATACAAGAAAAAGTTTTAACTTTCTTTGCACTTTAATTTTGCTTGTTACTAATATATGAACGAATGTAGATCATTAAACAGATTACTTTTATTTATATTTATTGTAGCATACCTTCAGTTTGAAGCTTATATTCAATAAAAGACAGTGAGGAATTTTTTCAAACATTAGGTCTGGCAGGGTGCAGCACCCTCCTGAAACTGTCTGGGGAAACTCTGCATGCCATTATATATATACACACACACACATATATATATATATATAATATTACAATAATTAAAAACGCAAGGAAGAAATAATTATATATGGAAGTGAAGCATTTATACAAAGCGAACGATATTGCAAAAGTTAATAAATATTGAAAAATAACTTTGAAGTATATTATTTTGTTTTCAAAATAAATAATTATTTACAAATTTTTTTAAAAATAATTATTTTATATCACGGTAAAAATTTGTTAGTAATAAATATTTTTAAAAAATTACATTAAATTATCATTAAGAAAGATTTGCTTTAATTAATGTAAATTTCAAATAACATATCTGCTGTTTTAGCATATACACTTTTTGAACGTATCAATTTAAAACATTGCAATGTAATATTACATTTCTACTTTAATGTAATGATTTAGAAGATAATTTTCGAACTTTTGAATAAATTTGAAGTCCATACGCTGCATTAAGAGAGTATGATTTTTCAATACTATTCAGTGTCTCAGTGGTGATAAAAATGTAATAATAATTTTCACTTAAAAGCTGAATATAATATAATAATAAATAAATAAAATATTACTTACATTGCTCTCCTTAAACATTAAAAACTGTTCATCAAGATATGTTTAATACCCAACAAAAATTTAAATAGAACAATTAAAATTAAATTTAAGAAAAGAAAATTAAAGTCTGATGGAAATGTTTATAGTTATTTCAATAAAATCTAAGGAAATTTTGACACATTAAACAAAGTAATTTGAAATATATTACACACCTTAAAGTAACTTAACTATGCAAAAAGATTTTTAATAAACACCGAGATAAAACAAAAATTAGCAAAAAGTAAGTAACTCAAATCAAAATTAGACATGAGGGAAAAATAAAATCAGGTATAAACCCACAATTACCAAAAAGATAAATTAAAAGTGAAAAAATTAAACACGACATTAATGATGAGCATTCACTTGAAAACTATACTTAATTTGTCCAGAGAAAAAAAGAAAAAAAATAAATTTATGACCCAAAATTTATCAGAATATTGAGTATAAAAGAGCAAAATAACACATAAAGGTCTAAAAAAAATTTTCATCAGGGTAATAACTTTTTTTTTTTTTTTTTTTGAGTAGATGTAACATAGACATAGTTGTAAAAAAAAACTTCAGCCCAGTGGGTTTTTTTAGGGCTTTTGGAAATATTTTTTATTTTTTTTTATTGTAACAGGAAGTACCTATACAATTAATAAGAC
Source organism: Salticus scenicus (assembly GCA_963930645.1). Lineage (NCBI taxonomy): Eukaryota > Metazoa > Arthropoda > Arachnida > Araneae > Salticidae > Salticus > Salticus scenicus. The sequence continues at coordinate 288,437,967 of OZ005652.1, read as the reverse complement.
AATTTGAAAAATTAAATATTAATTATTTATTGAAGTTAAATTTTTTTTAAATTTCCAATCTCTTTATGATTGAGTTACAAAAAAAAAAAAAAAAAAAAAAAATTAAAATAATAATAAATAAATAATTGTGCTCTAAATATTTTATAAATACTATTTACCTGTCTTAGCAACAAAAAACTAGAATAAAATGATTATTTACTGTTGCATAATTAAATTTTTTGTATTCAATGGATTTTCATCAAATGTTTTGAATTATTGTCCCCTTAATGAACAGTGTTTCACTTCTAAAGTATTCAGACATTTTTTAAATTTTAAGATGTATATATTATTTCTCTTTCACATTAGGTTGAGTATTCCACTCTGCTCAAACCATTAAAAAGATCTCCCTTGTTTGTTATTTTCTTATTTTCCCCCAACCCCACTTTCTCTACAATTGTATAATGCGATTTAATATATACTTTTTCTATATAAATTAATTCAGTCTTGCTATATACATATATACTTTGTTTCGGAGAATAGGAAGTGGCATGACCCAATATTATTTCCTATAACAAATCAGCCCTATATTTGTAATAAATTAAGTTCAATATATAAAATATTATTATTATTTTCACTTTGCAAAATAATATAACAATTTAAAAAAAAATTTCATATGCTACAGTTTTTTTTTTCCTCTTCCATCTAACAACCCCCAATATTTTCCATTCTTTAATTTGTAAAGTAACTTTTACTTTAAAAATAGTCAGATACGATTTTTCTTGGTAAAAATTTAATAACAGTTAAAATATTTACATACAAATAAAATACAAATAAAATATTTACATACAAATAAATTTGAAATTTTAATCTGGAAAAATATGAATAAGCTTTAAATTGATACTACAGTTACGTATAATTTAATCATGGTTGTATTTTTTTTTTTTTTTTTTAAAGTTTATTATAAGACTTATTTATATACATAATTTATATTAATACATTACCATAACTATAATGTAAATGAAGAAGGAAAAATTATGAACTAAAATTCTCAAGATGAGAAATATATATTTATACATTATATATAAAAATTTCTAGTTCTCTCTCTCTCTCTCCTTTTAAATTTTATTTATTTAAGAATTATTTTGTCTCCCAGGTTATCAAGAAAATTTTATCTTGGTGGTCCTACAGCTCCAAAGACGTAAGTTTCTAATTCTGAGGATCATCAAAATAAAATATATTTATTTATGTAAAAATTAAAAAAATAAATAAATAAATAAAAATTGTAAAATATTAGACTGTACTTCTTTTAAAGAGCTTAACTTCAAATAAATTAACTGGATAAATTTTATTGTGAATTTACTGTTGATAAAGGCCTAAAAATGTATTAAGATTAAAGATATCCCTGCAAGCAAGATTGCCCTTACTGCATGCAGAAATTGTAAGTAATTTACAGATTTACACAGTGAGCTTACAAATACATCCTCAATCTACACCAGAATTCTGGCCTCACTCCTCACTTTTGATAGTGCCTGTATCTCATTTATAAATAATAAAGATATGTTAGAATAGAACATAGAAGACCTAGGATATTTTTGGTACAGCAAGGCGATTGTTTTTAAAAATAAACACAAGTTTGGTAAGATAAAGATATATTAAATACTGAACTTATAAAAATAACAATAAAGTTAAGCTTTTAGTTAAAAATATATTAATTGCTTTATCTAAAAAAAAATTGATTTTCAGTATCTTGCAAAATGAAAACAGCAAATGATCCTTGCGGGAAAAAAAAAAAAAAGAGTTATTTCTATTACTACACCAAAGTTAAATAATAAAAATAAATAAAAGGGGAAAAATCAAAAGAAAGAAGTGAAATGTCAGCATAAAATAAATATCAATTATAAAAAAAATCCATTATAAGGATCGAAATTACTAAAATGTCACGAAACTTTACACTATGCAAGGAATAAATATGACATTTTTACCTGATCAGTAGCTAATCCACCATCAATACCTCTAGACATAAAATTGGATATCCAGCAATGTAATCCAAAAAATGATTGATCTGTCACAAAACTTTAATATTCTTCTTACACATCAAATGCACAAAATAATAAGGGAAATCCATGAGTCGTCACGTTGATAAGTCACAGTAAAACAGACATCAATAAAACGCGTACGCTTACCACAACATTCAAAATATTTGTGCAGACAGCGAACAGGTATAAGCGAATGCAAGGTAAAAAAAAAGAAAAAGAAAACATCATAGCCTCGCTCGCAGGAATTATATTCCCCGCTACGCGCTCATGCATCTATACTCTCGTAGATGCTCGCTCAGACACTTGTTGCTTCTAAAAGTAAATATTGATTTTTAAAAAAAGCACCGCAGAATACTCTACGTACAATACGTAAATTCTTTAACTGCTTTCTGACCATCTACATCTCTTTTCTAAAATATTAAATTGATATGAGCGAACACAATTTTTTAGTAAAGGAGTGAGCAACAGAGAAGAAAGGTTACAGTGCCATCTTTTGAAGCAGAAAGAAACTATTTTCTCTTATTTTAACAGTAGAGCTGTAAAAGTAACGAAAAAATGACTACCCGTATGTATTCGTTACTTTCAAACTTACTACCCGTTACTAAGTATTCGTTATTCGTTACTATACTGTATATGAGAAAGCGGATGGAAACAGGACAACAATAAATGGTATTGTCATCGTCTGTTTTACATTAAGGCTGTTTTTACGATACAGAGAATAGAAAAAAATAGATTAATGATGTTTATTCATATTACAAAATCTGAATTGTGGTAATTGTTTAAATTTTTAAAAGCAACATTTAACAAAGCAATTTTGATCATAAACTGGTTATTTTCAAAGATTGATTTTCCTGTCACAGGCTTTTACACAGCAACTGAAAACTATGCAAATTTTGTATTTAAGTTTCAGATTAAAACCCTGAATTTCAAATAGTTAAATATATATATATATATATATATATTTATAAATTTGTTACCTGAAAAGTATATACAACAAATGAATTATAAATTAATACATATGTATTCAATTAGAACAATGAATCTAAATACTGGTGTTCTAACACCATAAACAGCAAAAACACGCACTTTTATATATATTAGTACTGAATTAAAATCTTTAAAAACAGATTTCTGAGGACAAGAAGACTGTTTCTTTCAGAAAAATAATAAGTTGCATGCCTTAGCGACTGTTACTATGTTCATTTCTTAAAATTTCTTTTTTTTATTCTTTTTTTTTTAAACTTATTGTAAAAGGGAAAAATGTTGACATATTCAATGTTTAATACAGCAAATGATGACAACGCGAAATGTCTAATTGAAAGCAGAAGTCATGTTTTTCTAATAAAAAATAAATAAAAATATTCCTCTTGTTCAAATCAAATTCTGTTTAAAATTTAAATTTTTTGTTCTTTCGCTGTATATAATTTCGGTAATTTTCTTCGATTACTTGCTTTTTAATTCGCTTTCAAAGTTAGTGTTTTATTTTCTTTATTCTATTATAATTCTTATCTGTGTAAAAAACGGGCCTGTTAATATAATAATAAAAGCACAAAAAAAAGTTGTTGTTTTTTTCTTTTAAATTAAATCGTTGCACTACAGTAATCATGTGTTTTTAGGGAAGGAAAGAAAATAAAAAATAACTCTAAAATTTGTTCATTTCCTTTACGTAATAAATGTACTAAAACAAAATTGAGTAAAAAGCTTAAATGCATTATTTTATATAATGCATTTACAAAAACAAAACGATGAGCGCAGCAACTACCAAAATCAGAAGCATGCGATCATACGGAAACAAATAGGCTGATTCGCATCAAAGGGGTAACGAAAAAGTAATGAGTACGAAAACATTCATCTTATCGCATCAACAATCAAACAATCCCTGCTCTAACGGCAAAGAACTCATATCCCGTACTTCCCCGCACGCTGCATGCTAAATACAGCATCATACATACGCATACGGATAATGAAGAAGTAACGAGTAACCAACGGTATGACTCGCATCAGTCTTCTGCACAAATGTTCGAACTTTCCTCTGCGGCGACGATACGATGATGAAGGATGAGGATGTACAGAAAGGAAATACGAAAGTAACGAGTAACGAGACAAATTCGAAAGTACCGATTCGTTACTTCGAGTCTGAAAGAAAACCCGTATCTCAGTAACGAATACATACGGTTTGCTACAGCTCTATTTAACAGAAGAGAAGAGGGAAAAGGTGGATAAAGTCATAAAGTGCAGTTATATTAGTTGTTATACATTCCGAGAAACGGGAGAAATAAGAAATTAAAAAAAAACATATATTTTCTTAAAAAAATATCTTTTATATTTTAGTTAATATATTTCATATTCTGACATATATATATATATATATATATATTATTCTAAATATTATATTAGTGTTTCACAGCATAACATAAATTACTTAAATAAATTTAAAAATTACTAAAATAGTAAGATAGCCATAATAATGATGCCTTTAAAATTTTATAAAAGCAAACAATTTTCCATTTCAAGCTAAAATACCTAAAAAAGTTCGGTAAATAAAAACTTAAATGGAAAATAACCATAACATGTCTTAATTTTTTTTCTTTAACTATTTTTTTTTTTTTCCTCGTAATTATAATGCATAAAAAATATCAATTTTAACAATAAATAAATAAATGACAAGAACGAAAAATCATGCTGTACTCACTGATTATTAACACTTTCCAACTCTACGTACTTGTTGCATCGATTAGCCTTCAATATTCTTTGCCTACATTATCTCACATTGGACAGAAAGGCAGACAGATAGACAAACTGAATTCATAATCACTCTCAAACATTGTTGAAAAGTGCTAAAAGTGCTAAAAGTGCTTAACATAAACAAAACGGCAATTCGAGCAATTTCCTATTGTAGCCCTTAGTGTATCTGAATATTTTAGTGTAGTCCTGTAAATCTGAACGCTAAACATATCATATTCCGTACAAAACTTTTTCGTTTTTTCATTTTTACAGTAAATGTCAATTTCATTATGATTTTTGCATCAGACACTTATTTAAATGTGATTTATAAGAATTCTTTCATAAAAAGCAATGCGTTGACCATATTTAATCGAGTTGTGCTATTAATGCCATATTCAGTAGGGAAAATTCCATAGTGAACTTAAATTATAAATATGATTTAAAGAAATTATGAAAATATTTACGGAAGCTAAAGGCATAGAGATAGTCAGACGAACAAAAAGACAGACAAATAGGCTAATTGAAATCATAATCACTCTTAAAAATTGTTAGTAGAAGGTTTTAAAAATGCTTAATATTTTTTTAAGAAAAAGGGGGAGGGGGCAATTCTGACAGCTTTCAATTATAGCCCTTAATGTATTTGAATATTTTTGTGTTGCTCTGTAAATCTTAATGTTAATCGTACTGTATTCGATAGAACGTATTTTCTTTTTTTTCCGCATATGAATAACACATTTCAATTTCATTAATATTTGTGCAATGTTGAGGTATTAAAATATGGTTTATAATACCTCTCATAGAACGTACTGCTTTGGAATACTTTCCAATGTTCCCAGTAGTGGTATTTACACCATATTCAATAGGGACACATCCGACAGTGAATTTGAATAACATACATCAGTTTGAAGAAATTTGTAAGATTGTGCATAATTAATCATTTTTCTTAAAAATAAAGAAAAACGTCTATTTTTCACCTCTTTTAATTAGCGTCAAAACTTTCAAAGGCCGATAGTCATAAAAATTGTTTAAATTTTTTTTCCAAAAGCTAGGAATAAAGATAGTACACAACGATCTTTGGCCGGTTCAAAAAAAAAAAAATGGAGCGACTCCATTTGACTTTTTGAACATTAAGTAATTATCTGTTGTATAAATAAATTAAAGTAAGGCAAGTCATTAAATAAATAAAAGTGAAAATTGTAATAGGGTGTTTGAGTATTTATTTCAGTTGTTTAATTTTACGTTATTGCACTTCAAATAATTTAAGCCCATACATTATAATGATAACGAATTTTTCGTAGAACCCCTGAAAAATCTATGTGGTCTAGATTCACCAAAATCTATACATGATGTCATGATCTATGACATATGTATAAATTTTCAGCACAACCGAAGAAGGCGTTTAGACGCTATCGCACTTTTAAAAAATTGGGCTTATAGGATATAATGATAAAGAATATTTCTTTGTAAAAAAAACTTTAGTCCTAGATTCACCAAAATCAATAGGGTTCGTGCTATGGTAACCTATAATAAAATACATACAAAATTTCAGCTCATTCGAATAAAGTGTTTAGGTGCTATCGTGTTCATTCACATACATACACACACATACACATACACATACACACATCATCGTAAAAATAGTAAAAACGAACTCAGGGAACCTCAAAATGTATAGAAACGCCAAAATCTAAAAGTCGGATTTTTGACATGATTACAATACTTTACTTACGTATATACGTATATTCGAAAAGTAATAAAAAAAAAAAAGGGAAGAGGAAAAAAAAGTCCAGTTTTTTATTTATATTACTTTCCGAACATACTGTGTAAGGTAAGTATTGTAATCATGACAAAAATTCGACATTGAGATTTAGGTGTATCTTTATGTTTTGAGGTTCCCAGAGTTCATTTTTTGCTATATTTACGGTGTGTGTGTGTGTGTGCATGTTTGTGAGTGAACACGATAGCGTCTACACGCCTTGTTCAAATAAGCTAAAAATTGGTACACATGTTGTAGATCCCCGTAGTCGAACCTTATTGATTTTGGTGTATCTAGGACTTATATTCTTTTTACAGGGACAGAGAGAAAAGTTCTTTATCATTATGGCTTATAGGCTCAAATTATTTAAAGTGCAATAGTGTCTAAACGCCTTATTCAAATAAACGGAAAAGTTATACACATGTTATAGGTCATCGTTCCACAAACTGTATAAATTTTGGTAAATCTATAGCTTATAGTTTTTTTTATTATTTTACAGTGACACAACAATATTTTTTTTTATCATTATGGCCCATGGGATGAAATTATAAGTGCGATAGCATCTATATGCCTTTCCTGATTGAGCTGATAACTTATATATATGTTATAGGTCACCATAGCACGAATTGTATAGATTTTGGTGACTCAAGCAGTTATAGATTTTTACAGGGGCACAGAGAAAAATGTTTATCATATGACCTATGGATTCAAATTATTTAAAGTGCGATGAACTGAAAATTTATATACGTGTTATAGGTCACCGTCCCACGAACTGTAGGAATTTTAGTTAATCTAGCACTTGTAGTTTTTTTACACGGTTCTAGTGAAAAATTCTTTATCATTATGGCTTATGTCCTCAATTTTTTTAAAGTGTGATAGCGTCTAAATGCCTTATCCGATTCAGTTGAAAATTTATATACATGTTATAGGTCACTGTCGCACGAACTGTATGGATTTATGTGAATCTAGTAGTTATAGAATTTTACAGGAACGTAACAAAAGTTTCTTTATCTTTATAAGGCCGATGGATTGAAATTATTTAAAGTGCGATAGCATGAGTATTTAAATGTCTCACACGATTGAACTGAAAACTTATATGCATGCTATATGGGTCACCATCGTACGAGGTTTATAGATTTTGGTAACTCTAGCACTGATAGATTTTTATAGGAACACGATGAAAAATTCTTTAACATTATGGTTTATAGGCTCAAATTCTTTAAAGGGTGATAGCGTCTAAATGCCTTTTCCGATTGAGTTGAAAATTGATATACAAATTATAGGTAGATCACTGTCGCACAAACTTCATGGATTTTGGTAAATCTAGCACTTATATAGATTTTTATAGAGACACAATTAAAAATTCTTTGTCATTATGATATATGGGCTCAAATTACACTGCTCGGCATGAAAATTGTCCCCAACACCATTTTGACAAATTTTACGTAAAATGACCTCCTGAATACGAATATGACGTCCATTTTGCCCTATCACCCACCGTTTTTTAGGGACGGCTCCTATTTTTATCACATTTCGGTAATTTTATGGCTATAAATTTGATTTTAGGGGGGAAGGAGGATTATTTTAACTGTTAAATATCTTCTGAGGAGCTACAGAGTTGGAAAATTCTAAAACATCAACATTCGCGGCGAGGGGAAAATTTAGGGGGGGGGGGGGGGGAGGGGGTTGCCACTGAAATTATGTATTACTCTTCTTATATATTTTTAATCTATTATTAATGTTATTTATTAAACATTATATATATTAAGTGTTAAATTAATTATTTTTCATTTTTCAAATCAAATTCCTGGCCATAAAGTTACCGAACAGTGATAAAAATTTTGGGAGGGGGTGGTGTCCCGTGAAAACGGTGGGTGACTGGGCAAAATGGTAGTCATATTTGTATTGAGGGAGATCATTTTACATAAGAATCAGCAAAAATGGTATCAGGGGTCGATTTTTTTTTAATTTTTTAATTTTTTATTTATTTATTTATTTATTTATTTATTTTTTTTTTTTTTTGCAGCGCAGTGTTATTTGAAATACAAGAGCGTTAAATCAAACAACATATTATATGGAGAAAAATACTGAAACATTCTATTATAATTTCCTCTTTCATTTATTTAAAGACTTCTCTTACTTTATATTTTCTATACAACCGTTAATTACTTAATGTTCGAAAAGTCCAGTGGAGTAACTCCAGATTTTTTTATTTATTTATTTATTTATTTAAAAAATACTTTGAAACTGATATGTATCATTTAGGTTTATTATGGCATTATCTCTATTGAAAAGGGTATAAATACCGCACTTGGTTTGTGTACAGGGAATACATAAGGTTTCTGATGCATTATGGTGAATGAGGGATATTTGTTTAACCTCTTAACAATCTCGTAATTTTCAAGAAAACTGTAAAAAAAAAAAAAGTGTCTATTTTATTATTATTATTATTCAAGAAAATTATATAAAATAAAGTGTATGAACAATATATATATTAATTTTAAATTTTTAGCATTTCTTTTGCTTGAAATCAAAAATTTTAATTTTGCGGAAAAAACAACAATTACAGTTATTATGACTGAATATTAGTTTTCCAGTAAACAGAAAAAAAAAAAAAAAAAAATGTGTTTTAAACATTAAAACAGAATTTTATAAAAAAAATAATTGTACGTATAATACAACACTATATGTACAATACACTGTTTTTAGAATCGCAATCTGAACTTTTATAAATAATCACTTATTTTCGAATCACTCTCAGATGCATTTATACTAAAATTAGAATCCGAGTCACTTTGTGATTCTGATTACATAATGTACACAATATTAAAATAAAGAGACATAATACTTTGCCGTACAGTCGGCAACAAAAGTATCCGAGCACTTGCCAATAATTCCGATGTCAAAAAGTACACTTAAAACTGTTTTGTTAAATAAATCCTTTTAGAATCATGTTCTTAGACTGACTAAGAACATGACTCGACAAGGATTTATTTAACAAAGCAGTATTTTTTGCTGCCGACTGTATATCCGCGATTGTAATGAAATGCTCGCCCTCTGGTGGGCTAAGGGGAAATTACAATAAACGTGCTTTAATTCGAATTCCATCAAGTCGCAGGTCGCAACTGCTAGCCGATGTTTAGTTTCACATATATTTATTGAATAAAAATGAATAAATCCAGTAAAAAAGATAACACATACTGTTGTGTGCTCCAGTGTAACTCCAAAGGACCAAGAAATCCAGAATTAAGCTTCCATTTATTTCCAAATGACAAATTTAAAATTTCAGTTGCTTCGGCTAATGGAAGTAAAGAATTAATCAGATGATTTGAAACTAATATTTGTTCAGCTTCAGTTAAAAATCTACTTCCGATCGAACTTTGAATAAACTGAAATATTTTTTTTTAAAAGCAATCCATTTTCCATGATGTAATGGCGGAGAAATTATAGTACGAATATTAAGTACAATAAAAAAAGAACAAAAATAGATACACGTGGCTGTAATATTTACTAACAACAAGAGCTGAAAAAGCGCCATCTATCGATCATTACAAACGCGGATTGTCTGACATATTACATGAACACACATCTAAAACACGAACGCAGGATCAATATTTGTTATATACTTCTACAAATGACTTTTTAAAATGACTGAAATTTGATGTCCAACTTTTTTCAACATAAAATACTAATGACGACGTTTCATCCATAGATTCCGATTAATATTCCTCTGTACTAAAAAAATAAAATTAGAAATTCTAACTTCTAAACTTTTATTAAATTATTTATTTTAATTTACAATTGTTGCCAAAAAAATTTACGTATTAATTTATTTTTCGACATATAATAAAATACATTTTCCGATATTTTCACGAGAATAATAATAAAAAACTTTTTCGATAGTGTTTGTTTCTATACTGATTATTATTCATTTTCTTTCCTTTCCTTTTTCTTTCAAAAAAAAAAAAAAAGATTTTGATGGAATTCTGGCAAAAGCAGAATTTAGTTTATGACGGAGAACTATTCTTTTTCTTTTTTTCTTTTTTTTTTTTTTTTTTTTTTTTCAAATATAACATTTTTTTCAAATTATTCAATTGTATTTTGGATAAATGTCCAACTATCGAAAAATGACACCGCAAAAATCCCAGATTGAGACTTAATAGTCCTCAGTCCTAAAAAAAAAAAAAAAAAAAAAAAAAAAACCACAGAGCAGAAAACAACGTGCATTTAATAACCTAACTGAGCTAAGATTACAAAATAAGTATTACAAATATTATAATTGAATATAACTGACAGCTTAAAATAAACCTATTATCTCCAATTACATTTTAAATAGTCTGCTACTTCCATATAGAGTGTAAAATAAGAAATGAAACTTTTTCTTGATATCAGAAATGATTTGTTTTCAAAAAAATTTTATGTATTACTTTTGAACACTCCAGCCCTGATATATCACAGGCACCAGAAATAGAGAGCGAAAACTCACCCCCTGATGTTCACGGGAGCTAGAAGGAAGGGGTTAACCCTTTGCCGGCCCTGGTACTCTAAAATGCACGAAAACTTGTTGGCAGATTTAGAGTGGCAAACTATCACCAATTATTTTGAGCCGTGATATTTCACATTCATAATGGAGATTAACCTTCGAAGTGCTGCAGGCAAGCGCTGTAGTTAAAATTTAGTGATGGATATTGAATAAAAAAAGTCCTACACTCACCAGACGAGTGAAATTAATTTGGACTAGCAAAGAGTTAAAACCTTTTTACTGTACACAATATAAAAAAAAGTTAATATTCATTATCTGATTAAGGGACCAACAACAAATTGAAGAAAAGCACAGACACTTTGGATCATCGTGTATAATATAACGCTACAAATTACTTGTAATATTATCACTTTTTTTTTTTTTTTTAATCTTTCTGTGAGAATTACACAAATATTTAGGCAGATATATATATATATATATATATATTTGGCAAGGTTTTTTTCTCATAACAAGAATGAATTTTAACAAAATTTTACAAAACTTGCAATAACATTGTCAAAACACCAGGAAAACATTTTTCTAAAACAAAATTCACACGCGTAATTTTTAGTAAAATATGAATTTTTTTTTCTTATTTTTTTAAACTGCGCATGCTCAAAAGATAGCTATTTTATTATTACTAGCAAAGCCGTGCGAAATATTCGAAATTTATTTCTTTTCTTATTTACCTTTGAAATTCGAAACTCATAAATGTTATACCAATTTCACCACCTAATTAAAATTTTAATTTACCAGAAGCCAAATTATGAATAAAACCAAATTAATATTGTACAATAGTGAAACCAAAGTCATTCAAAGAAAGGTTTCCAAATAAAATTCATGGTTCACGTCACGACCCAATTTGCATACTTCCACAGGCAGTACAATTTTAATATAGGACTCCCACGAGGCCTTTTAAATTTTTGTTGTCATGTTGGCGATGACTTTTTATTAATTTGGTATATATATTTATAAATAAATAAAATAAAATAATTACTATTTTGATTATATATTTTTTTTTATGATTGTTTTTTTTTTTTTTTTGGTCAATTTATGACACAAAAGTTCATATTCTGTATATATCTTTAAAATATTGCTAGGTTTAAAATGACGCTTGCAAAGATTCTGAAGAAACAACTGTTAAAAATACATTTTTTCGTAAAATAATCTCATTAGACAAATGTCGTCATTTTTTCTTATTCGTCATCTGCGTGTTTAAATATTGTTCATGTATAAATATTATTTTTTTATCCTCGCGTATCGTATCGTTTCGACAAAAAATAATTGAAACTGATCCACGTTAGAGAAATATTATATAGATTATTACTACTATTACACAGGTTGAAAGCTAGATATAATGGGGAAATATGGCAAAATATCCTTTGAATACAGCAAAAATTAATCAAATTATCGGCAAAAGAACAAACTGTAGATATTTTCCAGTGTTGAAATTTCATTTTTTTTTTTTTTTTTCTCATACTACATATTTAATTTGGAGATACAATTATTTTAACTACATTGTAAACTACTTTTTTGTGGGAAAAACACTTATGGGGTTTGTAATTCTAACAAATTTCATTTATTTACTAAGATTTGTGAGTTCACAATGAGTTTTTCACAAAAAAGAACTTTTGCAACGTGGGTTAAATAATTGGATCTCCAAATTAAATACGTCGCATGTGAAATTTCTTAGAATTTTCAATTCTAGATGATATCTAAAATCAAGCTCATTCCTCCGCCGATAATTTACTTAATTTTTTCCTCTATTGAAATGACTTTTTGATATATGTTGCCCAATATATTTAGCTTTCAACCTATGAAAAAAAAATATATATCTGTCATTTGCTCATGCGCACTAAAATAAAATATTCACTACAAATGCTCAAATATCAGCAAAAATTAGGAGTGTAAATTTTATGTGCCAGAATAATGTTTCTCTAATGTTTTGTCAATTTTTCTGCAAGTTTTGTAAAATTTTGTAGAAATCCATTCTTGTTATAACAAAAAACTTGCCAGAAAATTATTAATTTTGAAAAAAAAAAAAAAAGAAATATATATATATATATATATATAATTGTGCATTTCTCACACCCCCATACACCCCCCCCCCCCAAAAAAAAAGAACGTACAGATATTGTACATAGTAAGTAACAATGTATTTATAGAGACAAGTAATCTGTAGTTTTTTACGATGCCGAGTGATCCAAAGTCTTGCTATTCTTCAATTTGTGGTTGCCCCCCTAACCGAACTAGTGACTAAATCTATAGTGGAAAATGTGAGTTTATAAATATTCTCTGCATCTCTGAAATTCAATGCTACTTCACCTAGTTTTTTTTTTTTTTTTTTATTTTTTTTTTTTTAATGGGAAAATATGTTGAAAAAAAAAATCTAATAATTTGATCGCCCTTTTTATTTATTTATTTATTTATTTAGTACAATTTATGGTAGTTAAGAAAATTTTAGACGATATACGGAGCTATACAGTGCAATCTTTTTTTTTATTTTTCAATGCTATTTCTTTAGAAATAAAGCTATAGCGAGATGCTTTTGTGAAATTCTTTTCTTCCCAATTAACAAAATAGGTCTTGTTGTAAAAAAAGTCTTGGTTTTCGGCAATATACAAGACTTCACAAAAGAAATTTATTGTACATTTTTTCTCAAAAAAGAAAAAAAAAAAGTATGTAAGTAAGAAAAAAGAACAAAGTAAAAGCTATAAAAATACTTTTTAAAACTTTTTTTCCCTCGGCTGATTACAGCGGAACTGGTTATTACAGAGTTTATATTTGAATGCTAAACGGTTATTTGCGGTAATTGTAATTTGAAATTGTTAATAATCTATACGAACCAACGGATTTTTTTTTCTTGTTTAATTCAAAACTAATCCTTCTTTACATAAGTAAACAACTATAGAGATTTTAGCTCAAATTATAATTCAGAATTTGTATTTAATGTAATGCCAATTTTGTGCATATCACATGAAATGCATGAGATATCTTGCGCTACGTGAACTACTATTCGTCGTAAAAGTTTTTTAGATATCAATTCATTTTTTTTTTTTTTTTTTTTTTTTTTTAATTCTTATTTTTTACTTATTATTGTGATTTTTTTTTTTTTTTTTTTTTTTTTTAAGTTAACAATCACTTTAAAATATTCTGAAATTTTGTACTTCTAGAGCTAGACTTTAAAAAAAAAAAGTTAAAACGTGCATCATTTCTTGTTCTTTCTATACGATTGTTAAAAATGCACTGTCCTTTCATGAAAATGATCTCACGATAGAAAGAAATAAAACCTTATACAGAATATGTGAAAATTTTATATACACGGCCGTACAAAATTCAAGCAGAAATATGTTTTCTCCTTTTTCTCTTTTGTGAAATAATTTTGAAACAACTGCCTATAATATTAAGAAGGCGTGTTCGTTTATCAAACCATTAATTGAATTTTACATCATAACAATTTTTAAACTGATCTTCAAATTTTCTCAAAAATAAGCTTCGGAAAAAATGAAAAAGTTAAACAATTTTTGGGAAAAATAAATAAATAAATAAAAGATAAGAAAAAATAAACGAGAAATGGTGTTAAAGATGCATTACAGATAAGCGAAGATACACATGCCTTCATATGTTAAATTTAAACTGAATTTTTCTTTTTGTATTCAATTTTCTTTTCCTTCTGTTTTTACTATGTAAATAACTTTAAAAAAATATATATACATACGGATATGAAAATTGGATGAGATGCAATTTTTAATATTATTCAATTATATTTTTATTATTCTGACGATATTAATAGTTTATAAATAATAATTATATTTTCTCGAAAAATTCCGGTATGGAAAAATTAAATAGAAAAGTGAATACAAGAAGAAAAATCCCTTTTTAATTTAACATTTATGGAGGCATGAATATCTTCACCTATCTGTAATGCATCCTTAAAACCATTTCTCATTCAGTTTTCTTTCTAAAATTTATTAAATTTTTCATTTTTTCCAGGGCTTATTTTTGAAAAAAAAAAAAAAAAAAAAAACTGAATTATTATTAATTTAAAAACTATTACCAATGTTAAAATTACATAAAATTCGATTAATAATTAGATAACAAGCATGCCATGCAAATTTTACATTCATATAGTCAAAAATTATGTGCGAAAGAAGAAAACAGGCTATTGCTTTAATTTTGCGCAGTGTATATAAAATCTATTAGAGAAATAAAGTAACTTATAAACCTAAAACTATCCGTACACATCATCCCATAGTTTCCTTCAGGAACTTTTTGGGAGTTTACATCATGAGATGTGCCTAAATGATTAAAAGCAGTAATAAAAATGAGAACATATGCGAAAAGTAGGTGAGTAATTAATATCTTGTTATTGGTTCTATTTACTATTTAGGATGCGTTAAAAACTACATGAGCGTAAAGTATGGAACAGTTAGAAACTTTCGTGATGGTTCTTACTTATATAATTCTATGTTAGAATCTATTATTAAAGTTTTTTTTTCTCTTTTCAATGCCATTATATCCTGTCACAAATTAAAATATTCCAATCTGAATAGTTTAATCTCGTTAAAAAATGCTTGAGATGAGTGAAAGGTAACACAGCGAATTAGAGCGTGTCATATTTGAAACGGATGTTATCACAATCTGGATTTGGGATACACATAGGTTCAAAACTAGTCATAACTACTTGCTGACTTTTCCAAGGGATTAAAAATAGAATAATAATAACATAGTTAGATTTTTTTTTTTTTAATATTTTTTTAAAACGTGATAAAAAATATATTATTTAGTAAATTAGGTTATTGTAGTAATTGTAGTAAAATGCATTGAAAAATTGATGGTGAATGTCAAGTAATAATGGCTAAGCAAACACTGTAATTTTAGAGAATACGCAAGAAACGTTTCGGGTCGAGATAAATAAGCACTACTCTTCAGCAAGCAAAAAATTGTAGGGAAGGGTGCAGTGGAAAAGAAGCAGCGTTCTTGTATGGCACCGATTCGATTTATTGTTATGTTTAATAACTTTTTGATTTCGGAGTTCATAAACCAATAAAGCACTCTCTATCAGTGCAAAATATTTAATTGAAGATTTTTTTAGAAACAGAACAGGAACTTCTTAGAGTCTAAACCAACTGAAAGAAAAAGATACTTATATGTAAAAATATTATGCATATTTTAATGATTGGATGGTTTGTTATCTACTCTAAATTTATATATTTGATCTATTTAATATCAACCCATGATCCTCTTATGTAAAACCCACATTTAGATATATTGTTCTATTCTGTATATATTACAAAAATTTCGTTTGTGCATTAATTCATGCCCTAATGAACAGAGTTCGAGAAAACATTGTGATATATATACTATACACTTGACATAACTTTATATCTTGACATAAATTAGAGCTGATTAAATTTCGATATACATCGTTTAACAAGCTATATTGCTAAAGTATACTTTCGATTTGAGAATTTTTCTTGAATTCCTTAAATGGATATTCGTATACGGAAACTTTTTTTTTTTTTTCCATCATATAAATTAGCCAAGCTTCGACTGCTATTTCCGCTTAAAAAATATGGCGGTCACTGTAACTAGGTCTTGTATGCTTCGAGATTTTAAATATTTTTGAAAAAAAGGAAGTTGTATTTGAAAAAGAAAAAAAAGAAAACTTATAAAGTAGAACTTTAATAATCTATGGCAGTTAAGATTAAAACAAATTCAGATTTTCAGATAATTCAAAATGCTTCAATTTTGAGAGCAGGGATAATTATTAGTGCCCTTTTTACTTCTGTTAATCCGATTACTGTAAGTGATGGAATTTCTTCAAAAATTTTTAAATTATGTTTTCATCTGATTTACATTTTTTAAAGCCTCCTTAATTCAAAGAAGTGTTTTACAAAATTGGTTAGTGTGTGTGTGGAGAGAGGCAAGAGGAATTTTCTGACTATCATATCTTCAAAACTAAAAAGATAAAACGACAAAACTTTACAAGTAAGACAGATCCGGTATACAAGTGATTTTGGCAACTTTTGAAGGAAATTGAAAAACCGAAAGTAGGACATGGAAACCCATAATAGGTCTATAAGTCCGTATCTCAAATAAAAGCTCTAATGATTTTCTTCAAAGTTGCTGTATAAACCTTATCGGTCACTTATAATCCATATTACTAAATTTATGCCAAGTTCATTTGTAGCAGCATATTGAATGTAAATTATGAATAAAATGAACACTTCATGATCTGCAAATAAACAAATAATTTTATTCCAAAAATTTTACTTAATATAAGTAATTTACTACATATTGACTACAGAGATTGTTCTTGATAATCTTTACGTATGAAAGTACAACATAAAAATATCACCTATAGTTTAAGAGCTGGATAACATTTCAAAATACTTATTTTATACATGAAAAAAAAAAAAAAAAAAAAGAGGTTTGTTGAAATTTGTTGAAGATATCCAAAGATGCATAAACAATACACATCACCTCTCCCATGATGCTATATATTACAAGACTCTCAAAAAAGATGAACTCTGGTAGGTGGTTCTTAAGCCACTTTAAAAATCCGCCATTTAACTTTAAAAATAAACCACACTTTTAATTTAATGCTCCAGATTTAGAAACCATTAAATTCCAAAATTTAATAAATTAATAAATACTTAAAAGTAAATTAAATTAAATGAATGATTAATGTGTGAATTAAAATAATTCTTTTAATAAATAATTAAAAGAATAAAGAGTAGTAATGGGTTGCCAACATTCACTAAGTGATACCAAATTGGCAAAAAAAATCATCATTCTGTCTCCATTCTTATAAAACAAAAGAAAATATTTTTTTTTCAAAAGTAAATGTTTCCCCAAACCTTTAAGAAAATATAAAATATTACTTAACATAAAATAACTATTTTCAGTATAATTATTAACAGGATGCTTTAAACTTTTGTTATGTCACTGCAATTTTATAATAAGCAACGACAATCAAAACTGAAGTAAACAAAACCAGAAGTAATTATTATTATTATTATTTTTTTTGTGAGATTACTATAAAATGATGCTCTATTTGCAGAGTAATTATTATTATAGAAAATGCAAAATAATTTTTTTAAATGCATAAATAATAACAAATTTATTACTTCAATATGAGGAATAGATAGAATTACCTACATATTCCAGACAATTGAAACTGAAACAAAAGTAAAAGAAACTTTTTTTCAGTACGTTAAATAGATTAAGTTGCTTACTGTATTTTACGTATACGTCCAGTACTACCCTTAAAGAAAAAAAAAAAAAAAAAAAAAAGAAGAAGACATAAACAGTTTGTTTTCTTATAATGATAATTTCAAGGGTAATTACAACCTGAGAATAAGTTTGTCATGAATCAATTTTAAATTATACAAATAGTGAATGTGAATTAGTTAAGAACAAAATATGTGAATGGTGAATTACCAAATAACAAACCCCCTTTTAGACGTTCTGTCGTACGTACTATAGTCCTTTTCTGGATAATTCCAGCTTTTATAGATGCATTTACAGGACTCAGCTGGTTTTTCGAAATGAAAAACATAAGAAAGTGTGATTTAAATCGTTAGCAACGGAAACACGCATGGTATTTTAAAAATTATTAATTAATTTTAAAGATCTTATGAAAAATTTTAAAATCGAGATTTGAGATTTTCGATAACCATGTAAAGTATTAATTGAAATTTGCTGCTTTACTGCTATCGGTTCTTGTCAAAAAATCACATAAACAGAAACTCAGAAATTCATTAACATGAAAAAAATAGTGTGCATTGGTGGACTCTGCTTAATTTCCCATCATATATTTGTTACCATAAAATTCTACTACAGGGCAGGGCAGACTATATTTGTGTTAAGAGAAATGAATTTGAATGATCGCTCGACACAGTGACAGACCGAAATACCCAACTTAATAGGTTATCAACCTTTCAATTCGATACATTTAACTTATCCTAATTTGTTAGTCAATTTTATTGGGGTCAATTTCGTATTTTAGTTTTCATGCTATTCTATACTTTTTAAAAAGCAGTAGTCCCCATGATGGAAGTTTGTGTGAAATATTCTGGTATGTTAAGAGAACATTAAATTTCGAATAACTTACGATATTTTCAAATTAAAATATTCGTAGCCAATGATGTTCAAACTAGTATCATAAAAGATATTTTAAAAGTAGTCTCCCATCTTTATGATGGAAATATCCATCAAAATGGACGATTGTGAGAAATTTTGTCCTATTCTGCCATTTTAAGAAATTCCTAAATTTCGAATAACTTAAGAAATTTTCGAAGTAGAATGTTCGCAGTTGATGATGCCCATCCTAGCATTAAAACTGATATTTAAAAAGTGATCTGACATCTTTATGAAAAAACATTTTTTTTTAATGAACGGTTAAGTGACATTTTTCTATATTCTACTATGTTAAGAATATCGTAAACTTCGAATAATTTACGAAATTTTGAAAGTAGAATGTTCGTAGTCTATGATGTTCATACTCGCATCATAACCAATATTAAAAACCTGATCTCACATCTTTACGATAAAAGCAGTGGCGGCTCGTGTGCCAACTTTCCCAGGTGAGGCCCGGTCCATTGTACGACATGCGAACTATATTCATAATTCAAACGCAAAAAGAATAAGTTATTTAATGGAGAAAATTATCTTATATATATATATATATATATATATATATATATTCGGGGTCTTCTATGTATATTATTATTATTATAATTCATTCTGAATATTATAAATTTTTACAATGTTACAATGTTAAAATTTTTAAACTGAAATTCTTCTACATGCATTTTTTTTTTTTTTTTTTTTTAAACTTTTGTGCATAACAACTCTAAATCTCTTAAGTATAAACGAAAACATTATATATTTAATACATATGCTTCTTGTACGTTTGTTTTTAAAAGCACAGCCAAAATATAAGAAATTAAATTAAAATTAGAAATTTCATAAACGGTACTTTAAAAATGTATACACATTTTTAAAATGTCGAATTTTTAAATTAAAGTGTTTGTGATTTAACTTGTTTATATTCTAGCTTATTTAAAAACAATGATGTAGGCCAAATGTATATAAAATTAAAAAACTTTAGGTGAATTTGCGAAGTATATCAAAATTAAAAATTAAGCCTGTACAGAAAATTTAGTTTAAAATTTTATATTCCTTAAAGAATACAGAATTTTATAACTGTCCCAATAAAAAATTAATGCCTGACATTTTATTTCTTTGCAGTTTTTTGCATAATGTCGAATTAAAAATACGCAAATAAAGACACTTTAAAAATCCATCGCTCTATTTAAAAAAAAAAAAAAAAGGTGTGTATATATATATATATATATATATATATATATATTTAAAAAGGATTGATTTATCCTTTAATAATAATTTAGAAATATATTTTGAAAATAACCAATATCAATTTATGTAAATGCGATTATTATTATTAAAAGTACTTTAATCAAATAGTATTTGACTGAAAAAACAATAATTATAAAAAATATTACACTAAATCGCATGAAAACTTTCTTTTTTTTTTTTAAATATATAATAAAAAGATTTAGGCAGCCAAAACTGTTCAAGTATTTAAATCTGATTATTATTCATACAAAAATAAATATTCTGCTCACCGAGTTTTTTGTAGAGCAAACCTTCCAATTACTTTCTCATTAAATTCTGGAATTGTGAAAATAAAGTCTTTGTGAATTGCGAGAACCGCAAGTGCATTCAAACTTTCCTGTCCCATAGAATTTCTCAAAAATGTTTTAATCCTTTTGTCAATAAATTTTCAACAGAATTCCTTTCTATCACAGTTAACTTTTAAACAATCACAGATTTATTTGGGAAAAAAAAAAAAAAAAAAAAACATGGCAAAAGTCTCCTCTTTTTCACTATCAGTAGAAAAATAAATAAATAAAAAGTACTGTGAAAGTCGTCAAATTCTTTCCACGATCCGTATGGTTAATGCATCTTAAAGGAGAGAGTTATTTTTTCACTAAACTACGTTACATGGGCTAATTCGCCAAGTGCCCCTAGCACTTTAAAAGTATGGGAATATTAACATTGATAAAGCTCTACTTCACCAAATGTGTTAACCCGGTTTTCCATGCGCAAAGCAATAAATACTATACTAACTAATGAGCGAGATCGGTCACAAATCAAAGTGCCAAACGGCTGAACTCCGAGTAGGAACTAGCTGTAATTCGGTAAAAAAAAAAGCGGACAAAGGGACAAGAAGAATAAGAGGAAATTGGATGCGCGTTTCTAACTTGATAGATACATTTTTACAAGCGTTAGAATAAAAAAAAAAAAAAAAAAAAAAAAAAAGAAAGAAAGAAAGAAAGATATATTACGTGATTTTTAATAGAGAGAAAAATTCAAGTGGGGCCAGGCCCAGGTGCCCTCAATGACAAACCGCCACTGGATAAAAGTATTCCTTTCAATGGACGTTCAAGTGAAATTTTGTCCTATTATTCCCCGTTAAGAAAATCGTATATTTTGAATAACTTACGAAGTTTTTAAAGTTAGAATGTTGCAAATCAATAGGGTTCTTACCATGCCCTATGTGATATTTCAAAACTAGTCTGCTCACCATTTGCGAACATTTGTTCTTGAGATATCGTGTGCACTGTCTAACAAACTCATACACTAACACACTAACAAACACCCTACAGACGGATATTACATCAATATTGTTATTTTCAGATTCTTCACCCTTGAAACCGTGTAAAATATTCGGGGAAAAAAAAAGTTGAGAATTTTTACTATTACCTAAGTTTTCCATACCTAAAGTATTATGAGGAATTAAATTAGTTGGCATAGGTGGACTGTGGACTCTGCCAAAGCTCTCTACACAGATACAGAGGGCTCTATGTAGAGGACTTTCACTCTGCTCAGTTTTCCAACATATAATTTCTACTGCAAGGCTGACAATATTCATGTCAAGTGAAATGAATTTGACCGATTACTTGGAAAGGTGACAGATTGAAGATTGAAATGCTTAGCGTAATGGACTACCAACCTTTCAGTTTGATACATTTACCTTATCCTAAAT